>OX439140.1:5498722-6819944 GCA_949318255.1 Pollenia labialis
AGATGCAATTGTTTCTTCTGATTCTTTATAGCTTTATCGATTTTTAATAAATACATATTCAACTTTGCTTCATGCCGCTACTAGCAAATTTTTGCGAATTTCCGCTAATTTAGCCAATCCTTATAGTTTAAGGGACTTTTAATCAATTTTATGGCTTGTTTGAAATATGAAAAATGATCGCTATTTTTGCAATTTTCGCGTATCTTTTTTGCTCATAAAAACTTATATTTGGAGAAAAGTTTTGTGCCATAGCTCTTATTCAAATACCGATTCTGTAAATAACATTTAATGTCATAATAATCTTATAAATGTTGGTTTTGGCAAAAATTTCTATAATAGCTTGTAAATGTTGTCTTGGTAGGCCGAGTATTGGTTCTAGGTCACTTGCTACAATCACTTCAAGACGAAAAAATCTCATAAAGATGTCGATGTCGGTAAATTATTCGGCACTAATAAGTTTTATATAAATCTTAAATTCATTATTTAATTTTATTTTGGCGGGTCCATGATTGTCCACTGACCCCAAACTATTTATATAGACACGCCATTTTTGCAATGCATAATTCGTAACATTAGCTCATATATTATAAGCATATTAAATAAATTACCCATTTACTTAAGAAAAATGTATTTTGTAACATCTTGAAACCTACTTACCGCGCAACTCTTTGCTAAAAAGAGAACACAGGAAAAATTTTTTTCCATAAATAAGTTTTTTCGTAATTAAAAAATTATTTAATTCTGTTAATTTTTTCAATTTTATTCAATAATTTTTATTTTAAAGCTTTTTTATTTGCCGCTGTTTGGTCTTACAAAATTTTTGTAAGAACAAATATTTATTTGCCTAAAATCGAGGAAAATATTTGACGTTAAATGGTCACATTAGGAGCATTTTTGTTTGCTAGCAAATAATTTAATTTGCCCAAAATCAGCTGTTTTTCTGTTTGCCCCTCAAAAATATTTTGTGGTCAGATTAGGGCAAACAAATATTTGATATTTTTTGACAAATGTTTGCCATATGTGACCGTACCTTTAGTTATTTGTGATTGTATTGGTCAATATCGGATAAATCGTTCTTAAGTTATGAGCAAATGTATTAACATAACCGCCTTATATCGAGCGTTCTATTAGCTAAGCCCTTAAATAACTAGACGTGGTAGAATAAAACTGAAAACGGATTTAAATGTATGGCCTTAAAATCTTTATATTTCATATAAATATTTTTATTTAAAACGATTTTTTTGGCTGACCAGTGTAATTATAAAATGGAGCAATTACACAGCGCAACAAAAAAAAAGCCAGCTTCAATTCTTGCAACGCGAAATGAAACTATTGGTAAAGCAGATCTGCCAAAGGGGTTTCTGAAATATCGATCCCTAAAGTTTTTTTGAATTTTTTGTATCAAAGTCAAAAAATATACTAAATGTACTTCTGAGCTAAAATACAATATCAGATGTCTTCAGTAGAATTTTATGGCGATTCTTTGCTAAGAATATATTAACACTCTAACACTCATTTATAGGGGTAATTTTTGTACTTTTTTTAACTTCTACACAAAAGCATACTAAAACGGTACTGAAGAGGGTTAAAATGATGGACGAATATTAAATGCATCAAATTTCACTAGGGGTCTTCATGGACCAACAAATCGTGCAATGTATGTAAAACGGATTTTTAAAATTCCGGGCCTTGAAATTTTTTAATTTTTCAAAACCCGTTTTACACACATTGCACGATTTTTTGGTCCAGGACTGGCGAGCGTCTTCCAAATAGACAACTTTGAATTACTTAAGTAACGAGTTTAATGCTGGCGAGTGTCTACTAATTTAATTTGACTAAACATTAAGAGAATAAAACAGCTAGCTTAATTGTTGTTTGACAAGTTTTATATGTAGGTGCATTGCAAACAGCAAGTTGACACTTCTTAAATTACAACCGTTCAGTCTAGAATTGGGCTGCCGGAAGTCTGAACCCATAGACGAGGAACTTATAATACAAATCAACTCTGACTCCAACTATTTCATTAATCTTGATGATAATAGCCTGTTCGTCGGTTTCGAATGAAGACTTCGTTCGATAAACTTACATTTAAAACAAAAACTAATTATAAAAAATTTTTTTGCGAAGTGTTCGTTCGAAATCGACGAACAGGCCATAAATGTATATGAAACTGGTCCTTATTTAACTTTAAACTCTTTTTTAAAGCAGTACCTGTTAAAAGGTTAAATATAGCAAGAAAATTACTCTGTACAAATTTAAACCGATATTTTAATTCTAACAAGTACCCGCATTTACATATGCAAAGTAGACTGGTCCTTATTTTCTGACTTCAAAATTTTTAAAGCAAACCGACCCTCTTAAAATTTTTTTATTTTGGAAATTATTAAAAAAAATTTTTAAATTTCGGAGTCGAAGTCGGAGTCGCGAATTTTTGTGGGTATTTCGATTTCGACTCCGCTACAGAAACCTCAACTCCAACGCCACAGCCCTGGAATCAACCATAAATTTCAGATTTAAGTCCAACACTTAAACAATAGTTATAAAACTGAACAGGTAATTCATAAAAAAACAATAAGCAAAAATAAAAAATAGTACCTGAAATTTATTAAGGCCCCTAATACGGTTTGCAACTCAACTCAATTGAGTTGTAATTAAGACAACTGGTTGTGATCAGTTGTTATTTTGTTGTGTTTTTGAACATCGCAATGTAGCAAAGTTGTAAACCATAATACAAAACTTATTTCTTTAAATGTCAGTTTATGATTAAAATTCGTTTTTCATGTCAATTAAAAATAAAATTGTATGAAAAATTATATTTAAATAGAATTGGTGAAATTTGCCGTAAGTATTCTTTGAATTTTTTTTTGTAATTTTACAAATTTTACACCGAAAACAAAGTCCATATATTTTTTATTTGTATAAGTATATAAATATTAGTAATAAATATTTGTATTTGCAGATAACCTTGCTTTTGTTTTTAATTACATTTATTTGCTGTAATAAATTATTTATAATTTATGCTAAATTGAAAGAAAAAACTATTAAAAATGTGAAGGGTGTTTTTTTTTTAGATATGTCGCACTTTCGTTAGGGATAACTGTAAAACTAGCTGTCATACGAATGAAGAGGGCTTGAATTTTGTTTTCAGCATACTTTTGTAAATCACCAATGACGTACACCAAAACAACTTTTACAATTCGTAGAAAATTTGTATACAAAATTCGCGTTGTGTTGGCCAAATTTATAGAAATTTATAGAGCACTTCGTCAAGTTAACGATGCGCATAATCGTCCGTCCGAGCAGCTTGTGCGCAATATTATGGATCGTTTCATGATTTTATTGACTCTTTTCGAAAATATTAATCCAAACAAGCCCAGATCGTGCGGACAGAAGAAGCCATCGCTAAATTATTAAGCAGACAGGGGTGTGCAGGAAATCGAAAACGTAAAATGCAAGAATTTGGAAGTTGCACTTTTATTCTAATTTTTATAATTTTTTTAATAAAATTCTGTTTAATAGAGAAATATTTGAATAATATTTCTCTTAAAATTCTTTTTTTGCAGAAATCTTATTAAAAACGACTTTTAAAATTCTTTCGTTTTACATTTTCGATTTCTAGTACAGCCCTGAGATTTTTTTTTCAACGTTAATTTCCACAATTTGGAAGCGTTGTTCTAGCTTTAAACGATTCATGATGACTTTACAAACCTTACAGCCCTACCTAAACAAGAGCGGAAGGCAGAACGTTTTCTTCTGCTTAGCTTTAACGCTGAAATGCCATACCTAAACAAAAGCGTCAATGCTGTGTCACTTAGAGTAGTGTTAACCCTCTTGTTTAGTAAAACCTACGTAACGGAAATAAAAAATGGGGATAGGTCCGCTAGATTGCCCTGTACATAGTTAAATTTTCATTATTTATTAACAATAGCAGCCAACTTCAAGCGCGCTGTCAAAATTTTTTTGCAAAGTGTTGACGCCGCACTATTTAGGGATGCTTTATAGAAATTGTATGGGCATGACAATTTTTGACAACTAGAAAACACGTGCCGCTTTTGTTTAGGTACAGCTGTAACTGAACAGAAATGTCAACATAGTTTGATATTCTCAGCTGTCGTACAATAGTCATCGATATCGAAATTTCTCATGCAGCTAAAAAAATACCCGCAATATCACCACTCATTGTTACAATAATTTGAAATAATGCATTTTAAGGTACGTAACACTTTAAACGCATTTATAGTCAGGGGTTGGGCGGGGTAGAGATGTTCTAAAACAAATGTAAGGGTAGTATTAACCCTTAATGGGCAATCTTGAAATCGACTGGTTTTTTTTGTATTTCTGTAAAGTTTTGGGCTTTGCTGTGTTCAGATGTACGTAGTAAAATTTAATGGGCAATATTTTTTTAGAACATTTTATCCCCCGCTAACCCCCGCTATCCCCCTTTAATGCCGTTATGAGGGGGAGTTAGTGGGTTAATATGTTCCACAAATATATTTTCCATAACATTTTCTACAACTCAGATGTAAAGAACACATTGTTTTTTATACCAATATGCTGCAAGAACGGGCAAAAGCTAGGAAACTTTAACCGTCTCTCAAATAAAATGCCAATTTGTCTTTCCCTTATATATTTTTTGGTCTCATTCACCAGAATCCGTTGGAAACAGTTTGAAATTGTTGTCCAGTGCTAAAGGTAAATCTTTTACGAAGGTTTTGCTCTCGCTTTTAAATTGACAAGTTAACCTAAATAAGTAACAAATGACTTCAAATCTCACTACCTGCAGTTTAAAAGCAGTTGAAAAAATTAAAAATGTCTCAAAAACTTTTATGGAAGTTTATTTAGCCTTAACAATTTTTTTTTTTCAAAATTACATATTCTGTTCCCTTGCCAATTCTTAGCAGTTTTTTTTGTTAAAAAAAAAGGAAAATTAATTTTAAACCTAAATATGTAACAAATAATCGCAAAACTTACAACCTGTAGTTAGTTTTGTTAGCAGTTTTTGAGAAAAATTTAAGAAAATTTCTCCCAAACTTCTGTTTTTGTTTAAAGTTCTTTAGTCTTTAAAAATTTGATTGTAACAAAAAATATTCTGTTCCTTGTACTCACTATGCAGTTCTTATCAGTTCCCTTGTTTTAACAAAAAAGGTATTAAGTCATAAAATTCTTTATGACACTTGACACTTTGCTTGTTTAGATGTCATGACAAAATTACAAATTTCCTTTCCAAGATCATAAAGATATAACAACCTGTCACTTTAACACAAACGTTACCATAACAAGTGCTATTGTCCTTGTTTCCCTTCACATGCTTTTCAAAGTCCTTATAATTAAAAAAAAAAGAAAACCAAATTAAAAATTCAGTCTTTAATAGCTGGACTAGCAATAAATATAAATAAATAAAAAAAAAAAAACACAACTTTAATTGGGCTTTCCAGTCGTTTGGTCGTTTGCACGTTCAGCTCCTTTTTGGTTGTTTTGAATATTTTTCATTTTATAAATTGACACATCAGTTGCTCAGCATACACGCAACTTTTGCTCTAACCCATGAATACCCATCAGTAACTTTAAGTTACATGTTGTTACAGTTCGACTATTTAAAATGCTTGTTAAAAAAATATGTAATTTTTTTTTAAATATTTAAATATTTTTTTTCTCACATGCATGAAACAAAACAATTAAAAAATATTATATTGTTAAAGAGAGAAAAAAAAACACGAGAAAAATTTGCATATTAAATATTTTTTTTGACACTTTTACTTATTTGTTACCTGAAACGTGTCATAATTTACATACGAACAAAAACTACAACAAAAAAATCTAAAAAACTTACAATAAGGACAAATATACAACAACAATTATAACAAGATTTAAAACATTCATAATGTGACATAATATGGATAATGACCACACAGTGGGACAAATATCATTAAAAAACAATAAGAAATGAAGTTATAGTTTCTAAACGGCTCAACCGATTTTGAAGAACTTAAAAGTAAAAAGAAGTCTAGCTACATAAATTGGAGAGCGAGAGAGTCTATTAATACACTCAGATTTCTACTTGTTTATACTAACTTACAGGGTTGGTTGTTCAATGCATTGCTTGTCACCCAATGCTTAAGAGCACAATGGGCTTGAACTTATCGGCAGGTATTCGCGTTATCCTTTTAACATCTCTAGCTTTTTGATAAGGCTTTAAATGATGCAATTTCAAGTATGCGCAAGTTTTCAAAATGTTCGTATTTTTTTATTTTTCAAAAGATTAACAAAAGTTATACATGTAAAAATACAAGGCATGATCACTGACACGTTAACGCCCAGCACAAACGGCTAAAACTGAAAACTTGAATTCGGTAAACAGATCCAGTTAAAAGAGATTTTTTAAGTTTTATTGTTAAGGGCGTAAAATGGGGTAAAAACGTGTACATTTGCTAACCTAAACCCAAAAAAACCCAATAAAACCCATGAAAAAACCCGGGGTTTTTTCAGCCCTGCATAATGTGTATATAATTAGTCTATATCTCTTCTATATGTTAACAAAATGGACGTAAAATTAAGATTGTCAGCTGAAATTGCAAAAGTTTATTTTATTTCAATCAGAATTTCTGTTAACCTATTTGGGTTTATTAACTTCATCCAAAGATTTTAGAAAAACTAAAGATATTTAACAAATAAAACTGTTAAGCAAATAAGAATTATAAGCAACAGCGTTACTTGTAACAATATAAAAGCTTAAACAAAATAAAAACAACAACAATAAACAGGGAGCTTATATGTTCTTACATTCCCCACTACAATTGGTTGGAATACTTCCAGCATTAATTGTAGTTGTAAGTTGGTTAAGAAAAAACAGAATAAAACAAATTTTTTTTAAGATAACGAAGGGTTTTTTTATGAAAATTCACCAATACAGATCAGTTGAAAGCACCATGGGTTGTTAGAGGAAAACTTTTACTAACAGTTTTATTTTTTTTATGCATAAACTATTTAGTTTCTTAATTTGAAAATCAAAGTAGATACCCTGCAACTTAACCTAATTGAGAGCGACAACCGATTTTTTATGTCAAAACATTACTTTTTCATACATTTTATACCAAACAGAACTTCAGATGGTTGGAAAATATTATTATGCATATTGGCTTGTTTTATTAAAAATGTATTGTCTACAAAATTTTCATATTTTAAAAAAACGCTTGTTAAGGTTGGCCTGTTACAGCCCTTAAACTAGTAAAATATAGAGTCTTCCATTTCCACAATGGCTCGTTAGATAAAAAATTATTGAAACATTTTTTTTAATTCGAAAAAAAATGTTTTTAATTTTAATGCAGTTTTGAATAACATTTTTTTTGGTCTATAGATTCTTAAGGTCGCAGTGTGAGATCGTATTGCTACATTTATTCCGAAAAGTAAGCAAAATTTCTAAAATAAAAGTTAATATTGCAAATGCCTCAAAACAAGGAAAATATAAACTGTTTTATCTCTTCCCAGTTTAGAAAGGTCTTTTAAATAATATGGCAAATTCAAAATTAAAAAATGGCAAATTGCTAATTATTTTTTACATCCAGACCACTGTTTCTTTACTTTTCTTGCTAAGAAGTAAAATAAACAAAACCAACAAAAATTATTTCCATTTACCTTTTTTTTTGAACGGAGTACAAAATAAAGTTCCTTCCTGGTTGCAATTACATATTTTACAATATTTATATAAAAAAAAAAAAAAATAATGCAGTACAACTGGCCATGTCACTGTGCTT
Organism: Pollenia labialis; assembly: GCA_949318255.1. Lineage (NCBI taxonomy): Eukaryota > Metazoa > Arthropoda > Insecta > Diptera > Polleniidae > Pollenia > Pollenia labialis. The sequence continues at coordinate 5,506,474 of OX439140.1, forward strand.
GTGTGTTAATAACTTTATATCCTTTACATTTTTCTGCATGCATACACATAAACACACAGACACACACTCGTTTTTATATATTGACCCTAATGACATGTTATGTCTTTCTATATTTAAATGAAAATTTCACTTGTGTTTTTTCTACTTTCATCTGTTTCGTTTTGGTCGTTGTCAGTTGGTTGTCCTGTATGAACGACTGTTTGTATGTGTTTGTTTAAATGTATTAACCCTAGAGTAGGTATCGGTGTATATGTGTTTGAAGAAATGTTTGTTATTTGAAGATTTATAGCATTTGTGAGTCAGATTTCAAAAATGTAATTTGTAATGCTGTCCAAGTTCCCTTTGAATTTGCTTTATGTACAAATGTGTATAAGTCTGTTTGTTTGTCTCTTTGCACACATGTGGAATGTGTTTGTATGAGTGTGTATGAATATTTTACTCTATTGGCTTTTGGTTTTCTAACATGTGTCATTCTTGTTAGAGAATATAATAGCTATCGTACATACTTATGCATTCACAGAAAGAAGAACAGACTCACACACTCACAAACTCTTTCATAAACGGCAAATAAGATTCCACAGTGGAGGGATCGAGGGCACTAAAAGGTAAAAAGTTCTATTTGGTAAAAATGTACAAAAAAAGGTAAACATATTTAATTTTTTTTTCAACAAGTTTGATTTTATTTAAGAAAATAATTTTTATTTATTTAATTTTTAATATTCAAAAAATTAACCCCAATTCTGCAATACAATTATGTCGTCTTGTCTAAAGAGGAAAAGTAGTCGAATTCACCCCTGTCGCGAATGTTATGGGAATATGTTATATGGGAGCAAACCTTTATTCCCATCCTCAACAAATCGGTATCGCAAATAGTTATTTTGGGAGTAAACATTTCTATAGTGCATTATTTGTCAGTGCTTTATAAACAAAAGTCTCTATTGTGAATAACTTGTCAGTGCTGGTCTTGTGAAAGAAAAATATACAAAATAAAATACTAATAATAATATGAACAGTCAAATCCCGATAATTCGTACCCCGATAAATCGTATTTCCCGATAATTCGTAATAAACTGTCGGTCCCATGAAAAAATCTCGTTAATTCGTAAAATTTCCATACGTTATGGTCCCCTCCCTAATTCGTATATTTTTTTTCAAATAAAATCTTCTTTACCTCTTATAAATCGTAATTGTTTGCTAAATACCACTTATAGTTCGGAATAAAACAACAGAAACATGGAAAGAATGATTTTTTGTTTAACGCTATTTTTTTTTGCGTGGGTTTTTTATTATTTTCTTAAGATCAGTTATTTACATGAATAATTTTTCTTTTTAACACTTGTTTTTTATGTTTTTTTTTTATCGTTTTAATAAATAAATTGAAAATCCTCTTTAATTCGTATTTATTTTATTTTAACCCCGTTAAATCGAAACCCCGCTTAATCGAAAACCCCTATAATTCGTAAGAAATGGCTGGTCCCTTGCGATTACGAATTATCGGGATTCTACTTTATATAAGTTTGTCATTTCTTTTGTAATTTCTACAATATTGATCTTGGACTCTATAAAGTATATACATATGTATATTCTGGGTCCTTATTAGTATAACAATGTCCATCTGTCCGTGTGTGTGTTGAAATGGGTTTTTCGAAGACCCCAGATATGAAAGGGACTTTTCAGTTATATATTTATATCACATATAGTCCGAAATTATTTGCTATTGAAATTCAGCCTGATCGGTCTACAAGTGGCTGAGATATGAGCAAAAAAAAAAAACCACGACTGCCTCTAATTTTTCCCAAAAATACCTTATTTTTTTACTTTATTTTTATGCAAGTGTTGCCAATAAAGTCATTGATTTAAAAAAACTAAACTTGAAAATTATGTCGCATAAGCTTTGTTTGCTGAATGTAGACATGAAAATAGGTCCTAAACAGAAGTGGGGGATCTATACTTTCTTCCTTTAAAAAAAAGTTTGAATTTATTGTTTTAATTTTTAAAAAATACTTTTCAGCTTTGTGTTTTGTTTTATTTTTAATGGTGCAAACCACTTATTTTTGTAAACAACAATTAATAAAGTAAAATAAATTAAGGCGGCGGCAACCCAAACGATAAGCAACCCCATGTTTTTCTTGCACATTATTGCCATACCTTAGTCGAAAGCAGAGATTTTATAATTTTTTGAATAAACAAAATTGTTCGTAATCTGAAGAACCTCAAACCAAATCGATCGGAATTTCATAGGTACTTTTTTAAGAAAGTGCTTTCTTAAAAAGAAACTTTTTTAATAGTAATTTTTTTTAAAGGGTACTTTTTTAAAAATATACTTTTTTTAAAAAGGTACTTTTTCTAAAACAACTACTTTTTCTTTAAAATTAAAATTTCTTAATTTTTTCTCTTCTTCTTAAACTTAAAATTTTTCTAAATAAAGATGTTTTCCTTTCAAAATTATTTTCTAAAATTGTACTTTTTATACAAAGGTACTTCTTCTTAAAGCTACTTTTTATTTTTTTATCCACTGGTCTTACAATTTTTCTATTAGAATTTAACTACGAACATTCATAAGAACATTTCTTACAAAAAAATATGAGAAAAACTTTTACTCATCATACATATGTCATCAGAGTTTACCTACTCTCGAAGAAAAATGCAAATAATGGTAGAAATAGAATTAACAAAAACTATAACATATAAAAATATTCAACTTACACATTGACACGGTGACACGTGGGGTCGTTTTCTACTTTTATTGTAAGATTTATGCAATGACAAATACACATATTGATACACATACTTATCTGACAAATATTCTCTTGTATGTGTGTAAATATCTTATGGCATGTGTATGTATGCATGTATGTGTGCCAATTCTTTGCATATTCCTAGAAAGTTTAGCTGGAAATCATTAAAAAAACACATGTTTTTCTAGGTTTTATAAGCAATTGCATTGTTAGAGTACATTTTCATCTTTGTCATGATCATCATTGTCATCATTATTTCATTTAAAAATTTATATACAAACACACACACTGATTTATATTATTCATCAGTGTGTGCTTTCACATACATAAATATTATCACAAATATGCACGTTTCCGTTTAGTAACTATTTTGTGTTTCATAACTTTATGTATGAATGACCATTTAGTTTTTGAACTTTTATGCAAATAATAAAAGACATGGACTTGGAAAAATGGACGAACAGACAAACGGAATTAGCAGCAAATTCTCTAAGTCTTTATTCATTTAATGTGTAAAATACATAATGCAAAAATGTTTTTAATAACCCAGTAAGCACACAGATTCGGTGTACAACTGAGAACGATTTTTAAGCAATATAATTGCCAAATGAGAAAAATTTGAAAATTATTTGGAAATAATTTGAGAATTTTTTTTATTATCTCGATGCCAAAATAACATCCATTCTCAAAGGTCAAACGTTTTAAAGTAAATTTATAATCACTTGAGAAGACTTGTATTTCCAACAAAAAGTAGAATCTTTCTAACATTTTTATGTGATTTAAAAAAATTTTTTTTTCATAACAAAAGATGAGATAATCGTTTTTTTTAAGTTAATTTGTTTTCTAAGGTTAAGTAAGAGTTCAAGAATTATATTAAGAAAAAACGAAATTTTCCCGATTAGTTTTTGTAAAATTTGCTAGACTTACACCTGACGGCGACGAATTTATAATAAACATTTTTTTGAATCTTTTAGAAAAACCCTTTTTTATTTTTAATTCAATTTAATTATATATTTTATTTAATTTTTGATTTCGAGTATAATTCGGGATTAACATTTGCTCAAACTTTGTTTGTTTACGTATCAGATTAATTCGAGAATATTATTTTTTTAGATTTGAATATTATTTATTTCGATTTGAGAAAAGTTCTGTATTTGAAATTATTTGTTTACCATGGAGATAAATAAAATTTTATAAGATTAAATATGATTGCGAGATTAAAGAAATTGAGACGAACGTATGTATTTATCCTTAATTAATCTTTAGCTTAATTCAAATGGACATCACAAAACTTTTGATTTTATGTTCGTTGGGTTGTGTGTCGTTCTGGAAGTGTTATGTATATGATATTCTATTACATATTTCCATATCCTTTTACATTTATTAGTTGCCTTGTTATAAAATACAGTAATTTCTTGCTTTTCTTTAGACTACTTTCATTTGAATATTAACTAAATCTGTTAAATGTCGCCAGTTTTCAAGTTTTCATAAGATTTTTCAGTATCTTAAAAATCATCATGAGTAAAACGTATCTATCTATGTAAAAGGACTAACAGAAATAAAATAGGTTTTGGACTAGAGAATACATTTTCTTTAATATTGAAAATAATTCTCAAAACGTTTCTGTTTATTAAGCGAAAATTTGAGTTAAGAGCAAAACAGAATAGTAACTTTAAGCAGAATTCAAAATAGAAATAATTTTTTTTGAAACTGTGATTCTTGACTGACATTGTCACAACTTTTCTACTCTTCCTATTTTTTTTTATTTTCTTTGACTATCGGGTGATACCTTGTGGGATAGGGCACTAACATATTTTTTTGATGATTCATTGACAAGGTCTTGTCAAATGTTTGTGAATGGGAACTAGCACAAAACTTGTCACGAGCCAGTTCTTAAGTGGTAGGGACCGGTTCTAGGCCTTACACTTTATATGAAGGGAACTTGTAATTTTAATATGACTTTTTAACATGTCACAGAAATTACAGAAATGGACACATTAAATTTTAAGTTAAGATAATGACTGTCGCAGATAATGTCCCGTGTGAACCATGTTAAATTGGGGTTACTGGTCATGGGATAAGTGCTGTAAAGCCAATTGACAACAATTTCTCGCAGGGTTAACATTGAGATTTGAATTCTAATTATATTTATTAGTTATTTTTTGCTTTGAGGCTATTTTTCTTTCATAATTGTTGTTTAATTTTCACATCAAATGTCAAAAAGTGTCAGTCGAAAGTATTTTTTTTTTAATTTATCTCTTGTTTTCATCCTCAAATTCCATATAAACTTACACATTTATGACAACTTATAATTGACCCAAAAACAGAGCAAAACTAATTATGAATTCTTTGAAGTTTATCTTTATAATGTAGAAATTCATATGTATATGTATTTGTATGTATGTATGTGTGTATGAATGTAGGTACGTTCATACATGATGGAACTAATTTATTCAATTGACATCAAATGTGACAAATTTAAATGAAATAAATGAAAGATTTTAAGGAAAGTTTTATACATAATTTTTTTTTTAACAAACGTATGATTTGTTTAATGATAAATAATTGTCAGCTTTATGAAAAGAATTAAAAAAAATATTGTTATGACATTATTATTTGTTTTTTCAATAAAACTTAAAAAAATAACATAAAAACTGCAGACCATTTCGGTTTAACAATGCGAAACAAATAAGTGATTTCTAAATTATTGAATAAAAAAACAATTTAATCAAAAACAACTTTAAAATATGATAAAAAAAAACAAGTAAGAGTGTTATTCGGCTATGAGAAATCTTAAAATTAGATAAGATAAGATAAGAAAGTCTGAATTGACAGTTGTGGTCCAATTATATATTTACGTTTTAAAACTACGTTACGTTAAACTATTACATTATCGTTCGCTTGCATTTTCGACCGAATTGTCGTGATGAAAATTGTTAGTGGGGCAGAAAGCAGCTGTCTGTCTTGATGAAAATGCATGCAAACGACCAATAGCGGCCGACCACAGGGGCCAGCCTATCTATTTTGGCATTCTTGACGATCACAAATATTACAATTACATAGAAAATAATTGCCTAAAAAAATTTGTAAAAATAAGAGGGCTGATTATAATACCGTCATAAGCCATCCGAATAGAAAAAATAGTTTTATGTGTTTTACCTATTGATTAAAATCCGGGAAATCAGAAATATGCTCTTAAAAACGCGTTTTATGCGCATTAAATATGCAGTAAAAACTTCAAAATATGCCCCAAAAATAGTTAAAAATATGACCCAAAAAATTCAAAAATTGCTAATTTGAAAAACAAAATATTCAACAATTAATAAAAACAATCCTAAAATTATAATCGGTAAATCCCAAACACCATAGTATTTAAAGCCGTGTTCGAAAATAAACAGTACATTATTAAGTGTTCGGCTCACACACCCAAGAACGATATCTATGTTTTTAGTGATTGTTTAGACGAACACAACCCTTAATACCGTTCGTAACTATTTTCAAGAAAGAAACGAACATTATATAATGTTCTGTTCTTCATTAAAAAACATAACAATTGTAGTGATACTGTGGACAAACATTATATTTTTTTGTTCTATAATGTTTCTTTTTTAACATTGATGAAGAAATAAACAAAAACAATTTAGCAACGTTCGCAGCACGAACAGCTTGTGTGTGTATTTTGTATATATTTTGTTTGTGTTAAATTATTTTGCTGGCTTTTTTTTCGTATGTTTATTTTGTTTTTGTAAAAAATGTTTGGTTTTATTTTACCAGCCATAAGCGACGAACATTAATGAGCCGAGCCGAACACATTGAAGTTTGTGGCTTAAAAAAAAAAAAAAACCGAACGGAATTTAATGTTCTCATCTTTTGTTGAGTTGAAGTAAAACAGTATTATTTTTACGTTCGAAGGATGACAGACAGGAAAACGTTATTTTTTTTAATGATTTTCCACAAATCTACCGAACCGAACACTAAGGAACGATACTTAACATTTATTTTCGAACACTGATTTAAAGACGAATTTACGAAATTTTACCCTATTTGGAAATGAATATTATCTGGATATTAACATCTATATAAGATCTTTTGTCTTAAAGAGATTTTAGAGACGGCCACTAAATTTTTTTATTAATGTTTATATTTAAAAGGAAGTTAAAACTATTTACGGATGGCAGCCTTAGGCAAATGTAATCTGATTCGAAATGAATTAAATTTGCAGTAAAATTTTTTAGGGCGAATTTAATATAAATACCAACATAATAACATGGTTTACGGACACAAATATGAAGAATTATAGACCGATTTTCACCACTTACATAGAATTCGTCATTAGTACAATTAAAATTTATTTACCAAATTTCATCAAATTATCTTCAAAAGTTCAATTTGCACTTTGCGCACAAAATTAACATGGACAGACAACCAGCCGGACGGAGGGATGGTTATTGTTAGATCACTTTAAAAAGTGATTCTAAGTTGATCGGTATACTAAAAGATTTGTCCAGATTTCTATGTCTTACACACATCGCCAAAACATGTTAAACAATTGTTTTTCCCTAATTTTTGCTAAAATATAAAACTTTAAAGTTATTTGTCTTACAATGTTCGAGTAAAAATTAAATGAATATGACGAAATTGAAGCTACACGTTGTGTATACAGAAAGAAATTTAAGGCAAAAAATCCAAAATTTTGCAAAAAAAAAATTTTTTTTCACGAAAGGTCTTGAAGGCGTCTAAAAAAAATTTATTATGTATCAAAATATGCGCTATAAACGTTAAAAATTATGCAAAAATGGTCTTTTAACTAAATTATGCAAAAAATGATGTAACCAGTAAAATATGCACTAACAAATCGATACCAAAATTCATAAAAAGTTCTAAAACGGATAAATATATTGTTTCTGCCTTCATTGGTCGCTCAAGAAAAACATGCAATTGCATATTTATGGTATCCCTGATTATAACCATCTCAACATCCCCGCAAAAGATTTAAGTTATTTTCCCATTAGTTTCTGATTTAGACGATATAACACGTAACGTAACGTAACGTAATAAACATTGTAAGCCAAACCAGCTTAAAAAAAATTGTTGAATTTCGAAGAGGATATAAATGTGTGGAGGAAGGATGAATAAATCTCCAAAATCTCGCGAATCATGATTTGTATACCCTTCACCGAAGGTAAAAGGTTATATATAAGTTTGTCATTCCGCTTGTAATTTCTACAATATTGTTCTTAGACACTAAAATGTATATGTATTACTGGTCCTTATGAGGAGCGATGTGTATTTTATGATGTCCGTCTGTCCCTCTGTCCGCTGAAATTGTTTTTTCGAAGACTCCAGATATGAAGGGGACTTGGTAGTTACATATTTATGTCACATATAGTCCGGAATTGTTTGCTATTGAAATTCAGCCTGATCGGTTCACAATAAGCTGAGATATGAGCAAAAAACCATAACTGCCTCTAATTTTTCCCAAAATTTTTTTCTGTCAATTTGGAGAACGGTAGGAGCCAAAGTTTCCAAATTAGGCACAAACATCTTGGTTATCAACTCACAATATCCGACAAAATGTGGGCGGGAAACAAGAAAACAAATAAAATATTTATATATAAAATAAAGGAAAATGTCGCTAAAACTTAAAAAATTCCTCCGTTTTCTACATATCTTTTAAATTTTCTGGGCTTTTGTAGACTTTTTTTTAAGATTTTCCTTAAAAATTATTTTTTTTTTAAATTTATTTTACATGTCTCAAAAATATTAGCAATGCCTTTGTAGAAAAAACGTCTAAACCTATTCATTATAAAAAAAAGTATACGCCAAGGAATTGTGTCATGGTGCCACGTAGAGGACAACAAACATCATACATCCGGATACATAAATATTTGTAAAGCACTTTTTTATTGTTTTAATTTTAAAGTGAATTATTTTATGAAGACTTTAGACGTCATACAAAAACGTTAATGGTTTTTTTTTGTCTTTTTGCAGGACAGAGAATAGAGGTTCATGAAAGGAAATTTTGAGGCTTTTTTTTAAAGGACAAACTAGTACTTTTAAGGTAAGTAAGGGTTTTTTTAAACACCACAAATATTGATTCCCTTAATTTGTGGTTTTTTACGATTTGGCACACTTTTTCCAAAAAAAAAGTATGTATATGTTTTGTTGGCATATTCTGATTAAAATTTTATAGTTTAAATATGTTTTTATAATTTAATGTAAAGAAATATGTAAATAAGTTTTTATAATTATGATGGGAAATATTAGTTTTTCCACAGCTTTGCTAAGCAAACTTTTACAAATGTGTTTTTTTAATTTTATTTTTGATTTTTTGCAATTATGACTTTATACGAATTTTTGGAATATTTGCTCTTTTATCATTTTAGTTGAGAAAAAAACTCACAGGCAAAAACTCACAAAACCCACCATAGACTGTAAAATTAAACAAAGAAATAAAAAAAAATCTCTCTGAAAAAAGAAAATTTGTAATTATGATAATATGTTTTCATGCATTAAATAAAAGAGGTTAATTTAGAAAATGCCAAATGAAGAAAAAGTTTAAATTCTTTGATATTACTAGGGTGGTATTCAATTAATCGAGTTTTTGTATTAATCGATTAAAAATTTAATCGAATAATATAATATTATTCGGTTAATCGAATCATTTTAATTTTGGCTAGTTTAAAAGTTTAAAAATAAGACCAAAAATTATATTTTGTAATATAAAAATTTTATTAAAAAAGTAACAAAAATTTAATAAAATGTACTTCATGTAATTTAGGGGGTAAACTTTTTAAATAAAAATACAGCTAAACCTCGATTAATCGGACCTCTATTATTTGTTTACATCTATTAACCGGCATGCAGTTCTTTTTATTTTTTCGCTCTATTATCCGTGCTTTACATCTATTATCCGTGCAGCATTCATATGTTTTTTATTATGTATATCTAAATCCGGTGTTTTCCCCTTTTAAGTTCATGTTTTAAGTTCAGACATGTTATTTGATCAACCAAAGAATAATCAGTTAAAATTCAAATTTTAATATTTTTGATGATACATAAATATTTGATTTTGCATTCTCTTTAACGATTTGTATGTTTTGTATAAAAATATGTTGAGCCCTAATAGCAAAAATGATGTAACCAACAATATTTTAGATTTTAGATTTTTTATGAAAATCGATAGTTTTTGATAATTTGTATCATCTCTAAAAATCTCATATCTCTGGGAAGTTCCGTTACAAAATAAGAGAAAAATCAATTTCAAACGAAACCCTAGACTTGAAGCAAAAATATTTAAAAAAAAACCTTTTCGTGTAAAATTTTATTTTTGTTGGTTACATTAATTTTGCTATAAGGACTCGATGTGCTATATTTGAATCTGTAGTTGCATAATGTTTTATTTTTTTTAATGAGTTACTACACAAACACTATTAGCGTTTCCGATTTCCACAAATCTACCGAACCGAACACTAAGGAGTGATATTTAGGTCCGTTTTCACAACATAGCGATAGGTAGGATTTTATCGGCCGTATAAAAAGTGTTCCATTATTATCGCTCACTTTAGGTTAAAGTAAAGTTTATATAATGGAACACTTTTTATAAGGCCATTTAAAGTCTATTTTTAGCTTTCGGTAAGTTGTGAAAAAGGGTCTTATTGTTTATTTTCGAACACTGATTATAATAGAACAGTAGGGCGTATACTTTATTTTTTTTACAACGAATAACCAATTCATATTAATTATTCGCAGCATGTTATTAACAGAAACTGGGCTATTTTGCCACATGATAATTGTTTACAAGTAATATAACTAGTATGTACGTAATTAATTATAAAATAATTGTACTGAACAAAAAAAAAAAAAAAAGAAAAATACTTTTTGTTCAACCAAGAATTTTTAGTGAATTGTGTGCTTGATTTTTGCATTTACAATAAGTAAAATAAAAATTAAAACTTGGGCATGGATCCTGGCTGCTTAAGTTATTTAAGTGCTTGGTCAAAGTCTAAAATGTATTTGATGCATTAAAAACAAAGGTGTTTCGTTTTCTTTTAAAGGACTATTTCAAAACATTAAATTGAAAGAATTATTAAAAAAAGTCTTTTAAATTTGCATTTATTATTTTAAACTTATTTAATAAATTAAACTTTCTAACTAAAACAACTTGGTTTTTTTTTAAAATGCCGCAAAATTTTTTGTCGACTAAATTAGAATTAATTTTACTCGATGTCGACTTTAAAGCACCGCAGAAAATACAAAGTGACTGTCAATAGTCATCGATTGTTGGCAATAACGGCTAAGGAAATACAATTATTGTTCTTTTGTCGGTGACTTCGATAATAAGGTGGATTATTTTGTTGAATTGAGAAATTTTTGTGTAATTTTTTGCTTAATTTTGGCATATTTTGCCATTTAACGATTTATTCTTTATTTCTGATGTTCGGTTTTCTTTTCTATTTTAGTTCTGATGCTTTTAAGAATTATTTAAAATGAAATTGAAAGATTTTGTTTTTTTAGCAATTTTAAAATGATTTCCAAATCGTTGGCTCTTTGTGTTTTTTTAAATCGCGTTTTTGGATTCCTTTCTTTTCTTTTTTTAATTATAAGAAAACCGAACTCGAGCAATATTAGAATCAAACAAATCAGAAAACGATCCTGGTTTTAAAGTTTATAAAAATACTTTGTTTTGTATACTTGATAACAGGGCTGTGGAGTCGGAGTTAATGTTTTTGTGCCGGAGTCGAAGTCGAAGTACCCATAAAAACTCCCGAATCCGACTTCAAAATTTTACGGCATAACATTTTTAAAAATTTTTTCTAATATTTTCCAAAATAAAAAATTTTTAAGAGCTTTGAAAATTTTAAATTCAGAAAATATGGAGCAGTCTTCTTTACATATGTAAATAACTTTATTTAAGCTGAATGTTGCACGGGTTAAAAATCGGTTTAAAATTTTTAAAGGGTAATTTTCTTGCTATATTTAACCATTTAAAAGGGGCTGCATTAAAGTCAAAAAAGACCAGTCTCTAATAGATTTAGCATCAAGGTAAGATTAAAAATCGGAGTTGGAGTCGGACTTAAAAAGTTTCTGCGGATGGAGTCGGAGGTAGAATTTTTTAACGACTCCACATCCTTGGTTTTTTAACTGATTTAGAATAACAATAATTTAATGACTTTTTTTTTTTGATAAATGTTAAATTTTTTTGTTTCTTTAAGGGATTTTATTATGTTTTCTCGAAAAATCAAATTTCTCCAATTCAAAAAAATCTATTTTAAGCGAATTTATTTTAATGATAATGATTTTTAATTTCTCTTACTGATTAAAATTTTTGGTAATTTTTCCTCCACAGTACAATCTTTTTGAAGATTATTAAAAAAATATTTTCAATTTTTTTTGATTTTAAAAAATTTCGCTGTTTTTTTTTATGGAAACATTTAAGATTTAATTTTTGTCTTAAAAATGAAAACCATTTTAAAATTAAAATTTTTTCAACTTCTTCCCATGAAGAAGTTTTATCAATTTTCGTTTCTTAATTTTGACTTTTTTTATATTAAAAAAATTTTTGATACTTTCAGTATTTTAAAAATTAGTTTCTAATTGTAACCATTTCAGCGATTTTCTTTGCCTTTCGGTTCAGAAGGGCCTTAATACCCTTTGCTTACAAAAAAAATTAATTTCGTGCCTAAACAAAACGAAAAATTCATTAAAAATCCAGCTTAAATTTTATAATTTGTTTTTTTTTCCTCTTTGATTAAAGATTTTTTTTAACTCGCTGGCCCACAATGCAGGAAAGAAAATTTCTTGTCGATTTTGGGGCCAGGCAGTAAATATTTTAAAAAAATTTCAAAATTTAAATAAAATGCATAAATTGTTTTTATTTTGCATTTCTATTGCTTGGAATAAAAGGTTTATATTTACGGTATTCTGTAAAAATGCATTTATGGCTGCCTCCTTGGCCCAAAAATCCCGAAAGGATGGATGATGAGATGTTCTGTCCATGTAATCCATGCTGGGCAAGATTTTTTCATATGATTTTTATAATTAATTTTAAATTCACTTTTAATGTTTTTCACTTCAAAGACTTTCTTTTCTTCATAAGTAATTTTCAATATTTAAAAAATTCAAAAGCACTTTTTTGTTAATATTTTAGTTTGATGGAAAATCTCATCAAACTTTTTGCTTTATATTGACTTTCAATGGCAAACGAAATCGAAAATCACGGAGAGATAAATAAAAACACAATCAATTTTATTGTTAGAGCACTGTCAATAGAGCGAATAAACCAACGAACGAACGAACGGAGCACCGAATGAATGATTGAACAACTGAATGGATGTTTGTCGTTAGTAACGGCGACGACAATTTGTGTTTTTGCTGTCACTTTAACGTTTGACGGTTGATGTTTAGAAAGGTAAAACTGTTGCAATGCAGCCTAAAGGCAGACTAAACGGGACTTGGATTGAAAAAGATGACTTTGAGTTTTCTTTGTGTGTGAGTTTCTACATTCTTGTATTTATATGACAGTTTTTTGAATGGTGAAAGACAGGAAAGTGAGTGTCTTTTTCTTTGTTATCGTTGTCGTTTTCTGTTGCTGTCGATGTTATTTCCGTTCGTTATTGTTGTTGTGTGGATTTCTTTTTTAAGTTTGTCGTTAAAGTGAAAGGCCGACAAATAATACATAAAGATGGCTGACAATATGGCGGAAATAGTAAACGATGCCAGCAAAGCATAAACAAATGTCATTTCAATATACAAACAAACGAAACAAGGAAAGACATATGTACATTCATACACACATATCATCACACATTGATTTAAACATTTGCACAAATATGTACGTTGAATAGAAAACTTGCACTAAAATGCAGATTGAATGAATGTGTCATTGATGTTTTGTTATGTGTTTGTTGCCAGTGTGTGTATTTGCAATCGTTTAGAATGTCTGCCGTTGGGTTATTGGTTTTGTTGAAATTCTTGTTGCTGCTGTGTTTCTGCTGGCTTGAATGGTATTTGTTGTTTAAAGTCGGCTGGTTGGGGTGATAACGAGCGTTAACTCGAAGCATACGCTTTATGAAAAAATTCCTTTTTTAATTCATAAAAAATGGGAAATGCACTAACACATTTACACACATACACGCTCGAATGGAAATGCATTCGTGCAGACATGTGAAGGTACAGTGCTTTGAGAGTAATTCAAAAAGACAGATTTTAAAAACAAATATAAAACTAAAACTAATAGCAAATAAACTTGAAAACTACATTTTTCAAAAAATGCACTCTTTTAAAAACGTACATTCTTGTTAAATAGACCTTTCCCAAAAAAGATACCCTTTGCAAAAAAATAATTTTTTGTAAAAAATAATATTTTGTAAGAATATACCTTTTTGTAAAAAAGGTACTTTTTTGTTAAAACGTACTTTTTGAGGAAAATTTTTGTACATTTATTTTGTAAAAAGGTACTGTTTTTGTAAAAAGTAGCTTTTTAGGTTATAAAGTAGTTTATTGTAAAAATGTATTTGTGTTTTTTTTTTGTAGAGGTTCATTTTGAAAAAAGTACTTTTTGAAAAAAGGTACATTTTTTAAAAAAGGTATATACTTTTAAAAAATCAACTTTTAAAAAATCAACTTTTAAGGAAAGTACCTATTAAAACTTAAAAAAAAATAAGTCGCAAATAATACTTAAAAACATATTCTAAAAAGTACATATTTAAAAAAAGAATCTTTTAAAAATTATCTATTTAAAAAATAACTTTTCCTTTCAGTCTTTGTTTATATATCGCACACTAAATCATAAACATGCAAAACCCAAAATTGATCAAAATCGTTTCTTGTTTCACAAACCAGATCACAAGTCAAATCTAGCGAACATGCAAATTTCGTTTGCGTCACGGTCTCTTTTAACATTTGTAAAACGCAATTTGATTAAAAAAATTTTAAACACAAAACATTTTTGGATTTTCAGCTATGCCTGTTTATGATTAAGTGTGCGATATGAAAGCATAAAAGTAAGATTTATAAAAAAAAAAATATTTGTTAAAAAATAGGTGTCTTAAAATGTATCTATGGAAAATAACTACTCAGAAAACCATTCTTTAAAAAGATGACGTTTAAAAGAGTAACTTTTAAAATAATCAGGCCTGTCATAGAATTCCATTCCTATCGAAAGTGGTTTTAGTTCCGTATTTTGCTTCTTCAGAAAACGAAAAACGAAAATTTTTTTCGGAATGAAACCACTTTTGGTTTTCTAAGTGGAATTGGTTGTTTCAGTATTTTATAACCGAAAAAACTACTTAAAACTATTTTTTATGGATAAATAAATGTTTTTTATGATAGATTGAAGAAATAACACACTTTTGATTTTATTAAAAACATATTAAATTCTTTACCGTTGCGTTGCCACCTTTTTTACCTCACAAACCACTTTTTTGTGCACATTGCCATACTTAACACAAAAATCATATTGTTTTTATGTAAAGTTGCCATATCCAATTGTAAAACCATTTAGCAAAATCGATCGGAATCTGAAGAAGCTAAAACTAAATCGATCGGAATTGAACATACGGAATTTAAACCATTCCGATCGGAATTTGTGACATGCCTAAATATTTCATAAAAAAGATAACTTAAAAAGGTCATGCTAGAAAGAACGCTCTATCAGTTACCTTCAAAAGAGTACTTCTTAGCAAAGTACCTTTTTAATAAGAGAAGCTTTTAAAATTACTTTTAAAGTACAATTTTACAAAATATATACTTTGTTGTAAAGATGTTTTTTGAGTTAGTTTTTCTGCATTTTAACCACTGTGGCTACTTTTTTTCTCTTGAATCAAAATAGGTTATAGAAATGTAAAACAACTACAACTTTCTCTTTGTTTTAAACAACTGAAAAAGAATTAGAAAATAGTGAACAAACATGTGTAGGAATGAAAAAAAAACGCATTTTAAAACAAGCAACGGATTTTCCCAACTAATACATGTGTAAAAATTCTAATGTGCATGTAGGTATGTGTTATTTTCTAAGCAAAAGGAAAAAGTTGTTTGTTCTTTTTTTTCAAACTTCCATTGGATTTTCTTGTTAATTTTTTCACATTCACAGTAGGAATTATTTTATTTTTTTTTTTGCTAAAAAAAGCTTAAACTAAAAGTTAATACGAATACTAGACGTCAACGCGAATTTAATTGAATTGCATTTCCGTTTGTGCCACATACCAGTAGCTGGGCTCAGGAGCAGTCGTGTGTGTGAGAGTTGCTTTCCGTTGTCTTTTATTTACCAACAACATTTCAAAAACGTTAAAGAATTATCATTAATAATACTCATACATAAGCACAAATATAAACATTTTAACACATACACACTTATACAAATTCTTATAGACTTGTACTCACACTTACGTTTATACATTCTTTTTCTCATATATTTATGGTTTTATAGTTTGAAAGAAAAAAATAACAAATACAATATTTTATTGCTAAAACACTAGTACGGCGCGAGTGAAAGCTTCCCTTTTTGCTTCTTCTTCTTCCTCTTCTTCTTTTTAAGTTGAAAGCAGTTGAAGCCAATATAAGAGGTTCTCGTTATTTCAAGCTACTTGTTAGTGTCATTGTTTGATGTCATAAAGTTTACCGCAAATACATATTTATTTAGAAAAAATGTCCCTATAAACACATACCGAACTTTAATAGGGCAATGTAATAAAATATAAAAAATACTACTAGAGGGACCAACTGAAAAGTCCCTTTTTTGAAAAAGTAACTTTTTTGAACAAGTAAATTTTAACAAAAAAAAAATTACAAAAAGGCTGCGAGCAAAATCGCCAAAGTATTATATGAAAAATCGCTCTAAAATTTTCCGGACAAGTTTGGGTGTTTTGACATTTTGAAATTAACATCCAATTTTTTCACAAAAAAGCGCGTCAAACTAAAAAAAATTGAATTTTACACAAACAAAAGATTTTGACACAGATAATTTAAAGAAAAAGTTTATTCTTTAAAAAAAGGTACTAATTTAGTTGGTCCTTCTTTTTATTATAACATAATTAATAATGGCCCAGAAAGAAAATGTTCAAGAGGTTCTTTATCCTTTTTATATAGATTTTTGTTTTGTTTTTCTTTTGTTTGTTTTTTAGGGTCTATGGTTTTTTTCCTGAATAGTGGCGATATTTTGTCGTTCAATATACATATGTATGTATAGATTGGGCTAGTTGGTTGTTAGTGTTGTTAGTGTTTTTAAATTATTGCTAACAGGCTTTTAACAAAAGTGTCAACAGCCGTGTTTTCTCTTTCTCTCTGCTTGCTGACTTTTTGAAGTTGTCAACAGTCTTTTTATACCCTCCACCACAATTAGTTGTGAAGAGGGTATATTAAGTTTGTCATTTCGTGTGAAAATTTTTTATTATTCATCGCAGACCCCATAAAGTACATATATTCTGGGTCCTTGAGTGATTCTAAGTCGATTTAGCCATGTCCGTCTGTCTGTCGGTCTGTTGAAAACACGCTCACTTTCGAACAACTCAAAAGAAATGAACAAACTTGGTGCCAAATTGCTTGTAGTTATCCTAAGCAGTTTGGGATTGAAATTCAGCAAAATCGGTGCAGTAGGACCAGAGCTATGAATCAAAATGTGGAACCACCACCTAAAAAAATGATAATTTTGTTACAAAAAATAACATAAATGGTGGAACAAGGCACGGAATGAGATTAGATTTTGCAAAAATTTGTTTTATTCGACTGAAAATCACGCTGCAAAATTTCGTGAAGATCCGTCCATAATTTACCCTAGGCCCCATATAAACACTACTCCCGGAAAAAAGTTTAGTATGCCTAAAACCGTAAAAAATAATGCTATCATAACAAAATTTGGTACGTCGCAATTTTTTTAGGACTAGAAATAACACTGTGAATTTTCGTGAAGATCGGTCTATAATTTACCCTAGGCCCCATCTAAACCCTACTCTCGGAAAACAGTTTAGTACGCCTATAGCCGTAATAAATAATGCTATCAAAATAAAATTAAATACTTCACTACTCACACTAATAAATTTCGTGATGCTCGGTTCATAATTTACTATAGGCCCCATATAAAGCCCACTGAGCAGTCGGTGGAGGGTATCAAAGATTCGGCACAGCCGAATATGGCACTCTTACTTGTTTTCTCTCTTCTTGCTAACTTTTTGAATTTGTTGTTTTTCTTAATGTGTGTGTGTGTGTGTTCCGTAGTCTATTTCGTTGTGGTTCATTGTCTAGAGTTCTTGTGACTTTTTGTTTGTAGGTTTTTTCTTCTTTTTGTTGTTGTAACCTCATTCTTGTTGTTGCTGTCATTTATAACTTTTTAAAAGTATTTTCCTCGAGTAGTTGTATTAAAAAAGCTTTATTAGGTCGCTTTATGGTCATAATATTCTTTTTTTTATAAAGATTTTTGTTTTGTTTTTGTTTGTTAGTTACTCTTGTCTTTTGACACCCGAAATTTCCTTCTTGGAATAAGGCTACTTTGACTTTGTTTAAATAAATGCAGGCATATTTAATTTACGTTGTGTATAAAAGTCAGGACTCTTTAAAAGAATTTTACACCAAAATTTAAATTTTATCGAAGAGAGAACAAAAGCAGGTCCAATTTCGGTTTTTTATGTGTAAGAAATATCTTTGAAGTACTTTTTTGACCTTTTTGATCCCATGTTTAGAATATTTCCCTAAAATGTATGCTTCTACTGTTGTTATCAGTGTATATATAGCGCTCATTTACTTCAATAGCGAAATAACTCAAAAAATCCTTTTCGAGATAAACTCGTTTAAAATTTTTAATCTGCTTAAACGACTTAAAAACAAACAACGACACATTCTCTTCTAACGGGGAAAGTATAAAAGATTCAGATATGACTTTTATACACATCATAAAGATAAACATAGCAAACTATTCTGCAGTTTTTTAGTTATGTCACTATTGAAGTAAATCAGCGTTATGTATATGCCTGAATTAAATTATTACCAAAGGTTTTGTTTTTGTTTTTATTTTCTCAGAAGTTTTTCTATTATTTCACAATATTTTCTTGCAGTTTTTAAAGTTTTTGCTGTTGCCTGGTGTTTAAGGGCCAAAAAGGCTCAAGAGATTTTAGTTTAGAGAAAAAAATAACAGCACTAAGAAATTTCTTTGTATAATAAATATTTTAGTTAATTTAAAAACTATTCATAAAAGAAATCCTTTAATATGTTTAAAAGAAAAGTTAAACATTTAAGAAGACAGAAATTGGGAAAAATGGTTAAACATTAAGATTATTTTAGAAGAAGCCATTAAAAAATAAAAATTATAAAAAATAATTAAATGGGAAACAGATGGAGTGTTTTTAAAAAAAATTAAATATGGATACAAAATACAGTGAAAATAGAAAAATAAAAAAAAATAGAGGAAAAAGTCGTGAAAAATTTAAATAGCACAAATCGAGAAGCATATAGAGAGTTGAGTTAAAAAAAATCACAAAAAGCTGTCGGTTAACAAAATATAAAAGTACTTTCAAAATCCCTTAAAAAATTACAAGCTTAAGGGCTACAAGGATAGAATTTGGATGGCGATATAGTGTCTGTGCTCTCCTAAAAACTGGAAATTTGGCGATCGCCTATCGAAAGTGATAGATGGGCCGCGATAACTGGATGCAGGATTATCAGGATGACTGTGAACCTTATCTCTACTATCGATGACCAAAAGCTAATCAACCTCTACCATCAATGATGTAGAAAATGTGAAACATCTACCATCAAACAAAAATGTCATCATTTTTGAAAATAAAAAATTTTTTTCTACGAAAGTGCCAAAATTTAAAAAGAAAACACAAAAATTTGCTTAAAACTATAATAAAAACATCTAACATCAAAGATGTAGAAAATGTGAAACACACGATTACATTGCTTACATCTACCATCAAACAAAAATGACATAAATTTTGAAAAAAATTTTTTTTTTTAAATAAAAATTGAGAAAACTTGGAAAATGGTAACGCTTCTTTCAAAGCAAACTTGTTTTTGTCAGTGATGCCACAATAATAATAGAACTAGAATAACCGAAAGATGTTGGATGGAATAAAATGATATAGTAACATCTTAAAAATGTTGAAAGATGCTGGGTTTTAGTCCTTTGTTTATCTTTTAGAAAGATGTTAACATATTCGCAAATGATGTAGATGTTAAGTGTTGATCAGTGTAAAAAGGCTATAAAGGGTCAAGTCCCCTAGAACCGGTCCCTACCACTTTTGAACTATCACGTGACAAGTTTGGTGCTAGTTCATTTTCCCATAGTGTTAATTAAGCGCCAAGACTGTATTTTCAGTATGACTTTTTACGCCTGGGGAACAGGTATGATTATGTATTTACACGGCCAAATGGGGTTGAAAAACTTCTAATGCTTTTTTACACAATTTGCCTACACAGAAAAAATTCTCGCTAATTTGTTTTTCAATTAAAGAAGCATTAATCAAAAAAAAATCAGTTTTAATTAAAAATTTAATCAAGTGAATTAAACGTTTAAATATCATTTAATTTGATCAATTGAATTGTTAACAAATTTAATTGTTTTTTAATTAATATTAAAAATTTTTTAATTCTTTTCTTTGTACGAACATTGAAAGTCATGCTCAAGCAAAGAAGTAATTGTAAAAAATCCAGTTTAAAGAAGAAATTTGGTTTAATTAAAAAAAATAAATAAAAAAGTCCATAGAATCGGAAATTTCTCAAGTATCATTTTCATTTATAGAAGTTCTTGAATATTTGACTCAAATCTTCTTTGCAAAAACTTCAAAACATGTTAAATGAAAGCCAACAATCTTTCCTTTTCCAAAGAGCTTATGATCTTTTTCATTTTTTTATATGTTTTCATCGTTCTTTAATTTTATGATTTTATTGCCCACTTAAATTAAACTCCAAATGCAGTCAGTGGTCGTTTGCATTTTGCATATAATTGCTTTTAATATCATACAAAAATTCACTAGCTTTGTGTAATATTGCTTCTACCAAAGCTGGTGTCCTTTAGATTGTTTTTTGTGGTCCTTTTGCATTATTTTAACCCTAAACACGTAACGTTTAACAACAGCACGTAAAAAGAATCATTGTCATCATGATTATAACAGAAAAAGAAGAACGAAGAAGCAAAGAAGTTACTACTTAGTTAAAGCAAAGTGTTTGGTAGCATAAAGAGACCTTAAATTCTTTTTCATTTCTCTTTATGATTAAACATTCAAGTTGTGTACACATTTTTCTCCCTAAACTCTGTTTTATAAAATTTTAACAGAAACCAAAATTTCGCCAAAATTGCCCTGGCAAAAAGTTTTCAAAGTTAAGAAATTTTACCAAGTTAAATAAATATTTTTTCTTGAGCTATTTTATCTTTAATATGTTTGTATACTTTAAATATGTCGGACTATGGACGAGAACAGAAGGAGTGCAGTGTGGTGTGAACCTCTCATAAATTAAACTTTGTGGAAAGAGGGTCAGTTTACTAGTATTATAACAAGCTTTTAATATTTACTTGACCATGTTGAATAAATGTTTGTGTGAATATTTAGTATGTGTACGTAAGTAAGTGACCGTATACATGTTTGCCAATACACCTTTATGTAAGTTTAACCTGTTTTCTTTTTATTTGATTATCATACACACATGAACACAAAATTGTCGTACTCGAGCAGGGACCAGAATTCCAAATAACCAAGAAATTATTATTCGTATACACAGTTACTTTACACCAGACAGTGGGTTTGAATTAAGGAAAGTAGTAATAAATAAATAAGCATACTTATAGGCTTAAGTTTCCAAAAATTTGTTGTTGTATACAAAAAATAAAAACAAAGGACCTTATACCCAAAAGGTCTTAAATTTATGTCTTTGCATGCTTTATACTTCACACAGTGGAAGCAAATTCGAGTATATAATCCGACAAAAATTATCTTCTACACTATTCGAGGAGCCGGAGCTATTTAACGTGCAATTTTGTTAGACATTCTACAGCTTCTGTTGAATAGCAACAGCACCTAGGGAAGATTCATCCTCAGGACGAACTAAAGCAGAGGAGGTTAGATAACTCAATTAGATAGATAATCTTGCCGGATAATGCACTTAAATTTTTACCTAGGTGTGGTAGTTCTCTCACACTCGGGAGCGGTTGGTAAACGAATTGTTTGTCTTCAATCCAGTTGGCATCCACGATGAGATGAGGCCATATGGCAGGTGCTCATGTAAATCTTTTCCATCACTGTATGATAAATAAAAATTTTAGTAAAATTAAAGATCCTATGCGATCGAAGATGAAGTTTTTGCAAAGCTATATCCAGTATTCGAAAATAAACAGAACATTATTTAGCGTTCGGGTCACACACCCGGGAACGATATCTATTTTTTAGTGTTTGTGTAGACGAACACAATCCTTAGTACCGTTCGTAACTACTTTCAAGAAAGAGCCGAACATTATATAGTGTTCTGTTCTTCTTTTTTAAAAAAACAGAACATTAGTAGTGATACTAAAGACCAACATTATATTTTAATGTTCTATAATGTTTCCTTTTTACATTGATAAAGAAATGAACAAACAAATAATTTTAGCAATGACCTCAGAACGAACAGCTTGTGTGGGTATTTTAGGCTTGTTGTTTTTTTTTGTATGTGTATTTTGTTTTTGTAAAAAATTTTTGGTTTTTTTTACCAGCCAAAAGGGCACTACGCGCAACAGAAAGGAACGAATATTAATGACCCGAACTGACCACAATGAAGTTTGTGGTTTTTTTAAAAAACGAACGGAATGAAATGTTCTCATATTTTTGATGAATCGGATAAGAACAGTATTATTTTTGTGTTCGAAAACGTTATTTTTTTTAATGAATGCTAAAAGCGTTTGTGTTTTCCGCAAATCTTTTGAACCGAACACTAAGGAGCGATATTTAGTGTTTATTTTCGAACATTTCATTTTTATAACAGATTTTGCAGACCTCTTGTCGAACAGAATTCTGTTAGACTTTGTAGGAAATAATTCAGGGCCTTGTATTAATCATTTCTTTTAAGAAAAACGGCAGGTCAGTTCCCCGCTCATTGAGATTTTTTAATGTAAGGCCACTGTATACATTAACTTTCTCTCTCTCCCATTCCTTTAAGCAACGAATTCATAAGACTCAATTATTTTATTCCTTTTTGTAACTGTCGTTGCATGTAAAAAGGGTGCTGATACCAGTGATGCCAACTCTTGGGAGACTAAAAGCCTAAAGACATATGAAAAATGGATTTAATTGAAAATATGGACGCTTTTGAGTACATTTTCATGCTTAAAAAAAAAAAAAGCCATAAGAAAGGCTAAAATTTTTTCTTCATTAAACACCAAAAATTGCAAACAAAACTGTTTATTAAAAGGTTTTATTCATTCAATTCAATTAAATTAATCGGACAGTTAAAACTTTAAGAAGCATTTGCACTTTTTTAAACTTGGCCATTAATAAATCACATTCGCAGTTCTTGGTCAGCCTTGTTGTCTTTCTATGTGATATTTCGACCTTTTGCATGTTTCATTAAAACTAATTTTTAAGCATAACTCGGCAGGTATTTTGTAGCTTGAGCAACAATGATTATCTCGTTTAAGCCTACATACATACCAGTAGGCTCTTGTGTCAAGACTAAAAGTCCTGTCAACTTTAATTTTTGATTAGGAATATATTAACTCACAAAATTTTGTATCCGTTCTTTGTCCTACTCAATCGCCCTTATTGTGTTTGGCGTATTTAATATACGCCTACGACTGTTTGGTAATAGAATAAAGAGAACGTGAACTTATTTCCTTTAATCTATTACCAAACAGTCGTAGGCGTATTTTAAATACGCCAAACACAATAAGAGTGAATACATTTTAGTTTTAAATTAAAAGACTTTTTTCATTCTACATAATTTTTTGACATGTCGTCTTGCATTATATTACCGTGTAAACTAGCCTTAAGGAGAACTAGAGAGAGCCTGACACCACTACTGTTCTTTTCTTCACAGTCGTTCGAAAGTGAGCATGATTTCATCAGACGGATATAACTAAAACGACTTAGAATTATTCCAGGACCCAGACTATACTTTATGGAGTCTTGGATAAATTTTTAAGTTTCACACGGATTGCCAAGCTTAGTTTTTTTTTGTTTTATTATTTTATTTTTTTTATAGTATAACCTCATTTACCACTAGCGGTGCAAGGTAAAACAATTGGTGAAAAGGCGCTTTTTGTGCTTAAATAATGGCTTAATCTGGACCAAAAGAAGCTAAGTAGGCATCACTACTTGTTTGGTTTTTTTCTTTATTTTCTTCTTTAATGTAAGTGAATATATATAAAGTGAGTGTGAATGGGTGTATGCATGTAATTGACCTTCATTCATATTGGAGTATAATGTTGATGTTGTTGTTGTTGGGGTATTGGTTATCGTCGTTGTTGTTATTGTTTTAATTTTATTGTCTTGCATTTAAACTGTAGATTTTCTTTTGCATTATTTACAACTGCAAACAACATTGAGAGGGTGCAGCAGTTTTAAAAGCACTATAAACTAGAGACTCTTTAGGAAATATATATTTTTCTTTTTTGTTTATTTTTTTTTTAATAGAGTAAACTCATACCATAAAGGGGATAAAAATCATACAAGGAGATCATATATAGAGCTAAGAGCTTACTATAAATATTTAATATGAAGATTTTATTTATCTTAAAAATGAAAAACATACTATTAAATGCTTTTTTGTTGAGGTTATAAAGAGAATAAACTTAAGGTTTTGCATAAATAAATAAAAATTTCAACATTTCACAAATTTATGTTTAAAATTCGTTTTTTATGTCATATAAAAATAAAATTACATGAAAAACTCTTTTTAAATATCAATTGATTTTTAAATAGAATTGGTGAAATAAAAAGGAAAGTAGAGTTTAAAAAAAAATTAAATGTTGGAAAATTCTATTTTTTTACTCTGTTTTAGTTTTTCTAGATATCCTGCTCCTAAATATGAAAAATGTTTTAAAAGAAATTTTCAAAATAAACAAAAACTTTTTGCCGTCCATAAATTTGAAAATATTTTTAAATTGGCATGACATTGAATTGTGGCAGTGAAGGTCGTAGAAAGGTGTCTTTGTGCTGCATTCCTTCTAAACCCTTCGCCATTAAACATTTTATATCAGTTTTCCCAAGCACAAATAGTTATAACAATAATCCAGTCTAATAATTTCCAACAAAACTATCGATTCTATTGTTTAAAATATTATTTAGTTGTTATTAAGCAGATCCTTAAAACGCACCCTTTTTTAAATTGTTTAAACTAAATTAAATAATTTAGCGTATAAATTAAACGGACAAATGCATAAAATATTTGCAATACAGTTGAAAAAATTACCATTCATGGCTCAGCGAACGCGTACATGTCATTATATGCAGTAAGGAAAAAAAGCATTTTGATTTTTTTTTAATATAAAATGCATTGTAAGGTGGCAAATTTGTATGCATCTTTTCATACATAATTATTTATTAAAAACGAGTCTAATTGTTTTTTTATTATTATTAAAAGAAAAATTAGAAAACAGATTTCTATACAGTTCTCCCTCTCCACGGGGGTGTACGGATTATCTAAAGAATATTGCACCATTTAGTGTTGCATCGTCCGAGTCATTCTGGAATCGGGCAAATATTCAAAATTAAAAAATTTCGGCTCCTGAAGACTTCGTAATATATTCAGATCGAAGCTAACGAGAATTCCTTATCTGGTACAACGGAAGTCAGTGGCCCCCAGTGGTATGGCACCAGACTGCCTGTTGGCTAAGGCCCCAGCGGAATACCTTCTAAGAGAGGGTTGTTTTCTTAGTAGAGGGAAGTTCAGTTGAACAACCGTTTTATGAAATGGTCAAAAAGGTTGAGGTGGTGATAGAATTTGTGGTGAAGAACTGGTAGTTTTCTTTGCAATTTGTAAAGTCTTGAATTGAAAGTGAATTAGAGGTTGAGGTACCACGTTTAAAGATGGCTGTGCATTGGTAAATGATGAAGTACGGTTTTGACTACTCTCATGATATGGATGTGTTGCTTGCAAGATTATGTTTTTGCCCGCGGAGTGCTTTCCCTTTGGGGTGTGCGTTTCTGTATCATGTGGTGGCTGTAATTTATAGCCAAAATCGCGGGAGAAGGAAAATCCCACACATCAGGCTGACTATTCACCCTATTTAGTTAAGTTTGGCCTGTAGCGGTTCCCTCTAGGTGCTGTTGCTACTGAATAGACTAATAGCCGACCGCGACCGGTGCTTCAACGTCTATTGTGGAGCTTCTCGACAGCGTGCAGGTGAGGACAAAGGTTCTCGTTGGTGACAGTGGTATATCCAATTCCAGCGTTTAAAAAACCGCAGTCGAAGTACAAAAATTGGCATTTCTTCAACTTCTTCATTTGTCATCGGGAAAAAGCTTTTACTTCGGATTCATTAAATTTAAACAGTTCATGTCAACCCAACTCAAAATGCGAAAAGTTGTACACAAATTTTAGTTTTTTGTTCGACAGTTTTTGGTTTCGACGTTTGTTCGACAGTTTTTGGTTTCGACTGGAGTTTTTTTTAACCCTGTCCAATTCTTTTAATTGCCTTGAGCACCGTCGCAATGTGGATTGTATTTGCCCGTTTAATCGTTACTGCAATCGGATGTGTTCTGAAGAGATAAACGATCTGGTCGTACATTTTTTTGTAATACACGTTTTTCCTCAAGAGCCCATAATTTTGTGGTCGTTTGGCCGGTGCTTCGTATAGCTCTTACAGGGATAATTTGTTTTCTGTTTTGTTTGTACAGGTAATACTTCCTCTATCCTTCATCTCATCACCTATTTTTCTAGTTCCAACACAATGCAATGCGTTAGCAGGGCTTAGCCCTGGATGCTGGTTCAAACAAAAAAAAAACATGTTCTGTTTCCATTTTACAAAAGCAGCAGAGGCTTGATAGCTCTAGCTCCTAAACAATGGGTGAGTGTATAACTATTGCTGGTTTATTCACTCAAAATTTCTACCTGAACAAGTTGGCTGCACTCACGCACTTTGGCGTTTCCTCTCAAGTTTATTTTCCCGCTGATTCTTCGGCTTACAGCAAACGATTTTTTTTTCGTAAGTGAATTTTTTTTCATCATACAAATATGGGACCGGGGTCAATCAACCCAGTATTTCTGATAAAATTGATGCACAAAAACGTATTTTCTTTTTTTGTCCGTTACAGCGTTCTTTGATTCTTGCGACGTTCTTTTTCCACATTCTATTAAGTTCGTTAATATGTATGCACGTAAATTATATAAACAAATTTGTATCTCAGTATT
This sequence comes from Pollenia labialis, assembly GCA_949318255.1. Lineage (NCBI taxonomy): Eukaryota > Metazoa > Arthropoda > Insecta > Diptera > Polleniidae > Pollenia > Pollenia labialis. The sequence continues at coordinate 5,533,524 of OX439140.1, forward strand.
TAAATGTTCGATAGAAAAACCTGAAATTTGCATAAAAATCCTGCCCCGATCCATTAGTATTTACATGTGTATAGCTTAAAGCAAGTTCCAACTGATAAAAGACGGAAATTCTAACACTTTTTTCTGAATTCCAAAAAAAATATGCAAAAAAGAAAAAATATTTATAACATGCATTTGCATGTCAATCCAGCCCCTATTCATCATCATTTACATGTGTTTTGTTTAAAACGAGCCCCACATGATGATTTATACAAATTTCTCTCTTCTTCGTTTAAAATTCGAGAAGAGAAAAAACATTTAAAGGCTTTATTTTAGGAGGGGTATTTTGTAAAAAAATCAGTGTGTGTGCTAAGTGTATGGGAGACTGTGTCACGACTAACAGAACATATTGTGCATTTTTTTTAAAAATTGCTTGCTTTTTTGATTTTTTTTTGGTGTTTTTGTTTAAAACCAATTGTGTTAACCTTAATTTGCATATTAGCTTAAGTGATTGCTGGCTATTACAACTATTCTTTTGTTGCTTTTTTTTTTTTTTTATACATTTAAGGCCATTACCAACCGGATTTTTAAGGAGGAGTTTGTTGAGGTTTTTTGTAGCCATTAATTTGAAACAGATTTATTGGTTTTTTATTATTTTCTCTTTTTTTAATTTTCTTTGTCTCGTATTATTGCATTTCCGGGTTATTTTTTTTAAGGCAAAGCAATTTATTATTGTTGCTATAAATTCTGTCTTTGGTAAGGGATTTTACAATTTGTCAAAGGCTATAGAAGTTCAACAAAAGACAAACACATGATAAGAGTTTCTCAGCAATATAAATATTTCCATTTAATTAATTGTTCTTTATTTCACAAAAAAAAAAAAAAAAAAATCGCTCGATTAAAGAGGGGAAAAAATTAAAATTACCTTTTACTAACCAAATTCATAATCTCAATTTTCTTTGTTTGCCTTGCCAAAATGTCACAGCGATTTATTATGGCAAACAAAAAATGGGAATTATTATACAGTCCATTAAACTTTGAAGACTAGACGGTCAGATGATAAGTGTATTTTGTATGTAATTTTTGGTACTTGTAGAAGTACTAAAATTTCAGGATAAGTGGATTTTTTTCTTAAGTAATTGAAACACATTTACAAATGTAATTATATGCCCAGTTTAACTTTGAGTAGCTGAAGAGGATTATAATGAACGTAATACAAGCGATAGATATAACAAACGATATAAAAGAAAATAAAAAAATTAAGCATAAAGACTCTAAATGAATATTAGACCAGAATTAAGTACTAAGTTTTTCCAATTAATTCCAAATAGCAGCAGGAGAGATTCCTGCGTTATCTAGAAATATTTCTTAACTACTACTTTTAATAACCTACCTTCCCTAATTTTTATCTTGAGATTCTTGTTAACTTCATACTTACCGCTTTTAATCTTCTAAAACCACAAAAAAAGATTTAGTCGTAGTTCGTAGAAAATCTCTAATTGTAAAGCTGTGGTGTTGCCATGTGTCCAAACTTATGACAATATCGTTTTAATTATCTCTCTCTTTGCACTAGACCACTTTTGACATGGGTCCTCCCATTCGGAGTAAGTAGGGATACATCTTGGAAACATTTCACCACTAGGCTTATTCAATAAACTAAATCGATTTTGAGGTACGCTTATATATGTTGTACAAAATTCTCATTGTCGGAATAACGGTATATCTGGAAAGTAAGAGCCAACCTATAAAACGATTAGCAGGGTGCCCCGTTTGTCAGCAAAAAAGTGTTAAATTCGAGCACATTGTAATTATTGATAGACCTAGAGAAGCGATTTTAGCTGATATTTACAAACTACAACAAAAATTCCCGGAGTAGCACAGAAGTATGCTTGTAAATACCATCGCCTAATGCTATATTTATATATATGTGTTCCTTTAACTCCCACTGGAGCACAGGGCGCCTAATGCTAGGATGACAAAAATTCTTACTTAGACTTGAGTTCGAGCGACCGATTGAGAAGGAAATAGTTGAAAGATGAAGACAATTCATTGAGTAAACAAACTTGTGATACAAATTTATTCATTGAATTTCGCTGAATTAACAAATAAGTTCATTGATTTAAAGAATTATTTTTTTGAATTATTAGTTTACGGCAGGGTTTAAAAAGCTGCAGTCAAAATCCAAAAATTGCTTTTTCTTCCACTTTCTGATTTTTCATTGGACGAAAATAAACCATTGCCTTTACTTCTGATACATTAAATGAAAACAGTCGTAGTGAAGGCAAAAGTAAAACACGAAAAGTTGAAAACAACAAAGAACATCGGCACTCGACATGTTCGGAAATTGTTTCGTTTGACAGACTGAAACTTTTAATAAATACCGAAGTTAACGAAGATGGAACGTTGTGTTTTTTCCGCGATTTTTTTTTTAATACATGTGTACATAAATACATACGTTTTATTTAATTTAAAAAAATTAAAAAGATTGTTAAGCATTAAAATAAATACATATGTATGTATTTATGTACACATGTAGGTATTATTAAAAAAAAAAAAAAATTTGGAAAAAAACACAACGTCCCATCTTCGGTAACTACGGGATTTTTTAAAAGTTTCAGTCTGTCAAACCAAACACTTTCGAACATGTCGACTGCCGATGTTCTTTGTTGTGTACAACTTTTTGTTTTTTGCTTTTGCCTTCACTACGACTGTTTTCATTTAATGAATCAGAAGTAAAGGCAACAGTTTTTTTTGTCCAATGACAAATGAAGATGTCGAAGTTGCAGCACAATCTTATGACTTTTACTATCTCAACTGCAGCTTTTTAAAAGCTGGCTTACGGTAAATAATTTTTAAGAACTTTTTTCGTTGAATCAATAAACTTTTTCGATATGTTAACAAACAGTTCAGGAAATTATTAAAATAAAATCCTTTAAAGAACGGTCATTCATTGTCAAAACGAACGAATTTATTAGACGTAAACTAATAAATTTTTCGTTGGCTCAACGTAAACTTTCGTTGTCTCCACTTGTGTTTTTGCTTCAGTGCAAGGGCGAGCTTTGAATTGCTGTCAAATCGTCTTTCAATCTCGAAGATCTCGTAAAATCACGACATCTGCACTTAATTCCATATTTTGTTAGTTCTTTTTTTAATTTCACTACTTCTAATATTTCTAAGTTCTATAAACAGTTTTCAGATATTTTCTAAAACATAACCAGGTTTATTTATATTTTTGCCCTTAAACAAAAAAAAAAAAAAAATTAGAAAAAATAATAATAAGAAAATCTGTGAAAGAATAAAATTATAATTCATTTTTCTTTTTAAAGTACTCTCTTCACTCTCTCCCTCTCTCTACCACTATTTATTAGCAAAATATTTTTATTATTTTTTGTATCTACAGGTGATTATCCTTTGTTAACACATGTTTTGCAATTTTAAGTGCACAATTTTTGGCTCAAGATAATATTTCTTATTTATAACATAATTTGCCTTAACAATGAAATCAACGAAAGCAACAACAAAAATAGCCAGATGATTTTCTGCAGCCAAAGCCAAGTAAAGCAATTTATTTTTCAGAAAAATATATATGTATATACCAGACAACACACAATAACAACAATGGCAGACAAAAAAAAAATAAATCTTATATTTCCAATTTTCTAAATTTGCAAACATTTTCAAATTACTATGAATGTCGAACTGAAATTTCTGATTGTGTGTGCTTTTCTTATGCGTATAATATTAGTTTTTCCTTCTTTTAATACTTTTTTTATACATATGTACAATAATGGCTGCATACAAAAGATCTGATGATGTTAGAATAATATTGGAAATACACACACACACACGTAAAAAATGCAACCCAACGAACAGAATGGCTAATGCTTTAAAAATAAGGATTTCCTCCATTCATTAAATACAAATATTAATACCCACACCACAATAGTGGAGAGGTTATTATGAGTTTTTGCTTAAGCTAGGTCACACTTATCAAATATTTGACGGAAAAAACGGGACCAAGAAAAAAAAAACTAAATAATCATTTCCTTAAATTCCAATATTTATTTTGATAATAATACCACATCTAACAACCAACAAATTATTGCTATGTCTAGTAGTATAATTAGTTTATTTTGTGATATTAAGATCATGCTAAATCTCATAAATTATTGTAAAAAGTAGTGGTGACCGTAGATTTAGTGTGTCGATCGACATAGAATTACTTTTTTCTTATTTAAAAATATATTCATTGCTGAGAAAGTTTTTATCCTTTGAAAAATTGTTAATACCTAAAGAGAGGAGAATTTTATTCGAAATCATTCTCAAATGGAAATAAACCCTTTTTATTTGCTGGGACTCGGCAAATATTGAGTTTACAAAACACATAAATGCACACTCTATATTGTATACAACAAACAGACTCTAAAAAAAACTAAGAGTATGCAAAATATCAATGTTGCAGAAATATCTTGTATAAATTTTTACTGTCTGGTAGCTGAATTATCCCAAACATGAATATTTTTTTTTTTTTTGGTTTTTTTTCTATGAAATTTTTATTTTACTTACGATGAGTGCATATAAGGACATTTTTGTTACAAATGCTCAATTTTATTAGAGTTTTTTCAAACACAAACAGCCAGACAAAGCCATTCAAACACATACTCTATGAATGAGTAAGCATAAAATACAAACACAAATTTAAATTGTTCGTTTGGAGCTCAAACGAAAAGAAAAATGAAAAAAACTATTTGTGTATTTTACATACAATTTAAATTTTACTAAAAGACAGATCAAATGTTAACAGAATCAAAGTTGTTGCATAGAAGCAACTAAAACTACTTAATGTTGTCGTTTACAAAAAAAAAAAAAAACACATATAAATATTTGTCTGAAAAGCATGTTCTAGCAGGACTGAGGAGCAAACAAAAATATTGATGGGGAGGAAAAAAAGGATAAATTTGTAGGAATGAATTACTAATGCAGATGAGACCAATTTGCAAAAAAAAAACTGAAAGAATTGGAATATTAAATTAGTTCTTAATGAAATATATTTTTATTATTTAAAAGCTGATTTAAATGGAGTAATACGAGTAATTTACATTTTAAGAACTGAATCAACTTAAAGGGCACCGCAGTGGGTATATTCGGGAAAAACTAAAAATAAAATGCAAAGTCTTTAAATTTGTGTAATAATTAGACAATTAGGCAGTTTGCAAAGTGTTCTATTGTTGTATATGATTGGTTGTTTATGATATAATTTGATTAATGTGGCATTCATAAAAATATAGCAAATACAACCAATATGATAAAATACAACACTAAATGTGAGACGTATCGAGTACAAAACTTATTTAAGATAGTAAAGTAACCTAATTTCTCGAAAAATAATACTTCTTTGAAAACAAAATCGTATGTGTGAATAAATTTTTTTTAGTTTTATTTAAAAAAAAAAATAAATTAATAAATAAATAAATTGACCATTTATTTTAAACAGTACCCTATTGTAAAAAAGTATCTTTCTATTAAAAAGTTCCTTGTAATTAAAAAGTACATTTTTCTAACAAAGTATATTTTTGTTAAAAAGTACCTTTTTTTTAAAAATGGTAATTTTTTATAAAAAAGTACCATTTTTTTGTAAAAATACCGTTTGCTCAATAATTTATTTTATAAAAAAGTACTATTTTAGTAAACAGTAGCTTGATATTTTGAAAAACTACCTTTTACAAAAAGGTAATTTTTATAAAAAAGTACCTTTGCATCAAAAAGGTAATTTTTATAAAATAGTACCTTTGCATCAAAATGGTCCTTGTAATATTTCTCTAAATATTTTTCAAAAAAAGTATCTTTTTTATATCCCTTTTTTAAAAAACTACTTTTTCTAACAAAGTAAATTTTTGTTAAAAAAGTTTTTATTTTATATAAAAGTCCTTTGTGTAAAAAACTACTTTTTTTACTAAAAACGGGCTTTAGTTATAAAAAAAGTTCTTGTTTGTAAAAGGGGCGTTTTTTATAAAAAGATCATTTTTATAACAAAATACCGTTTGCTAAAAAATTATTTTATAAAAAAGTACCATTTTATATAAGAGTACCATTTTATAACACAAGCCACGGTTTTAAAAAAGTACCTTTTTACAAAAAGGTAATTCTAATAACAAAAGTACATACACGTTTCCAAAACAGTTCGAATAATTAAAATTTTTCTTAATTAAAAAAAGACCTTTTTCTTTTAAACTGGGATTTCTTAATAATTATTCGTTTTTTATCTTTAATTTACTTAATTTTTCTCTGAATTCATAAGGTTGGTGGTTTAGTTTGCATTTTAATTCTCATATTTTTTTAATTTTTATTTAAAATGTAATTCAATACTTTGTTATTACAATTGTACTTAATAGAAAACATTAAGTTCAAATAGTAACAATTTAAATGAAAAATAATAAAAACCTTGAAAACAACAACCATAACAACTGCAGCAACAACAGTCGAAATAAAACCAAACCAGCAACAACAATAACAAAAAGAGCAAGTATACAATAAAAACTATTAAACTTTTAGCAATTAATTAAACTGTCATTTAATATAAAAAATATGGTCACATTAATGTTGATGTTGAACGTGTTTTATAGCATCTCTTGTGCTACACTCGCTCTCTCTCTCGTTCTCTATGAATAAGGTTTAAAGTATGTAAATGTGTTAAAAAAAACATGTACATGTTAACATGACATACAATGTAACTTTATCATGCTTGTTAGTTGGTTTAAAGGATATGAATAGGACTTTATAATTTTCGAAATTTTAGTAGTAAATCCTTGTTTGCATTAAACAAAAATCAGACTTTAAAACAGTGAAAGATTGGATGCATACAAAACAAAAACAGAAATTATGTTTAATGTATTTTCTAAGTCACCTCAAAAGTACCACTCTCCATTTCCCTATTCATTTCGTTTGTAGGGTCGCAGCTCTCCTAGTATTACACTCATATGTTTGTGGTCTAGTGCTTTACACGAGTTTTAAATTATTTTATAATTTATTTATTAAATATTATGATGATGACGATGTTGGTGATACTAAAAAAAACTTATGATGATTAAACATTTATAAAACCTACTTTACATATCAATAAGTTTATAAATAAATAATTGTTAAAATACCCCAATTGGGATCAGACAACACTAGATCGCTTAGGGAGTAAAAGAGACCGAAGGAAGAGAAATAATAAAACAACTCAACCAAACCAAAAATCCGTCAATTTATTTATTCAATTGGAAAATGTACATTAAATGGTAAAATTGATTACATGCATTAAAAAAATGTAGTTATTTGAAAAAGAAATATTAAAATTATTTATGAAAAAAGAATTTTATATTTTTTGAGAAAAAAATTGAATAATTTTAATTAATGGATAATTTGACTGAGTGTTTAAACAAACTTTTGCAAGAAATTTACTTTTTTTTATGGTTCTTTGAAAGCAAACACTTCTTGTTAAAAAGTAAATTATTTTTTAATTAAAGTACTGCGTTATAAAAATAGGTAAAAATTATTTTATTTGAAAGACATTACTTTGTAGGAAACTTAATTTTTTTGTTTGATGGAAGTTTTTTTTTTTGGTAAAAAGGAACTTTAGGTTAAAGGGTACTTTTAGTAAAAAAGTTTTTTTTTTAAGAGAAAAAAGTACTTTTGGTAAAAAAGTACGTTTGGTACAAAGGTACTTTGGATAAAAGTCCTTTTGGCCAAAAGGTAATTTTTGCAATAATGTTCTTTCGTAAAAAGATACTGTTGTTAAAAATGTACCTGTTGTTCAAAGCACTTTAAGTAAAAATGTACTTTTTATTTAAAGGTACTTTTAGTAAAAATGTACTTCATATGTATTAGTAAAAATACGATTTGTGGGAACGGTACTATTTGTAAAAAAAAAAACAAAGTAGTATACAAAAAAAAATAAGGTTGACATCGTGGGCAAGGCTATCAATTAATTACATAGTTGTCTCATTTTTAATATTTAACAAAGTTGTCATTAAAATTCTTTGTTACCAATTTTTTTTATGAAGTATCTTTTACGTATGTTTGTTTTAGCAAACAGACAGCCTTAACTACCATTCGTCCTAAAACTTTCCATCGCTCCATAATATAGACTTTTTCGGGCATCCATGTTATTTGTAAGTAGTTATTTTTTCGATGGTTAGAAAAATGTTTCTGCGTATACCGGATTTGTATTATGTTTTTAGAGCACCAGGCATTACTTTGAATTTGAATTACCTTTCTATATCCTTTGCCTACAAAGCTCCGTCATCAATTTTTTCCCAAGCAAAAAAAAAAATCATAATGAAAATTCAGTCTTAATAATTTTGTTTCTTTTTCTCAAGCTTTTTAATACCTATTCAACTTATCTAAACTTTTTATAGAGTGTTTGTTTGATCTTAAATAATTTTAGCATGAAAGTAAATCTATCGAAAACGTGACTTTGTATAATTTTAAGTTTGTTTACAAGCAAAAATTTTATTAAGAAAAAGTATTGAATGGTGCTGGATGTTTTTTTTTTAGGATAAGAAAAGTTTTCTCAATTTGTGTAAAGTGAGACACATAATCGCCAATTGATTATGCTTATTTTTTTGTGAGTTAAAACAACATCAACATTAAAGCAATAAGTAGTAAATGAGAAATTTTCAAGAAATTTAAAACACTTTAATAAAAGAAAAATTATGGGAAAAAGTCAGAATAGATTACACTTTTAAATTTAAGAATATCTAGATTTAATAGTTTAAATGTTATTTTAAATTGCTTGGCTTAAAAGTCATTTTATCCTGTTTATCAAACAAAGTTAACTTTCAACTGGCCTTTAAAAGAAAAGTTAGAAAATAGCAAAATTTTTTCTTTCTATTTTTTTTAATACCGGGAATGGGTTTTCCTTTGATACATGGAAACCATTAAAAGTGCAATTGGCCTTTTCGTGTTTTACATTGATGCCGGTTAACAAAATTTTCTCATTTTCTTTTCTCCCTGTTTTTCTTGAAAGTTAATATTATTTAGTTAACTTTGCCATTATATGGATCAGCATTAAAGTGGCAACGTTTGGTTTAAGTTTCAATACTGGAATAATACAGGCGAATAAAAGATGCCACCTCACATTTTCCACCAACAGAAGTAACCACATGTCTATTCACATATACAGTCAGCCTAGCAGCCAACTCTCTCCCTATCAAACATGCAATGGAACAGTTGAGCAGTTAGTCAGTCAGTTAAACAACAAGCCATAAAGGCAACCAACCCGGCATTCATTCAAGCACCTTAACATTCATCCATACATTTATTCATCCATCCATAGATTCATTCAGCCATCAAGTAAACTATCAAGTTAATACGTGGACTCATTGCTACTCATGCTTAAGGGTTCATACACTAGTAAGTTAAAAGTGCTGCTAGTTAAAATGCTCCTTTTTCCTGCGCAAAATTTTCACTGCTGTTTGCTTTAAACCAGCCACCAGCAGCTTTTGTTTAAAGCACACAAACTTTATATTGGGAGTTTAACTCAGCTGGAGGGCACACATTATGTATGTACGTATTGGAGCTCTTTCTGTTGTCTTTTTTGAGGTTTTTTTTTTTAATCCAACCAAAAACGCCAAAATGATTGCGGAAGTAATTACACTTACTTTTCGCACCTTTTATTTAATATTTGCTTGAAAAAATACATTTTGAAAATTGAATACAAAATATATCAGAAACTAATTAAACATCAGTTTTTTTGAAGCAAAGTAAATACATATAGGCGTTTTTTAAAAACGCTTTCAAAGTACAGTTTTTTTGTAAGGAAAAAGAACTTTTGGCTTTAGGGCTTAAAAAGAAAACATTTCAGCGATTAGACAATTTGTTTAAAATTAAATTTAAAACGTATTAATTTTTTTTATATTTTTGCGATTTTTTTTTTTTTTTGCAAATTTTTAGGAATATAAAAAATAGCGCTAATGTTTTTAATATTTGTAGGGACTATTATAAGAAATCAAAGAATTTAATTCTTTTTTTTTCATTTTGAACACATAGTAACTCTTATTCATATTAGCGGTTTTTTTTGTTGCTAGAAGCTCCACTTGGAGTAGCGTTCTTATAAATATTGTAAGACACGTTAACTAAAATATAAAAAAAAAAAAAAAAATATTAGCGATTTTAAAGTTTTTAATTTTCTTTTAGGGGATTTGTAATTAATGTGCGTTTTTAACAATAACACGTTTTTTCCGTTATGTTAAATCTCTTTTTTTTTAGTATTTGGCGTTTTTAGATTCAGATAAACATTATGAAAAACAACGATTATAAAGATTTTTGGTTTTTATTCCGATTTGGAAAGATTTTTACTTTTAGCGATTTTAACGTATTGTTTTCTAATTTTTTTAGAAAATTCTGGAAGCTTTGGTGTTGTTTTAATAATTTTTACAATATTTGGCAAACGTTCGAGCATTAAAAAAAATTTGAATAAAATTGTTTTAGCAATTTATGTCGCTTTAGAAGAAACTTAATAATTTTTGAAATTTTAAACTTTTGGCGTTTTTTTCTTACTAATTTTTTGGCACGGTTTTGAATGAAATGTTTATAGCCACATCGCCAACATTAAGCGTTTTGCGATTGTCAAAACATGCCCGATAGTTTCGTAAGTCAATTTTTCAAAATTAAAATTTTTTAAGATGTCGTACATAGTTTTGCTTCGTTTAATCAATTTTGTTGTTTTTCAAATCACTTTTTTGTGTGTAAAATAAAAAAATTCTGACCATTTTGAAAACTTAATATAATACTTTTGGCGTTTTTAAGTCTTAAAATTATATATTTTTATATTCAAGCGTTTTTATTTAAATGTTTCTTTACACCTTTTCTTTTAGAGATAATTGGGAGTATTTTCCCATTGTAAAAACTTGTCTATAGATATTTATCATTTTTTATATGAGCGTTTTGTTTTATTTGTATGAGAATTTAGAAATAGTATTTTGTGCAGTTTTTTACTTAAACTTTGAAGAAACCAACTACTCCTATCATTGTTTTAAATTTGAACAGTTTTAACCGTTTTGATGAGTTTTAAGCGTTTTTATAATAACACTATTTTTAGAATTAGAAGTTTTTTTTTCGTTATCAAATAGTTGTTTACATTTTGGATATCATTTTCCCGATTAGAAAGGTGTTTTTTATTTAATAGTTTTAATAGCTTTCCTGTCTTTGGCAATGCTTCCGTTTAAGCGTTTTTTTCTTATTTTTTTTTTGTCTAATTTTCCTTTATACTAACTTTTTTATAATGCATATTTTCTTTTTTTCTTTGCTATACATATTTCAATTTTGATTAAAGCGTTTTCCATTGCCAAACAGATTTCGAAATGGACGGTTTTGGATTTTGAACTTCTGGAGGTTTTAGTGATTTTATTAGTTTTGTTGATTTTTGGCAGATTTAAGTGTGTTTTTTCCATTCGACATTCTTTCGATTTTACCTTTAGCGTTTTTTTTCAACAAACAAATACGTTTGAGGTTTGTGGAATGGAAAAACAATTTTGATTTCGATTTTTATGATTGCCTATTTCTCCTGTGATTTAAGTGTTATTTTTACTTTTAAGTATTTTTATTTTAAAGTTATTAAAGCGTGCTGGAAAAAGCCTGGTTAGGTCCAAAACTTTTTGAGTTACCTAATTTTGTGTTTTTATATTTAAAGTTTTTTTTCTAATGTTGTTCCTTTTCAGTTTCACCTGATTTTCTAAAGTTGCTCAGTTAAGTTTTTGTTCTTTGTTGATGTCTGTTGTTGCTATTGTAATTCCTTGTAAAAGAAAAGAATTTTGTAATGAAATTACGTTTTTAGCTGCTTTTTTCCTACTACTACTACAACTCAATAGTTGTTATTATATATTACTACTACTTTTGTTTACTATTGTTGTTGTTTTTGTACAAGTTTATATTACCTTATTTGCAATTTTTACCTTTTTGCTCGCTTATTCTGTAATGCATGATATCAAAGAAAACGAGAACATGCTTTTTGTTGTTGTTGTTGTTTAATGAATGTGTTTGAATTGTTGCTTGATTACGGCAGAAGTTAAGAAGTATTTACAGCTAAAAAGTGAAAAAGAGCATTTAGAATGTTTTTACGTTTTGTTTTCTCCGATTTTTTTCTTTTCTTTTCGACTTTGAAATAGATTTCGCGGAAAATTTTGGTTTTTCTCGTGTTTATTTTGTTTTAATTTTCAACTATATTGTAATTTCTATTAAAGATTTGTTGGAAAAAGCTGGAAAGTATTTTAAAATTCCAACAGTTTTAATTTTTTTTTAGCTGGTTACCTTATTGTATACTTTGGGACAATATTGGTAATAAATTTGGAATTTCTTAGCGGAAGTACATAAGACTGTAGCTTGAGTCACCCTTTTGTAATACAGGGTATATCTACAGGTTTGCAAATCTTAAAATATTTTAATATCCCCTAAAAAAAGACCTTTTCAAAGCTTTTAGTGTGATTTAAAAAAAGATTTTTAAAACGTCTCTAGATGTAGTTTTATAATTAATATTTTCAGATTTTCACAAAATCTGGCTGCTTTTTAAAACAATTTCATGCTTTTAAAGTGAATTTTTGAATTTACAGAAGAAGCTTTAGGTCCATTACAAAGATTTTTTAAACTTAACTGATATTCTATGTAAAAAGTCCTAAAAGATGATACGAATTCCAATAATTACTTTTAGTATTCTCTGGTAATCTGTGTTAGAGTAAAATACGTAAAGATTTTGCAGACTCAATTGATTACTTTAAGTATCCCTAGTAAGCTATGTTGGAGTCAGGTTACGAAAAATGCTACATGCGCAAATAATTACTTTAAGTATTTGAATTAAATCTGTGCTTAAATTAATTGACATTTTAATTTAAAAGTAGACCTATATAGATAATTGGATTAGTTAAGTAATAAGTAACAATGTAAGGCACTTTTCAGAACTACTGGGTCAAGAGATAAAAGACTTTAGGGCACTTAAATAACGAACGGTTGAGTGGTAAATATTTCGATTTAAAAGTAATCGATATGTAACGAAATGTTGTAATTAAAGAAGTTAAAAGTTTTACAAAATTTTCATAATGCCTTTTTACTGTTTGTGGGAACAGGCATAACTTTTAATTTTGTATGTGAAGGGTATAAGAGAGCTCATCTTCTCCGTGTGCCATCGTACAGCATTCACCTTAATAAAGATATAATGTCATACCTGTTCCCCCAAGCAAAAAGTTTACATATTTCTTAGAAAATTTTGTTAATTCAAAAAAATTTTTTTTTCTTTTGCAGCTGTATTCAAACCATTTCTAGGGCCGTATTTGGAGCACAATTAATTATTGGGGATTCTAATTTAAATCAGAAGTAAGTTAAAAAAAGTTTCAATGTTAATGCAATGTATTTAATTTGAAAGATCTTTAGTTGCTAATGAATAAACTAATTCATACTCTAGGGTTAAGATTCAAAAAAGTTTCACATACATAAGTATTCTGATAGAGTCTTAATATATTTCTCTTTTTGAAGAGTCCTTCGAAAAATAAACACATTTTCTAAGAAATATTGAAAAAAATATTCCAATACCTTCTTGGCCGACTGTCTTTTCCTTCTAGGGTTAAGAGTAAACACCGTTTTAAAAACTTTTACATATTTAAAAAGAGTACTCATGTAATTAACACTTTCTCTAACAAAGTTTTTTACAAGAATTTTCTCTTTTCTCTGCCATTTTATTTTTTTCCATTCTCTTCCTAAAACCCCTTTCGCCACTCCAGGGTTAATTCTATTACTACACTATGCGTCATCCACCTCTAAATTCACACGCGCCAAACACACAAATAAAAGGAAATTATAACCCACTTTACGACGTAACTGAAGACCTACTTACTTTGGTTTATTGTAAATTCCTATTTTCTCAATTGTATAATTATTAGATTTTGCGTGTTTCGGAAAAGAAATAAAAGCCTTAAGAATTTTACTGGTTTCGTTAGCAGCGTGTTTAAGAGAAAATTGAAATCAAAACGGTTTTTACTTTCATTCTAAAAAAAAAACAACAACAAATCAAGAAACACATGCCAATACAAAAACACAAACACTTAGACAGGTAAATGTAGCGTTTTTTTTATGATAAAAACAACGACGCATTATTGACATGCAAAAGAGGCATTTTATTGGGTAGTTGCAAATCATGGAGATGCCAGATGGGTTTTTTAACTTTCATAAGCGGACTAGTAAAAAATGTTTAGTTATATCAGGTTTTAACCACTCTTATAAATATACACATTTTACTTAAACTACATTCGATTTTTATAACTAAGTGAAATTATTTAATAAAAACGTCGCTTAAATCGGAAAATAAAACCCATTGATATAAATGATGCTCAAGATGAAGAAATTGTCTTATTGAAACTGTGGAAAAAATCTTTAAAATAAAAAAAACGCTTAAATTTTAAAAATAGTCAAAATAAAAATAAATTAACTTATTTAAAGATAAAAATATTGTAATTTAAAAATGTATCAACAATTGTCCACTAAAAGTTTAACAAAGAAGGGAATTTCTCTAACAAAAACTTTTCATAAAATATTTTTGTCAAAAATAATTTTTTTTTGCCAAAGAATTGTTTTCGAACTCACTTTAAACATCAATAACTAAAAACTTAAATTTTCGTTAATGGTTTTTACCAAAAATTTTAAGTAAAAAATATTTTTACGAAAAAGAATTCTTTTCTCAAAATTTTTTTTATCACCAACAGTTTTTTCACAAAATTTCAACAATAATTTTTAGTAAATAACATTTTTACGAAAAACTAAACATAGAGAAAAACATTTTCACCAAAAATTTTAAATTTAATTTTAATTATATTCTTTATAAATACTGAAGAAAAGGTCCCATAACTGCCTAGCAGTCGCCCCAATGGGGATAAAATGTATGACCGGCCTCCATTTGTTTTTTGTCCTTTACATTTTCTCAAAACATACCTGCCCCTTATCACCGTACATTAGGGGGCCCCCAGAAAAATATGACGGTTTAATGAAACTCTTGAATTAGACCCCGCTGCACCTAGGATGCCCCTAGATGGGTAAAATGTATGGCCAACCCCACTTTGTTTTTCATGCCCATCATTTGTTTCTTACATACCTACCCGCTATCTCAACTTCTTAAGGGGGCTCCCATACAAAATCTTCAATACCGGCTAGAAATATATTTAAGAAAATGTGCCATAATTGCCTAGGAGTCGCCCCTAATGGGATAAATTGTATGACCGGCCTCCATTAGTTTTTCGTCCTAAATATTTTCTCAAAACATACTAGCTCTTTGTCTCTACCCCTTAGGGGGGCTCCTATACAAATATGTATGACATTTTATGAACTTCTTAAATTTTATGAAAATTTTTCATTATTTTTGAATAAAATCAAAAGTTGTATACAGATTTTAATTATTTCTGGCATATTTTGTTTGCAACTCCCTGGTATTTTTTTTTAACTAGTATTCACTAGAAATTTTAGTACAACATTTTATAAAATATTTTTATTTAAAATATATTTTGCCAAACATTTTTATTCCAACTGAAAACATAAATATTTTCGTAAACAAATTTTCTTGAATCTTTTCTTACCCTGCAAAAAGTTAGTGGGTTATTTAGTTCTTGAGAGTTACAAAACAAGTTGATTTATTTGGTTCATAAAGACCTCGATCTAATAAAAGTCCAAGGACATGACTTAATAATATTCATAATTTCTGAGTCATCTTTACTATTTATAACGTTTCAAAACGTTATAAAAAAACCTTTTCTTAATCATTTAAAATACAAAATTTATTCTAGCTGGCGTAAATCTCCAAAACTTTCCCTCTAAGTGGCAACTTTGTGTAATGGAGTCAAAAGTTTAATTGTTGATTTTAAGTAAAAGTTGTAGTAGAAATTTACAAAGATTTGAAGGGGGTGGATGGAAACTTTTAGCATTGCGGTCAACTGAAAGTAGTGAAAGTGTTTTAAAGGGGGTATTTCTTAGATTGTGGTCAAAACCACAATTACAACAAACAATTTGCTACTGAAATACACTAACACTTAAACATTTTCTTTCTTTTTGTAAGCATAAATCACATTTTATTTGGCAAAAAAAAAAAAAAAAAACAAAACTAAATGAAATAAAAAGTGGAAAATAAATGGAAAACCTTAATTTCGGTTTCACTTACTGCTTTTTTGGGTCAAATATTCAAATTTTTATTGATTTCGCACGAATAACCACCAACATTTTACCAAAACAGATGTGAAGGCTATTTAAAGGATTGTTTGTTGCTGTTGTTGTTATATTATTTTTATTTTTTTTTTATTTTGTTGGATACCTAATGATTGAATCATGTTATTTTTAGGGTACTTACCTTAAACGCTTTAAAGGATGAAACAACGTAAGAGGCCCCATCTTCTAGCTCATCTAAATGGTATTTTCGATCACCGTCCATTGAAAAAACGTAACGAGCACCACGTGGCAGGTCTATTTTGGGGGAAATTTTGTCTAAAAGATTTTCCAACGAAGTTATGTCACGACCGGGACGAAAGCGCAATTCCACCCCCGGAAAAAAGGGATCGCCATTGCGGTAGAACACTACCCTACGAGCCTTCCAATACGAGAGATTCGAATAACGACTGGCCGCACTCATAACACTGTTTATATGGGCATTTGAGGATAGTTCAGGTCTTGATTTAGAACGTTGTAGAGGTTGGACCGGTGGTTGTTCAGAATTCTCACTCATATTGTCCGGATATTGTAGATGATTGGGTGTGGCCGAGCCACTGGCACCGGCTCTACTTTGTCGGCCGGACTGATTGTTAAGACCGCCGTTACGCTGAGACCAATAATCATTTGTTGCAGCTCCAACTAATCCCGACGCACCCTCCGAGCGCTGTAACTCATAGTCCTCCTCGTTATCGGAATAATTCGGATTGTGTCGATCGTTAAGGGTTTTTATTGGGCTCGAGCGATTATTATTGACACCGTTATAATTTTGATTATTATTAATTTTATTTTGTTGCTGTTGTATAAAATGCGTTTGTTGTTGTTGTTGCTGTTGTTGCGTTGTTGCTAATAAATTTTGCTCATCATACGGTTGCGTTGGCGACGGATTTGGCGAAACGTCTTGGTCGAGTTGTAAGGCCGTACTAAGTTGTGGCGTTACTCTGCCGCCATCCATAAGTGATGAGGTCTCGTTAGCCAAAATGGTGGTCGTATTCAAATTAGCGTTGGCTGTTGCTGCCTGTAACTCGTTCTCTTCTAAGTTGGACATGTTTAACTACCACCTCTGCTAAATATTTGTTGTTTTTATTTTCTGTTTTTTTTTGTGTTTTTCTTTTGTTGTTAAAAGAAAATTGTTTTTTTTTTTATTTTGAAGTTTATTTGTTTTGTTGTTGACGTATGATTTTTGCAAAACCTAAAACTCAACTTAAAAGCTTTCGTTTGTTTACGTTGGTTGAACTTTCTTTTTCCTGTTTCTTCTTCTTCTTCAAAAGTTTAAGTTCTTTTTCTATTAGTATTTTTTTAAGTTCCTTGAAGTTGTGTAGAATTTCGTGTTTAAAAAAGTCTACCAAGTTTTCTGAAAGTTTTTGTGCAGACGTTTGTGTTTTTTATTTACCAACTAAAAAAACGAAAAGAAATAAAGAAAAATAAAATTAAAAAAACTCAATAAATATTTTGTTTCTTTTCAGTTTTTCAAAATTCCTCAATAAGTATAGTACAAAATATTTGCTAAAGCTTTTAAGAATTTAAATGAATTTTTAGTATTTTTATATCCTCTACCACTACAAAGTAGTGAATGAGGGTAAAACAAGTTTGTCATTCCATATGAACCTTTTTTAATATTTATCTGAGACCCTATAAAGTATAGATGTTCTGGGTCCCTAAGTAATTCTATGTCTGTTGAAATCAATCTCACATTCGAACGACTCAGACGATAAGAAAAATAATGTTGACAAATAGTTTTTGGTTTCCTTAAGCAGTTTGGGATTGAAATCCAGTAGGATAAGAGTTATGAACCCAAATGTAAAACAACCGTGCTAAAAAATTTATTATTTTGTAACAAATACTAACAAGAATTGGGGCGAAATTCACTACTAAGTTTCGTAAGCACCGGTCCATTATTTACCACAGGCCCCATAGAAAGCCTACCCTTGGAAATAGTTTAATACGCCTAATGCTCCTGAAATTTCTAACTATTGTTGGAGGGTATCAAAGATTCAGCACAGCAGAATATAGCTTTCTAACATGCTTTTATCAATATCCTTTTCCCAACTTGCTTTGGCTCACTCAGAAGACAGTTTATATTTATTTGTTATCCCATGTCTGATTAAGGTTGATTAGTTTAAAAATAAAGTAAACAACAATTAAAAACAATCAGGAATCAAATAAATTTAAAATTTCTTCAGTGGAGTCTCATGGAGAGTTTTAACAGGTTTTCAACAAATCTCTGATTTCCTTTACGAAGAATTCGAAAAATTACGAAAATAAATTTTTCTGCATACAAAGTGAATCACAGGTTGTTAAAATTCACTAGAACTAAACCAGAATCTAAACTACACCATTTCCATTTGTAATTGAGAGAGTGTCAGTTATAATTCATAAAGCATCAGTTGTAATTCAGATAAGTAAATTGTCATTCAGAAAACAAACAGGTTTTATTAACTATTATTAGCTCAGCCAAGAACAAAAATTATCAATAAATTTACATTAATTTCATGTTGTAAAATTCCTTCCTTCAGTAAAAATAATTTAATGAACATTAAATTTGTTGAACTCAAGGCTAACGAAAATATCAAAATTTCATATTAACTATTAATTTTTATTTTAATTTAATACAAGTAAAGAAAATTTTTAGTAATATTTTTTTTGAAAATTTAATTGTATTACATATAATAATAAAGGTCGAATAAAATACATAAAATATAAATATTTTTTTGTTTTTATTAAAAGAAATTTATGTTGAACATTTCTTAAATCTCAACTTCTTACTATCAAACTTTTGTGCAGATTAATGCTTTTTTACTTTGACTTTTTCTCCTGAACAGTTATTGGTAGATTCTTTATTAAGCGCGCAGCAACTATGTACAACCATCCGAAAATGTTGCAAAAACGAAATATTTCCAATGAAAGGTAACTTAACCGAACGGAAGAATTGGAGGAGCACAACTCTACTGAGTATGAGTAACAAGATTATTGCTCATATCATAAATAATATGACGCCATACTCCATGCACTCAGAAAGGAGCAAGCTGGCTTCCGTCCACAAAGGTCGTGTGCAAACCTCATAATCACCTTAAGGGTTATAGTCGAGCAATTAGCTGAATGGAGGCCGCCTTTCCATCTTACATTCATTGATTTTGTGAAGGCGTTCGACTCCCTCAGTCACAATGCTATACGGTATGCTCTTCGATGTAAAGGCGTCCCCAGAAAGTTAATATGCCTCACGAAAGGTTTATATGCAAACGCCATATGTCGAATTCTCCACGAAAACAATCTCAGTGTCAAGATAAACGATAACGCTGGGATTTAATAAAAATGTGTTCAACTGTGTTCTAGATCTAGTAATGCTAGAAGCTACTAGTGAGAAAAGGGGCCTCGTTGGGGTTCTGCATGGAAGATTAGAGGCCCCCGACTATGCGGACGATATCTGCCTTCCTCCCCATACATTTGCTGACATTCAATCGTAGAGAAGCCTTATAGACAATACAAGTCGATCTTAGTAAGGTATACTTAGCCGCGTTAATAAAGTTCGGCAGGCATTTGAACTTGTAATCACTGTTTGGAAGTTAACAACAACATCGAAGAAGCTGAAATTAAAACTTTTAAACTCTAATGTTAAGTCAATATTTCTCTACTGCTGTGAGTCGTGGAATTCTGGTCAACGTGATACCTCGCCATTCAAAAATTACAAAATAAATGATAATCTTGCGCATATTTTGCTGCAGAATTATAACGAACATTCGGAGGGTAGAAATGCGGATAGATATGCCAAACATTAAGAAAAACAGCAGTTGACATCGCAAAACAGGCTATCGATTTGAACCCACAGGTCAATAGGAAACGTCAAACTGAGATTAAAGCTTCTGCGTTAAAATTAAATTTAACTAAATAAATCAAAAGAAAGTGCTGTAAATAGAGTAGATTGGAATCAAATTGATATGGCCCTATGCTATAAATATACTTTGATTGAAAGTTGTTATTGAAACATAAATTGTTGTAATTTTTTAATTTATTAAGGGTTTTGTTACATTAAACATATTTATAACATCAAAATAATTTGCAATATTATTGCAGAAGTAAAGTTTTTTATATGAGAAGTTTTGCTGAAAGTCTACTTTCACTTCACTGTGTTTTTTTTTTTGAAAGAAATTTCAAATTTGTGTTAAGGCTTCTTTACTCATACGTAAATGTTGCGGACACGTAAACTTTATGGTTATTAGTTACTTGGGATTTAGACGATCAAGCTTTGCATTTTAAATTTTAATACACTCATAGTTTTTTACCAATACACCTACACTTTTTCAAATTGAAACGAACATGCTTTCAATTTTTTTTCAAGTTCAGTGTTACTTTAAAAAAACAGCTGATTGCAATTTTAATGAGCAAATTTTTCATTTCGGTTTATAAACATTCTGCCGCCATTATTCCTGATGACATCTTGAAAAAAAAATTACTTAAAAAATGCGGGCAGCTTTAAATTTTTGTGAATTTTGACAAGCAGTATGTGAAAAAAACTTGATCGTATGCTGCAGGGTTACTAAGTGCTGCTTCACACTCTTTACGTTTTAGACGTCAAGTCTTAAGTTTTTAGGAGAGAGAGAGAGAGAAAAAAATGACATTCTCTTTTTTAGGAAAGATCCTAAAAGCTCAAAACTTGACTTGGCTTAAACTTGAAGAGTGTAAGTAAACCAGCACTAAAAGTACGTAAACGCGTTAAAAAGAAAACAGACAATTTGTCAAAATGGCCTTATCTCACATGGTATTAAAGCACCCCCCCCCATGAAGGGCACTTTTGCAAATCCTATCTACGCGTGCATAGGAATACAAATTCTGCTTGCGTGACGTCAACACATGTACACTATAAACTTCTTCGTGTGGTCTGTGACAAAGTTCGTTCGTCTGTTTTGCTTTGGTGTCATTTCTTGTTGATGAGCTTCATTCGTTTTCTGAATCTGTAAGAAATAGATGGTTCTAACTTTTTACGGTCAGGTTACTGTTACTGTTACTCCCGGCTAACTGAGCCTTTATTCATAAATTTAGTAAGGAAAACGTTTAAGAGTAACGAAGCCTTTACTTGTGTAAAAATTATTTATTAATGTCCCATAGTGCACAAACTTATTATTGGTTTAGTTTAATTTTATTTTCGATTTAAAGTGTTTTTTTAAATTTATTTAAAAATGTTTTCTTTTACTAATGATTTTAGTATCCTTCCCATTCCCATTTTGCTTAAAGTTGGGTTTAGTTGATTCATGTTTATTCCTTTTTCCTTAAATTTTGAAGCAATATTTTTGCCATAGTACATAACATCATTTCAGGAAATTCGTGTAATTTTTAGTTTTTTTTTTGATTTAGATTTTAACCGTTTTGATTTTAAATGATTTATGACTATTTTCATCATGTTCAGTTAACCTTTAGTTATAACTGTCAAAAATAAATTGTTAACTGGAATTTAAAGCAATAGTTAGCTTGAACTGAACTTGGTGAAATTGGCTCGTAGAATAATTGTTGCTCGTAGAACACGCTTATAACTTAAAATTTCCTTTATTGACCAATCAATCATATTTGCAAGTATTTTAAATTCTAAATTTGGTAAAATTAAGGATGTTCTTTATTTTTTATTTTTTTACCTTGTTATTGTGTTTATCCTTAAATGCTTAATCGGTTCTTTAATTCCAAAAATATTGCTAAGAAATTTTAAATTTTCATTCAAATTTCAAAAGTGCTGGTTAGTGGACAAACGTGGATTTAAATTTTCAACAATTTTTTTACATTTTTTGTTATTTTTTTAAAAAAAAGACCAACCCAAGTTTAACATGAATTTTTTAATAGTTTCCGTCGTTATATAATTTTTTATATTTTTGTTTTATAATTTTTTAAAATATTTTTTATTTTTTTTTTTTGTTGTATCGTTAGTCCAGTGTTACGAATTACAACACTTTGCTTTTTGTTAAGTTATTAAGAAAAGGTTGTTTGGAGGTTGTTTACTTTTTACAAATATTAAAATTCTCAGCACACGCACACAAACTCTTTTTGCGTAAATTTATAAAATTTTGAACGCACTGTGCTTAATCCTTTTTCCCGTAAAACAACCCTGTTAAAAACACTCACATACTTTTAGACAAATAGAAAATGTTGAATAGAAAATATTGTTGGTTTCACTTCACGTGGTTTTTTTTTAATAAAAATTTCATAAATATTATTGGAATTTCTTGTTTTTACAAAGACATTTTTTTTAAATGATATAAAAAGGTGTTACAATAACTGGAGAATTTTAATTAATGCGAAAGAGAACGAAGATAACATTTTTGTAATAATTATATTTAAATTTTTTTTTCTTTATTTACAAATTAAAATTCGACAAAACTTGCTTCTATTGTTTTTTTTATTACTTTTATTTTATTTTTAATTCCCCGTTTCAAACGTTAGATGGTCTTTTATGTTTGCCGGCTGAAATCTTTGTGAATTCGTTATTAAAAGCCCTCAAGTCCTCGTTGTTAAGTTGTTGTCCATTTCATTTTGTTTTTCTTGCTGAAAAAGAAAATTTCAATGGTTTCTTGTGATTATTTTTCCTTCTTCATGTTCAGTTAAGTTCTGATTTTTTTCTCTAAGTTTTTTGCCAGCTAAAAACGCTAATACTTGCTACAATATTGCGGCATGTTTACTTTATATATAAGTTTATATAGATGTTTTTGTTTAATATTAGTATAAGTGACCCACAAAATTGAACTAAAACTGAAATGAAAAAAAAACTTTTAAAGAATACAATTTAATGTTAAATAATGTTGTTGCACGTTGAAGTTTGAAGTAACGTATTGAAACACCCTCCTAAAACTATGCTACAGGCATAGTTTTGCGTCTTAACAATTCTAAACTAAATAATTCCCTTTCCCTCCAACTTTTCCTGTGATTGCTTACAGGGAGAAGTCTCCTACCAAAAAATTTATTTAACATTTTGTTTATTTTTTTTTTTTTAAATTGCCCACTCTTAATTTTTGTTGTAGCCGCCTTTTATTTCTCTTTCCACCGGAAGTCACAATTTTTTTTTTTTTCGTTATCGTGTTTATTGTTGTCGTCGTTAGTGTTGTTGCTGCTGTTGGGGTATGCATGTATGTTAATATGGTTTTTGCTTTGTATGTGTAGAGAGTGTAAGTGGCGATAATATAGTTAAAGTCGAGTAGAGTTTGTTGCTTCTTGACGTGAAATGTTTTATATACAATCTTTCGTTAAAAACCTCAGCACTATGGGTTAAAAACTACCAAAAGAAAAAAATCAATTTTAGATACATAAAAAAGTTGGCAAAAATTTACAATTTATAGCAAAAATTATTCACTAAAAGTAAAAAAAATAAGCGATTTATTTTGGAATTGTAAGCCTTAATAATGTTCCAGGAAACTCCGATATTTGGCGAAAATGAGAGGTTTATAGCATATCGTCGGCTAAATATGCAAACCTGCTAACTCCCTTTCAGCACATTTTACAGGAGAGACAATTAACAACAAAATCTCAATTTACGTAATAAGTGGATTAGGCAGGTTTGCATATTAAGCATACGATATTTTTTTATATATTTGAATCACAGAAAATTGTAGAAAGGTTTAGCGCTAGTTTTAGATTTAAAGGGATTTATTTGGCAAAAATATGCGGTTTGTAAAACATCGGCCAAAGTTAACGATTTTAAAAAGATTTTACCAAAGCAGTGTCTGTTTATTTTGCAGAACTTTGCAATTAAATAAAAATTATCAAAACTAAAAGGATTTCCGGAATTTTTAGCAAAATCTTTGGTTATTAATAAATTTTTCAATTTTAGCAACAATTTTAGATTAAAAGAAATTTTAAGCACCTGCTGTGCTGGACTTATCTGATGGTGGTCTTAACCACTGGGTGAAAAAACAATGCGTTAATTATCCCGTGTCCTGGTGTAGGAGAACAACCAATACACACAGGTAGCAATTTGAGTAACTTAGTGCGAACTCTCCCACAAGTGGTGAAAATCATCACTTTAGTAGACTTTTCCGGATCTAACTTCCTTCTACTTTGGTTTAAAACCACAGCCACGTGATCTCCGAAAGTATCCCTTCATGAATTAAATATCTTTTAATTAGTTTTCTACTTATTATATTGAACTGTTTATGGTTTTTTCTCCAAATTTGTATATTTTAATCAGGCTAAAGTTGATTAAATTTTCTGCCTGTTTAACGATTTCGAAGTCAACGTTCGCATAGAAAATTATATGGAAAACAAAAACAAAATTCTTAAATTTGTTTTTGTTTTAAATGTAGTTCTATGTGAACGTTAACGTTCGAAATCGTTGAACAGGCATTTAATTTTCATTAAATTATTTCTATGAAGAAAGAAATTTTACAACATGAAATTAATCAAAATTGATTGATAATTTTACATTCTTGATTGACGGGGGAATTAAACCCACGTTAACGGACAGGTTGATTTGACATGTTTCCATGGTATCCACACTATCTCTTCAGAAATGTATGCCGTAGAACACTTCTTTAATGAAAAAACATACCTTCAGCTATTTATGAGAATAGACTGTCTTGCTTTCCCTCATCACTGTCTTCACTGTCTTCATTGCATCATAATATTATTCTCCGTTCAACTTCTTCACACACTCATATTTTTAAAATTAGTCATGTTACATTCTCGTGGTAGATGCCTTCGAAACATTCGTTTATACATTTGCTTTGGCCTTAAGGGTGTCTGTATTCTGCACTCATTCATCATACATTGATTGGGCGTGAGTTTTAATTCATACCTGGTGTGGACTATCTAATTCTTCGCTCCTCATTTTCACTCAGCATTAATTTTTAATCCATCATCATGTTCCTGAACATATTTAATCATTCCTTCTACATTCTCTTCTCCCTTCTTCCCGCCAAATTCGCTGAGTTTGACTATAGCATTAAATGTAACTTTTGTGAAAAAAGGATCTGTGTAAGAAGTTTCTTTCTTCAAGAACGGTCAAACTTCTTTCTGAAGGACAGAAAACATTTCCCCCAGTACCAGATTGCATCTCTGGTTAACCGCAATTGCAAGAGATTGGGAAGATCTCCTGTGTTCTGCCAATTTTTGATTTTTACCGAATCCGCCCCGGAGGATGTTCCACAAAAAGGTGTTATATTCCCTTTATTATATTCCCGTTGTTTTAAAATCAGTATTCATAAATAAACAGTACATTATTTAGTGTTCCACTCACACATCCAAGGACGGTATCTATTTTTTAGATACCTTAATACCGCTCGTAGCTATTTTCAAGGAAGATCCGAACATTATATAGTGTTCTGTTCTTCGTTAAAAAACAAAACAGAACGATTGTAGTGGTACTGTAGACAAACAGTATATTATAATGTTTTATAATGTTTCTATTTTTACATTGATAAAGAAATGAACAAACAAACAATTTTAACAACGACCGCAGCGAACAGCTTATTCGTGTATGTGTTTTGTTTGTGTTAAATTATTTTGCTGGCTTTTTGTTTTTTTTTCGTATGTGTATTTTGTTTTTTTAAAAAATTATTGGTTTTTTTACCAGCCAAAAGTGACGAACATTAATGTGCCGAACAGAACACAATAAAGTTTGTGCTTAAAAAACCGAACGGAATAAAATGTTTTCATCTTTTGTTGAGTTGAATAAAAACAGTATTATTTTTGTGTTTTTCTATACAAACCCTATTAGCGTTTGTGTTTTCCACAAATCTAACGAACGGAACACTTAGGAGGGATATTTAGTGTTTATTATCGAACGCTGATTACAATATTGATGTTGACCCCTTTAAAAGTTATATGAACTGGTTTCTTATGTATAACAAAGTTGATTTAAAGATGTCTTTCATTCCGTGTTTATGAGGAAGTGGGTTTTTAGAATGATGGGAACTAGGTTGTTACATATTTATATCATAAATAGTGCGAAATAGGATGCTATTGAAATTCAGAGATATGAGCGAAAAACCATGACTGCCTCTGATTTTTATACATAAACCTCTTATTTTTACACATAAATCTTTACTTTTTGAAGTCTTTTTATATAAAATTAAATAAAGATAAAGTTTTTGGCCATATGAGCTAATAAGACCAACTTTGGCTCAAATATTTCTTAAATGTAAAAACTTTTTAAATATTAAAAATTAGCCAAAACGGCTCACTATTTCACCTGTCCTGAGTACAATTTACGCTGAGATATACTGCACAATGAAATTTATTTGGCTTCAATGCTTCTTCAACTAAAAATATGCTCGATGAAATTTTTTTGTAGCCTATTTTGAGTATAATCAATTTGTGTTCTCTTCTTCCAAAATTTTTGCTGTCGTCAGACCATAGTGCTTCACCGTCTTGCATGCAACTCGTGTGAAAAAAGAAAAACAAATCACAAAAAAACATACAACAAGAAACTGAAGCACAGTTGTGGTTTTGGTTTCAGGTTTATGTGCCACGTTGGTTTCTTTATTTCACAAAATTATTTTTTTTTTGTTTTCAGCAGTTTCTTTATGCCGGTTGCTGCACATAAAAGTGTTTGCTCTGTGTAAGGTTATACCCAGCTCGCATGTTTTTAAATATTTAATCAAATATAAATCTGTTTTGATCGCGATAAAAATAACCATGTATGCTCTTGTTTTTGATCACTATTATTTTGTCGGGAGAAAATGGTATCGTAACTCTCCTGTAGAGTCTTTTTTGATTTGGATCTCTTATCCAGTCCGACTGATTAAACGGGTTATAGTTACGGTGACAAACCAGTACTGCTTTGTTCTGTGCGAACTATTTTCTAGTACATAACCTTTAATTGTTCTGTATTTTATTAAATGTTCTGTATTTGAACTGTACAATACCACTTTATCTGACTTTTCTCATTACTAAAATCCGACACAATATTTTTCAGAAAAATTTAAAAGATATAAAAAAGTGTAAAAAAATCTTACATTATGCCCAATTTATTTAAGTTATCCTGCAGGACCATTAGCACTCTTTTCGAAAGCAAAGAAATAGGAATTATTTCTTTTCATAAGTTACTTTATATTATATTCAACATTTTTTATTTTTCGAATTTATTCTATGAGCTAAATTTCAGTTATGTATTTTTATAAATCTTTATTGTGATAGTCACATGCCTTTAGGAATTTTTAGGAATGAATTTATATACTACCAGACTATTATCTTGTATCTTCTAGTTACATTTTACCTTAGCTTTCCTTTAGATAGCAATGAAGTATATTGTATGTACAGAAAAATTTACAATTATTAGACACCAGCAGAATGTAATGCATATCCTTGCCCGCTACGGCCTTCGATAGCATTCTTTGTGTCACACTGGGTAGTGATACTTTATAACTGAAATTTAGATCATTGAAAAAATGCGAAAAATAAAAAATTTTTAATAAATTTTAGAATTAAAAAAAAAAATATATGACTGAGATTTTTGTTTTCAAGAAAGATTTTAAAAGCGATTTAACTTTATGTAAATTTATTTCTGGGTATAATTTTTTAAAACAAGTTCTAAAATTGTTAATACTTTTTACGGTCATGAACAAATCTATCCTCGAAATCTGAAATTTTTAAAAACAAGAAATTTGATTGCCATTTTCGAAAACCAAATAAAATTTTTGTATTCTGTATGGTCCCCGTATCAAAAGAAGTCTGAAAAGACTAATTTTGGTGATATTATCAAAAACAGGATTACTCTTTCAATTGCTGACTGGGTAGTTAAGGTGTCTGTGTATGTATTGCTGTAAATGTAGTGGTAGTCATATTATACAATTGGGACAAATGATTTTTTTTGTGTATTTGTTCTTACGTGTCTATGTGTGTTTTGGTTTCAGTTTCTTTCTTTATTATTGTTTTCATTAAACCGTGAGGGTTTTTTTTACAGGATGTCACATACAGTGGGTCAAATTAATTGTTGGCGCAAACAAAAAAAAAAAAAAAAAAAACAAAAACGTTGTCATAAAAATTGTAAAATTCCTGGGGTGTGCTTGCTGGTATTGAAACTTAAGCTTAAAAAAAAACACAAACTATTAACAAGATGCCAAATGATGTGAAAGCTATAAAATTTTTGATGAATGGTTTATTTGCTGGGAATTCTTGGTAAAAAGTTTTTCCTAGACTTAATAATAGAGTTAAGTTTTTAGTGATTCGATAAGAGGATTGCATAAGCGGTGTGAGTGTGGCTAACTTGCACGTTATTTGTGTTTTAAGGTATAGCATTTTGTGTGTGTTTTCTTCTAATTATTATAAAAATAATGAGTCATTAAAATAGTTTTCTTAAATGACCGAAAAAATAGTTTGCTGGAAAATTCCATTAAATAATTAAAACCAAAAATGTGATGGATTAGAAAATCGCCTTTGCAAAATAAAAAAGAAAATCTAGCGACCTTATTTGTGCAGTTGTTTGTAAACATAAACAGTTTTTAGAAAATAAAAACAGTTTTATTTGGTTTAATATCTTTAGTTTTTCTAAAATCTTTATGGATGAAGTTTCCTGATGATCTGGCCTAAGCAACCAGTGAAATGCGCATAGGAATAGCTGATCCCATCAACAATAAATTTCAAGTGTTTTTATCAATAATAAAAACTGGGAATTAAGCACGAATAACAAAATCATTTAAAATAAAAAATTATATATCTTATTAAGCTTGAGGTCTTCTAATGTTATTCTTCTGTTCGAATTTTGAAAAAGTACCGAATTCGTATACGGACTTTTTAGATTAGTTTCGAATTTGATATAAACTTTATTTCTGTATTTATTTGTGTAAAATATAGATGGGGTTACAAAACGTTCCAAAAACAGGTTTCACCCGTTTACTTCCTAAAAGGGCCGAATTTTTAAAAAATTACCAGACACCTGTCGCTTATTTTTCATTTTAATTTTTTTGTATCTCTTTTAGCTCTGGAGATATAAGGTTACCGTTTATCCGTTTTTTCCCCCTAAACAAAACATTGGATCGATTTGGGAGAAAGGAGGTTGTCCTGTCCAAATTTCAAGTTTTTAGCTTCAGTTGTTAGGCTATGCGATGATGAATCAGTCAGTAACGTTACAATTTTATATATACAGATCAGCCGATTATTTGTCTGTTTTTATGCATAAACTTAATAAAAATATTTACTTACTTAATGGTTTATCCTTCCTGATTTTTTGAAATTCATAGGACAGTTTTTGGGACGTGGATTGACGTTTTACTCAGTTCAACATAGGTTGAAACTGAAAAACAGCTATTGACTTTGCGGTTTATTTTATTTCAATAACTATCAAAATTTTAAACAAAAGGTGTTCCATCAAATTGTTACACTAAACTTGGTAATAAAATTTTTTAGTTTATCTGACCAAAAACACTGTCTTATCTTTGCAACAGAAACAAAAAAAAATTTTTATTGTGTAAGTCGAAAGATTTTTTAAGTTACTGTACCACATAGGATACGGTAGATATATATGGGTTAAAAAACTATTACTTAATAAGATTTTGGGTGTTTGGCAGTCTTATTATATAAGTCAAGAACTTTAGAAATTATATAATATGCATATAAAGAATGCATATAATATTGTTTGAATTCTCGGGAGTTGCAATTTTTATGTTCAACATTTTGACCCAAAGAGCCGAATTTTTTCTATTTCGCTCTTTCTCTCTTAGCTTTTGAAACAACGTCGTTTTATACTTCTAATTTGTCTGTTTTTTTAAACACTATTGAGTTAACTTGTTTTTTTTCAAAAAATGTATGGAGTTATCTAGTTTTTACATAAAAATTGGTATTTTCTGATTTTGTTTTTCAAATAACTTTTAAATGTGAAACTATCTCACAATTCCGATCAGACAGTGTGATAGCTAATGAAATACGCTTTCTATTTTTTGTGTTATCTAAATTTTCGCAAAATGTGGAGTTAACTAGTTTTTCCATACGGCCACAAATTTATAGAAAATAAAAAAAAATTTGCTTTTTATTTGTGGCAAAATTTGCTTTTCGTAGAAAATTTTACAAAAATAGAAAATTTGACGAATATTTGCTCTGTATAGAAATTTTTCTCTTGTTAAGACATTTTACGAAAACTGACTATTTTAAAGAAGTTTTAGTTTTTTATTAATCGGAATTTTCATAGAAATTTTTACGAAAAATTGCGAATTCAAGCGATTTTACAAAAAAAATATTAAAATTTTTAAAAAATTTGCTTTCATAGCAAATTATCTATTTACCTTTAGGAAATTTTACGAAAACTTGCCATTTTTTTTTTAGTAATTTTACAAAATTTTTTCATTAGAAAACTACAACAACTACAACAATTAGCTTTTTTTTTAATTGTTCACAAATTTGCTTTTTTATGAATTTATTTTTCAAAATTAATGCTTTGAGAATTTTTTTTTTAATTTGCCACTATGGTAAGTAAGCTTTTAAAAAAGTTTGTTTATCTCAGGACATTTTTCACATTGTTGCTGTTTTTAGTACATTTTTCACAAATTTGCTAATTTTTATATATTTGCTGCTTTAGTAATCTTTTAAAAAAAATTACCTTTCTCAGGCTATTTTTCACAAAGTTGTTTTTTTAGTAATTTACAAATTTTTTTGTAAATTTGCTACTTTAGTAATCTTACACTCAATTTACATGATGAATTTTATGACGTCCAATTTTAGACGTCATTTTTTGTTTGATAGCAAGCGGTGTAGAGAAGAAAGAGGAAGAGAAAACAGAAATCATGTCTATTTTTCTACCCCTGTTTCTTCTCTACACCGCTTGCTACCAAACAAAAAAATGACGTCCAAAATTGGACGTCATACAATTCATCATGTAAATTGAGTGTTAAAAAAAATGTTTAGAAGTATAACTTGCCATTTCTGCAAATTTATGACAAATTTGCTACTTTAATTAATTTTTTGCTATTTTTAGTAATTTTTTTTTTTTTGGAAACAAAATTTACTATTCTCAGTAAATTTTTGACAAATTTGCTATTTTTAGTATATTTTCACAAATTTGCTGTTTGAATTAATGTCTAAAAAATACTAAGGGTCCTCATGATATCGTTTATAAGTCTCGTAATCTGTGCAAACTGTGCATTTTTACGCCCTCGTAAATGAACTGTCAAAAATTGTATGAGAATTCATTTACACAAACTTGGTAAATTTGCCCAACAATTTTGTCTCGTAAACTTGCGCTGTTCAATTGTGCATTTATACTATAATTTTCATTATTATTAATTTCAGTAAATTGGTCTTTTGGCTTTCTTTGAGCATTTTTAAAAGCAAATTTCTCATACATATTAATCACAAATTTAAACACAAATTTTTATATTTTTGAATTTTAATTTTTAATTTATTTTTGTATTGACGTTTCTTACAAACTGACATTAATTGTTTAAAATTACACAAAAGTAAAAAAAGGGGCTTCATGAAACAAGACTCGTAAGTTTGCGCATTTGCACAAATGGCAGTTTTAAGCGACATCATGAGGACCCTTACTATTTTTAGCAAATATTGCACAGAATTTGCTCTTTTCAGTAATTTTTTTAAATACGTATCATGCTTTTAAATTAATTTTCTAAAAATTGTTTCTATTTTTAGTAATTTATTCAACATTTTGCTATTTTCAGTAATTTATTTTATGGTAAACCAAATTAAGTATTATCAGTTAATAATCCACAAATTTGCTAATTTAAGTACATTTCACAAGTTTGCTATTTAAATTAATTTTCTAAAAAAATGTTCTTTTTAGCAAATATTGCACAAAGTTTGCTCTATTTAGTAATTTTTTAAAATATCATGCTCTTTAATTAATTTTCTTAAAATTTTTGCTATTTTTAGTAATTAATTAAACAT
Source organism: Pollenia labialis (assembly GCA_949318255.1). Classification (NCBI taxonomy): domain Eukaryota; kingdom Metazoa; phylum Arthropoda; class Insecta; order Diptera; family Polleniidae; genus Pollenia; species Pollenia labialis. Next base: position 5,565,519 of record OX439140.1, read on the forward strand.
TTCAATTTCAATAATTTATTTTATAGTAAACCAAATCTACTATTCTCAGTGCCCCGGTAGGCTAGCTAGTAGCGAGCTAGTCTATCAGCCCCGGGGTTGCGGGTTCGATTCCCGCCAGAGACTCTGGTTTCTTTCCTGCAGACAAGCGTACAGCTTCGCGGGGATTAGCTTAGGGAATTAATAATAAAAAAAAAAAAAAAAAAAAAAGTTAATTTTCCATAAATGTTTTAAGTACATTTTTCATAAATTAAACAATTATAGTAATTTTGTAAAACAACATGCTATTTTCAGAAAATTTTTATATATTAAGTAAATTGTAAAAAAATGTTCCTTAAACCGGCGAATTTTTAGTAATTTTTCTTTTTTATAAATTTGCTATTTTTAGTAAATTTTTTACAAATCTGCTATTTTGGCAATTTTTTTTATATTGTCCATTTTTAGTTAACTTTTTTACAAATATGCTTTATGTTTTTAGTAATTTTAAACAAATTAACTTCTTTTGGTAACTAACCACAAATTGGCTAGTTTTAGTAAATTTTACAAATTAGTTTTTTTTTAGTAAATTTAGAGTGAAATTTAAAAATTTGCTACTTTCAGGTAATTTTTTTTGCAAGATTTCGAACTTGTCTGTAATTCTAAAATTTATTTAAACTAACCAATTAACTTCTATCAATTGAACAGCCCACATTCATTTTAAATACTCGTAAATATTTTAAAGGCAATAAAAGTCTGTAAATTTCCATGTTCCCTAGACTATTGAACTCACTGGTCTTACTTACCCCACTGCTAGCTGCTAATAACCATAAATTACTTGCCACAAAACTCATAAACACCTCACACAATTGCAGCACATGTCAGGAAACTTTTTTTATTTACCTAAAGGACCGTAAGAAACCACCAAAGAAAAACCAGTAAAAAAGAAACGGAGAAAAAAAAACTTAAGACCAACAAAAAGGATTTTATGTCCCTTAAACATTATGCTACCAAAAGTTCTCATATACAACATATTTACACAGAGTCCACACCAAAGAAAGTATAAAAATAATGGAGTTTTATTATAAATATTTTTTCTACTTAAAGACAAAAAAAAAAAACAGAAAATATATAAAAACGAAAGAACTACAGCAAAAATAAACATCAATTACTTTATAAATACGAAATTGTGCCCAAAAATACACAGATACTTTCATCTGTACACACATATTCGTATGAACGAGTTGTAGCCAAATTAACATCAAACTGTTTGAGCTCACTTACCTCCTCATTGTACTTGTCCAGGGGAGAAACGACAAAATTTACTTGTGTATAAAATGTGACATAAAAATCTGTTCCGTTTCTTTGGTAACCTGAACTGATTGTTTAAGTATGTATGTGTTATACCAATAGCAAGATTTATACAAACACAGATGCAGAGCAACTTATACAAGAGCCAAGTCCGAACCCACAGAAGAATACTCATAATTTAATTTTAAACTTGCTCATAACGTATACGTGTCAATTCGTAATGAAACCAACTGGACTTTTAAATTGTCGAACTTTCAATAGGAAGATTTTTTTCTTATAAAAAGTTTGTGCAAATTATCCTGTAAATAGCTGGTTTTTGCTATAAGCAGGACATTTTAGCAAATTATTTTCTTTTTAATAAATGTACTACGCAATATAAATTCGAAATTTTCGCTAAATATTCTTTATACTATAATTTTTTTTCCATAATATGCTATAAATAGCAAATTTTTTAAAAAAAAGTCTATAGTTTAAATATTTTTGCAAAGTATGCTATAGATTGCAAATTTTGGCTTAGCTCCTATAAATATAAAGCATTTTTTCCCCATATTTACTCAAAAATAAATCCTGTGTGTCTGCATTTGTTTGTCTGCTTCACATAAACGCCTATTAACAGGTCCTCTATACTCTGACAATATCATCGTACAAACAAACAGTGGAAGTCTTTTAAGTACTTAAACATTTGCACGTAAACTCAAAAAGGGATACTCTGATGAGTGTTTTGTTCTAGAGTGGAGAAACTAAAATTGCAAAATGAAAACAAGTAAGATTACTATATTCGGCTTAACCGAATCTTAACAACCCTCCACCATTTTTATAAAAACTCACGTCAGAATTATAATTGGTTGCGTTTTAAACGTATGTTTAATTATTGCCCACCCATCAGAAATTGTAATGCTTTTATTTCTAGTCATATTTGAATGAAATATGATTATTCGTTACAAGCATTTGTATTAAACCCATGGTAAATTATGGATCAGTCATCAAAAAATTTTGTAGATTGACTTTTGATATTAAAAAACTATGAAAGTCCAAATTTTATTACAATAGCATTATTCGTTAGGGCTTAAAGCGTACTAAACGGGGTTTTATATGGCACCTATGTTTAGTCATGGGCCGATCTTCAGTATGATGTTTATCAGAATGATTTTTCATCATTTATGAATATAGAATTTGTGCAAAATATCATATCAATCCATTTATGTTAGTTTTTGCAGCAAAATTTGCAATTTTTTTAAAGTTGTGGTTCCACATATGGATTCATAACCCTCATCCTACTCAACCGATTTTGTTAGATTTCAATCCCAAGCTTCTCAGAAGAACTAGAAACAATTTTACACCAATATTGTTCCTCTCTTTTGAGTTGTTGGAAAGTGACCGCGTTTTCCACAGACGAATAGGCAAACGGACATGTCTACATCGACTTAGAATTACTCATGGACTATTTATGGATTCTTAGATGAATATTAAAAAAATTTCGCACACCCAGAAAAAAAACATGTTAAAATATGGTCACCTCCAACAACACTAATTTTTTAGAAAATTGTAAACATATTATGTTTAATATAACCATATTGTTGTCACCTACAACTATATTATGGTTGAATTAGTCTTCCATCAAGAAGCAACAACCATATAATGGTTGCCTCCAAACATATTATGGTTAATAATAACTAAAATATGTTTAACACTTATCATAGCATGGTTGGTTTTCAACCATAGCATGTTGCTCTTAAAAAAGAGGAAAATGCTATTGTTAATTTTAAAAACAAATTATTATTAAATTTACCCATAAAATGATAAGAGGCAACCATAATATGGCTGTGGCTTATTAATGGAGGACTATTTTAACCATAATATGGTTGTCGCTGACAATAATATGGTAAAATTACAAATAATACGTTTAAAATTTTCTTTAAAAATAGTGTTGTTGGAGGTGACCATATTTTAACATGTTTTTCTCTGCACTCAAAAGAAAAATCAATCCAGCCGTACGGGGAGTAGGGATTTTCTTGAATCAAGTACCGAAATATTGATTCAAGTGCGGATTTTCAATCGCAAAATACTAAAAATATCCATATTCAATCCCGATTTCATAATTAAAATAATCCAAAATGTGATTGATTTAAGTAAAACTAAGAATTAATCAATCTCAGAATGCGCTTGATTCAAGTTTTATAAAGTTGATTTTATTCTGAATTTGTGCTTGAAAGCAACCAAGAAAGAAAAAGTTATTATGATTGATTTACTTACACCTTACAGAATGATAAAACACCAAAACCGGTGAAATGCATAATTCACTGTAGTAAAAAGGGTAAAGGGCAAACATAAGTTTGTAATTTCTACAAATACTTACCCCCTAAAAAATATATTAAAGTTTGGGTCCTTATTAGTAACAAAGTTTAACGATGTCCGTTTGTTTTTCGATATATTTGGAGAACGGAAAGAGCAAAAGTTTCCAAATAACGTTCAAGTATCTTGGTTATCAATAGACAACGTCTGGCAAAATGTAGGCAGGACTGTAGAAGTGGGCGTAACACAGAATAGATTTATTTTCTTTATTTGTAATTAAGGACACTGTAATGTATAATTTCCGAATTCTTCAATGGCAACACTGGCTGTAACGTATGCTATAATACATGTAAAGTTTATTAATTGTGCAGAGAGTATTTATATACGTTTTTAAAATTCAATACTTACACTTATTCCTATTAAGCAATGAGAGGCCTCCATTGTTAGCAGGAGCTGTTGGCTTTAAAAATATATAAAGGATATTCACGTCACAAGTTGCACCCTTGCGAATAAGCAAAATTGCAAAAATATAACAACAACCACACAGACAATTAGTTGTGCGTAAATAATTTTCTTTGTGGTTGTTTTTATGTGTTTTCACTTTTGCTTTTTTGCAAGAGTGCAACTTGTGACGTGAATTAATAGCAAATTGTGATAAAATATGCTGTTATGGCAAAATTTGCTATAATAGTTGCTATTAATAGCCAATTTTGACAAAATATTCTCCAAATGGAAAATTTTGGATAAATTATAAAATAATTTTTGAACAATATTTGTTATTTATAGAATTTTTTGGCAAATTTTTTCATATTTAATATTCGAATATATGCTTTTGAAGCATATTTGGAAAAGAGTACTATAAATATGTAGCATATTTTGTATATATAAGTTATTTAAAGCAAATATTTTATTTATAGCATGAAAGCCAAAAATTTTTATTAAACTCTTATTCAAGCAATTTTACTTTTTTATAGAATTTTTTTCAAAAATTTGCAATTTGTATTAAATTTGCATATATAAAATTTTTTAGGGAAAGGCAACCCTGGCATAATTTAAAACCAAAAAGTTATTAGCCTATGAAAAAATTATAGACCTGAGCTAAGGCGCTGAAATTGGCACAATCACATTTTTACAGAATTACTAACACATAGAGACTTTTGTGAAAAATATGTTTGCTTAGTTGCATAAGTACTACAGTATCGTTAGCTTGTTGCATTATAAATGAAAAATGAAACCACAAGAAAGAAAGTAACAAAAACAAACAAACTAGAAAATGAGAAACCGGCATACAGTGGGTTGTGGGTTGCATGTTGTTGTCGTTTGTGTTCTATAAGAGTTCAGCAACATTTCAACATTCTGCACAGCATGCAAAGTTGTTGAAAAGGTGTTATTGTATTTCGGTGTGAAAATGGTGGAACTTGGAAATTGTTGTTTTGCCCTCGTAGTTATACTCCCCATTAGAATTTTGCTTTGTATGTGTGACTTCAATTAACATTTTTTTTTTTTTTTTAAATATTTCATTCAAGAGTTGTTGCTGCTTTTGGAGTTACTAAAACACTATGAGGTACAAAATGCCAATGGGGGTTTTAAAAGGCTTTTGTAAGGAAAATAAAGACCTTTCTTTGATTTCTTGTGCAAAATAGTAGGGAGCTTTTTAACTACATTCCGTAAGTAGACTCTGCTAAACTAAGAATTGCTCGTAGGCTTTGTCAAGTGTATATGACCGCCCACTTTTAAGGTGCTTTTATTGCCACCGGCCTATTGCTGTACATTTTTTCTATTATTTTATTTTATTTGTTTGTTTTTTACGATTTTTTGTACTTAATAAAAAATAAAAATAAAATTGGCGCAAAAGTTTTCGTATATTATAAGCCTAATTTTGTTTTAGGTTTTTTTTTCTGTTATAACGAAAAGAGTTGGTTGTTTTGATTGTTTGTTAGGAAAATTATTTTAAATTAAAGTGACAATAGAGGAAACACAGGCGAAAGTAACAAATTATATAAAATTGAATGGCCCAGTATCCCTAGTTATTAACAATTTGTATTACTAGTTTAGTTCTAGTTCAATTCTAGTTCAGTTCTAGTTCAGTTCTGGTTCAGTTCTAGTTCAGTTTTAGTTCAGTTTTAGTTCTGGTTCAGTTCTAGTTCAGTTTTAGTTCAGTTCTGGCTCAGTTCCAGTTCCGTTCAATTTCAATTTCAGTTCAAGTTCAGTTCTACTTTATTTCTACTTCAGTTCTAGTTCAATTCTAATAAGTTCTAGTTTTGATCTTATTAAACTATATTTCAGTTCTTGTTCTAGAAAGTTCTATTTGAATTCTAACTCAGTTCAACTTCAGTTCTGTTTAAGTTCTAATTCACTTCTAGTTTTTTTAAGATTAGATTTAGTTTCTTTCTCCCAAATTTGCAATTTGTAATGAGATAAAGTTTACGTATTTCTGTGTTGAAAATTGTTCATTTGAAGGCCCGTCTTAAGATAAGGGCCGACCCTGAATTACAAACGGTGTCAATTACAATAACAAACTTCAGCGAAATAGCCAGCATGTTAACTAGTTAAACTTTTTACAATGAGCTTCACTTTCGCCAATTTTGATAAACTTCCTTTCAACGTTGTTGTCCTCGTCGTTGGCAGCGTGGTTTTTTTTAATTTTTTGTGTGTCTGTGAGTGTTTGTAAAAGTAAAACTTTAAACCACATAGATGTCTAAATATACATACATTTTCCTGGTTGGCTATTTTAGTCAGAAATGGCAAAAAATCATTTTAGAATATGTCTAGCCTGGGCAAACATTAGACTTAAATGTATTTGTATATGTATGTAAGTGTGTGTACGTTTTAGTCTGTGTTTGTATGTTTTTAGTTTTATTTTAATGTGATTGCAATTGCGATATTAAAGTTGACGCCAAACGTTTTCTAACCAAAAAACGAGTTAAACTATTTTATTTTTTCCCCCACATACATTTGCAGTTTTTCATTATTTCGACAAACTGTGGCATACACTCACACTTAAAAAAATTCCTTATTTTATATGGGTTAAAGCAAAAGGCAAAGAGAGCCAAAGTTAGGCTAGGTTCTAAAGCAAAAATGGCCAACATACTGGACGTGGTTGATTGTAACAGAAAGTTTGGTGTTTAGTTTCAAAACCTCATTCATGGCGTGTGGCTGCAAAAAAATAGCTTCACATACACACACAATTTAACTCACACTTTTGCGAATGTAGTATATTTTGATATACATGTTAGTTAGTTTAAAGGTATGCTTGTCTCTGTACTTTTGTATGAGTTTGAGGTTTTTGTGGTAGTTGGGCAAAAAAATTGAAAAAAGTTGTTTAACTAAGAACTTTAAAGTTAAAAGTTTTAATTTTTAGAGTTTTTTAATTTGTTTGCTGTGACTGTAAAACGTTGTAAGATACTTAAAATGTGCATCGTATTACTTAAGTTTTTTTGGCTTCACGACGAAAAACAATTGCACATTCGCCAACTCATTTTACCTGTTCATTTGAAAATGTTTTTTACTTGAGGTAATTAATGTCTACACATTTATACAAATTCAAATGGCTGTATTTTTTACAAACAAAAATGGTACTTTTTTTCCTAAAATTATCGACAACACAATAATGCCTTCAGAAAAACATTAACAAACAAGAACATTTTTAGAACTTTTATAGGGGGAAAAAATGATTTTAAGAAAATCAATTTTGAGCCCAAATGAAGATGGAACGGAAATTAAACAAAGTGTAACCCAATGAAACTCACTATAATTTTCTTAAAATTGTTAAAAAGTGTACGAAAAAATAACAAAATAAAAACAATTTTTGCACTGGAACAAAATGGAAATTGATGAAACAATTAAAAAAAAACGCTAAAATATGGTCGAGCGTTGTATAAATTGTTTAGTTTAAACACAAAAACTACTGATTAAAAATGGTTTGTAGAGGAACGGAATGGAAATAAGACACGAAGTAACACACTTCAAGTGCTTTCAAGTAAAAGTTTTAAGAAACAATATTCAAGATAGGCCAACGTCGACTGACTGATTGTTTTATTACAGCCGTTGCTTTGCATTTCTAGGCAATATTTCTTAAGGCAATTTTTTTACTGAAGCAACTTCTGATAAAATTTAAGAATGCGCCGCAGCTTTGTTCTACAATTTCCGAATTGAGTAGAGTAGACTCAGATGAACTTTATTTATAACACTAAAGTGAAACTGTGTAACAATTACAAATATATAAAAACAAAAATGGGAACTATTGGAAACGGAATTTTAAAAAACGTTTAAAAGTGTGAAATTTTATCAAAATAAAGGCAATTACAATAGTCAATAACAAAAAAAATCGGTTAGTCCTGAACTATAAGTGATAAATTCTGCCTGTTGCTAATTTTTTTGTAGAACTCGACTAATGCATTTCACTGATAAAATTGTTTTAAATTCGATCAAAAATTTAGAACTCTGGATGGTCTTCTCTGATAAGTCTATAGACTCCAAATCTAAAACTTAAACTCGACTATAAGTATTTAATTGTCACCCCAAATTTTATTGCAATCGGACTAGCCGTTTAGAAAATTCAAAATCATTTCCATTTTTATTTTCAAAATCTCCCACTGTGGGGCGTAGGCAACGGTTAGTAAAAGTCTGTAGTTTTCTGGTGATTATTTGGCGTAGACCCCATGATTTACATCCATAAAGAAATATTGGCTTAACGCATGTGTTGTAAATCCTTTAATTTAGATCACGCGACAAGTCATTGAACATCCATATTTTTCTTAAGGACTACATAACATTGATTTGTAACATCTTCATCCTCACCACTGTTCTGTAGAATTGTACATTTCAAGTCAGTGTTCGAAAATAAATAGAACATTATTTAACGTTCGGCTCACACACTCAGAAACGATATCTATTTTTTAGCGTTTGTGTATACGAACACAACCCTTAATAGCGCTCGTAACAATTTTCAAGAAAATAAAACATTAACAATTTATAGTGTTCTGTTCTTCAAAACAAAACAATTGTAGTGATTCTGTAGACATATTTTATATTCTAATGATCTTTAGTGTTTCTTTTTCACATTGATAAAGAAATAGGCAAACAAAAAATTTTAGTAACGACCACAGGTTGTGTGTTGGGCACATGTTTTGTTTAAGTAAAATTTTTTTGTATAAGTTTTTTGTTTTTGTAAAAAAATTTTAATTTGTTTTACCAGCCAAAAGGGTGCAAAGCATAACTGAAACGATCGAACATTTTTTAAAACAACAGAAGACAATTAAATGTTCTTATTGAGTTAAAGATCAGAAACACAATTAGCAATTGTGTTTTCAACAAATCTACCGAACCGAACACTGTTTCAAGTAACACAAATAATGGACATCCTCTTTAACAATTTCGTTTGATACAAGAGCGTTGGTGTTGTTGGTATTATTTCTTAAAATATTGGTTTTTCTTGCATTCGAATTTAATGAAACTTAAAATAAAAGAACCACAAACATTCTGGTTGAAGGTAAACGTTTTAATATTTAATTGTATTTTCGTTAATTTAATTTGAATGTGACATTAACGTCAAATATTTTAAAAAGAATACTAAAATTAATATTTTTAAATTTATCTTATTCTAAACCAACATTTGTTTTTGTTTTAAATGTAAGTTGAACGCACAAGTAATGCGATCGTGTTCTATAAACTACACATAAAGTTTTTTTTTTTTTGAATTTAATAAAAAAAAACCTCATTAAAATGTTTAATTAAACAAAAATATATGAATTTAACAGCCAACATATAACGGGTCCGCCATCTAACGTTTTGTTTTCAACTAATGCTCATTTAGTGAATGGTAACACTTAGCTCATGTCTGATTTGACAGATAATTAGTTGTATCCTTCCGCTGAACGAATATGGTTGTGTATACGCTTGAACAACTGACCATCCAATGCGTTTTCGCTTCGCTAAGTGGGCCTGCGATCGACTTACAGAAGATGCTGATTTTGCCAAAAAAAAATCATCTTTTCAGATGAAGCTCATTTTGATCTTGGCAGGTATGTAAACAAGCAAAATTGTCGAATTTGGGGCACAAAAAAGTATACATTGAAAAGCCGATGCACCCAAAACGAGTCACTGTTTGGTGCGGATTTTGGTCCAGAGGCATAATTGGGCCATTTTTCTTCGAAAATGAGCAAGGAGTGGCCGTTACAGTCAATGGCGATCGTTATCGGACCATGTTGAACGAATTTTTGTTCACAAAAATTGGAGAGGAGCATATTGGCAACATTTGGTTTGAACAGGACGGCGCTACGTGCCACACAGCCGAAGCTACACTCGATGTTTTGCGGCCTGTTTTTGAAGATCGCATTATCAGCCGCAGAGCTGATGTCGTTTGGCTACCTCGGAGCTGCGATTTGACAACGATGGACTTTTATTTGAGGGGGGTGCCGTCAAAGATAAGTGTTACGCCGACAAGCCAGAGACAATTGACGCTTTAAAGGACAATATTCGTGAAGCCATTGGTGAAATACAGCTGCACACAATCGATAATGTGTTTAAAATTGGACCGATCGTGTAGGCTACTGCATGACCAGCCGAGGCAGCCATTTGAATGAAATCATTAACCGGAAGGATTGTACTTTCAAAAAAAAAAGAAATTTGAGAAAATATTCAGTAGTTGTTTTTTATAGCATTTTCAAAAAAAAACAAAGTTATTTGGCGGACCCTTTATTTTTAATGCAGTATTCAGTAGAACTGGGGAATAATTACACCTTTACCTACATACATGGTCCTTATTAAATTCATAACGACCTGGCTTAAATCAAAAGTAACGACATATAAAAACCATGTAATTTACATTTCTCCCAAATTCTTTTTAAAACCATGAGTGAAATTTCATGAAATAATAATTTCATTTACAGTTTTACAAAATCCTACGAAATTAATTATACACATGCCTTTAATTACTATAAATTCCTCTTGTAACTGTTGTTTTTGGTTCACAACGTTCACAACAACGACAACATTAACTCGAACAACACATTCATAAAATATTTGAGGTTATGCCTGATATGTACACACATACATACGATATGTGCTCATATATTTTGTAAGTTTATCTGTATGGGTTAATTTTTCGTATTTTAGTATAAATATTTATTTAAATGTCATTGTTTTATTATGTTCTGAAATTAACGTTCATTATTTAGTGTGGAAACGAAAATTATAAATTTGTCGTCTGTAACACCAATAACCGTCACCATGACCACAGCAATGTTCAAATTATATTCATAATGTTGTTAATGGATTTTGATTTTAGTGCAGATTTTTTGTTAGGATTAACATGAATAACGCTTAAGAACAGTGGGCTTATTTATTTACTCTTTTTTAATTCGCCAATGAAATTTAGATTTCTTACTGGCTTGTATGCTTTAAATAATTAAATCTAAAGTGCTAAGTATAAAGATAACAAAATGAAAGATTTCAATTATTTTAAGATACTTTGGAGGTTTTTTCTAATGCCAATAAGATCAGAGAAATCAATATATGTATAAAAATTGTTAAACTCTGAACTCATTCTGCGGATAAGATCAAAAGTTGCATAGTAAGACCATAATAAGAATAGAGTATTGAGGGGGAATACATTTTCTAGAATTTTCAATAATTTTTACGAAGTTGGAATTCTGAAACAATTTCACCGTTCAACAAATTCAGCAGGAACGAGAATGATAGATATGTAGAAGGCACTACGCACCACGACCAAGAGGATATTTTGTCCAGTCTATGTATGTCACCATGTCAGGTTCAGGCTGCACATAACGCCTATCACCCAATCCGATGAAATATCATAGATTTCAGTTGGAAAAATGCGCGCCTTGGAGTCACCAAGTCGGGACAGCAGCAGAGGAGCTGTTCCGACGTTTCGTCATTAACCGCATAGAATCTGCATATCTTTGTACTTAAATTATCCATTATAAACTGATGATATCTGAGACAACAGTGCCCCTTAAATAGGCCAGCAAGTAGCCTTAGTTCCCCCTTCTCAAGTAGAAGTAGCCTACCTGACCTGCTACAGGGCAGAGTCACAAATCTCTTGGGCTGTCTTAATCCAGAAATGGACGTCCATGTGTGAAGGAATTCACGTTCGGAACAAATTTGTAATTTCCCCTTAATGGACGTCGAAGAAAGCTCAGGGCCTATAAATGGGTATCGAGCACCCCTGCTTGCCAAGCAGTCATCCCTTTCGTTGCCCACATGGCCGGGTACCCAGCACAAATTCAAATCATTGCGTTTCCCCAGTTCGCTTAGAATTTCAAAACAGTCCATGAGCAATCTGGACTTCACCTCTAAAGAAGATAATGCTCTGAGGGCTATCCGACATAATAAATATGCTCAATCCCTTTGCTTTACTCCTCAGACATTCATATAAGTATTTTTATCCTTCTAACTTTTAGGGTTGAAAGATTAATAAGTTTTTAAATATTCTAAAACGGTTGATATTCGGATACCAATCTATTATTCGAAGATCGAATAAAAGCAATTTCTTTTGTACGGATTCAAGTTTTTTAGAATGTTCTTCATACAATTGTATACGAATTTTATGTATTGTTTCCAAATACAACACGCTGTTTATTTGTTTCAAGAAAAAATAACTTTTTATTTATTCACCCCTATCGCGAATGTTATGGAAATTTGTTATATGGGAGCAAAGCAATATTCCCATCCCCAACAAATCGGTTCCGCAAATATTTTGGGAATACAAATGTCTATTGTGAATTATTTGTCAGTGCTTTATAAGCAAAAGTCTCTATTGTGAATAACTTGTTAGTGCTTGCATTGTAAAAGAAAAAATTTACAAAGTAAAATACTAATAAAAATATAACAAAATAAATAATGAATAGTGTTTATGTTCATTTTCTTTATTAACACTCCTTCAATAAAAGGAAAAAGCAATTTAATTTAGTCCAACCTTAGGATACAAATTAAAATTTACATGTTCCCCTGTCGCTCACATTAACACTTGTTGGGAATTTATTTAGTATAAATACTCGCGGGAGTAAACATTGGCGACAGGAAATTTTTAAAGTTTGTAATGGGAATCATTCACAATACAAAATAAAAAAATATGGGAATATTTTCATGGGAGTAGTTGTTTGCGATAGGGGTGATTAATTTTAAAATTAAATATCTTTTATATAAAATTGGCATCTGTTGATTTTCTTCGTCAAAAGGGTTGCGATTGATTCTTCTTTGTCCCTAGGGTTAACATGGTCTAAATAAAATAACAATAGTGTTAACTGATGTTTCAATCTTACAAAACTTCTATTAAGAATATTAATAATTTACTATTCAACAATTAACTATTCAGAACTGATCCACAACTGAACTAAAACAGAAGTAGAATTGAAATAGAACTGAACTAGAATTTAAAAAGAAATAAGCTAGAACTGATTTAGAACTGAACTAGATCCAAACCAGAACAAAACTAACTGAAAGAAACTAAACTAAACTATAATTTAAACAATTTATGTTTTTCTTTTCATTTTTCCTATTTTCTCTTCCACTGCAACTTCCATTAATATTTGCAGTTAATTAAAAAATCTTGTTGAAATGTTAATTTATGCTTTCTAGTTCTTGAACTGTCTCCTTTTCTATGTCTTCTTTAAACATTTTTACATAATTTTCTAATTATGTCTGTAATTTATCTGCGCCAGAGTGTAGCAGTAACTGGAGAAAGGTGTTTGACCATATTTAAACTAATTTTGAAAATATGCATTAGTTTTTCCCAAAGAATTTTCAATTTTAATTTGAGTCTCTCTACACTTTAGTTTTTGTTCAATTTTACTTTTTATCTTCTTCTTTTTAGCTCAGACCATTGGAGTTTTGCCTAGACCATAAATTTGCATTGAAAAGAAAAATTTCATAAATGGATATTTAATGTGGAGGCAAAGCAATTTGCATATTAAATGAATTTTTACCTTTTTTTCACACATACAAACAAACTTTTACTCTAAAAAAAAAACAAATTGTGTTTTAAAAGAGGGGTTAGAAAAAAACATGATGGTTTTTAAGTTTGACCGTGCAGAAGAATGGAAATAAAGCTTTAAAAAAAGAAGGAAAAGGCAATAAGAGAGTAGAGTTTCAGTGTGTGTTTAATTCAACTTATGGGTGGTTAACTTGGGTGAAGAGTATGGGAAATTTGCTCTTTATAAAAAGATAATATTGCCTTTTATGTAATGCGTTCTTCGTTCCCTTTTCTTGTTTAAAGCCTATCGCTGCTTTAACCGAGGAAATGCTTAAAAGATTTAATTTATGTGTATTTATGTTGAACATTTTTAAAGAATTTTAAGCTATAAATATTAAATTTAATATACTTAAACTTGAAGTTTTCTTATACTCCCCTTTATATTTAAACTTGAGTATTTAATTTTAATATCTGAGCATTGGAATGTTTGTGGAAGTTTAATGTTTAATTATACATATTCACTTGCTTTAATTTACATAATATAAAGAGTTTAAATGCCATTTACTCTTAGCTATTTATATTAATTAAATCCTATGAATATATACATATATTCAAAAAACTTTACAAATTAAACTTGTACTTCTGCAATTTTTTCACTTGACTTCATGGCAATTTTCATTTTTATTTCCTTTCCATACAGGAGTTAAATGTTGTCAAACATTTAATTGATATTTCCGTTTTGTCTCGTAAACATATGCTACGTACTACATACAATATGTATGTATTTCTTGTCAATAAATTAATTCAAACTATTTTCTTTTTTTTTCTTCCTTTTTTTTCTACGTTTTATTTTCTAGAATTGGCAAAAATAAAACATTTTGATTACCAGTTCAATAAAAATATCTCCATGGAGAAGTTGGGAATCTCCAACGAAGCGTGGGAAGAAAAAATTATGATTTAATCTTTTTATTTTCATAGAACACAAGCCCGTTTAGAGTTTTCTAAAAACCAAAACAATAATATTTCGAAAAGGTCGATAATAATTAAAATTATGTATAAAACAATTTAAATTGAACTTACATATATGTTTATATAATTGTAACACACCAGCCCAGTTGTGATACAAGAGAAAAAAATCTATTTTTAAAGATTAAATTAAGTTACATTTTTTTATCTTGTCACTTGGGCTCTTAAATTTTTTCCTTTCTCGTAATTTTTAACTTTGTATCATTTTTTACAATTGTCCTTTTTCTTTATCATTCACAATTATTTACCCATCATCTAATGGATGGTTTCTTTGTAAATTTTAATAATGTTTAAATATGTCTTTTCAAACTTTGTCAACGTAATTAATATAATACTTTTAACTTGAAAGTAAATTAAGGAGGCCCAAAACTACCTTATTTTTAAATATTTTTACGAAGTAAAAGAAAATTCAAACCGTTTTAAAAAATCAAACTCAGCTTCCTCAAAATAAATTTTCTTTTTTTGGATGATCAGAATACGGAATAACTTTAAGTTTTGATCGCAATTTAAATTTAAATATGAAATGCTTTCAATTGAATCCCTTTTTTTGTTGTTTAATTAAATTTCCAATAGTTCCCCTTTTCAGTTTTATCACTTTAGCAACATTGTTTGAAATATTCCCTAAACATTTAAAAGAAAAAAGTAATGAGAGCTAGTAATTAAAATGTAAAATGAAATGGTAAAAATTTAAAACATTTCATTAAATTCCATAGCGTTCCCTTTCTAACTCAGCTACCAAAAAACAAGAGCAACAAGCGTTTTTCTATGCCAAAACTTCTCATTTTCGTACAGTTTATAAAAATAAAAAAAAAAAACAACTTTAAAACGCAAATCCAACACCAACCGCCTGAAGAATCGCATTTGACCGATCGCAATAGAATTTTCGTGTTTAAAAAAAGCTTGCTGCTCTTGTTTAGGCAGCTCAGTAAGTTTTAAGTATTTAAAATAAATATTTCTACAAAAAAGTAAAAAGCAAAACAGACATTAGAAAGTTTTTAGGTATTTTACTTTATTTCAAATCGTACACACTTGAGCTTTCATGTTTTAGCAAATTATTTTGAACATTTTCTTTTTCAAATTTTGTTATTATTAAAAGTGTTTCATCAAATTCCATAAGTTTTCCTCATTTGCTCTTCAACTTTTAATTGATTTATGAGTTAAAGTCTTTAAGTCTGGCTTTGCACTATGGATGTTTTCTTTTAGAAAGTCTGATTTCATTGGTAAAAATGGGGAGAAGAATAGCATGTTCTCTTCCCCTCTCACAAATAAACTCGGAATTTCTGAAAGAAAACTTTCGTAGTGTAAACCCAGATTAACTTAAGTTTAATATTTAAAAGTAAACTGTTATACACAAGCTGCAATTCTCTGATTTGAATAAAAAAAAAATCAAAATATTTCGGAAATTTAGAAAATAAAATGTTGGAAAAAACTAAAATTTAGGTTATTCTTAAAAATGGTTAATTTTATTTCATATCGTTTCATGTTTTTATTTATTCTTAACAAAAAAAAAAAAATTGTGAAAACCTCATCTGATTGTGTTTTCATATTGTTTTATATAAGTTAATTCCAAATCGTTTCTCTCTTAAATTTTTAGTATTTTCTAAATATGAAATTTTTCTATATGCTTGAAGTTTTTAATAATTTTTTTTTATAAATTGAGCACAAAATTTCAGGTTTCTAAGAATTCCACTTTGTTCTCTTATACAAAACTTAAGCTTTTGGTTTTTCTTCACGATTTTAATTAAGTTCTATATATAATTATGAGAATATAAAAAGTTTTGCCATCGGTTTACTAGGTTTTATTTCGTTTCGCTGAAAAAATTTTTTTTATTTAGGTAGTTTTTAATAACGAAAATCGAAAATTGTTGCCCGCTGCAATTTTTTTCATTTAAATAAAAAAATTTTGAATTTCCGCAAATTGCTACAATTACTATGTCGGGAAATAACTAAAATTATGAGGAGTACGTTTACAAATATTCCAAATTGTCTTAATTTTATTTTAACAAAAAAAAAAAATTGGAAAAACCTTATCCAATTCCAAATCGTCCTTCATTTTAATTTATAGTATTATTTATACGTATTCTAAATTTTTCTATATATTAAAATTTTTTTTATTATTTTATTTATAAATTAGGCACAAAATTTAAAATTTCTAATAATTCTATTTTGTTCCCTATAAAGAATTTCATTTTTTGTATTTGTCTACTAGTTTTTCTTAATATTTTTAATAAATTATGCACAATTTAGGGAGGTAAGATATTTTTTAAATTTTTATGCTAGGTTCCATTCCGTTCCGCTGCAAACATTTTTTTATATACATAAAGTATAAGAGTTAAAAATGCATACAAATAAAAATTCATTTATGCCATTCCATTTCGTTCCGCTGAAAAAATTTTTTATATACGTATTTATTTATTAAGAGTTACAAATACAATTAAGAATTGCATTTTAGCTTAATTGACTTAGGCCTTAAGCTCGTGTAGTGAAACAGACCTGAATTTCTGCTCGAAATCGAACCCGCAACCCACGCATTGATATAAAAAATATAAAATTAGATTTAGCAATTAATTGCGTAAAATATTTTTTAAGCTTTTGAAGTTTTTAGTGTTCGAATAAAATTCCATTTCGTTCCCCTTGCTAGAAACAATTAACTGCGAACTTTTAGGAAAATCAGTAATTGTTTAAACGAATTCCAGACTTCTGTTTTTTTTGCAAATATTTAAAAAAAATTCTTTTGTTTTACTCTCTTATTTTTTGTTTGGAACCCTTTTAATAGACATATTCTTTGCCAAAAACATTGTCATACATTGTATACATATATTAAAAATTATTCGTTTACATTAATGTCATTTTTATGTTCACTAAGAGAGCTTTTTTAATTAAAAGCTGAAAAAGTGAAATATATAATATAGAGAAATTTTAGCCAAACAAAAAGTAAACTTTGTTACAAAGAGCTAAAAACGGAAAACTATGCCTATTAGGCATTAAAAGGGGGAGTTCCATAGACAAATAACAAAAAATATGTAGCGTAAGAACAAGTTTTAGAGCCTGTCGAAAATATGTGTAAAAATATTAGTCTGAATAAAAAAAACTATCCGGTATGTGATGAAAATCGACTAATTTTAAAACGATAGTTTTGAAATAGTGTGATATATTTCAAGCGATTTAAAAACCTTTTTCTAAATTAGATTTTTTTTTTTTTTTCGGAATACAGTTTAAATATCATATTAAATATATAATTTAAAATCAGAAGAAAATCTATTAGAAGAAAATTTTTAAAAATATTGAAAACGATGCTACGATTTTTAATAGTTTGGTTTTCTAACCGTTTGCGAGTTGAAATAATAGTATTTATGAGACAGTATTTATGTTATGAACAATAACAAGTAGTAAAAGTTGTGATAAACATCTCTTATACGAGTGATTTTGGGCTTAAGGCAGATTAAAAATATTGAAAAATTTTACTTTGGGTATTTTAAGCATAAAACAGTACTTAAAAATTGTATTTTGAATATTTTAAGCATAAAGCAGAAGCATACAAAGACAATTTAAATATAATTCGTTTGTCTTGGAAAATACATTTTCTTATAAAGTGATCATAAATAATTAATTAGTCGCAATTTACATTCGTATCCATTATAAAACTCCCCTTTTAGTTTCGAACTAGCTTTTAACATGTTTTAGTAGCATCCCTTTTACATTACTTTGACCTCACCAGGCAGAGTTTTATAAGAAATTATTGTAAAAGAAAAATAAATCTAAAAAAAAACTTTGCTTAGTTCTACGTTCAAAAAATATATGAATACGAGAGACTGTGTTTAAAAGAACTCTTTAGTGTATGTGTGCGTGATTGAGCTTATGCTTATGACTACGTACATTAGAGTCGTATATAAGAAAGTCTTATGCCTCAAAACGTTTAAATGGAGACATTAAGACATTTATTACATGTTCATAAAAGTGAAAAATTAAATTAAAATCTATGAGTTGAAAAAAAAATTCAATTATGTGAATACGAATAGGAACAAGTATGAGTACTAAAAGTACCCATACTAATGCATTACAAAACAGAATTATAATGCAGGCAACTGGAAAATGAAAAATAAAAAAAATTTTAATTTAGTTTTCATAAAATTTTAAAAATTTGTGAGAAAAGACATTTAATGAAATAATAAGACTTTTCATTTCATAAAAGATAGAAAAATATTTAGTAAAAAGAAAAAAAAAGGAAATAAATAGTTTTCTAAAAAATATGTATAGTAAATTAGTTTCAATATTTGAATTGGTTTAAGATACTTATATTAAAGGCCGTTACACACTATCCCACAAAGTCTTACGTATGTTTCAAAAATGCTTCCCTGATCTAATTATTCTTTGAACATTTTCAAAAAACAATAACAACTTATCATGACATGGTTGCATTTTCGAAAATTACTAAAGAAAGTGGGATAGTGTAAAACGGCTTTTAGCAACATGTAAAAATCGGATTTTCGCGAAAAACAAACAACTGTTTTTATTGTTGAAAATGGTTCATTGTGTTCTTGAAAGCAATAGTTGTTCTATGACTTTTTCAAATGTGGCCTATCTTAAAAACAACCTTTTTTGACGTACTTATATTAAAAAAATTCTTTAATTTAATTCAAAATTCGCTATCATTCTCTTTTGTAATTTTTAATTTAGAATTCTTTAATTGTTTTTTTCTTTAAATTTTTGAAAAAGTACTCCAATTTTGTCTTTTTTTTTATTAAGTTGAAAATATTTGTCTAAGAATAGTTTCTAATTTCATTTAAAAATATTATTTTGATTTGCTTTTTATAATCTTACCTTTGTATCTCTTTAATAATCTCTGCACTTCTGGCCAATTAGAATTTGTCAGATTTTTAAAACAACTTTAGTTCGCAATTATTCTATTTTTAAATGAATTTCAACAAAAAAGAATAAAGGAAAAAACACATCATCAACTGCCAGAAAATAAAGACAAGTTAAAGAAAAAAATTTCAATTTTTTTTATTATTTTATACAGTTGGACTGACTAAATAAAGCCAAACAGAAAATATCACTTATACGAGTAATGTTTGATAAGGGTTATAAGATGAAAAAAATAGATTAACAAAAAAATATTTTATAAATTTTGGTAATTTGAGTACAAGTACAACACGTCTGTCACACTCACGTCTACAGCAGCGATGGCTTCTTCTGTACGCACGGTACGAGCTGGATTTATATGATTATATTATCAAAAAGAGTATATGTGGCAATGAATCGATCTTCAGTATTGCGTATTAGCTGCTTAAAGAAGTGCTCTATACCTGTATTATATTTAAATATGGTCACCACAAAAAAAAATTATTTTTAAAGAACATTTGAAGAATATTATGTTTAATTTAATCATATAATTGGCAACCATATTATGGTCATATTAGTCCTACATCTAGAAGCCAAACCCATATTATGGCTGCCTCCGAACATATTATGGTTAATAATAATAACAAAAATATGTTTAACACAAATAATAAGACGGTTGGTTTTGAACCTTAACATAAAAACCAATTATAGTCATATTTTACCATAACATGCTGTGAGGTAACCATAAAACGTTTGTGGCTTCGTGATGGAGGACTAATTTAACCATAAAATGGTTGCCGATGACAATAATATGGTTAAATTAAACACAATGACCCATATTCATAGTCAAAAATAAAGTCGACTTTTTTTCAAGTATACTTAAAAGCAATTTAGTTTATTTGTGTTTAAAATGTTCTTTAAAATAGTTTTGTTGGATGAGACCATATTTAGAAATGTTTTTCTCTATATAACTATTTTATACTAATATTAATCTCTTATACTTTTGCAAGTGATTTATACTACTTAATATAAGTAAGAGTTGCAGTATGGATTTAAGACAGTAGGGTGGGAATAAGACTATGTCATAAGCCTAAAACATTATTCTTATCATTAAAAGTGACCTGAGTTTTAAAACTTAATGTAAGTTTTAGATATATGTACATACAAAGTAAATTAAAGAACATGATGCAGGATTATGTTGCACTAGTAGTAGGCAACTTTAAAACTGAAACCATAATCCTCGTAAATTTGAGCAATCATGTTATAAACATCACCTTTACCACAATTTTTGAACTTCAGGAAAATAATTTAATATTAAAAAGTTTCTTCATAAAATCACACACACACACAAACTTGACGCTTATACTCAAATAGCACATTACTATCACACATCTACCAAACATTAGAAATAATAACATTTTCAAAAAAAGAAAAAAAAAAATAAACTGAGATAAAATATTTAACAATTTATATGTGAAGGTATAATCAAAAAATATATATTTTTGCAACATGAACTGACACTGACATTTGGCCTCTTCTACGAGTATACATATACTATGTACAGAAGTATCACTCAACAACACATAGACAAATACATACGCTCGCAAACACACTAGCACATACTCATTTACTAACACTTAAACGCGTTTATGAAATATATATTTTACTCACAAGCACAAATAAATTTTAAGATAAAAACAATTGTTTAGAGTAAAATTCTGTGAAAGTAGAAGTTTTTAGAGCAAAAGTAGAAAAGAAAAATGATAGACGACTTGACATTAAGATAGACATAAAGTCAGACCAGAAAGTTACAATAAATAAAAAAAAACACTAAACTAAAAATAGAGAAAAATAAAACTAAATAGATAAACAGACTCAAATACAAAAAAAAACCTGATAGACAAATAAACAGACTTTTATAAAAAAAAGATAAAGTAGTAAAATTAATTTTGTGTTTATGTATGTGTACAACTTACATATATGCACGTGGCTGTGAATATACATATACATATATTCTACCTTTAGAGCATTTTTTATTAAAATGCAGGTATGTTTGTGTGTGTCCCAAAGTTTGTGTTGAAGTTAACAACTACCACTTTACATAACATGAAACCAGCTAGAAAACATACCTTTGAAAATTTAAATAAACAAATAAAAAGGTAAAAAACAAATAGAAAAATTTGTTAAATAACATCTCAACAACAACATAAACACAATTCTAATAACAGTTAAATAGTAAAAAAAAATACGATGCAGACAACATTAACATTATCAGAATTATCAAGAGCAATAACAAATCTCTTTCCACATCAAATGCAAACATCATACAACAACCATAATTGTAACACAGTTGGAAAAAAAGAAAGAACTGAAAGAAAAAGCTAGAAACGAAAACACGTATGAAAGTATAGTCGGTCAAACCCGGCCATATGATACCCTAGACCACAGTATTAAAAAACACAGCATTCTTATGTGTCCATATAAATATGGATTTATTTATGTTTATTAGCTTCATTAAAATCGATTAACAAGGTTTTGTTTAAATGTGCTAAATTCCCATTTCGTAATATTGATAAACTGAAATTTATTTTTGATGGGATAAGCTATTGCTATGCGTATTTCAGATTGTCAGGAAACTTCATCCAAAAATTTTAGAAAATCTAAAGATATCATACAAATAAAACTGTTAAGCGAATAAGAATTATAAACCTCAGTTTAACCTGTAAAAATATCAAAGCTTAAACAAATACAACAACAATAAACAGTGAGTTTATCTTTTCTTACAATCCCGACTACAATTGGTTGATTTTTTGTCAACTCTAAATGTAGTTGTAAGCGGTTTGAAAGTATGTGAGAGGCAGAAATTAGCCCCTACCTCCCTACCACCGGTTTGATAGTTTCTAAGAGGAAATTTCCCTCTATCTTCCCTCGTGGTCCTACGATTCGGCCCATTTCAATAGGCTTGGTCCTTGTGAAATTTTCGCACAAGGTTATAGGACAGTCAGCCAGCCAGTATGCCAGTCAGCCAGACGGACATCGTTAGTTCGACTCAGAAAGTAATTCTGAGTCGGTCGATATACTTTAAGGTGGGTTAGGACTTATATTTTAAGGTGTTACACACATCAGCACAAATGCACAAATGCACAATACCCTCTCCACTAGTGTGGTGTGTTTATTTTTAAACAACAAAATATATTATGAAATCCTTTAGAGACGACGAATGCTTGCATGCATATGCATGTTTGTTTATGAAAATGAAAATGAAAAATATAAACAGGAAGTGAAAGAGCGTCACCATATCTACAATTTACACTCACAGATAAAGTGCACTTATTTATGTGACTCGGGCACGTGTGTTAGACGTGAGCTTTAGTTGGAGATGGAGAAGCGATGTGTTGGAAATTGGTATTCAACTCGGAGAAAAATTATCTCATATTTTTAATTTTGCAACGAACGAGTTTTGCAACTCACCTACTCAACTGATTTATGAAGAACAAAAAGGTAAAAAAGTAATGAATTACAGTGCAGTCTTCACCGGTGATGTGACACATTTTTTGGGACTTTCTAAAATTTGGTTCTTGAATTTAATTCTATTGAAATAATACTACATTGTAGTAACTGACACTAAATACGCTCATTAAGAATAGCCTTGGTCAAATGGTGTCATTGACCCCCTCCAATGGCAACCCCATGTAAAAGTGATAGGTCTTATCCATATAAAGTGCTAGAACTAGAACCGGTCTCTACCACCAAAGACTTATCACGGGACTACCTTGGTGCCAGTTCGCTTCCCTCTAGGGAAGTTGAATATTATAGAACATTTAAAAATTACCACCTGCATCACGGAAAAGTAAAAGAAAGAAATTTAATTTATCGTATTTATATAGTCGAAATATTAATAAAAAATAAAAACCGGATTCTGAAAAATGTCGAATATTCCACCTCCCTTTTTTCTTTTATTATTTGAAAATTGAAAAAAACAAATTTTTTTAGTAGCAAATTTGTACGCTAATAACTCTGAAAATATTTAAAAGATTTAAATAAAATATATATTGTGCACTTCTGTAAGTAAATACCTTTCAAATGGTGTATATTTTCAAATCGCTTGACATACAGAGGGGAGGAAAGTGTTCTTAACTGTTTTGCCTTTGCCGATTTATATACATATATACAAAGATATTAATTTATGCTTAAAAATCGTTTTTCATGTCAAATAAAAATAAAATGATATGAAAAACTGTATTTAAATATGAATTGATATTTAAATAGAATTGGTGAAATTCGCCATAAGTATAAGCAAATATTTTAATTATAGGAAGGTAGTCTGACAAGGCGACCAAAGTTCAATATTACGGTAGTATAAGTATAAAATATGATATTGTTTATAATACCTTATTAAGTCATATTCGAAAAATTATTACGTGTAAGTGACAGTAAGTACTTTTTAGATCTGAATGTAATAAAGGGTGTTCTAAAGCCCAATAGTACTTACAAAAGGGATTTAGCTGTTAAGCGAACTGTCGTACTGCTCTTACTTTTTGACATTTACGATCAGTATACACATAAAAAATTCTCCAAAATGTTTCAACAACTAAAGTATTAATTTAAAATAAAATCGGTTTTAATTAAAAATTTAATCACGTGAATTAAAAGTTTAAGCAAGTGAAATAAACGGTTAATCTAGTGCGTTAAACGTTTATTTGGTACAATTAATTTGTGCAAATTTAATTAATTTTTAATTAATATCCACACTTTTTAATTGAAATCTATTTTCTTTTTTTCTCTGTGTAATCAGGCATATCAGAGATTTAAATAAAAAATCACATTGAACAACTCTACCAAATTATCGAAGTTGACTTCAAAATTCAGACATCGATTCGCACAACTTCGCAATTTTCATAAAAAAAAACAATTGCCGCATGTAGGGAGACCAATCCACAATATGCCTTACAGAGTCTATTACATTTAGTAGACAATATCGATAGTGGGTATGATTAGACCTGCTTTATTCAAAAAATAAGAAAATTGAGCGTCCAGCAGCCGTATTCTGTTATTTACTTAGCTAAAACTAAATCTCGATCGATAAAATACCTTAGAGTACAATATTGAAAAATTTTGGCGATGACAATAAAAGCTAAAATTGCGGCTAATTAAATTTTTAAGGCATGGCCAAATTTAGCAATGCACCTAACAGAATTGCATTCGTAGCCAAAAACACCTAAATCAACTTTATAGATTTTTAGCGATAGAGAATTAGCTTTAGTAATTAACAGAATACGGCTGCAGAATGCGCTTCATTAAGAACAGCCCAGGTTATCATATGCCCGGAATCATTATCAAATGCTAACGCCACGTAATCTTGATCTATCGAATAAAAAGTAGCAAAAGAATTTTAAGACAAATATTTCTCTATTAAACATAATTATATAACAAAAATTATAAAAATTACATTAAAAGTGTATTTTAAACAACTTTCAAATTCTTGCGTTTTCCGTTTGCGATTTTCAGAACACCCATATAAATTCTTTTTTTACAATGTTTTTTACAGAATGGCTACAAAAATTTAGTCAAAAATTTAAATAAAAGGCAGTAAATTATATTTTAAAAAATTTTGCAGAGCTCTTTGTTAAAATCAATGTCTTATTTTATATTTCTATTAAAATGTTTCAATATGCATATTTTCGTGAGTGTCTCTACTAAACGAGAAGCAACTGTAATACTCCGTATTTTCCAACACATACTTTAAATATATTCAACTATTTTCTTTTATCCTGCTAATAGTCATCACATACTTATCAACCAGCAACAACTACTTAACAAGATAATTTTATATCGTTTTTCTCAACTAAATACAACGACAACTCTTTACTGCTACTCCTACAATTTCATTTAAAACCCAAGTTAATGGGTGTGCGTGTGTTTGCTTTTCATTTGCTTTATAATAAAATAGAAAAAGGAACAAAATAAAAAAGTTCACATCTATTATGAAAACTACCTGTGATATTTATGTTTAATCGCGCTTGGAATAACTTTAATCCACATAAACAGTTACAGAAACTAACTACTTCTTTCAGTAAATAAAGTTAAATAAAGTTTCAACAACGAGCTGAAAGAAAGTTGTTGCAAGAAAAATGAAAAAAAATTTCATGATCTTGGTAAAAATAAATACACACACACAGCGCAAAAGTATGCTACACAAATAAAATACTTCTTTTATAACACACATGAATACTAATTATGTATTTACAAAAGCAAATATTTACACACATACACACACCCACACACACACGAAAACACGCACACAGGAGAAGGGGCTAAAAAAGTTATTAAAATGCTTAAATTAGTTTGACTACATGCGTGTGTTTGTAGAGCTTCAATATGTCCTTTTGGCAATGTGACACATTAAGTTCTCATTAATATGAAATTTGTGTGTGTGTGCGATTGTGTGTGTTTACATTGCTACTCAAACATCTGTTTTATCTTACACATACTCATGCTCTGGCAGTTATATACCAAATAATTATACATAATTATAACCATATTTATGTAGAGACTAAAAAATATTTAAGTGTATCCTTTTGTGGTTTTTTTGTTGGCATATGTTTTTTATACAGATATACATGCTAACATTTTGTTGTATTAACTACTTAATCACAAATGAAATGGTTTAAAATACATTCAGCATTTTATTCTTAAAAAATACAAACACTTTATTACATATTTTTTGGTTTTTGTACGTTCTTTAAAAAAAAAATTTATAACACTTAAAATTTCTTGATTTCTTTGTATTAAAGCAAAAAAATTGTAGGCAAACTTGCACACACATAATACAGTAACAATTACACAGGACTACATATACTTATCAAAAGTTTTCATTGGTTTTTATATAATCAAAAATAGTTTTCTGCCAAAAATAACTTCATTAAAATCAGTTTACCTAAAAAGTTTTAGTTTTAAACTTTTTTTTATTGTATTCTTTAAGCAAATCTTCTAACAGTATCCTTTAAAAAGGATCTTAAAACTTAGTTAATATAAAAAAATAGTTCATTACAGACACAACGACCGTGTGGCCTAATGGATAAGGCGTCGGACTTCGAATCCGAAGATTGCAGGTTCGAGTCCTGTCACGGTCGAAGTGGAATATTTTTCCGTATATTTTTTTTAACAAAAACTTTTTGCAGAATTTATTTATTTCAAGAAAAATAAAGGTTTCAAAGAAAGATTAAAATTTAGGTAGAAATGTCACAACGAAAAAATTGCACAGGCAAAATTTCTTTGAAATTTTGATTCATTTAAAAAATGTTACTGAGGGTTTTTTTTACTAAAGAAAAGTTAAATCGTCAATTTTATTATGTAAAGAATTCGCTTGAATTTTTTTGTTAAAAAAAGGTTTGCCAAACCTTTTTTTCAATAAATTAAATAATTTACCCAAAAAAAAAGAAAAAAAATGTTTTACTTAAAAACTTGACACAAATGTTTTTCACTAAAGAGCCAAGGTTAGCAACCGAAACTAATTTCGGTATCGGTATTTAAGTATTTATTATTATGGCATCGGTATCGGTACTACACTATTTATTTTGGTATAACTATCGGTAGTTTGATTATATCGGTATGCTGGTACTGAAACGTTTATAACGGTATATGTACATGTAGCGGTTTAAAAATTTTCACCAGCTGTGCTAATGGAAAATATGTTTGTTGGCAAGTGAAACGAATTTCGGTATCGGTATCAATACGGTATTTAAGCGGTATCGATATTGGCAACAGTATCGGTTGCCAACCCTGCCAAAATCAGAACATTTTTTACTTAAGCGAAAATATTTTACTAAAATATTTTTCACTAAATTCACCAAAAATTTTACAAATTTTTTTGTTTTACAAAAAAGATTTTATTTTTAGAAAAATTATTTATTTTCACTTAAAAATTTCACTAAAAGTTTAGTTTTCTTAGGCTTGGTTTTTGAGATCTCAGTTAAACTAGGTTTATTTTGTGCAGCCACTACCAAGTTTGTATACAAGTTGTCATACTACAAAGAAACCAAGAAAGCGCATTCAGCTTTTAAAAATGAAATGTTTCTGCGAATCTACGTCACATTAGCGTATAAGTACAGCTTAAATATAAAAACACAAGCAAACAAAAATGCGTGTAATGCGCTGGTGTGATGTCATATTAAACAGTTACATTTTGTAAACATGCGCAGTGCGTAATCTTGTTTTTATAATTTTTGACAAATTGCTATCGGAAAAGTGGTGCAGTTTTGCTCAAAATTTCACCGGAAAAATCCGAGTTGCAGAGAACGTTAAACAAAGTATAAACTCAAAAACCCGTCCTTAAAAATTTTTACAACAATAATAAAGTAATCAGTAAAGATCATGTAAAGATCAACCCCAGCTCAGCCAAGAAAAATTATCAATAAATTTTAATAAAAAATTCCAAGTTGTAAAATTCCTTCCCTCAGTGAAAATTATTTAATAAAAATTAAATTTGATGAACTCAAGCCCAATTAAAGAATATCAAAAATTAAAAATAAACAGTTCAACTAAAAATCAAAATTCTTCTTGTAATCAGTTATTTATTTTTTATTTTCTAAATTAAAATAAAATAATTTGGACAGATAATTTGTTTAAACTCCAAAATATCAAAAAAAAAACATTTATGAAAAAATAGACAGAAAATGTTTTTTAATAAAATTTTTTGCTCTTAAATTTGAAGAAAAATGTTTTTTTTTTACCTAAAACTTTCAACGCAAGGTTGTTGTCATTACTAAAAATTTAAGCAAAATGTTTTTTATAAAAAAAATTACACTCATATTTTTTCAATTTCATGTCCCTTATCTGTGCATGAAGT
The DNA here is from genome assembly GCA_949318255.1 of Pollenia labialis. Lineage (NCBI taxonomy): Eukaryota > Metazoa > Arthropoda > Insecta > Diptera > Polleniidae > Pollenia > Pollenia labialis. Next base: position 5,593,745 of record OX439140.1, read on the forward strand.
CGAGTGTGTTATGTTTGTCCTTAAAATATAAATTGTAGGCGCACTATTTTTATTTTTATTATTCCAAAAAGAGAAAAAAACAAACACAAGTGTGTATTTTTCTCTCAAGTGTAAACTGAAGTTAAAGTGTTAAGGTAGACAGGCAGGCAGGCAGTCATGCAAACGTATAAGCAAATGCAACAATAAAAATTAATATTCATGCTTGAATGAGAGCATAAAATGCACTGATAAATCACATTAATTACAGTCATGTGTTAAAGTATTAAAATATTAAAAAACTCATCACGAGACGATGGACATTCGATAGGAGCATAAAAACCAGGACGAAACAGAACAGAACAAAGATACCGATTGAGAAAAAATCTGTTGAATTAAGCAAAAAAAAAAAGGAAAATAATGCTGTAAAATACTTTTACATATTACAAAAGTCTTGCCATATAGCAATCTGCATTTCCATGGTGATATTCTCTTTAATGCTGCTAGAATTTAAAAGTCAACTACAAGAAATATGCAAAAGGATTTTTTTCCATTCTTAAAACGTAATGCAGTAATTTGATGGGTGGAATGATGATTGAAATTGTAAGTGCCAGGGAGAATTTTTTTTTAAGGCAAAATTTGTTTTGCATGTTTTCATGCTGTATATGGGATAATTGACTTACAATGCTGCTTAAAGTGGGGGTAATTAAAAATGGATAAATGAAATTAAAAAATGTATATTCTTTTCTTTAGAAAACAATGGCTTAAGAATTTCTTTATAATAGGAAATTAAGAAAATAATCAATCAAATAGCACGATTTTAAGATAAATTAAGCTACAGGGTCTTTCAGTAAAACAAAGTAAGTAAATTGTATCTTTTGAAAGGTCTATCGATGCCATTGTGTTTGGCACGGTGACGCGCATGATGGTTTTGGGGCTGCTCTTTATCTTAATCGCATATTTCCTGTGACTTCGAAAACTCCACAAGAAGAAGTTTAACGGGGTAAAATCGTACGATCTTGGTGGCAAGTTCATATCACCTTCACGTTAGAGCTGCAAAACTCTTGATAGTTTGAAAAGTTGGCTTAAAACTGTCGACAGTATAGCAATTCATTTTTAATGTGTCACTTCTGTGTATGTATGTGGCAACACTTTGTCCACAGGAAACATTTTTGACGTATAAAAGCGTATTCACTTCAAATAGCAGTGTAATCTGTAGCTTGTATTGAAATCAAGACGGCCGTCAAATTTCTTTACACCTTCGTCACTAACTTTTTTAGCTTAAATCACCTACTGAAATTTTCTGAAGTATTCTGTTAAGAAAAAAATTACAAACCAGCTAAAAAATTGGCACTTTTGGTAAGAAATCGCCACGTTTGGTAGAAATCGCAAATAGAGAAATTTGCCGACAGTATCAAAAGCGAAAGGAACCTATCGATGGTCTGCCAAATATACAACTAGCGATTGTTGTGCAGCTCTACTCCACGTAGGATGACCATGTCCTCAAGTCGCTCGTGCAGAACGTTCAATGTGGCATTAGCTGTGTGGCACAAAGCACCATCCTGTTAAAATCGTATTTGTTGGTGTTCACATGATCCAATTAATCGCAAAATAGGTTGGTAATCATCAATCAATAGCGGTCGCCATTGACGGTGATGGCCTAAAATATGAAACGATGACGTTGCCCGACCAAAATCTACACCAAATAGTGACTCTTTCGGCAAACATAAGACGCTCTTAGATCTAATCTGTAGTGTTATTCACCTTAATTTGGCAATTTTGAAAATGATTTTTTATTTAAAAATTTTATATTTTGCACGTATTGTTGAACGATATATTTATACAAGGTGATCAGGGGGAGTAGTAGAACATATTGAAGAACTCTGACCTCTTGATGTTGTATCCAGCCGGTGTATGCATACGTGGGATGCGACAAACATCCATATGACAGAGCTCATGAAGTCTTCGGACTTCTTGAGTTCAAGGTTTTCACCAGAGTACATTCTCTTTCTGGTGCTACAGGAGTCAATAGCATCCGGCTAGTGCAAGGAAACGATCTGATTGTGGTTGAGGCCTGCGTTAGTATTCTTCTTGCGAGAAGTGTCTTTCGGGAAGACTGTCTTTGCCGAAGCCTTTCTCCTTTTGTGGAGGGTTACTCTTCTGTAAGTTGTTCACCGTCCGATGGAGTAGCGCCTCTTAAAAGACGCGAACCCAGAAAAGTGTTAAAAAAGAGCAGATTATTTGACAAATGGATACTTTTTTTTGGCGGCTGTGGTTTATACCCAAAACCGCGTAAAGGTCACTTTCGCGTGTAGGTCGGATTTTTTACCCTTTTGGGAAAGATCGGTCTGTGGATGTTCGCTTGATGGCGTTGCTAATCAACAGATGCTGCTTAATTTGTATAGCAGTGGAGTTAAGATAGCTGCTAAACAAGGGTCGAGTATTGAATTTTTGTCGGATTATACACTACAAATTGCTACGTGTGTGTGAAATATCCATACCCACACAGGGATAATTGGTAAATTAGGTCATGTCGCAGCTGCTCATATGAATCATAACCACATTTGTGATTTCGCAAGATAGACTTAACAGACTGAATAAGTGACAACCAATTCGACAGATTTAGCTTTAACAATATAGTCGTAAAAAAGTAAACAAGAATCTGAACTTTAGCTAAAATATGAACTGAAGTTTTGAATAATATTTAAAAATTTTAGTGAAATTTGCCATTTTTTATAAAATTGAATTTTATATTTTTATACACCTTTTGTTTTTTTATAGTTTTTTTTATAAATCAACTGCAGCTGTGAATACAAATACATTTTATTGCTAAGGTCTCCAATTAAAACCAAAAAAAATCCTAGTTAATGTTCTCTTTTGTATTAATTTTAGTAATAATTACGCCCACTCTTAAAATACTAAAACCTCTTTCTGCTCTAACCCACACACGTGCTGTTTACTTTTGAATAGAAATTTAGTTAAACTTTATCTAACTGCTTTTATTTAATTTATAAACATGTCATTATATTTAATGAGGTGACACCTTTTTCATGTTAATATTTTAACTCTTTTGAAATATTCAAATTTCAGTGTTTTCCTTAAAACCTCCTAAATATTTTAATAAGTCCATTTACGGCAGGGCAAACAAAATATCCCACTTTAAAATAATTTAATTATCATTTAGTATACATTTTGTAAGAGTTAAAACACGTACAAAAAACTTAAAAGCAGCTCTCTAAGTACCTGACATTTTACCTCTCTCTCTTTTCATACTCTTCGCCATTTTTCAAAAGAAATAAAAAGAAAAAAAAATACTAAAAACAACATCAAAACCATCAACCATAAATCAGTTTTACTCCCTTAATGCAAATAAATTACGTTAATACAAGAGAGGTTGTTGTAACGTTATGTTATTAATATTCGCATGTGTATGTATAAGTGTTAAAGAAAGAATGCAGGTGATTTAATACACTCACATATATGAACATAATGAAATCTTTATATAGCAGCATTTCTGCACATAGAAAAATACTCATTCAGCCATATATTTGTGAATATTTTACTTCTACTCTTTCGTTTAAATTCCATAACATTGCAAAAACACACACACACACGCACACATACTCTTACTTTTCTCTTGTTGAGTTGTTAGCTTACAATTTACAGTTCTCATAATCTCATTGCAAATTATTTTCTTTAACGTGTCTGTGATTTATATTACTTGAAGACAGTAAAACTAAAAATAGTTAATACTAAAATAAAAGAAAGTTTAAATTGTCAAAAACAGATTAGGAGGTTAGGCATTTTCATTTAATATTAAAAACACCGAATTCCTAAAAAAGGATATATGGCGTACTATTCTCTTATTAGCTGTATCTACTTGAAATTTGGTCAAAACATTCAAAATACCTTTTGACAAGTTGTAGTAAAATTTGTTTTACAAGATTTCCAATTTTTACCCCAGATATTTTAAATGAAAAGTATTTGAAAAATTTAATTTTTTTAATTTAACAAAATTGCACTTAAAAGCTGAACATATTGACAATAGTAAATATTTTTCATGTCTAGAAAGCTTAAGAATATTAAAAACACTAAATTTAAAAAAAGGATAGACATAAAATGTTTTTTGCTTACGAAAAAAAGCTGTTTAAGGAAAATTTTCTTTATTTTCAATAAATAGCAAAATAACCTTACATTTACAGTAAATTCGTAAAAAAAGCCATATAGCAAGCTTTTTCAATACATTCAATAAAATATGTTAATTAGAATAGAATATTCTTTATAATAAATTGAAGCGAAGAAAAATGTTTAATAGTTTGAATCCTTGTTAGGGATAATGAAAAATAAAAGTATTATATTTAATAAAAGGCTTTTAATTAACAATTTAAATAAAAATTTGTGTTTGCTTCAGTTAAAAAGCAATTGAATTCAATAATTTTAAAAGAAATGTTTATTTCACCACACCATGCAAAAAAGGATATATGGCGAGATTCTAAAATATTAAGCTAAGCGAAAAACAAACTTATGTTTAGGGTAGGCCATTTAAAAAGATAAATTGTGGCAACAAAACTTTTCAATTTAATGTTTCTTATGACGATAATTTAACATTAATTAAGAAACAAGGATTTTAGGCATTTATAAGTTAGGATTTATGTTATTTTGGGTTATATAACTAATTTAAGATCAAAATGATGAAACATTTGAAATGTACTACGTTATGCCACAAAAGTTATACATACTTATGTTTATGATAGGCTTTTAAAATATTTTTTTCGTCATTTGTTTTTGGTTCCTTTATTATTCTAAATACTTATAAAGGATAATATTAAATAAGTGAAAAACGTTTAGTTTCAAATTTAAATTTTTTTAAAAAAATCGAAATATCCAAAAAGGATATTTAGCGAGCTTCTAAGGTATTACAGATATCTCCATAAATTTAAATAGGAATTATACTACGAACTTAAACACAAATTGTGTTGTAAAACTTATCAAATTGGGAAATCCTTGTTAGGGCTATTTGTAATTTAAAAATTTCAAAATCTATTGCTTGATAATAAATAATTTTTAACTTTCAACTGCCTGGCCCACAATGCAACAAGAACATTTCTTTCGTATTTTTGTATCGAAAACAATAATAAAAACTAAAAATGGGTTTTGTTTTGAATCTAAATATGTATTTGAAAGAAATATTCTTGCCGACATTGTGGGCCAGGCAGTAAGTTTAAAAGATAAAAAGAAAAAAATCTTATTGGTTAGTTGAATGAAACGTAAACATTAATTACTTTGGCAAGTTTTCGGCAATAAACAGTTTCCTTGAGAGGATATAAAGTTAATATGCTTGTTTATTTTAAAATACATTTCCCACGAAATTTTTTTTTTTTAGTTTTAAAGAGCAAACTTTGTTCATCCAAAAAGTATACGGTTACATTAAAGTTTAATAAAAAATGTCCTTGAAAGGATATAGGTTAATATTTTAATAATTTGGACTATTTTTTTAAAATGTTTGGAATGTATTTAGGAAACGATCATTGCTTTCTCCTAAAATGACTTTTATTTCCAATCTAATATAATTACTTTTTGTGGGAATATTCTTATGTCACCCTTTAATATGAATACATTAAATTTCTTTTTTTTTTATTATTTCTGTTGTGTTGGATTTAGCTGCTGCATAATTTTTCCTTTTTCTATTTTCTCCAGATTTAATTATTTTATAATACACAATATAATTTAATCCTTAGAAATCCACACACCCGCACATTATTATTAGAATACTTTCATACACACTCCTTCATTAAAAGTCTAACAGTCAACAGTTTTTAAACTTTATGTGAAAAATTACAAAAAAAGAAAATTCTTCAAAAGTCTGTTACCGTAGAAAAAATAGGAAGCTGTATTTATTTTGCACCTAAATAATGCATAGTATGGGTGTGTGTATATGCGTATAAGTACATAAATATAAATGCTCAAGTATGTGTATAAGTGTACAAGGATATGTGAGTGTGCGGATACTTAAACTTTTGACTTAATTATAATGAATGCCTGACAAGTACTCCCACCCCTTTTTATTCATCGTCACATGTTCAAAGTATTTGTTGGTAAAATTAAAAAAAAAAATAAATAAAAATATGTGCCTGAATGTTAAATTCCAGTTTATTAAAATACGAGCTAAAACAAAATATAAAATAATAAATTCTTATGAGCAAGTACAAGTAAATAATATTTTGCTGTTGTTGTGTGTATGAGTTAATAATATAAAGCATTAATTGCTAAAGTGATAATGAAGATCATAATGTTGTTGATGTTAATGGCAACAACATAAGTAACAAGAACCAACAACATTTCAACGTCATTGTTGATAAGTTAGAGAGAGTGTGCAATGTGGAATAATGATGACTTGTGTATAAGCTTTTAAAATTACACAAGTTTAATATCCAAGTAACAAAGAATTGAGTAGGAAGATGATAAATATGTGTTCTAAAAAGAAAAAGGAAACCAACTACAAAAATATTTCTTTATATTAAATTTATTTTATAGTTTAATGAAGAAGATAAAATATTCTTAAAATGATAGAGACCTTCAGTATAACTGCCTGCTATGCAACAATTTATAGTTTAAACTAGACTTTAATTGTAAGTTAAATTCGATTTTCTAAAATAAGAATTTTGAAGGATCGCCATATATCCTTTTTTTAATTTTTTTTAAAAACACATATTTTCTTTTTAAAAGTAAAATATAATATTTTAAGTAATTTTTTTTGTATATTATTTTTATTCACTTTACGTTTTATAATTATTATCCTTTTAATGACCTTAAATGAAAAAAGTTTAAAGGCCACAATCCATAACGTTTTGTCCAGATTTCTAAAGGTTTTCATATAAAAATGCATTAGCTTAAAAGGTTGTTATATTTTTTTATTTTCTTCAGCTATAATATGTATATATATATATATATTCCCGTCGTTCCTATAAGGAGCATAGGGCCTCAACAAATGTTCTCCATTCGAATCTATCCATCGGAATAGTTTTCACTTCATTCTACGTTCTTTGCATTTTTCTGGCTTCGTTATGGATTTGCCTCCGCCATGTGTGAGCTGGTCGACCCTGTCTGCGGCTTCCCTGCGGGTTCCGTTCAATAGCATTTCTAGCGATGTTTGATGGTTCTTTGCGGATGGTGTGTCCAATCCAATTCCACTTTCATTTTCGAATCTCTGTAGATATTGGTGTTTGGTGTGTTTCGTTCCACAGGTTTTGATTTGAAATGGTCTGTGGCCAAAAAATTCTTAGAATTCTGCGAAGACACCTATTTACGAACACTTGAAGTGATTGGATGTCCTTAACACGTGCATTCCAGGACGCACAGCCATACAGCAGTGTAGATTTCACGATGGAATCGAAAATGTTTATTTTAACACGGCGGGAAATCGCAGACGATTTCCATACTCTGCTGAGCTGTCCAAATGATTGGGTAGCTTTTTTTATTCGGCTAGAGATGTCTGCGCTGGAGCCGCCGGCATTGGTTAAGTAGGCGCCAAGATAGCAGAATGAATCTACCTCTTCCAGAACTTCATTATTTATCAGAAAGGGATTTTTTGTTTTCAGAGCGAATTCTCATAACCTTTGTTTTATTGATGTTAATTTTTAGTCCGGCTTTCGCTGATATTTCTGATAACTTTTGTAACTTAATAGACATGTCGGTGTAACTGTGGGATAGAAGGCATATGTCATCTGCATACTCGAGGTCCTCCAATCGTTCTTGGAGTCCCCATAAAATTCCGCGATTTTCCACCATGGCGTGACTCATGACAATATCTAGCATGATATTGAAGAGTAATGGTGACATAACGCACCCTTGGCGGACTCCTGTACCAATCTCGATTTTTCGGGAGAGTGTACCAACATGTAAAATGCGGCAGCTTGACCCCGCGTATAGACTCTTTATTAGTTGAATCAATTTCCCTGGTACTCCTCTACAATCAAGTGCCTTCCATATAACGTTATGAGCAAGAGTGTCGAATTCCTTCTCAAAGTCAATAAACACTAGATACAGGGGAGACCTAAATTCAACAGATTGTTCCACGATTATCCTTAGTGCATTTATGTGGTCAATACATGACATATTCGGACGAAAGCCAGCTTGTTGTTTTCTTAGTGTTGGCATTAAATTAACTGAAATTCTCCTAGTTTTCTTCAGCTATAAGTACTTTAAAATATATAAAATTATTTGATTTTTTCCAAAAATTTTTAGAATTATCCTTCTTCTGTCCATTTTTTGATATCGTAATAAAATATGTATTTAGCTAATCTATACTTACTTAATATTAGAAAGTTGAAAAGTTTGTATGTTCGTAACAAGTAATCTCCGGACCTGCCGGTCTGATTTTAAAATTTTTTTCAACCAAATGAAGAATGGAACCTCCTAAAGGACAAATGCTTTATAAGGTTCCACTAAAGTGCTAAAGGATAGGTTCCAGAAGCGCTTAACCACTTCAACTCAGAAAATATTAATTATCGTTTTAGAAGAGAAATTACCTCACTCATATCTTCAAAACTATAAGTGATGGAAACAAATGTTATATTTATCGTTATTCTATAGAATAATTAATAATTTTTTGAAATTCGGCCATAAATCTATCTTTTTAAGCAATAAACGTAGAAATAAAGGTTATATCACATTCTAAACTTATCTAAAAAATACAAATACAGTATTTTTGACTTAAATGCCTTTTGTTTAAGTGCACTTTTGACTAAACTACCCAAAATTATAATATTATTGTTTATCATTATTGTTTAAAATACCATAAAAAATCCCTTTTTAAGTGCACTTTTTTTTTATTAGGATTGTATTGATTATATCAAAGGAAAAGCAAATCTTAGGCCTGGAACAGAATAAAGTAGTTGTAGTAGTTTTTGAAGCTGATAAATGCTCTGTAGCGCTACAAAGTTCAAAATGCCGTTTTTAACTTCTGACAGCTTGCAGCGCTTTTCTTAACGTTATACTACATCGACTATTCTGTTCCCTACTATGGCTACGTCGTTCATTATGAAAATGAAAAGCAAATGACTACAGGTTGTTTGAACGTCATTGTTATTATCAATTTACATACATTTTTATTCTTCTTTTAAACACTTTACTTTAGCTGCACTTGTATGCAGGTAACCACAATTGCGTACCTCCATATTAAGGCAGCTAAATACATTTAAAATAGCTGCATTTTTATTTATCTGCACAAAAAATAAGTCAAAATTACTGTAAGAATTTGGTACTTTTTCGACATCCGAACGTTAAAGGGGTGAAAGTCGTAACTATTGCTGGTACATTTTTTTATGAAACATTTTTCTCCATTCTTTGGCATACACGTATTAAATTATGGACTCCCACTACAATATTGAAATTTTTGATACATCTATGGGGAGAAAAAAGTACCAAAAAGGGGAAATACGGGAAATTAAATTTCTTTCTTTAGTTATTTGGTTCTTCAACTGGTACTTTTTTTAATTGCCGTAAATTTTAGACCTAGAAACCAAAAAGAAAAACAACATGCAATGTTCTTAGTGATCAGACTTTATGAGAGAACTTTTTGGTTATTTTAAGTTCTTTAACTGGTACTTTTTAAATTTCCGTTAGTATTGCACCTAGAAGCATAAAATTAAACATGCAGGGTCCTAAGAGAATGAGTGAATGGGGTATTTTTTTTTAATTTTCATTAGTATTGGAACTAGAAACATAAAATTAAACATGCAATGTCCTGAGCGCATGAGAATCTGTGAGAGTGGTTTTAACAGGTACTTTTAGAATTTCCGTTAATATTGAACCTTAAAACATCAAATTTAGCCTGCAATGAATGAGAATAAAATAAAAGTATGGTAGCAATACTAAAAAGCATAAAAATGCATAAAAAAAATAGCTGACTGATTGTGTTGTTGTGATATTGAGGCAACCTTGCTAAGTTAAAGACCATGGAAACTAAAATGGATTTTTAATGTACCCGTTTGTTAAATTTAAGGTTCATTAAAGTGTATAATCAAAAAAAGAATTCTAAAAACGTTTTCAAACATAAATATTTTTTGAAATCGAACCTTAAAATTGGTGGTAAATGTTTTACACGAAAATTAATTTTTTCAAAGGATGGTTGCTCTTTTTCTTAAAAAAATACCATTTTCATTAGCTAAGAATTATCAGTATCAGTAGAGTGTAAGAATAATTTATTAATAGTTTTTCTTTAAAAAAATGTATTGAACTTAACATTTAATTGTTTTTATCCTTTGAAGGACACTTAATATCAACAAGTTTTTTTCTTTACAACTTGTAGAATATTCTGCAAAACACAATATGGAAAAAAATTAATAAAAAAATTTGTATTTTAAAAGATCACCATACATCCTTTATAAGAAATACCATAAATTTTAATATTTTTTACATAAAGCATAATAAAACAAAAATATTTTGAAAAGCTGAAGTTGATTTTATGGATTTTTTTTTTCTTTTTTAATGTTTTGCTTAAACTTCGAATTTGTTTACGAAATTAAACTTGCTGGCTTCAGCATTGTATGTTGATCCTTGTTTGAAAAAATATTAATTTTAAATGCTCTTGCTTTAAACATTCTAAATATTATATAAATTTTCATATTATTTGAATGTGTAATTTGTCTTTGAATAAATATAATATAATAAATGTTACTCACCATGATAAAAAAATTCCCAGAAAACTTTTCTGATATGGACCTTAAGTTTTTTTAAATTTACTAGAATTTTTTTAAAAAATAATATGCTACAGCTTGTAATTTAAATAAATTTACAAATCCTTTAGATTATATTTAAATAACTCCAGTGTTAACAAAGCTTGAATGTAAAACTAAAATACTTTAGCGACTAAGGAGCATTAATGTTAACAAAGTTTGAATTTCTTTAAAACGCTTCTTGAATCCTTTAGCACTCATTTCCTTAAAAGGAAAATGAACTTTTTTTATATTTTAAATTAAAAAATATGGTGCTTTTTGTTACATATTTTTCAGAAAATAAAATTTTAAAATGGTTAAAGTTTTAAAATTTGTAACTTTATCTTTTAAAAAAATTTATTTTATTTTATTTAAATCCTTTCTTGAATCCTTGCAGGGCTTTAAATTAACATATTTTTTACCGCAGTTTTAAATTTAGCCCAGGTAAACAGGTTAACTAACAATTTTCACTAATTTATATTCTTTATTTAACAAAAACATTAATTACAATTTTTTTTATCACTTAAACTAAAATATTGAAAAATCGTATGTCCTTTTTTAAAAAAAAGTAACTAAATTTGCAAAATTGTGGCCACATAAAGTAAAATTGGTAAAATTTTAAAATATATAGAAGACTTGGCTTAAAAAGTTTGTCATATCAAGAGCTGTTCAAAGGTCCTTTTTTCAAAAAAACAGAACAATTTTATTTAACTTTTGAAGAAATGTTAATGTCACAAGTTGGAAAATATTAAATATACTAGATAATTCTAATACTTTAATAATATAAGTTCATCTATTCAAATGAGCTTCATGTATCCTTTTTTGAAATTTTTTTTTAATTAATAAGATTTTGTTTGTCGTGCTTAATTGCCAATTTTTATTCTTGATTAAAAATGTTGCATTCCCAAAAATAACTTTGATTTTTTTTTTTTAATTTCAAATTAATTACAACAAATATTGCGGAGCGTAAAATAAGTTAAATAAGTAATTATTTGAAATCTAAAACCTTATGTTATACCTTATAAATGTCCTTTAAATAATGATATTAAGTTGGTGCTGTTTCAAATTACAGATATGTGTATGTATGTATGTATTTTTATGGCTGTGTGTATACTTTTGTATGTATGTATGTCTAATCATTATAACTATGTATGGGTATATGCCTCACTTGTGTCGTTTAAAAGATGTAAAATTGCATGCAGGATAATGTCTACATCATCACATAGATTAATGAGTCTTTTCTGTCGGTGGCAAACGTATCAAGATTCATAATGTAACTCTACTCAAACACATAACTCTATACATTTATATGTATGCCTGGATATAGCAACAGACACTAAAAGACTGGTTGACATACAAAAAGCATTAAAATAAATTTGTAGAAAAGCATAATATCACTCTTCTGGCAAAAAAAAAGAAATTACTGACTGAAAATAATATAAAAAAATGTATAAAATGTTAGTAGCTGAAGGACGTAGTGCAAAAATACCCCTTGAATTTTTTTTTTTTTTTTTTAACAAAATAATACACGCGTACATGTATTTAGACATGAATTGCAAACACTTTTTGTATAAATGTTGTATGCGAAATAAAAAAAAATTATATGACACCCGGTTTATACGTTTCCGTTGTATGTTATGAAAATGATGACAATATGGCTTAACTTCCTTTTGCTGTATAGATATTTTAGATCTGTACGACCAAGCATTGAAATATGTATGTAACACACACTTATATTTACAAAAAGTACAGTGATTAAGAATATAAAAGATTTTTAAATAAAATTTATTTCGTCTATACTTTTTAATTATTCTTATCATAGTAATTTTTGGGAGGAATACAAAATTTTTTACTAATACGATTTTGCTTGCCGTGCTTAATTTCCACTTTTTATTCTTGATAAAAACACTGAAATGTATTGTTGGAGGATAATCTAGTTTCTATGCGCATTTCACTGGTTGCTTAGGCCAGATCAGCAAAGAAACCGTCTCGCAATAAATTAATAATTATTCTTATTTAGAATTAATCAAATGTATACAAACTTTTAATGACACAATTTGTAGTTTGGCTTTTACAATAATTTTATAGAAAATCAATATATGAATTGGCTTCGTACCTCATGTCGCCACATATCCTTTTTTTGACATTAACATTTTATTAGTATTGTGGTAATTTTGTTGAACTATTTATGGTTTTTAATCCAAATTTTCCATATTTTTAATCAGGCTTAAATTCATCAAATTTAATTTTCATTAAATAATTTTTATGAAGAAAGGAATTTTACAACATGAAAATTAATTAAAATTGTTATTGATATTCATTCATTCTTTACTGACCTGAGATTCGAACCCAGGCGGCTGGTTACCCTGACATGTTTCAATCGCTACCACTCGATCTCCTCAGAGGTTTTTTTTGCTCATAATTCCTTGAATTTCAACGATTTTATAGGAAATCGGTTGAATCAGTAAAAAAAAATTCGTTCAAAAATATTTTTAGACATAAAAAACATTAAAAACACATTTTTGGAAATATCATGGCAAAGAGTCTTTAATATGGCAAACAATTTTCACCGCAATTTCGAGCTTATTTCGCTTAGTTTTAAGGCCAAGTTTTAGTTTCCTACTTGAGTTTTATATATCCTTTTTTTTTTTGTAAACAAAAATTCATAATTTTTCTGAAATTTCGCTAACCACTGTTAATAGAAATCCGTTTGTAGGTTTGTCAATGCCTGTGTAAGTCGTATGTTAACAGTAGATTTCCGTTTGATGGAAAAAAGTTTGAGATTTTTTTATTTTTGCAAACCAAAAAAATTTTACGTATACAGAAATGGAAAATGTGTGAAAGTTTTTCATACAAAACGCATGCATATGTATACAGTTATAAATGTCATGTGATGGTAATAGATGTGTGTAATTCTGTTTCGGTAAGTGTGTGTATGTTTGAGTTTTTGTTTGTGAAAGAGTCTATTATTTCCTTATAAAAAGTAAAATCAAAAGAATCAAGGATTTTCCAACAATGTTTATATTCTAATTTAATTAAATTTCATTTAAATTAATAAAAAGAGTTTCTAAGCCACAAAGTAGTTTTAAAAATTATTATGATCCTTTGCATATTTATACACTTAAACACTTTTCCATGTGTGTGTGTGTGTGTGTGTGTGTGTGTGTAAGTAAAATATTTATTACGAAAAGAGCTTTTCTAGTCCCATTTAAAGACATTTTACACGTTTACAATGGTTTTCTCTAGTTTAATGTTTGAGTGAGTGCTCACAAGAGATGGTTGCTTTAGAATTTTATCACTTTAACTTTTGAAAATAGTTTTTGAAAGGTTTCAAATAGTTTTTAAGAAAAAAAAACACAGTAACGCCTCTACACTCTGCTATCAACTTATATTCATAAAGAGCAGGATACAAACACATTGTGCCACGCATATTTATGTCTGGATGTAGGTTTGCACATGTAAATAGTTGTCAATGTATGAGTGTAAGAATATTTTGTTTGTTTGTGCAAAAAAAAAAAAAAGAAACTTAATAGTTTAATATCGTGCCAATATCAACCTTTCTAAGGATTAGTTAGTAATATTTTTGCAACTCCTTCTCTGTCTCTCTCCCTCTTTTCTTTGGCTAATAAACTTATCAAAAAGTTTTCAGTTTTCTTAGTTTTTATAAAGTGTGGTCAAAGCAAAACGCACGATGTTAATTGTAAATAAAACAAAAAGTTTTCAGAGAATTATCTTTATATTTATTTTTTATTACAGAAGGATCTATGACAGTTATGTGTGAAACAAAATATCGACTTAACACTCGTAATGGCTTCGGTGGCATACATCTATCCGATGGTCCATATTTACAATGACTTTGAGACAGAATTGAGGTTCAATGTCGTTAATGTGCCGAATTAGCTCATAATAAATTGACGTACACTTTTTCTTTTAAATATCCCAAAAGAAAGAAGTCCAACGGTGTCAAGGGCTAAACATCGTCAAGACGTGACATAACACGACCATTGAATATTTCGCCCAAAAGAGCTATTCTTTCGTTGCCTGTGTGTCAAGTGGCCACATCCTGTTTGAACCACATATCGTTAAGGTCTGTATCCTCAATTTCTGGCCACAAGAGTTCCATTATCATCTCGCGATAGCGAATACTATTCACGAAAACGGCTTGGCCGACCTAATTTTTGAAGATTAAGCCGCCTGCCTATACACCGCACCAAACAGTCACTCTTTGTGGATGCATCGGCTTTGCAACAATCACTCGTGTATTCTCATTTGCCCAAAGGTGAAAGTGTGCCTTGTCGCTCAAGATGAAGTGCATGAAATGCATTTCAACTCCCATTTTCGTAAATCGATTCAACAATCTTGAAGCGCTACTCAATTGTGTACCTCTCCATGGCTGAATTTGTCTAACACTTAAACAAAGAAATGTCGAATTAAGTTTGGCAAACAACTTGACGTTAAGGTAAGACCTACAATTAACATCGTGCATTATGGTTAAACCACCCTTTATATTTTTCGTATTTTTTTATTTTATATTTTGTCATACAACAAACAAAAACTAACCAAAATCGAAAACTTTCTTATATTGGACTTAGGAACTTTGCCAAGTGTAAGTAAGTGAAAAAGGAAATAAGAAAAGAATTGTTTAAGAATCTTTATACTCCGGCTAAAAGCCCTCTCCCCCCTCCCACCCACCCCCCAAAAAAAAACCAAAGTTTCTTAGTTAATTTTCTTATGGTTAATTGAAACTTTACTTTAGGGTGCATGTAGAAGGTTGAGTGAAGAGTGGTGCGTTTTTCTTATTGTTAGTGAAATATTTACCAAATTTCCAAAGTGTGATGCTTAGTTTTGTGGAAGGAGGTTGATAAAATTAATAAGTGAAATTTATAGTTTTGTTTTTTATTAAGTGATTTAATGTTAAATGAATGAACGAACTCATAAAGAATTTAAGAAATTAGGTAAATTTTAATAACGATATTCTTTGACTAATAATTTTAGCAGGACAATACCAAAAAAATATAAAACTCCATTAAGTTTTAAGTTTTATTTTATTATTTTTGAAAAGAAGAACATTTTTCAAAAGTATTTTTATATCACGATTTGTAGCTAAGACTCGTTAGTAGCAACACCGAATTTGGGTTAAATACAAAAAGTATTAAACAAGGTCGTCATATATCCTTTTCCTAAAATACAAAAAAAAATAACTTTTCTCATGTAAACAAAATGCAATTTGAGTTTAATTCTAAAGAAATTATTAAAAAAGTGTGCCAACCTTTAAAATTTACAATTTTTTTTATTTTTTTTTTGCTGTAAAATAAAAAACATTTACTTTGCAAATCTGTTATAGACTATTTAGAAAAAATTTTTTTTAATAATTTTGTTTAAGCAATTTGTATCTTTTGGCAGGATCTTTTCTAATAAAATTTGTAAACAGACAATTTGTATTTTAGTTTATTAGAAATAAAATTCAATTTAGATTTTAATTAGGCGAATTTTTATATTTCAATTTTTGTATTATGGCTTACAACTTTGCTATACAACTCAACAAGACTAGTTGTGAACCGTAATAGGGGCCTTTTTAAATATATTTTTAAATTTTACCATATCGCCAGATTAATTTAATGTCTTTACGTTTTATTAGCTGCTATTTAGCTGTTTTAACTATCTGTTCAGCTGTTTTAATTCGCCAGCTTGTTATTGGTTTGACCTACCGACAATTTAAAAAAAAAATGGAGTTAGGTGCGAGGTATATATATTTTGAATACGCCCTTTCTAAATCAAAAACCAGTTGCACAGAATTTAATTTAATTAAGCATTGGTTTTGCTTCATATCAACTATTTTTAAGTTTATTAAGTATTGTTTTGCTCTACACGTCTTGGTTTAGCTATTGCAGCCAATTTCTCATAAAAAAAAGTACAAAATAAATAAATTTCACTTTTGCTTTGCTTCATTGTCGTTAGAAAAACAAGTATGAAGTTAAAGCGAAATCAAAATAAAACAACCGCAAGAAAGCAAATGTTACTGTGTGCTCCGAAGTTCATCCTGTCAACAACCATTACTCCTAACCACGTTTTCGCGTCTTTGTCGGTTGCTAATTAATACTGCTAATGTTTTGTGCTCCGCCAGTTGGAATCCCGCTGCTCTCAGCCAACCTCTTATTTTGGTAACTGTTTCATTAGCATTCAAATCAACTTCTTTGATATGGCGCGCCATTACTACAACAGCGATGTCGCCGCCGAACCGAACTATCCTGCTCTCCGGGGAAAAATCCAATGTTAAAACATCGTTAAACATAATATTCCACAACAATGGGTACCCAGTACCGATCCTTGTGGAACCCCCGCTGTAACAGTATGTATTTTTTGGCCTTCTTTAGTATTATAAAGCAACTTTCTGTTCGAGAAGTAGCTTGAAATAATATTCAACAGGTAGAAGGGAACTCCTGGGTCCCCCAACTTGACCATTATTCGATCCCATCGTGCCGAATTAAATGCATTTTTGACATCCAGGGTGACTAGTGCGCAATACTTCTTTTCCGCACCTTTACCTTCTATTGCCTCTCTTATAAGTGTTGTCACGAGCCTAATTGCATCGACTGTGGACCTTGCCCTACGGAAGCCGAACTGCCTGTCCGACAACCCCTGACGCTCCTCTGCTGCTTGCAGCAGTCCGCTGTATATGATTTTCTCCAGTATTTTTCCCACTGTATCCAGTAGGCAAATGGGCCTATATGATGATGGATATCCCAAGCGCTTAATGGGCTTAGAGAGCACTACTAGTCTTCCAGGGATCCGGAAATATACCCTTTGCTAGACATTGGTTAAAAATTTCCGCAAATTTATCCGTTGAGTATCGCCAGTTTCAGCGCCTGGTTTGGTTAAGGTCCGGTCCTGGGGCTTTGCTATCTCCTACGCTTTTGACGATTTCAATAATCTCCTCTGCTGAAACCCTAGTAATGTTGTATGATCGACGCTCCCAAAATGTGCTGCGGAAACAGTGTTGAGACAATTTGCCGGAGCAGTAGTGGACAGGAAAGTTCGGGAGCCCTCGTGCCGCTCAGGCGAGCCATCACGACTCTATATGCAGTCCCCCATGGGTTGTTGTCTGCCTCATCACATATCTTTCTGTAGCAAGCTCGCTTGCTCCTGATAATAGCAAGTTACTCTATTTGCCTGCTCTCAAAGTCCGGTCTAAGCTTGCCACGTTGGCTACGTCTTCTCACTTTAAGACATGCGCTCCGTAGTCTTCCAATCTCCTCAGTCCACTAGTAATTTGGTGGTCTAGAATTCTGCATTCTGCGCCTAGGAATAGAGGCGTCGCATGCTCTGGTTAGTGATGAGGTGATCATATGCACCTTCTGCCTAACAGTTTCTCCAGCAACTTCTTGGTCCAGAAAGGTTTCGAAAAAGGCTTCCTTATCCAATTTTTCTGTTACTTCCCGGCGATTTTCTTCTTCCGTCGTTAATGTTAAAAATTATCGACTGGTGGTCGCTGTGGGTGTATTGTTCGCTAACGCGCCATTTCAGGTTTCGAATAAGTGAACTACTTCAAAACGTGAGGTCCACTATTGATCCCCTTCCCCTTGCTCTAAACGTGTTTACCCCACCATTGTTCGCTAACACTAAGTCATTGCTCGATAAGGATTCCAGTAGAATTCGCCGCCTTTCGTTCGTCGCTCTACTTCCCCATTCAACCGCCCAGGCATTAAAGTCTCCAGCTATCACCTTGGGGCTATGGTGATCCGCGTCTCTCGCTAGTCGGCCTAGCATACTCTTGTAGTTGTTCACCGTATCAGACTATTTCCTGTGGGGCTACGTCAAGTCTTTGGTCTATGCCAACTAGCCAGCGCCGATTGATGAACTTCGTGCGAATATCTGCTGATTTAGGCTTGAAAACCGTCGAAAATTGGGTTCAGCGTCTGGACTTCTGCAAGCGTGCCCGTGGTGGCCACGCAAAAGAAATCGAGTTCCATACATAATGGCATCGAACGTCCTTTCACAGTAATAAAGAATTTCATTGATATTCAAACCCGTTTTTGTTTTATTTAAAAAAACTTTTGTAGCGCTCTGATTGAAAACCCCGATATAACGAATTTGTGCAAAAACCGTGAATTTCGGAACCATTTATGTTAGTTTCTGTTGCAAAATTATCAATTTTTAGGGTGGTGGTTTCACATTTGGATTCATAACTCTTTTCGTACTGAACCGATTTTGCTGGAGTTCAATCACATCTGATTAGAATAACTTGAGCGAATTTGACACCAATTTTTTTGTTTTCTTTTGAGTATTTCGAAATAAAGCGTGTTTTCATCAAACTGACAGACGGACAGACAGATGGCCATGGCTAAATCGACTTAGAATTACTCAAGGAGCCAGAATATACATAATTACTTTATGGAGTCTGAGATGAATAATAAAAAAGTTTCACAAGTCTTGACAAACTGTCACTATTGTTATTATACCCTCCACCCCGGTATAATAACGCCTTAATGTCATTTCCAATTTTAGCTAAAACATATTTGTAAAATCAATTAAGAATTGTGTTATTATCCTTTTTTTTGGGAATTAAGTTGTTTCTTTTTTTCGGCTTATAATTATTTAAGGCAAAATCATTTTATATTTTAAAAAGTAGTTTTAGTTAAAACAAAAGTACCTCACAATTTGTTGAGTATCATTTTTTATAAGGTTATTAGCATGGTACAATTAATAAGGTAACCCCAGTAGCCCAGCCCAGCTAACAATCTATCAGATCGTTCTACTAACAAAATACACTTAGTTTTTGCCTTGTTGTAGACCCAGGCTTACCTTATTAGTTGTACCATGTTTAATTTATAAGATTTTGCATACAAAATATCGTTAGATAAAATGCAAAAAGGCTTAACTAACAAAAATATGATTTTACAGCAGAAGCAAAAAACTTGGTAAAATTAAAACTATAAAAAATGTCAGAAAAACCTGCATTTGATCAGACGTCCATAAAATTTCATTATATTTTGTTAAAAAAAAAATTGTGTAATAACGTCGTTTGAGTTACGTCCCACTTTTAGTTACGTCACTTTGGTTTTTGTTAATAAAAGCGTCATTTTTGATCGCAGACGTGTAAAATTTTGACAAGACATGAAGTTTAATGTCATTTCTAAAAATCAATAAAAAAACATAATTTGAATATTTTGTTAGATACGGCTTTTTGCGTTTTAGCTAGCGATATACTTTTTTATAGATTGTATAATTTAAATTTTTTCGTCAGAACTCAAATTCTTTGTTATTCTTTATTTCCAGATAAGAAAATGTGTTGTTTACAATCTAACGAACCTGCTTTTCGTTGCTTAGGACTTTAGCAATGATAACTACATACAGAAATCGTGTTTTAGAGGATCTCTTCTGAATTTGAAAAGAGCGACTTTCCTTTGTTCGGAAAAATGGCTTAGTATCCAGTTTATGAGAATTTCATTTATTCAAAATATTCTATGTAATAAATTTAAATGTATTTATAGTATGAATTGTTTTTTTATTATTATCATTAAATTAAACAAATTGCCTCACCAGAAGTTTTAAAAAGTCTAAATTCCACCAGGACGTATAGGGTCCACGGGCCAAATCGGACCAGCGGTTTCCGAGAAAAATGCAAAAAAATGATTTTCAAGGAAAATTTTCTGTTTTTGTGTTTTTGGTTTCTTTGAATTTTTATGAGTTTAATTTCTAAGGCATATTTTAGGGAAGTAATTAATTAACAATGGTCCTGTATTAATACAATTTTTAAAAATCTTGAAAACGACTTGCTCCAATAAATTTCTGATGGTGATTTTCGGATTCAGCGGGTGCAATTAGTACGTATAAGGTCCACGGGCCAAATCGGACGGCGATTTCCGGAGAAAAACGCAAAAAACTAAAAATTCTGAATTTGGTAAAATTCAAGTTCATTTACTAACACGTAACAAATTTAACAAAACGTATACATAATAATTTTATGATAAATTAATATGAAAAATTTGCTATAGCACACTTTTGAGGGCTCATTTTAAAAATTTGTATGGGATTTGAAAAAAATTTCGTCAGAGCTAAAAATGGTGTCGATTTTCGGATTTAGCGGGTGGGTTTGTGACGAATAGGTTTTTTCAGCCAAATCGGACGGCGATTTCCGGAGAAAAACGCAAAAAACTAAAAATTTTGAATTTGGTAAAATTCAAGTTCATTTACTAACACATACCTAATTTAACAAAACGTATACATAATAATTTTATGATAAATTAATATGAAAAATTTGCTATAGCACACTTTTGAGAGCTCGTTTTAAAAATTTGTATGGGATTTGAAAAAAAATTTCGTCAGAGCTCAAAATGGTGTCGATTTTCGGATTCAGCGGGTGGGTTTGTGACAAATAGGTTTTTCCAGCCAAATCGGACGGCGATTTCCGGAGAAAAACGCAAAAAACTAAAAATTCTGAATTTGGTAAAATTCAAGTTCATTTACTAACACATACCTAACTTAACAAAACGTATACATAATAATTTTATGAGAAATTTGCTGTAGCATACTTTTGAGGGCTCGTTTTAAAAATTTGTATGGGATTTGAAAAAAAATTTCGTCAGAGCTCAAAATGGTGTCGATTTTCGGATTTAGCGGGTGGGTTTGTGACGAATAGGTTTTTCCAGCCAAATCGGACGGCGATTTCCGGAGAAAAACGCAAAAAACTAAAAATTCTGAATTTGGTAAAATTCAAGTTCATTTACTAACACATACCTAACTTAACAAAACGTATACATAATAATTTTATGAGAAATTTGCTGTAGCATACTTTTGAGGGCTCGTTTTAAAAATTTGTATGGGATTTGAAAAAAAATTTCGTCAGAGCTCAAAATGGTGTCGATTTTCGGATTTAGCGGGTGGGTTTGTGACGAATAGGTTTTTTCAGCCAAATCGGACGGCGATTTCCGGAGAAAAACGCAAAAAACTAAAAATTTTGAATTTGGTAAAATTCAAGTTCATTTACTAACACATACCTAATTTAACAAAACGTATACATAATAATTTTATGATAAATTAATATGAAAAATTTGCTATAGCACACTTTTGAGAGCTCGTTTTAAAAATTTGTATGGGATTTGAAAAAAAATTTCGTCAGAGCTCAAAATGGTGTCGATTTTCGGATTCAGCGGGTGGGTTTGTGACAAATAGGTTTTTCCAGCCAAATCGGACGGCGATTTCCGGAGAAAAACGCAAAAAACTAAAAATTCTGAATTTGGTAAAATTCAAGTTCATTTACTAACACATACCTAACTTAACAAAACGTATACATAATAATTTTATGAGAAATTTGCTGTAGCATACTTTTGAGGGCTCGTTTTAAAAATTTGTATGGGATTTGAAAAAAAATTTCGTCAGAGCTCAAAATGGTGTCGATTTTCGGATTTAGCGGGTGGGTTTGTGACGAATAGGTTTTTCCAGCCAAATCGGACGGCGATTTCCGGAGAAAAACGCAAAAAACTAAAAATTCTGAATTTGGTAAAATTCAAGTTCATTTACTAACACATACCTAACTTAACAAAACGTATACATAATAATTTTATGAGAAATTTGCTGTAGCATACTTTTGAGGGCTCGTTTTAAAAATTTGTATGGAATTTGAAAAAAAATTTCGTCAGAGCTCAAAATGGTGTCGATTTTCGGATTTAGCGGGTGGGTTTGTGACGAATAGGTTTTTCCAGCCAAATCGGACGGCGATTTCCGGAGAAAAACGCAAAAAACTAAAAATTCTGAATTTGGTAAAATTCAAGTTCATTTACTAACACATACCTAACTTAACAAAACGTATACATAATAATTTTATGAGAAATTTGCTGTAGCATACTTTTGAGGGCTCGTTTTAAAAATTTGTATGGGATTTGAAAAAAAATTTCGTCAGAGCTCAAAATGGTGTCGATTTTCGGATTTAGCGGGTGGGTTTGTGACGAATAGGTTTTTTCAGCCAAATCGGACGGCGATTTCCGGAGAAAAACGCAAAAAACTAAAAATTTTGAATTTGGTAAAATTCAAGTTCATTTACTAACACATACCTAATTTAACAAAACGTATACATAATAATTTTATGATAAATTAATATGAAAAATTTGCTATAGCACACTTTTGAGAGCTCGTTTTAAAAATTTGTATGGGATTTGAAAAAAAATTTCGTCAGAGCTCAAAATGGTGTCGATTTTCGGATTCAGCGGGTGGGTTTGTGACAAATAGGTTTTTCCAGCCAAATCGGACGGCGATTTCCGGAGAAAAACGCAAAAAACTAAAAATTTTGAATTTGGTAAAATTCAAGTTCATTTACTAACACATACCTAACTTAACAAAACGTATACATAATAATTTTATGAGAAATTTGCTGTAGCATACTTTTGAGGGCTCGTTTTAAAAATTTGTATGGGATTTGAAAAAAAATTTCGTCAGAGCTCAAAATGGTGTCGATTTTCGGATTTAGCGGGTGGGTTTGTGACGAATAGGTTTTTCCAGCCAAATCGGACGGCGATTTCCGGAGAAAAACGCAAAAAACTAAAAATTCTGAATTTGGTAAAATTCAAGTTCATTTACTAACACATACCTAACTTAACAAAACGTATACATAATAATTTTATGAGAAATTTGCTGTAGCATACTTTTGAGGGCTCGTTTTAAAAATTTGTATGGGATTTGAAAAAAAATTTCGTCAGAGCTCAAAATGGTGTCGATTTTCGGATTTAGCGGGTGGGTTTGTGACGAATAGGTTTTTCCAGCCAAATCGGACGGCGATTTCCGGAGAAAAACGCAAAAAACTAAAAATTTTGAATTTGGTAAAATACAAGTTCATTTACTAACACATACCTAACTTAACAAAAAGTATACATAATAATTTTATGAGAAATTTGCTGTAGCATACTTTTGAGGCCTCGTTTTAAAAATTTGTATGGGATTTGAAAAAAAATTTCGTCAGAGCTCAAAATGGTGTCGATTTTCGGATTTAGCGGGTGGGTTTGTGACGAATAGGTTTTTTCAGCCAAATCGGACGGCGATTTCCGGAGAAAAACGCAAAAAACTAAAAATTTTGAATTTGGTAAAATTCAAGTTCATTTACTAACACATACCTAATTTAACAAAACGTATACATAATAATTTTATGATAAATTTATATGAAAAATTTGCTATAGCACACTTTTGAGAGCTCGTTTTAAAAATTTGTATGGGATTTGAAAAAAAATTTCGTCAGAGCTCAAAATGGTGTCGATTTTCGGATTCAGCGGGTGGGTTTGTGACGAATAGGTTTTTCCAGCCAAATCGGACGGCGATTTCCGGAGAAAAACGCAAAAAACTAAAAATTTTGAATTTGGTAAAATACAAGTTCATTTACTAACACATACCCAATTTAACAAAACGTATACATAATAATTTTATGATAAATTAATATGAAAAATTTGCTATAGCACACTTTTGAGGGCTCATTTTAAAATTTGTATGGGATTTGAAAAAAAATTTCGTCAGAGCTCAAAATGGTGTCGATTTTCGGATTTAGCGGGTGGGTTTGTGACGAATAGGTTTTTTCAGCCAAATCGGACGGCGATTTCCGGCGAAAAACGCAAAAAACTAAAATTTTGAATTTGGTAAAATTCAAGTTCATTTACTAACACATACCTAACTTAACATAACGTATACATAATAATTTTATGAGAAATTTGCTGTAGCATACTTTTGAGGGCTCGTTTTAAAAATTTGTATTAGATTTGAAAAAAAATTTCGTCAGAGCTCAAAATGGTGTCGATTGTGTGTGCTACAGCAAATTTTACATAAAATTATTATGTATACGTTTTGTTAAGTTAGGTATGTGTTAGTAAATGAACTTGTATTTTACCAAATTCAAAATTTTTAGTTTTTTGCGTTTTTCTCCGGAAATCGCCGTCCGATTTGGCTGGAAAAACCTATTCGTCACAAACCCACCCGCTAAATCCGAAAATCGACACCATTTTGAGCTCTGACGAAATTTTTTTTCAAATCCCATACAAATTTTTAAAACGAGCCCTCAAAGTATGCTACAGCAAATTTCTCATAAAATTATTATGTATACGTTTTGTTAAGTTAGGTATGTGTTAGTAAATGAACTTGAATTTTACCAAATTCAGAATTTTTAGTTTTTTGCGTTTTTCTCCGGAAATCGCCGTCCGATTTGGCTGGAAAAACCTATTTGTCACAAACCCACCCGCTGAATCCGAAAATCGACACCATTTTGAGCTCTGACGAAATTTTTTTTCAAATCCCATACAAATTTTTAAAACGAGCTCTCAAAAGTGTGCTATAGCAAATTTTTCATATTAATTTATCATAAAATTATTATGTATACGTTTTGTTAAATTGGGTATGTGTTAGTAAATGAACTTGTATTTTACCAAATTCAAAATTTTTAGTTTTTTGCGTTTTTCTCCGGAAATCGCCGTCCGATTTGGCTGGAAAAACCTATTCGTCACAAACCCACCCGCTGAATCCGAAAATCGACACCATTTTGAGCTCTGACGAAATTTTTTTTCAAATCCCATACAAATTTTTAAAACGAGCTCTCAAAAGTGTGCTATAGCAAATTTTTCATATTAATTTATCATAAAATTATTATGTATACGTTTTGTTAAATTGGGTATGTGTTAGTAAATGAACTTGTATTTTACCAAATTCAAAATTTTTAGTTTTTTGCGTTTTTCTCCGGAAATCGCCGTCCGATTTGGCTGGAAAAACCTATTCGTCACAAACCCACCCGCTGAATCCGAAAATCGACACCATTTTGAGCTCTGACGAAATTTTTTTCAAATCCCATACAAATTTTTAAAACGAGCTCTCAAAAGTGTGCTATAGCAAATTTTTCATATAAATTTATCATAAAATTATTATGTATACGTTTTGTTAAATTAGGTATGTGTTAGTAAATGAACTTGAATTTTACCAAATTCAAAATTTTTAGTTTTTTGCGTTTTTCTCCGGAAATCGCCGTCCGATTTGGCTGAAAAAACCTATTCGTCACAAACCCACCCGCTAAATCCGAAAATCGACACCATTTTGAGCTCTGACGAAATTTTTTTTCAAATCCCATACAAATTTTTAAAACGAGCTCTCAAAAGTGTGCTATAGCAAATTTTTCATATAAATTTATCATAAAATTATTATGTATACGTTTTGTTAAATTAGGTATGTGTTAGTAAATGAACTTGAATTTTACCAAATTCAAAATTTTTAGTTTTTTGCGTTTTTCTCCGGAAATCGCCGTCCGATTTGCTGAAAAAACCTATTCGTCACAAACCCACCCGCTAAATCCGAAAATCGACACCATTTGAGCTCTGACGAAATTTTTTTTCAAATCCCATACAAATTTTTAAAATGAGCCCTCAAAAGTGTGCTATAGCAAATTTTTCATATTAATTTATCATAAAATTATTATGTATACGTTTTGTTAAATTGGGTATGTGTTAGTAAATGAACTTGAATTTTACCAAATTCAAAATTTTTAGTTTTTTGCGTTTTTCTCCGGAAATCGCCGTCCGATTTGGCTGAAAAAGCCTGTTCGTCACAAACCCACCCGCTAAATCCGAAAATCGACACCATTTTGAGCTCTGACGAAATTTTTTTTCAAATCCCATACAAATTTTTAAAACGAGCTCTCAAAAGTGTGCTATAGCAAATTTTTCATATTAATTTATCATAAAATTATTATGTATACGTTTTGTTAAGTTAGGTATGTGTTAGTAAATGAACTTGAATTTTACCAAATTCAGAATTTTTAGTTTTTTGCGTTTTTCTCCGGAAATCGCCCTCCTATTTGGATTTGGTAACCCCACCTACTGAATTCGAAAATCGACAATGTTTTGGGCTCCGAAATTTGCTGGTATTTGGGTTAATTTAATTTAAAATGCCTGTCACACTTGCTTGCAAATAATATTTTGTCGACGAAAACGCACAGGAAAATTTTTCCTTTGAAAAAAAAAGTTTAAAAGTGACACCTTCTTCTTTTTATTGAACCTGAGATAAGGCAATTATTCTTTATTCTAACTACGTATAATTTAAATTTGATTAAGGAAAACAAGGTTTTTTTTTATTAATTAAGAAACTTTAATTTTATATAAACTTTTGGAACAAATTACAATAATTAATAATGAACTTTTTTGTCTGGTAACTAACTACATTTTGCCTTTGCCGATCCTTTTTCTTCAGTACAGGGAGAGTGTAATAAGTGGCTTTACATTTTTGCCTATAATAATATATGTACATCTGTTGTCCCATTATTTTCACAATAATTGATTTCTTCCTGCTACTCGGCCGAAGACTGCTAACAGATTTTTCGAGTGGAATTTTTTCATTAAGAAAAAAACTTTTAGAAGAAAATCGTTTGACATTGAATAGGAAACTGCTGAATAAAAAAATTACTTATGATATGAAGTCCGACATGTCTTGATTGGCATTTTACGCTGTTTTTGACTGGTTCCAGAATATTAAATAAATCTGCAAGATAAGAAATACGTGATATATATTAATAAACAAATTAAAATTATCTTGAGAATTGAAAAGTAATGAATAGAAGTTTCACACATTCCGATAGAATTTTAATTTTTCTGTGAAGCAATGCACGGAATTACTTTCACATTCAATCGGAATTGCTCTTTTATCACAGGCATGTAGAAATAAAATTTTATTAAAAAAAAAATTTGATTAATAATAATCACACTATAACTGCCTGTTTTTAGAAAATTAAAACAAGTGAGCGAGTGAGAAATTATATTGAAAACAACAATAAAAACCCGAAAATTTGTTTTTGTTTTTGTTTTTAATATAATTTTTCACTCACTTGTATAAATTTTCTAAATAGAGGCAGTAAATGTCGACAAGAACATTTCTTTCGTATTTTTATATTGAAAACAATAATAAAAAACTAAAATTTGTTTGGGTTTCCGTTATAAATAAACGAAAGAAATGTTCTTGTCGACCAAGGCGAATTTATACCAGGTGATCTTATCTTGCTACAAAAGCAACAGCTGATTACTAACCTTGTGTCAAAATGATATACCGTTTATGTGGTTCTGGGGAATATTTACTACATTTTATAAGTTTCGCTTGAAATTAGAAATTTTTTAAATTATTAAATTTCAAAACAAACAATTTAAAAGTAAAAAGAAAATGAAATATTTGTTTAAATTGTTCACTACAGTGTTGTATTATTTTTGACACAACGTTAAAATACTTTACAGTGTTGTAAACGTTTTCAAAATAAGTCCACCTTGTATGAATTCGCCTTGGACTTGCTCAAAGGAAATTTTATGATTTTTGTCGAGTTTTTTTTTCTAAGTTTCAATTTTTAAGCGCAGTTTAGGGGTGGATTTGTAAGTTTTAAAATTTTGGTTGTTAACTTTTGTATAAATGAAAACATTTCGACAGGATTCTAAAATCCTTTAAAAAACTTTAAATATGATTCCCTTTAACTTTGCTTACGGTTACATTTTAAGGCGATTTTAGCTTTTAAAACTTGTAAATTAGATATCTTGAATACTTACTTTACTACCGTATTCTTACCTACGTGATTCTTCGGATTGAATTTTGGTTATTTGCAAATCATTTTATTTAATTTTCTTGGTCGAATTTATAACTCATTAAGTTTAATTGAATGTATTTTTTGTTGCATTAAAATTTATCTTCTGTGCTTAATTTCTTACTGATTGACTGTTATTTGTTTAATGTATTTGTGTTTTCTTTCTCATTTAAGCTGAGTTCGTGTTAATGTTTCTTTGCAATTGCTGCCTGCCACTTACCCGCCATGATCATTAATTAGTAACGGAAATAATCTAATTTAATTAGTTTTATGGGACTTTTGTTTTGCGTTTATTTATTACATTTTTTTTTTATTTATTTTGACTTTCATTTGGTTACTTTTATATTTATTTAGAAAATATTTCGTTTCGTTTGGTTTTTCTTAAACTATTAACATTAATTATAATTAATTATTAAAAAATTGACTGTGTAAATTTGCATTTGCCAAACCTTGAAATATAACAAAACTTATAAAAGAAAAACGGAAGCTTCGAAAACTTGATTAAATATTTAGTAGAAAACTATTTTTTCTAGGTTTAATTTTAACCCTGGAGTGCTTTTTACAAACTGTGTGTGCTTTACATGTTACAAAAATCTTAAATAGATTTAATTGCCAAAGAACATGCCACTAATTCTAACATGTTGTGTTTAATTTAACGTTTTCAAAGGATTTTTTTTTGATACTTTGCAAACTGCAGTTGTTGACGTGTTTTCAAAGCAGTTTGCCCTTCTCAGCCACTTTTTCATATTCATCCTTTAATTTTTTTTTTTTTTTTTTTTTGGTTAAGAAAAAATGTCCTTTTAAAAACTCGTGTACCTTCAAAATTACCCCCAAAAAACCTGTTAGAAATTTTGTACATGATGTCGTGCAAATTACTCATCTAAATAAATAATTGCTGGACTGCGTCCGTCTCGTACTCCTCCTCTTGGTTTTGAGTTTGTTGTTCTTGTATGGTGCGATAGACTTCTCGAGCAATTAAAATTCGTAGGCCTATTCGGGTAAAAGAAAGAGAGGCGTATATTATAACAAAGCAAAAAAAAAAAAAAAAACATTTTATAAAATCGTTAAAAAAAATCACAGCAAAATACGCAGTTAATAAAATTCTTTTTTTTTTTTTTTTTTTTTGCAATTATAACTGAGCAGCAAAAGTGTTATTGTACGATAAGATGTTTATTAATAATAAAAACAACACCAGGTATGGGTGTTGTGTTGGTTTCAGAAAAAAGGTCATAAATAAAACTAACATTAATTGCTGACCTTTTCAGATTAAGAAATTAGAAAGAGGCACGATAAATTAAAAGAAAGAGAAAACTGGAGTGTGAAATTAATTCTAAATGGGGAGATTTTAAAATTAATTGCAATAAATTGAATTATGCTGGATCACATAAAAAAGGTTTTCTATGACAGCTTTCCGTAATAAACGTTTGTTTGTTAAATCAAAAAATCTTCAATAAATACGGGGGTTAAACTATTTAGAAATATTATAAAAGAAAACATAAAAACAGATCAACTAAGCTACTCATGAAAAATTCTTGAAAAAAGTACAACAATGAAAGAAGTGATGAAAAAAAAAGGAAAAACTAAAAGAAAATGGATAATCAGCCCAATTACGAAAAGAATTCCCCGAGAGTTTTCTCCCTTTTCCCATTTGTACTATGTTAACTCAATTGTTAAAATGGGGGAAAGGGGAAAAAAACTCCCGGGGAATTTGTATTCATAATTGGGCTGAATAATTTACAGCAAAATTCAATCCACCAAAAATAGCATTGGTTGAAATAATAATGTTTTGACTATAGACAAACAACCGCCACAGTGGTCGAAAATGTAAACATGCAAAAAACTCTGATGATGAGATACCTGGTTGTACGCGAATCAGCGTTGTAAGTTCGATGCCAATTTCAGTAAAAAAAATATTAATAAATTTTTAACTATTTTATGTTGTAAAATTCATTCCTTCATAAAAATAATTTATGGAAAATTTAATTTGATGAACTTAAATCTGGGGCCTAATTCTGGCAGTCGTGATCGAGTACTTTCTCGTAATCAATTTTATTTCAGTCCATACTGAACGAATCGAAATTATTTTTTCAGTATTGTGAAACTCAAATTAATGCTTTATAACACTGAAAAAATAATTCCGATTCGTTCAGTATCGACTGAAATAATTAGATAATCGCCCTTATTGTGTTTGGCGTATTTAAAATACAACAAGGGTGATTAAATTGCTTTCGAATCGAGAAATTACTCGATCATGACTGCCAGAATCAGGCCACTGATTTCAAAATTCGAGTTTTAAAAACATTTCAAATGGGTTTATTCGCTTCTAAAGAGTGAGCAGCAGAATTGTTCTTCTGTTGTCAGTGGTTCTAAATTTTGTTAAATACAGAATATTCTTCTAAAATTCTGATGAAATTTTTTCTTGGAGTAGCTTTTGAGGTAAAAATAATAATACTTAGATTTGTTTTTCTCTAAAGTAGAGATTGCAATTTGTCTTTTCGACGAAGTAAAGAGAAGTAAATAGAAAAACTGCAATTTCCTCCACTTCTGCAAAAAAAAACTGTTGCTTTTGGCTCTGATTCATATAAAATGAAAACAGTCGCTGTCAAAGCAATTCAAAAAGCTGAAAATTGTACACAAATTTTCGTTTTTTGTTCGACAGTTTTGTTCGGTTGTTGCACTTTTGCTTTTTCGCAAGAGTGCAACTCTTGACGTGAATACCTTTAATATGAAGATTCAATAATAAATATGAAAATCTTGTAAATTGTAAAGAAGATTTCAATTTATTTTTAACTGGCTTTTTGCGCTACCGAGTCTCGAAGGCAGCCAAATTTATCCCTTGATATTAAAGATTTAAATAAAAAAATTCCAACTTATCAAAATAAGTGGGAGTTTGAATGATGACATTTTGATGGAAACGCCAAAATTATAACTCAGTTTTCTTTAGAGGTTTCACTATAAAAATGATTAATGCTGTTTTAATAATAAATATGATGATGCGTTAAGGCCTACGTGCTCTAATTTATTTTCAGGGTATTTTCTAAGCATTTTTTTTTATTATTTTACAAATGAAAACATTGATTTTTTTTTTGTTAAAGGCAACAAAATGATTTAACTGACATACATACATTTTCTTTAATGGTATTACTTTATATTGTTTTTCTTTTTTCCACTCTGGTTATTAAAATTTATGGCTTTTTTTATTTTTTATTTTGCTGTTAAATACTCAAACATTTTATTTATTAAACTAAAGTTTGGTAAGAGTTTGTTTTTTTTTATGGTAAAAGAACTATAGAGGAATTAAAATGTACTTACCCATTGTACTTTAACTCGCAAGGCTTCTAAAGGATTTTTATTTTTTTTTTTAGTTTTTTTTTCATATTATTGTGTTAAAATTTGTTGTTGATTTTGTAGATGAAAAAAAAGTAGAAAATAAAAAAAAGAAAAAAAAACACAAATAATTTATATTCCCACAAAAGCCGAAAAACAACAAACAATTTAATTTAGGTTAATTGCATTAACAGCAAAAAACAAAAGGAATATTAAACAATAAAAACTAAAAAAAAAAAAATTGTGTATAAAATTGTGGTTAAATTAAAAAAATCAAGAAGAAAATAAGAGAATATTTTGCCTCAGGAAAACAATAAAAATATGGGAATAAAATAAAAAAAAAAGAAAATCAAGTAAAGTGCTATTTTTCGCTATGCCGAATCTTTGATACCCTCCACCGAATGTAAGAATATTTCAGAAGTGATCTTTAAATGGAATCTTTAAATTAGAAACCAAACTTTATAAAAACTGGTTCAACACTAGAAAAACCCTAAATCATGGGTGGCATAGGTTGCCACGAACGGGAGAAAACATAGATAATCAGGGGTGTGCTGGAAATTGTGAACGAAAAACAATAGAATTTTAAAAGTCGGTTTTTCATAAGATTTCTTTAATAAAAGAATTTTATGACAAATATTATACAAATATTTCTTTATTAAACAGAATTTTATTACACAAATAATAAAAATTAGATTCAAAGTTGATTAAAAACAACTTCCAAATTCTTGCGTTTTACGTTTTCGATTTCCAGCACAGCCCTGAATGCAAACCAGTTTGTTTATGAGAATCCGAATTTTTTAATTCGAAAACGCACACGTGCTTAAAGTGTTTATGAATAAGTTTTAAGAAAAACGCGATGAAGATAAAATTTTCAATAATTCCTAGCGCTGATATCGCTGCCCGCACGGTCATTGTGGTGAAAGAAGTGGCCTCCATGATTGTTTTTCGGATTCGTTGCATCCCATTAGCGGCATTTTTGCCTATTTACGTGTCCATTACGGTGGAAAATAATAAAATGTAAGAAATGATAAACTCACTGTTTATTGTTGGAGTTTTTGTTTAAGCTTTGATATTGTTACGACTAAGACTTTGAGTGTTTATAATTCTTATTCACTTTAAGGTTTTATTTGTATAATATTTTTAGCTTTTCTAAAATCTTTGGAAAAGGTTTCCTGACGATCTGGCCTAAGCAACCAGTGAAATGCGCATAGAAGCTAACTTTCCCTCAACAATAAATTTCAGTGAGTGTATTTATCAAATATGATATTGATCATAAATTTTGCATTCCCGAAAATAACTTTGAAAAACATATTGGTAAAGGTCGAGAAGCGCCCAATTGCATGGTTTACAAAGTCAACGATCCGACGACTGGTATCCTGAGGTTTAACTTTTTGCACCATTTCCAGACCCAGAATATACGGAACTTGGGTGCATATTTAAATAGTTTCACATGGAATGACAAACTTAGTATACCCTTTTAGCAACTAGTGGAGGAGTGCATAGAAATAAAGTAATGCCTAAAGCTAACCAGTAAAAATTTTATTTCTTGGTAGTTTTTTTTTAGGAAATATTTCAACGCTTTGCCTTTTGGTTTATAGTTTTTTTTTTTGTTTGTTTCTCTACAAGCAAAAGAAAAGTTTAGAAACGTTAAAAACAAAAATATAAATCAAATTCTTATGCATTTGCATAATTTAATACTTAAGTTGTTTTTTATTTATATTTACTTAACAGAAAGCTAAAGCCAATGAAAGGAAACGGAAACAACAAAAATTAGGAACGTTTTCACAAATTTCCTTAAACAGACCAGCTGCAATTTAACTACCCCTTTCATTTAAACAAATTTTAGCCAAATTAAACAAAATACATACCATAAAACTAAAAAAAAAAAAATAAAACAAACATAATAAATCCAAAAACTACTGTCTACTTCCGTTTGTTTTTATGCGATCGTTATAAAATAAGCAGCCTACTTTTAAGAGACTTCTTATTGTTACAAAAAAGGCTTAAGGATTTTAACTAAACAAATAATCATTAAAATTTAAATAAAACTAAATTTATATTACTAGTCATAAAAAAGCTTAAACTACCATTTTATTAACCCAAACTAAAATATTAAATAAATTTATTTGTTTAAATTTTTTATTAATCTTTTTTTGTTTTTTTTTTTTTTTTTTTTTTTTGTACAATTTACTAAGGGCTTTTTTATTTTATATTATATTTAAAGTGTTATTTGTTTTTTTTTTTAGTTTAACTAATTTTTTATTTATAACTAATTTTTTTTTTAAAACAATTATTTTGTTTGTCTTTTATAACAATATTTAGTTATACTTAAACAACTTAAGCCTAAAAAGGGGGTTGGTTAATAACGGGGGGCTTTTTGTTTTATAGATTACTTAAATTAGTTAGCATTTTTAATATTAGTTTTATATATTAACACATATTTTTGTTATGATTACAGATTACAAACTATTGATATATTTACATTTTACTTGACTTATTTACTAGCAAATATTTTATACACTTTATTCCTTTTTTTAGACACTTATCCTGTATAAAACAAACAAATATGAGCTAAAATTCAAACGATTCGAAAAAAATCCATTAAATTAAAAACAACAATTTCACTTCTAATTTTCATAAGAAACAAAAATTAATGCATTCAAGAAAAATTTCCATTCATTCCATTTATCATTTTAAAATTCTTTAAAAACAAAATTTTAATAAAGGTTTATGTTTTATTCCCGTCTACTTTTCCTCTTTAAAGTTATCAGTTTTATTATGAACATGTAAGTTATTTTTCTCATTTGTAAAATTCTCCAGAGACATTTATGGATGTTTCCATATTTTATCTAAAAGGGAATTAATAACGAAAATGAACCGCAAACTAAACAGGTGTGCGATAAATTATGTTATTGTAAATCCGAAACTCTTTTAACGCATTTAACGGACTTTATGTAAAATAATTTAAAATATTTTTGTTATCTGTGCCATAGATCATAATTAAACACAGCAATAAAAAAAATTTTAAAGATATAAAAATAAATCCATTTCTCTAACAGTGCAGTTAACCAATAAACGTAAAAGTTTTTGTTCCCGCAGTGCAGACTAACTATACAAATTTTTTTTTAATTGAATTGTAAAATGTATAAGAATAATTAATAATACATATTAAATAAATAAGAACTGAGCTAGAACTAAACTAGAAATCAACTATAAATGAACTAGAACTGAACTAGAACCAAAACTAAACTAGAACTGAACTAGAACTGAACTAGAACCAGAACTGAAATAGAACTGAACTTAAACTAGATCGGAAATATAACTGATCTAGAATTGAACTTGACATGAATGGAACTGAACTAGAACCAGAACTGAACTAGAACTGCTTTAGAACTGAACTAGAACTGAACTTAAGCTAGATCGGAAATATAACTGATCTAGAATTGAACTTGACATGAATGGAACTGAACTAGAACTAAATTAGAACTGAACTAGAACTCAACTAGAAATGAACTAGAACTGAACTAGAACCAGAACTAAACAAGAACTGAACTAGAACTGCTTCAGAACTGAACTAGAACTGAATTAGAACTGAACTAGAACTGTTCTAGAACTCGACTAGAGCTGAAAAAGATTTGTACTAGAATTGATCTACAACTGAACTAGAAATGCTCTAGAACTGAATCTGAACCAGAACTAGATCAAAACTGGACCAAATTAAAACTTATCTAGATTTAAACTAGAACTGAACTAGATCTGAACCAGAGATAAAAAAGAACTGAATTATAACCGAACTAGGACTAAGGTAAAATTGAACTAGAACTGAACTAGATTTTATCTAACTTTCTTTGCTAACGGCAAACTTTTTAGTGTTTCATATAAAAAGAGCACAAAATAAACAGTGAAAAAAAACTTTAAAAATTATGTATTTTTTTAACAAAAAAAAACTAGAATTTGAAAATATGATTGAAATAAAATTCGGCAAAGAAACTAAAATTTTGTATTTAAAAGACCTTCTCAAATACCCCGTTTATACGCATTTCTTTTTTGCAAATAAAAATTAAAGGCGTTATTTTAACTTAATCTTCTTCCTTTTTTCTGTTCGCTTAACTTCTATCAGAGCATGGGGCCTCTACAAAATTTCTTTCAGTTTATTTTGTCAGTTTTTCTAGGTAGTTTTTGGTCGACCTCTTTTTCAACCGTAGGCAACGGTTTGGGATGCCCGCCTGTCTCACAACTATAAAGCAGTACTGACAATACTTTTGAATTAAAAAATGTTGACTTTCGTTTCCGTTTATAATATTGTAGATTTTCATTTCTTTCGTAACTATTTGCCTTACTAATTCGAGATAATATATCTAGAATTGACGCAACCAATTCCTCCAAGGTAACTGAATTTTTCGACAAATTCCACTTGTTTCTGTCCAATAGAAAACGGGCTGTTATTCGTTGCTCCTACTCTTAACGCTTTTGTTTTGGCTACATGGATTTTTAAACCAAAAGTTGTAACTTAATCAGCCCAATTATGAATACAAATTCACCGGGAGTTTTTTCCCATTTTTACAATTGAATTAACATGGGAAAAATGGAAGAAGGGAAAAAACTCCAGGGGAATTTTCATTTATAATTGGGCTGAATACTATTTGCAAATAAAATGAGTGATTCTGCGACGTTTTTTATTCGGTGCACGAATGTGTTCTGCAATAGTAAACTGGCGCAACGATGCCACCCTGTATAATTTGTTTACCATTAATGTTAGTATATGACTACATTTTTGTTGCTTGGCATCACGAAAATATAATAATATTTCTGAATGACATCTACGTATAAGCAGCGAGCTAAGTTTTTGCACATAAAAAATGTGTATAAACGGGGTAAAAATGTTTATTTTTATCTTTGATTTGTTATTCGAGTCTAAGGTGTCACAAGCCTTGTCGTTATTGCCACTGTAGGCGTTTGTTTTTTGGATTCGATTTATCTATTGTTTTGTTGCTTGTGTCTGTTTCTATTTGTTTTGATTCATAAATTATTTAATCCTTTATGGGCCATAAATATTCACACATACACACATACATACATACATGCGCAATCAAAGAACGAAGTCTAATACACTTAAACAATATTTTTTTAGCAACGATTTTAGTTTATTGAGTTGAGTTGCTCGACAAAACTCTAACTGGTCTATATAATTTTAGGTTTTTTTTTTTTTTTTTGGGCCGGGCAATAAATAAATTCATTTTGACAGCTAAAGTGGTCACTTTCTTATATGAATTTTTTTTGGGTTGTTTTTCCAGAATTCTACCAATTTTGTTTGTCCAATTCTTCTGTGGTAGTTTTATTTATTTGTTTTTTAGTTATTTCGGTTTCCCTCTCATGATTTTTATTATTAAAAATATTTTGACAACCAGAAAGAAAAAAATTTCAAATGGTTGGAGATGCTGGTGGTTATTAATGTGTTTTATTAAGTTTTATTTTGTTTTCGAAAGTTTTTAAGGGGGGAAAGAATGAGTGAAAAATTTACACAATTATGTTTTACTTTGGTTTAGATGTAGCAAAGAAGGCACAAAACTTTTCTAATTGTTAGTCTTACTTGGAGTTCTTACCATAATCGGAGTTACTAAATGAGAGTTTTGAAAGAAAATGAGTTATGGCCTTTTTTAAGGCAATGAAAACTTTTATTATGGTATCAGTTGCTCTATTAGCTTAATATTAAATTAATCGCAATCATAATTTGTTTAATCAAGCTACAGAAAGTTTTTAGGTTTTTTCTTCTGAAAGAAAATAAAAACAAAACTTTTTAGTTTTATTTTTAAGGGATTAGAAAAAAGGTATGCTGAAAGATAAATTACACTTAAGATAAAAATAAAATTATTATCTTTTGCTGAAAATGTCAAAACAGTATAACAGTGAGATTAATCAAAAATAAAGTGTCTCTAAATGGAACAAAAGGAATTAGGAACAAGAAGTTTATATTTCATCCAAAGAAACGGGGACGTATGATTTATGTTATCAGTAAAAAATTACTTATACGTCCTGTGGTATTCAAGAGATGTAAAGCTGGATTCACTTATGCGTTTCGAACAATATTTTTGTCCGGGGAATTATGATTTTACTAAGAGTGTTCTGCTTTTCACCTATTTTGGAAAATTTTTCCGGAAAACAAAGCTACCAAATGGTTTGAAAATATAACAATTGTACAATTGTGCAAACTACTTATTTTGTATTATTTTTTAAAAGTGAGTTAACGAAAATGGACAAAAGAGTAAAGTGCTTTTATTATTTTTAATTACTCTTTTTTATTTAATTATTCAACAAAAAAAAAAAAAAAACCAAAACAATTGTAATAACAAAAATTTAAAAAAACTATATAATGTGGCAGCTCAATTTAATTTTTGTGTATAAATTAAAAAAAGTGGCAACAAAGACCACTCAAAAAACTGAGTGCTTTTCATATAAATTTTACTACACGTTCAGTCACTTGTATTGTGAAAACAGCACATAAGAGTTTTCTATAAAAAAATTCTGTACAAAACTATTTTTACAGACTTTTTTTATGGAAAATTGGACTGTGGGACAGAAATGTTTACCTTAAATTTTGAATGCTAAAATTTTGCAACAAAATTGAGATTTAAAATTTGCACTATGGGAATTAATATGGGCATTGTTTTTAACTTTTAAGCCTGATATATATGAAATTTCGCAAGTGTTTTTGTTTAAATATTAAAAAATCTTTTTATTATTCTCTTTCTTTAATTTTTTTAGGTTTAAGGATTTATTCTTTTTCCTTTTAGAAAAAACAAAACAAAATATGATATTAAACATTTCATAGCCATAACTTAATAACCGTATTATCATTTGTGAGAAAATATTTCAAGCATTATAATAATTCCCTAAATTGTAATAAATTACCTGATGGTTTGGAATAAAGAAACACCATTATGAACAGACTGTCTGCCACAATCTTATAATAGTCATTTAAATATTTTATTACGAAGAATTAAAACATGTTTCTACATTTTGTTTTGGCAGGAGTTGAGAAATATTTTGTACTGATTTTTTTACTTAAAACAAATTTTTATAAATCTTGATTTTAAGGGATTTAGGGAGGAAAAAAACTTAAATATTAAAGAATTAGACAATAAAAAGCATCTTATTTACTTAGAACGTTTCAAAACAAGTGTAAATTAAATTTTGATAAGGTAATTAAAAGGGATTTAAAGAAAAAAAAAACACTTTTAAGAAATTTACAATAATATCCAGTTCTCAAGAATCTTTTTAATAATTTTTTTCCCTAAATCCTTTTTATTAACCTCCATTTATAAAAAAGAACAAGGACATTAGATTATTATGAAGATTATTTAAAAAAATATTATTAGCTGTGCTAGACTTGGGGTAAATACCCATTATCATCGCCATAAGAAATACAAGAATCTCATTCACATGACTATTTTGCTCATTATAATGATGATGACTAAATAATAATATCATTTCATGTCGAGGTGTTTTTGCTTACTAAGCTTGAGTGTGTGTTTGTTTTAGACACATTTATACAATGAATTTAGAAATTTATTTTTTTATATTCCAAGTTGTCAAAAAGAGAGCAAAACAAAAAAGAGGAGGAGTAGTTGAAAAAACATAAACCTTTAATATATTTTTGTGTTAATAGCTCAATAATAAAAACATTAACATAAGATTTGGAAAGATTTTAGAAAAGGTTATTCATTCTTATTTATCTGTTCCGTACCCTACACAAAGAGTTTTAATATTTTAATACGGCAATGCAGATAAAAAAAAGTTTGCAGACATTTTTATTTATAAGATTATTTTGTATTGAAGATTATTTATATTATTACTAGAAAATTGTATGGGTTTAACTCTGTATTTTCTATAAATAAATTCTATAGACAATTTTCCGCAAAAGCCAAATTTTTACAGAACATTTTATTAAAAATACAATTTTTCTTTAGAAAGTTTTCAATTAAATAAAGACAATTTTTTCTATTGAAAGATTGTTTTAAAAAAAAAATTTCTACAGAAAATTGTATGTACAATTATAAAAATTTTCTATAGAAAATTTGCTATAAACGACAATTTTTTATAGAAGATTTTTAGTAAAAGACTATCTTTAAAGCCAATTTTTTTCTATGCATAATCTATATATATAAAAATGAAAAATTTTCTATAAAAGACAATTTTTTCTATTCAAAGATTGTTTCTAAAAAAAATTTCTACATTTTCTACAGAAAATTGTATGTAAAAGATGACTTTTCTATAGAAAATTTTTAGTGAAAGACAAATTTTTTAGAAATTTTTCTATTAAATACAATTTTTTAAGAAGGGGCAATATTTTACAGAAAATTTTTGTAAAAAAAATTTTGTGTTATAAACTTTCTTTTAACGACACTTTTCTTAAGAAATTTTTCTATAAAAAAATGTTAAGTACGAAACAATTTTTTCTATAGAAGTTTTCTGCAAAATTTTTTTGTAGATTTCTTATCAAAGACAATTTTTTTTTTATTGCAAGATTTTTTTTAAAAAAATTTTCTGTTAAAATTTGCTATAAAATAAAATTTTTTTCTATAGAAAAGTTGTAGTACAAGACAATTTTTTTACAGAAAATTTTTTAGTAAAAGACAATCTTTAAAAGCCAATTTTTTCTATAAAAGTCAATTTTTTTCTATAGAAAATGTTCTGTTTAATACAGTTTTTTTAAAGACAAAATTCTATAAAAAAATTTTCTGTAAAAAGCAATTTTTAAAATTTTTTTAGAGAAAATTTTTGGTATAAAAAATTTTGTGTTTTAAACAATCTTTTTAAGACACTTTTCTATAAGACAATATAAAAAATGTTGAATAAAAAACAAAATTTAGATGACTACTTTTTCTATAGAAAAATGTCTACAAAATAAAGTTTTTCTATGGAAAAAATTCTGTCAAAGGCATTATTTAGAATGCAATATTTTGTATAGAAAGTTTGCTATAAGATATAATTTTTTCTATAAAAGACAAATTTCTACAGAAAATTTTCTGTAAATAGCAATTTTCTTTAGAAATTTTTTTTAAAAGACTATTTCTTATTGAACATTTTTTATAGATGGCTTTTTTTTATAGAAATTTTTTTTTTTAAAGATTTCAGTAAAAAACTTTTATGTTTAGAAATTTTATTGCATTATTCGATTTTCTATGGAAAATTTTCTGTATAAGAATATTTTTTACTCAACATCTTCTATAAACGCCAGTTTTGTAGAGAATATTTGAATTTAACACAAAATTTTTTGTATTAAAACATTTTCTACAGAAATTTTTTGGCGTTAACGATTTTAAATTAACTGCCGGTTTTGGAAAATGAAAATAAAATTTCGTGTAAACAATTGTTTTTAAAAAACGAGAATTTGTTTTTATTTTCAATATAATTTCTCGCACGAAATTTTGTTTTTATTTTCTCAAAACGCAGTCAACATTTTCGAAGACTAGTTTAAAGAAAAATTTCCTGTACAATACAATTTTCTGAAAGATCTATTTTCTAGAGAAAATTTTCTGTAAAAGACTATTTTATGTACAAATTTTGAATTTATAAATATTTTCTGTGGAAGGTTGTCTGTATAATACAAAATTTTGCAGGGAATTTTCTGTGTGAGACTTTTTTCTACAGAGATGTTTCATGCTTTTCTTTATAGACAAGTTTATGTATTAGACTATTATCTATACATATTTTGTTGAAGTCTGAATTAAAAATGTTTGTAGCTGAAAAAATTGTCGTATTTTTGCTTCCATATTTTTTTTAATTTCAAATCTTGTGTTGGGTATTTAGGTTCCATGGGCAGCCATCGAGAGACAGCTCACTTGGTATTTAAGAAAATTTTCTTTGCAAACTGTTTATTTCATATTTTTCGAAATATATTGAATTGATGCGAAAAGAATATCAATATTTAAAGCATAAGTTTCAGAAAAGAATAAAAAGTATAAGCAGTTACACACAATTGTACCAATAAATACCGTAACACATGTATTTTTCCGCTTGCTTGTTTAGGTGTAAGTGAAAACACACATGCATTGCTACACATACATACATGTATACGTATAAGCTTATGTTTTTGTTCTTAAATTTATATTTATAAGAATTTTGTGTATTTGACACATTTATACAATTTTTATCCTGTTTTG
This sequence comes from Pollenia labialis, assembly GCA_949318255.1. Taxonomy (NCBI): domain Eukaryota; kingdom Metazoa; phylum Arthropoda; class Insecta; order Diptera; family Polleniidae; genus Pollenia; species Pollenia labialis. The sequence goes on from OX439140.1 coordinate 5,635,498, forward strand.
TTTTCTTAAATTTTCTAGATTTTTTCACAGATTTTGCGGTTTTTTTTGTATATAATCTTTTTAATATTGTGTTGTTGTTGTTTTCTATTGTTATTATATTTTCTTCTTCATTTTCCTACAGCCCCATTTTGAAGCTTTGCAAGATTTGAGCTAAAAATATTTTTCGTTTTTTGTTTGTTTGTATATTTAACACTATAGTAATGCTAAGAAGGCATCATACACATACAAATGTTTAAATTATTATTTATTTACTTCTTTTTTTTTTCTTTGTATATCCTTTAGTTAGTAGGAATCTAGCCAAAAATATAACATACAAGATTTAACAGAGCATACGAGCACAAAAATATAATATTTAATACGGGGTACATGGTACGCTTGACTATTTTTGTTCTACTAACAAACGGAAGTTTTTAGTAAGATACACAAACACACGCACGCACACATACTTAGATTTTAAACCAGCAAACAAATGTATACATCTTTTAAAACTAGATAACGAATCATTATCAGTTTGATATCAAACCTTTGAAACTATTATTGATCTTATTTGACATTAAATGCCTTTAAATTACAATGAAAAATTACAAAATAGTTACTTCTTCGGCATTTGAGAAAATATTTATTTTCAACAAATTAACAATTAAAAATATTTCAAGATAACTTTTATTTGTTCTTCTTTAAGAAACAATTTATTTTCCAAAGTTTAAGATTGGAAAATAAGTTCGAACGAGACTCGTTTTTCATTTAATGAAAAATCCCAAAATTTAAAAAAAGATTGATTTTTTTAAATTAAATAATTTTAAGACGTTTGAAATTCGAGAATTGGCTTGGTATCCATTTTTTCCAATTACACGAGTTTGGTTTGGTTGCGAAATCGAAATCGGTGTGATGGAAATCGAAAACGTAAAATGCAAGAATTTTAAAAGATTATTAATTAGATTTCTGTAATAAATATTATACAAATATTACTCTATTAAACAGAATTTAATATTTAAAATTTAAAAATTTGATTAAAAGTGTATTAAAAACAATTTCAAAATTCTTGCGTTTTACGTTTTCGATTTCGGTCACACCCCTGATTGTTTCTTTTGGCAAAAAAAAAAAAAAATTTGCATTTGACATTTATTAAAATTATTATTAAAATTTAGAAGAATACGTCTACTTTTTTAAAAATAAAGTTTTTAATATTTGATATTAGAGAATGAGCTCGATTTCAAATCATTCACAAATTAAAGTAAACCAGAATTCATGTTTTCTATTTAAAAAAAAAATGGCATAAAAACTAAGAAGAAGCTGAAACTATTGTTATGAAGTTTAAGTATTCGGGTATAAAGTAGATTTTGTATTATTCTGAAATTGAGCTCAACAAAAATAATATTTGTTGTATCTAATGGGTCGATTACGGATAGCAACACAACTGAAGTTGAGTTGAAATAATACAAAATGTTTTCTTATTTTATATTTTAACACGAGCGGCTTTGCCTGATTTCGCTGCTGGCAACTTAACTCCAGAAACAAATTTCAATATCTGTTAAAAGTTTTAAACGTTCGATTTTTGTTACGAGTAAAAATAGAAAGCCATTGCTTGAATTCAAATGATTTTCTAGATAAAACACTTTTATGTTTGCTGGGAAAAGATATCTAAAGACTTTTACAATTTTTAACTAGACTACATACACATTCATACAATAAAAGAGTCATCCGTGTAGTAAATTTTTGAAAACATGTGTTTGTCATGTTGTTCAAGTCAATGATTTGTTCCTCAGTTTTACTGTATCAACGCCATCATCTTCTTTTTGTTAGAGTAACAAGGTTAAAGTTCTTCATAACTAGAAGTATGTGAGCACTTTTAAAGGGGGTAAGGAGTTTAAGTTGGTTTAGCTTTAAAAATTACAATTTTTTTCTCTAAAGGAATATTGGAAGTAAAGGGAATATTTTTTGTTTTTATGGCACAAGTTTTTTAAATCCCGCACCTTCTTGGCCAAGTTTGAGCTCTTCATAAATTGTAGGATTTATTTCGTTGCACTGTGTATGAGCATCGATGCCATCCAGGATTGAGGTTTTAACTGTTGTTGTTCCTTTAGGTTGTTGTGCTGACGATACTATCGTTGTATTGTTCCCCACTCTGGCTGTTGAGGGTCTCAATGTTGTTGATGGTGGCATTGTCGTCGCCGTCGAAGACACTGTCGTTGTGACATGTGTTGAATTGGGTGTTCTTGTTGTAAAATTTCCACCATTGATGCTGGTTGTATGCGTTAAGGCAGATGTCACAGTTGGTAACTAACCGGAAGTTTATTAAGTTACACATACACAGACAGATAGACAAAAAGACAAAGAAGAGCACATAAAAAAATACACACACATAAATATGTAATTACCCCAACACCACAGTAACCAGCCATTCCACAATGATTGGCAGAAAAAGTTTAAAAATAATATAAAAAAAAAAAAAAATACAAAATACAACAATGACAATTATGACAAAAAGAACATCAATTTAGTTTTGTAGGTGTTTAATAGACATACATAACAAAAAATACATTAGATTGTAAAAAAATGTTGTCCTTTTTTGGGGGGATTTTTTGGAATTTATTTACTTGAAGAAAACAGTGGTTGAAGGTTTTTTAAACTTTTATTATACTTTAAATTGCTGGCAAGGGAACAGCAAAAACCAGAGCAAATTAAAGTACTTTTTAACAACAGCTTAAAGAAATATAGTGAGGCAAATGTTTTCACGATATTTTGTAAAGCATTTTGGTAAAATTTACTATTGTAAATAAACTTCGACAAAAGTAGCTATTGCTATTAAATATTATGACAAAATTCTCTATTGCTATAGGAAAATTTAATAAAAAGGTGCCCCGGTAGGCTAGTAGTTAGTCTATCAGTGCTAAGGTTGCTGGTTCAATTCCCCGTAGAGTCTCAAGTCTGTATCAATATAACGGGCTGATGGTTTACGTTACGTAAGTTTGAATTAATATATTGTTACTCTTAACGAATAAATAAAATATAAGGAAAATATGCTAATTGTTAAGACTGGGACTTAAGACTCTACCTAATTGTTTGGTTGCTTGTTTCTTTAACGGCTTAATCATGCCATTTCAAACAAGTTTTATCGTAATATGCTTTTGAAAACACATTTTATGAAAATAAGCTATTGACAGTAAATTTTGTAAAATTATGCTATTTATAGCAAAACTGTATAAACATGGGCGACAATTTTTAATTTAAATATAGTCACCAATTTTGCAAAAATATTCCAATTTTAGGAAATTTTAAAAACATTTTTAGTTTTTTTTTATAACTACATTTTTGATTTTTTTTAACCACTGTTTTAATTTGTTAGTTTAAAAATTTTTTTTACGAAAAAAGTTCCATTTGCATTTAATTAAATATGTATTTTGTTTACATTACATTTTATAGTCGCGTCAGTTGTATTTTAGTCTTGTTTTTTGTGAGCATATATTTTTTTATTGAAAGTGAAAACTTACCTGCACTTGTTCTAAACCTCTTGTATATGTGGGATTTTCAAATGCCACCCCTGTGGCTGCCTTACCATTTGCTCTATGGCGTCTATAGAATATAATGGCGGCAGCAGCTAATAAAACAGCTAAAATGCTGGCAACAATACCGCTTATCGTACCAACTGCATGTGAGTACGATGTTGTCGCCGATGTAACATGATGTTCGCCAAGTGTGAATTTTATCGGTTCAGTTAAAACACTGGCACCTTAAAAAAAAGGGGATTTAACAACAAGTAAATACACGTTTGTAAAACAAAAAAATTATTTAAATAGAAAGATAAAAACCCCATTAGAGAAAGATAAAGTTTTTTGTAGGAGTCTAACTTACCATATGTATTGCCAGCCTTAACAACCAGCTCATATAAAACATCCTTTTTGAGACCGTCTATATTTACACTGGTTTCCTTGACATCTATGCGTCTTACCTCGCTGCTGCTAATACCCGCCGAGGAGTTCGCAGCCATTTGCATGCTTGTTGCATTATTATTGTTACTGAGCATGTTGGAAGTAGAGGAAACGGTGTTGGATTCTAAAGAACCTCCTGCTGCCAATGAACCACCAGTCATTGTTTCACTGGCTGCTATTTCGTTGCCGATTATGGCAGCTTCATGGTAAAATATTCGATAACCATCTACAACATTGGGATTTTTCGTTGGTGGATCCCATCTGTAGAAGCAAAAAAAAAAAAAATGGCAACATAATGAAAGATTTTTATATAAATGTAATGTTAATATATTTAAAATATATACACACACAGTGTTTAACATTGAGTGCAGCATACTCTTAGGCAGTCTTTAAACTCACAAAAGATTTTCTTGCTTCCAAAGTGTTTTTCGTTTAACAATGTTCTCTTGCTTGAGTGCTTGTGGTTTTAGTTCCTCTTTCTTGTTTAAAAGTGTGCGTGAATGAGAACGTGAGTGTTAATGTTATTGTTCTTGCTGCAACATTTTTTTTTATTGTTGCCACTTAACATTTTCTCAAGGGTAATGTGGTTGTTTTTGCTCGAGATGTTGTAAATATTGCTGGTGTGCAAGGACCACTAATGTGTGTAAGTGTTAACAGCTTCTTCACACACACACAAACACTATTAAACTTTTGCCAACATGTTCTAAAGTTTTCCCAAGGATATAACGGCAACATGAACAAAAAATTTGGTAGTTTAGAAACCAACAAATTTTCATATCGGAAAAGATTCTAAAAACTTTAAGGAGCTACACAATCCGAACATTGTTGTTCTTCCTATACGAATGTGTGAGTGTCAACCGACATTTACATTAAGTGTAATGTGCGTTTAAGATTTTTACTTAAGTGTTTGTGTCTATGAATATTCATGGATATTTAATTATTATTTTGCATTCTTTGGCTTACGAAAAAGCCATTCATGCTTGTTTTAAAATGGGAACACAAAAAGATTTTACTTCGATATTTAACTTCTAAATACAATTTCCGTCTTATCTTATCGTTTCCTGTTGTAACAAAAAAAAGTCTCTTGTTTTAAGTTCGTGTTCAGGAAACACAAGAATAAAGAAGTAAGGAAATTAAATCTAAATGGAAAAAGGAACCAAAATTACTTCATATGCAAAAATGATAAGATTTCATACTAAACAAATAAATTGGAAACTGAAACAACTTTAAAAAACTTTGTCAAGACATGAATATTTAAAAAATATTTAAATTTTTTTTCACAAATTTGTAATTTCTGTGTATTTCTTCAACTCTTTCTGCAAAAATCAATAAAAATTCAAAACGTTTGTTTTCAAAAATTGTTTCTTTAAAAAATTGTTTTTATAATTTGTTTGTTAAAAAAAACTATTTCGGCTAATTCGAGTTTGGGCATAATAGACGTAATGATTAAATATATTTTTTTAACGTTCTTTTTTGTTTTCTTTTTTCAAAATTAGCTTTGAAAAACTTAGAAAATTTATAATGGAACAACTCAGCACAGAACAAATATCCAAAGTTGCTTACTATAGTGATAGCTATCGATAGTCTTCAAATATAGAAAATATCGATAGGAAAAATAACGAAATCGATATCATTATTATTTAATATACAGCATTAAAACATGTAACAGCAGCTATAATCACAATTAAGAGCATTATATTATTATCAATGTCAACCAAAGTTTGGCTTAAGCAAAAAGTATGTGAAATATGAAGGGAATAATACTATTGTAAAAAAGCTTTAAAAATTGAAATTCAACTCTAAGAAGCACATTCGAAAATAATGGTTAATATAATTAAAATATGTTAAAATGTTTTAACGTTTAGTTTAGTTCTATTTATTTACATATTGCTTTGGAATATTATATTTATGGTTTTCTTTTCAAATAAATCAAGTTGTTAATCAAGCTTTTTTCGTTGTTATAAAAATGTAATACTTTAAAAAATGAAATAAGTATTTTTTAATCGACACCAATTTATCAAAAACTGTCATCTAAAATATTATATATTTAAAAAAATATAAGATAATATATAAATACACCTAAACGTCAAGTTTTTCAGCATTTCATTGGACATTTCTTAATTTCAGACTAACTCAATTTAAACTATGGAAAGATACACAATAGAGCAACGCTTTAAAGTTATTCAGGCTTATTATGAAAATGGGCTTTAGAATCAAAATGCATATCGAAGAAAATCATCTTCAGTGATCAGACACATTTTAACCTCGGTGGATTCGTAAATAAGCGGAATTGCCGCATTTGGCCGAATGATAATCCAAGAGTGATTGTCGAAAAACCAATGCACCGACAAAGAGTGACTATATTGTCAATCAGGCTTAAGTTTATCAAATTTAATTTTCATTAAATTATATTATATTCAAAATTTTTTATTTTTCGAATTTATTCTATGAGCTAAATTTCAGTTATGTATTTTATAAAGCTTTTTTTAATAGTCATATTCCTTCAAAAAAAAGCTTTATAAAATACATAACTGAAATTTAGCTCATAGAATGAATTCGAAAAATAAAAAATGTTGAATATAATATAAAGTAACCTTCGGAAGGAAATAATTCCCAGTTTCATTAAATTATTTTTATGAAGAAAGGAATTTCACATTTAAGGCGGTCTTGATCTCTCAATGGAGGCGAAATACTATTGGCGATTATACCACAATTGAAAACTTAGTCCCTTTGCCATAGCAAATACATATTTCGTATTAATAACACGCTCCTTTACTTACCTTATTACCACCTCACTATCCGAAATTACACTGACAGCAATATTCTCCGGTGGTCCCGGTAAGCGATCTCGATTCGACTCAAAACAGCCCACTATGGATCTTGCATATTGTAAACTACAAATCTCCTTAGATCGGACAGCCTCGCCTCGACACCAATTTAAACATTTACGTGGCACATGAGAATCGGCGCAGCAAGTTCGATGATCTGAACCATCGGCTGCACATTTCATTAGTTTATCAAATTCCGTTATACACTCGGGTTTATCGGCAATGGCATCTATATCCACATAATAGCTACAGGCGCTACGACAAGCCATTGTCACATTCATGTCGGCACAACACTGGGAGACATTGTGATTCAGAGTGGGAGTATTACGCATGCGTACTGAAACAGGTATCGTAGCCGAGCCGAAGGGATTTTCGGCATGACAGAAATAGTCACCGACATCGGAGGCTTGCAGTTTATTAATGCGCAAGCCCATTGTGTAAAAGGTAGGGTGGGATTCATTGGTACGCGTAAAAATATCATATTTGCCACCTTGTATTACAGGAACACGACCATCATGATCACGCCAGAATATAGTTTTAGAAGCGGGTTTGGAGTCTACCATACATCTAAGTTCCACGTCATCGCCTACCGCAGCAACAGTAATGCCAGCGGCTTGAATTTTAGGAGGATCTAGGTATATCACAATATACAAATTAATCAGATATCAAAATTATAAAAACCATTTCAAGCTTACAGCATATATTTACTCTCCGAGTAGCCTGCATGGGTACTCCATAACCATTATCAGCATAACACGATACATGCTCCATATCGGCTGTTACATTATGTATTACTGTCACCATATGACGTGAGGTATCTTGACGCACTAAATGGCCTCCTACATATAAAGAAATCGTGGGCGCTGGATTGCCCAAAGCCAGACAAAGTATAGTCATTGAACCTCCTTCAGGTACATTGTCGGCGGGATGGACAGTAGGTGGCTGAAATAAAGATATTTTAACAATTTGGTTTTTTATTTTAAAAAAGTTACTCTTACATCCACAAATGCTGGTAAAGCCGGATCAGTCCAGGCCACTAAAGTCTCGGACGGTAATGAAGTAGCTTTTTCCCCTACGGCCTCCACGTAGAGTATATGCTGAGAGCTGGGTTTCAAATTGTTCATGCGCAACCATGCTACTTTGGTTTCGATCTTGTTAAATTTATCAGCTTTCATGGGCTTGTGATACACTCTAAAAAAAGATACATAGTTAAAAATATTTTTTTTTTTAAAAAAATGTAACAAGAAATATTTTTAAAAACTATTTTTCTAGTTATGTTGTCGTTTATCTCTTCCCCAAAGTCTTGGCGTTGTACCCTGATATTGATGCAGACTATACTTCAGGATTGTATTTGAATTCAAGATGGCAGACCTCCCAAAATAATGTCTGATTAGGGCCCTATTACGGACCACGAGAACGAACAGCATCCCGAGAGTAAGGTAGGTCCTGTACTGGTTATGGGTAAGGGATCCTTAGAGTCACTTACTATTTAAAAGATATCGTGTTAAATACTGATTAGACTGTGGACTACACTTAAATGTGTGCTGTTGCCAGTTAACAGAAGTTGCTTGAAATTTTTTTTATGTTGCCCTCTCATGCTTGTTTGAGGACGGAAGCAAGGAATATCCTTAAAACTCGGAATTAGGAACTGTTGCTTTTTAATGACAGCTTCGAATAATTACTGTGCTAGAATTTTCTCCTGCAACAAATAGTTTTAGACTTTAAAGTCAAAGATACTTATTTGATACTTATCCACACCAAAAAGAAACACGTTTTTGGCTTTAAAGACAACCGGTAATCAGAGAATGTTTTTTGTCTTCTTTCGTTTTTATGACTTTTCTTAATTGGTGTACGCTACATCATGAGAAAGCAAGCAATTATGTGCAACGTGCTTCGCTTCAGTCTGTTTTGTGTAACTCTGTGGGGAATATATTTAACTTAAAGCTTAATTAACTTAAGAAATTTAGTATGTTACGTACTGTACATATTGAATGTATCAGTTTCACTAACATGGCCAAGGGGTTGCTTCTTTTTTCCAATTTCTAATTAGACTTTTTTTCGTCTAACTAACGCTCTAATTCGACTTAATATCGATTACATTCTCTTTAAATTGTTCAATTAAAAATGTTAACGTTTTTTCAGTTCACGATAAATTTGTTTCTGTACTTTTCCATTTCATCAATAAAACGAGTACTAAATAGCAACAAACTTTAACACAATCATTTGAACTTTAGTAATTAACAGTTTGACTTGTATTTAAACCTGAACTATGAAATGGAAAAAACTCAAAATGGAAAAAAAATTATCAAATTACACATCACAAAACTTTTCCCATCCCTATCACTTACTAACGTTGTTGGTGTTTTGCTTTATTCGAAAGGACATGAACATTTAACAGAAAAATCATTTATGCTCTCGGGCATCATCATCGTCATCAACAACATCCAACAGCAACACTTAACAACTACTGTTGAACAAAAAAAAAAAAAAATAACACCATGACAACAACAAAATTCTTACTCTTACCAAGAGTTTAAGCAGCCAATAATAGTCTTGAAAGCCTGGAGGACTGATGATGACACCTATAACAAACTGAATGACCGACTGTATGACAATTAAGTAGCTGAACTTTCACCCACACATTTACTCAAACGCAGAAAGAAAATAATCACATCAAAATTTTTCATAATTAACTTAAACAAAAATATACAAATAAAAAATTCTCATAATAATCATCACAAAATCCCCCATAAATCAATAACAATTCGATAAAAAAAAATGTCTACAAATATAAATCCAACAAACCTGTAGGTTATTTTCTCATGGGGATGTGAATATTCTGGTGGTTGCCATGTCAACTGCATCCAAGTGGCACTATGGGCTATAATGGCCAATGAATGAGGAGGCGAGGGAGCACCATAAATGTGTTTTGGCTGTTGCTGATCAACTGGAAATAAACAATATAACAATAAAATTTTATAGATTTAATTATAATCAAATAAAAATTAACGAGTAAAAAAAACAAACGTTTCAAACTTGGACAAAAACATTAAGAGAAAAAAAACCAAACAAAATTCTGTTGTACAAATTAGTCAACCGTCCACCATAAAATGTTAATAATGACAAAACGCAAAAGGATCGTTAGAATGTAAGAGTTTTTCTATATTGGAACACCACCAGTATACATGTTTAATTATGGGCAGCTGTGAGTTGGTGTCAAGTGTGGCCGGATGATGATTGGATTGATGTGGATGCTTTTAAAACATTTCAAATTAAAACATTGCCGACCATTGGCCACTTTAAATAAACACACACACACACATCGAAATTGAATTAAACAAAATTCAGATACACACTGACTTGTATATTGAATTTTAAATAAGCCCTACTGATTTAAATCTAATCATAAATTTATTAGCCAAGATGGAACATTTCCAATCAAACATACATACATAGAAGTTTAACGATACTTTCAAGATAAGAAAGTAAATGGGCAGAATCAGGTCTTTAGCTGACCGGCATAAAATCACGTGATTTTAAATTTTTTGTTCGCAGAACACCTTTTGCGTGGATTGAAATCACTTTGAAAAAGAAAGTGATTTTCAGAACACCCTGAAATGACTCAAATCTTGCATACATTTTAGAAAGAACAATTTAGTCTTTAAGGCAGCAAAGTATTGGGCAAACTTTTCTCAACTTTTGGCTCTAAACAAAGTGCTCATTTTTTGAGGCCAAGAAAGCACAGAGAAAAATATTTGTCTATTATAATTACAACTAAGCAAACTATTTTTTTTAAAATCTTTACCATATTACTGTCAACTGCAGTCATATTAGAGTTAAATCAGCCCTTTATAAGCAAAACACAACCATATTATAGTTTCCTTTGAACATGCTAAAGTAGACTTATATGTTTACTACCAACAAGTGTATAATTGTTTTTGAACCACAACATGTTTCTCTTATTAATATGGTTAAATGAGCAAAATTGTCTTGTTGATAAACAATCATAAAATTATTTGTGTAATATTAACTATTACATGATTGCAGCCATTCATAGTATGGTTGTGGTCTGGACTACAAGAATTGTAAGGCGAAACTTTCGAATCCTTATTTTCTAAATGATTTTCAACGGGCATTGCTAGAAATTTTAAGCCTTTTGGGCAGGCCACTTTTACGGGCATTACGTATATGAAAAAAAGACTTAAAAGTAGCGTTCAAAAATAAACAGAGCATTATTTAGAGTACCACTCACACAAAAACGATATAATTATTTTTTAATGTTTGTGACCATCCTTAGTACCGTTCATAACTATTTTAAAGTAAATAACGAACTTATATAGTGTTCTGTTCTTCGTTATAAAACATCACAATTGTAGTGGTTCTGTAGACGTACATTAAATTTTAATGTTCTTTATTGTTTTTTTTTTTACATTGATAAAGTAAAAAAGTTTAAGTGACGCTTCCCACTTGTATTATTGTTGTTTGGCTTGTGTGTTTATTGTGTACATGTTTTGTTTGTGAAAAAAATTTGTGATAGGTTTTTATTTTTGCAAAAAAGATTTTGTATTCTTTACCAGTCAAAAGGGCGCTAAGCACAACTTTAACGAACGTGCATGTATGCCAGGGATGTGGAGTCATCTGAAAAAAGTAGTACCTCCTACTCCGACTCCAAACGCTGAAATTTTTTAAGTGCGACTCCGACTCCTACTATAATATTGATGCTAAATGTATATGGGACTAAGTGTTGTTAACTTTTATTTTTTCATTACCATACGGCCTTTTAAAAATTAGAGTTTTTAGGAAGAAATTACCGTACGCAAACATTAATGTGCTGCTTCCAAATGACAGGTGATTGATTATGTAGTAAAATTTATATGAAAAGCACTCAGAAGAGCAGTATGCATAAACCATTTATTTCAATTTTAAATGTGTTTTAAGAAGATAATTTTTATTTTGGAAACATTTTTTTAAATTTGTTATGATAAAAAACTTTGGAGTCGGAGTCGCGAGTTTTTGTGGGTATTACGACTCCGACTCCGTCACAAACCCCTCAACTCCAACTCCACAGCCCTGATTAATCTGCTGAACAGTACACAACGAAGTTTATGGTCTCAAAAACAGGATGCAATAAAATATTATTATCTTTTTATTAACTTGTATAAGTACAATATTATTTTTGTGTTCGAAGATCACAAACAAAGAAAAGTTTTTTTTAATGATTTACTACACACACACTATTAGCGTATTCTACATATCTACCGAACAGAACACTAAAGAACAGTATATAGTGTTTATTTTTGAATGCTATTTTAGAGGTCTCTCGGCTTTAACTTGTGTGGTAATGAATTTGATCGCATTTGAAAAAAATCCTGGTAATTGAAATCGTTTTGAAAATGCTGCTTGCTTGGTTCCAAATGGTTATGCAAGTTTTGGATTCAATTTAGGAACATCCACCCATCTAAAAAACTTTTTTTTTTAAATAATAATCAAATCTATAAAATTTCGGTGTAATGCAAACTCGCTATACATTATTTTCCTCGACGACTAATGTCCTTTTCCTCAAAGTATCGACAAACTGCCTGTTACTAAAGCTCGACATACATTTATTAGGCTGATAAACTGTCCACTGACGATTTGGATTTTCTCAATATAACGACAAAAACCTTATTTTCAGTTGCCAACACCTCTCAAGATAGATGTGAAAGTCAGCAGTCAACTGATGAAATTTTTTTTTGCGGCCAAAAAATAATTCGCTGATAAGGACGGGTTAGCTTTGCGACAGAATTGAGAAAACCAAATTCCTTTTATCTGCAGTTTTTCGTTGGAAAAAATATAGTCGCCTAATAAGAAAATCGCCATAAGTATGAATAAATTCCAGATGATTTCCCTCAAAAATGCCACGTAAGACACAAATCATTCGTAAAAGGCACGTCATCTGTTAAACGCATTTTTAGTTTAGGCGCTAATTAATATATGGCTATTCTATTAAAAATCTTTATTATAAGTTATAAATTATAAGTTGTTAAATTTAACGCGCAGTATATTTAAAATTCTTTACAGCCGCTTGTACCGTCATTTATAAGTATTTTCATACTTTTTTTTTGGGTTGCTACTGACTTGTAATTAACAATTTGTCAATGTTTTATTCGTTGTTGTTATTGGATTTTTATTTTAGACATTTATGTACCATACATGAATGTTGTTGGATGGACATTTTGCATGAATTTTCAATAAAAAAAAATTACCTTTTTCATCGTCGCTGCGGCTGTTGTTAATTTCAGTTGTATTGATCAATAACATGGACGATGGCAATGATGTGCCAAATTTACCATGTGTCAATACCATGATGCGATACAAGGCATGTGGTTCCAAGTTTACCAAATCAATCGATGTTTCATTTGTTATTAATTCCTAAAATGGAGAAATTAAATAAAGAGAAGAATTTAATGAAGAGGATTTTTCAGTTTGTAAATTTAAGTTTCATATAATAAAAAAATAACATAATAAAGTAAACAGAACCTGATTCGAACTGAACTAGAAATTAACAAAAAAAAAATCAACTGTAAATAAACCAGTAGGGAATTAAATCTCAAGTAGAGCTCAGCTAGAGCTGAACTAGAACTATACTAGAACTGAACTAGACTTTAACTAGGTGTTAACTAGAACTAAATTAAAAATGAACTAGAACTGACGAGAACTGAACTAGAACTAAACTAGAACTGAATTAGAACTGAACTAGAACTGAACTAGAACTGAACAAGAACAGAACAAGAACAGAACTAGAACAGAACTAGAACAGAACTAAAACTGAACTAGAACTAAACTAGAACTAAACTACAACTTGACTAGAACTGAAATAGAACTGAACTAGAACTGAATTAAACTGAACAAGAACTGTACTAGAACTGAACAAAAACTGAACTAGAACTGAACTAGAACTGAACTAGAACTGAACTAGAACTGAACTAGAACTGAACTAGAACTGAACTAGAACTGAACTAGAACTGAACTAGAACTGAACTAGAACTGATCTAGAACTGAACTAGAACTGTACTCGAACTGAACTAGAAGTGAACTTAAGCTGATATAAAAAATGTAAATAAACTAGTGTTGAACTAAAACTAAGCCAGAATTGAACTAGAACTGAAATTGAACCAAGCTTGAACTGAACGAAAGCTATACTAGAAATAACTTTAACAGAACAAGAATTGAAATTGAACTGAATTTAACTTTATTTCAAATAGAACGGAACTAAACTAAAGAACTAAACTTAATAGGAGTTTATCTATAAACATTTCTCTTTCTCTTTAAGAACTTTTTCCTGAAGTTTTTCTATTTTAGTCTTTATAAATAATATTTAAGGTTGTAAATGGCAAATGGCCAGTATTTTCGATTTAATTGTGGGTCATCTACAACCAATTTATTTATTTTTATGTTGTTCTATCCTACTTTGGCTTGCGTTTGTTCCATTGCAATTTGTATTAAACCAAATTGAAATTAATATAAATCATGATCTTTTCTACTAAAGCCATTATACACAAATACATTGTTAAACAAAAAGATTCAACACACATGTGTATTTGTAAACCTCCCCCTTTTTTTGTGGCCGAATAGAAGGAAGGACCATGTAATGCGTACTTTACTACATTTTTGTTGTACAATTCACACAATATAAATCCAATAAAATCCAGTGATTTACAAACACTAACTAGTCATACAGATTTAAATGTAATACAAAAAAATAGTGCAAATAAAAAAACAGTAGTGGATATGGAACGAAAAAAAGAGAAACTGAAAACTCCACTTGCGTAAATGGAAACTTTGAAAAAACTAATAAAATAATACAATATAACAACATACAAACAGAAATTTTAGTATCCAAAAAAAGTATGCAACAAAATAAATATTTTTATAGAGATTACAAAAAAATACATATGAAAAAAATAACTATAAAAAAATCTATGAAAAAAATAAACAAAGTTGAAACAGATAACATCATAAACGCTACTGCAGAGATACAAAGCGAAAAACAGCAACAAATAAATAAAACAAATAAAAGTATAAAAAAATTCACAACTAAAAATAAATACAAGAAAAAACCATTTACGTTATACTCGTTGACCAAGTGCCATTGACTTACATACTTTTAGTAACATGCAATTTAAGACTTAAAAAGCTAAAAACGTGCATCTCTATAGACATTTTTCGTTTATGTTTTCAAAAAAGCACTCAGACAGACACACTAGTTTTCATAAGTGCGAAAAAGAAGCGAGAGGTTCTTTCAAATACTGGCGCACGAAACTTATTCAGATTTTTTGTATTCACGAAACTAATGCCAATAATACTTCAAATAAAAGCAGCGAAAATCAGCAAGGAGGTGAATTGCTATCGTCAAAAAGAGCGATAAGATACGAGGACAGGTACAAAATTGAATGAGAGAGTACTTAATGCATAGCTACAGAGAACGAAAAACCTTCGGGATAAATTAAGTTTTTTTTTTGATTACTTTAAGTTCGAGTCATACTTAAAAATTCAAGTACGAATAACACTAAAGCGAATGAATCCCGAAACATCTTAAAATAAGTATAAAATTCTTAAACCAAGTAAAAAAACGATTAAACTCTGAGAGTAAAATTACATATTTAGCGTTTTAATCTCATTTAACTTATCAAAGTTTGTAGCAGACACTACAACAACATCCCACAAGTAGTCAAAAAACGATTTGTTTGTTGTGTGTAGAAACAAGAAAAACAACAAAACAAGATGAAAACACATTATTTTCAGGTTTAAAAAGTAAAGTTGAGAACTCTTGCTTCTCATTTAGTTTGTATTTTCCGTTATATATGAATGTACAATAAGTTTTTTAAGTAAAAACCATATCGGGAATGATGCTGGCGTTTTCTAATTAAAATTCTGTATGGTGTAATCTGTATGGTTAATCAATCATAATAAAAGTTTCCTTCGAATTAAATTAACTTTATAATACTTGAATCAAGCGCATTTTGAGATTGGTTCAATCTTAGTTTTACTTTAATCAATCTCATTTTCGGATTATTTTAAGAAGCAATTCGGGATTAAATCAACTTTATAATTCTTAAATCAGGTGCATTTTGAGATTGAATGATCATAGTTTTACTTAAATCCATCTTATTTTCGGATTATTTCAAGTACGGATTCGGAATTGAATATGGATAAGTAAAGTATTTCCCGATTGAACTTGATTTGATCTTTCTGTACTTGATTCAATATTAACTACTATTAATACCGTTTCGGATTGATTTGAGTACGGATGGATTGGCTTTTCTTTTGAGTGTAATCTATTAACTTGGTACGTTTCTAGAAAACACTTAAATCAAATAAACGAGATTACGCATTGCTGGGGACCGTTGTGTCTTTGATGATTTATGTGACGTAGAAAACGAAAATTGTGCTTTATTTTGAAAGAATAATCTCATATAATTTTAAGTTTAGTGACGTCATAGGCAATACAAAATTATTTTGAAAAGAGTAATGCGTTATCTGTGTTTTTTGCTTCATGACCAATACCAGCTAAATAAGTACGCTCGCTGCTGTAAAATCGGTTCATGTTCATGCTGAACGCGCCTTTAAACTCGGCTATCTTCGTTCCCTTATAACTACTAACGCTTATCACTGCCTGAAATACCACTGTCCACGGTGTTAATGGGTTTAATTTTTTTTGAACATGCTTAGGATTTAGAATTGCCCAAAAATATAAAGTTTTAAAATAAAGCGCGTTGAAAAAAAACAATTTAAAAAAATGTTTTGTCATATTTGTTTAGTATTTTGCAAATGAAATTGTTTTAACAACACGACAAAAAAAACTGTAAAAGGCAAACAAATAAATAAAACTAAAATAAAAACAAGTAAATTTGCTTCCAGTATTAAATGAAACCAAGGTTTTTGTGTCCTTTTTCAAATATAGATTTAGCAATATTTTAAGTCTAATTCAGGTCTAGTAGAAATTCAAGACGGTAGTTTATATTTTTGACTAGGCTCTTGTTAAATTCGAGTTCGAATTCTAGTTTAGATTATAGTTCAGATTTTTGTTTAAAATATTGTTTTAATTATACAAAAAAATTGTTAAATTTTATCAAAAAAAAAAAAAAAAAGCTCGCACTTGCCTTTAAATAGCCAACCAAATTGTGCACTCAAGAAATGATCCAATAAACAAACATGCAAACAAAAATAAAAAAAAGCGTCCTGACAATGGTGAAAATCTAGTAAAATAAATATAAAATAAAGTAATTCTGCTTTTTTTTCTGCTGTGGCGTAAACGCTACAATACGAAATTTTTACCCAGTCAGTAAAATAAACAATTAATGCCGCGTTATTATTAGGGATGTAACCGATTCTGATACCGATATCTATATTGGTAATACTTAACTGTCGATAGGACACAGAAAAAAGTATTAGTAGTTTTTTTTTATCAATTAAATTGTTTAAAGAGTATTTCAATTTAATTAATATGATAATTGAATCAATTATTGTTTTGTTGATCGAAAATTTTAAATATAATTTGGATTTAATTAACATTTTAGTTATTTTGAAATACATTTTTAATCAAAATATTTATTAATTAAATAAGAAAAATCCTTATTGATTTTTTCGTTTAAAATAAAATAATTTGAAAGAATTGTTGTAGGAAATTGTCAAAAATTGTTTGAAATTAAAATAAAAAATATAATTTCGTCGGCTTAATATGCAAACCTGATAACTCCCTTTCAGTACATTGTAAAGTAGAGACAAACAACTTTTTATATTTCATATTTGCAGCTTGAAAGGAAACCCAAAAATATAGTTGATTTAACACACTTCAAAACTCCAATTGAAGAGTATATAATCATTTTGGTAGTAGGAGCAAAGTCAAGAAATTGTTTACTCGATTCTATGAATTTGCAATGAATTTGGTGATTAGAGAAAATTTTTAATTTATTCTGTGGATAATACTTCTAACATTTTATTTAACGAAAATCTTATTGTTTTTTGTAAAAAAACAATATTAATTTTGGTTGAATTTACCATGAATTCAAATTCAATACGTTGTTTTTAAGGGCCTTATTCATAATCAATATTCCATGCTTATAACAGGTTTATAAGACGAATTTTATATTAAAATTGGTTTAATTAACCTTTAATTAAACTGAAATATTTTTTATGAATAAGGGGGCAAATCTTTTTAAAAAATTTTAAATAAAAATCTGTGGCATTTTAACAAAACATCTTAAGTCGAGATAAGATAGCAAAAAAGTTAAAAAAAAAATCGGTGAACAAATCATTTTTATCAAATAATAAAATAAACCAAAATTTAAGAAAAATATCGTTTATAATACAAAATTTTAAAAGCGTAAACAAAAATGTTTTTTGAATGAAAATTCGTATGATTAACAACATTTTTAACTTTGACTTAAGATGTTTTGTCCAAATGCCACAGAGATAATCTCATACAATATAATTTTGTAAAATTAAGAAATTTTTCTACTCGGAATTTTTGTTTCACTTTAACTTGAATTCAAATTACATATATATTTGCGTAACGGTATCGGAATCTTTGTCGCCGTTATTTTGTTTTTAGTATCGGTAACGCATCGGCTAAAAAACGAATCGGTAACGCATCGGCTTAAAGACGTATCGTTACATCCCTAGTTAAAATTGAACAGAAAGTTTGTTTTACCATAAAATAGCAACAACCCCAAAACAGGCCAATATTTATAATACATTTATTTTAACATGTTATATAAAACCATTTCAATGGTTTGTGGGGGGCAGCACTTAAAAAAAGGAAATAAACAAAATCCCTTTAAATAAAACGCCAAAATCCCAGAATGTTTAACAGCGTAGAAAAAACCTTTTCGGTTTTTGCTGCTGAGAAAAATGCTTCTAAAAATAATGCACAAAATTTAAATAAAAAAAAAAAAAAAAAAACAACAAAAGTGAAAAACATTTATTTGCACAATATTGTCAATATGCATGAAGCAGAAATAAAACGACAACCGACAACATAATGCTCTTAAGCGAGCTTAAAGAGTTACTACCACCAACAGATTTAAATACAATTCACATATTTAATTATTTTTTTTTTTAGTATAAATGGACATTGATTATTATTGAAGTTTTTGGAAAAAGAGAAACGAGGGACGGCTGTTTAAAGCATAAAACTAACATCAATCTGAAATAAAAACCTTTAAGTGCCATGAACATTTTCCATAAAAATACCACAAAATTACTGAGTGTTACATTGCAATTACTTTCGAGTACTTAAAATGTATTAAAAACACAACAAATGCTACACGTGATTGTGTCAAGTGTGTGTTTTATGGTGTAAATTGATGTTTGCTTACTTGGTTTTTTTTTTAGATAATTGTGCTGAAATATTCAAGGGATAATTATTTAAATTCTATGGCTGAGCCTTTAAGTTTGTTTTGCAGCAATAATGTTAATGTGTTGGGAAGCTTTTTAATTTTAAGCAAAATAATTCTATAATTAAACTAGCCAGCAAGGTTTAGGATTAGATCAACCAAATATCTTTCCTAGGATAATTCGGTGAACTCGAATCTGTAATTGGTTTTTCTCTATTACGTCAGGTTTTCGAGATACAAAAAATGTTTTTATTCGTTTTTTTACATGAAAACTCACTAGTTTAATTAAAAATCAATGCATTTTCAAACGTGAATGGCGTTATTTGAACGTCGTTTGTATTTTGTTGGTTCGGTTTCACGTAAGAGGCCAGCAATAGTCTCCCAGCAAGCTTTTGTCTTAAAACCCCTTGTTTGCGCTCATTGCACCTAGTTTTTTTTTTGGAAAAGAATCTAAATGCGAATGAAGAATATTCAAAAACATTGTCGGTGTCCACGGTTTGTCCAAGTTTCTGACTGCAAACCCAAAATAATGTAAAAATGCATATTTTAATGATTCTGAATTTGCATATCCTTTTTTCCAACCAAATATTCACCACACACAAAGCAAAAATAGCTTGAATCAGTAACACACGATCTCCTTGACATGCTTAAACGCTACTACTATGAAGATTTAGAATGAATGTGGGTTTCTCTCAAATAAATAATTGTGAAATTGTAGTGTCAGTATTGACTGTTTTACAGTATTGCCAGCATGCGATAAAAAAAATTAACAAGACTTGATAGCCCAATTTGTATGACAGATTCGAATTCAGTGCACCCAGATTAGTTTAAAAACATGCTTCGTTTCTGCAGTAAATTTCCAAATTTGTAGACCAGTTTTTTATTGACGCAATCATACGCGCAGCGGTCTCAGGATAGGTACTCAAGCGATTTCCCTTAATGAGAAAGAATTTTCACGAAAAGTTTACTGAAGTTTAAACGGTTCTCTTTTCGAGTATCAATAATTTATAGATTTTTCTGAAATTGTGCATTTAAATTAAACTATAACTGAACAAGAGCTTAAAAAAATACTAAACTTAAGCTTGGACTAAATAAGCATTGAATTGAAGCTTTACTAAAACTGAACTAGCTAGATCTCAATTATAACTGGCCTAAAACTGAACCCAAAATGGCATCAAACTAAGCAACAACTGGACTAGAACTGGCAACGATCTGAATTCAAACTGTACTAGGAAGGTACACGAAAAAAAAATGTTCACCACTTTAAGCATTAATCAAAAAAGAAATAAAATAAAACCAGTTTTGATTAAAAATTTAATCAAGTCAATTCAACGTGAATTAAACGTTTAATTAATTTGCACCAGTAAACGAATGAATAGTATCAATTAAACGTTTAATTCACATGATTAAACGTTTAATTCACTTGATTAAATGTTTAATGCACTTGATTAAACGCCTAATTCAATTGATTAAATTTTTAGTTAAAACTGATTTTATTTTAGATTAATGCGTTAATTGGTAAAATTTTTTTTTCTTTGTAGTAAAATCGAAAGAACAGCCGATTGAATGAAAGTACAAAAATTGTATGTCTGTAAGTGAAAAAGCAGGGTTTAAAAAACAGCAGTCGAAGCCAAAAACGGTCGAAAAAAAGACGAAAATTTATGTACAACTTTTAGCTTTTTCATTAAGCTTGACAGCGACAGCTTACATATCATGAATCAGAAGTAAAAGCAACCGTTTTTTTTTTGCCACTGACAAATGAAGAAATGACAGTTTTTCTAAACGCTGTGGAAATGCTAGATTAACTAGAACTAAACCGGAACCTTCCTGGAAATGACATGGACTTGATAAGATTTAATCTCCATCTGACTTAGAACAAAAAAAAGAACTGATTTTATATTGAACTAGAAATAAACTGAAATCTTTATTGTAAACAGAACTAGTTTTTGAATTAGAACTAAATAAAAACTGAGCGCGAAGAATCAGAATTGAAACTAAAGTAGATCTGAACTGAAATGCAAATTAACTCGAATTGAACTTTACTGGAGCTGGATTAAAATTAATAATAATATTTTCAAGAGTCAGAAATTTTCCTGCAAATTCCTTCTTAAGTATTTGCTTTTCTTCCTTTCGATTGTTGTTTGTAATATTTTGCAGCTAAAGGCCATCCAAATTCCCATGACGGTTTTTTTTGTAACAAAATTTGATTACTCATTTACATAAAAATTCATATTAAAAATTCTTTAAGTCTAGTCATTGATTGCCTTAAGTTATCTTAACTTGATTCCTTTGTGGGTCACAATAAAATTTAATAAAAAAAAAAATTAATTTAATTTTTAAAAGGTTTTAAATATTTACAAAAATATAAAAATATGCAGCTTTAATTTTCTTCAACTAAATCAGGGGCACAAGAAAAGAAAACAAAAACATTTTTTGGTTGTTTTTTTATCAACTAGGAACTTTTCATTAAAAAATATCTTAAATTGCAAGGACAAGTTATGCAAAGGATTTTCTGTTTAGCTTAAAATGTGTTGCAGGCTGAATGTTTGCTTCTTTTACTTTCAACCTCACTCTTCACTGGAGTTAATACTTTGGGAATTTGAAGGTTTTTCTTGGCCAAACAAGTTTTTAACAAAGAATTTTGAACAAACTGTTGCTGATTTTTTTTTTTTTTTTTGTTAAATCTCTTTCAAATGTAAACTACTTGAAAATTCATGTTGTAAGTTCGCCCCCAAAAGACCGTGTGGTCGTTAGGAAAAACAAACAAAATTCTAACCGAAATTCAAACAGCAGCCATAGCCAAATAACAAAAGAAGTAACGATGTAGCACGAAAGACCACTTCTATAAGTATGTAGTTCTAGCTGTTTGTGCCAGCCAGTGCTTTCCTTAGGTCTCTAATGACACGTGTACTCACTGCAAATAAAGTAAATTCTCAGTGTACAAACATAAAAAGGATCCATTGAAACTTAACATCATATTTGCCACTGCCAATACACTCCTCATTAAGCGTGAGTGTTGTTCAATAATTTAAAATGCAATTGCGTTTTGGGGTTCGAGTTTCATTGTGTCGCAACAACATTGTCAACAGACAATGATTACAACAATGAGCAGTAGTTGAGTGTGGTTGGTGTGTCAATAGAGACAGACAGATTTCTAAAGTTGTTTCTGTGCCAAAAGCACAATTTCAAAAAGAAGATACAAAACATCTTGTTTCGGTACTGTTTTTTAATGTAATGCCATCCAACTAATGGTCACATATGAAGGAAATTCAATGATCACAAGTGATGAGGAAATTTAAAGCACTAGTAAAGAACTTTTAATAATACAAAAATAAAAAATAATAGTTCTAGTTTATTTTATACAAGAATTGAACCCGTTACTTCCCACAAGCAAAAGTAAGAAATTTAATTTCACGTATTTTTCCTTTTTCGTAGAGTTTCTTCTTAAACTCACTGTTTATTGTTGATGATTTTGTTTAAACTTTGATATTTTTACAAGTAGAACTGTTGCTTATAATTCTTATACGCTTAACAGTTTTATTTGGTTTAATATCTTTAGTTTTTCTAAAATCTTTATGGATGAAGTTTCCTGATGATCTGACCTAAGCAACCACTGTTTAAAAACTTAAAAAAAAACAAACAATAACAACTTATCATGACAGGGTTGTATTTTCTAAACAAGCCCTAAGCGGCATTTTTTTTCGTTTTTATGGTATTTTTTAAACAACATTTTCCATCCGATTGCATTTTCATCTTGACAACTTTGTATGAAAAAAAATAAATTTCGAAAACCTCGTAAGCGCCATACAAAAGAAATGGTTCTTTTTATATTTAAAGTTGGAAAAGTTTAAGTCTAAGACATCAATTATTGTTTTGTTTTTGAGATAAAAAAATGTGGTTAATGTTGGGCCAATCGAAGCATTTCTAGCAGCGGCGCGAGTCCCTCGATGTAAGTAACTTCAGAAAAACACTTTTTGGCGAGTAACTTAAAAACTATATTTTCTATACAGCACAAATATTTCTCGAGCCCCTATTTTTTTTTTAATAAATTGCACCTGTAAACATGGCTGCCGTACAAAAAACCGTTCTGCTCCAAAATTTATTTTCAGACCATTCGGGGTTACAACGTACGGGGTTAATTTTTGAGACTGACCCGAACTATTTTTACATTACAACGATTTTTCTTAAGGAATGGAAAATGTATGGCAAAACATGAAATTTGTCCAAATTGAGTTATTTTTGAAATTTTTCGAAAACGAAAATTTTCACGGAGCAATGCATTAATTATAATTTTATTGAACTTAAATTTCAACAATGTGTCAATGAATGGTAAAAAATTTTTTGAAAAAATATGTACCAAATTAAAGTACGATTTTTAATCCTTAAGCATTTAAATTTCAAAAGAGTATCAAGTTTATATTTGTTTTTTTTTTAAGTTGCAAATTTGATATCATTTTTATTTCTATGTTTATTGGTTTAAATGATTGATGAGATGACGAAAAAATTTCTAAAATACATCTTTTACTCCTAAAAAGGGCAGGATTTTAAAAAAGTACCAGAAATCACGACTGTCAGAATAAGCCCCCTGTTGTGTAAATTAGACAAGACTAGTGTTTATTTCTAGTTCAATTCCAGTTTAGTTCTAGTCCAGATCTAATTCAGTTCTAGTTTCGCTAAAGTTCTATTCTAGTTTGGTTTTAGTTAAATTCCAATTCCATTTTTTATTTAAACTTATTCAGCTCTGTTAATTTGTGGCATTCCTTAACTGTTTCTTAAAATGCCTTCCACTTAAACTTAATAACGCAGCAACACCCACTCAAATAATAGACAGACATAACCTAAAGGCAACTTGGAAACGCTTAAGTGACATACATTGTCAGGCCAATAGAATAAAATTATACTCTCTAATATAAACGAAAAAAGAAAAAGAAAAATCAACTAAAACGGAATGAAATAAAATAATATTAACTGGCAAAATCTAACTAATACCAAAAGCCTGACAACATCATCTACAGAACCGGAAGGACATAAGGGGAACAACAACATTGTAAAAGTACTACAGAACGAAGTACATCAGTTCGTTTATTGAAAATGTAATTGATGTTCTTACACAATACTTGAGTTGGAGAGTACACGCATACTTGAAACAGGGAGTGAAAAAAATATACTAGCACCATTGTGCCACCAATATATTAACAATCCAATACAATACAAAAACACGAATCCTCTCACATACACACACTTACACTTAAATGAAATATTTGCAACATGACACAAACGTGTTACACAGAAATGAAATAGAGAAGAACCTAAATGTTATCAAACAACGTAGACAATATTTTTTGATGATGGTTGCTGCTGTAGTTGTTGTCTCAAGACCATAAAACACGATGATTTTTTATTACCAAAAAACTTATACCCATACATTTTTACAAACACATATTTCAAATGAAATATAAATTCTTTTAAGGTCGTATCTCTGTACAAAAGAAAAAAAAAATTCAACGCAAAACAACTTTGTATATATTTCTATTCACACAGGAATCAAGTGAAATGTTAGAGGTTTCCTTTCGGTCATCTTTCATCTTGTGTCTGGCTGTTTGTGGTGTTTTATAGTGAAAACTGTGATTTGTTGAAACAACAACCTGATGGTTTCATACTTCATTTTAATGGTGGCTCGCTGTTGCTGTATATCAAATCAAAACTAAGGACCATCATGAACAAAAAAAAAAAAAATTGGAAAATATTTTGTACATGTGTGTAGTTTGTTGTATTGTAGTTCATATGTCAAATACACCAACATATTATCCCTAGATTTAACAATGAAACCCCAGAGAAAAGATGCCAAAAAACAAAACATTTAGGAAAAAAATTTTTCACAAAATAATACAAGTATGAAGTTAGAAAATAAAATAAAAATATGGTTATATGTTTGTGTTTTAAGGTATTGGGTAGGGAAAAAGGATATGTCCAATTTTAAATTTTAGCTTAACTCTAAAGTCGACACTTTATTTGTGTCGCACAAAGTGCCACCTGTGCCTGGCTGGCCCAACTTGTATTTTGTATGGAGTTTTTTGTGGGTTTAGAAAAAACTCACACTTACGAACCCCTGGGCCTGGCTGGAACTACTTCTATTCGTATGGAGTTTTATAGCTACAGCTAAAACATTTTGTTGTCAACAAGAATAATTCTTCGAAATAAAAGCAAAGAAAGAATTCTTATGTGTTGCGTATAATTTTTGATTTTATTTACTACTGAACATATTTATAAGCACAGGAACTGGCCAGGCTCAGGTGGATACAATATGCACAAAATTTTCATTTGGTCAATTATCACGCCCACGGTGTTTAAATTTGCACTTTCTTCCTGTTTTCTTGCAAAAAACACTTCGGGCCAAAAAATCGGAGCAACTTAAAATCTCTTTTTGGGCTAAAATGTGTTTAAACCAAAAAATCTATAAATAAACCGAGGAAATGCGACGCAAACCAACCAACTATATCTAAATCCTTTAACATATAAACCATTTTTAAACGCATAAAATTTGGCGTTTAAACTACCAATACAGACCATGTGAATTTGATAAGATTTATCGTAGTGCTGCCGCATGTTATTTTTTAACAACATATAATACATGGGACACTGATTTATAGTTGTTGAGTTTAAACCACAAACAAATTCAAGTTTACTTCATCTAAGCCCCCGTTTAAACTACCAGTGATTTATTAGCAACTAGCATTTAACCAGCTACTTCGTTAGAGTCTTCTTTTTCTTCGTGGACATATCTGTATGCCAATGTTTATTTTCTCATTCACTCAGGACCTTGCATGTTTAATTTTATCTTTCCAGGTCCGATGCTAACCGAACTTCAAAAAATACCACTTAATGAATAAAAAAGTACCAAAAATTTCCCTCTTATAGATTCTCATCCACTCAGGACATTGCAAGTTTGATTTTAAGTTTATAGATCCAATTCTATCGGATATTCAAAAAGTACCAGTAAATTAACAAAAAAGTACCAAAAACTTCCCCTTATATATTCTTATAAAATTCAAGATGCAATGTACTGAGTGGATGTTTCTAGGTCCAATACTAACGGAAATTCAAAAAGTACCAGTTAAAGAACAAAAAAGTACCAAAAAGTTCCGTCATAGATTCTTATCCACTCAGGGCATTACATGTTGAATTTTATGTTTCTAGGTCCAATATTAACGATAATTAAAAAAATACCAGCTGTAAAACCAAAAAGCTAAAGAAAAATATCAAATTTCCCGTATTTCCTTTTTTGGTACTATTTTTTCTCCCCATTAAAGTATCAAAATTTTCAGTATTGTAGTGGGAGCCCATAATTTAGTACGAATATGTCAATGAATGGAGGAAAATGTTTTGTAAAAAAGAACCAAAAATAGTTACGATTTTCACCCCTTAAATGTTCGAATTTCGAAAAAGTACCAAATTCATATTCGTATTTTTTTGATAAGTTTCGAATGTGGTATAAACTTTGGTTCTATGTTTATTGGTTCAAAAGATAGATGGGGTGTCAAAAAAGTACAAAAATTCAGGTTTTACCCGTTTACTCCCTAAAAGGTCCAAATTTCAAAAAAGTACCAGACACCTGTCCGCTTATTTTTCTAAAGAACAACGATAAGTATTACATTTTTTTTGTATCTCTTTTAGTTTTGGAGACATAAGGTTACCGTATTTTCCCGTTTTTACCCTTTTTTACTCCCTAAACATTTGAATTTCCAAAAATCCCGTCTTAGTGGATCGATTTTGAGAGCGACCAATCTCTGCTCCAAATTTCAAGTTATTAGCTTCAGGCGTTTAGGCTGTGCGATGATGAATCAGTGAGTCAGTCAGTGAGTCAGTGAGTCAGTCAGTAACGTTACAATTTTATATATATAGATTAAGGGCTTAATTCTAGCTTTGCTCTAGTTCAGTTTTAGTTAAATGCTTGCTTAGTTTTACAAGCAGGCGCAAAACTTGTAACCCGATTTTATTTGCCTGTATTTTTATTTAAAAAAAAACTTAGTTTTGCTTTTGAATTCTAGATTTTTTATTGAGTAGAAAAAATGATATCTGCCTAGTGGCTACTTCCAGAGTTAATCGCCCTACGAGTCTTATTTATAGCATTTTTCATCACTCTTGCCAGAACTTTCGGCGATAGGTTTTCGCATTTCTAAAGACTATTTTATTTGAGGACTTCCAAGAGTCTAAGGCTTGCTGACAAAGACTCGTGACATCAAGAAACTTTACAAA
Source organism: Pollenia labialis (assembly GCA_949318255.1). Classification (NCBI taxonomy): domain Eukaryota; kingdom Metazoa; phylum Arthropoda; class Insecta; order Diptera; family Polleniidae; genus Pollenia; species Pollenia labialis. Next base: position 5,662,888 of record OX439140.1, read on the forward strand.
AAGAAGTCTAGAACGTCGATATTGGCCGAGCTTGCCAGCCAGTGCATATCACCAAAACTAGTGATTAGGCGTTTCGGAAATGCAACCCTTAGAATATTGGTTGAATGCCGTGCAGTATGCGCCGTTGCTCCATCTTGATAGATGTGGTTCTTCAGTCCCAGTACGATCTGTTAAGGTAATATTATCTTTGGTGGCATTTTAATCCGACATCAAATTCTGGGCGCCACTTATGCCATCTCGGATCCTTCTCCCCTAGTGTCCATATTTTTGCATGTGCAAAGAAAGCCCTTTTAAAACTTTGTACGTCTAGCTTTAAAATTTCTTAATTTTATGCCACGCCCCACGATAAGGCCTATTTTTTCTTTACATTGCACTTCTTGTTTTGTTTGTTTTTGTTAAACATGGCTCTAAAGCGTTCTTGTTCACAGTTGCCGCTTGGTTCGCGAAAAAAATAAGTCCCGGTGACCTTTCCAACGTAAACACCACACTATACAGTTAGTATGAGCGGATGTAATGACTCTTCGTGTGTTATACGCGGATTTTCTGTTAACCTGAAGCAATAATTCTGCTTGTTCATGTAGACACAGAGATGGAAATAGGCCTCGTCGCCCATGATGCTTGACGATGAAAACAATTACTCCGCGTTCTTGTGGAGTATAGCGCACCATTTCTTTACCGCATCTTCCGATCGAGTGATGTTCAGTTCAGTTGTAGTTTAGTTCAAATTCAAGTTCGGTTCTAGTTAAGTTCTGGTTAACGAAAATTTTCTTCATCTGCACCATTATAGAAACACACGTTATTTGAAAGAAAAAAAAAATGCTAGAAACTATTGTTTCATTGCGTATATGTGTGTATTCCTATACATGACATTTGCAATCAACTTTTGCTGCACGTACACATGCGACATGTCAAGTGAATTTAAAACCATTCGTGATATCATGTTCATGTAAAAATTTATACATGCAGACGTACACATACTTCTGCATAAAAATGTATTGCATATGTGTGTGTAAATTTTAAAATTTTGTAAAGAGTGCATTCTGATGTAAAAGTGTGTGTGAGAGAAGAAACGTATTCATTTTTTTATGAGACCATGAAACACAATAGTCACTTGTATTAAATATATAGTCACAATACTTGTGAAGATGTAGATGCGTTTGTGAATTAGTAGTGCCTGCTGCAAATGCATTTAAGTAGGTTTTTATGTGAGTTTGTATGGCAAGAATGATGATGACGTTTAGGTTGCCAGTCGTAAATGTTGTATGCTGCATTTCGAGCATTATATTTTTATAAAGGCATAGATGGTGTGTACATTTGAAAGTACAATAAATGTTTAACTAAAACCGAGGATACGCCATCTGTGTATGACACCATTGGGTGCCATTATTATTAAACCGTTTTTGAAACAACCAACATTTCGTTCTTTTTTTTTTTTGTTTAAAACAGAAAAAATTTTATTATTGCGTTCTTTTTTTGCCATAAATGCTAAATGAATATGTGTCTGTATGTATGTTTATATGTATGTATGTATGTTTGTATGTAAATAAGCAGCACATTTGGTAAATATTTATTAAAGCAGTCAACTTAACGAGGCATAAAGAAAAAAATGTTTTCCTCAAGTAAATGCTCTTGTGTTTAAAACTGCCAAAAAGAAAATCAATAACAAAACCTTCAAAATGTCAGTTATTTATTTAAAAGCGTGACAAACTCTCGTCCTAGTTTAACAATAGTTTAAACGCTATTTTTCCCAGTTACCGCTATGGATCTGTAGTACCTCAATCTAGTTATATATATATAAAAAAGTGCTCCCTACGAAGACTTCATACCTTAATTTCTTAAAAGAAAAATTCTTTCATATTCATCTTTTCTGAAATACAGGGTAGCGCATTAGTAACGTTATGATTTCATAAGCAAGTCCCCTTATTGTTTACGTTTTTTTTTTGTTTTTTTTTCAGAATTAAGACTCATCTTGTTCAATTTTATTTGAAATTCAGAGGACTGATTATGACAGTCGTAATCGAATACTTTTTCGTTTCGAAAGCAATTTTATTTATAATTCTTTATGTCGTTACTGAATCAATCCATATTATTTTTTCAGTTTGTTAAGCATTTATTTGAGTTTTCAAAATACTGAAAAAATAATTTCGATTCGTTCAGTATCGCCTGAAACAAAATTGCTTCCGAATCGAAAAAGTATTCGATCACGACTGCCGGAATTACGTCCCACGATTCGAATATTCAGACACAAAGTTCATATCGATAATATCGATCATATCAATGGTCACGTGAATAAACAACATTGCAGAATATGGGGCGGTTAATGTGAATTAAATGCAAGACAATAATTGAAAATTCTTTAAGGCCCGAGGTAAAGAAGAAACCAGAACTGTGTTTACAACATGATGGAATCACAGTTGCGATTTCGATTTACATGAGCACATGCCATTAGGCCCACTCTGATGGTGGATTGTGACCGCATGGCGAGCTAATATATGCACGTACCAACTTTCCCTATGTGTGTAAGGATAATTTTCACAAACCGGTCGCAATTTGATTGTGCAATCGGACAAAAATGATACTATCACCCAGGTTGTGGAGTCGGAGTTGAGGTTTTTGTACCGGAGTCAGAGTCGGATTACCTACAAAAAACTCGCGACTCCGGCTCCAAAATTTATTTAAATACATTTTCTTATATTTTCCAAAATAAAAACTCTTCGGAATTGGCGATGCAATATTTAAAATATCGATTTGCAATTTTTACAAAATAATTTTCTTGCTATATTTAAGCATTAAAAAGGAACTGCATTAAAAAAAAGAGTTTAAAGTTATTTAAGCCCTTATGACACTTCATTTTTTATTCATTGAATTTATATAGAATTGATAGAAAGAAACATAAATGTTGGAAAGAGCAAACTATAAAAAAAGTAAACAGCAATTTTTTACAGCTTTCTGGTATGATTTTTTTTTATTTAATTAAATGTCGTCCACTTTTTGTTTATAAGAAACAAAGCAAAAAAAACCGGTTAACTGCTGAATTTGCCCTACATCGCTGATTCAGCAACAGTTTTAATATTTCAAGCTGGAACTGTTAATTTTAGGTTTTACAATTTTACATTTTCTTTTCGAGATAACTTCACTTTTTATCGATAACTTTTAACATTTTTTGACAGTTTGCTATTTATCTTAATACAGCTGAACTCTTTGCACTTGGTAAATTTTTCTATTACACTTGAACAATGCCAGTACCGGGGGCTACTGACTGCCACCGTGCCAAATAGCAATAGAGTACTTGGCCTCAAGATATCCGAAAACTTAAAGAGCCCTGTGATTTCGGATCTTTGCGACAACCTAGGTATGCATGCACCTGACGCGCCTTTGATTTTTAATGTCCGAGGAGAGAATATGAACGCAGGAGAAATTGCCATGCACCTCTAGACCGCTACCATATCTTTGTTTTAAAGAACACCATGAAAGTACGACTATAAAACGGAAAAGATAAATAAATCTCTTTCGATATCTTTCAATGGCTTCTCAATAGTACGCATACTATTATCAGTGATGTTTGTTTAATTTGTCACCTTTCGGATCCCAGGAAAAGACCACCCTTATTTGCCCAGGAGAAAGTAACACCAAAATTTAAAATCTCTTAAAAATGATCCATACACCTCCGGGAGAAAGATGAAGCAACATCTTATCCAACTATGGCTCTTGTTTTGGCGACCGAATAATATCGAGTTTTTCTGATTTTAACTGGTCACTGCGTTTGTCCGTTTCTTTGGGGGTTACCTAGATTTTAAGTTATATGCCAATAAGCCAAACACCATACAATAGCTTAAGGTGAATATCCGAGAAGAAGGGAGGGCACTGGGACCTGCAATATTAAGAAAGTTTTGAAAAATGCTCTGGAAAGAGCACGTCAGGTCGAAGCAAACAATGCCATTTGAAATATGTTATTTTTAAAACTTAATGTGAACTTGTTTCCAAACTAAAATCTAAATTTAAATAAATGGCAACGTTAAAAGCAAGGCCCATCTATCAGGTATGCTTACTTGTACAAACACAAAAAACGATTCTTTTTAGTTGTCAAAAATTTACTACCACATATACAAAGCAAAAGGAAAAAACGTGTTTGTGTGGCATACCATAAACGTAAACAAACGTATACATGCACATGTAAGCAAAATGTAAACAACTTTTGACAACTTAAAAGAACATAAACAATGATCATCAGGCTTCTTGCGCAGACCTTTTCAATGGGCCTTGGTTATAAGAAAATAGAAAGAAAAAAATTATTCATTAAATAAATAATAAATTTACTTATGCGCCACCCTGTACATATGAATTAATGTTGGCAATTGTTAGAAAATTTATTTAAAAAATAAACTCAGTTTTGAAAAAGATTCAAACATACAAACACAACAAGAAACTAAGTTTTTGAAAATTTTGAACATACATACATATCTGTCAAAATAAGCCAATTAATTCGTCAATTTGAATTGAGAAAATATGATATTTAAATTTACAAAAGCGATGAAAAATACTACAAACATCTGACTAAATGTATGTTTTATACGGTGTAGTAACATAAATAGTGAGAGCATCAGAGAAAGATTGATTAATTGATTTTGTTTAATAGAAAACATGTGTCATATCGTTTTTATAAATTCAATTAACTTGCATGCGAGATAGAGAGACGCAGCTGAGAAGCTCAAATCAAATCAATGGCGCAAAAACAAAACCCTTTCATGAAAAAAAATTTCAAGGGTTTTGTCAAGATAAGTTTTGTGCATTATTTTCGTCAGTTCAGTAATACGAATACGGATCAATGATATAGTGTCATAAAACTAGTAGTATAAGTGCGCGAAACGCAGTTTTCCTAAAAGTCTTAGACCTAAAGCGATTATCCTTACACAACATGCTCCATAAATGCTATAAACTACAGTTAAGTTTTATTATCCACGTACTAAAGACATAATACTAAACTAATACTACAACTAACTCCACTTGTACAGAGCAGTGCGACTAGTATGTGTAATGAATTAATTTACAATGTCGTTGTCGTTGTTGGATTTTATGGCAGTTTGGAAGTCGTAATTTATACTGGTGTTGTGATAGAATTTTTTGCTTACTTTGTAAAAAAAATGTTGTTGTGTTTTTGAAGATAGACACATATAGATATTGAACTCGAAAAGAAAATAGGAGAAAAAGTTTCTGATAGTTTAAAACGAAGTGAAATTGCATTACGAAATTTTCTACATTGAAGGAAAAGCCAAAAAAGTTCAAGGAATTAGAAGCATTACGCTACGTAGGTTATTATCTTTCTCGAGAAGAACTTGCAAATTGGGTATCGCACGAGTTGAGGACTTGTTTTATTCCTTTTAAATATGAAAACAATTTTGCATTGAATCATTATTAACAATAAAAAAATTGGATCCATTACGACAACCAGAAGCGCAAGAGATCGTATGTAAAGCCCGGCCAACCAACCGAATCAACGCAAAAGCCAAATATCTATAGACCAAAGAAATCCTCTGTATTTAATGGGACTAGAAGAGTCTTTTCTGGGCTACTGACAATTACAAGGGACCTGTACCGAACACAATTGTTTCTTTTAAAGCAAGCCTTGACTATAAAAGGGCCAGAATATGCGAGCAAACATTCAGCTGTAAACTTTATTATAACAACGCTTGACCAAATGTTTAAATACCAGTTAAAAATTATTTAGAATATTGATGCAAGCCAGGGACCGTAACTGTTATAACTTTTTTCAAAAAACCCAAAAAATAACTATTTTTTTACAAGTATTTTTGTGGTCATTTTTTGACCAATATTTTTTCAGTCAAATAAAAAAATAAAAGTTAAAATTTGACTGCTATTTTTTCAGTCAAAAACAAAATTTAATTTTAACTTTTTTTTAAATTCCCTAAGCTAAACCCCGCGAAGCTCTGCGCTTGTCTGAAGGAAAGAAACCAGAGTCTCTGGCAGGAACCGAACCCGCAACCCCCGCGCTGATAGACTAGCTCGCTACCAGCTAGCCCACCGGGGCTTGACTTGTTTTTATTAGTCGAAAAGAGAAATTTTATAGTTATCCTTTTTGTTAAATAAAACATTTTTCGTAACTTTTAAAAAATCAATACCGCACATTTGACGAAAAGGATATCGGTCTAATTTAATATTTTTATTTACTGTACTCAATCAAATTTTAACTTTTATTTTTGACTCAAAAAATATCAGTTAAGGATTTTATTCTTTGGCTTATAACCATCACAATGCTATACTCAAATAACGTACCGCCCAATTTCTCCTGTCTGACTGTTTGAACTGAAATTTTGATAATAAATGTTTTTTTTGATCCCTGGTTAAAACTTGCCCCTTGTTTTGATCGATGCAGAGCGGTCTTATTGGGATTATCCGAAATTGACTTGATTCGTTCTCAAAAAATTAGCAGTTTTTCTTTTGGCGCGGAATAATAAAAGTTTCACAATAAACACACTCATTAAATTATGTTTTTTAAAACATTCCTTGAGTCACTAACCTAGTTCCAATTAATCTCCTGTAGGTGGTTGACTTACTATTATGCGGTAATAGAATAGATTTACGCGCCAATTTTTTTTTTTTTTTCTAAACGAAAACACGTTTATCTCCCAAAAAAAATACGAAAAAAGCCGATACTACAAAAAATAAAATGCGTTGCATACAACGAAACTTAAAGTTAGTTGCAGCAACATACAGCCGTGAAAATAAAAATACACTAGTACACACACACACACACACATTTATTTATGCACAAACCCATTGATAAAGTTGTAAAGAGAGAAAAAAATTTAGATGGATGTTTACGGTTTAACTTTGTAATGATTCGGTTTTTTTCTATGGTTTTTTTTTTTTTTTTTTTTGAGAGCAGTTTATCTATTGTTTTAGTAGGATTTTGTTTTTTGTGCATTTTTAGGTGTTCTATTGTTATTGTTGTTTTAACATGGTAACATTGTTATTGTCTCGTTGAATTATCATCATCAACCTCAACCATGTTTCAAATACTGACGACTCTAACTTGACGTCGCGTTGTCTAACATGCTGGCTGACTAACTATTTTGGTTGACTGCCCTATCGGCTACCTCTCCTCTCTTCTAGCATTTCAGCAGCACTATCTGTATTACAAAGGTTGATTGTATGTTATTGGTTTTTCGTTCGCTACCGTGGATGTGTATGAATGAGCGTTTGTGCTTCAGTGTATGTCAGAATGAGTGAATGAATGAATAAATGACTGAAACAGTTGACATTGATGGCAATGAAGATGAAGATGTGCATCAGCCCGCAGTTTTGCTGACTAAAAAAACCTGACGATAATTTGAGTGTTGATAATGTTGCTGTACACTTGTTGTAATAGTTGCAGTTTTTATTGTTGCTGCTGTTTTATATCCAACCTCAAGCTCTTTTGATACCGAAAGACTCTGGCATAAACTGGTTACAACAAATAACAGATTTAGCATGTTGTCTGCCTGTCCGTCTGGCTGTGTTTTTTTTTTAGTTTTCGTATTGTCGAACACAAAATTAATGCTGCAGATTATTTGTGTTTTGAAGGTTTTTTTCTTAACTAGTATTTTGTTTTTATATTATTTTTTTGTTAGGAGCTTGTTTTTGTTGGTTTAGTGATGATATTCTTGATAATTCGTTGGGCTAATATCGACATACTCAAAAAAAAGGTGTAAAGTTTTTGCAATTTTTACTTTGAAGTCAAAAACACTCTAAAGTTTTAAGACATGCTAATTTAATTAAATCGAATAGATATAAAGTAATAGAGTTAGATAGTTGTATAGTTGTATAGGCATTGAATAGTATATTTAAATAGTCATGCGCTCATAGTCATATAGTAAAACAGTCATAAATACAAATCAATTAGTCATACACTTTTGTTATCATTTAGTTATATGGCTATAGGGATATAAAGACATATGGTCAAAAAATAATATTGTAGTCAATAAACATATCATCAGAAAGTTCGGTATCCATATTTAGTTATGTATAACAAAAACTTTTAAATATTTCGCTTATCTACGGCCTTATTCATAAAAAAGTTTAGTAAAGGCTCATGAAACGAATTTTCAATTAAAATAAGGTGGTTAGTCTCTTTAAGTAAATCTATCGTAGGATCGAAGCTCATTTTGAAGCACTGTTGTCTACTACGGCTATAACTTGTTTCTATTCTTTTAATACTCCTTTTATAAACTTGTTTTTTTTTTTTTTTGTTGTTACTTGTGAGATTTCATAAATGGCATAACATATTTATAATATTTATTCTTTAAATACACTCATGTTGACATTTGAATATCATAAATTTCAAAATTCTTTTGTGGTTAAAAAATAATTGCTTTGTAAATATGATGTGGTTGGTTGCTGTTTATTGAAAAATCTTTTGTTTTTATATTTTTTTTATCGTTTTCCGTTTCTATTTGCAAATAACTAAAATACGATAGAGTTATTGCAACTAACATTGAAATGCTGACAAAAAAAAAAAAAATTGGGTATTGGAAAATAATGCAGTCATGTAAAACAATTTTATGAATTTGATGAAAAAAAAACAAAGTAAGGAAATTGGCAATTGGGAGAACTTGATAACCATATGATCAGGGACCGTAACGGTTATAAGTTTTATTTTAAAAATTACTTTTTAGTCATTATTTTTTGAATTTCATTTTTTCGCTTAGAAAATAAAAGTTATTTTCTCAATTTTATTTATTCCTCAGAATTAAAAGTTATTTCAATTACTTTTGAGTATTATTTATTTCTCAGAATATAAAAATTATTTCTCTATTCCAAATTTTTATTTTTGATAAATACACTGAAATGCTCATTTCACTGGTTGCCTCTCCCAAATCTTTAGGAAACCTTTTTCCAACGACTTCGAAAAAGCTAAAGATATACAAATTGTAAAAGGGAATGTAAATAGATACACTCACTGTTTATTGTTTTGGTGTTCTGTCTTTGCTTTGATATCGTTTGCAGTAAGACTTGAATGTTTGTAATTCTCATTCGTTTTAGAGTTTATCAAAAATAAAAATTAGGAATTAGGCACTTCATATAGAAATCTTTTTAATAATAAGTTTTTGATTCCTAAAAATAACTTTATTATAAAAATTATTTTTGAGCAGCACACGCAGAAAAAATTCTCCAACATTTTTCACAAATTAAAGCATTAGTCAGAAATAAAGTCGATTTTAACTAAAAATTTAATCAAGTAAATTAAACATTTAATCAAGTTAATTAAACGTTTAATTAAGTGAATTAAACATTTAATTAAGTGAATAAAATATGTATGTAAGAAAAGATAAACTCACTGTTTATTGTTGGTGTTTTGTTTTGGCTTTGATATTGTTACAAGTGAGACTTTGAGTGTTTATAATTCTTATTCGCTTTAGTGTTTTATTTGTATAATATTTTTGGCTTTTCTAAAATCTCTGGAAAAGGTTTCCTGATGAGCTGGCCTAAGCAACCAGTGAAATGCGCATAGAAGCTAGCTTTCCCTCAACAATAAATTTCAGTGTATTTATCAAATATGAAAAACTGGGAATTTAGCACGTCATACGGAAATCGTATTAATAATAAATTTTGTATTCCCGAAAATAACTTTGATAATAAAATATTATTAATTTGGTTACTGGAGCAAATTTTATTAATTTTTTAATTAATATCACATATTCATTTTAATTTAAATTATTTTTTTTTATTTGTGCAGCTGCAGTTCAGCACCAAACTTTGGCATGAACTGTGTTATCTATTAAAAAATTTACCGCCGCCAATTTTTATATGTATAAATATCAAAGTTTTTTAGGAAGTTATGGCATTTAAAGCATTTTTCGGGAGTAGTATTTGTGAGGTCAAATAAGGTTGCAATAAAATAAGTTAAGATCAAATTTAATCTAAATACCACCATGATAAGATGGTTTATGGGAACAGACTAAAGTTCGAAAAGAAGCTTGTATGGGTTCTATGCGAAATTATGGACCGATTCTCTATATTTTATATAGGCTTGTTCCTCGTGGCCATTAGAACCTTTATACCAAATTTCATAATTAACAGAACTGAGATTAACTTGGACAACTAGCCAGCCGGACTGGCGGATAATGGTTGATCGATTCACAAAGTGATTCGAAATCGATCGGTATACTTAAATATGTAACGCACATCAGAACAAAGGCATAATGCCCTCTCTCCATTATTGAGGTGTTGGTATAAATATAAGGCTCTGACACTAAACAGCTACAAGACTATAATTTTTAGACTACAAGGCAAAAAGTCTTTCATACTATGAGACTAAAGCTCGATTCACCCATGCGTTCCGAACAATATTTTTGTCCGGACAAAATTTTTTTATAGAGTTTAACGTCTTACTTCTGAGAGAGAGAAAAAATATTTTGTTCGACAAGTTTTTTTTTTTGAATTGGTTTAATTTTAATTTTTGTTCAGAACAAAATGAACTAAGTTGCCACATAAAAGTGTATTCGCAAAAATATTTTAAATTTAATAAAGGTTTAACAAACGTTTGTTAAATTTAATAATTGCTTAGGAATACGGAGGTATGTCTTTAAAACTATTTACTGTTTTCTAAAATAGAAATAGAAATTTTGGAAATCCTTTTATCTAGTTGTATCTATATTTTTGTTCATTTCTGTGACATTTTTTAATTTCTCTATATATTCTATTCATCATTCATATACCCATGTTTTTATTTTTCTCAATAAATATTATTTCTTGAATTTCCTTTTGGTAGTCAGTCACTTACATAGCTAGAATACAGTAAATAGAGTTTTAGAAGTTTTTTTTGATATTTTTTCCATTCTATATAAGAAAGTGCTTTTCAGCCAACATTTGTCAAGGTTTAATACTTTCAAATGAAGATGACATTTAAGTTTGCTTTTCCATCTCTCAAAAATATAGAAAAAGAAAAATGTATGCATTAAAAAACAGTTTTCATAAAAACATTTACTGAAAATATTGATAAAATGCACATGCTACAGTTTATGTTCATTTAAAATTTCGTACATACATATATTTTAATTGAGGCCCCTATTACGGTTTACAACTGAACTTAGTTGAGTTGTAATTAAGACAACTGGTTGTGATCAGTTGTAATTTATGTTTGTTTTTGTACTCAACTGAGTTGAGTTGTAAACCGTAATAGGGGCATGAGAAATTCTGCGCAGCAATAAACTTTACAATTGTTACAAGATATATAAATTATCTTTTAAAAAATCCCAAACTGAATTTAAAACAGAAAATTTTTTGCTTTTTTAAGAACAACACAAATTTAAATGGAAATTACGTTTTTGTAAAAGAATTTCAAAACGAACTTTTTAATAGCGGCAATTATTAAAAGAAAAGCCAGGACAGAAAGTGTAAGTATTTAAACAGTAAGAGCACCTAAAGGGATCTGCTTTTAGTCATAATATCAATGTATGTATGTACATAACACACACCCATACATACATATACATATGAAGTCTTCTCTTTCGTTAGTTTTCGTTGTGTATCGTAAAATTTTTCAACATTAAATATTAATTTTATATGAAAACTTTTTTATATATTGCACTTATTTGCCAGCAAATTGTGCAAAAAATAAAAACAGCAGAAAGAAAATTTTTCAAAACTTCCATTTGTTTAATTTTTAATTTATGAATGATAAGAACATAAATTTCAACTTGTTTTTTTTTTCTCTCTAAAATAAATATTTCTCCCCAACGAAACATTTCACTCAACTATGATGATGCACAAGAATAGCAAAATATTTACTAGTACATACAGTTTAAGTACGATAATATCAGTAGCAGAGTTACATTGACTTTTCATTACAGTCAACGAAACTTATTTTTTATATTCTTTACTCAGAAGATTCAACAAAAACAACAAATCTGATCATAAAATGTCCATAAATATAAACTTCTATACATTTTTTCTAAAACTTTTTCTGAAAAAAAAAAAAATGAAAAAAAATAAGTAAACAAATAATGGACATAGATAGATAGAACTTTGTCATTTTGCTGTATGCAAAAATAAGGATAGGATGAGCCGTAAAATAAGAGTTTTAAAATTAAGAAATACTTGATTTTTAGGAAGATAAACGGTGAAACATTGACAGGGAGCTAAAAAAGCTTCAGCCATAAAATATTAATATTTATGTATAATCTACAGTTGAAACGATAGAATTTTATAAATATTCACAATTTTTAAAACTTTTAAGATATTTTAAAAATTTTTCAAAACGGTATCTACTTTATATATTTTTTTCAAAAATTAACGATAATTAGAAAATTTACCGCATTTATTAACTTGTTGGAAAATTTACGATATTTAGTACATCTTTGAAAAATTTACGATATTTATTAAATTTCTTAAAAATTTGCAATATTAAGTAAATTTCAGGAAAATTTTTTATTTATTAAATTTCTAGGAAAATCTTCAACATTTTGTAAAATCTTTGGCAGTTTACGATATTTAGAATTTTTTTTTTTTGAAAATTTAGGTTATTTATTCAATATATTCAAGATGTTCGAAATTTTTAACGATAAATCAGAGACTAATAATGTTTAGAAAATTTCTAAAACAAATGTACGGTATTTATAAATTTTTCGAAAACTTACGATTTAAATGTCATTTTTCAATTTACAATATTTTGTAAAGTTTTCGATATTTTTAATTTACGATATTTTTAAAATTTGGCAAAAGCGGTACTTAATGTATTTTTCAGAATATATTACTAAATTTATTAAATCTTTGAAAAATTTACGATAAGTTAATTTTTGGAACATTTACTATAAGTTAATTTTTGAAAAATTTACGATATTGATTGAATTTTTAAAAAATTTGGTTATTTATTAAATATTTGGAACATTTACGATATGAAGTACATTTTTTGAATATTCGAGATTGTGCTTATTTTTTTTAATTTACGATATTTAGTAAAGTTTTTAAAAATTAGCCATGTTTAGAAAATTTACGATATTTATTAATTTTTCGAAACCATACGAAATTTAGTAAATTTTTTTGAATAGTCGTTTGAATTTTTTAATTTACTATATTCAGTAAATTTATCTAGAATTTACGATATTTATTAATTTAGCAAAAACTTACGATGCTAATTAAACTTTTCGTAGATTCAAGATGTTCTTTTTAAAAAATATAAGATATTAAGTTAATTTCTTAAAAATTTACCATTTTTATAAATTTTTCGAAATCTGACGAATTTTAGTAAAAAGGTTTTCAAAATGTATTTTTTAAATTGGTTTGTACATGTGTGCAAACAGAAAACATATACTTTTTAAGTGAAAAAGAATGCAGACACAAGAATTGGCTTTTAACTCATCTCCATGCTGTAATTTACCGATGCAACCGTTTATTTAAGTACTTAATAAATGGCGAAATGGGTTTTTTTAATTATTAAGTTTTTTTACTTCCGTTTTAATATTAGGTATGAATTACTTTTTATGAAACAAAAAACCTTTACATGAAGCTGTATTTTAATTCTACTCAAAAACATCATTATAAGGAGCAAATCAATCAGGAAACGTTTTCGAAAATTAATACTGTTTTTATCAAGCTCAACAAAAGAGGAGAACATTTAATTCCGTTTGGTTTTTTTTTTAATCCACAAGCTTCATTGTGTTCGGTTCGGCTCATACATGTTCGTCTCTTTTCTCTGGTAAAAAATTAAACATTTTTTACAAAATCAAAATACACATAAAAAAACAAAAAGCCAGCAAAATAATTATACACAAACAAAACATATACAAGCTGTTCGTGGCGCGGTCGATTCTAAAATTTTTTGTTTGTTCATTTCTTTGTCAATGTTAAAAAAGAAACATGAAAATATAATTTTTGTCTACAGTATCATTACAATTGTTCTGTTTTTTTAACGAAGAACAGAACATCATATAATGTTCGGCTCTCTCTTGAAAATATTTACGAACGGTATTAAGGGTTGTGTTCGTCTACATACACAATCACTACAAAAATAGATATCGTTCTTGGGTGTGTTAACCGAACGCTAAATAATGTAATGGTCCAACAGCAAAAACAATGGAAGAGTATATGGCAAAATCATTCTGATTGATTTTTTTTTATTCACTGAAAAGTACAAAGAAAACGATTGCAAACGTTTCGCTTTGATTATGTTCGTACTCTGGAGCTTATGATATTTTAAAACTTTATAAAAATATACGAACAAATTCTGAAAAATTTTAAAGATTAACAAGATTTGAAAATGTTTACCACATTTTTAAAAATTTCCGAAAATTTTTATAGTCTTATAGTCCTGTAGTGCATTAGTCTAAAGCAGCCCATACACGATTCAATTCAATTGTCAACTGAGTCGTTTGTTGTTAAATTCAAAGCGCGTATGGCTTTGTCAATTGATTAGTTTGACGGTTGTCGAGTTGGTTGAAGAAAAATCAAAAGATTTTGATTTTTTCAAGTTGACTACTAAGTCTTTCAATTCGATTGTACTGTGTGTGCTCGAGTCTCTTGATCAGCTGTCAAAATTAATGTTTGAAGTTTTCTTTTGTAAACAAAAAGTTAAGTATTTAAAAATTGTCTATTGTTTCATTAAATTTTAAAATTAAATTAAAATCTTTCAATTCAGTTGATGAATTGTGTGCGGCCAAACATCAATTCAGTTAAAAGACTCAGTTGATAATTGAATTGAAACGTGTGTGGGGCGCATAATAGTCCGTTAAACCTTATAATCTTAGTCTTACGGTATTTATAGACACACAGTTATGTAATAATTTTTTTCTTGATTGGATAAAAAATGCAAAGAATCATGAAATCTTTAAATATATAAAATATTTGGTTTACCCTATATTTATTGCTTAGACATGATGATGAAGCTGTCTACAAATGTTAATATTATTTTTTCAGATATTTTTTTTCTTCTTTTTGCTTCAAAATGAAAAATGTTAATGGATATTTTATGTCATTTAATGAAAGATGAAAAAAAACTCGAAAAAAGCAAAACTTACAACAATAACACTGCAATAAAAATAAAAACAACAGCAGCAGCAATATTAACTGCTCGCACTACAAAAGATACAAACAAAAAACTTTATCAATGAATATTACAAGACTATAATATTATTTAAAATAAAAAACAGAAACGTATTAAAATTTATATATTAAAAGAAGGGAAAATAATTAGAAAATGAAAAAAGTTTAAGTATCAGCAAAGAAACAAACAAAGAATATATTGCCATACATATCTCGAATTAATTTTTATTAGCCAGAATATTTTCCCCCAAATTTCGTGGTATTGAGGAACTTAAGACAAGGCAGAACTTGGAAGGTTTTTTTTGTGGAGTGTATATTTAGATTTATTTTGTTTGATGTCTGAATTATGATAGCAAAGTAGAGAAACGTAAAATATTTACTGTCATTAAGTTTAAGTAATAATTTAATTCAATTATAAATTTAAAATTTTTTCAAAGACGCCTCTGCTACAATAAAAATAATACGCGCTCTAAGTACAAAATACAACTTAGACACTTAAATGACTGGTCAATTGTTCAAACTCAAATGCTCTTAAAACACAGATGCAAACACCCACACTTGCCAGCACAAACACTCTTCACACAAGCAGACATAATAAAACCAATGAACCAAATTGACAGACATACACATGAGTAAATGGATGGATGGATGGACAGATGGATGTGTGGACAGACAGTAGGACGGACCGACAGTGTTATAACTATAGATATAAGTGTGTTTGTAGAATATAATATGCACTTGTCATTATTATGTTTGTAAAATGCATAAAGTATTTGGTATAGTAAACAATTTAAGCTTACAATATTATTGTGTACCCTTAAATATATGCAACACACATACACACACACACACCAAACGCCTGTAAGTATGCTTTAATACTCATACAATAGTAAAATAAGTAGTGAGTCTATCGAAAATGTATGTTTTCAACTTTGTTAGCACACACACACATTCACATACATACTTACAAGAATTTGAATTCAAGTTTAAGTTGTATGTGTTTGACAGTGTATTCGTATGTGAGTGTTTGCTTAGTAGTTTAAAAATGTTGTGGTTGGTACTCACATTCTCCAACTTGGCTACAGTCTCATACATGGTCATGTTATTGACTTTTCCATATTGTACAATAAAATCAATATCAGCATTTGTTGCGGCTTGCCCTGAAGTTGTTAATGATGATGCTGTTGTTGTTGTTGGTGCTGTTGTTTTGTCAACTGTTGCTGTTGTCGACGACATTTCTGTTGATGTTGCTGATGTCGTTGTAATTGCTGTTTCGTTTAAATTATTACTGCCCTCGATATCTGGCTGTGACCAAACTAAACTTATTGAATTATTGGTAACCATTGTGGCATGAAGATCTTCAGCAGGACCGGGTATGCTGCCAGTTCCTAAGGTCAATACAAGAAAAAAAGAGATATTAAGTTTTACGATATATTGCAAATTTTTCGAAAATTTATATTTTTGTTAAACTTTTTGAAGACAATTATTTTTTAGAAAATTTTTTTTTCCCGAAAATTTACAACATTTTAGAATTTATTGAATTTATAGATGTTTTGATATTACGATATTTTGAAAATGTTTTCTAAAATGTATGTCGTTTGTTATTTTGCAATTAAATTTATGACATTTTAGAAAATTTCCGAAAATTTTAAATATTTAAGAAACCACAATTCTAATTATTTAAAAAAATTTTCAATATTGCCAAAAATTTTTAAAAATATACAATATAAGGTTAATTTTTTTAAGATTACAATATTTAGTACTTTTTCGAAATGTTACGATATTTACAATTTTTTCTTGAACATTTAAAATTTATTTTTTTTTAAATTTTAACATTTACGACATATTAATTTCGTTTTAGAAATTTACGATATTTTGAAAAAATTTTTTAAATGTTTAGAAAATTTTTCGAAAATTCGCGATAAATTGTTGAATTAAAAAATTCGGGATATTTTTTCGATTTCTAGAATATTTACGATATTTTGCAAACTTTAATTTCATAATGTCACAATAACATATTATCATATAAGTAGGTAAATATACCGTATAGTCTTCTACTTTATACTGATGCACAGAAAAAATGTTTGCAAAAAATTATTCAATTAAATAATTAATTGGTGTACATTGTTTATTTAATAAATTTTTTGTTTGCAGCAATTAATTTTTTTAATCAAAACCCATAAAATTAAATTTTTGTGCATATGTGGTGTATTTTTTAGTTTATGCAATTAATTTTTCAATTGACTTAATTTGTGTCCCATGACTCGAAAATACAAATCCGTTAATTGATATGATCAATTCCTTTGCAGGGGCAAAATTAGTAAAATATTTAATTGTCTGAACGAATTGTTTAATTAAAGTCGATTTTCTATTTTTTCTGTGTTTAGTTTAACAGCTGTGAAGGATTTTAGTCTCTTAGTTTTATAGTATTGTTAAAGGTTTATCGTCTTATTTTTCGTTTTATTGTCTATATATTTAATAAAATTGCAATAATTTACGATATTTCACAATATTTTCTATAATTAAAGGCATTTCAATTTTATTAAAACAGGATTTTAAAATCATAGATATTCAATTAATTTTCGAATTTAATTTTATTTGTTTTCTTAAAACGACATCATTTCAAAATGTTTCAATTTTATCTTTAACATTAAGATTTTATTTTCCATATTTTAATTTATTGCAATTTGTTTATGTCACATGTCCAACATGTCTCACTCCTTTTTATTCTCCTGGTTTTTGTTTCTGTTAAAACCATTTATTAGTAACAAATTAAATTAAATTCCTTAAAACTGACTCACACACTCACTCACTCACCTTCTTCGAAGCATTGCAGAATATTGCCGGCATACGATAAACAATCGGCGGTGGAGTTGGAGGTTGTGCCCGTAGATAATGAGGTGGTATGATGAACTGGCAAAACACCACGACACAAAGACATACAGGCTGTAGTAACGCCTCTGCGCACACAACAGGGTGTATGATCTCGCCCACCGGCAGCACAACGAGCAATTACAGCTAAAGAGGGTTGGAGGGAGATGGACAGAAGAAAATAACACAAATATTTAATAGAATGTTTAAACTATTGTTTAAGAGAGAAACAGGGGAAGAAACAACGACCATAAATAAATTTAAGAGAGATCAGAAAAAAATGGTATTTATTTTTATTGATACACTGCAAGAATGTTGCAACTTGCAAGTTTAGCAGCAACAAAATTTAAGCTCTAGCAAATGTTTTTTGCTGCAAACTTTACTCACATATGCATTTTTGCTGCTTAATTCAAATGCATATCGTGTTGCATATAAATCTTATTTAATGTCTTTTATTTTTTCATTATTCTTCCACTGAGTTGTATATTGCGTACAAGTGTAAAAAATGTATACAAACATTTGAAAAAATAAAAATAGTAGTAGGAGTAGTAGCACTAGAAGAACATTTACTACTTTTTCTTTTACAAAAAATATAACAAAATAAAAAAAAAAAAAAATACTTACACATTTGTGCTCGACACGCTGGTCCTAGTTTTTCAATGTCCGATAAACGTATGTTGTATGTACACAGTGGTGCACATTGCGGCAACAGTCCGGATGCTTGGCAGCATGTTGTCATGTTGTACTTTGTTTCGTTCACATCCTCCAGCTCTACGGGTTGGGTGCGTATGATGAGACGTGGTGAGGGTTCACTTTTACCGTATGCATTTATCGAAACCACATAAAACTCATAGTAGACATCTGGCTCTAAGCCTTCCAATATAAGTGGTGGATTTTTCTAGTTATAAATTTTCAGAAAAGAAAAAAAATGTTAAAGAAGTGAGTGAGTGGGTGGGTGTGAGGGGAAGAAACAAGGAAATAAATGTTAAAATGTAGTTTAGTTTATTATTAAGTATGTTAAAATTAGGGTTATAAATAAAGGAAACCGGAAGGCAGGCAACATAAGGAAATAAAACATCATGATAAAAATTTGAATAATGGTCTGAAATGACTTTAAAAAAAGAAGATAGGGAAATGGGAGGACTTTTCAAACGAAATATAACAAAGTAATGTTAAAAAGTATTGAAGTTATTTTAAAAATTTTAATTATTTAAAAGTAATATTATAAGTATGTATATGACTACTTGACTTAGTGAATGATTAAATAGAAGAATAAAGAAAATAGAAGATCGTCATATTACTATATAAAATTTTGCTTATATAAATGATATTTTAAATAATGTCTAAATGACAAATATCGTAAATTTTAGAAAGTTTGCTAAACGTTGTAAATATATGTATATATGGGGCATTGCACGCCAAATTATTTGTCTTATGCTACTCCCGCAAAGCTCCACACTTGTCTGCAGGAGACCAGTATCTGGAAGGAATCGAACCCGCTACCCCCGCACTAATAGACTAGCTCACTACCAACTAGTTGGTTTTCTTTTCTCAATGGAAGGATAACCCAATTAAAAAAAAACGTTATAAAAATCAAATTCAAAAAACTTGGAATATTTTTTAAATCTTAAAACAAATATTTCACAAAAATTCCAATTTCGTTCAATATTAAGAAATTTATGAACAAAAAACTAACAAGAAATTTTTAAACCATCCGATTTGCCGTGGAATGTATAGATAGATAGTCCTTACCGGAAAAAATCTTAAGCGACATAATTTTAAATTTTCACTTTTTTTTAATAAATGAATTAACTAGCAACACTTGCATCATCTCTTAAAATCTCATGGCCACATAAGTTACCGTTACGATTTTGTTGCAAAAACTATTTTATCCAGAGTTTAAAAAACTGCAGTCTAAACACATTTTTTCGCTTTTTATTTGGTTTAACAGCGATTGTTTACATTTAATAAATTAGAAGTAAAAGCAACAGTTTTTTTGGCCAATGACAAATGAAGAAGTGGCAGTTCTTCTTCTTTGACTGCAGTTTTTTAAACGCTGAATTTAGCTTAAGCGACAAAATTTTTATGAAATGAAATAAAAAATCGTCTGCTGTAAAACTTTTTTGCGGTTATTTACGATGTTTTGTAAAGTTTTTATAAAAATAATTAGTATTGTGGTTATTTTGTTGAACTATTTATGTTTTTTAATCCAAATTTTTAATATTTTAATTCGGCTCAAGTTCATCAAATATTTAATTTTCATTAAATTATTTTTATGAAGAAAGGAATTTTACAACATCAAAGCAGTCGTCGATGGCTGCAAGTGTAAGACGGCAAATCCATCTGAGGAGATCGAGTGGTTGCGATCGAAACATGTCATGGTATCCTGCCGGCCAGGGTTCGAGCCCCGGCCACGGTCAAGAATGAAAGATTACCAATAACGTTTTTAAAAAAAATTAATAAATACATATCGTACCAACTTTTATCATATCGTAAATATTTCAAAAATTTACTGATTATCGTACAATTTAAAAAATCCATTAAATATTGTAATTTTTTTTAAATATGTCCTCAATGTTTTTACTTTTGAAATACATATCTACTTAATAAGATGATGAAGTTGATTTAATAAATAAGGAAAAAATATTACAAATCAATGTAAATTTAAATGAAATTACCTAAATATCAAAATCTTAAAAAAATACTAACTGCCATATTCATAAAAAATAAAATAAGTTTGAAATGTGTTTTAAGGCAACATTTTCATACAAATTTTTCTTAAAATGCATTTCAAATCCATTTTAATTTTTTATGAATACGGCTGTAAATATCGTATTTTAATAGAAAATTTTTAATATATCGTAAATTTTGTTTCAAGTGTTAAAATATTTTTAAGTTCTAAAACACCGTAGATATTTGAAAAATTTATTTAATAAACGATTTCGTAAAATTTACTAGATATTGTAAAATTTCAAAAAATTCACCAAATATCGCATTTTAAGAAAAAATATAACTATCGTAAATCTTTAAAAATGCATAGCAATTTTTTTTTAATTAAACCATTTATCAAAAATACAATCCGTTTTAATTAAAAGTTTAATCAAGTGAATTAAAAATTTACTTATGTAAACAACATTGTGTGAACATAGCTTAAGTATAGTAAGTTTAAAAAAAATTTACTAAACATTTGCCCCCGCATTTATAAATATTTTTAAATTTCATAAACGTTTATTAAGTCAAATATTTTACGAAAATTTCATTTAAGAGTTCACGATTTGCCTTCTACTACTTCCTGTCATGTCAGTTCTAAGACTTACCTTTTCCACAGTTAAATAATCATCACCTACTCCTAGACGACGAAATTTCACATGGAAAGTGCTAATAGTTTCAGCCAATCTCTTGGGCTTATTCCAGTCCAAAATAACAAATGAATCAGTTTTGGCTACGGTATGCAATTTAGAAGGAGGATCTGCTAAAACTCCATAACCCTGGAATAAACAACTGCTGAATTCGGACATAAAACGCAAGCACCTAAAAGGACATAAAAAATTAAAAAAAAAAAACACAAATCACAAGAATTAATTCACATACTTAAATAAGTTAAAATCCAAAGTCGAGACTTTGCCCGAACACAGAGGATAGCAAACGGTTGGGATGCCTCGCGCCTTGCAACAGGGCGTATGATCGATGTTATTGGCCAAACAGTTGAAAGTGATATTAGACCAAGGAGCACAAACCATAAAATCAGGTAAAGTTGCCAAGTCCGTTTTCTGAGGATCACACATTTTATCCAAACACATACGATGCGTCATGCCATTCGTCTCGCAACACGAGCGTATATCAGGCAAATCTGGTACATCCATTTTATTCGAAGGACCCGATTGTTGTTCTGTAGCCAAGGCACTGATATGTGTAAATATACGCAAACGTTCGCTGGGTAAACTACTGCCATAGTCATTAACTGCCGTTACAACAATGGCATACATTGTTAATGGTTTCAAGTCTTTAATGTTTATTGACGTATCATTTCCTGATACCATCCGTATAATAACATTTTCGTCTTCCTTTCTAATAGAGCCCTCTTCGCCATCATCATCATCATCATCTTCATCGAATGAATGCAAAGCTGTTAAATTGACATTGTAATTTTTAACCATGTATGCCAACTTTTCAGGCGGTGACCAACTGATGACGACACTCGTTTCACTAACCTCATCGGCTGCCACATTTAATGGACTGCTGGGTATCTGTTGCACTCCCTGCAAAATACACTGCAGACCGCTAAGCGTATGGTGGACACAGGACACGCGGGTGCGTAACAAATCTGTAAACGGTGTGTACTCACCGCGACACATGTCCTGACACAAGTCAGGTATTTGTTTTTCTACACAACAGGGAACATGATTGCGACCATCGGCCATGCAACGAACGATTTGCGGAAAATCTTTTTCACAGGCCTCCGGCTCAATACCTGTCGTGCCATCAAGAATGTTGTGAATATTACAGAAGCCCATACAGCCTTGGCTGACATTGGCACGTTCGCAGCATTCGGTGAAGTCGTGTGTTATTTGTGGTGCCACTAACCCTGTACGCCAAAAAGAACGATTGTCGGTGGCATCTAAAGGGGGAGGCACTAGAAACACATCACTTGATTCACTGGCAGCTGAATCTCTATTCCTATTACTGCTGTCACTATATGTACTATTATTACTTCTGGAGGGTAAAGGCTTAACTAAAGGTTAAATGAAACACAAAAGGCGAAAACAAAATTTGTACACAAATTTGAAAAAGAAAATACACAAAAGTTTTTATACAAATTAAGTTAAAAACTTTATTAATAGTTTTTACAAGAAACTTACCAGTTAAAATGTGTATACTACTGAGCACAGGCTCCGAGTTTAGCTCACAAATATAGCTGCCTGAATCTGAGGGCTTTAGTTTTTTTATTAACAACACCCACACTTCTCCACCGATTTCTATTCTACCTTTAGGGTCTATTAAAAAAAATAAATTTTGGTATTCGTAAAAGTTTAACATGTGCTTTATCGGATTATTCATTTTAAAACTTACTTTCATCATGCAAAACACTTATACGTATATCACTGGTAACTCTCACCTTACCAGCGGTAAGAATTTCATCAAATTTTTTCCATATCACAGTATTGTTACTTCGATTCTCGGACACAACACAGGTTAATAAGGCATCCTTGCCTTCATATATTACGGAGGGACCACCAGTTCCTAGAAAACGAATTTCAAAGGAAAGATCAGTAAAGATTTTAAACTTACAAAAGATCTTTTGAGAATTCTAAAAAATTCTAAACGATTTAGACAATACTAGACTACAAGGTAGAATATGGGCTAGACTACAGACTAGACTAAAGGCTAGAATACTGACTAGATTACACGCTAGACTATAGGCTAGACTACTGACTAGATAACAGCCTAGAATATAGGCTAGACAACTGACTAGACTAAAGGCTAGACTGCTGACTAGACTACAGGCTAGACTACTGACTAGATAACAGCCTAGAATATAGGCTAGACAACTGACTAGACTACTGACTAGACTAAAGGCTAGACTGCTGACTAGACTATAGGCTAGACTATAGGCTAGACTACTGACTAGACTACAGGCTAGACTACAGAGTATATTACAGGATAGACTACCGACTAGAACGGGCAAGACTATAAGCTAGACTATAGGCAATACTACATACTACACTTTAGGCTAGACTACAGACTAGAATGTAAGCAGGACTATAGGCTACTAGACTATAAAGTAGAAAAAGGCTAAACTTAACTATAGGCTAGATTAAAGACAAGACTTTAATTTACACTACAGACTAAACTATAGGCTAGACTATTGGCTAGACTTTAGGCTAGACAACAGACTAGACTTAAGGCTAGACTATGGACTATACTACGCCTGTCCGGCAAGAAATGTCCATTGTGTAAATTGGGACTTTGACTACACTATAGTCTATTGTATAGATCACAGTATATAAAAAGATATACCGCAGACAAGATTTTAGACTGAAGTTTAAAAAAAAATTTTTTTTAAAAGCCTTTAGGCAATTCACAAAGTTTTCTATTGTGTAATATTGGTTGTTATTGATTTTATTTTATAAATGTGACATTCATAAAGCAATAGCAACTAAAACCGATATGACAAAATAGAACACTTTGTGAATTGCCCAATATTTTGAAAATATTACTCTCAGTACGTCTTAATAATACTTAAATTTTAACCTTCTCCAAAATCTTGCTATTCCCCTAATATTATCAACTAATTTTATGTCAAGACCCCCCAAACATGCTCTGCTCTTTTAAATAAATAACAGCATTTAATCTACATTTGTTTCCCTCATAATATGTCAAGCTGTTGTTTGTAGTCCTGTACTTACCAATTGGTGTATGGGAATTAACTGTTGATAGTAAACATGTTGATGTTGTTAATACCAGCAGCAATTTTAACATAATGACATTCGTCACAAGCGCCTGTAATTAAAGACAAATAAAAAAAACACACACATTTTTAATAATTTCTTAATTACACAACTTAAATTATAAAAATAGGACTCGGTATGTCCTCTACCGGATTATACATATTAATTAATAAAAAGTTTGGTACCCAAAGGCATTTCCACACAAACGGACGAATATATTTACCCACATTCACACTTAAATACGAGCACAAATACTTTTAAGCCATATTTAAAAAGATTAACACGTTATTTATGAGAGGAAACATTATAAATGAGAATTTGTGTGTGCGTGTGTGTGTGTGTGCGAGTAAATACAAGCATTGAAACATGTCCCAGCGGTAAAACTCAGAAGACCTTCTTACTTCAGGCCTTTTAAAAGGCCTGCTTAAAAATTGTTTTTATTAAATTCCTATTCTTATCTAACTGCTAAAGAATGCCTTATAGAAGGCCTCGGCTATTTGGTGTAAAAGATAAGATAGAGAAGGAGTAACATTTTTTGTATTGTTTTTTTTTTGCACAAGCAAAAGCAAAACAATTATTTTTTTGTACCCGTTGCCATTCTTATATACCTGCTAAAGAAGCGAGAGCGGAAGGCCTTCTCCGCAATGACAACGTGTGTAAAAAAGATATGAGTATGGAATGGAGCGAGAAGGCCTTGTATATCCAAAAGAAGGAGTACAGAGGCCTTCTAGAAGGCATCCGTACCCCTTCTTTTTCCCGCTGGGGTGTTGTTATATTAATTAATTTAAAGTAAACAAATACATGTAAAAAAAAGAGACTACACGCATTTGTTTACAAAAATTTAATATTGGCCAGCTATAAGTTCATTATATAAGCTGTACTCGCAGTAACTTTTTTAATTAAATTTATTACTATTTCCCCTTAAATTCAGAAATGCAGTTAAATTTTTTCGGTAGATATAAACTACAGCCCTTGGTAGGCAGTTTGCAGAGCTTTTGCAACCGCTTTTGTAATTTACACTTAAAAGACAATATTTAATAAATATTTTTCTTTTTTTATTTATGTGCATCTACAGAAGGAAGGACATTCAAAGAGTTTATAAAAGAAATTGATCTTTTTGAATTGGTATACAAATGAACAAAATGTGTGTGAATGTACTCAAGTTAATTCAAACCTACACAAAATAATATTGACTATATACAGAAGATAAAAAAAAAGCGATTGAGACAAGACTACAGACTAAACAAAAGCAGACTAAAGACCAGACTTAAAACTAGACTTTAAACTAGACTTTGATTCAGACAATAAGCCAGACCACAGACGCCACTATAAACCAGACTTTTGACTAGACTAAAGATCAGACTGTTGCTTGGAATTCAAATCAGACTATAGACCAAACTTTAGACCAGACTATAAACCAAACACAGAAAAAAATAAGTACCAGTAAACGCATTAATTAAAAATAAAATCAGTTTTAATTAAAAATTTAGTCAAGTGAATTAAACGTTTAATCAATTGAATTAAACGCTTAATCATGTGAATTAAACGTTTAATTGATATTATTAATTTGTTTACTGGTGCATATTAATATTGTCAAATAAACGTTTAATACATTTGATTCAAAGTTTAATTCACTTGATAAAACGTTTAATTCAATTGATTAAATTTTTAATTAAAACTGATTTTATTTTTGATTAATGCGTTTACGGGTGCTTATTTTGTTCTGTGAACTAAAGGCTACACTTTAGACCAGAGAATAAACCAGACCATAGACGAAAATATAGACAAGATTTTAGACTATACTATGGATCAGACTATTGTGTGCTCGGACTACAAACCAGACTAAAAGCCAAAATATTGACAAGATAATAAACCAAGCTAATGACGAGAATAAAAGTAGACTAAAAACCCCAAACCGAAAGCAAGTCCATACAAGATTATTGACTACATTATCGAACAGGTTACAAATCAGACTATAGATTTAACTGTAGTTTGGACAAAAGACTTAAAATATATTGGCTATAACCACACTATAAGCAAAACTTTAGATCCAGAGAATAAACCAGACCAAAGACGCAATTTTAGACCAGAATATTAACCAAACTAGACTATAAAGTAGATCTTTGAATTAACTCTAAAACACACCAGAAGACAGACTATTTATAAAACTGAAGTTTATAGCATTGAGAACAGTTTAAAGATTAGACTTCAGTTTAAAATATAGACTAGATTGCAGTTTAAACTGAAGACTACATTATTTCAATCGTAATTACCATTACCCACTGTAATTTTTCAGTCTATAAATATTTGGCAACAGATGACAAAGTGCTATTTTTTTCAATTAAAAAAAATACAAAATACTTTTTACGTACTTTTTTCTACAGCAAATAAATAAAAAATGGCAAACGGAAGCAATTTGTATGAAACTGTCTATATGTAGGGATACATATATAAATGTGTACATATGTGCGTGTTTAAATTATCATTTATAGTATTATTCGTTCGTCAGTACATACGTAAACTCTTGGGCATTTAATATAAATAAAATATTTCGTTTGTGCTCTTGTGTATTTACGAGTATTCAAAATATTTCATTTTTTCGTAGCATACTTTTGAGGGTACAAAAAAATTACGATAAACGTTTAAATCGAAAAATACAAACAACTGCAGCAACAGCAAAAGCGACAACAACAAAATACATAAATCAAAAAACCATTAAATACTTTTCAACACTTGTATAGGGACTCACACACAAAAAAAACACACAGCAGTCAGTTGTAGGGACAGAGTATGAATTTTGTAAAACGATCAAGACTTTTACGTTTCAAATGAAACTCTGACAGAAATGTGTGTCTGTCCATCTGTTTGTTTGTCTGCCTGCTTCAATATCCGTCCGGAGTCGGTGTCTTTTAGTGTGAGTGTGTTTAAATAAGTACTTATAAAATACAAGGATGCCAGTACTTTTTTACTCAAAATATTAATAGTTAGTATGAGCTTTTATACAGATGTATGTATGTGTGTCTATATTTGTATACAAATAAAACCAGATTAAGTGCAATTAATTTTATGTCAGCAACAATTGTGTGTGAGTATCACTAACAGATAAAATACAAACACTGACACACACACACACACACACACACTTTAAACTCATAGATTCTTAAGCACACACAGTCTGTGTGTGACTATATTTAACTGTAGTTTTTGACTTTTTCAACTATGTCCAGCACTAGTTTATTTATTTTGTTTTTATTTATATTTATATATACATATATATTTTTGTTGTTGTTGTTACTTTATTGTTTTAGTTGTGAAAGCAACAATGGAGCAATAGAAAAGCTCATAATATTAAAATAAATAAACTTAAATTTAAAATACAATTTTCAAAAGTTTTGATATTAAAAATGAAGAAAAGAAACTCGCTGCTCTTTTTTGTAAAAAACAGGTATTAAAATACTACTTTTTTTTAAATTTCTATCAAATATTTAAAAAGCTTAAAGGGTTAAATTTTTACAATTTTTTAGCTATTAAAGTACTTTTTTAAAAAGGAGAAAAATACTACTCTTTTTAAAACTGACCAGATAGCGTGGAAAAATCATAAATCAAAAATTTTTGTAATTTTGGCAACTTTAAAAAAGTATGAGAAATACCAAAAAAAAAAAACACAAAGATTAAAAATTCTTTTAGAGTGTATGATAATTATAAAAACTTTTTATAATAAAAAACTTTTTATTAATTTGTATAAATAATAATTTTTTTTACAGTCAAAAGAAATTTAAAAAAAAACGGCTAAAATCTCAAAAAGAAGAACACAACAACAAATTTCGATATACCAAGAAAAAATACCATTTGGTTTAAAGATAAATATTTGAATATTGACTGCCAGCAGTCTTCAGTGGTGATGAGGATAAAACGGAAAAGATTTATGAAGAGACAGTGCTTTCTTTTAAAGCACTCTCAAATTCGTAACATAAATTTGGTACTTTTTCGAAATTCGAGCGTTTAAGGGATGCAAATTGTACCTATAGTTGGTACTTTTTCCATGTTTTGACACATACCATTTATAAGTATTAAGTTATGGGCTTACACTACAATATAGTTTTTAATATTTCAATGGGGTGAAAAAAAGTATCAAAAAGGGAAAATACGGGAAATTTAATTTCTGTCCGTGCTGCATATGGTAATTTTAAAATTTTCTAATATATTGAACATAGAAACATAACATTTTAGGTGCAGGGTCATTGGTGAAAGAGAATCTATAAGAAGAATATGCTGGTACTTTTTTGTCCTTTAACTGGTACCTTTTCAATTTTCGTATATATTACTTAGACCTAGAAACAGAAAATTAAACTTGCATTGTTCTGTATGAATAGAAATCTTTAGGACCGAACTTTTTGGTACTTTTTCGTTCTACAACTGGTACTTTTTTAATTCCCGTTAGCATTGGACCTAGAAACACAAAATGTCCTGAGTGAATGAGAATCTGTTAAAGGGGTTTTTTGGTACTTTTTTGCTCAAAAACTGGTACTTTTTTTAATTTTCGTTTATAATTATAATTAGAAGCAAAAATAAACCATGCAAGGTCCGAAGTAAATTAGAATCTGTGTTGGTGGGGTTTTGGGTCCTTTTAAAATTTTTATTATTACTGAACAAAGGAACATAAAATTCAACATACAGTGACTCTTGACTGTAGATAAGAGGTGATTTTTTGGTACTTTTTTGTTATTCAATTGGTACTTCCTGATTTGTTTTATTTATTATTAAAATTTAAAATTAAATTAAACATTCACTAACTTAAGTGAAAGATAACATATGGACCACTAAGTCGGAAAAAACAAATGCTTGAAACAATGTTTATTCATATACATATCTATACTTATATGCATGTTTTCTTCATATTTACATAAATTATAATTGTCGAATTTCGGCCACAGGTCAAGCACTACTATTTATAAAATGGTCTGAGTTTTTTAAACTAAAATAGGTTTTATATTTCAAATTAAGTCAGTAGAAAAAAACGTTACTATTTTATTTTATTACTATCTATGAAACTATTTTTTATTTTTACTACTTTTCCATACGAAATATAAACTAAATTCTTAAAAATATTTCAAAATTATATTTTTATTATTTTTTTATTATTTATATTTCATTATTTATCAAAACTTTACTAAAAAGAAGATATTTTTAAAAGTACTTAATTACTACTATTTATACTACCTTTTTGAATTGACTTTTATTATTTAAGTTCTCTTGCTTTCTCTGTAAAAAGTTAACAAAATTTTTTTATTAAATTATTTAATATTTTGGGATTTTATTATTCAAGAAATATTTAAGAAAAGTTTTATCCTTTTGTTCCCCCGAATTTTGTTTGACTTGTTTTTTCTTTAATTGTTTTGTTCTCCTTAACTTAATTAACACCGTCATTCCAGCTGTAAATTTGTTCCAACGCTATTTTGCATCCTGGCACTTGAAATTTAGTTGCTAAGCCTTTTTATTGCTTCTAATTTTTGTTTTAAATTGTATCAATGTTTTAGATATAAGTTGTAATGTTTTCAAAAATTAAATTATAATTAATTATTAAAATCATCACTCGTATCAGCATAAACATTAAAATTATCATAATCATTATTGAAAACATCATCATCATTAACATTATTATTATCATTTTTTTATTAAAATATATTTGATGTCTGTGTAGCGAAAAGAGAACAGAACAATTTCACGGCTTCAAACTCTACTACAATCGTTATAACTGTGTGTCCTTGTAAGCCCATCCGCGCTGAGTCATTTAGGGTGATTAAAGACGGTGGATTTCAAAGTGTTAAAGGGAGTTGATATATTAAATCTTGTTGGAGTGTCTTGGTTTTGCCTTTAGGCTATTTTTATTTTATTTTTGTGTTGGCGGCTGTTGTTTACAACAAGTAACTAATTAAAACTCTTGTAGACATCTGCTTGTGATAATAATTTTTGAAACTTATTCTTTTTAATAAAAGTTAAAAAAAACGCAAGAAAGTTAAGTCAATCAAGCCGGATTACATGATACTCTACACAACCTTGGTGTATAAGTTCGTCCGCTACCTCATTATCGGACGGGGTTCAAACTTAGAATTTGGGCAATGGGACAAGGGGTAAAACCCTACTATGGGGTGATCGCGATTGATTCCGCAATACCGTTAATCGGTCCTGGGTGGTAAGAACGGCTTACAGAGTGTCTAGGGCGTTTTGGCCCGGATTAGATGCAAAGGCAATTTAGGTTCTATTGAGCTTGGATAGGAGTGGTCTCAGGACTCTAATAGGGCTTTTGCCAGGTCATTGTACTGTAAGGGATTTTACAAGTAAATGGCACAATACCATACCGGACTTCTGCAGATTATGCGAGGATGTTGAGGAGCTAGAGAGGATTGAGCATGTACTGTGACACTGTCCTAGTTTACAGGGTCTTAAGACAGAAATGACTGGGAGATAGGTTTTGCCACGAACTGGGGAGTATCGATGGATGTAATCCTGTCGATCTACTGTGTTTTGTCAGGGAAATAGGCTGGCAATTTTTGATCAGGGGACTTTAGAGGGAGTAACGTTCTCTGATATTTATCTTGACTTTTTGTACATCAATTCTTTTCTTCTCTCTTCCTTCTTACTCTATATTGGAGGAATTCAGCATGGACCATTCTTTTCTTCGGGCGGAGGTACGCCCTTGGGGGCATAATCTAGCCTAACCTTGGTGTATGACAATGATTGTGGGTGATTTTGAGTTGCTTGTCATCAGAGAGAATAAATGACATACGTTTTACTCAACAAAATGTCTGAAAAGTAAAGTAAAAGTATTTTAATTGTGATCAGAACCTAAATCACATGCCTATTTAAAGAGATCACTTGCATGAAGACTAAGTTAAACCAAACATTTCTATGAAACTATCTTGAAATTGAGACTTGTGTCTTTATCTATAATTTTCATGGACAAACAGGCAGGACGACGATAGAGCATTATTTTATCGATTAAAAAAGTGACTTCAGTTCGATTAGTACACTAAAAAGATGGGTTTAAATTAATTTTTCCTTGGCATTACAAAACACCATAAATCTTTCGCCTTGGTAGTGTAGGATTTAAAAAAATTGGAGATGTGCGCGTGAAATTTCTTTAGAAACTATTGAATACATAAGAACTAAAAAAATATTAAATAATTGTTTATATTTTAAAAATCTTTAGCTAAAAAATATTTTATTATATATTTTGTACGTTTGCGTGATGGTGAATGTGTAAAAACGATTCGTAAGTGAGCGTGCGTGATACCAAAAATGTGGACGTGGCAAATCATGAGAGTTAAAAAAAATTCCTCGTGCGAGATTACATTTCCTTTCCTTGTGAGTGGGCGTGATCGTAAGTAAACCAATACTCACGCGCACAGCCCTAATTAAATTTACTGCAAATAAAAATAAAAGCCTGTCAAACATTTGGCATTTTAATTTCACTCGGCATAACTTCACATCTAGATACAAAAAAAAAAACTAAAAGTATCTAAAATTAAGTTTGTATTTAAATAATTGTGAGTGTTTTGTGTTTAATTATACTTTTGCAGTTTGTTGTTGAAAAGGGGAAGTTTGTTTTAAAATTATTTCTGTTTTTTTTCATGTTGATGCTGTTTTAATAGAAACTAATTATTTTTTATTTATATCAGAGTTATTTAGAGTCTTCCTTTTTTGTTGCTCTTTGTTAAGGGGTTCAAGGTTAAAATGGTTTTTAATTTCAGGAGGAAATAAATGGTAAACAACACTGCTTCCATAAAGTTAAGTAGAAACAAACCACATTGTAACCAATAATGTATTTACAATAGTAGTTAAAATTAGTTTAACTGCGTAAATAATGAGTTTTAAACAAATTAAAAAATAATGAAAAAATATAAAAAAAAGTATTTTGGGAAAGCACTTAAAGAGTTCCAAGAAGTTTAAAAGGGATTAAAGGGATAATTGAATGGTGGTTTGTTCATAATTCATAATTTCATCGTAATTATGAAAAACTCGCCTCTTTGTCTCAAACAAATTCAACTCGATTTTATAAATCATTAAGAGCAGTAACCCTACAGCAAAAATCGTTACTTGTAAGGTTTTAGGCTAGTTTTTTACTAGTTGTTAGGCGTCGAAAACGGAGAAAGTTGACAAAATTTGGGCTGCGCAGCTTAATACGTGACGGCGTTTGTTGCATTTCGTTGTAGCAACAACTCTACTAAAGTAGATAAAACAAACACAATTTACCCTTCTGTTGTAGAAACAACAACAACACTACAAGAAGAAAAACGTAAATTTTTGCTTGGTTTTAGATTTGAAAAACTATTTTCATGTTTAAAAATGAATAAAAATACGGAAAATTCCCGTATTCATTTTGTTTAAATTATTAAGTTAAATACATCAAACTTACAATGTAGAATGATGACGAAACCCATATCGGGGCATTCTGCGAGATTCTTAAATTTCTGTAAGCAAATGGGAATTCAGCAAAAGTTAAACATAGTGTAACAGAAATATACCTCTCTCTCTCTCTCTCTCTCTGATTCAAGGGGTTAAGTACTTAGAATTATTCTAAAAAAGGTACATACACTATAAAACAATAATTAAGCATGAAAAATATTGCGAGCAATTGTTAGATTTAATATTGCTTTTATCACTAATTATACTCTTAATAAAATAACTAGTTTTAAACTTTTATAAAAGGCATAAAAAGTGAACTAGTTGGGCTCCTATGACAACCCAACGATAAATACGATAGTTAAACAAATAAAAAAATTAAAAGTGCCACTATTTTAGGGCCCCTATAACTTAGTTGAGTTGTACTTTCTTAATTTTTGTATTTTGGTTTACAACTTTTCTATATTGCGGTGAACAAAAACTACAACTGATCAAAAACAGTTGTCTTAATTACAACTAACTGAGTTGAGTTGTGAACCGTAATAGGGGCCTAAAGTAAAAACCAATTGGTATATTTCTAGCTAAATACTAGTTACTTCGTCTGCAGGCAAGTGATGATTACAAGTCGAAACGCTAGGACAAGGGTATACTTCTCAAAGGGTTTGAGTTGCTATTTCTATTTTTGTTTTATGAGCAATGTTTTATTTAATATTATTATTATTGAGGTTTTTTGTTTTCCTCACTGGCTAATTATGATCAATCGTTTTTTTTACCAAATGTAACTAAAAAACATTTATGGTTGATTTTTTCCCCCAACGTTTCGTTCGCTTTTTTCGAACTTCATCAGGGGTTAGTTTTTATTTTATAATAATGAATAAGGGTTTAAATTTTTATTGAACTTTTTAACTATTAAATATAAAAAAACTGGACTACACGACACAGAAATAAATAAATAATTGCGTTGAATTCGATACGAAACTGTGCGAAATTTCTACTTTACATCAGGTTTTCGAGATAGCTTAGCTTTAACATAATAACCCGGTTTTCGCCATATTCGAGACGTTTCTATATACAGTGAGCATCAAAAAAAAGTGAACAGCTTATTTTAAAATAAGTGTTATTTTAGTAAAAAAGAATTTTAATTTTTAGAAGTTTATTATCAGTTATAAATTTTGGTAAATATTATTACAATATAAAATTAAAAATTTCAAATACTTTAAAAACAACAAAAACAGTGCTAAAAAAAACAAATTTACTCCCTTTTTAACGCGTCAAAAAAAGTGCACAGTTATAAAATACTAAGAAAAGTGAAGTTGCTAATACTTTGTTTGATTTCTTTTTGCTTTTAGGACGACTTCAAGTCTCTTTGGCATCGATTCCACCCATTTTAAAGTTAGCTCAGTTGAATTTTTTGGCCACTCTTCCTGCAGTATTTTCTTCAAAGAGTGCTTGCTAGTTTTGTTTTTTTTTTAATTTGTCTGCCCAAATACTCCCAGATGTTTAGTTGAGTTGATATCAAGCGATTATTGGCCAACCCTATCACGCTTCGCTACAGATACTGTATGTTTTCAGTTGAATTTCTTATTTAAACCTTCTATCACGTTTTGTTTTTTTTTTTGTCCAACTTGCTTTCGTCAAATTTTGGAGTAACGTATTTTTCACAGATGACAGCAAGCATTTGGCAAAGTAGAAATTTAACTTTTTATAACTAACAATAACACTTTTTTATTGGAAAATAAGCTGTTTACTTTATTTTGACGCTTACTACTGTTAAAAATAAGCTGCATTGTGTAAGTAATTACTGTTCTCAATAATGCGTGAACCGATTTTTATTCCAGAAATCTTCTATGAAAAGTGCCGTCAATGCGTCTATTAAAGTTGTAATAATGGAACATTTTTTATACGTCCGATAAAATCCTACCTTTAGCTATCGGTAAGTTGTGAAAACGGGCCTAAACCATTTGCAATAAGAAACTAAAAAATATGTTTCCCTTTCTTGATGTTTTACTATTAAGTTTGCTTAATTATCAATAAATTTAATGGAAATTCAAAGTTGTAAAATTCCTTCCTCAGTGAAAATAATTTAATGAAAATTAAATTTGATGAACTCAAGCCTAATTAAAAAATATCAAGAAATTAAAAATTAACAGTTCAACTAAAAAAAAAAAATAAAAAAAAAATTGTTCTTGATAATTTATGTTAAAAATTTGTTTTTCATGTCAAATAAAAATAAAATTATATGAAAAACTATATTTTAATATGAATTTGTATTTAAATAGAATTGGTGAAATAGGCCCTAAGTTTGTTTCTGTTTCAAGTTTTTTTTATGATAAAATCAATGCAAATTAAATTTATTTTTTGTTAGATTATTAACATTTATAATATTATTTTGTCGATAATCTCAGTAGTTTATTTCTAAAATCTTTATAAATACAATGCAAATTTTTTGTCTATTTTTGTGTGTGTGTGTGTGCGTGTGAGTGGGTGTGTTAGTGTTGGAATATTTCGAAATTCAAATGCTAAATCCTTTTTTATTTTTATTGAGGATTTATGTAAATACATATTTTGCGTTTTAACAGTTAGTACTGCTTTATTTGCTGAATTCCTTCTATTTTTTGCCATAGTACGAGCAAAATTTTATAAAATTCAATGTAAAATTTTGAATTAAGGCTAAAGTCGGGGAATTAAGGGAGGAAATAAAATAACAAATGATTTCGTTAAGGCTTAACTTTTAAATCCATGTCGAACAAGTGCAGAAAAATATACACTTTTTTTTCTGCATATTAAGATTTATCCTTGTGCAACTAACACATTTACATTTTATTTTACAGTTATATTAAAAATCCATTTAACATTTGGTTATTGTTATGGTTGTTGTTTTTATTTGTTTTGAATTTTAAACTAAAACAGCTTAAATGTATTTTTTTATTGTATTAGTTGAAATGAAAAAAACAGGAAAGAAAGAGGGAAAGAGAATGGCATTTTTGAAACTTCGGTTAAAAATTAAATAAACATTAAATTTAATTTAAAAATTATACAAATAAACCCCCAACCCATCTCCCATAAAGAAAAAAAAAACCAGAAGTTTTTGCAGCTCCCAACTGAAAAAAAACAAAAGGAAAGAAAATTAAAATCTTAAGTCGAGAAGGCAGTAAAAGGGAGATTATTTAAACATTCTGTTTAATAAACTGTTCGTTGGAATGCATTCGTATATATGACGATCATTCCATAATTTATTGTGCTTACAGACTTAATTTGTTGTTATTCATACGACATGTAATTTATAATTTATGCAAGTTAAGAAACTTATTATGTATCCTTTTTTCTTGTGATTGTAGGCTAAACTACTATAAGGATTGTAAGGCCTAAAAATAATGGTTGTAGAGCCAGAATCATTTACTGGGTCGGCTAGAGCAGGCTTGTCGATTTGCCTATATGTCCATTTAATAAAGGCTGAGTAGTATAAAGACGCTTCATAAAACGCTACATTTGGTTTGTGCTATTATACGGGGTAGATATTTAGACAACTCAAGCTTCGTATAAAAGAAAATTGGAGCCTTCGAAATGTGTATATACCGCCAAGTTTTGAAAAACCATGGACTGCCAAATTCTCCAATGATGA
Source organism: Pollenia labialis (assembly GCA_949318255.1). Taxonomy (NCBI): domain Eukaryota; kingdom Metazoa; phylum Arthropoda; class Insecta; order Diptera; family Polleniidae; genus Pollenia; species Pollenia labialis. The sequence continues at coordinate 5,699,269 of OX439140.1, forward strand.
AGTATTAAGAAGTATGAATTTCAACCGACAACTAATAACAACAAAAAAAAACGGAAAACTTCATAAAGGATGTTTTTTTTAGAGTGTCACAACTTTGAGTTGGCATCACTGATTTATTTGCTTTGAAATTTCATTAGGAATTGAATTATTTTCCCCGATGAAGCCCATTTATGGTTGAATGGGTACGTAAATAAGCAAAACTGTCGCATTTGGTGTGAGTAGAATCCGCAAGCTTTTGTCGAAACTCCATTACATCTACAGATTGCGCCTTCTACGCTTCAGCCGTGAAATCATATTTAAACACTAATTTTATAAAATGTTCTTTCAAATAAAGCCCGTTTTATTGATATTTAAAATGTATTTCCTTGTTTTATTATGATTTAAACTTGTGTCGTGCGCTATAAAAAAAACACTCTTTAGCTAAGACACGTATTAAGAAACAAATAATACAAAATTATACAACGAATCCTTAAAGGAAAAATTGAAGGATGACGTAGAAGAGGATGAAGAGAAACATCATGGCTGAAAAACATCCAGGACTGGACAGGCTATAGCGACGAAAATACCCTCCTACACGTTCTGCTTAGGTTTTTAGCGTAACATCCAACTATTAGGTGAATAAATATATTTATAAACATAAAATTGTACGACTACTAATATCCGAATAACGGACGGGCGAATAAAGAAGAAGAACTAAATGGTGGTAAAATTTTAAGGGCCGATGTTGATTTTGAATAAAACACAAATTATTTAGGAAATTACTGTCATTTCTTTTAATTTTGATAATATTGGTATGGTGGAATTATGTATGAAACAAAATATCGGCCAAACGGCCGCCGCAACCTTACACCAAATAGTCACTTTTTGTGGGTGCATTGGTTTTTCGACCATCACTCTTGGATTATCATTCACCCAAATGCGACAATTCTGCTTATTGACGAATCCACTGAGGGCATGATGTGCCTCATCACCGAAGATGATTTTCTTCGAAAATTGATCATCTACTGTTGCCATTTCTTGCCACACAGAAAAATTCTGCAAAATTTTTCACTAATTAAAGCAATAATCAAAAATAAAATCAGTTTTAATTAAAAATTTAATCAAGTGAATTAAACGTTTGATCAAGTGAATTAATAGTTTAATCAATTTAACTAAATGTTTAATTGATACGATTAATTTGTTTACTGGTGCAAATTTAATTAATTTTTTTATTAATATCACAAATTTTTTAATTGTAATCTATATTTATTTTTTTCTGTGCACCATTCTGATCATTAACGACGTTTGGAATGGTCAAGAGGCTTTAGTTCTTGAGTCAATTGCACCTTGTAAGCTTGTAAATGCAAGTCTTTATGCATAAAGTTTATCATCAACGAGTGTGAGAGGTGCAATAGTTGGGCACGACGACGAGTTGAGGTGGACGGCTCTTCAGCCACACTATCGCGAATAGCAGAACGCGCATGCACTGGTGTTTTCACACCTCCTACAGACCCGATTTCCTCAAATTTTTGCACGATTTTTCCGATTGTAAGCACATTTTAACGAAAAAATTTACCAAAAAAATCACGAAGTGCACGATATGCATTTTGATTTCAACGCCCATTTTCATAATAAGCCTGAATAATTTTAACGCGTTGCTCGATTGTGTATCTTTCCATGCCTCAAATTGAGTTAGTCTGAAATTGAGAAATGTCAAATGAAATGCAGAAAAAAACTTGACGTTTAGGTGTGGTTCACATTTAACATTGGCCCTTAAAATGAAATCATCCTTTATAAGGACAAAATTTATCAGAACTTTGATGTAAACCAAAATAACTTGATTAAGTATCGAAATAATAGGTCCAAACTTGATTAAGGCTGCCATAAAGGTACAATTCCAAAAATCACTTTAACTCGCAATGAAATTAAAAAAAAATTAGTAAAAGGAAATATGTCAAACTGTTTGCAAATCAGAACCAAATAGTATGATACGCTCTTAAAAATGTTTCATTTTATACTGTAGTGTAGGGTATCAAATGGCCAGGCTTGGCCGATGTTACTTTCTTACGTGTTATTAATTTATTTGTTTGTTTGCTTGTTTCCTTTTTTTGTTTGCCCGATTCGCTTAAATTAACAAATAAAGACTGATATACCAGAAGTATCAGAGAAGAATGCCTGAAATCATATGAAAAATTGTTTATTTCTGTTTGGGTTTTTTTTACTGGCGCCGCAGTAGCAGGGCTGCCAGGTATTTTTTTCCTTGCCCAAAAAAAAATTCCCAAATTAAGAAATTCGTTGTTGATAAGAGTTAGATAAAAGTTTTGCTACATTTTTTGATATTTTATATACGAAACAAAGGAAAATAAGCGTAAATAATAAAAAGAGGGCAAATATATTTAAAATGTGTAAAATCCCCAAAAAATCATCCCCAAATAAATTTCTTCGTCCCTTTTGCTCGCATTAAATCCCCAACTTTAGGGACAAATCTCCAAGTCTGGCAGCTCTGCGCTGTTGTTCTCCTTATTTTGCTAAACAAAAATTTGTTATGAAATTTTTAACAAAAAAAAAAAAAAGAAAAGGCCTAAAGGGTATTATCAACTTAATAAGGATTTAAGGTAGGCAATAATAAAACAAAAATTTAAATGCTAAAAAATGGCTGCTGATATTAAAATTTATGGTTATTTAACTACCACCCAACATTAAAATTAAGAAAAAAAGATTTGAAATATAAATAAATTAAGTAAAAGATTTCTGGCATAAAAAGCTCAAAAGTGTTTACATTTTGAAAGAACATAAACAAACAAATTTTTCAATTTAAATATTAGAATTATTTCGGTGGCAACTGTGCGTTAAAAAAGCAAAACATTTATTAAAATACAGTTTTGGAAAAATTTGGAAATATTTTTTTATTTAAATTCAAATGACATTTGCCAATTCAGTCAGTAAACACTTTGCTTTAAAAAACTTATTTTCCAAAAAAAATTGCAGATATCACTTTTTGAATATAAGCCATCGATATTATATGTAGTAATAGATTTATTCTAAAGTCAAACTTTAAGAAAAAATTAAAACTTTTTTTATATCTAAAAAAAAGTTTAAGGAAGATGACTAAAAAAAGCTTACAAAGTTAACATGTTAAACAAAATTTTATATGAGTATTATTCGGCTTTACCGAATCTTAAAAACCCTTCACCAATTTATATTAAAAAAAAGCAATTTCTCAGAATTCTTAAATTTTGATTTTTTTTAGATTCTAAAAGAACTCTGTTTTTTAAATGGATGTTTTTTGCATTGATGCCGTTTTCGGGCTAGATTAAGCGCTATAAACTAGTGCTGGGTGGAAACTATCGATACTCTTAAAATATCGAAAATATCGATAGGAAAAATATTAATATCGATAGTATTATTTATAATACAGCTATGAAAACATGTCGAGCCCTTTTTTCGATTATAACGTAAGCGACTCTATTAAAACTATTGTAAACGCCAGGTACTATAATCAATTGAATCTCAGCATTTTAAAAATAAATAAATTCATAATATGAAACCAAATAAAGTGCTGCACGACTTAAGTAAAAATAAATAAAAACCCTCTCCTGTTAAATTTAGTGTTTGTCGCTTACGATATAATCGCAAAATGGGCTCGATGTAACAGCAGCTATAATCACAGAAACGTCCAATGTTTTTGTAATGTTATAAAATCAATGCCACCTGCATAAAATGTAGAAACTGCAATCTTTGCGATAACCAAATTCTTAAAATTTAAAATAAAAGTTTTAAAATCTGGGAATTTATTTCTCATGCTGAGTAGCATTTATTATACAAATTTTCATATTATTCGAATGTGTATTCTAAGTCAAATTACAATCCTCAAAAGCTTTTATACTTTAATAGTCTTATTCCTTAATTTTTTTAGTGCATACAAAATATTCCTGCAAAATATTGAAGGAATAAGTCTATTAAAGCATAAAAGCTTTTTAGGATTGTAATTTGACTTAGAATACACATTCGAATAATATGAAAATTTGTATAATAAAAGTTTTAAAGTTTAAAATATTTCCAAATCTGCACAATTTTTGGTAAGCATTGGTGTGGAAAGTTTCTGGAACAAAAATGCAAATGCAATAGCGGCATAAAGGCCAAATACACGTATCAAAATACTCGTCAAGCATTGTAGTAGTAAAAATGTGTTTATATGTGCATGTGTGACACCGATGATGCTGAATGGAAGATCCAAAAATTTACATAAAACGGCGAATATAACGACCAGCACACGTACAGCAGACGTACACGAGTGAATTCGCTAGCATGACAAGCATTTGACAAGTGTATTTGGCCTATGAAGGGCATTAGAGAAAAAGTCCTTTAGACCGATTTTGGGTGGAGAGTTAAAAGCAATTTAGAAAATGATCTAAAGTTAAAATAAAATATCTTATAACCTCTGCTACTGCGGTTCCTTCAAAACGGCTTTTCAGCTGCCAATTCAAATATTTAATAACATAAGAAACTGCCTGAAACCAAATAAGGTTGGCATGCTTGTGTTTTACAAAAAATCTATTTCTTATCAAATAGTTGATGTCTTTTGTTTTTATTCAGTATTTGAAAGTAGTTTTAAAATTATTATAAAAATTTAATGCTAGAAAAAAATTATTTTTAACTGGCACCCCAGCAAAATTCTTCAAAAACTGTCATCTAAAATAAAGTGCGTACATACATATAAGTCTCTTACATTAAGAAAAATGTAAGATAATATACTTTCAATAAAGTGCTTAAAACAACGATAAAAAATGAGTTAAAGTTTTCCTACTCAATACAAATATTCAGTCAATAGTAATATCGATAAATCGATAGTGAAATTTGAACTATTGATATATATAAACCAATATTGCTATATTTCAATGGAAAAATTCTTGCAACTATTTGTGATAGAAATAAATTAGGATATTGTTCGAAAATAAACAATAAATATCGCTCCTTAGTGTTTGGTTCGTTGGATTTGTGGAAAACACAAACGCTAATAGTGTTTGTGTAGAAAATCAGTTAAAAATTAAATAAAGTTTCCCTTGTCATCTTTTGAAGACAAAAATAAATCTGTTCTTATCCAACTCAACAAAAGATGAGAACATTTAATTCCTTTCGGTTTTTTTTTTTTTAAACCACAAACTTAATTGTGTTCGGTTCAACTCATTAATATTCGACCCTTTTGGTGGTAAAAAAGTAAAACATTAAATACACGAAAAAAAACAAAAAGCAAGCAAAATAATATTACGTGCTGCGGTCGTTGCTAAAATTTCACTAAAAAAATAGTTATCGTTCTTGGGTGTGTGAGCCGAACGCTAAATAATGGTTAATTTATTTTCGAACACTTGTTGTCCTAGTCTCCATCTTTTCTATGGACTTTGGAAAACCCATATAAACCACCATACGGACAGAAACACATCGTTAAATTAAGTCCTTTTTCCAAATCTAAAATGTATGAGGTCTACAATAATCATTAAAGAAATTACAAACGGAAGGACAAACTTATACTTTTCACCTGTGGTGAAGGGTATAGAAATATTTTCTTCTTTTGCTTATTGAAGATCAAAAATTGTGGTGAAAAATATTTGAAAGACAAACGTTTAACATATTGTTAGAAACTCATGCATGCTTACACACATGCTTTAACATGCACAAAGTTAAAACAACAACAAAAAGAAAATCAGTAGCTAGAAAAAACTTTTTGGCCAACTCAACTTGAGTTAAAGCTAAACAAACTGGCCAAACTATAAACTAACTAAAGAACTAAACAAAGAAAAGAAAGCAGCAAAAAAAAACAAAACAAAGTAAAGGGGAAAAACTCAGAAAAATAAAATAGAAGAATAATTAGACAACATTATAAGACTAGAAACTGGTTACACTGGCCAAGGAAATCAACAACGAAACAAACAAACAGCAGAAAAGAGTTCAATGAACTCTTCAATTGTATAAAATTAAGTCATCTCATTTTTTTTTTGCTCTAGGCTTGTTGATGTTTTATAACAGTGGGCTAATTCTGGCCGTAGTTATTATATTATTTTACATTAAAAACATCAGATTTTTAATAAAATTAAATTGCACAAAACATTTAACAAAAAACAGTAAAGCACAACTTGAAATTATTATCACAGATTTTATTATATTGCAGTTCTAGAACTAGCACTAATGTTGTCAATATCCTTATTTAACAATGTTATTGTGATTGACAACCATATTATGCTTGAATTTATCCTCCATCAAGAAGCCATAACCATATTATGGTTGCCTCCGAACATGTTATAGTCAAAAATAACTAAAACGTGTTTAACACGTATAATAAATAGCATGGTTGGTTTTTAATTTTAAAACAAATTATTGTCATATTTAACCATAACATGTTTATAGGCAACCATAATATGGTTGGGGCGTCTTGATGGAGGACTAATTCAACCATAATATGGTTGTAGGTGACAATTATATGGTGATATTAACCATAATATGTTTAACATTTTCTTTAAAAATTGTTTTGTTGAAGGTGACCATATTTAAACATTTTTCTCTATGCGTGTAGTCCAATTATATCTATAGTATATTCTATAATGGGTTGAAATGTTCTTGCTGCCAGTGTAAACACTTTCTTTTAAAACAATTTTCACATTCTAAAAGTTTCTTTATAGTAAACAAAGTAGAAAAAAAACAAACAACACACCAGCTTTAAAAAAAATACTTAACAAAATGAACAAAAGAAACTCATACATTTTTTATAAACTTCAATAATACAAGAAAAGTAAAAAATAACAGCAAAACGAAGAAAAATACAAAAAAATTAGAACAAAAACAAAGAAAAGAAGACAAAACATGAAAAAAGCCAAAAGCAACAATCAACAACTTGTTTAGCACTTGTCAGTTAAAAAAAAAAATTAAAAAATAAAACTAAGAAGTCAGGGAGGCAGACAGTCAGTCACTGATGAACATTGAATTGATAGTGTTGGCTGAATTGGTTGGTTGGATGACTGACAGAGTCACCGACACTTGTTTAAAGGTGGGTTGGTTGGTTTGGTTAGAGAGTGAACAGTAGTTTATTATTGTTTTCAAAAGCTTCCAAAACGAGATACTTAATTAAAAGATCCAAAATAAGATAGAAATGTAAGAAAAAAGTTTCAAACTTTCAGATACTGATTTAAAAACCAAATTAGAAACATTGTTTTAAGTTTAAGATAATTTTCTAAAATTCTTTAAAATTTTCTGAGATATTAAAAAATTGTTTAAACTAATATTTTTTATTTTTTTAATTTTTTAATGTGTTATGTTTATATTTTTCGACTTGAGCTCTGTTTCATAAAATAGAATAAAAATAAAAACTCTTGTTTTGTTTTAATTTTTGTTATTTATTAATTCCAATATTTCGACCAACTTTGTTGGTCATTTTCAGGGAAATAGCTATGATCTAAAAATATTATAATTTTAAGCATGTTTCTTAATTTTATTATTAAAAAAAATTTACTTAATATTTAATGAAGTTGTCCGATGTTATCATTTTAAGTTTTCTTCACTGACTGTCTATTAATTTTCTTTTGTTTATTAATCTTGTGTTTGTTTTTGTATGACGATAAATGTATGTGAGCGCTCTTTTCGCTTGGTGTATTTATAATATGTTACATCTCCTGCACGTATCGTTTAGTGTAACTATTTTCTCCCACAAGATTTCACACCTTATCAAAGTCTGGTTGATGTCCCGTTTTTGCACAGTAGGGTGCAAGTGCTGTTTTTTGTGTTGAAAGTTTGTCATTTGATTTTAAGTCTGATTTGTGCGATGATAATCTTGTCTTCGTTGTACCAACATATCTTTTGTATGCATACGTCAGTATCGTCCCCCTTACATTTAAGCTGATAAACAAGATTGGATTTATTTAGTGAGTCTATGCCAGATTTGATCTGTTCATTGTATTGCTCGTTTTCATTTCTTATAAGCAGGGAAACCAAAAGTATGCAATTGCATCTTGTGCGACCAATGACGGCAAACACAATGTATTTATCCGTTTTAGATCTTTTTATGAATTTTGGCATCGATTTGTTAGTGCATATTTTTGCATATTTTACCGTTTGCAGCATTTTTTGCATAATTTAGTTTAAAGAGCTTTTTGCAGCATTTTTTAAGTTTTTAGAGCATATTTTGCCTATTTGAGGCATATTTTGATACATTTTTTTAAATGCCTGCAAGAGCTGGCTGGCGGGTTGCCTGCCCTTGTTAATTTGGTGCGCAAAGTACAAGTTGCAATCTTGTAGATTATAATTTGATCAAATTTGGTAAACACATTTTAATTGTACTAAGAATCTTATCTTCTCATCTTATTATGTTGGCATTGAGATTAAATTCGCCCCAAAACTATTTTACTGCAATCAAATTATTTTTGAATCAGTTCACATTTGTCCAAAACTTCCATCTATAAAAAGCTTTAACTTCCTTTAAAATGTTAACATTAATAAACAATTTAGGGACCGTCCCTAAAATCCCTTTAAGACAAAAAATCTCATGTGGATGTTAATATCTAGATAGTATTCGCCACAAATAACTTTTATATGAATTTTAACCTCCTAACATAACTTTGTTTTTCTGAGCCGATGTTGAATATATTGTTTTTAAACTAGCAATTTTGAATTTCTTGGAGCATATTTTTAACAATTTTCAGGACATATTTTCAAGTTTTTACTGCATATTTCAAAAGATTTTGTAATTCGTGCTAAAATCCCAGTTTTTATTATTGATAAAAACACTTGAAATTTATTGTTGATCAAACGTGTTTGTTAGAGCATATTTCTGGTTTCCCTGCTAATAAGTAATTTTATTTTTTTCTAAATTATTAAAAAAAAAAAAAAAATATACCGTGAAACTTCGTTTTAGCAAACTTTCTTATAACGAAAAATAAAAAACAATATAACGAATATTTATTTATATTGGAACAACAATAAAAAACTAAAATTTATTTATAATATACACCTGTTTCAGTTTCACCTGTAAAAGCATTTATCAAAAATTAAATCAGTTTTAATTAAAAATTTAGTCACGTGAATTAAACGTTTAATCAAGTGAATCAAACTTTTAATCAAGTGTATTAAACGGATAATTGACAATATTAATTTGCACCAGTAAACAAATAAATAATGTCAATTAAACGTTTAATTCAGTTGATTAAACATTTAATTTACTTGATTAAACAATTAATTCACTTCATTAAATTTTTATTTAAAACTGATTTTATTTTTGATTAATGCTTTTTTAACTGGTGAATAATTCTTTCTGTGTAAATTTCTAAACGAAATTTTTTTTTATTAGTTTGAAAAACAGGCAGTTAGTCGAAAAGGTATTGAAAGCGTCAACATGTAATTATAACGAATTTTTGTTCGTATTTATTAAAATTTTGTTATATGTACCAACATTTTACTGATACATATGCACAGGGAATCAATAACATAAACAAATTCTCTAGGTTAGAGGTCCCTCGTCGGTCTCTTAATTTTTTGTGTTTACAGAAAATTCCATATTGTCAAATTTTCTCAAACAAAACAGTTATTGACAGTTTGCAATTATGAACACGCCTCGCGCTCTCTTTTGCATATTTAAATTCCTTTCTTCATAAAAATAATTTAATGAAAATTAAATTTGATGAACTTAAGCCTGATAGAAAATATTGAAAATTTGGATTAAATACCATAAATAGTTCAACAAAATTATCATAATACTAACAAATTTAAAAAAAATTTCTAGGTGCCGAAAATTTTTGAAGTTGCCCATATATGTACATATGTTAAAACATGGAGAAAAATTTTTCGTAAAACAAGTATCAAAAGAGGTATGATTTTCAGCCCTTAAACGATCTACAAGTACCATATTTTGTATTTTTTAGATAAGTTATGAATTTCTTATAATCTGTATTTCAATTGGTTTAAAAGATAGATGGGGTGACAGAGAAGTTTCAAAATACAGGTTATACCCGTTTACTACCCAAAATGGCCGGATTTCAAAAAGTGCCACACAATTTTATTAAATTTAATATATGCATTTTTATTTACTTTTCTAACTTTAGCAAAAGATTTTCTCTACCTTACGACTTAGTTTCTCTTTCAAAAATTAATTTTCTTTAAAAAAAAAACTTTCAAACAATAGAGAAAAAATTCAAGAAAATTTCAACTTCTTTCTTACAAACTTTCTTTACTAGTGGAAAAAATAAAAGAAAAACCCACCATCATCAGCAAACATTATTGTTTAGTTTAAAAAGAAAAACTAAAGCCAAAGTCCATTTTAAGTTCCAAAGCATCTTGCCCGGCTGGAAAATAGCTAACAAAACAGAAAACAAACTAAATCTGCTGTGCAGCATCAGACAATACAGCAGCAACCAACAAAAAAAAAAAAAAATAAAAGAAAAGAAAAAAAAGACTCCTAAACAAAAAAGTGTTAGTTAAAAGTCTTTGGAGAGTGTTAAATGCATACAACAGGGATTAAGAACGATTGTATTGGCAAGAAAGTAAAAATAAAGATTAAATAAAGAAATTTCGAAAAAGAATCAAATAAGAAAAATAAATAAATAAAATTGTATTGAAATGTTACGAAATATTTACTTGTTTCTTATTTTATATTTAAGAATATTTACACGCAGAAAAAAAACACATTTTGCAATATGGCCAGCTTCAATAAAACTATTTTAAACAAACTCTGTTTAAACATATTATTTAGCCATATTATTCTCATGCGCAATCGTATAATGGTAAAATTCGTCTTCAATCAACAATCCCCAATCATATTATGGTTGCCTCTGAACATGTTCTGCATAAAACAACCATACTATTATTACTGAAAAGGATATTATTGTTATTATTAAACATAACATGTTTGATATCAACAACAATATAATTGTGGCTTCTTGATGGAGGACTAATACTTGAAACGCGAAATAAAAGTAGACTATTGTTAAATCAAATCTACCAAAGGGCGTTAAAAAGATAGCTCGGGTTCCTCATATTTAGGCGTAAAAAATTTTTGAATTTTTTCAAAAGGCGTTTAGTATAAGGCAAAAAAAAAATATACTAAATGTTCTTTTTAGCTAAAATACTATTTCAGATGTCTTCAGCAGAATTGTACGGCGATTCTTTTCTAAGAATATATTAACTCTCTAAGACTTATTTTAAGGGGTCATTTTTGTCCTTTTTTAACTTCCACACAAAAATATACTAAGACGGCACTTTAGAGGGTTAACATTTTCGACGAATATTTTCTGCATCAAATTTCACTAGGGGTCTTCTAAACCTTAAAAATCGTGCAATGTATGTAAAACGGTTATCGAAATTCCGGGCATTGGTATTTTTTAATTCTTCGAAACCCTATTTTGGCTTCAATTTCAATTCGCCGAAGCCAGGTGTGGGATAGTCTAAATTTTTCTGCAAGTGCTTAACCATGTTAATATGATTGCGCGTGACAATAATAAATAATAATAACCATAAGAAGTTTAGAAATTTTTAATTTAAAACATTTTTGTTGGAGGCGACCATATCGAAAAATGTGTTTTCTTTGCGTGTATCCATACAAAAAGATCTAAATAAAGATTGATTTTACATTAGCAGCAGCAGCAGCAACCCCAACACCAAATGTTATACAAAAAAAAATAAAAACTATTAAAATTCAAAAGTGATAAAAAGTTTTTTTTAATGAAAATACAAGCAGCTGTTGTTTAGACATTAAAATAAATTTAAGTTTTGGTATTTGATTTTTGAAGAGAACTTTTCTTTTTGTTTAATAAAACCTTAGAAATTTGCAAATTTTTTAAGATTTTCATTCGTTATTGGAAAAAAAACAATTTTTAATAGATGTTATTTTTTTGTTAGAGGAAAAATAAAGGGCCGCTTTATGAACTTTGAACTTTAACAAAACAGAGAATATCAAAAGGAAGAATTGGGAATTAAGGAGGTTTCCGATACGGCCAACTGTAAAACTAGTTGTCATACTAATGAAGTACGTTGGACTTTTTTCAGAATACTTTGGAAAATTACCATCTAAAGACTTAAACCAGAACAGCGTTACAAATCGTGGAAATATATTTCCAAAATTCACGCACAGTTCGTCACACTTTTTGAGAACTTCGGCAAGTTTAAGGTGTGCATAATCGTCAATCTGAGCAGCTCAATCGATTCAGGATCACATTTACTCTTTTGGAAAATATTCATCTAAATCGAGGCCGTACCATGCGTTCAGAAAAACTTATCGCCCCTGTAAACGTGAGTGTGGCAAAGGTCTTAAAATTATCCATCCGAAAGATTTCTCGGCAACTTGGTATCGGCCCGTCCACAACATCAAAAGTTTTGAGGAAAGATCTTGGCCTGCATCCATATAAGATTCAACTGGTGGTGGTGTGTTCTTCGAACACAAAAATAATACTGTTCTTATTCAACTCGACAAAAGATGAGAACATTTTATTGCGTTGTTGTGTTCGGTTCAGCACTTAAATGTTCGTTCATTTCAATTGTGCTTAGCATTTTTTTGCTGGGTAAAAGAACAACCAAAACTTTTTTACAAAAAGAAAATACACATACGAAAAAAATAAAAAACCAGCAAAATAATTTCACACAATCAAAACATGTACACAATACACATACAAACAGTTCGTGCTGCGATCGTTGCTAAAATTTGTTGTTAGTTAATTTCTTCATCAATGTAAAAAAGGAAACATTGTAGAACATTAAATTATATTGTTTGTCTACAGTATCACTACAATTGTTCTGTTTTTTTAACGAAGAACAGAACACTATATAATGTTCGGTTGTGTTCGCATACACAAACACTTAAAAATAGATATCGTTTCTGGATGTGTGAGCCGTACGCTTAATAATGTTCTGTTAATTTCCGAAAATTGGTTTGGACTACTTTTTGTGGTGGTACGTCAAATGATCATTTCGAAGCCAACATTCGACTAACTATTTACGAAATAAGAGCGGGCATGCTCGAAAAAGTGGTGCACAATTGTGTTCATAAGGCGCAGTCGAGGAAGCTTTATGGCAGAAATTGTTTTCAAACATTAAATGCCATGAAATTTGTGATCCAAAGAACTCATTCCGTTGAATTTGTTGTTTTTTAGTTCTAAAAAGGCTCTAAAAAAAATACCGCGTATATATGTTTTTATTTTTTTTTTGGATTTAAGTTGTCTTAACAGCTTATGTCCTTTACAACTATGGAAAAATATTATTACTTTATTTTGAAATCTTAAGCAAAAACACTAAAATTTTTTTTTTAGTTGGAAATTTTGTTTTAATTTTATTCATTAAAATTTGTTAAATTGTCTCTTTATACAATCTCTGTTTGGATTTATCCCCTCCCTTTCCAATTTATTGCGTAAAAAAAAGTAAAACAAATTTTGTATTGTAAAGTTAAAGCTGAGTTAATACTGTTGCCACAGCAGCAGCCACAAGTATTTATAATTTAAAACAATAAAATCACATTATTACACTGCATATAAATACGCAACATAATTATAAACATTTTGATTTAAATGCATTTACAAGAAGAAAAAAGGACTGCTGTATATGATTTCAAGCAGACTTTTTGGTAGTATATTTTTGGGCGAATTTTTATAGTCATGTTCGTTTTCAACGTGTTGTTTACTCATTTATTGTATTGTTGTTTATTGTGCTGCTGTATTTGTAAGTAAAGTTTATGTCAGTGTTTGAATGTGTGTTAATGTTTAAGTTTATAGTAGTGGTCACTAGCACTCATTCATTTATTTATTTACTCAACTCAACTCAACTTCAAAAAAATTTATCAAAAAAAAAAAAAAACAAAAATTTTAAAAAATCCAAACAAAAAACTTTTCAATGAAAATTTTACAACGCACACACACATAAGTTGTGTGTGCATCTGAGTTGAGTTAAGGGAATAAATGAAAGAATGAATGAAAAAAGTGAATAAGCAACAATGCCAGTAAAATACAACAGAAAATTTATAATAAAAATGTAAAAAAAAAACACAAAAACTTTTACAACAGAACTTATTTTTTGTTGCTGCTATTCCCTCTCTGAGTTGACTGTTTGTTATTTTTGTAATTATTTTGTTAAAATTAAAACAAAAAAAGTTATTAAATCAAAGGACTTTAATAAGTATAACAACAACATTTAGGAGAAAAATAAAATTTTTATAATAACAAAAAGTTGTTGATTCTTTAAATTTTTTTTTTCTAGTTGCTGCAACAAATTAATGTTAATTAAAAATATTTTCAAGTTTAGCTTAAAATTATCAAGATTATTATTATTTTATTAAAAGAAAAGAAAATAAACATTTTTATTAAGAATTTTTTCTTATTTAAAGTTTTCTGGGAGAAAATTTATTAGGAAATGAAGTAGAAAGGAAAAATATTGGAAATATTTTGTAGGATTGGGTGTAAATCATAAAAATGCTAATCGCTTGGACAGGATTTCAGTAGCTTTAAAAATGTGTGACATTTCAATGCACTTTGGGTTGTCGTAAGAGATCAAGTTTTTATCGCCAGTAATTAATTGATGTAAAAATTATTATTTTATTTTATGGCATAAAAGCAGCTTTTATAACAAGAAAAAATCATTTTTCTCGGCTTGCTTTTGGATCGAATGGTTTGAAAGTGTTGCCTGAGTTGCTGCTAATGATTTTTCTTGCGTTTGACAACAATCTTTAGCGAGTAGTACCTTTAATTCATTATCTTTCGAAAAGTGGATTAAATGGCAGACATTGTCTCTTATTTTTAATTTATACCCCTTTTAATATTTTAATTAACTGTCGTATTTATAAAAATATTTTTAATTTAATAAAGGTTTACAAAACAAATTTTGTACGAAAATTTTGCTTAACAAACGTTTGTAAAATTTAAAAATCGTTTATGAATTAATTCAAAATTTTGAAAAATCAATCAAACTTAAATTAGACTAGATTTATAAGGCCTGCATAAATGTACCAGAATGACAAATGCTATGCGATACTATTCGTCACACAATTTTAATGTGTTGTGAAGGTTCAAGAAATCAAAGAAATACACTCTAGACAGTACTTCTTTCAAAAAATTGCTATACAGGAAACAATGCGGTATTTAAAAATTGCCTCGAGAATTTATGATTTTAACTTGTAATTCATATGTAACAGACACATAAAAAGAATTGTTTTTGCAAAGAATTGTTGTTGCAATATTATCAAAAAACTTCAAATACAAAATATTTCGTACTCTAATGTGAAATTGAGAAAAGAGTGTATATTTTATACCCACTGTCATTGCTGTGTGTATTTTTTATTCCCTTGTTAATTTTTGATGGTATTTTTTATACCCAATTCTTATTTTACTTCCTCTTATGTAGTTCGCACAGTATTAGTTTGTGACAGCGACACTAATAGAGTTTGAAATATTTTGAATGACTTGAATGTGTGTTGGAATGGAATTTGGTTGTAGAGAGAGAGACATTTATATACACGACTACCAAACCATAAGAATTACTTTTTGTGTCAATCTGAGCGTCGAGATGACCATGTAAAGTTTGTAATTTAAGTACGAATTGTAACTTTAAAGGTAATTAAATCAAATTGGTTCCATAGATAGTTTGTGGATTATGAACAGGTCCTGTAAAAATCGACATATGACTTAACTAGGCCGCCCATATAAATGATCACTTGGAAATATATAATATAAATTGCTTGTGATTAAGCTACAGATCCCAATAGAACTGCTCTCGATTTTCCAAATAATAAAACCGCTTTCATTTAATTTGTATACCAAAGTATATAAAGGTTATAATTTCAAGCGATTATACGTTCTTACTTGTTTTTAATTAATTTACATTTATTAACAACATTTCATTTATATAAAAAAAATTATATGAACAATTTCCTGCAAAACTTCAAAAAATTTCGCTTAAAAATAAATTTCCAAAACAACATCTTTTATTTACTTAGGTTTTATTGGCTTCCACTGAACATCTACAAAAAAAAAGAGAACAACTTAAACTCAAAACAAGCAAGACTGATATATTTGGCAATGCCGAATCTTTTATACTCTTCACTAGTGTGCGATAAGAACATAAAGTCAAACAAATTTCGTTCTTTAGAAATAAATAAATTTATTTTGTATTGATAAGCGAGATGTTTGTACCTAATTTGGAAACTTTGGCTGTGGCTGTTCTCCATATTTACAGAAATCTATAATGTCTTAATACGCCCACTTCTCCAAACCTCCTCGATATTTTTAAAGGGATTGTGTATTATTAACCCAGCTACGTTCACCAAATTTGGATGACTTTTCTCTTACCGTTCTTAAGATATAAAAAAACCATTTTGTATCACGCCCATTTCTCCAATCCCACCCACATTTTGGAGAATGTTGTGTTTTAATAAGCGAGATGTTTTTACTTAATTTGAAAGATTTGACTTTTGCCGTTCTCCAAATATACAGAAATGTATGTCTTATATTGGAAGTGTCACGCCTTCTTTTCCACTCCCACCCATTTTTAAGAAGTTGTGTATTAGTAACCAAGATGCTTATAACTACTTTGGAAACTTGGGCTATTGCTTTTTTACAGATGTACAAAAAAAATTAAAAAAATAAAACAGCAACAAGGAATTTATGGGTATAAATAGAGGCAGTCGTGGTTTTGCTCATTTATTGACCTACATGGCTGAACTTCAGGTGCTTTTACGGAGTCTATGTGACATAAATATAAAAAAAACTTGTCCCCATTACTTCTGCGGTCTTCTGAACCGCAATTTCAAAATACACACAGACAGACGGACATCCTTAGAGTCTAATATTAATAGTGTAAAAATTACAAACGGAATGACAAACTTATATATACCCTTTTAACTTCGGTGAAGGTAAAAAAACTTATTGTCAGCATTTAAAAAAAAAAAAAAATGATAACACTAAAAAAAACAAAACGATATTTATGGTTAAACTACGTTTAAACTATCGCTAACAATCCGGCTCTTGAATTCTACAGCAACAGAGTATAAAAAAACCCATCAACACAACAGCAGCATCAGCAAGAGCAACAAAACGTTAATGAAATTTTGAGTGGAAAACACAAAACAACAATTGGGGAAAAACAAAACTACGAAAACAATATTGTTGCTTTATAAAAGTTGATAAACAATTTTGTTGTTTTTTTTTTTGCTATTTTTTGATTTAAAAAATGTTCATGATGTTGTAGTATTTTCTTCCATTTTTTGCGTCAGTGTCGTTGTGCTTGGCTTGTTTTGTGTGAAATTTAATCAAATTTGTCACTTGAGTTGTATTACAGCAATTTTATGCTACCTTTTTTTCTCTCATTTTTTGGTTTTAAATTATTGTTTTTATTACGTTTTGCATACGAAAAACCATAACTATTTTTAAAGTTTTTTTTTTTTTTTATTATTATTATTAAATTGTAAAGTTCTAGTGGTTGTTGATACTGTTTTGCTGGATTTTTTCAAGCAAAAATAAAATTGTATGAATTAAAAGGGTTTTTGTAAAAGGATTATAAAGAAAATGGTATACAAAAGTTATCGAAAGTCTTGTAAACAAAATCTCGCCTTATATTACAATTATCATTAAATAATTAAATTCTTCATCTCAAGTAGATGACCAAAAATTTGCTTTTTTTTATTTGTATTGAAACTGGCTTATAAATAGGGCTCATAAATAGGGTTTTTAATCTTTTTTAAGCAAAAAAAAACTGTCTTATGAATCCATTTTCGCCACTCATATAAAATATACTTAAATGTTTGTCTTGTACTCGCTATTTTACTTGCTCCTCAGCCACATGCTCAGGCTTTTGGTGTAAACTCAAACAAAACATTAAAGATTTTCATTAATGTTCAATATTTATTGTTGACCTGTGTCGATTATCTTTGTTGTTGTTTTTTGTTTGGCTTAAGGTCATATATTAAAATTATAAATAAAAAATCCACAAATTTTTGTATTTTTAATTTTGTTTTTTATTTTTTTTTTTCCTTAATTTGTAACTTACATCTCTATCTAAAAACCATACCTTCGTCTTATATCAAGATTTCTATATTATACTTAGAGTTCCATCTAAAGCTTAAAGATTTGTCTTATACTTAAGCATTTATATTTTTCCTGTACTTTCATTTTATATTCCGTCTTAAACTCAGGCCTCTGTATTTTACTCAGACTTCCGTGTATAACTAAACTTTTACTTTATCCTCCAACATTCATCTTTAATTCAGACTTTAGTTCGTTTTCTGGGACTTTTGTCTTTTGTTAAAGTTAAGTCTTATTCTTTAAAATTCCTTCATCAGTCTTATACAGAAACTTCCATTTTAAAGTCGGGCTCACGTATTTTATCAGACAATCATACTAATTTGCACAATGTTATACTTTTAATTTATACTTAAGACTTTCATCTTATACACAAACATTTGTCTTATACTTAAGCTACCGTCTTATAAAAACACAATTAAACCATACATACTCTTATACTCGCATAAATGTTGCACAAAATTTCAACTTATACTCACACGTTTGTCTTATACTTTTGGCTTGAACATTAGTTTTCGTTTTTAACTTCTATTTTAACTTTTGTTTACTCCTTTATATGCTTGGACTTGGAATTTTTAGGGAGATTTTGATCTTAAATTTCTGACTTATACTCGTCTTCTCTTAGACTTAAATCTTATACTAAGACTTTTCACTTTTGCGCTCTTATAAACGAAGTTTCTGTTATGCTCTAACGTTTTATATTTTGGCTGTCAAACTCTTATACTTCGTTTCAATATCTCTAATAAAATATTTTATATGGATAATGTCCACAATTATATTTAGATTATTTTTTCGAATTTTTAGACCTTAAAATGTCGTTTAGTCATATTGTTGTTATTATTATTCATGATTATTATGCTTTAATTATAATTTAATACTCTTGCACAGTAAAAATGTTCTTTAGGTTCTTTTAAATCCAATCAACTTAAAATATCTCTTATAAATGACTTAAATCTTTTATTTATCTCTTCTCTTCTCCCAATCTGTTTTTGACAAGTTTACAATGGTAACATTATGTTTTTTTAATGAGGCACCCTGTTGATGCCAAGCGCATTACAACGGGTGGGTGGATGGTGGGTTGGTTGATACGTAAACGTACGGACTGGTTGTGGCCCAACAACACATTTGACTAGTGGATGACATTTAAAACAATTTTTTTTTTTACTTTTCACTTATTTTTTGTTTTGTTTTTTTTTTATTGTTGCTATAGTTGTTGTCATTGTTCGGTAGTATGTATGGCAAGGTCAAAATGTATGTTGATTATTTTGTTGTTGTTGTTGTTGGTGGAAAACTTTTTATGTTTTATTTTCGCTTTTAATCTGAAACCTAGACCCAAGTACTTTTGTAATGGCTGTTAACTGTTTATGAATGAAAAATACTTTTTTCCCCGTCTCTACTTTTCTCCACGTTTGGCCATTTCCAATGTTGGGTTGCCTCGCAACAACTTGCAATTGCTGCTGCTGTTGGTGGAGGTAGTGGTGATGCAATCAGTCTTGTTGTTAATTTTTATTTCATTTTATTACAAATTCATGGTATCAGTGGTGTATGGGATTTTAACGTGTTGTGGTATTTGCAAATTGAATTTCCAATTTATTTTTTCGCTCTGTCTCACCAACTGCTGTTTTGCTGCAGCTTTGGGAACTCTTGTTGTTGTTGTTGTTGTTTTTTATGTATTTTTAAGTTGTTTGACATTTTTTTGTTGCTTTGGCTTTGCCAGCCAGTACTTTTTGAATGACAGTTACTTGTACAATGTGCAAATTGCGTTTTCTTTATAAATATTTTCCGTTTTTTATTGTCATTTCTTCTTTTGAAACCCAGTAAGTGCCGTTATCAAGGTTTTGTTTACTGTTGCTATTCTTTAGTAGAATCACCTCTTTCAATAGAACCAGCAACCCCGTCCCTTCTGCCTATTATGCGACACGTTTCTATGCAACTTTTAGTTCGAGGCTTTTCATGGAATTTTTCACTGTTTTCTTTGCACAATGTCACTCGCCTTGCAAAATTCAGGTTTGTTTTTTATTATCACTTGTTTGTTTGTTTTTGTTGTCTTATGCATTTTGAGTTGGTTTTAACAGCCAAATAGCGTTAACAACAACTAGAACAACGACATCAGAGAGAAGAGAAAATACAAAAAAAAAACCAAAACTGTATAAAGAAATTCCAAACAAAACTGGAAACGGAAGTGTCTCTCATTGGCATTTATTGTATCAAAAGCAATCATCATATATGCATGGCAAACTTGGTGAGTTTGTTTCGGGGGGTTTTTTTTTTTTTGTTGTATTGACATCGTTGTCATCAATAGGCAATCATGCAATGGAGACAATTTCTAAAGAAAACATATTTTTTTATTCAAATTCTTGTTTATTATTTTTGCTATTTTAATAAAAGTTGATGTTTTGTTTTCTGAAAAAGCCGATTTTTTTGGTAGTGACACTTTTTCAAAGACTCATTTACACTTTTCAGTTATTAAGTGCCAGTGATAGTTAAAGGAATGGGAAAAAAGAGTTCTTATTTTTACAAAAACTGTTGAAAATTTTAAAACTAAATCATAAATACAAATAAAACCCATTTAGGATCTTTACTTTTTTTATTAAATGTTTGAACAAAATTGTGTAATACAAACGGTCTTCTATTTAACGTATTATTTCACCTTATGTGATCATTTATTTTATACTTATAGGGTTTCTCAAATAAAAGTTTACATTTGTTAAGCTGATTGCGTGAACGCAACTAATCTGAGAGTCGAGGCTGGTATAACATTAGTTAGCCTGTCTCTTGGGAATTCAAGCACTATGGAGCGTTTCTGGAAGTCAAACAGCACGCTCTGTGTGCAAAAGGTTTACAATAATGAAGATTTAGCGCCTGTGGCACGTAGAAGGTTCTACAGTATTTGAGACTTTTGTATCCCTCTAGTTCGAAAATGGCAAACAAATTTGGAGACTAAATCAACACTAGAAAAATCTTGATCAGTCAGAAAATGAAGATAGTGTAAACCAGTCTATTCGTGAGGATCCGAATCTTTCAAGTTGGACGCATGAAAGTGCTTTAAATGGGCATAAATTATAGTTCCACCGTATTTTGAATAAAGATTTAAAACTTCACCCGTATAAAATTCAAATTCAGACATGACCAATACATACGTCTTTGCCAAGAGTACATGAAATTGATCTCCAGGAGAGGTCCTGGTTTCACTCTTATAGATTTTTTCCTGTGGGGTTATCTCTACTATAAAATTTATAAATTAAATCGACTTCTCTGGCGATACTAAACTCAAGCCTCCACGAAATCGACCTGCCAGGCGGCCATTCGAAATTTTACCGTTTGACCAAATGAATGCCGTTAACGCGAAAGCTTACATTTAGGCTGGGTTTTTGAGATCTCAGTTAAACTAGGCTTAGTTAATCTGAAAACAGATTTGTGCCGCCAAGCTTAAAGACAAAACTTCTACGTAACTGCTTATTTTTCCTTAAAATCTTGGTCATTAATAAAATAATAAAAAGAAAATGGGAAGAATCCGAGTTTCAGACCACGTTAAACTAAGTTTAAACTTAATCCACATCTCAAAACCCCGGCCTGATACGATATTATTTTTCATAACTAAATTTCCAAATACTGTAAGGGAAATCACGATGGGTAGTGCAAAGTGTGCAAACGATCCAAATGCAGATGTAAACTTTTTATTTAAAAACATTTTACATTTTATTTTATCGACTCGAAAAATTTAATCTTACTTTTGGGAAACCTTGTAATAACAGTTAATGACCGGTTTCTCATTAGGCGATTATCTTTTCTTCCAACGAAAAACTGCACGTTAAAGGAATTTGGTTTTCTTTATATCTTATTTGCTTCTATTCTGTCGCAAAGATAACCGGAACTCATCTGCCAAATATTTATTTGCCGTACAGATAAATTCAATCAGTTGACCATTATCTTTTACATGTATTTTTAGAGGTGTTGCCAACTGAAAACAATGTTTTTGTCCGAAACCGAAATCGTAACGGACGACAAATTTATGTCGACATTAAGTAACAGGCAGTTTGTCGATACATTGAGAAAAAGGCCATTAGACTTAACGTTAGATTTCCGTATTTTACTTTTATTCAAACTGTCACTTAAAATTAAGACAAGTCACTTAAAACTTAGGCTTCAGTTTTCTACTCAGGCTATTGTCTTACATCGTTTTCTTGGTCTTCTATCTGTCTTTTACTCAGAATGCCTAATACCGTCTTATATATTTAGATACCCTGACTTTCGCTTAACTTTTCTTAAATTCTATATAAACTTTTACCCCAAAATATTTTTAATATTAAAAGCAACTAAACACTCGAAACCGCTCTCATTCTCTCTATTGTATTTAAATTAGATCCCCTAGTATCAGGCTTTTAATTTAATGCTTTTGAAAGTAAAAAATTAAAATGAGAATATAAAATAAAAAACTAACTAGAAAAAACCCAACAGCATGAACTGCAAACATATAAAAAAGTGCATATTTTCATAAATGTCATAAATATGAAAAAAAACCGAAATTTACGCTTGTTTCTACACTCTACATCTACACACACACAAATCCAGAAATAGCAACAGCAAACACCATGACAGCCAACATTAAAGTTTACTGAGTGTTATTGTTTTTGTAGTTGTTGTTGTTGTTGTTGTTGTTTTTATGTAAAAGTTTGTGTACAAAAAAGTATTTTGTACATCTTGTTGCCCTAAACACTTCTCGAAGGTAACAAGCGTAACGGGAAAAGCTGACTTTTGCCACTCGAGGCTTTTTAATAAATGATAAAGTGTGCAACGCATGTTATAAATACAAAGGAAGATAAAGGAATAGGTGGTTATTATTTTATTTATTTCTCTTTTAATATTGAAAGCAATTTTCTATAAATGAAAAAAAAAAACAGAGAAATCATTAAAGGAAGCTAGAAGTAGATTTAAGTGTTAAGCTCTTGACATGAAAAAATAGGAATCATAAATTTGTAAGAGACAACTACTCTCATAAAAAGAAATACTTTTGCTTTGCTTTACTTTATAGATTTAAGAAATAAAAAGTATCTGTTTTATAACAAATAAACTAAGGCGATCTTGCCCAGACGACAAGCACAGACTGTCGTCCTATACTCGGACAAACGCTTAATACTGTAAGTATTGTATTGCCTTATTATCTACTTTATTATACTCAGACTGCCGTCATGTAATCAAACAACTACCTAATAACGATAAAGTCAACAATTTGTCTGCAACAAAAGGATATGACTACAAGCGAAAAAAACTGTGCAAAGATTTACGTGGATATTATTTTCAAAATTTGCGCTCTGTTAGCCAAACTTTTAGATCAGTTCGTCATAATTGTCCATTTGAGAGCAGCTAACACGCAATAAAATGTATCGGTTCATAATCATATTTACTCTTATTCGCAATATTCATTCATCGTACCGCGCGTACAGAAGAAGCCATCGCCGCTGTAGACTTGAGTGTGACAGAGGACTCGAATTTGTCGATCCGGAGCCGTCCTCAGCAACTCGGTCTCTGTCCGTCCACGACACGGAAAATTGTGAGGAAATATCTTGGCAAAGGTTAACGTGGTAGCCCGCACAGACCTAGACGTGCTGCAAGAAGAGTCGACAATGACTCCTACATCCATAGAAGATCCCACTGGGGCCAGAGTAAAAGCCAGTGGATCATCAATTGCGTCGTGTATTCGGTGTAAGGCCAGAGAATCAACGAGAAGTTGGACCAGATTTGCATCGTCAGCTCATCTTTAGCGATGTGACTCATTTCAGGCTTGACGGGTATGCAATCCAGCACAGTTATCGTTTTTTGGAGAGCACAATTCTTATGAGACACCTGAGACACCACTTTACACCGAATAAATCGCTGTTTGCTGGGGATGACTTGGCGAAGGCGTCATCGACCCATTTGCCTTTAAATCCGAATCCGGTGGCAACATTTTCGTGGATGGCGAACGCTAGAGGCAAATAAATCGTGATTTTTTATTCCCAACTCAAATTATTTGGAGCTGAAATTTTTCCAATAAAACGGCCATACAGCTCGTGAAACCATCACTTTGTTGAACTAAACGTTTGGTTACCGACTTATTACAAGAAATGGACCTGTGTCCACCTGGCCACCTCATTTGTACGTCAAATTTCTAATCTAGGCGGATAAGCCAGCAATGATTGATTATTAAGAAACCAACATTCGAAGCACTATTAAAGAAATAAGACCGGGTATGCTTGAAAAAGTGGTGCAATATGTATTCTGTTAGTGGGTGACTTGTCTCAGGCGCTGCATTACGTTAGGTGAAGGGTATTAGAGATTCGACATAGCCGAATATGGCACTCTTTTTTTTTAATAAACTTAACGTGTCATATGCCAGTTTAACACTTCATATTGATCCATATTTGCATAAATTTAACATGTAGTTGTTTGCATGTTTTTAACAGTGTCAATATGTTATTTATTTTTTAAAGTCATAAACATCCTTTGCATGAATTTTTTTTTTTTTTTTTTTTTTGTTAATGGAAATGTTAAAGAATAGAAAAAACATCAGGGGCAATATATAAACATATAGAAATAATTATAACACATATCCAAAATATACCTGACAAAGTATACAAGTTTAGTTTATGGCTTAAAAAGTTTTACTAAATAAACAATATTTTTATATGAAAATAAATTTGTTGAAAAAATAGCAAAAATATTAAAGAACACATTTATGAAACATTTAATAGTTTATATTTTATAGTAAAACTATTTTGGTCCTATAACTATAAATTTAATACTCTTATACACATACTACTACTAAAATAAATACTCTTGCCATTTAATATTTTTTTTTTTTTATATATTTTAGTTGAGTCATATAACGTTTTTTTATTATTAATGCATACACTAACACTTTTAGGTAATAAAATAAAATATAATAAAAATATTGCATAGATAAATATTTCAACTAACAGCAACACAATCTTTTATATATTCACACACATACAAAAAATAACTATTAACAACAATTTTATTAAAATTTCAATTATTTGAAAAATTTATTATTATGGTATTTTTTTATTCAAAGTGAGAAGGTTTTATTCGGCCGCACAGTGGGATGGTTGTATACACTATTGTGCAAAAACTATAAGGAGTGGTCCTAGATCATTGAAATTTGGCACCGATCATTATATTGACTGAAGTAAGAAAAATAAAATGGAATTTTTGCAATACTGGACACGCCCAACGCTAAGGAAGAACTATCTTCAATGGGCAGCCTATCTGAGTTTACCAGTCGCAAATTCCGTGGTAACTATCAGAAGCCATCTGAATTGAACAGAATGGCTGCAGGGCTACCAAAGTGAAGAGGCCTACATACGACATGAGTCGCTCTAAGAGAGTTCTATGCTTCAGTCGTAAGCACATTTCGAAATTAATATACGTACTCACTATGACTATCTGTCTCATTTAAATAAATGCTACTGCAGCTGCAGAGAACCTGGAACTAAGGAGACAGTATTCCATCTCCATGTGATTGTCCAGTGTTCAATTCAACAGGACATGGATAATTTAGGAATAACTAGGCAATTTTGCGAAATATCTCAACGCAACGGGCTGGCTCTAGTCACCTCACTATTGCAGTGCTGTCGTGCTTGATCCGGTGCTCCTACTCTTGACGTGCTGTGTGGTATAAAACAGAAGCTACTTTCGACTCTACTTGCAGCACGTCTAGTCTTTGGTCGTACTACAACGCTAATCAACCAACCATATATTTATTTACTTATAGGGTGTCCGATGATTATTTCAATGTGGTGCAAACTATATGACAAACTCTATATACCGCCCAACATTGTAGTAGTTAAAAACATAAGAGTGTGAGTGACAGCAGCAGTATATTTTAAACAAAATTGCAATGTTTTATTCTAAATTAAAAAAGCAAAATATTTAATTTTATAAATTTCTGAGAAATATTTTTTGTCTTGAGGTTCGATATTTTTTCTATAAAAACTTCTCTCTTTGGAGTATTTTAACACTTTTCAAAATGTTTTTACACTGTTGTTTTATTTTACTTAGGAAAACTCGGAAACTTTAATAAAAATTTCTATAAATTTTTCATTTAATAAAAATAATTTAGCAATTAATCTCCGTTTCCAAAAATAAAAAATTGGAATATATTACATTTATCCACATTTATCCACATTTATAACTAAAAATTCCTTAAATTATGCTACACTTTCTCATTAAAAAGTATTTTTTCAATAAGCTACTTCTCCCACTCCGGCTTAAAAGAAAACGGTTGTTTGTTATTGTTTACATTTTTATACGAGTGCAAGTGTGTGTGAACGTGGGTAAATGTAAAATGCTGTTATAATTTGTTTTTTTTTTAATTATTTTTGCTTTTATGGGTTTTTTTAATTTTTTTTATTGTCAGATTTGTCAGTTGTTTTGTAATATTTTTTTTTGTATGTTGCTAGTATTTTTTGTTGTTTTATTTAGTGTTGAACATGTACAAATATTTCAACATTTTCTGTGGATTTTTCGTTGTTTCTTATATTTTTTTGTTTATAATTCTTTTGCTTGGTTTTTGTTGGGTTTTAATGCCTTGTCATTGTTATTCTCATTGACTGTTTTGCTTTTGTGTAGGGCTGTTTATTTTAATATAATTTTTTATTTATATGTATGTTTCTTTTTATAAATATTTAAATCAATGTTTTCCTTTTTCGTTAAAGTGAGGTCTTTTAGTTCGTGTTTTTCCTTAATGTTGTGTTTATTTTAAAAAAGTATTTTTTTCGGTTTTGAAATTGTCAACCTTTTGTCATGTTAACCATGAATTATTTACCTAATTGCCGCGAACTTGACAGTTGAGTGACAATTTAGAAAAAATATAAAACTCAATAAGCAAATACATAACTGTTTATTTAAAAAGCATTAATAGATGTTAAGTTGGAGTATGTATTCTGTAAATTTGAATAAAATAGAAAGTAAACAAACAAAATGGGGGAAAAAATTATTGAAAATAATCAAAACATTCAAATGTTTCAATGCTACACTTATTTAAAGTAAGTCTTGATTTTTATTATTACTTTTTTGCTTAAGGGAAATACATGATTTTATGTGTTTGTAGGCGAACAGTGAATAAAGGCATGCAGCCCTTCACCCTTCGCCCACAAAACTTATAGTCAGACCTGTTTCCCTAAGGAAGAAATTCTTTTTAAATTTCATTATTACGAATGAGTTGTTGCTCAATATTTTGCCCCGATTTT
Source organism: Pollenia labialis (assembly GCA_949318255.1). Lineage (NCBI taxonomy): Eukaryota > Metazoa > Arthropoda > Insecta > Diptera > Polleniidae > Pollenia > Pollenia labialis. Next base: position 5,726,525 of record OX439140.1, read on the forward strand.
CCAATAAACTGAAAAAATTTATGTTTAAATACTTTCAATATCAATTAGTCAATCAAAAAAACATAAATTCAGGCAACACACGTACAGACCCAACAAAATACTCATGTACACCCAAAAAAACGTTTAAAGTTTCCTCATAAAAAAAACAATATAAAATATGAAACTTTTTTGCATGATCTTTTTTTGTTTTGTGTCAGTCCTGTTTTTTATTAACAAAAATGTTTGTGTTTTTTTAATATTATTGCTGTTTTTGTTCGTGAAGTACAAAAGTTATGTTTGCTTTAAAACATATTTCTTATTTTCAGTATAAATGTCACAATAAAAAAAAACTTAAAAAGAAAAAAAGAGAGAAAGCCAGAAAAAAGAAGAAATATTTATTTTTATGGGAAAAATACATTAAATGAAAATTTATATATTTTTAAAAATGCAAAAAAATATTATTTGGAAAGATATGAAAAAAATATGAACACACAGGCACTAAAATTAAAAAAAACAGCAACAAATAGAAAAATGAGAAACCGAAAGGAGGGGAAAAGAGAGTTCAAAACGCATACAACTTCAAAAAAAGGAGCAAAATATAATAAAGAAATGTTTTTTAATAATAAATTATTGAAAATACACATTCATAAATATAAATACTTCACATTCATACACACTCACTTTAGTACTCATAAATAAAAATAATATAAATAATAAATAAAAGTATTTATGAAACGTAATAAAAGTAGTTTATAGAAGTAGTTGTAGTTTATTGGTCTGTTTAACAGATGAAAAAAAACACCACAACTGCCTTTTAGTAGTTGGCTTTTTTATGTTGCAACCACAAAAACTTATTTTAATATTTCTTTATTAATAAAAAAAGTTTTATTGTAAAACAGCATAAGTAAATAAATATGTTTTAACAAGTAAGAATGTATAGTCGGTCATCCTAAAATCACTTGCAGGAAAAAATATATATTATGTAGATGAGGATAGCAAAAAAATAATTGGCACATAGAACTTTAGCATGAATCTTATCCACATAAGATAATTTTTCTGGCAGGTCCATATTGCCCATGGGTATATGCTTGAAATAATTGTTTTCAATAATGTTGTGTAGGGTATCATATTGTAAGGGGTATATGATTGTTGCTGAAAAATGCCAACATTTTTTAATGGTTATTTGTGCATATTTTAGCGTTAATGCATTTTTGTCCTATAATGTTTAAGAATACATATAAATTCGCATAAAAATTTTAGTTTTTGCTGAAAAAAAAGATAGTGTGATTACTGTCGAAACATGCCAAATTAACCTGCTCGTGAACGTTGGTTCGATTCCCCGGTCAGTCAAGAATGAAAAATTATGAATAAATTTTAATTAATTTCATGTTGTAAATTTCCATTCTTAAAGCCAATAATTTAATGAAAATCAAATAAATGAACTTTAACCGATTAAAACATGAAAATTTGAAATAAAAACAAGGATATTTTTGGTGTTTATTTAAATGATGTTTGAAGTTACCAAAATCAAACACTTGTTGCTCTCAAACAAAAATTAAATTAATAAAAATTATTAAAACAAAAATGGGAAAATTTATCGCTCATTTGCTGCAACATCGTCATAACTCAAAAAAATATATTTGGAAAAAAAAACCTGTTTAAAGTCTCTGATTTGCTTGCACCACTTAGAAAAAATAATGACACATTCTCTTCAAACGGGGAAGTAAAAAATATATATAAAGATGAACTTAATACAAAATGCAAAGAAAAACATAGCGAACAATTCTGCCTCACTAACTCCAAAGATTCATTATTTTAGTTATGTGGACGTTAGAGCATTGAGCGAAATGACAATATTAAATTTTCAATGCTTTAAATAGCATTTCCGATTTGCAAAATCATTGTTCAATGTCTATCTGCTGTATTATTTTTACTGATTTTGCAAGATGATGTTGTGTGTGACAAAAATTTGGTGCCCTAATTTACGAAGTGTCAAACGGACAAACCACAATTGGTTTTTAGAAACAGACAATGCATGGCATTAAATTCCTCGTGAATAGATTGAATTTCTGTAGCATTTTTTAACAAGGCAAATTCTTAAGAGCCACTTTTTTCGATTCAATTTTGTGTTTGTATCTTGTTAGAACAAAAGAATTCGCTGTATGTGCCCTCAAAAGAAAAATCAATCCATCCGTACTCAAAACAATCCCAAAAAGCGCTTGATTTAAATATTATAAAGTTAATTTAATTCGAAGAAAAGTTTTATTATGATTGATTTACTAACCCGTTTTACACCATACAGAATTTTAATTATAAAACACCAGCATCATTCCCGATAAACTTTAAAAACTTATTGTACATATATAACTGAAAATATAAACTAAATGAGAAGCAAGAGTTCTCAACTTTACTTTTTATACATGTTTTTCTTGTTTCTACACACAACAAGCAAATCGTTTTTTGACTACTTGTGGGGTGTTGTTGTAGTGTCTGGAACAAACTTTGATAAGTTTATACTTATTTTAAGAAATTCCGGGATTCATTCCCATTTAGGATTGTATTAAGTACTTTTAAGTGTTATTCGTACTTGAATTTTTAAGTACGACCCGTACTTAAAGTAAGTATTAAAAACTTAATTTATCTCGAGTGATTTACTTTCTGTGTTTCTACGTTAATGGGTTTTAATTTTTAGTACAGCCAACAAAAATTAAGTTTACACTCATAGAAAAATGCATCTTCGTATTATAAGAATTGTGACTTTAATGTAATTACAAATGGCATCAATGAGGCAATAAGTGGCATCAACCCAATGACGAAAGTCATCAAAAAAAAATATGACAACAAGGACATCAATGCAAAGCCACATTTTGTGTATTATTAATATTATTTTCATGTTTAAAATGTAAAATAAGAAGAAAAAATTCCCATATTCTATTCGTTTAAATTATTAAGTTAAGTACATCAAATTTTCAAAGTAGCTGCTGTCTTATAATTGAAAGTTCCTCTTTAAACAAAGGGCAGGTAACAACAAAATGAAACAAACATTTGTAACGGGTAAGTAAAAAAGTATATTCTCTTACTTTGAATTAAGTTAATCCCAATGACAAACTGTCATTAAATTGAGCGTAATGAGTCCTTTCTCCGAAGTTACTAAATCATCGAACTGATAACATTCTTTATTAAACTGACTCCGTTTCTTAATTTCTATGATGGCTTTGAGTCATCCCATTGATGACATAATTTCACCTAATGACAATTTGGCCAAGTGATGTTAAGGCTAAAATTACATTGATGAAAAGACACTTGTCCAAGTTCTGATGTCAATATACATCAGCGTTATAATGCCTTTTCCATCGATTGATTTTATATTTTGTCAACATTAAAATTTATGAATTGATTTTTAAAGCATATTTTGAATTCGTTAAAGCATCTTTTATTCGCATATTGAAGTAAATGAGCGGTATGTAGCTCCAGTCTTTTATACACGTTTAAATTTATAATTTTTCCGAGCCCTTTTACTTATGATTTAACTACAAAAGATCTTAAGACAAATATAAACTCTTAACCCTGTACAAAGTTCCCATATAAATTTTTCATGTTTTCGTCTGTTTACAAGTGTAGTAAAGAATATTTTCATTTAAAATTATTTTTTGTATTTATTTTAACATTTTTATATTTTGCCTTTTAATTTAACTTTGTCACCAACAACATACTCAGTTAAAATACCAGGTTATTTGTAAAAGAATTTGTAACAGCAACGACGCTGTAATCCATTTACAGTTTGGAGATGCATTTAAAAACAACAGCAACAAAAACGATAGTAAAGCAAAAACAACATTACGAAATTAACAACAACAACAGCAAAAAATTCGTTTATAATACCGCAAGTAGACGATTACACATACGAGTTAAACTTACAAGTACTTTCGTATGTAAACAAATGAAAAAAGAACAGCAACAACAAAAAAAATTTCCAAAAAAATGCAACAGTATGAGAACAAGCGTAAGAAAGTTGTGTAGGTGAAATGAGGACAGGAGAGGCATATTCTAAGTAGTTTAAAATGGTGTGAGTAAAATGACTGTTTAAATGAATGCATAAGTGAGTGAGTGAGTGAGTACATGAAGTATTTTAAATGTATGTGTGTGTGTGTTTGTGTATTTAAGCGTAAATAAATGTACAAGTTATAAGTGCATATATGTATGAATGAGAACTTACATCCATACAAACATTAAATGCTTGTTTTTTTTTGTTGGATTTTCTGTTGTTGCATTTCGTTTTCGTGGGGTGGATTGGAGGTTTATGATAAGGTTTTATATTCCTCTTTTTGTTGTTGGTGTTGCTTAAGGCCATCTTTATGCTTGTATGAATGAAATAATGACTGGCATTTTTTTGTGGTCGTCCTTCACGTCGTTATTGTTCGTTCATTTTATGTTTTCATTTTTGTGCTCTCATTGTGTTTCTGCGGTAATTGCACTGTAGTCGTTGGTTTAATTTTTCGAGATAAAAACAAAAGAAAATACACAAGGAATTATTCCACTGCTGCTGCTTGTCGTTGCATCATATTAAAACATTGCAACAGCCTCTAAATTCAGCTGCAACATAGTGTTTTAATTAAAAATAAGCAAAAAGTACACAAAAGAAAATCACTTTTTTTCTTTGTTGTCGATTTTTGGGCACTGTTGTGAGAGCTCAATTTACTCAAACAAACGCATGAACTAGAAGTTAAGTAAAACAGACACATTTACACATAAAAAACCAATAGAAACCCAATATTTAAAACAGTTGAAAGTGCCATTTGATTGTTAATAGCAAAGATAAAAGGAATATTATATGTCTAAGTTATTTTAGAATCTTGAAAGAAATTTAAAAACTCACATGGTTTTTAAGACTTTTTTAAAACCAACAATAATCCTTTTTTCCTTTTTTGCATTATTAACCCTGCTGGTAGCATAAATTTCTATGCCTCGTAAAAATGCGCCTGGTTTTTCTTTTTTATTCCCAATCAACTAACAAGCAACATTTTTCTCTTTAAAAAATATGTTTTTGACTTTAAAAGAGAAAATTGTATCTCTTGTTTTATATTTTTATATGATCCCGGACCATAAAATCAACACACGTATAATAAAAGTTTATTTTGAAATTTAATGGCAGTAGCGGTAAAACTATTAAAATGTCTTTGTCACTTTATAACACTTTTGTTGTTTATGTTTTTATGGTAAATTTTTATGTGCCTAAAAGTACTTTGCTGGTACGTATTTCTACAATTTTTGCTACTGTTTATTGAAAATATTACTAAATCTAAAAAAGAAAAACTAAAATATATATGCAAGTTCATGTTCATAGCTAAAGGCTGATGTACTAAAACTAAATAACACAAATATTTAACAAACTAACAGTTGGGGGTAATAAAATAGATAAAAAAGTATTGTTTGGTAAAATAAAAATTAACAACTTTTAATTTTATAATGAATTGTTTTGCACAAAAACTTGTTGAAAATTTTAATGTTGTGCCAAGTACTTTTTTGTTAAAAAAAAGTACTTTTTTGTTTAAAAATACCCTTAGCCGGACTTTTTGTTAAAAAACAAATATATATAAAAATTATTAAAAAAAATTAGCTTTTTGTATACAAAATACACATTTTTTTTTTGATTGGTACTTTTAGCACAAAAAGTAATTTTTCGTTTAAACATTTAAAAAGTACTATTGTTTAATCAATCGACTTTTTGCATATTAAGAAGATCCAATTTTCAATATTTTATAAAAAGTACTATTTTTAGCAAAGGTACTTTTATAAAAATTTTTTTTTTAAGTATAGAACTCCCAAAAGGGATAACTGTAAAACTTGCTGTCATACAAATGGAATGTGTTTCTTTCAGTATACTTTAGCCGATTTCCTTGCAGAGGCTAAGACCAGAACAAGATTAAAAAATCATTAAAATGTATTGCCAAAATTCGCGATTTGTTTTCCAAACCTAAAGATCACTTTGTCAAGTTTACGGTGCGCATAAACTTCCATCCTAACAGCTAATACGTTATGCTATGGATGGATTCATGACCACATTTACTCTTTACGAAAATATTTACCCAAATCGAGACCGTATCTATCGTGCGTACAGAAAAATCCATCAACGCTGTAATTTATCGATCCGATGCCTTTCTCAGCAACTCCATTAGTTTCGTCATGTGTTCGGTAAATGGGATGAGGATCAGCTGAAAGTTTAACCAAATTTTTAACCATCAAATCATCTTCAGCGATCAGGCTCCGGCTCATTTCTAGGTAAAAGGGTATGTAAACAAGCCGAATTATTGTTTTTGGGGAGAGAGTTCAATCCTCCTGGGACTCCTTTACATCCTGAGAAAAATATCAATGATTTGTGCGGTTTACATGCAGAAAGCGTAATCGGTCGATTTATCTTTTAATCCGAAACCGGTGCCTTCATTTTAGTGATTTTTTTACAAGACGGCGCAATATGCCTTTCAACGCTTTGTTGACCCAAAAGTTTTGTGATTGACTTATTTCAAGAAATTAAACTGTTAATTGGGCACCTCTATTTGTGGGGGTACAGCAAATCTTTAGTCAATGCTGATAAACCAGCAACGATTGAACATTTAGAAACCGGATATGCTCAAAAAAGTGGACCGATCACAGAATGGCGTTCATAAGGCGCAATTGCAGGTTCCATATGCCAAAAATTATTTTACTCTAAAGATTTTTGTAAAAAAATTGTGATTTAAATAATCTGCCTCTTTGAAAAAATATCCTTTTTAGTGCGAGTATTTTGTATAAAAAAAGTATATTTATTAAATTTCCGAATGAGAAAGCAGAATTTCCCATTCGAAAATTTAACAAAAGCATTTTTTAAAAAATTAGTATCATTTTTACGTTAAACATAACATTCTTAAAATAATTTTGAAAAATCTGCAGTCAACTTTTTTGAGAAAAAAACGGGTTTAAACCAAAATATCGCTTAAAATAAAAAGTACGTTTTAGAAAAAAAATATCTTTTAAAATACAAAGTGAATTATTTAACAAAACGGAATGTATTTGTTTTCGGTAAAAATTACATTTTTAAATAAAAAGGGAATCTTGAAATTAATTTTTACTTTTTAATCAAAAATAAGTTCTTTTAATAAAATTAGTACTTTTTGAATGAGAGTTAACAAAACTCACATTTTTAAATAGTAAGTGGTTTTTAAGCAAAAATTACCTTCGTGAAAAAACTGTACCTTTTTTTAACAAAAAGTACATTATTTAACGAGATGTACCTTATTGAAAATTATGAATTTTTTTAAAATCAAGAACCTTTTTCTAGCAAAAAGTACTTTTATAACAAGAAGTACCTTCTTGAACAAAATGTACCCTTTTTAAATCAAATACCTTTTTTACCAAAAAGTACTGTTTTAACAAAAAGTACCCTCTTAACAATATGTACTTTTTTTTAACAAAAAGTACCAGTTTGAACAAAACGTACCTTTTCCAACAAAATATAGACAAATTGCACGCTTTTTAACAATAAGTTTTATTATTTGAGAAATGTTCTATGTATTTTGTTAATTTTATTTTGTGGTACACTTCACTGTCACTTTTTGTTTTTTTTGTTATTTTTTTGGCTTTCGTAAAAAAATTTTGTATTTTCGTTTTTGTTTTTCTTGTTTAGCTTTCAATAGCCCTTTAGGTATTTCATTTATAAATATCAATTTCATCAAAAAACTGTTGTTGTTTTAGTTTTCGAAACATAAAGCAACAGCTTATATTTTTTAAATCAATATCAATTTATTATTATTTCAATACATTAGTACGGTCGGTAGTGAAGTATAAAAAATTTATATTTTTTTTCTTGCAAATTTTTTCTGAAGCCAAAAATGTTTTGAATGATTGTTAAAGAATTTTATTATACAAAAAAATATATTTATATTTTTAAATAATTCAGTAGTTATTACTTTTATTAAAACAAAAAAATGTATTCTTAATAAAACCACTGAAATTTGTTGTTGAAGGGATAAGCTACTCCTATGAGCATTTCACTGGTTGCTTAGGCCAGATCGTCAGGAAACTTCATCCAAAGATTTTAGAAAAACTAAAGATATTTAACAAATAAAACTGTTAAGCGATAAGAATCATAAGCAACAGTTTACTTGTATTAATATCAAAGTATAAACAAAAACATCAACAATAAATGTCAGTGTTTTTATCAAGAATAAAAAGGTGAAATTAAGCACGACTAACAGAATCTTTTTAAATTAAAATCTTGTTTGATAACAAAAAAAAAAAATTCAATTTGTTGCTTGGGAATTAAGTAAAATATTTGGGTTAGTTGGAAAGAATAAAAATGTTTAATTTCTAATTTTGCGTACCTTCTCTTTTCTTTTTGTTGGTTTAAGGAATGTTGTGTTTTTCAGCTTTACAATTCCCTAGATTATCTATAAAATGTCAACATACTTAAAAATTATTTAGTTCTTTTACCGTTTTTTGGTTTGGGTTGAATTGTCCTTTAGAAAACTATACAAGAATTTTTAACGTTTTATTATGCTTTTAATGTGGTTATATAAAGTATTTACTCCTGCAAACATGGATGGCTTAATGTGTGTACGTTGAAACACACTTATGCAGCTTTAAGATCTTAATGGCTGCTCTCCTTCCTACAAAAAAATCAGTTTTCTGCCCGACGTTTGAACATGTATGAAGGTATGTATGTGGGTATTTATAATTTATAAGAGAACTTTTTTTACTTTGTGTTATGTGAAATTTAGTTTTATAATGGAATTTTATTAGGAATTTTCTTACACTTAATGATGATGTTGTCGACGTTTTCTGGTCTTGTTACCAGAAGAACAAAAAAATAAGAGTTTCATAAAGTTGTAAAGTTCATATAAAACTTCTTACATATTCCCAAAACAAACACACATACACACACATACTTAGTAACTCTTAGAAATAAATGAAATTTTAGACAGACACACACATACAACAACTTTATTACATAAGAAAATGCTTTAAATGTCAATTACTACTATTATTGTTATATAACGACCTACATGTATTCAAACATACAGAAAAACACACTTCCACACACACACACAATAACATATGTTTTAATTGTTTAGCAGATCCCATAAAAAACAAAGAAAACACATATTCTTACACACACACACACACACACACACACACACACACACACACACACACTCAACCCAACATTATTATGAAACAAAAACCTGTATAATAAAAAAAAAAGAAGAAGAGGAACTTGCCAAAGGCAGGCAGGCAATCAACTAAAAAACTCTTTACAAACTAAAAACTGCTGGAAAAAAGCCAAAGCCAAGAAAACAAATGTCGACAGCGTATGAGTAATATTTGCTAAATGACAATAAATATTACTCATACTCATAATTAGTAGACGAGTACTTCGCATACAAGATAAGAAAAAAAGGGAATAAGTCAAGTAATAAATAAATATAATTATGAATTTCTTAATTATGATGCTTGACATCATGCTCATATTAAATAACAAGAAAAAACTAAACTATGATCGAAAAATAGGACTAAAGAAAACGTATTTCTTAATAAAAGAAATAAATTGTTTCATTTCTTATAGAAAAAGCTGTTTTAAGCGAAAAATACTTTTTAACAAAAGATGTAAATTTTTTTATTTCTTATAGAAAACGCTTTTTAATCGGAAAATACTTTTTATTGAGAAAGAACATTTTTGAAATAAAATTATTTTGATAAGCTGACAAAAAGTATCTCTTCGAACTAAAAGTTCTTATTTTAGAACAAAAAACTCCCCGTTTTTTTAAAACAAATTAAATTTCCAAAAAAAATTAGAAATATGTAGATTACGAGTGAAATTGATATCTAACAAATTTTCAAAATGATCCTGTTTTAAGGGTTCACAAAAATATTTGGTTTTATTTTCGTCATATTGTGAGCCTTTTTTAAAATAATTGAGCTGAAAATTTCCTTCTATTTCAATTTTACTCGATTTCCAGAACATGACCGATTATAAAAAATATCCTTTTCTAATAGAAAAAAAATGATTTTGATAAAATCATTTAAAGTTAAAAAAAAATTCAGTAAAAAAGTAACAGTAACTATTTAATAAAGAAATTTACTTTTGGATTAACGTTCTGAACGAACATTCCTTTTTTAATAAAAAAAAACTTATAATAAACTGTTTTTTAGTCAAAATATAGGTAATTTAAATAAATACATAGTACTTTTTACAAAAAAGGTTTATTTTAAGAAAAGGAAAGAAAACAAGAAAACTCCCTTAGAAACAAAAACTTTTGCTTAACCAGAAGTAGTTTATTGAACAAAGAGTATATTTTTGAACAAAAGAAAAATTACATTAAAAAAATAGGAAGTATTGTTTTAAACAATAACTGCCTGTTTTAAGAAAACGATAACAAAATTTCTTGTGAGAAATTACACAGAAAAAAAATTGATTTTAATTAAAAAATTTGTGATATTAATTAAAAAATGTATAAAATTTACACCAGTAAACGAATTAATGACATAATTTAAACGTTTAAGTCACTTGATTAAACTGTAAATTAACGTGATTAAACGTTTAATTCACTTGATTACACGTTTAATTCACTTGATTAAACGTTTTCTTCACTTGATTAAATGTTTTATTCACTTGATTAAATTTTTAATTAAAACTGACTATGTTTAATTGAAAAAAATTAGTGATAATAAAATATGAAAATTTGTTTTTTTCACACGAAATTTGGTTTTAATTTTTTTAGAAACAGGCAGTAGGTCATGTTTGAAAAAAAAACTTGAACACGTTTTTGAATTTTTTTTTTGTCTGAAAATTAACTTTTCAAAGTATGTACTTTTAAATAAACATTTTGTTGAAAAAAAATTATATTTCTACCAAGGCGAATTCATAAAGGTGACATTTTCGAGTCATCTGTTTAATGTTTATTTCCTTGTTTGTATACTGAATGTCAAGCGTTGTTTACAGTTTATGAAAAAAGTTTGTTAAAATATAAAATTCAAAAATTGAAAAAAAAACCTATTTTAATGTTATACAACAAAAAAGTGAACATAAAATTTAAGCACAAGAATTTTAAAAGGCGTAAGGAATAAGTGGAGCCACAATAAATTTGCAATACAGGAAAAAATTTACCTTCTAAAGCAATTGTGTATATTTTATAAACAAATAATTTTGACATTCAATCTAACTTTTTACAAAAACAAAATACATAGTATTTTTTAAAAAAAAGGGATAGCTAGCATAACTCTATCTCATGATGCGGTCACCTTTATGAATTCGCCTTGATTTCTACTACTTAATTGATTAATGTTTTTTAGGTATTCATCGAACTTATTCATAAAAATTTAATTTACATATTTATATTACAAATACACCTGAAAATACAACTTCTATTTTTGTCTTGTTTACTGAAACATAAATAATAGACTTATTTTATTTCCAACTAGCATTTAAACCGCTACTTCGTAAGCGTCTCCTTTTCCTTCGTGGACATATTTGTATGCCATAGTTTATTAAAAAATACCAGTTGTGGACCAAAAATACTTCCGATTTTCACCCCTTAAATGTTCGAATTTCGAAAAAGTACCAAATTCGTATTCGTATTTTTTTGATAAGTTTCGAATAAGGTATTAACTTTGTTTCTATGTTTATTGGTCCAAAAGATAGATGGGGTGTCAAGAAAGTACCAAAATTCAGGTTTTACCCATTGGCCGAATTTCAAAAAAGTACCAGACACCTGTCTGCTTATTTTTCTAAAGAACAACGATAAGTATTAAATTTTTTTTTGTATCTTTTTTAGTTTTGGAGATATGGGGTTACCGAATTTTCCCGTTTTTACTCTTTTTACCCTCTAAACATTCGAATTTCCAAAAATCCCGTCTAAGTGGATCGATTTGGGGAGTGGCCAATCTCTGGTCCAAATTTCAAGTTTTTAGCTTCAGGCGTTTAGGCTGTGCGATGATGAATCAGTCAGTAACTTTACAATTTTATATATATATATATAAGATAATTTAATAACGCACTTAAACATTTATAAAAATTTCCATAAATTTTCACCAGTTTCAACGCAATGACAATTTTAGAGGTTTTAAGGGTGTTAAATTCAAATTAATTTAGTTTTTTTTTTTTTTTGCCAAATAATAAATCTATGGATTGGTGCTAAAAGGGTCAATAACAAAATATTTACTCTTGAGAATATTGAAATGAAATTTTTTTTTATAGAAGAGTTCTAAGCGAAATTGGCTAGCAAAACCCTTATGAAGCGGTGCTGGTTTAAATTAGGCATTGGGTTTTTTCAGCAAAATAAAAGAAGGTAAGAAAATAGACCTAAGCCAGCGATTAACGAAAAACTGCAAAATATTGGCAGTGGCCCTTTTAGCACCAAACCACAGAAATATACAAACTCGCATATGCCATGTCAAAAAAAAACACTTATCTAAGCATCATTATAATAACAATGATAATAATGATGATGGCATAAATAAATATTTTCCAAAACTTAGTGAAATGGAAAATAATTATCATATAAAATACTTAATAGCTAAATTAACATACAACACTCCAATACTCTCAAATTAAAATGCACACAGACACTTGCTTATTAGTCCTGGAAAAAAAGCACGCATGAATTCATATTTAAAAAATTATTGTGAATTCGTTGGTTTTTGTGGAACTGCTTTTTCTTTCCTATTTCGACAGCATTTATCAATAATTACTAGTTATAATAATAAATTAAGTAGTGGAGTTATTTATGCTCAGATTATTAAATTTAAATTCAGGCATACAAACACATACACATTTACTCACAAACAGACAAACTTTTTTCAAACATCCAACATATTGACACACGCACTACTAATAACAAGATAAATCTCACAAAAAAAAAAAGAAAACAATTAGTTACAAAGTTTTATGCGCACACGCACGTGCAAACTTTAATACATTTATGCTTAACAGGATAAAGGAGAAAAGGAGCATAATATTGTAATAAACTATTAGTCTTAGAACACATACAGGAAATCACACATGTAAGCTGGCAGACACACTTACAATTAAGCACGTACATAGGAGTAATTATTGTGTGTGTGTGTGTGTGTGTGTGTGTGTTTCATTGTCAAATATTTATTGAAAACGTAAGATTTCCTTATGGGACGTAATTTAATATAAAAACGGAAAGTTACGCACACAAGACACACAGTGGGAAAAACATAAATAAAATTTAAAAAAAAAATTTTGTTGAAAACAAAAAAAAACAGTAACTTTTGTTAAAAATGTACTTTTTTGTGAAGAAAAAATTTTTTATAAATTTTTTTAAACGTACTTGTTGTTAAAAAATGTACTATTTAATAAAAGGGTAATTTTTGTTAAAAAGGTACTAAAAAAAGGTAATTTTCTTAAAAGGGTACTTTTTGTTAAAAGGGTACTGTTTCTAAAGGTCCCGCTTGTAAAAAGGTATATTTTTTTTTGTTAAAAAGATACTGTTTGTTTAAAACGCCCTTATTGTTAAAAAAAAGATACTTTTTGTTAAAAAGATACTTTTAGTTAAAAAGGTACTCTTTCAAAAAGGTCCTGCTTGTTAAATAGGTATATATTTTTTTTGTTAAAAAGATACCTCTTGTTAACAAGGTACTATTTGTTAAAAACTTACTTTTTGTTAAAAAGTCACTTTTTGTTAAAATGTAGTACCTTTAAGGCACGTTTTGTTAAAATGTAGTACCTTTAAGGCACTTTTTGTTAAAAGGGTACTATTTGATAAAAAGGTGCTTTTTGTTAAAATTGTACTTTTTTGTTAAAAAGATACTTTTTGTTAAAAAGGTAATTTTTGTTAAAAATTTACTTTTTGTTAAAAAATTACTTTTTGTTAAAAATTTACTTTTTTGTAACAAAAGGTACATTTTGTTAAAAGAGTTCATTTGTTTAATAGAACAACATCGTTCAATTTCACGAAGAGAAAACTTTAAAATAACATTAAGAGAGAGAGAGAGAGAAGTTATTACTACACGAATGTTTTACAAGGAACATTTATAAGGTACAAACATGAATCAAATAAACAAGATTGCGCATTGCGCAGGTCCGTTATTTTTGTGTGTGACGAAAAAATAGACTTTGTGTGTGTTCATTTGTGTGTGTCTTACATTTTTTACAACAAACACTCATATTAAGTCTATGATGACGTAGATGCGCAGTAGAATTTTTTTTTTGTACGGCTGAGTGCGCAATCTTGTTTTTTTGATTCATGAGGTACAAATGTATGCATCAGAGAGAGTAGGGAGCATTCATAACTCCGAATTATCAAAAGATGTTTTTATTTCGTATGTTTTCTTTTTTTCTTATGGAGACAATTTTTAATCTATAGAGTTTTCCGTAAACACAAAAAAATAGGAGAGCAACGAGTTTAGCTTATGAGTCTTCCTTAAGAAAGAGTTTTTTTTAAAGAAAAATATACTTTTTCAGAGAAGAGAACGTTTAAGACAGAGAAATTGTTTACATATTTGTTATTGTATTAAAAGGATATTTTCTATTAAAATTGCCTTGATAACAAATAAGGACATTTTTAAGAAAAAGATTGTTTTCTCATCAGGAGGCTCCTTCTATATTTTGCGCTCGTAATGTACACATATCTTTTTTTTAATTACTTTTTCCCGCAAAACATTTGAAAAAAGCACTTTTTTGCAAAACAAATAATGTAGTTTTTTTCTTCATGAACTGTACTTTTTAGGTCAGAAAAAGGTATTTAAAAAAAAAAAAGCTTTTGCCAAGTAAATTTTTATAATTCCTATTTTTATCCCACTGTTTAACACACAAACACCCCAAAAAATGTGTATGTGTTCATAAATTCTAAATTCCTTAAGCACTTCAAGCACAAAACCAATTGACTTTTGTATTAGACACATAGACACTTTAAAATACAATCATTAAATATATCAGAACATCCTCTAATAAACGAGTTACGAGCATAATTCCTAATCGATTCCCCGCCTCCCATACAAGCTGGGATACAATCACCTAAAAAAGATTATCGGAAACAATAAATATTAAGCTTTTAACGTTAATGGATTGAAAAGCATTCTATAAATATTCGAACGTAAAACACACCAACAAGTACAATGTTGTACTCCTAGCTCAGGTTTAATATCTAAGTAGAAATATAATTGGTAAGGGGAAAAAGTTACTACAAGTATTAAAAATATTAATTGTGTACTTACACATTGAGTGATAAAAAACATAAGGAACTTACCTAAAAAGAAAGAAAAAGAATTAATATAATTGTGTTTCTGATGAAAAGTGTTAAAGAATTCATTAAAAGAATTATCATTTGCAATTAAAGGTTTGATATTTTACGAAACTACTTTTACTCTTTTCTAAGACTTTTATAAAATTTGTGTTAAATGCAATTGACGTTACAATAAATACGCATCAACAGAGTGGTAAATGTGTGTATAAATGCGTATAAATTAACACACACGCACATACACATTAAAGCTTACATAAACACATCAACAAACACACCTCCATACATACAAGCACATGAACACTCTTACAAAAACCTAACAGCAGCATTTCCAAATTCCACAGAATACATCAGGATCAACAACAAAAGCAATGCATCACTTTAGGGAACAATATTGTTGAAATTGAAGTATGCGAATAAGAATGAGAATAATATGCAACAAGAGACAACACTGGCGGCGTGGCAACAGCAGCACAAGCAACAACAACATCAATTGTAGCATTAAACAGAAAGCAAAACTTTTTAGGGCTTACGGATAAACAAATAGATGCGTCTTTAACACCGCCAACTCTTCGCCACCGTTTGCAAAATTGCACTGCTTAAGGCGTGGGGATGAGCAAGAGAATGAAAGGGGTGCAATCACATCTTACGGCATGATTGTGTATTGAAGTTGGGTAGCTGCAAGGTATTGTTTTTTTTTTTTTTTTTTTGAGATGAGATGTCACTCCTTGCTAAACGTATTAACATATCAAGAAAACCATTTATTTAGTTGTTCATTCATTTTTCTTTTGCAATCTTTATTCATTATTTCTTGCAATAAAATAAAACGAAAAAACGTGAGAGATTTTAAGGGAAATAACATAAACAAGCAAGAGTGCTATATTCAGCTGTGCCGAATTTTAAATACCCTTCCCGAAGTTGCGATAAGAATAGAAAGTTATATAAATACCATTTCTTTGATATAAATAAATAAATGTAGTGCCACGCCCACTTTACAAATCCCGCCCACATATTGATAACCTAGATGATAAACAGTTTTTATTTTCCAAGAAATTACTTTTTGTGACAAGAGGCCTTTACCCTAGAAAAGATAATAAACACCTTTTAAAGCGAAGGAGACACGAAAACTGGAATGAAAATGTTTAAACAAAACTTTTTGTTTTTGTGAAAGAAGAAATTGATCTTTGATCTCCTTATTAAAAATAATATTTCTTTAAAGAGAAAACATTTGTTAATATCATTGTGCAATCTTTGTGAAGGGCGATTATTTAGGATAGAAAAAATTCTTCTGCATGTAAAAAGAAAATTATATGTATAAGAGAAAAAATATTTGTTTGAGGAAATTTTGTAAGGCTATATTTAATATGAATGTGCCATGATCTAGTCGAAGCATATGAAAGGGCGAATATCCAAAAAAAAAGAGAGAAATTGTTTGAGTCAATCAGAAAAAAATAAATATTTTCTTTTTGTGAAAGAAATTTTTCAAGAATTTTCTTTCATTGCAAAGAAAAAAAACCAACACTTTAGTTTTCAAACAGAATTGAGTCTTTAACTGCACTCAAAAATCCTCAAGCCCATAATTAAAACATCGCGACGCATCGGCAGTAACTTTCAATTCTCTCTTTTTTTATTGTTTTATTGTTTTAATGTTTACAAAATGTATGAAATTTAATGAAAGTTATAATGGTAGAATAAGTGCAAGGTATAGTCATTAGAAATTTTGTTCTCAATTTTAAAACCCATATAACGTCAAACAAAAGAAAATATTAAAACAAGCGTCAAAAATCAAATAAATTAATTTGTCATTACATGGGTAAATATGTAAAACTCTCTCTAATGAACATACCTGGTAATTATTATACTATGGAAAGTTATAAAGTAAGTATTGTTGGGAGAATAAGTACATATATACATTTGAGAGCATCAGAAGAAGGTTCTCAAAATAAATGGATTTTATCTGTATGAACACTAAGACGGAAAATGAGAAAATGTCTTACAAGGAAGAATGCAAATATTTATTAGTGCTAACTTCTCTCTCTCTCTCTCTCTCTCTCTCTCCCTCTCTCTCTCTCTCTTCCTCTCTCTCTCCCTCTCCCCCTCTCACTCTATCTTAGAGAACGAAAAATTCGTACTTTATAAGAGAATGTACACATTGCTTTACGAAAATATTAAAAGTAAATTTTTCTAAAGAATTTTTTTTATATCCCTCTCTTTCATAGTTGCCTTAGACTAGAATCAGACAGTGAAATTTTGTGAAGATTGATCAATAATTTTCCATAGGCCCCATAACTTTCGGCGGAGGGCACCAAAGACTCGGCACGGCCGATTAAAGCAATCTTACTGAAGAGAGCAAATTTTTTAAAGATTTTTTCTAAAAATACTGACTTTTGGCATGCCTGTGCTTTGTTAAAGAAATGTTAATATAATATTTGCATACTAAACTTTCCCGCTCTCTTGCTTCCACAAGTCTACTGTATTAAAACTTGCTGAACATTAAAGTTAACAATGTGAAGACATACTCGCTCAAGCACATGCATTAAATGTGTGTAAAGTGGCAGTAACACAACGATAAAATGAATGGTTTTCTTGCTTAAATGCATCATGATGCATCTGTTTTTTTTTTGTGCTACTGGTATTCCAAGCCCAGTTTCCTTTTATTGCTGGTGTTGTTAGGAGGTAATTTTTTGTTGTTGATGTATTGTTGTATTTTATTATAATGCTGCTGTTGCTATTGTGATTTTGTTATTCTGTATTCTGCTGTTATTTGGCCAGCAACACACTCAGCCAGACAACGCGTACTTGATTGCAAACTATTAACACCATTAAAGTGGAGAGAAAATTTAAATAATTCCCGCATGAATTAAAATATTTTCCATCATGGTAACTATTTTTTTCCGCTTTTTACTGTCGCTTACTCTCTTCCCTTATTTCTTTTTCTAAGTACTCTCTTGTAGTAGAAGGATGGCATCAGCAACATAAATTTGTATACAATTATGTTTGACTGTGTGTATAACTACATAACAAAACGCATACAATACAAATGACATGTTGTCTTCTGTTTCTTTTTTTTTCTTACTGAAATTCTTCCTTAAAGCCCACAGACACATAAACACTTTTGAGTTAGTGGAGAACGTTGTTAAGGATGGGAGAGAAAGAGTTCAGATAGTGCTGATGACGATGGAGAAACGAAAAAAACATTTTTGAAGGATGCACTAGTAGGAGGAAGAATAAATTAAGTTGTTTAAATAGATTGAAAAAGAGGTGGTTACGTTAAAAGTTTTGTAAAAGAAAAGAAAGTGGAAAATACAGATAAAAAAGTACTAAATATTTTAGAGCGAAAAAAGTACTTTAAATTTAGTTTAGGTTGTCATTGAAAGTGAACTTGTAAGCCTGCATATAGGAAATTATTTAAACTATTGAGACTAATCGGCAAAAAGGGCGATCAACACTTGTAATTGTCAAGTGTTTTCTTTTGAACATTTCCTAAAGAAAAATATCCCCTTTTCAAAATATTCTATACAAAATTGTATTTTCCTAAAACATACAATAGAAAAATGTATTTTTTAAAAAATTTTCTAAAAAAATTGTATTTTTTAAAGTTTTCTATTGAAAAATTGTTTTTAGAAACTTTTCTATCGACAGGCGTTTCTTCTCGAACACTAGGAAAGAATAGAAAATTGTCTTATCTCAAAACATATCTGAAGCAGATTGTCTCATTTAGAATATTTTCTATAGAAAAGTTGGTCCTTTTATAACTTTTCTAAAGACAAAATTTATTTTCTTAAATCTTTTTTTTTTTAATTAAGTGTATTCTCTTAAATTTTATAAGTGTCTTATTAGAAAACTTTTCTATAGAAAAATGATTTTTGGGATACTTTTTTTACAGAAATGTGTTTTTCCCTTTTAACTTTTCTAGAGAAAAGTGTTTTTTTTTTTTACTTTTCTAAAGAAGAAAAGTACCTTTTTCTAAACTTGAAAGTTTCTATAGAAAAGTGTCTTTTTTCAAATCTACTTTCAAAACTTTTTTTTAGAAAAGTGCTTCTTTTGAAAATTTCTATAGAAAAGTGTCTTTTTTAAAAATTTTTCTATTGTAAAGTGTCTGTTTTTTAAAACTTAAAGTTTCTTACTATCAAAATAATTTTCGTGGGAATACAAAATTTAATTTAAATGATTTTGTTATTCGTGCTTAATTCCCAATTTTAATTATTTGATAAAAACACTGAAATTTCTTTTTTATAGTAAAAATTATTTTAATAGCAAAGTGTCTTCTTTAAAATATTTTACATAGAAGTTTTTTTACGTTTTTTTTTTTTGTTATAGAAATGTTATTTTCAACCCTTTTTACAGCAAACTTTTTTTTTTAAAACTTTTCTTTAAAAAAGTATGTTTTTTTTTAACTTTCTATAGAATCAATGGAAAATATACTTCTTTAGAATCTTTTCTTTATTTTAGACTTCACTAAAGACTACCCCCAATATTCATAAAATATATTTTTGTGTTTTAAAGGTTTCTTGAACAAATTTTCAAAGGAAATTCTTTCAATAAACCTTTTAAAAATCAAAAATATTTTTTATTAATATGGGGGTGTCTTCCTTGAAACTTTTCAATCGAAAATTGTCTCCCTTAACAAAAAATTTCGCCCTAAAACATAAAAGTGTCTTATTTCAAAACTTTTCTATAGAAAAGTGTCTTCTTTAAACGTTCTATAGAAAAGTATCTTATTATTACATTTCCGTAGAAAAATTTATGTTTTTAAAAAAAAAATCAATAGAAAAGTTTCTTTTATAGACTTTTAGAGATTTTTTCTTAAATCGTTTCTAAGGCAAACTGCCTGTTTAACGACTTCGAACGTTAACGTTCGAACTCGATGAACAGGCTTTTACAACTTTTTTATATAGAAACTTTCTATAAAAAATGCATTTTTTATCTTTTGTATAGAAAAGTGTCTTCTTTTGAAACAATTCTATAGAAAAGTGTCTTCTTTAAAACGTTTCTATAGAAAAGTATCTTTTCATAACATTTCCATAGTAAAGTAAGTGTCTTTATTTAAAAATTGTTTTTTTTTTTAGAAAATTTCGATAGAAAAGTGTCTTCTATAGATTTTTAGAGCCTTTTTCTACAGAAATATGACTTGTCTGAAAACCTTTCTAAAGTTTTTTCTCTTGCAACTTATTTTTTTACAGAAAACGAGTCGAAACTTTTCTATAAAAAAAATTTATTTTTTTCAAAAGTGTCTTCTTTTCGAACTCCCAACACAAATTACTTTTAATATAATATGCAGTTCTCTTTTCCCAAAAAGTACTTTTTCTACTAAACCCTAAAACTTCCAGAAAATTTCAGCACTTTAACACTAATTTAAACAGAATTTAGTGGAAAAAAGCCGCTTTAGACCAGAATGAGTGTGTAAGAAACAAATTTCCTTTTTATGTCAATTTTAAGCTGTTGCTGTTGCTGTGGAAATGCCAGCCCATCCTTTAAAAAGTACTTTCATTCTTTCGCATGTCTATCTGTCTTATAACTTGACTGCCTGCATATTTGTGATGTTGCTGCTGCTGCTGTTGATGATGTCTTTGTTGTTCTAGCTGTTGTTGTTGATGTTGCATACAATATGTAACAAAACATAGAAAATACAATCAACAAACCAACAAGTAAAAGGCATCAAGCAAAAGATAAAGTTAAATTGTCATGTGAAGATAAACAGCATTTAAAAGTACTTTTCAGACAAACACAAAGTAACTCAACTATTTTACACAAGAACACAATCACACATGTACATACACAAGCGTAAGTACTCTTGTGCAAGTACAAGAATAAGGAGGAGGATACAAAAACTAAAAGAAATAGGAGGAGAAGGATGATAATGATTTAAACACAAGAGTTGTGCAAAAATATTTATATATGTATTTATTAATACGAAACACACGGCTTTAAGAGATAAATTAAATACACACACACACACACATTTACGAGCATGAACACATAAATACTTAATTTAATGTTGTAGCATTCATATACACGCCATTTTGTTTTCCCTCCATTTTTCCTGCTCTATATTTTCTTTATTAAATCGTTTTAAGCACAAAGAAGGTAAAAAAGGAGAAAATAATAAAATTTGTTGAAAAATGCCAACAGGGATTTTTGTTGCAAGGCAAAATGCATTATTTAAAAGAAACAAAAATAAAACACAAACAAACACACTTTCCCATAAAGAAACACACAGACTTTTGTTTTACAGCATTATAGTGAGTGTGTATGTGTGTGTGTGTGTGTAAGGAAGCAATTTTAAGCTTATGTATGAGTGTACTCTTCTTGCCATAAAGGCACACTGTAGTCTTTATTGTATAAATAAAATATTGGGTAAGTGAATTTCTCTATAGAAAAATTTCTTTGTAGAAAAAAATCTATGGAAAAATGTCTTTTGAAATGGTTCTTAAAACATTTTTCTGTAGGTATATTTTTTACTTTCCAGGTATTTAGTAAAAATTGTTTTTTTGTATAGAAAATAAATTTTTTCTTATATAGACATTTTTCTATATAAAAAAATGAGAATGACAACTTTTTTACAAAATATTTTTCCTACGAAAAAAGTTGAGAAAAAATTTTTTTAAAGAAAATATTCAGGGGGGGAGTAGTGTAGAGAATTTTTTCTCCAAAAAAAATGTTAAATGGGAAGTTTAAAAAAAAGATTGAATGTGGTAATTGTTTTTCTTTAGAAAAATTTTGGTTGGATCAGCGTTTTGTAGAAAACTGTTAAGTCTTGACTTTGTTTTATCGAAATTCGCTGAGCGTTGAGGTTTTTCTGTAGCAATATGTTGACTAAAGACAATTTTCCCTAAAAGGATATTGAGTTAACTGACTGTTTTTCAAACTAAAATAAAAATTTTCGTTTAGAAAATAATATTGAAAACAAAAACCAATTGGATCAAAGTTGTTTTTGGGAATACAAAATGTATGATTAATAAGATTTCTGTATGACGTGCTTAATTACCAATTTTTCATATTTGAAAAATTCACTAAAATGTATTATTGAGGGAAAGCAAGCTTCTATGCGCATTTCACAGGTTGCTTAGGCCAGATCAGCAAGAAACCTTTTCCAAAGATTTTAGAAAAGCTAAAAATATTATACAAATAAAACCATACAGCGAATAAGAATTATAAGCCCTCAATGTCTTACTTATAACAATATCAAAGCTTAAACAAAACACCAGCAGTAAACCGTGAGTTTATCTTTTCTTAGATTCCCCTACTATTTGAGCCAAGCTATAATTGTTATTTTAGTTTGAAAAACCGACAGTAATGTGCTGTTTTCACAACACAAGTGATTGAACGTTTAGTAAAATTTATACTAGAAACACTCAAGAAACTGAGTGCTTTTTCTACACGTTTAATCACTTGTGTTGTGAAAACAGCACCTAAGACATTTTTTTATATAAAAATAATAGGAAAAGAATATTTTATAAATCAATATTTAGTTGAGAACCTTTTGTGGAGGGTTTTTTTTAAGAACATTTTTTTCTGTATGTACTTTTCTATAGAAAATTTTTATTTGTGGAGAATATTTATTTTTAAATGTGTTTTGGGGAAAAATTTCTATTAAAAAAAAGTTTAACCATAATTAGAATTGTGGTTATTTTGTTGAACTACTTATGGTTTTTAATCAAAATTTTTAATATTTTAATCAGGCTTAAGTTCATCAAATTTAATTTTCATTAAATTATTTTTATGAAGAAAGGAGATTCAGGTCAGTCAAGAATGAATGATTATCAATAACAATTTTAATTAATTTTCATGTTGTAAAATTCCTTTCTTCATAAAAAGAATTTATTGAAAATTAAATTTGATGAACTTCAGCCTGATTAAAATATTAAAAATTTGGATTAAAAAGTTTAACTTTTGGAGACTTTACTGAAGAAAAGATTCTTCAGTTAAGACACTTTTGTTGTGTGGAGGAGACTTCTCTAACTGTCTATTGAACGATTCCGACGTTCGTAAAGAATTCTCTATGGAAAATATTTATAAAACTAAGTGTTTTTCATATAAATTTTCTATGCGAACGTTAACGTTCGAAATCGTTGACCAGGCAATAAGTTTATTCTTTGAATATTTTTCTATCACTTTCTTGTACGTCTTCCAAAAGTAATATCTTTTGCTCTTAACTAATATTCCCTTAGCAGTTTTCTAGTTGATTTTAGAAATGTTCTCTTGATGTCTGATTGTTTGTTGTTTTAAAACTTACTGGAAGTTTTCTTTCGATTCTGCTACCTTTTTTTTGGTTTGTGGTTGGTGTGTGTGTGTGTGTGTGTGTTTGGCCCATACACTGACAACAACAAACCATTAACAGGAGCAGCAGCGTAAACAATAAACATTTCCTTCCTTGCCAGTTTAAGGTGTGAGCTAAATGTCACTTGAGGCAAAATTATGCGTGCCAAGAGTGTTATTTAGTTTTGTTACAAAATTCAGATAAGAGAAAAACAAAAAATATGTTAACCTCCCTCCCTTTCCCTTTTTTTTTTTGCCATAAACAGCCCTACTCTTGTTAAAAATAAATTGAAAATTTAATTTTATAAACAGTTTTCTGCTAAAAACTAGTGAAAAACTTTACAATGAGTTTTCCAAACGTAGATTTTCTATTTGTAGTGTTATGCTTCCGTGTATATGTAAGTACGCGTGCATGTGGTTGTGTTTAATATTTTCATTATAGAAATGTCAGTGTTTATATGTGTGTGTGTGTGTGTGTGTGTGTGAGCCTGTTTGAGAGAGTGAAGCACATGCATGTGATTGCACTTCAGTGTGTTTATGTCAAGTATTCACTTACAGCCTGTTAAACACTCAATGAAAAACAGTTTAGCAGCAACAACAGCAACAATAATATTATTAAACTTTCGCATACATTTTCCTAGATCCTGTTTTTCCGTTTAATCTACTATTTGCATGTGTATGTGAGAGAGTAAATTTGATTTTAATTTTTTTTTTAACTTAAAAATTATTTCTTTCCTAAAGTGATAAAGTTGTCGAGCAATTTTTGTGTATTCGTAATGCCTGTCTGTGTGTGATTATGTCTTTTGTCTTAATTAGCTTTAAATTGAGATTATTTTGTGGTTTTTAGTTTTTGTTTTAATTTTTGCCAAGTGATAAATATTCATAGATTATATACACTTAAATATATACATATGAGCAAAGAAATCTGAACTCACATGCAGATTAAAATGTGCATATGGAAGTAGAAACCACATAATCTATAAACATACTTATGCAGCACATTGCTGAAATCACTTCTAAAAAACCACAAGAAAATAATTACATTAATTCCATTCAATTTGTATATTTAAGCACGATATTCAAGTTTAAAAAATTTTGTGGACGTGAGAATGATGAAAAGAAAATAACTTCACTCAGCATTTTTCTATAGAAATGTTTACATTTCTCTATAGAAACGTATATTTTCTGAGAAAGAATCTACTTATTTATTATTATTTTTCTGTAGAAAGCTTGAAGTTACCAATACAAAATTGTCTATGTAGGCGAACAGAAGCATCAAAAAATTAAAACTCAATACATCCAGTTGTTTTATTTACAACTCAGCTGAGTTGAGTTGTGAACCGTAATAGATGGCACCTTCACAACGTTTACAATTTTGTAGTATAAAAAGTCACCACTCTACACTTTTCAGTAGAAAAAATTTGCCAATCAACATTTTTCTACAGCAAAAGTCAACATCTTTTTTATTGAATAGTGACAGCTCAACATTTTTCTATAGAAGAGTCATCTGTAAACATTTTTTAACTGAAATTTGTACTCATTATTTTTTTTAAATCAAAATTCACATCTGATTTTATTTCTTTAATAAACCAATCTCTACGAAAAACTGTTCTATAAAAAATTTACCACTAAATATTTTTTATTATAAAAAAGTCACTACAAAACAGTTTCCTATAGAATTCCTCACAATTTTGTAGAGAAAAAAGTCACCACTCAACAGTTTTTTAAAGAAACTCATCCTTTATTAGTTTCTAAAAATTAAAAATTCAACACTTCATTATTTTTAAAATAAAAATTCTCCACACTCATTTTTTTATATAAAAAAGCACCATATAACTTTTTTCTATAGAACTTGATAGTTTGCTATAGAAAAAAAATTTCCACTCAACATTTTTCTGTAAAAAACCCCAAACCAAATATTTTTTTCTAGAACAGAGTCAACATTGAACATTTTTTTATACAGAAAAAGATTCTCTACACAAAATTTTTCAGTAAAATCATTGCTGAACTTTTTTTCTATACAATAATAATTTAAACCACACTTTTTTGTATAGAAAAAGTTACCACTCAATATTTTTTATAGAAAGTTATTTTCTAAAAAATTAAAAATTCACCACTTCTCATTTTTATATACAGAAAAAAGTTGCCACTCAACATTTTTCTATAGAGAGCCACCCCGAATCATTTTCCAAAAAATAAAAATTCACTACTTCTCATTTTTTTTATAAAGAAATAACACTTCTTAACAATTTTCTAAAGAAAAGTCTCCAATAAACATTTTTTATAACAGAAAGTCATCATTTTTCTGCAAAAAATTAATTTTTTTTTTCAGAAAATAGTTATATAGAAACGATTCTCTACACAAAAATTTTAACAAAAATATGCTTACTGAACATTATTCTATGTTTTTTTCTATTCAAAAATAATTTAAATGTCATTTTTGATTTATAAATTTAGTTCCAACTTTCCTTTGTATTTAAAAATCTAAATAACGAAATTATTCACTTCTATCGCCGGCTGTTCGTCTCGCTCATTGGATTCCTATTGTTGTTGTTTGGCCATTTGAAAAAACATTTTTCTCCACTTTAAATTAAAATTTATATTTTCTCTAATTTTCAGTTTAATTTGTTGTGGTTTCTGGTGTCTGCTGGTATGTAATACTTTTTGCACAAACCAAACAAATAGAAATAACAGACTGCGCCGGCCTTGTAAATATTCGAAAAATTTAATTGTTACCAAACTTAAAATGTTCATTATAAGCTTCATTATTTTGAATGTTTGATTTTTGGCAAAAAAAACAAAACACCACATGACCATGCAAAACATACAACAAGTTGTTAAAATAATTATAATAATAAAGTAATTTTAACACATTTACTAATTTTATTTAATTAAAGACCACAAAAAACTGGAATATTAATAAAAAAATATATTTAAAATCTTAAAATTTAAAATGTTGAGTAGAGATTTTGTTTATAAAAAAGTTAATCGAAAACTTTTTCTGTAGAATAATATGTTGAGTAGAGAGTTATTTAAAAAAAAAACTTTTTATTTTCTACCAAAAATGTTTAAGAAGAGACTTTTACAATAGAAAAATGAGTATTTCCTTAATCTAAACCTTCTTAATAAGGAAAAATATTGATTGGAGACTTATTTCTAAATAAAAATGTTGATTGGACACTTTTTTCTAAAGAAAAATTTTCATTGGAGACTATTTTCTGTGGAACAATGTTGAGTGAAGACCTTTTTACACAGAATTATAGTGTATATGTAAGCAAGCAATTTAAAGCTTATGTGTAATCTTCACTGTACTCTTTATTATAAAAATAAATCAAAATGAAACTTTTTCTATAGAAAAAAATTTCGAGAAAATTGATCTCTATAGAAAAATATTAAGTGGCAATTTTTTTAAGGAAAAGTATTGAGTGGATGCCTTTTCTATAGAAAAATGTGGAGTAAAGACCTTTTCTATAGAAAAAAGTTGGCAGGATTTTTTTTTATAGAAAAGCATTGACCTGTTTCTATATAAAAAAAACTTAAAAATGTTGAGTACAAACTTTTTGTTAAAGAAAAAAATATCAAATAGAAACTTTTACTAAAAAAAAGTGAAATGGAAACTTTTTCTATAGAAAAATTTTAAGTGGAGACTTTTTTAAATAACAGGTTGTGTAAAGATATTGTTGTATAGAAAAATGTTGAATTTGGACTGTCATTTACAAAAATATGTTTAATAGCGACTTTTTCTGTAGAAAAATATAAATTGTTAATTTTTTTTAACGGTTAGTGTTAATATTTTTTATAGAAATATGTAGAGTGGTGACTTTTCTCTAAAGTAAAATGGAGTTTAAATTCTACAAAATATGTTCATTGAAGACTTTTTCCTATAGAAAAATAATAATTGTAAGCTTTTTCTATAGACAAATGTGATTTTTGTTTATAAAATATGTTAGACGATGGCATTTTTTATAGAAAACTTTGAGTGTAAACTTTTTCTATAAGAAAATGTTGAGTTGAGATAATTTTTTTTAAAAAATGTTGAGTTTAGACTTTTTCTATAAAAAAGTGATGAGCTTAGGCTTTTTTAATGAACAACTGTTAAATAAAAATTTTATTCTTCAGAAAATTGCAGAGAATTCCTATAACACAATTTTTTTTACTTGTACTTGTTTAATATTTTCTATATAAAATGTAAATGGTAAAAGCCAGATCTTTGTTAAAGATGATGAAAATAATTTTAATTGAAAGTTGTTATTTGGTTGAGCTGTATTTGTTTTATTAAAAATAAATGTGTGTGTATGTGTGTAGGTAAATATGGATGTGTGTGCATTTATAGCAGGATATTCGTGTGTACGCAATAAGAGCATTTCCCTTTCTATCTCTCTATTATTTCTCTGTAATAAATACTTTCTTTTGTATTTAAATGCGTAGCTATTGTATGTGTTCATATGTTTGTGCATGTGTTATTTTTGTTTTCGTTGTTTTTATAAATGTGGTGGTTGTTGTTGTTATTTTGTAGTGGTTCTTGTTGATGATGACAACCACAAAAACGCAAACTCTGCAACAACGAAAACAATAATAACATTAAATGACAACAGGATATAAAACAGCAATAATACAAAACAACAACAGTAACAAAAACAACATAATCTACAAAACTAAAATAAAATACGGGCAACAAGGACATTTAGCAAAACGCTAAAATGTTGTTCACATTATAAATGACAACAACGATGACAGCAGCAATAATAACAACGAACTTGTTGTTTTTGTATTTTTGGCAATAATAATTTTCACATGTGAGTCTAATTGGAAGTTTAATTATTTCATGCGCTTATACACAGCCTGGATTCAAGTACATACTTCTAAGCTTTTATAGGTGAGTATGGGAGATTTTAATAGCAAATGTGTGCGTATTTATGCAGAGGCTTTAATGTAGGTAAGTATAGAATAAAATTGCAGGATAAATTAGTTAAATAGCCTTGATGAGACCAACTAAATTAAAGAAGCAGAAATATTGCACAAGCCTATAAACGATTTTTTTAGAAAAATGTTTTGTGGAGACCTTTTTTTGTAGAAAATTTTTGAATAGAGATTATTTTCTATAGAAGAATGTTGAGTAAAGACTTATTTCTATAGAAGAATGTTGAGTGGAGACTTTTTATATAGAAGAATGTTAAGTGGAGACTTTTTTATTGAGTCGAGAAGGACTTTATCTTTAGAAACATGTTAGATTGAGATCTTTTTCTATAAAACAAATGTTGCATGCCATTTTCCAATATAAAATGTTAAGTGCAGACCTTTGTCAACATAAAAATGTTGACTAAAAGCCCTGTTTAATATAAAAATGTTAAGTGTTGAATAAAGTTAAAAAAAACTATTAAAAAATATTGGTAGAGTTTTTTTTTAATTTTTAAGTGGACACTTTTTCTATAGAAAAATAGTGAATAAAGGTTTTTTCTATAGAAGAATTTTGAGTGTAGAGTTTTTTCTATAGAAAAATGTTGAGTGGAGACGTTTTTCTATCAGCCCAATTGTGAATAAAAATTCTCCGGGAGTTTTCTTCCTTCTCCCATTTATCCTATGTAAATTTAATTGTAAAAATGTGAAAAGGAAAAAAACTCCCGGGGAATTTGAATTCATAAATGGGCATTATAGAAAAATGTTGAGTGGAGACCTTTTTCTACGAAAAAATGTGGAGTGGAGACCTTTGTCTACAGAAAAATGTGAAGTGGAGACCTTTTTCTACAAAAAAATGTAGAGTGGAGATCTTTTTCTATAGAAAAATGTTAAGTGGATACCTTTTTCTACAAAAAAATGTGGAGTAGAGGCCATTGTCTACATAGAAATGAGAAGTGGAGACCTTTTTCTACAAAAAAATGTAGAGTGGAGACCTTTATCTATAGAAAAATGTTAATTGAAAACCTTTTTCTCCGAAAAAATGTGGAATAGAGGCCATTGTCTACAGAGAAATGAGAAGTGGAGACCTTTTTCTATAGAAAGATGTTAAGTGGAGACCTTTTTCTATAGAAAAATGTTGAGTGGAGACCTTTTTTCATACACAAATGTTGATTTGTGAACTTTTTCTTGAGTAAAATGTTGAGTGGAAAACATTTTCTATAGCAAAATGTTGAATGAACAACTTTTTCTAGAGAAAGTTTTTGAGTGGAGACCATTTTCTATTAAAAAATTCACGTCCAGATATTTTTCAATAAAAAAATGTTAAGTAGAGCTCTTTTTCAATATAAAAATGATGAGTGGAAACCCTTTTCAATATTAAAATGTTAAGTGTTGTATAAAGTAAAAAATTCTATTTAAATATACTGGTAGAGTTCTTTTTAATTTTTAAGTGGATAATTTTTCTACAAGAACATGTTGATTAGAGACATTAAAAAACATTTAATTGCCAGGAAATTATTTTTTTATAATAACTTTTTATTGATAAATGTTGACTGGTATCTTTTTTCTATAAAAAAATTTTGGCCACGTTATTTAATTAAATCAAGAAAAAAATTAAACTACAACAAATTGCTAAAAAGTTTGTTTTGCGTATGTGTGAGTCTTTGTGTGCGTGTCTCGTAATGCAACTAAATTATGTGTATGGCAGAAAAAGTTCTAAATATGGGTGTAAAAGTATGCGTGTGTATATATTTTGCTGTGTATATTCGATTGTGTGAATCGAAAACATTTTTGGTATGTGTTTATTTATAAAGGCAAAATGGTTGTCACACAAAACAAAACTATGGCCGTTGTATACAAAATATTACAAAATATGCACACACACGTTAATACTTATACAAACACTTAAACCTATTTACAATTAGACACACACATATCAGCCGTACACACTTCCATTCATTTATACAGACAACATTGTTTAAACGCATGTATATGCCAACACATGAAAAAGCTTAACAAACACTTCAACTGACACACTCATACATTTGCAAAATACCAATTGTTTATACATTGTCAGTTGTAATGTATGTTTGTGTATGTGTTTGTTTTGTGTTTAATTTCTTTTTCTGGATTTTTTTTTATTTATATATGGGGTTGTATTCCAAAATTTTCATTATTACATTCATGTTATGCTGAATAATGAGCCAAAATATGTTGGAACATAAAATGTTTCATAACACATTAACACACACGCACCCAGATACAGATACATATATAATAACCACACACTCATGTTAAATACTACAGGACGTACATACACAAACAAACACCCTCAAGTAACACTACACAACTTGAAGTACCTACAAGAGGAATTTAACAACTTTTATTAGAAAATATTCGGTGAAATTAACGTTTTAAAACAAGATGTTCATGTTTATTGGCACAAAACAATCACAAACTCTCAACTCTGGGGGTGGAAAATCAAATAACCAAAAGACGGTATTGAGGTTTAATAGAACAAACCGTAAAGAGTATTTTTAAAAGAAAAAACTGGCATTAAAAACTATAAATGCAATAATTAATACAACAAGGAGTGCAACACATACATAAAGGCATGAGTATTGGAAGAATGTGCCAAATACTAAAATAATTTGCACACACTTACACATACATTCATTTCAATTCTGAATCCTGGGTGTTTGTTCTTAAGAGTGTGTTACAAATTACATTCTAGAGTATAAAAGCAAACAGACGGAGCGGTTAAGTTTATGTACAGAAAACACCCATAAATATGTTACATTGTTGTTTGGTGTTGCAGGAGTATTGTTACATGTTTTGTTGGTACTTAACATTTATGTTGTAATAAAAACACTTAAGAACTAATAATAAGTACAGTAAATAAAATAAAAATTAAAAAAATAAAAAAAAAATATTTTATCATTTCTAAAACTTTTAAGACATAAAATATTTTACAGCTGAAATTTAATCAAATCGTACAGTCTTTTTTATAGATTCCAATTTACAGCATTAAAATAACTTTCCTAATTAAAAACCATTAAGGATTTTTTATAAAATAAAAAGTTATAATTATTAATCATTCGCCCTGTAGCACAGTTTTTATGATAGTGAAATATATGTTTATCTTCTAAACCTCTTGACTAATTCTCATCAAATTTATGTCATTAGCAAGTAAGAAACTTAGCTTTAATTGAAGAAACGATCTTAACCGTACGTATATTCTACAACCAAACCCTGAAGATGCTTAATTAACAATTAGAAAATTAAACTTAATTTCCAGTTAAAATCAGAAATATTACATTTTTTGATAACTAATTTCCTATATGGGCATTTCCATTTTGACGGGTCGTGATATTTGTAGCACAAAATGTAAAAAAATTAAATGACGAAGTCAAATTTGTAAAAAGGGTTTTTATATATACAAAGTAATGAAGTAGCTCTACATTCAGAAAAAAATTTACAGTAATCGACGCTAAGGATTTGTAGATATAAGCAAAAATCTGCCCTGGCGTGACGTTAAAAAAACGGAAGTGGGTTTTGATTGCATTACAAAACTGAAAAATACTGCGAATTGTGAAAGAAGTTTTGTACAAAACCTTTTTTAGTAAACTTAGAACTTATATAAATAAGGTAAATATGGGAATTTTTAGCTAAAAGTCTACTTTTTTTAATGTAACGCCAGATTGCAAATAAGGTTGTATTTTCGGACCATGTTGTTCAATCGTTATCCCTTTTGTTACTTAATGTAGAGCTTGTTGCGCTTAACACCAAAATATAAAAAAGTAAACGATACATATAAAATTTTTTGAGAAACAATTTAAAATACTTCTGGCGTTACGTTACAAAAAGTAGACTTTTCGCTGGAAATGCCCATATACGTGTGTAAATGATTAAATACGTACAATTGTGCCAATGGAGAAAAATGCTTCTTAAAAAAAAGTACCAAAAATAGGAGCAATTTCCACCGCTTACACGTTTGAATTTCAAAAAAGTACAATATTTATATTAGTATTTTTTTAGATTATTATGTTACGAATGTGATAATTTTTTATTTCTATGTAAATTGGTTTAAAAGATATATGGAATGACAAAAAAAAGCTCCAATATACCGGTTTTACCCTTTTACTCCCCCAAATGGGACGAATTTAAAAAAGTACCAGAAACTTGTCCACTTATTTTTATAATAAACAACAAAAAGTCTTAACTTGTTTTTTGTATCTCTGTTAGTTTAAGAGATAAGAGTTTTGCGAGTGTACACGTTTGACCCTTTTTTAGCCCCTAAACATTCGAATTTCCAAGAATCCCGTTTTAGTTAAAACTTCGCAGGAAACTTTTAAGAGAAAAATGTGTTTAAGGGAACTTTCTCCACACAAAAAATTAATGTTAGAACTACATTTAAAAACAATATTCCCATTTAGTTTAGCGAGCCTTCAGCCTGTTATAGTAAACAGACCAGAGTCTTACACAGAAAAAATTCTCGCCAATTTTTTTAATTTAAAATTTAATCAAGTAAAATAAACGTTTACTTTTGTATATCAACAACACAACTGCTGAAAATGTTGTTAACGTCAAAAAATGTTTAATTGGTACTATTATTTTTTTTTGCTGGTCCAAATTTAATTAAAATAATATCAGAAATTTTTTAATTGAAATCAATTTTTCTATTTTTCTTTGAAGGCTACCGGGGCAACTTTTCTTTACAAAAATAGTTTTTTCAGACACATTTTTTATAAAAGCATGTCTGCGAGGAAACCTTTCAATAGAAAAATTTTTGTTCATGACACTTTTCCGTAAAAAATCGTTTCTTAGGAAACTTTTTTTAATAGAAAGTCTAATCAAGACACTTTAATCGAGAAAAATGTTTTCTTGAGAATTTGTTCTGTACAAAAATGTGCTTCTAGGACACTTTTCAAAAATATATCTTTTAAGGACAGCTTTCTTTAGCAAAATATCTTCTCAGAACACTTCTCTATAGAATACCGATTATTTTTTGCTATAATTTATGTATGTACTTGTAATTATTTTCCTGAGTGCTTTCATCTACTCTTTCATGTATGCGGTATGTGGTAATTTTTTTTTTGTTAATTTTTCCCTGTATTTTTCAAGTATCATTCTGTTTTATGTTGCAAAAATTAAAAATTTTTTTTTATTTGTGCTCTTTTGTAGCATACTTTTAGGTATCTTCTGTTAAGCAACACCACAACAAAAATACCTTTATACAATAATTAAAAAAAAAAAAAAAACATTTTATTTTAACGTGTTTTGTCTCATACATGACTACATGCAAATATTTTGTAAAAATTTTCATTTAACAAAAAATATCTACTTTATTATTATTATGATTATTTTGATTACAAATAACAAATGTTTATTGCTCCCACATTTTCTTCTTTGTCTATGTTCACTCTATCTATTTTAAATTTTTTTGTTTTTGTTTATATTTTTTGTCGACGTTTGTCGTATTTAATAGCTATTCCTTTTGTTTTTGTTAAATGTGGTTTTTGCCTGTGTGCGCTTTTGTGTCGGTATATAAATAACTGAGTCTATGTTTTTGCAACAAAGCATTCAACATAATTTTAATCGTTTTCATGTGCATTTGAACAAAAGACATTTTAGTGATAATTATTTAGCACAAAAATTCCATTTACACACACACACAAAAGACAAACAAACAAAAAAACTTAACAACAAAATTAACTATCCGCTGTATAATTTAGTGGATGAATAAACAAATTTTGGCTGAAAATAGGGGGATGCTGCATTCTGTTTGAAATTTTTAATTAAATAAAATGTTGAAAATGAGGTAAATGATACCTGAGTTTAGAAATGCTTCAAATTAGCAACTCTTTGATGTCATAAATAACAAAAATTAAATAAAAAATTCAGAGAATTAAAAATTAAAAAAAATCCGAAAATGCGCTTAATTCAAGTTTTATAAATTAGAAAGAAAAAATTATTATGATTGATTTAATTACTCGTATTACACCTTTCAGAATGAAAAAACACCAAACACGCCCGATATGATTTTTACTTTAGAAATCGTATGTACATATTTAACCAATAATATAAACTAAACGAGAAGTAATAGTTCAAATTTACTTTTTAACCCTTCGTGGTACACATGAATCTGGCCAGACCTTTTTTCAATGTGTATAGAAAATCAAAATATGCGTAAGCCGGAGGGTCAAACACAACGAACAGTTTAATCCTTTTTTACTTGATTTAAGAATTTTAAAATTATTGAATTTTATACTATTTTCGAAAGAAATCCCATTAAGGATTGTTTTCAATACGTTTTAGTATTATTCGTACTTTAATTTTTAAGTACGACGCGTACTTAAAGTAATCATAAAATACTTGATTTATCCCGTGTGTTTTTCTTTCTGTTTTTTGTGACTCTAAATTTTATTTATAATTTCATTATTCTAAGTTCAACATTATAGAAAAGCATTGTAGTACCAGATGTGAAACTGAAAAGTAAAAGAAAGATATTTAATTTCCCGCATTTCCCCTTTTGGATATTTTAATTTTCTCCCCATTGAAGTATAAAAAATTTTAATATTGTAGTGGCAGCCCAGAATTTAATAATACTAATAGAAAAAACTACCAAAAAATGTACGATTTTCGAAAAAGTACCATATTTATGTTTGACTTTTTTTAGATAAGTTGCGTATATGATATACCTTTAAGTGATATGTTAATTGGTCTAAACGAGAGATGGGATGAGATGACAAAAATGTTCCAAAATAAAGGTTTTACCCGTTATTTTTCCCAAAAGGGTCGAATTAAAAAAAAAAGTACCAGACAATTGTCCAGATTTTTTATGTTTCTATATTTGTAAGAGGTAATCTCCGGAACTGCTGGTCCGATTTTAAAAATTTCTTTGACAAAATGGAGAATGGAACCTCCTAACGGATATTGACTTTATAAGGTTCCACTAAAGTGTTTAGGATAGGGTCCAGGGGCGCTTAACCTCCTATTCTAACCTCACTCATATCTCCAAAACTAAAAGAGACAGGAAAAAATTTAATACTTAATGTTATCTGGAACTTTTTTGAAATTTAGCTGTTTTTGGGAGTATGCGATTAAAACCTGAGTTGTTGTAAATTTTCTATCTTTAAAATCAGAAATTTGAACGTTTAAGGGGTGAAATTCGTAACTATTGTTGATACTTTTTTATAGGTGTTTTTGTCCATTCATTGGCGTATACACAGAGCGAAGAAAGACGTTAAAAAATTGTCAACCAATGGCAATAAATTGATTACAAAGTGTTGTTGTCAAATTTTCAACAAAATGTTGTCAAATTGGGCCGAAAGATAAAAAACGTACCTGTGTTGTCAAATTGACAAGACCTTGTTGTCAAATATGTATCGCACTGTTTTTATTAATAGCGTATATACAAACAACTATTGTTTTCGCCGAAAGTATAAAGCGCAAATTTTTTAAGCGAAATAAAATGAGTGAGAAATAAAATTATAAAGCATGTTGTCGAAATGGCACCAATGTGGTTATAATATATTAACATTTTGTTGACAGACCGAGACCAAACGATGACAAAATCACAACATGGTGGTTAAAAAATATTGACACCATCTGTTATCAAATTGAACACGAACGTAGTTGGCTCACTTTTGACAATGAACGGTGTCAATTTTTGTATTTTTATACCGGATTTTTCCCTCTGTGTACGTATTGAGTGGGTCCCCACTGCAATATTAAAAATTTTGATACTTCAATGGAGAGAAAAAAAAGTACCAAATAGGGAAATACGGAAAATTAACTTTCTTTCTTTAGGTGTTTGCTTCTACAACTGGTACTTTTTTAATATCCGTAAATATTGGTCGTATAATTAAAATTCAACACGCAATATCTTGAGTGATTAGACTCGATGGGGAAACTTTTTGGTACTTCTTTGATCTGTATCTGGTACTTTTTTATTTGGCTTATATTGGACCTATGAACATAAAATTAAACATGCAAGGTCCTGAGTGAATACGAATCTGTAAGAGGGGCCTTTTTGATACTTATTTTCTTTAAATATACTTTTTGAATTTTCGTTAATATCGGACCTAGGAACATTAAACTACACCTGAGTGAATGAGAATCTGTAAGTGGGATTTTCTTTTGGTATAATGTATTTCTCTCAACTGGTACTAAGTTAGGAAATGATTAATAATACATATGTAAATTATTTTTACTTTTGTTATACAAAAGATTTTTGCATTAATGCTTCTAGTTAATTGTCAAGAAGAAATTGATGTTTTTAATGAATATAAATTTTTTTTTAACAATGTTATTAAGAGGGCTAAAATTATTTTGAATGTTTCTTAATTGTTCATTTAATTTTTTGTAAACGAAGAGCTTCTTACATTTTCTATTAAACACTGTTTGTAAACAATAAGCGTTACATGTAGAATACATTATGATTGTGTTTAATTTTATTTATTTAAAAATTTATATTTATTTATTTTTTTTTTCATTTCAACCATTTGTTGTAAAATAAAATATATTTAACAAACAATTAGCATATATAAAAAAAGTCTTTATACATAAATTAATTAATAAAAAGAAATTGAATTGGTTTTAATTTTTGTAACTTGAAAATTAAATAAATTACAAAAACAATCAATACTCTACAATTTACGGCCAATATAATCATTTGTATTCGTAATTGAATTGAATTAAATTTAAATGTATAATTATGCATTTTTTCCACAAGCACAACTACAAAACAGCAGTAATATAAATAAATAATTTACCAATTATTGAATAAATTAAATAATGACATATATTTTACTTGTAAAATTTTTAATATTGTTTCTGACTCATCAAATAACGATTTAAATTAATAAAAAATTCAAAAAAATTTTTGCATAAAAGTATCTTTCCATAAGGTCTCAAATAAAAATGATTGAAATTAATAAACCGTTTTTTATTCGATAATTTTTTTTATTATTTCTTTTGTAATATTTAGAAATAGTGAAAAAAATAGACGAAACTCTTTAAACCTGTTGAAAATTAATTAAAATAAATTGCAAATGTCATTTAAATCAAGCAAAAAGTTAAAAGGTTCTCACAATAATTAATAAGCAAATAAATAATGAGATCATTAAAGTGGAAGAAGTGAGTGTTAATTAAATGTGAAAAGGCCAATTAACAACACAGAGAAACAAAACTTTAGTTCAAAAAAGAGAGAAAATCCTCAAAAATGTTTTTTATAATTATTAAATTGCCTTTTTATTAACTGAAAATTAAGATCAAATTAAATTATTTACACTTTAAAAATAAATTAATACAATTTTTCAAAATTTGTTTCAATTATATTTTAAATTTCTGACATTTCGAAATTAAGTTTAAATTTTTAAGATGCTTAAACACGACATTAATAGAAAACAATTAAGTAAAACCAGGGACCAAATTACGGCATTCGATATCGATCAAAGTTCACATTTAAATTGTATTGTTGTCTAAAAATAAATTTAAATGTAAAATTTCGACTAAAGCGTTATTTACAACATAAAATGTCGTTTTAAACGATTTAAACGTTTTTAAAAATTCAAAAAAAAATTTGAAATTTCGAAAATGCTAAAAATTCTAAACTTTGTACATTAAAAGCCTTCTACAGCAATTCACAGAAAATTGTTATTCTTTTTCTTTTGAGAATATTTTTTAATTTCGAAATCTATTTCGAATCTTTAAAAATGCCAATTCTGCTTATAGCTGACATGTGTTAAGAAAAAAATGCCAAAAAAAAAACGAAAATGTTTGTTTTAAGCAAATAATATAAGAATTTTAAAACATTTCCATATAAAGTTCAATTTTATTTAATAAGACCAACTCAATAGAAATTAAAAGTTAGTACAAATTTTATAATAAACATTCATGATTTTTTATTAAAAATTTATATTTCAAAATGCTGTTCGAAGTTTCGAACATATTTAAAATAGGATGAAAAGCATCAAAAATAGCAAAATTGAGTTTGAACTTTCGAAGATGCCCAGAAAATCTTAAAATTTGCTTAAAATACGAAAATGTTTATATGGTTGAAGCTTTTCATCAATTACCACTCCAAAGGCATGATTTTTTTAAAATAAAACTGGAGTTTTTCGAAACAAAATTTAATGAAAATAACTATAACAAACATGAATTTATTGTTTTATATCATTTAAGGATAGAAAATATAATTTTGAAATCAAGATCAAATTTTTTAATAATTACTAAAAATTTAAAAATTATTATGTAAAAAATTTTGTTATGGCAAAATGATGTACAATCAATTTATAAAGTAAACATTTTGACAAATTTTTTCCAGATTAAATAAAATTCAAAAATAAATATCTTTTTACGTAATGTTGGAACTTTGAAATTAAACTCGAATTTTCAGGAATTGCTGCAAAGTAAAAATTTAATTGATTTGTTTAAATAAATAAAAATTTAAAAGTCTTTAAATATAATTTGAACATTTATTTAAACTTCCGAGCACATTTTTTTAAATTGTCTAAAAAAATAAAACTTAGGAATTCGTTGTTCTATAAAAAATGATGCTGTTTTCCTGAATATAAACTTTCGAAATCACTTTCAAATTTTTCAAAAATTACGGAACTTCGAAAGATTGCCGTAATTGAGACCCAAATTTCAAAAATTGCACTTCTTATTTTCCTCTCTAATAATTTATTAAAAAACTAAATTAAAATTTTCGAACATTGACTTAATTTTAATATAACTTTAAGCTATGTGAAGAATTTAAAATTTTTTAAACAGATTTCATGAAAAAAAATTGAACTTTTAAATAATTTCCGATTATTTGGAATTTAATCATTAATTTTTTTTAAATTAACATATTTTTCACCTTATTTGTTACATAATTATTATGCAACTTTTAATTAATTTTCAAATTTGTAAATTCAATATTTGTTTATGACAAAAAGAGAATTTCATAAAGCATAATTTAAGGCTGTTTACCAAAACTAAACAAAAAACTATCTCTTCTTAGAATGCAGCACACACACACACACACACACGCACACACAAAACAAACACACTTATACAAATAAGTAAATTTAACACATACGAAATTTATTGCACAATTGTTTGCCCTTTCATTACATATTTTAATAACAATTTCCTACAGCAAGAACAACAAATATTTATTTAATCATAATAGTCTTTGGCAAAAACTAAATATTCTGAAACATCTTCTTAATATTCGAAATTAGTTTTAGTTTTATAATAAAATTACAAGTTTCATTTGTTGAAACAATTTAAGAAGCACAAGAAGCAGAAGAGAGAATATTGTGAACAATAAATACATTTAAAATGTGTAATTAACTTTATTGTTTAAACTAATACTATTTAAAACCCTACAACACTACAAAAGATATATTTAGATGCAGATACAAACATTCACACATACATACAGAATCAAATATAATTCTTTGGAAAGCATATTCAAATAAAATTTATTCAAAATTTGTTTATAATTCTTTAACGAAAAGTTTTTTATTAAAAAATCAGAGAAGAAAACATTAAATTGCAATTAAATTTACACAGATTTATTAAGTTGAGTACAGTATGAAAGTTTTTCAAGTGTATCCGTGTGTGAGTATTTTAAAATACAAAGATATTAAAATTTTGTATCTAAATCATTTGAAATGTTTATTGTTGTTAAGAAAACAATACAATCAGTTTGTCATAAGTGTTAAAGGATTTGATTTCAATTTGATAAAATAATACAAATAGAAAAAAAAACTTATCAATAATATAAAATTGAATTAAGTTAAAAAAGATTTTAAAATATCAGAAATTTGGTACGAATTTTGAATATTAAAAAAATTGTTTTATTATTGCATTTAAAAGGAAAATTCTTAAAAAAAGACATAAAATTAATTTCCAAGCTTAAAGTTTTAGAATTTAATGAAAATTTCGAAATTCAGTTCTAATTTTCGAACTCAAAAAAGTTTGCAACGTTGCATCAAAAATTTTCAACATAGTTAATTTTAGATAAAATTGCTAGTTTTTAACGGAGTTTAAAATTTCGAAAATAAGTTAAAATTTTCAAACTTGCCCAAAGTACGTCAAATTAACAATGTTTAAATAAATATTCATATAAAAAAAATGATCGCTTCAACCATGTTTTTAATTTAAGAAATAAATCTCTAATTATTTAATGTACATATGCATTTAATTAAAATATTTAACACCTTTTTATATATTTTTTTAGAAAAAATTTTATTTAAAATTAAATTTAAAGTTAAATTTTGAGTTTTTAAAGTTTCGAAATTAAGTTCGAATTTTCGAAATTAGACAAAAACCAAAAACTCAAAAAATGTTTAAAAAGTTTGGTATAAAAGAATAGAATAGAATAGCTTGATTTCAGCAGGAATTATTCATTTACAACAAGA
This sequence comes from Pollenia labialis, assembly GCA_949318255.1. NCBI lineage: Eukaryota > Metazoa > Arthropoda > Insecta > Diptera > Polleniidae > Pollenia > Pollenia labialis. Next base: position 5,767,317 of record OX439140.1, read on the forward strand.
AATTAAGTTCAAATTTGCGAAATCAGACAAAAACCAAAAACTTTAAAGACTATAACAAATTTTATAACTTTCGAAGTTAGGTTTGAATTTTTTAAATTGTACAAAAACCCTAAGTTCCTATTTCCAACCAAAATCAGATAAAAAAAATTAAATTTATGTTTAATTTGTTTAAATTTTATATGTTTTTACTTACTTTTTTTTAAAGAACTTCAATTTTCAGATAGTCTGCAAATAAAAATAGAAAAAACATCAATGACTTTTAACGTTTTTACAATAATTTAAAATGATTTTTATAAAGGTTTTTTTTGTAATCAAACAAAATATTTACCGCCTGTTCAACAATTTCGAAAGTTAGCGCTCGAATAGAATTTTTCTATGAAAAATACTTAGTTTAAAAAATATTTTCCATATAAAAATTTTTACGAACGTTTTCGTTCGAAATTGTAAAACAACAAGCAGTAAAATTTGTATAAAAAATATTAAATTTAAAACGTTTGCTCTAGCACTTGACATATGATCCTAGACAAGCCAAATTAAAAGTCTTCATATTTATTTTTGTATGTAAACATGTACAAAAATTTAACAATTATTTTTATTAAGTTCACAGACATTGCAAAAATATTCTTTAAAAACAATAGCTAAATTAAACTAAAATTTCACAAACCAAAAAATTGTTGTGAAAAAAATTTTAAATAAATTATAAAAATATAAAAATGTACAAAAAATATATTAAAAACTTCTAACCAAAACAGCATTTACAAACTTGCATTCAGTTACAAGGTCAAGCGCAATCAAGCAAAGATTGAACGAGCAGCTAAAATATCTTTAAATTGCAATTGAATTTCAAATCTAAAACAAAGCACACAAACACTTAAACTAATATTTACTCACATTAAACACACAAAACATTTAGATTTTAAAACCACAACAGCTGTTTTTAGTTTTAAGCCGAAAGCCAATAAAAGAACTCAAGGGAAAGGGGGGTGTAATAGGGGCAGCTTTAAACACGCCTGCGCAACTTTTTAGTCAAAACAACAATAAAACTCGTCTCTGTTTTTATTTGTTATTACTAGTTGCTAAACACAAATTGTTAGACGTTTAGAAAAATTCAACTTGGCTTGAAATTTATTGTGTATGTGTACACAACGATCTTGTGTTACGAGTCTTAGTTAAGTAAACGTAAAAGTACTCAATTTATGTATTTTGTGTAGCAGTAGGGTCTTTGTCTTTGGCTTAAAAGCTTAAAACAAAAGTGTCTACAGCAAAAAAAAAAAAAACATTAAGTAATCAAAGTGTAGAACAGGTTGGTAAAGTATTGGCATAAGAAAAAAAATTAAATAATTAATATGTATGTACACTGAAAAAAAATTGCGATATAAACGTTAAGTTTTTTTTAAATATGTACAAACTAGGGTGATCGATCGAATAGTATTCGACCGGTTTTAACCGGTTATTTCAGTTTTGCCCAAGTCGAATATTTTAAAATGACCATTTTTCGAATATCGAATAAACCGGTTATTTTAGTAAAATTAACCGGTTACTTTATTAATGTGTATTTTATATACGTTTTCCTTACTTTTGTAATAAATGTACCCGTAATTGAGGTATTTTTCTAATTTAATATTTAGCAAACTTAAACTTTTTATAAAAAAATGTCAAAACAAAATGACACAAAAGTCAAAAAACATTATGAGCAATGTAAATACAAATCGCTTATATAAGCGTGTGTTCTTGTAACAAAAACCAAAAACTATTTAAAGTACTACAAAAAAAGTTCAGCTTAAAAAGTAATTAGCAATTTGACAGTGTTATAAATACTATATATTTCTATCTCTATAAAGATGTCATCTCTGGTGATATTTCGAACTGACTTTAAAGAAAATTGTGTATTTAATCACTTTTAATTAGTCTACAAGCTTGACATAGATATATGCCAAGTAAAACTTAACCCTGTTCCAAGTAGTTTTTAAAAGACTGCAAATAATACTTTACGAAAATATGCTGCTAATAATGAATAAAAAACTCTTAAGTATTTCTAGCATATCTTCATGCTTAAAACAAGAACATACCGGCGGAATCAACGATATGGGAAAAGTCATCAGTTTTATTTATTTAAACACCAAGAACTTAAAATAAAATTGTAGGAATCAAAAATGTCCTAGAAGGGTTTAAATTGTGTGATCGACGAATTGACAGATATTTCATATAAAAAGCATGTTCATATTACTATTGTTTCTATAATGCTGAAACAAAAAAAATTATATATATTATTATATATTCCTGGATAAGAGGTTTTGTTTGCCACTTTTCAAAAATATGGCTGAAGTTTACTACTTCATATAGACATGCTTAACCAGCAACAAATTAAAACTCATTTACAATAAATTTGGGAAAATGTATGTCAAATAATAAATTAATTAAATTCCTATATTTTTAAAACCAAAGTTTTTCAAAAATTCGAAAGCTATGTTCACACCTATTAAATATTTGACTCTTACACGTACCCACAAGTTTTCTTAAAGAATTGCTTGCTATTGCAAAACGTTTGGCAAGAGCAAACATTAGTTAACGGTTTCTTAACTACATAAATGCAATTATCATCTTAGACATAAAGTTTAGCAAATAACAAGAAATTGCTAAAAATAATGCTTAAGTTTAATCAATTTACTGGTCACGCTTTTTTTTGATTTTTTCGCCAAATATTTGTGGCTCCTTATAGGATCGACGGGAACATATATATATGTATTTTGTTGGTTCCTTACCTTCGTGAATTGTTTTGTTTTTATTCTAATTAACTTTTCATTACAAAAACTTATTTGATTTTTGTATTTTTATGTATTCGAATTAAAACCGGTTAACCGGTTATTTTTAAAATGCTTAACCGAAAACCGGTTTTTTTAAAATAGCAACTATTCGGACTATTCGAAAACCGGTTATTGAAAAAAGTCGAATAATCGATCACCCTAGTACAAACGCTTAACAGAAACAATAAATTCCTTGAAATTTTTGATAAATAACAAATAAATTATACATTTTTATAAAAGTAAAGGTTTAAACATGAACTTAGGGTAGTTCTTAAAGTTTTCGAACTTAGCTTCGAATTTTCGAACTTAGCTTCGAATTTTCGAACTAGGCACACAATTTTGTTTTAGAAAATCAAAAAAATTACTCATCAAAAATCATATTTATGTATCAATACACTTTCTAAATATTTCGAACTTAGATCGAATTTTCTGACATAGACCAATACATTAAAAAAATATTAAGAATAATTTAAAATTACATTCGTATACGCTTAACAGTTTTATTTGGTTTAATATTTTTAGTTTTTCTAAAATCTTTATGGATGAAGTTTCCTGATGATCTGGCCTAAGAAACCAGTGAAATGCGCAAAGGAATCAACAATAAATTTCAGTGTTTTTATCAAAAATAAAAATTGGGAAATTAAGCACGAATAACAAAATCATTTAAAAAAAACAAGTTTTTAAAATTGTCAAAGCTATGTTCGAATTTTCAAATATCGGTCCAGCACTTTAAATTTATTTAAAATCGGTTTAATTTATATTCTAGGGTTTTAAAAACGCCTTTAAAGCAATTATTATTGAACCTATTTAAAATTTCAATTTCAATTTCGAATTTTTTTAACATTTACACATTAAAAAAAATGTGTTTAAAAACTGGAATCGCAAAAACAACATAATCAGTTAAGCCCGTAGAAATGTCTTAAAAACACTCTTAAACTTTTTAAAACTTATCAAACTAAAGTTCGAATTTTCGAACTTAAGTCAATAGCCTTATATCTATCAAAAATCAATAACAAATTATGTTAAAGACCTTTAAAAATGTCTTTAAAATTATTTTTATCAGCTTCTAAACCTTTCAAACTTTTAATCAAATTTTCGAACAGGTACCGAAAATATCCAAAATCAATAAAAATGCGAATTTTAATTATTTGAATTTAAGTTTGAAACATTTTTTTTAATTCTAAATAAATATAAATATTTTATTTTTCTTAGTGTTTCTAATAACCATTTATTTAATTTAATGACTGGCAAATTAAAGTAAAAAATTAGCTGTCTTAAAAAAATTTAATATAATCACTAGACACAAATGTAAACAAGAAACAGCTGAGCTGTAACAACTCCACCAGCCATAAAAATGTAATAAAGAAAAAAACTGGAAAAAAGCGAAAAAGCAAAAAACAAAAAGGTACCAGAAAATTAAGCAAAAAATATTACCAAACATAAATTAAATCACGCCACTGAACCTTAATGGAGAATCACCAAAATAAATACAACTTAACAAATAATTCCAAATATTTTACTTTTTGGCTTGGACATAAAATAAACAAAAAAAAAATACGAATAAATTAGTACAAATAAGCAGCAGAAAATATTGAAAAATGTAAATTTAAACAGCAATTGAAATTTATTTCCAGAAGGTCAAACCTAAAAAGGGGAAAAAGGTATAATTAGTTTGTTTTACAGGAAACGAGAAGAGGCAGAAGTTTTGTAAATTTCTGGCAAAAACCTGATTTCGAACATTAAAAATATGTCTTAATTAGCCATAAATCTCTTTAAGTTATTTTTCTTCTACAATTTTTTGGGTATGTTTAAAAATATCAACTGAATTTCGAAATTTGAAAGGATAAATCAAAATAAACTTTTCAATTAAATATGTAAATTTTCGGCATATTTTTCCTAAAAAATTGCATTAAGCTAGTTATTTTAACATATTTTTAGATTCGAACATAGATTTGAAACTTAAAAAACACCATAGGAATCAAAATTTTTTAGTTTTGTTAATGTTCGAAAATTTGAACTTAATTTCGAGCATATGAAAAATTTTACAAAATGTACAAATAAAATTTTTTGTTAGTTCTAATCGTAATAGCATAAAATTCTAAATTTGAACTTGTTCGAAAAATAAAATTTTACTTCTTATTTATTTTTTAATTTAAACTTGTTCGAAAATTAACATTTTACTTCTTATTTATTTTTTAATTTAAACTTGTTCGTAAATTAAAATTTAACTACTTATTTATTTAAAACAATTTAAATAAAGTAACGTGTAATGTTTAAATTATACATTATAATTTTCTCTTTTTTAAACATTTCCATTAAATTTTTGTTTTTAAATGATACTCAAAAATAAAACATTAATTTGAATTAAGGAAAATAGTTTAAAAAAAATGTTTAATTTTGCATATATTTCTGTTTCCTTGTGTAGTTAAGCTATTTTATAGCAATTTTTTTTTTCTTTTTGATAAGTTCGAAAATTCGAACTTTAATTCGAAATTTTAGAAAAGATAAAGAAATTTGGTTAGTTTTAAAAGAATTTTTAACGATTTTGCATCTTCGAAAGGGTTTAACTTAAATTTTAAGTTTTTTTTAATATTCTTGCAACAAGTTTTTAAATTGCTTTAACACTTTATTTTATTACAGTTTTTTGCTCTCTCTATCTTTTTATTACTTCAAGTATAAAGTATTTTTATAGCACTGCAGTTAGTTGGAAGTATTTTGTAAATTTATTTTTAATAAAAATATATTATTTCCCTTTTTCTAAAAAAAGTATGAACAAATACTCATATAAATATTATTTATATTTTACTGATTGACCATTACGAACTGCAACAACTCAAATTTTATTATTGATCATAAATTAAAATGAAACAAGTAATAATATAAAGACGATGACGGCAATGACGATAATAACAACAAATACATATACACTAAAAGATACAGATACAATGGCAACTATGACAACGAACAGTAGTATATTTTTAAAATGCAGATACCAGCTAGCAGTCAGCTGTAAATGTTTAGGGTTGCAATTGCTTCTAAATATTCTAAGGTATTTCTTGTTACTTTTTATTACAGAGTCTTAAAGAGATTTTGCTTCATGTCAAAATGAGTGTTTAAAAAGAAATACAAACGAAATTATAAAACTTGACTTTTTAGTTTTTTATTAAGATATTTATTATTCCACATTGTTATTACAAGACAATAATTAAAAATAAATTTCTGAGATCTGCAACATATAGAGGGGAATTGTTTTAATAAAAAAGGACAGATATGAAGTAAATTATATTTTATTTGACTTAAATCACAATGAATGGAAACAAAAAACCAGTTTGAAAAAAGCTAATGGAAACATTTTTAATGAAATGATTATTCAAAAAAAATTTATTTTGCTTTGTTTTAACTAATTAAAATTAATCAAAATAATTATAAGAAAAAAAATTATTTTTTAAACAGAAAAAACGATGAAACCGACAATAATAAACAAAGATAATTTTATACACGGTGTTAAAATAATTAAAGACAAAGTTCTTTGAATATCAGAATTCCAAAAATTAACTTAGGTTCTTAAAGCAGTATACATCTACAAAACAAAGTCTTTAATCTATTTATACGAATATACAATTATTTTTATACCATTGACACAATTTAAACGTAAGTTCGAAATTTAAAAAGGCAAAAAAAAACTAAGTTTATACCAAAATATTTTTATAAAGTTTTTGTAATATTTATTGATATTATATAAATTTTCTAATGTTCATAAATTCGAACATAACTTCAAAAGGTCAAAAAATTTGATTATTTTTTGCAATCTAAAAATTTTTTACATTTGAGTAAAAATTTACAATTTTTCGAAATGTTAGAAAATTCGAACTTTATTTTGAAATTTTGTATATAAATTAAAAGATGGCAAAAAATTGGTTGTTTGAACTATGTAGTTATGTTTGTTTTAGTGGAAATTAAAATTTGTAGTAATGTTCGAATTTTCGAACTTAATTTTATCATATTTGTTTAATTCTTACACTTATGTTAATAATTTTTAGTTAATACACATTAAATATTCCAAGTGTTTTTCGGAATTTCAAAAACATATCGAAATAGTAAAACTTACATTTTTCTAAACGATAAACTATATTAAGTAATTGGAAATTAAAATCGAAAAACTTCATAAATTTTTAAACTTTCTAATTTAAAAAAAACCTTTTTGGTTTTTTACCATGTACTTTTGTATATTTGTATATCCTCCACCACAATTATTTGTGAAGAGGGTATATTAAGTTTGTCATTCCGTGTGAAACTTTTTTATTATTCATTTCAGACCCCATAATATATATACTGGGTCCTTGAGTGATTCTAAGTCGATTTAGCCATGTCCGTCTGTTGAAAACACGCTCACTTTCGAACAACTAAAAATAAACAAACTTGGTGCCAAATTGCTTGTAGTTATCCTAAGTAGTTTGGGATTGAAAAATCGGTGCAGTAGGACCAGAGCTATGAATCAAAATGTAGAACCACCACCTAAAAAAATGATAATATTGTTACAAAAAATAACATAAATGGTGGAACAAGGCACGGAATGAGATAAGGTTTTGCAAAAATTTGTTTTATTCGACTAGAAATCACGCTGTAAAATTTCGTGAAGATCCGTCCATAATTTACCTTAGGCCCCATATAAACCCTACTACCGGCAAACAGTTTAGTACGCCTAAAACCGTAAAAAATAATGCTATCATAACAAAATTTGAATTGAAACTGTTACTCAAGCTAGTTAGTAGTTGGTTGGTTTGAGATCTAAACCTCAAACCAACCAATTTTAATGCTGATGTCTGTTTTTATAGAGATAAATTAAAAATAAATAGACATCATAAAGATATCCCTCCTGAAATATTCGAACAGTCGGTGGAGATTCGGCACAGCCTAATATAGCACTCTAACTTGTTTTTTTAATTTTTTTACTGAATAATTAATCACTTGTGTTCAAAGTTATAATTTACAATATTTATTACAATTTTTGCAACTTATTTTTGAAATTGCAATGTTTCTTAACATGTTTCAAAATTCGAAATATTTTTTAAGAAAAAGCAATTCCAAAAACGGTGCAAGCACTATATCTTTTTTTACTAAATTTTTTTGTAATTATTTAATAATTTATTTTCACTTTCGAAAACTAAATCTTAAAAAAAAAAATTTACAACTAGATTCATATAAGATATTCTTATTTTAAGTACAAAATTTGGTTTACAGGCTACTTGTTTACATAAAATATTATTTTTAAGTAATTTCGAAATATCTAACTAAATTTCGATATTGGCACAATAAACATCAATTATAAGGAAATGTATAGGTGTTATCCAAATTATTGCATACAACAGTTTTGACATTGTTTTTTGGAAAATTTATGGTTTTTAATCAAGTTCGAAATTCGAACTTAATTTGGAAATTTAAAAAAATGAGTGAAAATGTCACCAGACTTACACTCTTTATAAAAATTTCGATTAACGTAATCAAAACTTTAAATTTCTTCATATTTTACATAAAACCATTTCCTTTACCCACAAATTATTTTCAACCCAAAAATAGCTTTAGCCAAATTTTACTTAAATAGTTCGAAAAATCTTTTAACAACACCAAGGAGTAACATACACGTCTAATTACTAATAATTCTTCTTTTAAAAAACAGCACTTAGCTAAAAACAATAAGAACAAAAAAAGAAACAAAATATACATAATGATAAAATTTCAAAACAATTATCAAAACTATAGAATAAATCCAGAGCTTAGTAAAATGTAACAAATAACAAGAGATTAAATATTTTCATTCAAAGCACGCCAAAAATAAATATAAAACATTTTTAAAATAAAAAAATAAAAATAGAAAAAAACAGGAAATAAAAGAATCATATCTCAGTCAGTCATTCATTTAAAAACACACTCACAATCAAACATACTCATACAGCAAAAAAAAACCAATACAAACACAGACACAGCTAAACAAATAATAAAGAAACCCAGGAACATTATCATTTGCCAGTAAACCAAAACATTAATGGTTTTGGTTACTGGGTTGCTGTACCATCTAATACACATTCGCACACATAAAATCATGTTCTTGTTAGTTTAGTAAATTGTGTTTGTGTACGAAATGATTGTGTGTGTGTGTTAAGTATGTGTGTGCTTTTGAATTTATTGGTAATGCAGAGGAGTTGGTGGTATTATATCTGTATCATTAGTGGCTTTTACGTTTTACATGTTTAATTGCTGCCAACCAGATAGCCAAAGAACGAGAATGAGAGCAGCAGAGAGTACAAAAATATAAACTAAAAACTAGATTTTTATCTTGAGACATTTATATGTTTTTACGTGAAAACAAAACAAATACTACAACTCTAGCCATTCTTTTGCCAATAGGAGGGAGGGCAAAAGAAAAGAAATTGAAAAAAAAAAACGTTAAAAATGTTGTTCTTGTATATTTAACTGCGGCAGATGTAGATAAAACACAAAAAGAAGACAAACTGTGAATTTAATTAACAATGGTTTATGGAGTCAACTAAATGAAAGAAAAAAAGTAACACCGACAACGACACCGACAGACAAATTGAAGAAAAATAAGCAAAGAAAAATGTGTTAAAGGAACTAAATATTTCTGTTGCGCCAAGATTACAGTGCTAATTATAAATCCCACTGTGAACAAAAAAAAACCGGATATTAGCAAGAGAAAACTTGGTCAAAGGAAAGGACACGATACCCTCAATAACATGTACGCAAAAGACATAGACATAAAAGTTGATATAAACATGGGCATAGACATTGACATAGACTTCGACATAATTTTAAATAAAGACATAAGTAAATATATGCGCAGACTTACCCACAGACATTCGACATAACATAACTATGACATAGTCTAAGATATAGGCACTTACATGGACAGACACATAAACTTAGATATATTTTAAGGCATAGTTGCACCGTAGTCGGATGAGCTAATTACACAAATAAATTAACAAGGACAAGGACATAAATAGAAACATGAACAAAGCTAAGGAAAAAGAAAACAGCCAAGTTTATAAAGGTCGCTTAAATTAGAAAAATAATAACAAAGTTCTTCTTAACTGACATATAAAGTCGACAAAATTACATTCTTCTTGTAAAATAAAATACTCGCTAAAATCACAAAAATAAAATCGTCATAATCCATACAAATCAAGCACATACAAATTTTAAAAATCACATAAAAACTCGTAAAACACCTTAAAATCCAAATGTTAATAAAAAATGTGTGAAATTCCTAAAAAAAAGTCTAAATTCTAAAGATTATCTTAAATAACTGCAAAAATCGCTTAATGAACAAAAAAATTCAATGATAAAAACCATGTTTTTAATATCGCTAAAATAAGAAAAAAAAAACACTTAATTCGTAAAAAACCCTAAAATGTAAGAAACGCAATTTTTAAAAAAATATACGTCAAAATCCTATAAAACAAGGCGAATTCAACTCCAGGTGGTGTCGGAAGGGTTTTTTCATTGCATTGTGAGTGTTTACGGCTCGAAATGTCAACAATTCTTAGCAAAACACTAACAAATCAAAACAAATAAGCTCGAACTGTCAGAATCAAATGCCGTTTCGGCACCACCTGTAGTTAATTCGCATTGCTTTAAAATAAAAAAAACTCTCTAAAATAAAAATAATTAATTTAAAAAATCGCAAAATTTTTAATAAAAAAAAAATGCTTATTTTAAACAAAAATTGTTCAATCAAAAAAAAATTGCTAAAAATTTTTAATCCACAAAAAACCGTGATGAAATTTTTTACAAAAAAAAATACACTTTTATATAGTAAAACCGCTTGAAAAAAAACTACAACAAAAAAATTCAAAATTACTTATAAAAATTGCTTATTTTTCGAACACGTTATTATTATTATTAAAGGTAAAAATCGTTTGAAAATCACTTGATTTCAAATTACGAGCTTTTAAAATGACACGTGTGATATTGTGGTGTTCATTTTTGTGTTTTCAGTGTGATTTTTAATTGCCGAAAGCATACAGACAATGTGATTTTCAGATCACCACAAAATCACACGTGTAATTTTAAAAGCACATGATTGGAAATCGAGTGATTTTCAGAACAGGCCTGAAAATAAAAATAAACTGAAGGAGTAAAATCTCCAAAATGTCTTTTTTAATCTTGTACTTTATTTAAAAAAAAAACTCACAGTAATCAATTAAACCGTCATAACAAAAAAAAGAAAAATTCGCTGTAATAATAAACATAAATCGCAAAAAAAATTCTTAAAAAATTTTAATAAGTTTTAAAACAAAAAAGTTTCGTAAGCAATAAACAAATTTTCAAATGTTTAAAAAAGAAATAAATCTCTAAAATAATAATCTCTTGAATTAGAAATTATTTGTTAAAAAATTAAATCGCGTAAACAAGAACAAATTCCTTAAAATAAACAAAAATGACAAAAATTAGAAAAAATTGGTTAAAAAAACGCATAAAAAATATAAATCGCTAAAATAAGAAAAATTACTTTAAAAATTTAAAACCAGCGGCATAATTCTGGCAGTCGTGACCGAGTACTTTCTCGATTCGAAATCAATTTAATTTCAGTCGATACTGAACGAATCGAAATTATGTTTTCGGTATTCTGAAAATCAAATTAATGCTTTTTAACACTGAAAAAAATAATTCCGATTCATTCAGTATTGACTGAAATAATAAGATATTAAATTAATTTCGAATCGAGAAATAATAAGATATTAAATTGATTTCGAATCGAGAAAATATTCGATCACGACTGCCAGAATCAGGGGCCTGTTTTTTTTTAAATCGCGTAAGTAAGAAAAAACTTCTTAAATAATTAAAAATTAAATAAAAAAGACAAATAACTTTAAAAACCAAACATCGCTTAACTAAAAAAACAAAAAATCGATTTAATAATTTAAAATTAGTTTTACTAAAAAATCGTTCAAATAAGAACAAAAAAATCGAATGAACAAGAAAAACCTTCTCAAATAATCAAAAATAATGTATTAAGAAAAATTTCCTTAAAAATGCATCGCTTTATTATTTAAGCTATACGGCAGAGTTACTGCCGTATTCATAAAAAACGAAATAAGTTTGAAATAAAAAATTCATAAAAAATTTTCAAATCCATTTAAATCGCTAAAAAAAAAAGAAAAATTTTCTTAATAATTTAAACTCATTTTAAATAAAAAAACAACCAATCGCTCAAATTTTATTAAAAAAAATTGGGTTATCAAGCAAAAGAATTTAAAATAGTTTAAATGATATTTGGCTTAAAAAAATCACTTTAATAACTTAAAATCATTTTAAATAATAAAAAATCTCTTGAATTACTTGTTAAAGTCGAAAAAACTAACTTAATAAGATAAAAGCACTTTAATCAAAAAACCTCATAATATTCTGACTTCATTGTAAATGAAAAAAAAATGTTTTTTTTATGATAAATTTTCTAAAAGCAGACAGAACTTAAATGAATTATAAAGAGAGTTTTTATAGAGTGACACAAATTTTAAATATAATAAAACAAGGAAATATATTTTTAATATCAATGAAACGGGTTTTATTGAAAAGAAAATTTTATGAAATTAATGATTAAATATGATTTCTGCCAAGTGGCCGCCACGGCTGGCGCATAGAAGGCGCAATCTGGAACACCAATTTTCAACAACTTTTCGCATTCTGACCATCATCTTTTTTGAAGACATATGGGCCAATGACTCCGCCAGCCCATAAAGCGCTCTGGTGTAAGTCGATTCATAATGAAATTTCAAATCAAACTTAACAAAAAGCAGCTCTCAGCTGATAAATGGGTGCTAAAATAAAGCAGTGATGCCAACTCAAAACCGTTTATAACGTTACAATAAAAAAAATTTAAGTGATTTGTTCACTTGATTTTTCTTTAAAATTTAAAATAATTTTTCTGATTTAAAATTTTTGTTTTTTTTAACATTTTCCTTCAGAATTATCATGATTTCTTTCTCAATATTTTTTTTTTTTTTTTAATTTAAAATAAAATCTCTGATTTCAAATTTCTTTTATTTCGTGAATTTCCTTTAAATTGTCATTATTTATTCGATATTTATTTAATTTTTTTTTTTTTTTTGTTAAGCAATCACATTAAGAGTTCAAAGTGTTAAAGATATTTATTGTTGCGACTGTATGAGTTCCATACTTTATCTCTCTGTATGAGATTTAGACGACACAGTCATCGTCGTTTATTTAAAAAAAAGTGTTGGTCTGGCATTTTTAAAATTTTATTTCTAAAAAAAAAACAAAATAACAAAATAATAAATAAAATGAAAATACAAATACAAGCACAAGCATAATGTATCATTGTAGGATTGATATTGTTCCTGATGTCCTTGCTGCTCGAGTTCCTGCTGCTGCTGCTGTTGTTGGCCTTACTGTCGTCAATGTTGTCGTTGTCGTATTCATTGTCGTTATTATTGCTGCTTTTGTATTTAATCTAATAAAAGGTTTATACTGCTATTGCCATTTGCCCTAAACCATTAGCTTGGGGTAATAAAAGAAGCCAGACCATCACAACACAAACAAAGAAACAAGAGACTCTCGTCCTTAACTAACTAAAAACGTGTATAATCTTGCCATCAAAATTTTTTGTGTAATCAAAAGTGGCAAAGGAGAAGGAACACCTTTTGTCCAGTGTTTACCTTTGATTTTAATGAAATTAGCATTTAACGTCCTGTTCAAGGATACCTTCCCCTATATTTGTAATAAATATGGAAAAAATATTCTTTTTTTCTTAAATTTAACTTTCTAAACTCCCCTAACCTAAACAACAATTCTCTATATGACTTTGATGATGACTATGATGATGACGACGACGATATTCTTCTTTGTTAAAAAGGAAAGGAGTGAGTGTCTCCGTGTCCCTACATTTAGGGAGGGAATAGCTGTAACGGAGTAAAGTGTTTGTAGATTATGTTTGCTTTAGACATAATCGAGGGTGGCAAACACTAAGTTAATGTCAAAAATCCTTTTTTTTTTTTGTTTGAGTTTTAGTATAATTTTTACTTAAGCTTAAATAGAAAAAGCTTCTAAAAACATGTTTCAAATATTAAGACTATTTAAAAAGATGATAACGAATAGAAAAAAATACGGAAACAACAACGAGAATAGAAAGTTAAAGAGTTTGTAATCTCCTGATAAAAAAAATGCTTTAAACAATAAGGAGACCACTAGCACAGCTTATGTTTATATTAATGCCCATGTCTATGCTATCTTCCATAAATCTAATAATTGATTTCAATTAAAACATGTTTGATCTTAATTAAAAAAATTTATTAAATTTGCACCAGTAAACAAATGAATAGTATCAATTAAACGTTTAGTTCACTTGATTAAATTTTTAATACAAACTGATTTTGTTTTTCATTGTGTTTTAATAGGTGAAAATTTTTTGAGAATTTTTTTTGTGTATGTATACGTAAGTCTCATGGCCCAACTATAATTAGCATTAGCTGGATTAAGCAACTGTGCGAATACATGTCAATTATGGAAACGCAAAGCCAACCAGCACTCATCAGTGAATTATTTATCTTCCTTTTACTTGTCGTGCAGGTAAATTAAATCAGCTGACTCCCAACTTTTACATGTATTTTGAGTGGTGTTGCCAACTGAAAACAATGTTTTTTGTCGGTATATTAAGAGACCCAAAATCGTTAACGGGCAGTTAACATTGACATTTAGTAACAGACAGTTTGTCGATACATTGAGAAAATGGACATACATCGGGAGCATCGTTAAGCGAACAAATGTTTGAACAAATTCCAATTTATGGCAGATATAAAAAATTTTGTTGTTTGAACATATCGATGGCTAGTCATACATTTATGTCTATGTTATGTTTAAGTTAATATTTAATATTTATTTTGCAATTTACAAAAATATTTCGTAAAATACACAAAGTGTTTTTTATGTAAATTATAAAATTATTTTGTATTTTACTAAAGCATTTCGTGGATTATAAAATCTCCCGACAGTTATTAAACCTTTTAATGCCTGCGTGTCTCTGTCTTTGTTGTTTTTCTCTAGGGATATGTCTTTGTATAAGTCAATGTCTTAGTTAAAGTCAAAGTCTATGCATATGTCTTTGTCTATATCTATTTCTTTGTCTATGTCTATTTTTATGTCAATGCCTATGTCTATGTATATGTCTTTGTCTATGTTAATGTCTACGTATATGTCAACGCCTATATCTATGTCGATGTCTTTTTCTATGTCTATGTTTATGTCAATGCCTATGTCTATGTATGTCTTTGTCTATGTCTATCGATGGCTTTGAATTTAGAGTAAACGATCGTTTAAACTATATTTTAGAGGATGTGACTGTTGTTGAGACTACACTTTGAAAAAGACTTAAGTTTAGACAACAGTACACAACATATTTGTTCATATGTTCAAATGTGTCACGACTATATATAATGGAACCTTATGTTAATGCTCGCAATTTTAACTTAGACTATAGTGAAGCTTTTGAGTTTTAAAAATGTTTAAAATTTTTGTTTATTTTACAATTGAGATTGTTAAGACTCTTGTTTAAACTTTAGTTATGACTTTCATCTAAACTATAGAAAAAACTATAGTAAAGCCTTAACTAGTCCAAAGCTTTATTTAGGCTTTAGCTTAGACTATTTGCTACACTTTTATCACAATTTTCAAACTTTTCGGAATCGTTGGTCCCATTAATTTTATTTTTTATTTTTTTTTATTTACATCCTCCTCTTTCTATTTTCCTGTTTTTGTTGCCTTAGCTCTTTATTCTTTGAATATATTTATACTCATAAAAAGAAGTTTAACATTTATTTATTGGCTCACGCTTTAAAAGTAATTTCCGTTCGCAAAAATATATACAGTGTCATGTTTGCTTCCTTTCAGGGTTCACTAATCTGACATTCATACAATACAATCATTCACTCACAGATATAGACAGACAGACAGACAGACAGACAGACAGACAGACACACAAATCCATACATTCTACAAACATATATGTACCTTGTATGTGTATGGCTTTATTATGAGGTTAATGGTTATTTTAGCTTATCGTTAGTTCTTCCTTGTGTTATAGAAACGAAAAAGCAGAGGGAAAGAATAAATTAAAAGAATAAAATGTTTATTTGTCAAATCGCTTTAACATAGATTTAACTGGCTTCCTTATTTGCCAAGCGTTTAATCTGTTTACTCCTCTCTCTCTCTCTCTCACTCTCACTCTCACTCTCTCGTTCACTTTCTTTCCTCTGGTTTATCGCAATAAAATAACGTTAACATAAATTAAACGGAAAGAACTCTTTTTTTAAAACATTTTTCAATTTTGTGTACAATAAACACTGAAAGTGTAGAAAATATTTTTAAAATTTTTTTTTAGTTTTCGCCGTTTTAAAGTTTTTTTTCTATTATTTATATACGAAAAAATAGTTTTACCTT
Organism: Pollenia labialis; assembly: GCA_949318255.1. NCBI lineage: Eukaryota > Metazoa > Arthropoda > Insecta > Diptera > Polleniidae > Pollenia > Pollenia labialis. The sequence goes on from OX439140.1 coordinate 5,783,594, forward strand.
TGCTCTTTTATTTCTTTCAGGAAAAAAGAATAGTTTTTCTTGCATTTTTTCCCAGAGTCCTGTTATTAATTTCCTGTTAAAATTTCCATTTACACAAAATTGTTTTCCTTGGCAAAAAAAAATTTTTTTTTGCTCTCGCATTAAAACGAGAGTAAATTGTAATGCAATTTTAGAGGTAGAGTTGGTTTATTTTTTTTATTCATTTATTATTAATTTATGCAAAAACTTGTTTAAACGAATTTTTTGTTTTGTTGCTCCTGCTGTTTGTTAGATTGTTTGTAGGAGAGCATATTTCGTGCTTAATTAAATGTAAATTGTATTCAATTAAATTTGTATTTAATTTAAATATTCCTAAAAGTATGCTTTACAGTTTGCTGTAAATTCCTGCATTACAACTATGCTATGGTATTTGTTTTATTTGTATTCCTGATAAATTCAAAGCATACATTTAGGACTTATTTTTATTTTGTTCAATTCGTTTTCTCTTTGTTTGTTTTGCTTTTGTAGCTATTGACTTGAAAAATTCAAACCAATTAAAATTTGTACTAAATAGAAAGCAAATAATAATAAGCTAAACAGATATAAGATGATGAAGGCAAATGATTCGTGATGTTTTTTATTCCTCATGTAATCAGTTGGAGAAGAAATGGTTCCAACAAGACCGGGCAACATGCCATACAGCGCATGAAACCATCACTATGTTGAGCCAAACGTTTGGTGACCGAATTATATTTGGAAAGGGACCAACTCGTTCGTGTAACTTTACACCTTTGGACTACTTTTTATGATTGTTCTAATAGACCAGTAACAATTGCTCATTCAGACGACAACATTCGATGCCCGATTTACGAAATAAGACCGGTTATCCTCGAAAAGTGGTGTAAAATTGGACCGACAGGATGGCGCAGTCGCTGAGGTCATATGACAAAAATGAATTTTAAACATTAAATGCCAGAACTTTGTGAGCCAATAAAGCCAAATTTAGGTCATTTCATTGAATAAGATGTGTTTAATTTAAAAAAAAAGTTCTATACCTCTTAAAAACACCCCTTTTTAGTGAGTACATATTTGAAAAAAATATTTTTTTATAACAAAGTTTGGTTACTTACCACAAAAATAACACTTTTCAAAATATCTTGTCAACAAAAACCTGGAAAGAAGACCAGAAATAAAAACATAGTTATTTAAGAGTCAAATATTTATCTCACAAATGATTTTCCACAAAAGTTTTACAACATGTATATTACAGGGTGCCCCGGTAGGCTAGTTGGTAGTGAACTAGTCTTTCAGTGCGGGGGTTGCGGGTTCGATTCCCGCCAGAGTCTCTGTTCTGTTTCACTACAACGGGCTGAAGTTACGTTACTATTGCTCGGTTAATTAAGTTAGAATATAATTGGTAATTGTATTTGTAACTCGTATTAAATAAATAAATAAATAATTATATTACAACTCTACTTAAGTTCTACTACAGCTCTAATAGAGGTCTACTACAGTTTTAGGTCCGTTGTAGATATATTGTAGTTCAGTTCTAGTTCAGTTTTAGTTTAGTTCTAGTTCATGTCAAGTTCAGTTCTGGTTTAGTTCTATTAAAGCTCAAACACTTCAGAGGTTTTTGTTAAGCAACAAAAAAAAAGTAAAGTTCTAGTTCAGTTCTAGTGTAAGTCAAGTTCAGTACTAGTTCAATTCTAGTTTAATTTTGGTGCAGTTTAAGTTCTGTATTAGTTCAGTTTTAATTCAGTTCTAGGTGAGTTCCATTAAAGATGCAAGACTTCAGCCCTTGTTCAGTTTTAGTTCCCTTTAATATCAGTTCTAGTTAAGTTCTATTAAAGCTAACAACACTTTAGTTCTTGTTAAGTTCTATGTGCCAGATTTAGACTTATTTTTTGTTGATTTTTAAATCAAAAAAATCAGCTGAGAAAATTTAAATTGTAAATTGTTGATACAAGATTTTTTCTATCAGTTTTGTTTTCTTTTCTTAAACAAAGTAAGAATAATTTGTAAAAAATATAAAAAAAGGAAAAAGAAAAACATAAAAAATTGTATATATTTTTTTATTATTTTGTTACTTTGTTTTCTTTTAAAATTAGCATGATTTTCCAGTCATGTGGTTTCATTTAAGTAAAACTGGCAGGGTTTTTCTTTTTTTTTTCTTATATATTTAATTTTTTTTTTATTTGTTTCCTCTGCTGATAAGATGGGTTTCTGTTACAATGTTATACTTTTCCAGAACTTTTTTTCTTGGTCTTGCGTTTGTTATATTTTTTTTTTTTTTTGATACTCGTACTTTTTTTTTCTCCGTGCATCATCCATGGAGCTCATTTTGTTCTGCTGGCGGATTTGTGCGCCTTTGTGTTGTATTATTTTGCCTTGTCTTATTTGTAGCAGCCAATATCTTTACTAGCAAAATGTCAGCCAAACATCCAACCCAGACTATGGTTGGATTACAAGAGAGAACACTAATTCAAACATACAAACACACGCGAAAACCTCATTTCTCGCTCATTCAAAAGACACAGTTTTAAATTGTGAAAAAAAATAAACTACACTGATGGTTGTCGCAGAAAAAGGGAAAAGAAAACAGAAAAAAAGTGAAGTACGCACCGTAAAGTGGAAAGGAAAATTGTAGGTTTAACAGTGAAAATGTTACTAAATCGGATTAAAACGTAAAAGCTTAAACCTTCTGTTGGGTTTTTGCAATGCTTTTCTGCGTTTTCTTCTTCTTATTCTTATTTTTATTTATTGATATTTTGTTTTTTTTTGTTAAGCTTTAGTTCGCGCTACTCTTCTTTTAAATAAAAAGGAATGGAATTTAAAGCAAATTGTTGTATAATGAAATATTTCTCATGTCGTATGTGTTAGTTTTGTTGGAGAGAGATTAAGTGCTAAACTGAAAATCAAGTGTCTTGGGTTATTTAACTGATTTGAAATTGAAATTTTAAGAAACTGATTTTTATTCGGAGAGAAAATCACAAGACAAAAAAATTGCAATTTTAAATTGCCAAAGAACAAATTTAAACAAAAATTTTGGGCTTAACCAGAAATTAACAAGAACTGTAGAACAAAACTAAAACTTTTTATTTTTATACCATCCACCACAATTAAATGTGAAGAGGGTATATTAAGTTTGTCATTCCGTGTGAACCCTTTTTTTATTCACCTCAGACCCCATAAAGTGTATATATTCTGGGTCCTTGAGTGATTCTAAGTCGATTTAGCCATGTCCGTCTGTGTGTCCGTATGTCCGTCTGTTGCAAACACGCTCACTTTCGAACAACTCAAAAGAAATGATCAAACTTGGGATTGAAATTCAGCAAAATCGGTGCAGAAGGACCAGAGCTATGAATCAAAATGTGGTACCACCACCTAAAAAAAATGATAATTTTGTTACAAAAAAATAACAATAATGGTGGAACAAGGCACGGAATGAGATAAGATTCTGCAAAAATTGGTTTTATTCGACTTGAAATCACGCTGCAAAATTTCGTGAAGATCCGTCCATAATTTAGGCCCCATATAAACACTACTCCCGGCAACCAGTTTAGTATGCCTAAAACCGTAAAAAATAATGCTATCATAACAAAATTTGGTACGTAACAGTTTTATAGTACTAGAAATTACAGTGTGAATTTTCGTGAAGATCGGTCTATAATTTACCCAAGGCCCCATCTAAACCCTACTCTCGGAAAACAGTTTAGTACGCCTAAAGCCGTAATAAATAATGCTATCAAAGTAAAATTATATACTTTAATACTCACACTAAAAAATTTCGTGATGCTCGGTTCATAATTTACTATAGGCCCCATATAAAGCCCACTGAGCTGTCGGTGGAGGTTATCAAAGATTTTTTTTTTTTTTTAACTGAAACTGCAGATTTAAACTAGATCCGAACTCGAACTCAAACTGAACTAGAACTGAGCTATAACTGAACTACAAAAGAAGTAGAACTGAAATAAAACAGAACTAGAACTTAAAAATTAAGGAACTGGTACGAATTCCACTCTACAAACGATTTTCGCTGGCTATCGAACATCGACTGCCGAATGTAAAGTTTGAGTTATGAGTTGACAATTATGTCGAAAATTTTGTTGTGTGCCGACTATTTTGTTTTCGATGCTGCAAAAAAATTAAAAGTATATACTTTATACTTTAATAGTTTTATTCCTTCAATATTTTCCAGGAATAAGACTATTCAAGTATAAAAGCTTTTGAGAATCAAAGTTGCTCTTATTCGACCTTTCGAAATTTAAATAAATAAAAATTTATCAAGCTCGAGGCCTGAGAATTGTAATTTGAATAAATTCCCAGATTCTATAGGTTAATTTTGACACTAGGTAGGTATCATCGTAACTAAGAAAACTTTCCATTCTTAAGAGTAGCTCAAAAAGCATTTTGCTACTGATCTTATCAAAACCTGGGGCTTTGTTGGGGATTAAATCACAAATAGCCTTTTCGATTTCTATTATCTCAAATCTTAGGGGAACAGCTGCCAATAGAAATGTTGAAGAATTAAAATAGATTTGAACAAAAACTAAATTTGAACAAAACTAAATTTGAACTAAAATTGATGTATAACTTAATTGGACCTGATATATTGATATCTTAACTTAGCTGAAAGCAAGCGCGGTCATAATACCGCCACCCCTCCCACCAAGGCAAGTCAGGCAATTCTATTCAAAAATCATAATTATTATGTTTGATAGCTGTTGAATTTCAACTATGTAAACTCCCTCCCCACTCCTCACAAAAACTAAAGGCTTAATCACTCCTTTACAGAAAGCCGGTATAGATGTAAATTCTCTCTTTTCCTCTCTTTTTAGTCCTCCAGTAACTATTTAAATGTATGTTTTTCTAGCTGTTCAAAGTAATATTGTTCTAATTTTTGTTGTTATTGCTGTAACTGTTGTTGCCTTTGATTGTAACGGCTGTTGTTGTTGTTGATTTCCAATTATTTAATTGTGAGTTAAGAATTTTATACAACAGTTGCAAATTGCAAGCAAAGTCATTGTAAGTATTTTCATTTTTTGTATATTTATTTTTGTTGGTTTTCTTTTTTGCAGGTGTATGTGAATGTGCTTTTTACGAGTGTGTGTGTGTGAGGGCATAAAAAACTGCTTTGTTTTTAATCTGTATACAGATCAGCTGTGGGTTTTAACTGTGAAATGACTTTAAACTATATTTACAACGCAGTTGCTGTTTAACTGTTATACACGCTTAAGCTACGATCACACTTATTAAATGTTTGACCAAAAAAATATAACCACTACTATTGTTAATTGTTAGTGAGATATAACATGGTTTTAATAACAAAAAATTTAACTAATTAATTGCTGGACATAGTAAAAAACAGTTATTTGTAAGATGTGATATTAAAATCAAAATACATAAACATTGCAATTACGGGAAATTATATTTTATTTTGCCTGGTGGCCACGTTTTTACGTCAAATATTTGCCAAGTGTGACCGTGTCTTTACACAATTAGACTTTGAAATACACACACTACATTTACTTTCGCTCACACGCACACACTGTCACTGTTTTTCATAGACTTTATGGTGCTGAAAAAATAAGCTTTTAAAACTGAATTGAAACAAACCGTTAATAGAAAATTTAAGTTTTTTTCTTCTCCATTCGCATCCGTTTCTTGCCACTTCTAAACTCTTTTTAGATTTTTTTTTAAGAAAAACAGCCTCGGGATGTAACACAAATGTGAAGGAAATTTACGAGGGTTACAGTGTAAATCGTTTAAAATTTAAAAAAAAGCAATCCAGCATATTTTAAGAAAGGAAGGCATCGGTTTGAAAGGAATTCATTTTCAATATGACCTGTTTTGTTAAACAAAAAACCGCATTTTTTTGAGAGTGTAACAAGTGGATTTGGCTTTTTTATCTTATTTTATATAGAAAATTGCTTCCCTACAAGGGATTTTCTTCCTTTTTGCCCTTAACTTATTTCAACACCAGCAAATCGTTTTCCTATTTTTTTTTAGATTTCCCTTGATCTCATTGCACATTGAAAAATTTAATTTGATTAAAAAATTGGCAACATTTTGATATATTGCTCATCAGCTTTTTATGTTGGGTTTTTATTCCCTATTTTTTTAAACTATTTTAAACTAAGAAACTTAGTTAAAGTGCTGTTCATAGTGCTGGCACATAAATAGCTCTAAAAACGACTTCACATAAGGAAAAAAATTATAGAATTCGAAAAAAAACTACTTGAAGTTATTTTTTACTTTCCTAGTTAAAATACCAGCAAAATGCGAAGAAGAAGAAAAAAAGAAATAAACTTTTTAAAGTATTACAAATTGCTAAATATGTTTTTGTGTAACAAGCACACAAAACCAGATCATACTTTTTTCAATGTATGGCATCTACTTGGAGCAGCAACAAAATATATAAATAAAAAATTAAATTTAAAAACAGCAACAAATTGAAAAGAAACCATTAAGTGTTTAACAAGTGATGAAAAGGTTAAAGAAACCAAAAAATAGAAAAAAAAACAAAAACAGAAACAGAAAAAACTTTCCTTAATCAAACATGATGTTTATTTTGTAAACTTTTTTAAAGTTTGCCCCCAAGGGGCTTAAACATAAAAGAATTATAACGAATAACAAGACAAACAAAAACAAAATTAAGGAACAAACAAGAAAAAGATTTTACAAATTTTAAATTTTTGACAAAATTTCCAAGCAAAAAAATAAACGCAAATAGACCACTTTTTTAAAAAACAATTCCAGAACTAAACGTTTAATGAGCCAATTACAACTCAAATGCAGCAGAACTTAAATAAAACAAACTCGAAGAGAACTAATATCAAACAAGAGCTCAAGTGGAATTGAACTAGAGAACTGCTCTATAATTTAACTAGAACTAAACTAGAATTGAACAAGAACTTATCGAGAATTAAACTATAACTGATCGAGAATTGAACTAGAACTGAACGTAAACTGAACAAGAACTAGGCTAGAACGGAACTACACGGAAACACACAGAAAAAATCACGTTAAAAAACGTCGAAAACAAGGTTGATTTAAAATTTTTCGGTGGTGATTTTGCTTCATACGCTTTTCATGTTAATTCAACCTGATTTTATAATTACTTGCGAACAAAATTTTTTTCTTTTAAAATAACTATAATTCATGTTAATTTAACATTGCGGTAAAGTTAAAGCAAAATGTCATTTATATTGAAATTACAATCCGAATCACGTTGAATGAAAGTTATTTCATGTTGAAACAACATGAATTTCATGTAGAAACTAATTTGTTTGAGTGTGTTATAACAGTGTGAAGAAGCTTCAGAGACAACATATGCATTTATTTAAGAATAATTCAAAACACTTACCCCTGTAACACATGTTTCACTTATTTTGTAGACTCCCTTGTTAACAGATCAATCAGCAGAATGGCCTGATATTGTTTTCATCATCATTCTACTTTGAAAATTTGATGTACTATTTAACTAAATAATTTTAGTTAAAAGAATACGGGAATTGTCTTCTTTTTATAACATATTTTAAGAATGAAAATAAAAAAATTAACATACTTAACTATGTATGCATGATAATTTAACAAGATAAACTTTTGATTTTAATATAAAACAGGTTTTTATGGATTCAATATTGAATCTATATCTATTTATATTTTAATATTTTTTTTTCATTTTTTTTAACAGTGAATAATATTTAATAAACGTGATTAAAGATTATTTTAATATTTTTCATTTAAAATTAATATGAAATGGTGATACATTTAAATAAAGGGAATACTTTTGCAGAAATTTACTATGATTCTCAATCAACATTTTTCCATGTTAATTTTACATTGGTATTTTTTTCTGTGTGTAGACCTGAATTAGAACTGAACTTTAACTGAACAAGAACTGAGCTAGAACTGAACTGAACTAGAACCGAACAAGAACTGAACTAGAACTTAACTAGACTTAACTAGAACTGAATTAGAACTGAGCTTTAGCTGATCTAAAACTGAACGAGAATGGTTCCAGAACGGAACTAGAACTGATCTCAAACTGAACTAGAATTATACTAGAACTGAACTAGAACTAAAACTTAAAAGAACTAATCTAGAACTGAACTAGAACTGAGGTAGAACTAAACTAGAATTGAACTAAACTAAAACTGAAACTATTATTTAACTAGGACTGATCTAGAGCTTGAACTAAACTAAGCCAGAACCGAACTTGAATTTATCTAGAACTGAACTTGAACTTAAATAAAATTTAAGTAAATAAAAACAGAGCTTAACTGGAACTAATCTTGAAATAAACTTGAATTTAACTATAACTGAACTTGAGCTGAACTTAACATGAACTAAACCTAAACCATAATTGAACTACAATCTTTTTTTATTACTAAACTATATGCGAACTAGATTAGAAATAGAGCAGAACTTAAAGTGAAACGGCAGTGGTCTAAAGCAGAGTTTAAAGCAAAAACAAATAACATATTTTTCAAAAAAAAAAAAATACTTTTTCCAAAAATATACAAAAAAAAGTACTTTTAATTTAAAAGCCAAGAGCTATTTAGCTTAAAATTTCATTTTCTTAAACTTATTTATTAAATTCCTTTAAAATATTTGAATTAAATTGTTGCCTTTATTTGATTAGTGATTGGCTTTTAGAGTATTTCTTTCAATTTATTCCCCACAATTCAATTTTATGCGATCGTACTTTGTTGTATGGCTTAAAAGGGGTTTTATTAAACAACACCTCTTTTTACTATGTTTGAGATTTTATTACCTTGAGATTTTTTGTAAATCCTATTGTCTTAAAAGTTTTATCACATTATCATAACATAGAACTGAATAAGATTTAAGCAAAATATCTATTTAGATACAAAATATACATTTCTAAATTGTATACAACAGACTTCAAGGAGCAGCTTCAGACGAACGATGGAGTGGGTATATTTAGCAGAATTGCTTGATTTGCATTTTTAAAGAAAACTGTTATTATATAGTTTGATTTTTTTACGTCATTCTTACAGAGTTGTTGCAAAGAAAACTACTCTTTACGTTGGCAAACAGAATAAATGGGGAAAAATCTAAAAAAATAAATCTGGAAATACGCATATATTTTAGTTGGCATCAGGATTTTGTTGCCACCACTACTTTGACGATTTGCTACTTGTGCCGTTAATGCTACAACTTCAACCACTTAAGCTGCAAATTGTTAAAGGTAGAAAGGAAAGGAACTGAATGCTTTTATAAGAAATCAGGCCTTTACCTCCCTCTCTGGCTTTTTATTCGCCAGGATGTAATAAAAACTAATAAAGATGGAGGTAGCGAAGGAAGCAAAATATATGCATGCAACATGGGTTAATGTTGCAAAGTACTTTTACTTTTTTTGTGTGTTAAACTAACAAGCACGCTGAGTTATATTCTGTATGTTTTTCAATATTTCTTTAGATTTTTTTTCCTTGTGCTCCTCCAGCTTTTTTATGAATGCGCTTTCATTCGTTGTTGATTCTTTTGATATGCAACTGTTTACTATAACAACATAGTGTTACAAACATACATACACATAAACTATAAATGCAACCTACAAGCAATACATTCTCGGCACAATGATTGACTATGCAGGATTCATTCACACACACACACACACACACGCACACCCCGACTGTATTTTTATTAACACCATAAACTTTTAAAGAGTTTTTGTGAGCGCCCTCTTTCTCACTCACTGACGTACAAACATAACCACATTCTCAAGCTTGCAAGCAAACTACATCAAGTTGATTGAAATGTTTGCCAATCCTTCCTTCCTGTCCACCTCCTTTTCTCCATAAAAACTTGATTCCCACAAAAACAAACCCCCTCTATAATAAAATCATTGCTAAGGAGCACAAAAAAGGAAGAATTTCGTAAAAAAAAAGGAGTTACTGGCATAAAATTTACCCGTATGATCTTAAAAAAAATGTATTCAACACTCAAAGGATAATAAAAATCACTTTCCTGGCTGAATGTGTGTGTATGTTTATTGGGGCTTTTGTTTACTTGTTAGATCCTCTTGCTCGTTATTGGAAAACACGGAAGAAAATCTTGAAAATATTGAATTGAAATAAAAAATGTTTAATCTTTTCAAGTACAATTCGTTATTCCCTTTTCAAAAAAAAAAAACCATTAATGTTTGCCTTTGTAACATCGTACTAGAAATATGACACGATTTTAAACACAGAAAAACGAACAGGCAATTAGTAAATATTTGAAATTTAAATTGAAAATGTTTGCAAAAAAAAAAAGTTTAAAAGTTAAACAATTAAATTTGTTATTGCCGCCAATTTATGCAGAAGACATTTACTAATTAAAGAGGCAAGCGTACCTTAAGGCTTTAAACTATAAAACAAATCAAAAGTCTAGTTTCAGGCAACAAAAAATTATTCAAAGGTTAGTCTTTAGTTGCATTATTTATCTAATTAAGATAACAATTAAATATTCCACACAAGTTCTCACTACAGAAATGGCAAAAATTTTATAAATATTGTGAAACAATGAAACAACAAAAAAATAATAATCCAAAATTCTTGTTATCTTAACCTAAAAGTTTTCAAAGCAGATTTGTTGTTTTACATAACAAAAGCATACCTTAAGGCTTTCATTTTCTGATTTTCAATTTAAGGTTAGTTTTATTAAAAAAGTTCGGCTATAATTAGAAAGTTAATTGAGTGCAAATTAAGTAAAAAAGATGAAACGAAATAAGCGATAAATAATTTTTTTTTTAATAATCTCTTTTATTGGAATTTTTTAAACAAATTGTTATTGTAATCTAAATTATTCTTCTAAATTTTATTGGAATCGGTCCATACTTGCCCATAGCTACCATACAATAACAACTCCCTAAAATAGCCTTTAATGCTATAACTTATAAATGATGCTGCTGATATACACATTGGTCATATTAACTCTTACGGTCGCTATTCTGTCATGATAAAATTGTTGTGCTGGTAGGTCGAATATTAACCATATAAACCCCATCTCCCCTCTCTCTTCCTAAAATCACTTAAAAGATGAAGATATTTAATTAAATTCGACACAAACAGGGTACCCAGTGTGGTGCAGAGTATCATATGGTCAGGCTTAACCAGCCATAGTTTCGTACCTTTTTTTGTTTAATTCCCCTTTTTCCAAAAAGGGTTTTTTTTTAAACTTATTTCCTCTTCATTATTAAATATTGATTATGCGTGTGATCCAACTTATTTAAATTGAATTTTGTAAAACTTGTAATTAATTTATTTATTATGCATAAAACGCTCTGTCATATCAGTACAACATACCCGTATTATCTTTATAGTTTTTGTTTTTTAGACTAACAAAATGTAAATGCGTTTAAATAAATTTCAAGAGTGAGAAACATTATTTTTGGTGACACCAACAGTTTATGCGTTTTGAGGGGAATTTATTAAAATTTAGCACGTACTCAATGAATTATTATTGTTGTTGTCATTTTATTGTTATTGTCAATTAATTGTGTTGACTCTTGCCATAATCAAAAATAGAAACGAAATATAGACGACAAATAAATATGAGCTAATTAATAATTTTGACTTGTCGCACAATGTCAATGTTGAATGACAATGAAATTTAGCTATGAATTATTAAACAAAAATCCTGTAAACCCACTCCTCCTGTTATCCGTATGGCAACTCTGTTTGGCGTTATTTATATTAGTAGACATCCAGACTTAAAATTTTTAAACTCTGATTTGAAATTGCATTGAAAACATTGATTCGATAAAAATGTTCTCTCAAAGAATTAACCATAATTAGTAATGGCCTTTTGCCATCCTACTTACTAGCAACACTCGGAGTCCGCGGCGAAAGAAGAGTATTCCAGAAAGAGAAATCTGCATCGATTAAAACAAGTGCTAAGCGGACAAAGCAAAACTTCCAAAAATAATTGCTAAATGGTCTTGCAACATATTGTTCTAATGGAATATGATGCCTTTATGTTCCTGGTTGTATATTCCGGAAGTTTTAGGTAAATGTTCGCTTCAAACGAATTAATTGTGTTAGAATAGGTCCCGTGCAATCGTTTAGTCCCACTTCAGAAATGATTTTGGAAGTTCTATTTGAGTTTGGTAAAAAGCTTTATGAAATAACGCCTACAATACAACATCTTCGAACTTTTTTTGCTTACCTAGGCGATCTTAGACTTCTGAATCTGCGTGTGATGGTGTCTCTCACACACGGCGACGGTCGTTAAACTAATTGCTTGTCGCCCTTTGGTTTCGATCCACCTGAGGTTAGGCGGGCACGGCAGTTAATCATGTAAACCTGTTTCTACATCTAGATAGATAGATAAGTACACATGTAGACGGCCATAAGCGCCACGACCCAGAGGATCTTTTGTGCAGCCTGTGTATCTGCCCATATCAAGTTCATTGACTTTATATAGGAAAAAGCCAATTACCCTGCCTGGTGAAAGATCACAAATTTAATTTGGGCTTATCAGTTGCCGCCTGAAAACTTTCCGGAGTTCTCCTTTCTCTAGCAGATTTTAAATCATTGTGTTTCCCAAGGTTATGCAGATATGTAGACCAATCCATGACCAGCCTGGACTTCGCATCTATAGAAGATAGTGCTCTAAGAGCGGTCTGGCTATCCGACATTATAAGTAATATCAAGCTTTTTCCCCTCCTCCACAGAAGCATCTATCAAACATATCACATTTTGTACGCAAGGACATGATTTGAACCTCCTAAACTGAGTGTTTAGTTTAACGATTGTTATTCGGCTTAAAACATCTTCGTGGAACAATTTTGACAGCTTGTGTCACTAACCTTTCAAAAACTATAAATTTTTCTTGCCTTTTGTAGTCTTAAATAGATTTTTTTATTAAAAAAAAACAAACAATTTTTTGCGCTTGTGGTTTTAAAAATCAACTTAATGTAACAAATCCTTATTAAATTAACTCAACTGTTTAAGAAATTGTCTAAGTAGGTGATTACAAGTTAAGTTTTACTAATTGAATTAAAATTGGTTTTTTCTTCTAATTCAAATATACTTTGAAGTATTAATCTTTTTATGATGATGTCCGTTTATTTGAACAAGTTTTTCAACAATTTCATTCCTTTTTTTCAAAACACTCTACAAAACTACAGACCTTAAACAGTGACTTTTTATTACAGTAAAATAAAAAAAAAAAAACTAAAATATTTTAGGAACAGGGGGTTTCAGGGTTGGTATTTAAAAAAATATATACAACATATAAATGCAGATTTTGTGTATAATCTGGCCATCTTTGTAACTATCTGTGTGATTTTTTATCTGTATGCGTATTTTGTCTATTAAATGTTTTCACATCCTTAAGATATTTTTGCTTTACTTTTGTAAAAAAAAATAAGGTCTCCCTTAATCTTAAAAGCTGTTGATGTCATTTTTCCCACTGTTCTCCTTTTTTCATCTTTCGTAATACAAAACATTTTTTTTCTACATTTTTGCTATTCATTTCCTTTTTTAGTTGTCATTTTTCTGAAGTCCTTTATTAAAAGAGATTTTCTTCTTTTTCTTTATTCAATAGATTTTTTTCTTTAATTTTTTTCACATTTCCTATTGAGGTTTGATTCATTAGACCACAATCCTATTAAATCTATAGGCTACTAAAGGTTTTCCGGTTTTTTTTCCTTCATAGGTTTTCCCTTACCTCCAGGTCGATTCGGAAAAATGGAAAATTAAGGCGTATATGTGATTTACGGTTAAAAAATGTTTCTTTTTGCTCTTGGTGGCGTTAACGCAAACTGATGACATTGATTGTAAAACCGGAAACCGGAGCTGGATGGCATAGAGAGGGTTAGTACCAATACATTCACAGATAGATTGTAATAAGTTTTGGTAGTAAAAGCGTGCAATTTCCTTTACATCCGTTTCCGTATCCTTATTATTTAGTCCTTTAAAAGAAAATATAAGATTATAACACACATGTCCCTACATTTTCTGTCTTCAAATATTAATTCAAAAAAGGGATTCCCAAATAGTTTTTTTTTTGTTTTACACATTCTTTTTTAGAAGAAGAAAATGCAGGCATAACTTCATGACTTAAACTTTTATACAATTAAGAAATATTGTTCCACAGTTTCTTAATTTGGGAACTTTTTTGCTTTAAATCCTTAAGTGCGTTTATCTTCTTTTTTAAACAAAGCAAGGAAGAAAATTATTTGTCTCTTTCCCTTCCAATTTTCAGCACTTAACATTCCCACATTTCACACTTCCATTATTTTGCTTTCCTGTCCATTTTCATTCCCTCCTCACAATCACCAGCTAATGCCATCGACCATATAAAAAATAATCTTTTTCCATTTCTTCGCTTTCATCTCTTTTCAGTTTTTTTTTATCCTGGTTATATTTGTTGGTTTTCATAGTGTTAAACATGAAATCAGTGGACAAAAGCTTAAAGTTGTCATGACATTGCCATACCATGTCATCTTTTTTTCCTATTCTCCGAAACATATAGACAGAACTTGTAGAGATGTATGTGCGTGCTAGTATGTCTTTAGTGCATTGTATTACTGTACCTCCTGCCACTTCCTTTACATCCTCCTCCACCGAATTTCCTTATCTACAGCCATCATTCTTCTCTTTATTTTCTGTTGAATGGTGAAAATCATGCTGTGCGAATTGTATTTGTTTAAAATAAGTAATGAAATCAATTTCAAATTAATTTCGTTACATTTATATTTTTTTTATTTATCTTCATTTTATTTTTACAAAATACATACACAAACAAATGGTTATTAAGCTCGAAATAAGGACTCTTTGCAGAGGGACACAAGTAGAGCTAAATTGTAGGGTCGAGTTCGCAATCCTTCTAAAACTTGAGCTATTTGGTGCTTTTTAAGCAAAAACTGTACCAAAAATGGGTAACCAAGAGAAATTGCCAGTATGTAGAAGAAATTTCAGAAAAATTCAGTTACATTGTGAATTAAACTAAAATGTTAAGTTTAAAAAAAAACACTAAAATATTTCAAACATACTCGCATCGAAAGTAAAGTCAAAATTATATGAATAAATCGAGAAAAGCACTTAAACAGCAAAACCGAAAACAGACTCCCCAAAAGACAAAAACGTTCCATTCAAAATCTTTAAAAACCCAATTAAAATTGTTAAAAAAAATAATCTCAAAAATCGCAAAATTCACTAAAATAGATAACAAAAAAAATCGCTAAGTAAGAAAAAAAATTCAAATAAGAAACTAGACATAGAACAAATTCACAAAAATCGAAATGTTTCATCACTTAAATTATTCTAAAATTTAAATTAAAATCGACTATTTAAAATCCGCTGGCTTAACAAAAATCGCCGAAAGCGAAAAAAATACTAAGAACAAACAAACAAAAAGCATTAAAATTATAAAAAAAGAATGCAAAAACAATTAAAAGAAAACAACAAATTAAAATAATAATAAAAAAAAATCTTCTAAGTTACAAAAAAATCAAATTCGCAAAATTAAAAAGTCGCTCGTTTATAAACATGATAAAATCGCTAAAAAAAAAAACCTTTTAAATAAGAAAACCCCAAACAATTCAAGGCTAAACTGAAATCTATTTAAATCGTTCAATCTCTGATATAAAAAACTAAACCAAAAAATTTGCAAATTTAAAAAAATCGCCAAAATTTAAAATGATAACAGAATTGATAAGGGAACTTTTTTAAATTAAAATAAGTCTGAAAAGCAAAATGAAGCACTTAAAGGATAAAACAAAAAGAATAAAAACCGAAAAAGTTCTAAATCTCTTAAATATGAAAACTCTAAACAATAGAAACCACAACAAACAACGAAAAAATTTCAAAATTTTAAACAAAAAAATAAAAAAAAACTAACTTAAAGAAAAGAAGCATCTTAAAAATATTTAAACTCGTCTACACAATCACAACTGGCAACCAAAAAAATCTAAAATTAATTTAAAAACCAAATTAAAACAAATTTAATTTAAAAAAAACCGCTTAAAATGTGAAAACACAACGCAAGCAATCGCTACAAACAGAGGAGACAGCGAAATAAAATGATATTGAGAAAACTTAAAATTAAAAAAAACCTTAACCAACGCAAATTTTTAATAAAAAACGCTAAATTTCGAAAAATTATTTAGAAAAAAAACCAATTGAGAATAGAAATTTTAAAGAAAAAATCGCCACAAGCAAAATTAAAAATAAATTCAAAGAAAAATACTACAAAATCTTAAAATTAAGTTGAATCGGAAAAAAACCTTCACAAAAAATCGCTAAAAGTATAATAACGTTTGAATAAAATTTATAGCCATATTTAAAAAAAAACTGTTTAATTAAAAAAAAAATAGAGCCAATTGGAAACAAAAATTAAAGAAAAAATAGCCAGACAAAATATTAGTCTTTTTACTTAAAAAGTACTTTTTGTTATCAAGAAATTACTATTTGACACAAAAAATACCTTTTTGACAAAAAATGTGTCTTTTTTTTCTCAAAAAGAACTTTTTGTTATTTAAAGTTAACTACTTCTTAATACAAAACAGTACTTTTTACTGTTTGAAAAAAAAGTACTTTTTTAACCTTTTGACATCAAAAATGTATTTTCTTTTGCTGTAAAACAGTAGTTTTTTTTTATAAAAAAACAAGTACTTTTTCTTGTCACAAAAAAAATGCTTTTAGAAACAAAAGGATATCACAGAAAAAACAGTGTTTTGTTGCTGAAATAAGATAATTTTCACGCAAAAATTTAATTTGTTGTTATCAAAAAAGTACTTGTTTATAGAAAAAATACTTTTTCATGCAAAAACATTTCTCTTGATTGTGGGAAATACAGATTTTAATAACAAAAAATTAAATTTTTTGTATTAAAAGTTTTTTTGGTCCAAAAAGTTAGTTTTTGATACATAAATATACCTTTTGGTATTACAAAAGTACTTTTTTTTATTTTACAAAATGATTTATAGTTATTGCAAGAGTGCTTTCCAAAAAAATGGTACTTTTAGTTACTTAAAGTACTTTCGTGTTGACTTCTTCGCTGGTTTCGGTAAATTTTAAATTTTTTTTACTATTTTCTTTTTCTCGAGTGTTTTGTTAAAATAATTTTTATGTATTGAATCTTTGATTTAAAAAAAATTTCCTTTGAAATTATGTGGTTTTAAATAAGATTTATGGTCATGGTATGCTTTTGGAATAAATAAACTCATATACACAGCAACATTCGCACAAAAATGGAGAAAATAAATGTATTAATGAATAAAAAAAAAGAATAAAACGTAAAGTCCTTTGACATAATAAATAGGGGGTTTCCTTTCTAAATTAAATAAAAGAAATAAAATAAAATAAGATGAAAATCAATAGATTCCTTTAGATTTCCAAATCCAAAAGAAGGAATCTGTCCTTACAAAACGAAAGGGAAGCGGAAATGACAAAAAGGTTTCTTAATTTTGTTTTTTTTTATAATCACACAGCGAATAAGCGCAAATTAAAAAGATTTTAAATAAATCCCTGTGAGGCGATGTTTCTTTAAGTTTAAAGTATTTTGTTTTAAAGTTAATTTTGTAACCAGACAAACAACAAATTTTCAAAAATTTTCAAATAACTTAAGAGTAAATCTAAAAGAGCGAAGGAAGGAAATCATAAAGAGGTTTTTACCTTTTTTTAAAGGACAAAAATTTATTTTTTTCCATTGTCCTGTCGCTATTGTGTCTTGCTGTTTAAACAATGTTGTAGCTGTAAAAGTTGTTGTCCTGTCTCTTTTATTGCTGTAGTTGTTGTTCGTAATTCTTTCTGACCTGTTAAAAGAATTTTTATTTAAGTGTTGCAATTGAAATTTTTTTCTACCCAATTAACCCTTTTCTCCATTTTCGTGGTGTAAATTAACATTTCTCTACTTTTTTATTGTTGCTACTTTTATCATGAAAGGAGAGAAAGCCAAAAAAAAATGCAGGGTTTGTTCTGTTGTTTTTAAGTTAAAAAGTTCTTGTTACGAAAAATTAAAATAATTTCGTCAACATGCCAAATTGTTAAGGGCATAAAAAGGAAAAGGGTTTTGTGTCAACAAAAAAATATTATTGGTTTAATTAATTTTTTTAATTGACAAAAGGACTTTTTTGCATTAATGAGATTTCTTTATAATTTCGTTTTTATTGTGAAACTTTCTGGGGCAGGGGTAAAATTCGAAAAAAAAACAATTGATAATTTTAATTGGAAAGTAGACAAAATTAAGTTCTGATATTATATTTATCTTGCTGGTAAAACAAAATTAAGCATACTTTAAATTTCTTGGGCTTTTTTAAACGTAAATTTTATTTGAAATAAAAAATCTAATAAAAATAATTAATAATAAAAAAATAGAAAAATTACAAAATTTTCATTAGAAATTCATACCAACAGTTAAAATTTTTAATAGGAAAAAATTGTCCTTCGGCCATTCTAAAAGTGCTTTTTAAAGCCCTTCTAAATGAATTTTCCATTATTTTAAAGTTTAAATTTGTTTTAAAAAAACTCAATACAATTTAAAACAAAATTTGTAAGCAATCCAAAATTCCAAAAATCCAAAATTCAAAATAATTTTAAGTCATTTTAATCCATTAGCCTCTGAAATTTATAAGAGTTAACAATTAAGCTTTTAGCTTTAAATTGCGAAAGAAAAAATTGAAAATGGTCCTTAAAACTCAAATTGTCCATAAAATCTAAAATTTACAATAATTTTAAGAAATATAAATCCATTCGATTTTAAAATGTATAGGACAATTGCAACTTTTGACTTTTATTTAGAAAAAATTCAAAAATAAATAAAATTGAGGGAATATTCTGTTGAACAATTTCGAACGTTAACGTTCGCAAAGAAAATTTCTATGAGAAACACTTATGGCGATTTCTTTTCTGAGAAATATGTTGCATAAATGTTACATGCTCTACACAAAAGAGATAGAGCATGTAACATTTATCCAACATATTTCTCAGAAAAGAAATCGCCATTAGTTTTAAAAATATTTTTTATATTAAATTCCAAAAGAACGTTTAAGTTCGAAATTGTTTCACAGGGAGTAAATAACTTTTTGTTTTTTTTTTTATTTATGCGCCTTTAAAGTTAAAATCAAATTTTATTTCTGAAAAACTTTTAAGTTTTTCAAATCTCTCTTGAAATATCGAGTTCGAAAGACCAGTTTTGTCCAGTTTCGTATACCCTTCACCACAGCTAAAAAAGGGGATGCATAAATTTCTCATTCCGTTTGTAATTTCTACAATATTGATCTTAAGCTATTTTCACATTATGTGTATTTGTCATGTGGATTGTCACATTTTTCACATGTAAAATTTGTACATATCGTCTGAACCCCTTCAAACAAAATCATGTGTTATTTCTCTGTGTACAGTACACATGACAATTTTGATTTAGAACATTCTCTATTTTCCGGTGACAAAGCATCTGACACCAGCTGTTTTTTATTAACAAAATTGTTTGTGGCGGCAAAAATAATTTGAAACTTTAATACTTATATATTAAAATAGTAAATAAATAATAAAAAGATAAAAATAAACAAATTAATTATGAAAAATGTTTTCTTTTTTATTTTTGATAGGTAATGTCAAAAGTACTTTATAAACCTTATGTAAAACTCAAATTTTGACATACACGTGAAGACACATGTGGGTAGAAAAGTGACATTCCATATGACCAATACACATAATGTGAACATAGCTTTAGACCCTATAAGTCCTTAAGGGTAGCGAAGTTATTTACCGATTTCCGCCTGAATGTTTAAATGGATTTTTTGAAGACCCCAGATATGATGGGGACTTGGTTATTTTTTATTTCTGTCACTGCTGCTCCTTTCAATTTTGCTACTAAAATTTAGCCCGATCGGTCCACAAATGGCATAGACATGAGAAAAAAACTGCAGCTGCTTTTAATTTTACTCATAAATCCCTTGTTATTTTTTGTTTTTTTTTGTTTTGTATATCTAAATAACGGCAAGAGCCAAAGCTTCTAAATAAGGTACAAACGTCTTGTTTATCAATATACACAATCCGACGAAATGTGGCCGAGATTGGAGAAGTAGACGTTAGACTTTCCATACAAATACTTTCAATATTTATATATATGAATATCTGGAGAACGGCATGATTTATTTCTAGAGAACGGAAAAATCCAAAGATTTCAAATTATGTACAAACATTTTGGTTACCGATATACAACATCCGACAAAATGTGGGCAGGATTTCAGTTATTATCGCAAGATGCTGAAGGGTATACAAGATTCGGCAAAGCCGACTATAACAATTTTACTTGTTATATATGATTTTCAATGTGTTCTTTTTAATCAAATTGTCAAAATAAAAAAATAAAACTCCTAAACAAGTTTTTAATAATTTTTGCAGGTAGAAAACGTTAGCTTAATAGCTTAAAAATTTCTTTGGGAGTTCGAATGATCATTTTAATTTCTGGTTTTTACTATTTCAATTTTGTTTGTCCTTCAGGACAATTTTTTTTACTTTGTCCTTCAAGACAATTTGTTTAACTTAATTGAAGGATTAATTTCCTTTTAAAATCGTTTTTAATTTGTTATGCATATAATAATTTTTATAAAATTTTAATTGAAACTAAATTTTTGAACTAATAAAAGTTCTAACTTTCCATTGCAAAAGCTGAGCAAAAATGGTCCTTCGAACCTAAAATTTTCAAACAATAATTTTAAGCAAAATAAATACATTTTATTTCAAATTCATATCAGCTTCAGAATTTTAAACTTAAGCTGCAATTTAAAGTTTAAAATTTATTTCTTTTCCAACTCTTTTTAAAATAGAATCAAAATAATATATGTATGTATTAGGGTGGGTCACTGATGTATGAGATAAAATAAAAGTTCTCGAATCATATTCAAATAGCAATATTTTTTGTATTACCTTAAAACAAATAAAAATTGCAAAATAAAAAAAAGTTAAAAAAGTCTCATCTTGAACCCGCGCAGGAGCTCCTAAGAATTAAGTATATTTGAAAAAAGTCCATTTTTTAAATTTTAATATTTTATTTACTATCAATTATTATTAATTAAAACTAAAAGCATCTTGAATTAAACTTAAAAAAAATAAAATTTTGGTTCTTATACAACATAAAACAGTTAAATCCTTTTTGGTCACAAAATCATGTTTACTGTCAAATCCGTGCATCTTTCGTCTTGATACAAGTTTCGTCTATATTAAGCCATCGCTTGACTTTTTTAGCGCAAATAATCATAAATGCTTCTGACACTATTTTCACGACCCTAAAAGTCGTTAAAATACAGTAATATGCTTTTCTACAATACAATGCTACTGTTGCTATATTCTAAATTTAACAAAATTTAAGGTCAAAGCGCGGGCTCTTGCACTAAAAATATATTAATTATATTAACAGGGATATAATTCAGACAAAAATACAACATATGTATTAACGCTATTAAAAGACGATAAGAGAAAAAATCTTGTTTTGACCCACCCTAATATGTATATTTAAATTTTAAAACACATTTTCCTTTTATTATTCATTTTAATTTCTTCTATTTGATTTCACTTTATTTTTTTAAGGTTTTTTGTTTGTCGTTAGTTTTTTATTTTTTTTTTGTTTTTTTTTCGTTTTACGATTATGATCTGATTTTATTGTTAAGCTTTTTGGTAGACAATATGGCTGTTATGAGAAGTTTGTGTTTTTCCACTGGATTAAAGCCAAAATGCTTGAACGTAGTTGAAAAGTAAAAATAGATTTTACCCAAAAATCAAAAAGATAAAATCAACTTTTTTCAGTTTTTTGTCTTTCCAATGATCTTCTTTTGACAACTTTAATATTTTTTTTTTATTTTTGCATTTATTATAAAATAAATGCAAGCTGAAACTTTGCTAGAAAAAAAAACTTTGATTTTTAAGAAAAGTTTCTTAAAGAAGAAAAAGAGTTTTCATATCATTTAGTAGAAGTTAAAAAAGTTTTGCATGAAGAATCAAGGTTTTTGATGTTTGTTAATAAACAAATTAGTTGTTGAGAGAGTATAGAAAAAATAGTTGTTGATTTGGTATATCTAAACAAGTTGAGACAAGACAATTTTACAAATTTGTTCTTAAAGCACACCTGCTTAAAATGTTTGTATTTATTCAAACAACAACTTACCCTTGACTGACTTATCCCTGCCCTTCCTTCCTTCCTAACACCCCAAAAACACATTCCTCTAAGATCCATTCAGATAAACTTGTCAATTGTTTAACCTTGACTTATAAATATTTAAGACTAAATATTACAAATTATAAATAATTGTCTGCAGTTGTTGTTTAGTTAAACACTTGCTGTTTAAATGCAAATTAAAATAATTTTTTTCATAATGATAATTTAAAAAAAAAAAAAGTTTTTATTCAAAATGCTTGTTGCTAAATCGTATTGTATCTTAATAATATGTACAACAAACAAGTGCAGTAGTGAGTTATTTATGGAAAAGTGCATGTGTGTATTTGTCTGTATATATGAGTGTAGCAGATGTGGGTCGACAAAAGTTGCATAAAGTATGTAAATACAACAACAACTAGCTACTACCACAACTTAAAAAAAAACTTTTTAAACACATTTAACTGCTGCAACAGCAAATAGCAAAGAAGTATTTTGTTAGATTTTTAAAACACCATACAGCGCTAGACATGTGTCAATACGTTACCTTATTTTATTAACAAAGAGTTTTAACTTGACACAATTCTATAGAAAAGTATCTAGTATGGACACTTATTATAGATCAATGTTTAGTACAGACACTTTCTCTGGGAAAATTTTTAGTATAGACACAATTTTTTTTTTTTTAATTTTTTTTAAGATACTTTTCTATGAAAACGTGCACTCACAATATTATTACAGTAACGGACTGTAGTTTATTTAAGAAATATTCCGTTCAGTCATTTTTAAATAAATAAATATTTAAAATTCCAAGCAATTTTATTTTTAACTGATTCTAACAGTTATTCAAAAAACTAAGTGCATATTAATACGGATTTTCAGTTGCAGTTAATATTGTCCGTTGATTGAGTTAAATTCTTCTTTATGTTAAAGTAAATAAAAATGTAATTAAAAGCAACGAAAAGTTCATTTAAAAAACAAATAAATATTCAGTTATCTTTTATAAATTAATTGTCAAAAAATTAACTACATATTCCGTAAAAACAAATAAATATGCAGTTATTTTATAAAATTTTACTGTCCAAAATTCAACACCATATTCAGTTAAAACAATTACATATTCAGTTATTTTATATAATTTTACTACCAAAAATTAATTTTTACTTTTCTATAAAAAATGAATTGCTTGTTTTGTGTAAGCAATTCCCATTTTCTATTTGTTAAAATAATTTAGTTAAATACCTACATCAAATTTTAAAAGTAAAATAATTGCGAAGCCATATCGGTCATGCTGCTGGTGTCTTATAATTGAGAGTTCTTCTGTAAACAACGTGGTCAGTACAACAAAAGTAAAACAAGCGTGTGTAACTGGGTAAGTAAATAAAAATATTCTCCCTCTCTCGCTAATAAGAAAAACAAGCGGACAGGTATCTGTCTGGTATTTTTTAGAAATTCGGCTCTTTTGTGGAGTAAATGAAAATTTAATAAAATAACTGAATATTTAATTGTTTTTACTGAATATTGACAGTAAAATTTTAATAAATAACTGAATATTTAATCGTTTTTACTGAATATGGTGTTCAATTTTTGACAGTAAAATTTTACAAAATAACTGAATATTTATTTGATTTTACGGAATATGGTGTTGAATTTTTGACAGTAAAAATTAAATGAACTTTTTGTTAAAAATAAATGAAAAATAGGTAGACCGGTTTTTAATTGAACTTTCGACACTGCTTAATAGAAAAAGTGTAATGTTTCTATAAATTAGGGTTAAGTATAGGCACTTTTTTCAAGAATGTAAATATACTAGACACTATTTAAAGCCGTTTTACACTATCCCACAAAGTCTTTAGTAATTTACGAAAATATAACCCTGTCATGATAAGTTGTTATTGTTTTTTGAAAATGTTCAAAGAATAATAAAATCAGGGAAGCATTTTTGAAAAATACGTAAGACTTTGTGGGATAGTGTGTAACGGCCTTTAGTAGTAGAGTTTCTATACCTCATATCATTTTTTTAGTAAAGGTTTTTTATATCCGCTATTCTATAGTTAAAGTGTTTATTGTATACACTATTCTATAGTTTGTCTCTATACTTTATACTATTCTTTAGAAAATTGTCTAAGCTATACACTATAATATAGCAAAAGAATTAATAATATACACTATTCTATAGACACTAAAAAAATTGTCTAGAACACAATATTCTATACAAAATTGTATGTATTGGGCTTTATTCTATACCAAATAGACACTTTGTTGTCACCATTCTATAGAAAAGTGTATACACTATTCTATAGAATGAGTTTCTATACTAAACACTAATATATTTATTTAGCATTCCCATATATTCGTTCTGTTTCCCCCTTAGTTTACAATTTTTTTTTTAATGTAAAATGCAATCAACCGCATAAGCAACATTTCATAATTATTGTGGCAAATAGTCAACATTTTTTTTTAGTGTTTTCGAATGGAAAAAATATAATAATATTCAATATATTAATGTGTATTTTAAACAGTAAAAAATTATTGAAAAAAATATATGCAATTGTGTTAAAGATATTAAAATCGAAGAGTTTTAATGCGAGCAAAAAATAATTTATATTAAAAAATAGTTAAATAAGTGAAATTTCTGCTCAAGTGTAACGAGGATGATGTTGATGATTTATTTTATAGAGTTTTAATACATATTTTTGTATTATGCATAAAAAAAATGCTTGCATATGTGCTGACCAATTATGCATATTGTAAAATGCTTTAATAATACAAAAAAATGGTTATAAATTTTTAAGTTATTAAAGAAAAAGAATAATAAAACTTTTTTAACAATTTTATTATAAATTTTACTGTCATATTTAAAAAAAAACGGGTGATTAATAAAAAAATATTTAATTATTTTTGTCATAATTAATGATCCTATTTTTTTTAATGTGTTGAAAACAGACTGAAGCTTGTTTGTTTTAAACGAAGAAATTAATAAATGTTATAAATTTTTGAAAATATTGCCAATAAATAAAATTTGTACGTAATCAAAATAATATTGTGGTTAAATATATGTATATGAATAATGAGGAGTAAAATTTTGGTCCTACGAGCCACATGGAAGGAAATTACTATTATTGAAATTAATCTGCGCGAGAAATTTTTATATTTTACTATTTTTTTTATAATAAAAACTTTTTTAAGTTTCGAAGAACACTTTTCTGTTTATTCTAAAAAGCGGGGTTTCGTTTAAAAATGATATTCTATTATAATATTTATAAAATAAAACAACATTTTTTATTAATTAAATTTATGAATACCTAACACATAAAATTAAAATCTTTATCCTTTAAAAGTTTTATTATTACCTTAACTTCGAAGGAACATTTTAACAATTTCTTAATAAATTTTTTTTCAATCAAAAAATAATCTCAATTTTACTCTCTGAGTTTTTAATAGTTTAAACAAAAATTATTAGATGTAATTATTACAAAGATTTAGTATTATTACATTTAGCAGTTTTAAAAGTTCGAAGGACCATTTTATATTTTTCAGTTTTAGACGTTTAAATAAAGGGCATTTTTTATAGACTTTTAAATTAAATTAAACATAGATAAGTTTTTTTAATGGACATGGCATATTTTATTCGAAAGATAATCTTCTGGCATTATAATTTAAAATTAAATTCTGATATATGTCCGCCACGGCTGGCTCGAACGTTGTCTATTCTATAAGTCCAATTTTCAATGAATTTCTCCACCATGGTATATCGTTAATAACGAGGCCTCCAAGTGGTCAATCGTTTCGGGCTTATCGCTGTGAACTAGCGGCTTCACATATCTTCCACAGAAAATAGTCTAGCGGCGCTAAATCGCATGATCTTGGAGGCTAAGTCACGGGCCCGAAACGTGAAACTATGCGGTTACCAAACGTTTCCAGCAATAAATCAAATGTCGTACAAGCTGTGAGACATTTGCGCTGTTGAAACCACAGAACCTGCCCATAATGGTTGTTTAATTGATAAACAAAAAAGTTAGTAATCATGACTTTATATCTGTCACCATTGACTGTAACGTTCTGTCAATGGTGACGTTTTAAAGAACTATGGACCAATTCCACTGTAGCGGATGGTAGTTGCAAAATAAAAAACGTGTGGATTGTTTTACGATCACCGTCCAAACTAACTGTTCTGCCGTTTATTTTTCTTATTTATATTATTCTTAAGGCTATAAACTGAATGCTAGACTACAGAACTACATTCTAACGGTACAAGTTAAAGGTGGGTGACGAAAGTTTCCTTGCACCACCAGCCCATTAAGCACACCAAACAGTCAGTTTTTCTGGATGTAACTGTGTCTCAACATACACTTGAGGATTATCAATACTCCAAATACGGCAGTTTTGTTTATTGACGTATTCATTTAAACAAAAGTAAGCTCCATCGCTAAACAAAATTCGGCTATAAATACCGGGATCAACGGCAATCTCGTTTTGGGTCAGGTCCATTCACCTAATCTACGCCTTTCTAGATGATTGTGTGGCTTCAGTTGTTGCACGAGTTGAATTTTGAAAGTACGCAAACCAAAATCTTTCCGCAAAATCTTCCATTAAGTGCATGGACACATATCCAATTCCTGTGCACGATGGCGGATAGACTGATTCCGGTATTTCTCTACGCTACGCACTACAA
Organism: Pollenia labialis; assembly: GCA_949318255.1. Classification (NCBI taxonomy): domain Eukaryota; kingdom Metazoa; phylum Arthropoda; class Insecta; order Diptera; family Polleniidae; genus Pollenia; species Pollenia labialis. The sequence continues at coordinate 5,810,361 of OX439140.1, forward strand.
CAGCAATGACTTCTTATGTACGCACTGTACGACGTCTCTGTGGATGCTTATCATTTAGAGTAAACGTGGTGCGAAAACGTTCCATAGTTAATTGAATTAACTGCTATGATTAACGATTATGTTGACCTTAAAATGGATGTGTTGCGCGATACGTATTGCGAACAGAACCATGATTTTCAAAATAAATTTGGAAGAGTTGTTTAGGCGTCAGTCTATTCATGTTAAAATGCCAAAGTAAACATAAATCACTTGACAGCTGACAAAATGGCTACCAGTAAAATAAAAGTGTTGCCATCTTTATAAAAAACACCCTTTACATATTCCAGACATCAAATAAGAATTTACAACTTCTACTAACATTTTGAAAGCTTTTTTAATAAAAAAAAAAGATTGAAAGGCTCGAAGGACCATTATAACAGTGTTTAAGTAAAAAGAGGTATATCCAAAATATCAGTTGTAATATTGTTTTTTAATGTTTGTAATATTTCCAAAAATAGGTTTAGCTCTAATTTATATTTAGTTCCTCTAAAGTGCAACTCAGGGGTTAAAATTTTTAAATCAAAAAAACGCTTTAAAACTTTTAAATATTGAGCCCTTAAAACCTCTATTTCATTAAAATAACAATAATTGTTTTTCAAATACCATCATGCTTTAAAAATTACTATTATTATCTACTTAATTTTAATTTTTCCTATAATAAACTACTTGATTTTTTTAGAAAAAACCCAAGAAATGATTTCATTTCTGTAATTTTTTTCTCATCTCTAATTATCAGTATTAATTCTCACATTTTTATTTCAAAGTTTACAATATCGTGTCAATTAATTATTTATAGAATTTTTTTTTTCTAAAAAAATATCAAGTATTTTTTTTTTTGTTTTTTTTTTACTAAATCTCAATTGTTAGTAACGTATTAAGTTTCAAGGTCAAGTGCAGGTACCATAGAAACTTGTTAAACTCAGACTTGATTAATTATTTCTTAAGTGTGTATATTGTTCATGTGTTTTGATGATGTTGAAATGTAAATAAATTAAATTGTAATTAAATAAAGAAAAAAATAAAACCCATAAAAGTCATTAAATTTATACCAGTTTAACTGGTTTGGAAATTTGTAATGAAAGAAGATTATTAGTGGAATTCTAATTGAGTTTAATAAGTAGAAAAGGTTTTAAAATATTTGAAATATTTCTGCAGCAAACAATTGTTACGAATTAAAAATAAAGCTAATAAAATAATATAAAAATTTTTAATTAAAATTTTGTGTCGAAAGTCTAAATAAAAAAGGAAAAGTTATCACACTAGACACTCATCTATAACAAAGCATCACAGTAAGACACTCTACAAAAGAATTCTTTAGAAACATATTTTTTATAAAAGAAGAAAAGTCTTTACACTAAAGCCTCTTCAAAAGAGAAGACACTCTTGAATAAAAAATCGTCTTAATTATATACTTTTTAATCGAAAAGTGTCTACACTATTTAAAAAATGTCTTAACGATACCCTTTTACAGAAAACGGGCTGAGCTAGATAAAAAAGTATCTCAAAGAAACCCCTCTTTTTTAAAAGAGTATCTGTACAAGATGCTCTTCTATATATTCTCTTGTATTTTTTTTCCTTATTCTTATCTCGCGAAGTTCTACGCTTGTCTGCAAGAGACTAGAGTCTCTGGCGGGAATCGAACCCGCAACCCCTTACTGATAGACAAGCTCACAGCATAGCAACTACCCTACAGGGGCACTCAAAGTATCTAAACTAGAAACTTGTTTTTAGAAAAGTGTCCAAGCTCATTTATAGAAAAGTATCTTAACTAGATACTCTTCTATAAAACAAACTAGATACCATTTAATAGAAAGAGATATTTTTTATTGAAATTATATTCCTCTAAAGAACAGAATCCATATTTAGAAGAGTAAATTCTATAGAAAATTAGATACTTTTTTCTAAAAATAAAGTACATAAAACGGATACTTATCTAAAGATAAGTATCTAACAAGATACATTTCTATAAAAAAAAGTATATAAACTACATACTTCTCCATAGACAGAGAAACATTTTTATATAAATTCTAAATTAGATATCTTCTGACGAAAAGCATTTAAGTTAGATAATTTGTTATAGAAAAGTATCTAAAGTGTGTAGAATCTAATGTATATACTATTTTTTATATAGAAGATTTTTATATGTAGACAATGTACAATGGAAGAGTACGTAGTTAAGATACTTTTGAAGTAAGATACTTTTTAAACAGAAGAGTAACTAGTATCTTTTCTATAAAAGACTACTTAGTTTAGATACTTTTCTATAGAGGAATATATTGCTTAGATACTTTCTATAGAAAAACATTTCTTCCTATAGAATGTTAGAAAAGTAAAACTCATCAATGTTGATTGTTGGTGCTTTGTATAAGCTTTGATATCGTGGCAAAAAAAGGCTTGAGTGTATGTAATTCTCATACGCTTTACAGTTTTATTTGCATAGGGTGTTTTTTATAGAGTGACACATGTTTAAATCAGTGTTCGAAAATAAACACTAAATATCGTTCATTAGTGTTCGGTTCGGTAGATTTGTGGAAAACACAAACGCTAATAGTGTTTGTGTAGAAAATCATTAAAAAAATATAACGTTTCCCTGTAAGTCATCATTCGAACACTAAAATAATACTGTTTTCATCATACTCAACAAAAGATGGAAACATTTAATTCCGTTCGGTTTTTTTTTTAAACACAAACTTCATTGTGTTCGGTTCGGTTTATTAATGTTCGTCACTTTTGGCTGGTAAAAAAAAAACAAACATTTTTTACAAAAGCAAAATACACACACGAAAAAAACATTATAGAACATTAAAATATAATGTTTTTCTACAGTATCACTACAATTGTTCTGAAAATAGTTACGAACGGTATTAATGGTTGTGTATGTTTACACAATCACTAAAAAAATAGATATCGTTCTTGGGTATGTGAGCCGAACGGTAAATAATGTACTATTTATTTTCGAACGCTGGTTTAAATCATAATAAAACAAGGAAATATATTTTTAATATCAATAAAACGGGCTTTATTGGAAAGAAAATCTTATGAAATTAAAGTTTAAATATGATTGCACGGCTGGTGGGTAGAAGGGAAGGCGCAATCTGGAACACCAATTGTCAACAACTTTTCGCATTCTGATCATCATCGTTTTTGAAGTTATATGAGCCCATAAAGCCCACCAAACAGTGAATATAATCGTGTTTTGATTAAAGCTTGTGGATTTTCCTCCTGTAGCTCTTCCAAAATATTTGGAAAAAGGCTTCCGGATGATCTTGTCTAATCATCCAGTGTAATGCGCAATAGGAACTAACTTATCCCCCAACAATAAATTTTAGTTTATTTATCAATAAATATTGGGAATTTAGCACATCGTAATTAATGAATGAAAAATATCTAGTTTAGATTTACTGTAAATATTTTGCTATAGATTAGTATCTAGTTTTGAGACTCTTCTATATTTTATAATTTTTTTATTTTAATTTTTTTTTTTTAATTTTAAAAGCTTAGCAGATTTTTTTCTTTTTTATTTTATTTAAAATTTTCTTGTTTCTTTTGTTAGAATTAAAAACAAATTCTTTTGTTTAAATCTTTTTTAATTGTATATAAATGGCTGTTTACACCTTTATTTAGATTTTGATATTTTTTTTTTAATTTTTTTGTCATTTTGGTATTATTTAAAACACAATTTAGAATTGTTAAACAACAATGACAACAACTTTGCTATTGACCGCTTTTTGTTTCGGTTTTCATTTCAATGTTTGAACAGCAGCAGCAGCAACAACAATAAGAGAGTGCTTTGAAGGACGTTTATTACACTTGATTTAGAATTTTAATTTTTTTTTCTGTTCAGTTTGACTGTGACACTGATTCCGAATCTGGCTGTAAAATCTCAATGATTGTGAAACAAAACAAAAAACGAGAAAAAACAATTCGTATTGACGTCACGTGATGCTTATTAAGACGAGTTTTTGTTCTAACCAATAACGATATAAAAACATTTTTTAAGAATTGTTATTCAAACTGGCAGCTATTGAGTTTGTTGTAACAAAAAGACAGAACAACTCGTTAGCTGTCTGTCTGTCTGTCTGTCGGAAAGTTTGCCTGTAAGTCTAAGTGTCGATTTGTTTAATATTTTTCAGCCTTTTAGTTATTGACTTCTCCTTTTCACAAAATTAATTGTTTTTTTAATTAAATCCCAAACAAAATCATAATGAAGAAGATTGTTTAACACTCCTCTCGAATTTTTTAAGCATTAGTTTAGTTGTTGTTTGTAATGTTAAATTTTGTAAACTTGTTTTAAAACTTGTTGTTTTTGTTAGTCGAATTGCTTGCGTGATAATAGGCCATCTAATAGTAATTAAGCCAAAAAACCTGTTAAATTAAGACTTAAGGTCTTCTTCTCTATTTGTGCCAAAGTATAAACGAAATTAGATATACATACAAACATACAAACATACACATATTTATTTTGCTTAAACAAAATAATTAGATTTACAACTCATTTATTCATTTGGTAAAAAAAAATTAAGCAGCAACAATATCGTATAATGGAAATCACCAAGATGTTTATAGATATTGTTGCGTTATATTGAGCTATTGACTTAGATTCTGTCGTAAATACACAGTGATGGGTGAATAGCTAAAAGCAAGGTTCTTTTAAGTGATGCCTTTGATGCGTTTTAAGCAAAATTTTATTGCAAAAACATAAATGGTTAAAAATCAATACCTCTATATAAAAATGAAAAGGCGTTTATTTGTTCCCCCTTGGCTCCTTAACTACTGAAAGGGTTTTCTCAGTAATTTCCTGTTTACCCGTCGCTTAAGATGAGCTTTGAATATTTGTAAATTTTCAAATAGGCGTGGCACTTTTCATGCAAAGTAAATATGATTTACATTATATCTGGTGAACGGTTTCAGTATAAGTTTCCAAAATTTGGAATAAATAGCTAAGTTAAAATAAAAACATGGGTCTTAAAGTGGGCTAGGTTGGAGAAATGGGCGTGGCATCTCCAATACAAAGACAACATAGATCACTACATATCTGGAGAACGGTTACAGTAAAAGTTTTAAAATTGTGTACAAACATCCTGGATAAAAGCACGCGACGTTTGCTAAAAGACCGGATCAACTAGAAAAGTAGGCATGACACCTCCCATACAAAGACAATATAGATTTCTATATATCTTAAGAATGGTAAGAGTAAAGGCATTAAGGTTTTGCACAAATATACTGGATATCAACACGCAACGTTTGCTTAAAGACAGAATCAACTAGTAAAGTGGGCGTGGCATCTCCCATAAAAAGACAAAGTCTGTATAGTATTTGGAGAATAAATAGTTTGGTTTTCTACACAAAAAATCTTTAAAAAAAGTAGGCTGTATTAGAGAAGTGGCCATGGCACCTTTTATGGAGATCGAACGAATAGCATTCGACCGGTTTAAGCCGGTTATTTTAGTCTTGCCCAAGTCGGATATTTTAAAATGTCAATTTTTCGAATATGGAATAACCCGGTTATTTTGTTAAAATAAACCGGTTATTTTAGTAAAATAAACCGGTTATTTTAGTAATGTGCAATTTATATAAATTTTTTTTTTTTGTTATAAATGTACCCGTAATTTAAGTATTTTTCTAGCTGGAATATCTTAAATTTAATAAATTCCTATTATTTTTTAAAACCAAAGTTTTTCAAAAATTCTAAATATTTGATGTCCTTCACGTAACCACTTGTTTTCTTGAAGAATTGTTTGCTTTTGCAAAACGTTTGGCTATTTAACAGTTTCTAAATTGCATTCACCCTTATTGTGTTTGGCGTATTTAAAATACGCCTTCGACTGTTTAGTAATAGATTAAAGAGAACGTGAACTTGTTTCCTTTAATCTATTACTAAACAGTCGTAGGCGTATTTTAAATAAGCCAAACACAATAAAGGTGATTATACAATTAACATCTTAGGAATAAAGTTTAGTAAACAAAAATATAGATTATTAAAAATAAAGCTTAAGTTTGATTAATTTACTGATCACGCTTTTTGGATTCTATCGTCAATTATTTGTTAGGTCTGAACATAATTTAAGTCATATCTATTTTTGTTGGTTCCGTACCTTCGTGAATTGTGTTGTTTTTTATTCAAATTAACTTTTTATTACAAAAACTAATTTGATTTTTGTATTTTTATGTATTCGAATTAAACCCGGTTAATCGGTTATTTTTAAATTGCTTAACCGAAAACTGGAATATTTGAAACCCGGTTTTTAAAAAAAGTCGAATAATCGATCTCCATAGTATATTAAGAACGGTAAAAGTATCGAAATAAGGTACTAACTGCTTCGTTAACTATGCACGAGATTTGTTTAAAAAAATATATTAATTTTACTTTAATTGGGGAATGAAGCGCACCGGGTTAAGCTGTTTTCCTAACAAAGCTTCAAAAAGCTTGTAAAATTATGTTTCAGCAAATAAACTGCTTAAATAAAATTTTTAACGGAGTTCAAAAAACGCTTTAAAAAGGAATCTTTGAAAATAAGTTTAAATTTAAAATGTGTATCGAGTGTTTTTTTTTAAAGGCGGAGAACTTTTAATATAATTAAAACACAATAAAAGTTTTCTTATAACCATCCATCCAATTGGCTTAATTAATAAAACAATTTTATGGCATTAATGTTTATCTACTTTGTCGGTCTATTGCGGCTAGCGCGAACATACCGCAACCCTAAGGTAAATTTTTCACACTTCATTCGCAGTAAATCAGGAACTAAGCAATAGCCTGCCCAATATTCGCATTCACTTGCTTGATTGAGTCTGGTTTATCTGGACTGACTTGGGACTTTGCATATCCACTAAAAAAATACTCTAATTCCGTCAAATCATCTAATCAAGCCCCTTTCTGCCAAAATTACTTATGTGCAATACTATTTCCTTACAATCGAGTTTCGAAAAAGTGTATTTCTACGGCTCACCTTTTTCTGACTACCGATATTTGCGCAGAAAATAACGATTTCAGTGTTTCCCCTAAATCGAACTAAACAGTGACTTTTTTCCCGGATGTAATAGAGTATCCACAATGGCTCTAAATAATCAAAAGTTTGCTTTACCTCTAAGCAAATTTTTCAAAATAACTTGAAAATTGCAAGCGTTGCTGTGGTGTGAGACGATTCACGATGAATTGACAAACCAAACTAGCCCTAAAACATTTTTAGAACTGGCAAATCAACTGGCAGAGGAATAAAAATAATACCCGATATTAAAATCGGTCGGAAATCATAAAACATATCGTTACCTAAAAAAAAGGCCCTATTTAACATTTTGAAAAGTTTACAGGAGAAGCAAAAACCTATTTAGAATGATAAATTGCCTTAAACTGTTTATAATTTATTATTCTTCTATTTTTCCTGTAAAACCTATCAGTTTCTTTGACAATGATGCATCTTATGCAAACTATTAGTTACGTCTTCAAGCGTTTATTATTAAATCTTTTGTAAATATGGCAGTTGGTTTTTTATTAATAAAATCGCTAATTTGGGTCGAGAGATTTTAGATTTGTGGGCATCTGTGTTGATGCAATACATCAGAATCAATGAAATAGTTATCAATATCACAAAAAGGAAATCCATAATTGTTCCACATTTTTAATATTTTCCATTTAATTTTTTTTTTTCTTTTCAATTAGAAATTTGCTTTAACATTTAAAAAAAAAAAGAGAGCATGAAATCAAAAGACTGCATACCAGTCCACATTAAAGCAAACCAAAATGCATAGAAAACAACAATATCAGAAAAGAGAAATTGTTTAAAAAACAAAACAACAGACAAGATAATAGTACACTAAGGTACTGGATATTGAAGCAATATGTATTATAAACCAACAACTTTAATAGGGATAAAAGAAAGATATAAAGACAGTCAGTCAGCCAGACAGGCAACAAGCAACATAAGTTAAATAATGAAACCAAAATGAATGAATGAATATCTGATGTATCCATAGAAAAGCCGAAACAGCATACCTAATGCCTTGGTGCACAATTAAACTGCAATAAACCATAAATATCACAAGCTTGGGCTATAAAACCGAAAACACGTTTAGCATACTAAACGCTCAAAGATACACATATACAATCATTTAATGATCCACCTATACACACACACACACAGGCACACACACATACATAAAAAACTGAAACATTTAAACTTTATTTTCCAACATAAATAAATGAGAGCAGGCAAAAGAAAATACACTAAAGACTGGCACAATTCTCAATCAAACAAACAAACACATACTTACTGGCTCACTCAAACATACAAAGAAGAAAAGCAAAAACAATAATAAACATTATATCCCTATAAGAGGAACAGGAACTAGTTACCAGCAGTTGTATTTGTTGCTTTTGATGCTGCTGTTGCTTCGTATTTTCTTGTTGATGAGAATTTTAAACAAAGCACACACACAAACACCAAATCAGCTCTCAAGTCGGCAGCATTAAAAACAATTGAAACATAAACGAGAAAACTCAACATAAACATCAAAGGAAATGGAAAAGAGAGAAGCTGTGTTGAGTTAATTGTTATGGATGAGGATGTGATGTACTACGTGGCGTATGAATACTTTGACTTTGCTTTATCTTGTTTTTTAAGCATTTTTATTTTTGTTTTGTTCAAAAAAACAATTTTTTAAGTTTTGTAATTGAGTAGTAGCTATGGAGAATTCACAATGATGTTTAATAACCATGTGGTTTTTATTTCGGTAACAGTAGCAAAACACAAACAAAACTACACTCATACCGGAAACCATATTGAAAAGAAAATTTAAAAAACAAATTAACAAAAAAAAAAGGCACGAACTGGTGTCCTTATTAAAAATGAGAACAGTGGGCCAGTCTTTTCAAGACACTTTTCTATAAAAAAAAATTGTCTTATCAAGTCTTATCAAGACACTTTTCTATACAAAAATTCAATTATCAACACACTTTTCTATAGAAAAATTGTCGTATCAACACCCTTTTCTATAGGAAAAGAGTCTTATCAACACCCTTTTCTATAGGAAAAGAGTCTTACCAACACCCTTTTCTATAGAACAAGATTCTTATCAACACCCTTTTCTATAGAAAAAGAGTCTTATCAACACCCTTTTCTATAGAAAAAGAGTCTTATCAACACCCTTTTCTATAGAAAAAGAGTCTTATCAACACCCTTTTCTATAGAAAAAGAGTCTTATGAAGCCACTTTTCTATAGAAAGAGTCATATCAAGACACTTTTCTATAGAAAAAGAGTCTTATCAAGGCACTTTTCTATAGCAAAAGAGTCTTATCAACTCCCTTTTCTATAGAAAAAGAGTCTTATCATGTTTCCGTAAGAATTTCAAGACACTATTAAATAATAACATTGTCTTTAGAAACAGTTCCTTCCAAGATGATCTGCTATAGCAAAGGCTTTTTTAAATATTTTTTCATAGCGAAGACTTTTTAAAGGAAATTTTTGTATGCAGCTTACAGTTTGTTTCTATAGAAAAGTAAATTTTTTTAATTTCAAGTAACTTTTCCAGTTACTTCAATTTATTTTTCTATGATAAAATAAATGCCTGTCCTTTTAATTTTTTTATAAATAATACTTTTTTCTTTGCTTTTCTGTAAAAACAAAACTCGAGAGATTTTTTTTGCATAATAAAAGTAAAAAAACAAAAAAAATTAAAATTTTGCAAACTTACCTTATTTTTCACAACGTGTTTGTGTTTTATTTTTTATGGAAAATTTTCCTGCAATTTTGTCTTGGAAACAATCTGTAAAAAATAATACAAAATTTTATTAATTTAGTGCTCAACTTAATTTTACTTTAAAATTATCTTGGAGTTATATAAAAGTAATCGCATTTCTTTGTTTAAAACCCAATGTGCTTGAAAAAAATTTTAAAACTATACCATACACCATATCAAAATAAAGAAAGCTTGCCAAAAAAAAAACAGTATTGCAATTATAAAAGCTCCTTTTATAGATCAAACTGATATATTTATTTCATTTCTGTGCAAATCGTCCAAAAGACATTAATTAAAAATTACTTATACACAGCAGAAGAAAAACTTTGATGTTTGTTGCATGAAAATGGTTTCGATTTTTTAAAAGGAGACAAGAAATAAGAAAAACAAAGAGTCATATTTTAAGGTGGAAAAATTTAATAGTAAGACTTAAGTCTGTTTGTTTGTTTTTATTGTACTTTTTCTTACAATTTTATTGAAGTTTAAGAATATTCTGTGGTGGCAACATTTATAAAGATTTTATTTGCAAATTATAAGTGACAGCAAACGCATTTTATTGCCAACGCACGTACACGGAATTTATAAAATTTATTTGTATTCCAGCAACAACAACTAAATAATAATAATAATAACAATAACAATTGCAAAACAAACTAATAACGTTGGATAAATAAAAACAACAACAGAAATAGGAAGAGGAAGAGGAACAATGACAAAAACAACAACAACAACAACATATGAATAGACAAATAGAAAACTACCAGGAAACGTACACTTACACAAACAAAAGAATATTCCCTTGTTTACCCAACAAACACGAGGTCAAACCTTTGACATCAAACACAATTCTCAAACGTTTTTCAATTGTTTGATTTTAACATTTATATTCAAATTGATAATGATTTAAAAATAAACATTTGACTTTAATTGTTTTATTAATTTGATGTCAAATTGATATCAAATGTTAAATTCAAATCAAAACTAAGCTTGGCAATACTAAACAGAAAAATAAATGTAAATATTAAAAATGGCGATAAAAGTTGAATTTTTACTTCGTGGTTAAATGTGTTTTACAAGTGAACGAATTATTTCTAGTGAAAAATAAAAATTATTTTTGTTTAATTACAATGATTAAGAATACGAATTTAAAAAATTAAACGGCAAAGTGAAGAAATTAAAAGTTTATTGTATGATCGTGGTGCTACAATCCTCAAAATAAAAAGGAGCCAATTATTTCATCTTTGAAAGAATTAGAGGACGGAAAGAACATTATTACATCTTTTAGATGTGCTGTCGAATGTTTATCTCACAGTTTATTTTAATAAATAATGAATTTAAATTAAAAAAATAAAATATTTTTATTTGTGTTCCACATTGTATTATAATCCACACTTGAAAAACATTTGAGAATTACGTTTCAGAGCAAGATGAAAATAAAGGCATTTTTCAATTTGATAATAATTTCTCCTTTTTGTTGAGAATGCTATGATTTTCAAATCAATATCAAACGTTTGAGAAAACGTTTGATTTCAAATCATTTTCAATTCGAAATCAAACCTCCGTGTTTGTTGGGTAAAGAAAAAACTTTTGTCATTGTGTTTCTTTGTTTGTGTGTGTGTGTGTGTGCGTGTGTGTGTGTGTGCGTGTGTGTGTGTGTGTGAGTGTAAGTGTTAGTAAATGAGAAGAATACCAATATAATTTATACGAAAAGCATTTAAGGGAAGAGCAGCCGAAGACTTAAGCTGGATTTATTTAAATATTACACACACACACACACACAACATCAACAAAAATATTTTAAACACAACTATTTACTTGATAAAGTTTCCACTCAAGAAGCTGTAGCCAGCAGTAGAAGCAGCTTTTAAATTTCTAAATAAAGGAAAGGAAAATAAATTTCAAAAAATTTACAATATTACAATGGTTGGGGGTATTGTTGTAAATTAATATGCCAAAAACGCATATTGTTAGTGGATTATATAAATCTGGCCACTTTTGCAAACAAATAATAACAACAGTAACAACAAGTAACAAAAAAAAAATAGGGAGAAAACAACTAGGACAAGGAAGGAACTTAAAAAAAGTAATCAAAATCAACAAAACAGACAAATAAAAAAAATTACAATTTTAACGAAGTACAGAAGAAAATCCATTCGTTGCTCTAATTTTGTTTAAGCAGACTTTTTTGTTAAAAGGTGCTCTAGTGTACAAAAAGTACTTTTTTACAACGGGAACTTTTTTTGACAAAAGGTAATTTTTATGTAAAATCAACTATTTTTGTAGAAAAGTTTTTTTGTATAAAAGGTACTATTTTGTTATAAATGAAATTTTGTTGTATAAGAAGTACTTTTGTGAATAAGGAGTATTTTTTTGTATTTACGGTACTTTTTTATAAAAAATGGTGGTTTTTGTTATAGAAGGTACTTTTTTAATAAATCAACTTTTTTTTGTTGTAACAAACTTTCGATAAAAAAGACTTAATTTTTTTGAAGATTTTTCAAAACGAGAATGAAGGTTTTTTCTTTATTCTCAGGAAATTAACGAGTTTTTCACAAATTTATCTGGCAGCCCTGCTTTTAAAGAAACTTTTCTATGGAGAAGAGTCCATTCTAAAAACTGTTCTATGGAAAACAGATGACTCATAGAAAAATTTTCCTCTTAAAAAGGCCCATTGCAAATATTTTTTTAAAAAAAATTATTGTTTGAAAAAAATGTTCTATATTAAAAACCTTTTTAAGACAGTTTTGTATAGAAAATAATTTATCCCTGACAATTTTCCGTATAAAATAACTAAAAAAAACTTTTCTATTACTTTTCTTTAAAAAAAAGGTGTCTTTCAGCGGCATCTTTGCCAGACACTTTTCTATTGTATAGGAGAATCTTTTCTACACACAAAAAGGAACTTTTCTAAAAAAAAATTTTGTTGAAAAAGGTTTTTCGCTTGAAATTAAAAAAAAAAATTCTATAGTAAATTGTCTTTTCTGAAACATTTTTAATAAGTACTGTTTTCTAAAACCTTTTTTTAAAAAATATATTTTCCAGTTTACCCTTTTTTGTGCATGATTGTTTGGTTTAAAACTTCTATCTGGCTGGCAAAATAATGATAAAACCATAAGTAAAAATAACAACAACAAAAATGCAACAATAACTATACTCCAAGGAAATGTTAAATACATTTATGCTGCCAGCACTAACAAGACCATACAAAAAACACAACCATTCTCAAATACACAGTAATAGCAGAAACAAACAAAAAAAATATGTATATATTTCACTACAAAAACAATTGCAACAATTGTCTAAATTGCATCGTTTAAATACTTTAGAAATAACTCAACAATAACAATAAACAAAAAACACTCAGGCAAGTACCATTTTTTGCCATCTTTTGTTAAAAAAAAAAAACTACATTGTTACAAACACATGTGCATCTTTGTTTAGTACAAAAAATAATTTTAAAGAAATAAAAACAAAACATTTGGATAAATCTAACCTCTTTCTCTTACTTGCGAAGTCATAGCTCCCTTTTCCACCACTTAACAAAACTTAACTGCAACAAAACAGTAACAAAACTTGCTAGATCAAAGTTTTTTTTTTACACACAAACTGAGTCTTATTGCACAGCTCCTAAAAGCAGGCAACCAAAAAAGGAAGTAACGGGATCAACTCTCTTAAGAGCATTAACAAAATAAAATGAAGGTTTTTGAAGAAATTGCTGCAAAAAAACTGTCTTTAATAAAAAAAAACGTTTGTCAAACTGTTGGTTTTTTTATATAATTTTTCAATTTAATCTGTCCCAATGTACACTTAAAACATTATCGATCATGATTTGCCGCTAAAGTAGAGAACTGCATTTTAAAAGAAAAAATGTATTCAACATATTTAATTTTTTTAAAATTCTGTTTGATAATGTGTGTTAGCGGGTGAGTGGTAAAGGCACATCCGAAAATATTAATTTTTCTTGCCTTAACAACAAATTTGTGTAAACAATAAACTAACTCGAAAATGTTTATATTTAAATGATGATGGCCTAGGGAAAGAAAATAGAAAATAAAATAATGATTCTCTCTTCAAAAACATTTAAAATTTTGAAAAACCATCGATGTAACAGCAAATTTTTATGAACAATTTCTTTTAACATATTTTGCAAATATTGTAAATTTAACACTACACTCATAGAAAAATGCATATTCATATTGATGATGTTCTTACATCTGAATTGTGACATCAATGTTATTACAAATGTCATCAATGAGGCAAAAGGTGACAGCTATCCAACGTTCGTCATCAAAAAATTTTGCCATATTTTATGCGTCATCTATGCATGACTACAGTGACATAAAATCGATGCAACATGTTGTGTATTATTAACATTATTTTCACGTTTAAAAAGTTAAATAAGAAACAAAAATTCCCATATTCTATTTTTATAAATTTTTTAGTTTAATACATCAAATTTTCAAAGTAGAATAATTATGAAATACCTATCGGGCATGCTGTATGCGTCTAATAATTGAGAGATTTTCCGCAAACAACAAAAGTAATACAGCAAAAGGGATACAAATATGTGTAGCAGCTAAGTAATTCTCTCACTTTGACTTATTCTATGTTCACACTTGAGTTTTTACACGCGTTTAAGCTTAATTTTGATTAAGTTAATCAAAGCCGTTCACATTACATTTGAGATGATTAAGATGACAGATGATTAAGAAAAAAACAATCAAATTTGTATTTCTTTAAAGTATTAAAAATTGATAAAAAAAATACTTTTATAAAGTTATCAGAAGATTATTTTAAACATATTAATGATTAAATTGTGAAAATTTATGAATTATTTAAGGAAAAAAATAAAAACATTAAGCAGAAATCGTGGCCGGTTGTTCAGTTTATGTTGGCCGATTCTACATTACACTCAGTTTGAGGTATGTTCAGTGGATTCTATGTGATTAATGAAGTGATTTTGTTGTAAACATGTCAATTTGGAGTTATTAGCAAATAATCTCGATTTTGGTGTGATTAGAGCTTTATCACGTTCGAGTTGCTTAAACGCGTTTAAGAACCCAAGTGTGAACATATCATTAAGTCCAATCCCAATGAATCAATTTAATGACAGTTTTAGCGTAGTTAGTCCTTTCTCCATTTTTACTGAGTCATCGAACTGATGACATGTTTTATTTAACTGACTAAGATTCGTCAATTCTGTGATGCCGCTGTGTCATCCAAGATGACAACTTGGCCAAGTGACGCTTTTCTTTCAGGGTATAAGTAGCGAAATTGTCAAATGTGACTGAAAAAATACTTTGAAAAAATGGAATCTTAAATTTTTTTTTTTTTTTTTAAATTAGTTTCTTCTTTGCTTTTTTTAAGTATTTTGTGAATTTAGTATAAACAACGAACCAAAATAATTTTTTTTTAACAATCAACCCATTGTGTCCCCAGCGTCGTCATTTTGATAGAAAAAGCAAAGTTGCAAAATGTGGGCTTCGGCGAATCTCAGAGCAGTTTAATAGTTTTGTGCGTTGTTCCATCTGAATGTATAATTGGCCCATCTTTTTTTATCAATCTCTGGCAACGGTGGTTCATATGGGAAAATGTAGAAATGTTTCCTAAGGCCGCCTGCGGACCATATAAAAAGCAATTTTTTTTCAAAATCCGAATACAAATAACAAATTTTCATACCTATAGCTATAGATAGAAATTATAAGTTTAAATAGCAAGCAAATTTTAGAATAAATTATGAAAATTTTGCTCTTTAGTCATAATACATGTGATTATTTTTAAATCAATAATATGATTAAGGCCTGGAACAGAAGTAGCTCAAGATAAGGAATTCTCTGTAGCGCAACAAAGTTCAAAATAACGAATTTTACGCTTAAACTACTTCAGCTGCAACGACTACTAAAACTACGTGTTCTGTTGACACTACTTTAAAACTGCCGTTTTAACTTTGCGACTATTAGGCTTCTCACTTTCAAGTTCACTTTTTCGAAATTAGAACGATTAACAGCAAATTTGAAGAAAATCTATAATATATTTTTTCTTTGCTAAACTATTCATAATTTTAGCAGATTTATTTTATTTTTCTCTAATAACCACAATCCTTTTTTAAAATTTCCCTAAATTTTTAAGAGAATTTATATATTTTACACCAAATTAGACAAAAATCTTTGAATACATAATCAAAACGTTGCTACCACTAGACAATAGAGTAGACTAAATCCATAGTTTTATTTTCAATACAAACAATTTATGTTGAAAATTTGTTAAGCATAATAATGAGTAACAAGAGCAATCATGAATATTTTTCTTTTAATATTTGAAAAAAAAATGTAAATAAAAAACTAAATACTAAAAAGCAGTGCTATTCAAGTGAACTGTAATTCGAAATGCTACCGCTGCTGCTGCTTCTGCTACAGGCTGGCTGGCAGCAACGACGATAAAACAGAAATTTAAAAAGAATTTTTTTTTGTTTGCTTTTTATGTCGAAAATGGCACAATAAATATTTTTTATGTTCTAAAAACATCATGATTGTTAAAAATGTAAAACTATAAAATGCAACAAAAATAACAACATTAAAATAAAGAGCTGCTGTTTTCTGCAAAAAATATTAAAAAAACAAAAAATAAGAATTTGAAAAAGTAAATAATATTCTGAAAATATTGCAAAGCTATAAAATAAAAACCATATGAAAATTTTATAAGAGTATGGATTGAAAAAGCAATATTTAAAAGCGCTTAAAAAGGAAGTATATAGAGAGCGAAGTGAAGAGCAAACGTTATAAGAGTTAGGCCCGTTATCACAACCTACCGATAGATAAAAGTTGACTTTAACCGGACTTATAAGAAGTTTTCCATTATTAAAACTTTACTTTAACCTAAAGTGAGCGAAAAAGTAAATAAGGATTTATCCTACCTGGTAGTTTAAAGTAAAGTTGTAATAATTAAACACTCTTTATACGGCCGATAAAATCGTACCTTTAGCTATCGGTAAGTTGTGAAAATGGGCCTTAAAGTACAAGCTATCCTAATGTTAAACGAGTCAAACAAATGTTTTTTTTTTATTTTTCAAAAACTTACGAATTTTTTCTTGAAAAGCCTTCTCAGCCTGAACTCCTAGTTTCATATGGTTATATATGTATGTACATATATGCATATGTAAGTATGAATATATTATGTAAAATATATATACAAAAAAAAATGTTTAATAAAAAAAAATCTTCCAGGCAGACATACAAACGTATGGAGGGACAGACAGACATACAGCCAACATAATAACAAGCAACAAGAAGTGGTAAATTTCAAAACTATTCGAGTATGTTTTATATGCATGAATATCGGTTGATACATAAATGTATGTATGTTTGTGTTTAAATTTAAACTGCTATATTCATATATGTTTGCATAACTATCTCCTCTGTGTGTGTGTGTGCATATGAATAAGGATATTATAGTAACGAGTTGAAAGTGGTTATATTGGATATGCTTACTTACAGTTAAAGTATATAAGTATTAAGTAGTATAAGTACTCTGTTTGAATGTTTGTCTACATTTTATTGTAGTCGAACAATATGAACAAACGACAATAATGTTAAAAAAGTAGCAAGTTTTTGTAAAATTAATAAAAAATGGCATATTTTTAAAGCATAAATAAGAAATTTTTAAAATTATAATAATAATTAAAAATTAACCCCCGTATTCATAAATGATTATTAAATTTAACAAACGTTTAAATAGGATAATTTTCATAGTAAATTTGTTCTTTAAACCTTTATTAAATTTAACACATTTTTTTGAATACGGGCATAAACTTTTAAGAAATGCTCAAAAGCATATTACGAAAATTGTTAAAAAAAAATTAATTAAAAATAGCGTCATTAAATTTGATTTTATTTTAGCTAATACGGCCTAAAATTCTAAAGGGTGGTTTAATTTTAAGGGCCGATGTTGATTTTGAATAAAACACAAATTATTTCGCAAATTGCAGTCATTTCTTTTTATTATGATAATATTGGTATGGTTCAATTATGTGTAGAACCAAACGGCCAAATCGGCATATCTCCATTTGATGGTCCAAATTTTAATGTCTCCATTTGATGGTCCAAATTTTAATGTGCCGAATAATCTCATCCTTAAGCTCTTGAATTGTTGCTGGCTTATCGACGTACACCTTCTCTTTCAAATAACCCCAAAGAAAGAAGTCCAACGGTGTCAAATCAGATGATCTTGGCGGCCAAAAGTCGGGAAGTTTCGTTAGCTGTGTGGCAAGTGGCAACGTCCTGTTAAACCCCCATATCCTCCACATCCATATCTTCCAATTCGGTCCATAAAAAGTTCGTTATCATCGCACGATAGCGAACACCATTCCCTGTCAGGCGCGGATCCAGCTCGAGCCTTAGGGGGGGGAAATTTTTTTTTGATACAAAAAAGTAAAAAATTTGTTTTAAAAAAAAACTCAACAATATGGTTAAATGAAATAAAAGATCAGTTCATTATAAATTGATTTTTTTAAATAAGCAATTTATGAATTCCTCGTGAGGCGAATTTAGATAGTACAGTCTTTCTTCTGTCATTGTTGATCTGAGCCATGTTTTTATTAGACGACGGGTAAGAAATGACCTCTCTCTCGCAGCATTACTGAAGAGTAGGGCCAGTTTTTTATTGCATATCCCATTTTTGCCATTTCTTCACATATATTTTTAAATAGAAATTTTTGGTCCAGCTTGCCAAAGAATAGTTTTTTGCAACCTAGAAAAAAATTTTTAAATAAGCTTAGCGAATATGAGTCAGAATCTATTAAAAATGCTAGCTGAATAATGCAAAAATCGGACGTAAAAAGTACTTTCAATGCATCTGCTCAAGCCTCTTGAAGTTACAAACGAAAGCGATTTCTATGAATGAAAGCTTTGGCTTAATTGGCAGTGCTAAGGAAAATAATACAAGATGTCAGTAAAAAGATTTTGTTGAAAAGTTGTCGGTAAATTATTCAATACTCCTGAAAAATCTATGTATATGGCTTGGCATTTCAATTTTAAATAAAGTGTTTTAATCGATTTTCTCACAATTTTGATTTAATGAAAGTGAGACGGATGAATTTATTGACAACCTTTCTCCATCTGAACTTTTAGTGTTCAAATATGCTCCAGTTACATTTCGCGACGTTGAAAGAGTGTTTTTCATTTATAGAACTGTTTAATGTGATAACAGGAAATAATCAGGGGTATTCTAGAAATCGAAGACTCAAAACGCAAGAATTTTAAACGTCGTTATTTAATCAGATTTCCCTGATATTATAAAAATATTTCTTTATTAAACAGAATTTTATAACAAAAATTAGATTAAAGTGTATTAAAAACAACTTCCAAATTCTTGCGTCTTGCCACAAGAATTTTTTTTTTTTTTTTTGACAATTTAAAGAAACATACTATTGTAATAAAATAAATGTTTCTTAAAAAACATGTTTATTTTTGCCATTTTTCGTGCCATTTTGCCAGCCATTTTTAACCATTTTTCGTGCCATTTTAAACTTGCCCTGCTGACGAGCATTGAAACGAAAATTTTTATTATTTTTCTTAGATTTCGTTAGATATCTTCATCACAGTTTATTAAAGCATCTACAACGTTATCTGATAGATTTTCAGATATTTCCCATGTTTGTTGCAAATGCAACAGGTCAGACTCAAGTTTAGATGTTAGTAGGTGTTTATCTATCTCTTTTATGAAACATAATTAGCTCACAGCTAGTTGTGATTTTAAAAGTTTTGTATCTGTATTTGACTTGATTACACTTTGAGGTAGAAGTTTAGGTATGTTCAATACATTTAGGATATCTATTGGGAAACGTGTTTTGAGATTTTCTGAAATAAATGCAAAAAGAGGAATGTAACCTACAACTGGGTAGTAATCTTCAACATTTTGAATGTGATTTGAACCTTGATTTGAACGCAGATAACTTTAACTTTTTCAAAAATCGCTTTAAATAGTTCTTCGGCTTTATTTCTTTTCTCTTCAGGGATTCTAGTTTTGATAAGGCTTGATCCTTTTTGAAGATCTATATCGTGCTTGTGTAAAATGATACTAAGCGGCTGTGATACAATAAGTATCACATTTAATATGTTAATTCCGTAAATCAATTCAAAAGTACTAAGCGAGTTCCTTAATATAAGGCTTTTGATGAAGTTTCTCTACCTTTTTACTCAGATATTTTTTCCAAAGCTTCTACTATATGATGTACACTAGTTGCAAAGTGTAAAATTGAGTCGTGACGATCCAACCATCTTGTCTCGCATAATGTAGAGAGTTTGGCTCCCAAATACTTTGCTAACACTGCGTTTCGCTTGGGATTATTATATTTAATAAAACTTGTTTTATAATTTTTTTAATATTTTTTCTTGTATGTTGAAATATCTTTAAGATAAGGAAATCTGGGTTTTCCTCGAAAAATCTGTGTTTTCGTCAAAAATTATCGAATAGAATTTTGATTCATATAATAAAGGCTTATTAATAATTCAACCGCATTTTCAAGTCAAAATTTATTCTTTGGATATAAATAGATGCCACCTGCTGGGATTGAATGTAGAATAATAAGTATTTGAATACTATTAGAATTAAGTTTTGGATACTTATTGTAAATTTCGTTAGACTCAATTAAAAAAAACAAAAAAAACCTTGCTGGGATTTCCTAAAATTTTGTGCATATAAAAAAATATTATTATTGGGAATTCTTGTATTATCGAGATAAACCAAAAATATTTTTATAATTTAGGGGGGGGAAATTTCCTTATTTCCCCCCCCCCTGAATCCGCGCCTGTTCCCTGTAAATGCCTGAACGTCCCCATTTTGGTAAATATATGGCCCGATGATGCAGCCAGCCCATAAGCTGCACCAAACAGTCACTCTTTGTAGGTGCAATGGTTTTTTGGCAATCACTCTTGGATTATCATTTGCCCAAATGCGGTAATTCTGCTCATTGTTGAGTCCACTGAGGTGAAAATCTGCATCATCACTGAAGATGATTTTCTTCGAAAACAGATCATCCATTGTTGCCATTTCTTCTAGAGGCTTTAGCTCTTGAGTCAATTGCACCTTGTAAGCGTGTAAATGCAAGTCTTTATGCATGTTCATCAACGACAAGCGTGAGAGGTGCAATTGTTGGGCACGACGACGAGTTAAGGACGGCTCTTCAGTCACACTATCGCGAACAGCAGCAGTATTTTCTGCAGTACGATCTGTACGAGCATGCACCGGGGTCTAATCACCGCATTCGATACTATTGAATCGAATAAACTATCGAATTTTTTTTTTGCAAACGATAGACACTGACGTATCGAATGAAAACTCGTCAAATGTAATGTCGAGTTACTCGATATCGAATGCTATTATTTCAATTCAATAAATTTCATTCGATATCGAGAGTCACGATACCAAAATAAATAATTTCGATCAATTTTGCTCGATATCGTATGCGGCGATTAGACCCCTGGTGTTTTCACATCTCCTACAGACCCGGTTTGCTCAAATTTTTGCACGATTTTCCGATTGTTCGCACATTTGGACGATTAAATTGATCGAAAAAATCAGGAAGTGCACGATATGCATTTTGATTTGAACGCCCATTTTCATAATAAGCCTGAATAATTTTAACGCGTTACTCGATTGTGTATCTTTCCATGGTTCAAATTTAATAAGTCTGAAATTAAGAAATGTCAAATAAAATGCAGATGTGGTTCACATTCAACATCGTCCCTTTTCTTGGTGAAGTTCTTCCCATAAAGTAGCTAATGTTCAAATATTTTACTAAAACCAGCAAATTAAAAAAAAAATAATAAAAAAATTTGCGAAAAATTACAAAAAATCGCCAATTTTTTAATAGATTTTCTTTCCGACATTTTTAGATTGCGCTTCTTTGAGTCAAATTTTAACTTATAAAGTAAAATTCGCTTAATATGTAGTTAACAAACTTTTTGCTTAGTTCAACTTTTAACTAACATTTCCCTATTTTTTCTTAATTTTTAATGAAATGTGCTATAATTTCCTACAGCACTGTATGTATGTAACATAGAGAATATGAAATTTACCAACTTTAAAACAATTTCCAAAGATTTAGCAAAGTAAAAACAAAATTCATATGAGAGTATAAAAAATGATGAGTATTAAAAAAAAATTAAATTTAACTGAAATATCGGAAAAAAAAGAATTTTGTACTTCAGAAAATTTTATAACAGTAAAACATTTTGAAGGAAAAAGAAAATATTTGTTGAATAACAACACAGTATAAATAATAATGCTGTAAATAGCAAATTTTTTTTAAATTAATTTTGAAAAAATATGTATAGCAAAATAACGAAAATTTTTACAATTTGATCTGAAATAACAATATTTAGTAGTTCATATGTGTATATAACAAAGCACAATGATTATATTGAACCAGTGTTCGAAAATAAACACTAAATATCGCTCCTTAGTGTTCGGTAGATTTGTGGAAAACACAAACGCTTATAGTTTTTGTGTAGAAAATCATTAAAAAAAAATAACGTTTCCCTGTTAGTCATCTTTCGAACACAAAAATAATACTATTTTATCAAACTCAACAAAAGATGAGAACATTTAATTTCGTTTTGTTTTTTTTTTCAATCCACACGCTTCATTGTGTTCGGTTCGGTTCTGTTCGGCTCATTAATGTTTGTCGCTTTTGGCTGGTAAAAAAAACCAAACATATTTTACAAAAACAAAATACACATGCGAAAAAAAAACAAAAAGCCAGCAAAATAATTTTAAGCAAACAAAACATATACACACATAAGATGTACGTGGTGCCGTTGTTGCTAAAAATGTTTGTTTGTTCATTTCTTTTTCAATGTAAAAAAGAAACATTAAAATACAATGTTTGTCTACAGTACCACAACAATTGTTCTGTTTTTTTGACAAAGAACAGAACATTATAAAATGTTCGGCTCCTTCTTGGAAATAGTTAAAAAAGTCACTAAAAAAATAGATATCGTTCTTGGGTGTGTGAGCCAGCCGAACGCTAAATAATGTACTGTTTTTTTTTCGAACACCGTATTGAACAAATGAGAAGAAATAAAATATTTTTTGCAAATTTTCGTATAAAAAGCTAATTTTTGAAAATTTTAGTATAAATGCCAAAATTTTCCATTAAAACGTAATTTTTTTTAACAAAAATATTTTTTTTTTTTCTATATTTTAATATTATTTTTTTTTTTTTTTGCATTTGTATTTTTTTCTATTGAATTAAAATTAATATAAAAATCCCACTTGAATGAAACCGTGAATATGTAAAGTATGTGTGTTTGTTTGAGTGAGAGAAAGTACATATTTGTGTATTAATCCTTCACATTTCTTGTAACTCTTCTTACACTTAACAACTTGTTAAAAGGATGTTCTATACAAAAATAATCGAAATGCACACACAGGCACATAAACATTCCAAAAAACTGAAATTATTCGTATTTGAGAGACACAAAAGTCTTTTTACTTTCCTCCATCTTTTATAGATAGATTTTGGTTGTTGTTGTTTAGTTATTGTTTTTGTAGACGTAATTTTTTTATTGTTTTTGTTCACAAGTTGGGTAAGTTTTTGTTTGTTTGTGTGTGTGCTTTTCTCAATTTTTCAATTCTTCATAGACTCGACTTCGAATGAGAGTTTGCTTAGTTCGTTGTCGTACAAAAAAAAAAGCAAGTAAAAGGCTCATCCATCTTGAGTTGTTGACAGAAAAAATTTGATAATCAAAGTTTCTCTCATAGTTTAAGTGTGCGTTAAGCACTGGAATTTATACTTGTACTCGTAGTCGTAGTTAAAGATCTTTTTTATTTTTTTTTCCTTGGGTTTTTGTTATTTTCGTTAATGTTTTGAAGAGGGTCTTGTACAAAAGGGGTGGATGTTAAAGTAGCTGAATGAATTACATGAAGGATAACTAACGGCTTAGCATGCTGGATATAAAATTGTGGAACAATAAAAAACTAATAATTAAATTAAAGGCATTAAAGGCAGGAGATTTTACGGCAAAATTTTTGTAGGTTTTAAAGCAGACTTTGATTAAAATTATTACAGATATTAAAGGCAACAATATTTCGTGGAATAAAAATTAATTACAGTAATAAAAATGAAATAAGAATTTCTAAATTGTTTAATTTTATGTTGAAGTATTATAAAGGGAATAGTTTTGTAAAGTGTTATAATGTTTAACGTATTGAGTTGTTTGTTTTAAACATGGATATAAGGAATTCAGGACCCTTTTTAGAACTCTGTAGCTGGACATGGCAGCAATGTGAATACATTTGATCATATGGTTACCGTATGTACACTAGTCGCTTGGCAACAGCTTCAACCACCACATTCATTTCGGAATACTTAACGATGACATATGCCCAATGTTACGCATCTACCCGCAACATATACGGCACAGTGAGGGACTTCAACCTGGCACAATTTATGAAGGACGTTTTGCCACTACAACCACCACCAACATTTAAATTATATTTTCAAAATTTCCTTATTTTTAATACATTTCCTATTTAGTTGTTCTCAAAATTTTATAAACAGGCTATTTTTTGCCAAATTTTTAAAAATATGATATGTGACGCGCAAAATAGAAAGGGACCTAAGGGTTTTGTTCAGGAGAGCCATTTTAAAGATTTAAAGACGTGTATCTTTGGTGTACCATCACTGGTCTCATTTGAAACCGAAACATCTCATGACGTCAGTAACGTGTTGGTCAACCTTGAAAACGCGCGTAGGTCGTCCCTACCTCTTGTTTTGTGTAGTTGGTTTTTACTGTTCCCTTTCTCTATGCTCTGTCACATATCTTGAGTTATATTTTTTCCAAAAAAAAAAAACTAAGATCGGGAAACACATACCTTAAAATATTTAAGTAGTATACGTGAGAATAGAGATCAACGTAAGCAGTGTTGCCAGAAAACTACTATTGTGTGGTAGAAAAGCGAAACATTTTCAAGAAACCTGCTAAAAAGAAAATCTTTAGAATCTACGGCCATCAAAAGGGGTTTTGCAGATTTCTTGGGGTTTTTGATAGAGATTATCCCCATATTTGTAAATAAAAAATTTTGTACTATAAAAGGTTTATTGAGCAAAATTTCATAGAAAATTCGTTTAATAAACCTTTTATAAGCCTGAAATATTTTTTATGAATATGGGGATATGTCGTTTAATCATATCATATACCTGTATAAAAACATTACAAGAATGCAACATTGCATGCAAGCAACCATCTTATATGAAAGCCAAAGCGAGACTGACTGGTTTAATTTAATATTTTAGCATACGTTAATGTTAGGTTAAAAGAGAAAAAAGCGCGGGCTGCAGTTTTGCCGATCTCTGTTTTCAAAAATTTTCTATTTAATTTGCTTTTCCCTGTTTATGATTAAATAAGGAAAAATTTCAAGTTTATTGTTTTTTTTTCAAAACTCTACTTTTAATTTCTGTGGCATTTTGACAAAACATCTTAAGTCAAATTTTAAAAGTTAAAAAATGTGGTTAATCACACGAATTTTCTTTCAAAAAACATTTTTGTTTTTAAAAGTTTGTATTATTAACGAAATTTTTCTTTTATCATGGTTAATTTTATTATTTGATAAAAAAAAAAATTTTAACCGCATTTTGTTAAAAACTTTTTTGCTATCTTATCTCGACTTAAGATGTTTTGTCAAAATGCCACAGATTTTAATTTCTTCTATAATATTTCTTCTTAAAAACAACTTCTTTTTAACTTTCATAATTTCAACAGGAAATTAATGTTTTTCATTTTTGCTTAAAATAAAATTTGTTCGACGAGCATAATAAAAAAATATGAAATAAATACTTCTTTAAGACGCATATTAAGATAATTGCTTGTACAACAACAGGAAAAACAGCAAAAAAAAATGAAAGAAAAACGAATTTTTGTTAAAGTTTTATCATTCATCCATTTCATTTACCAATACAAGTATAATGAACGAACCACTACTAGAAACCAACCGAGCAGCCAACATCATTTGCAATATGCAATTTTCCCCATTTCCTACTAAATCAACAACAGAAAAATCATCAGCAACATCATTATTATGAAATAGACAATAGCAACTACAACAACAACGCCACCAGAAAAAAAAAACATAATGAACAACATCTTCACTGTGGTGATTATCATTATCATTATAATGCTTGAAATATTTCTATACTATTAAGTGTAGAAAATGTTTAACAATAATCAACTCTAAAAGACAGACACACACATATACCCAACAAACACGGAGGTTTTATTTCAAATTGAAAACTATTTGAAATCAAACCTTTTCCCAAACGACGATTGTGGGAAAATTATTTGAAAATTAATTTAAAAAAAAGGGGAAATTATTTTCAAATTGATATCTGCATTTATTTTCAACTTGCTTTCAAAGGTTATTCTCGAATTTTTTTCAAATGTAAAACATAATTGAACAATACTTTTGTTTTAATTTAAGTTCATTATTTATTTAAATAAGCTGTCACCTAAATCATAAATGTTGCCGAAAGATGAAATAGCGTTCTACCATCCTCAAATTCTTGAAATGACAAAATAATTGGCTCTGTTTTATTTTTATTATTAGGATTTCTTCACTTTCCCTTAGTCATTACTAGGGATGCCAATCCCGAAATCCCGAATACTGAAATCTCGGGATTATTCTATAAAATTAAGTCTTGAATCCCGGGATTTTTTATGTAAAAAATGTTAGTAAATATGTGGTATTTTTTTTTATTAAATACAACTATATTTAAATAATCGTGAGTCACCCTCTTAAAAATAACTTAAAAAATTTAATATAATAAAAGAATATAATTTTTAACTGGTTACAAAAAGAAGTCACAAGTGAATAAATGTTACATGCAATGCATTTTGTACCACAGAAAATAAAATCAGAAGATAAAGTTCGGTGTGGTCTTCTTTTCTAAGTGAATGATAATAGAACTGCGCACGCACAATACAAGTTGTGCAAAATTGTGTTAAAAACGTTAGGGGATTCAACCAAAGGTCTTTTGACACATACATATTTGTTTAAATTTATTTTTTTAAATTTATACTTGCATATATATTTGAGATAAAATAAATAAATTGTTGTTATATAGCATATATGGAGCTAATTATTTACGATACCACCCAGAAGTGGTTAATGCGAATATTAGTTTCGTCGGCAGCATATGTTTGCAATAAAATACGGTATCGATTATCAGACGCCATTAATTTGTTTTAGAAGCTTTTAAAAATATAAGTTTTAATACATAATTCTTTCATATTCCTTTAAAAGAATACATTAAACTGTTTTATTTTGTAATGAGTTTAATATTCATCATGAATTAATTTGTTTAAATACTTATATGTACATAAACATTTAACTATAATTATGTATATGAATTTTAAAAATTGGACTTAATATGTGAAATCCCGAAAAATCCCGATCCGCCCCGGGATCCCGTTTTTTTAATAAAAAATCCCGAATCCCGGGTTTCAAAAAACCTAGTCCCATTTGGCATCACTAGTCATTACTCATTGTAGTTAATCTTTTACTCACAAATAAATTATAATTTTTAGCAAAAAATTAATGTTTTCTAAAGGCGAATTCACTTTCTTTAATTGAAAAACACATTTAATTTCGCTTTGGTGTTGCCAAGCTTATTTTTTTTACAATTTTATTTTACATCAAATTGATAAAAAGTTTTATGTCGTATGTTTCAACTCAAATCATTATCAATTTGAATATACATAAATGTTAAAATCAAACAATTTAAAATGGCTTGAGAACTGTGCTTGATACCAAATGATAAAGTTATTTCATATCAAAGGTTTAATTTCATGTTTGTTGGGCATGTACATTCTCTCATAGTTAAGCAAAAACGGGAAGAATGAGTAGTCAATATTTTGAAAACTCAACAATGAGAACAAGGAGTACGAGAACTCACAAGTATGAATGAGTTAGTGTGTGTGTGTGGGGGAGGGGGCGGTAGTTTTTTTAAATTATATTGGATATGGACTTCTTAATTTAAGTGTGTGTATGTTTGCGTATGTGTGTTCGTTTAAAGTATATCTGTTTGTATATTAAGGCAATCAACAAATATTTAGTTTTCAATTAGTTTAGCATTAAAATGAAAGAGAGAGGGAGAGAGAAGAATTAAAAATAAAAGAGTGAGCAAGTACAGGATATAAATTTGAACAAACAAAAAATACAGAATGCTTGTAATGATAAGGATTAATTAAGCATTTGACATACAAAGACAAAGATAAAAATCGTTAGAAGGCAATTGAAAATAAATTCGAATTTATGCACAAAAAGAAGAGATAACATTATAACGAAACGAAACTTAATAAATACGAGAAAATAATTTCAAAATCAATAGACAAAATTATAACAAATTTTCTATTAAACTAAAAAATTTAAGAAAAATTTCCTATACAAACAGAAGTTTGTGCAAGATTTTCATTAGATCTAAAAACACACCCGCCAATAAAACTAGAAATTTGTCAAAATTTTCTAGAGAAGCCGATAATTTGTACAAACTTTTCTAAAGTTGAGCAAATAGAAACTGGGAATTTTTTCGTTTCGAAGAAAAAAAAATAAAGAAAAGCTTTGTGCAAAATTTTCGGGAGGAAATTTAATTTTGGGCAAAATTTCCTATAGATTTTTAGAAATATGAAATTTTGTAAAATTTTCTATAGAAATAGAAAATTTGTGTAAAATTTCCTTTAGAAATAGAATATTTGTTAAACTAACATTTTTAAATTATTCTCTTTAATGTTTCCTATATTTTCAAAACAACTTTCATTACTTGTAACTTTTTAATTCTGCCATTAAAAAAATCCAAATTATTAGAAAAACTAAAACTTTTTGCCGTTTTTTTTTTTTGTTTTTGTTGACATCTCGAAATATTAATGTTGTGTCGCTGAAAAATGTGAGAAAAAAACTAGCAGCAACAACAAATGACAACAATACCGTGAATAATACAAACAAATAAGATTGACAACATTATGCTTTTCGTGCGACATTTGGTCTCATTCTGACTATTTGCCTGTCTTTCATTTTCTGCAAATGTCTCCAAGTGTATATGAATGAGTTTGGCAAATGTTTGCAAAGTATTAAAATGAAAATAAAGTTTGTTTTTACAATTTAAATATTTACACATTATACAGAAAGTAGGAAAATAGGGAGGTAATTTAAGTTTAAGCAAAATTTATATTTAAAAGAAAATTTGTTTTTTTAAGGGAATTTTTCAAAAATGTTTAATTCTTAGTACAAAAAAAATAGATTTACATAAGCACGTGTCTTATGGCCTAATCTTAAGATGGATCTTAGCCACTGGGTGTATATTTATGCATTTACCAAATGTCCCCGTATGTGCACAGATACTTTGCACACAGCTACAATTAGCACCTAGCAATAGCACCTAGGGAGAACTTTCACAGGCCAAACTTTTCCTCAAAGGTGGAAAATCACCCTTCCATATGAGTCTCACTCTCAGCGGTTTTAAGTATAAGCCACAGACACTACGTCAACCCCGAAAGTATCCCTTTGTTAGAAACTTTTTTCTCCTAAGCTAATTCCGCGAAGCTCCACGCTTGTCTGCAGGAGACCAGAGTCTCTGCACAGAAAGAAAAACACTCCGGATAAAGCAAGTCAATTTTTCAAAACATTTGCTAGTTTAGGAAATTTTTCAAAACATTTGCTACTTTAGGAAATTTTTC
Source organism: Pollenia labialis (assembly GCA_949318255.1). NCBI lineage: Eukaryota > Metazoa > Arthropoda > Insecta > Diptera > Polleniidae > Pollenia > Pollenia labialis. Next base: position 5,839,863 of record OX439140.1, read on the forward strand.
AAAACATTTGCTATTTTAGGAAATTTTTCAAAATATTTTCTATTTTAGGAAATTTTTCAAAACATTTGCTATTTTAGAAAATTTTTCAAAACATTTGCTACTTTAGGAAATTTTTCAAAACATTTGCTATTTGAGAAAATTTTTCAAAATATTATCTATTTTAGGAAATTTTTCAAAACATTTGCTATTTGAGGAAATTTTTCAAAATATTTTCTATTTTAGGAAATTTTTCAAAACATTTGCTACTTTAGGAAATTTATTAAAACATTTGCTATTTGAGGAAATTTTTCAAAACATTTGCTATTTTAGAAAATTTTTCAAAATATTTGCTACTTTAGGAAATTTTTCAAAACATTTGCTATTTAAGGAAATTTTTCAAAATATTTTCTATTTTAGGAAATTTTTCAAAACATTTGCTACTTTAGGAAATTTATCAAAACATTTGCTTGCTATTTGAGGAAATTTTTCAAAACATTTGCTATTTTAGGAAATTTTTCAAAATATTTTCTATTTTAGCAAATTTTTCAAAACATTTGCTATTTTAGAAAATTTTTCAAAACATTTGCTACTTTAGGAAATTTTTCAAAACATTTGCTATTGAGGAAATTTTTCAAAATATTTTCTATTTTAGGAAATTTTTCAAAACATTTGCTACTTTAGGAAATTTATCAAAACATTTACTATTTGAGGAAATTTTTCAAAACATTTGCTACTTTAGGAAATTTTTCAAAATATTTGCTATTTTAGGAAATTTTTCAAAAAATTTGATATTTAAAAAGATACATTTTTCAAATATTTGATATTTTAGAAAATTTTTCAAAACATTTTCTATTTTAGGAAATTTTTCAAAACATTTGCTATTTTAGGAAATTTTCCAAAACATTTGCTACTTTAGGACATTTTTCAAAACATTTGCTATTTTAGGAAATTTTTCAAAACATTTGCTACTTTAGGACATTTTTCAAAACATTTGCTATTTTAGGAAATTTTTCAAAACATTTGCTACTTTAGGACATTTTTCAAAACATTTGCTATTTGAGGAAATTTTTCAAAACATTTGCTACTTTAGGAAATTTTTCAAAACATTTGCTAATTTAGGAAATTTTACAAAACATTTGCTACTTTAGGACATTTTTCAAAACATTTGCTACTTTAGGACATTTTTCAAAACATTTGCTATTTTAGGAAATTTTTCAAAACATTTGCTACTTTAGGAAATTTTTCAGAACATTTGCTATTTGAGGCAATTTTTTAGAACATTTGCTATTTGAGGCAATTTTTCAAAATATTTTCTATTTTAGGAAAATTTTTCAAAAAATTTGCTATTTAAAAAGTTAAATTTTTCAAATATTTGATATTTTAGTAAATTTTTAGAAATTTGCTATTTAGTAGATAAATTTGTCAAAAATTTGATATTTTAGTAAATTTTTCAAAAATTTGCTATTTTTGTAAATTTTTTTAAAAATTTGCTATATTTTAAAAGTTTGATATTTTTGTAGATTTTTTAAAAATTTGTTACTTTAAGAATATTTTTAGAAAATTTGCTATTTTACAAAATATTACTACGTATTTATGTTAACAGTTAAAGTTTAGCTTTTATAGGAAGGACGCTTCAATATTGTTGCGTTGAAAAACTATTTGAACTCGTTTAGGTTAAGTGTCTTTTAGTTTTAGCAAATTTTGTGGTCAACTTTTATTTTTCCTAAAAAAAGCCACTTCAATAATTCAAGTACCCAATAAAAATTTTATCATTTTGCGAAGCACTAATGATACATTCAAAAAATAAGCACACAATTATGCGCTACGCAATAAGACATACAGAAATGCAGTAAAGTAAGTGAAAGAACTCTCAACAATTTGTATAAAAAAAAATAAAATTTCAAATGCTACGGCATTCCCTTACTACGAAGCAGGTTTGTAAGGGAGAATACTAAAAAATAACTGTATCAAAACATTCAGTGTGTATAGCTGAGCATTACATCCAACAATTTTTATATGTGCTGAATAAAGCGCTTTATTCGTCAAAAATTTATTGCTTCAAAGTGGGAACTCGCCATATAAAATTCATGTCTTCCATAAGCGCAGTGGTACGCGAAACTCTTGCATTTCTCCCTTACAAACCTGCTTCGCTCGAAGCACAATTTTTTAATGGGTAGCTCTTTAAGTTATCTAAAACAAAAAAATGGATATTAATAATTCTCAGTGCTATTTCAAAGTTTTGTCAAGCTTTTTTTTGTTGTTTTTGGGAAAAGTAGAAACACATTTATATACATATTTTTTTAATTAATTAGTTCAAATGCTAAATAAATAAAACAAAAAGTCACTTGAAATTTTTCTAAAACTTGGTCTGCGATTTCATTTCAAAAATTAAAAAACTTTTTTTGATTTTTTTTTGCTTAACAATAATAAATATAATATTTCTTAATTTAAGGGAATTCATTGGGCCTCTTTTGTACATAGAAAAAAAATTTTTTTTGTTGTTGAAATTTCCCTTAAGAATTCACAACTCAACTCTTGCATAAATCTCTCTCTTAATGTTCGCTTTATGTCGGATTTTTTATTTAATATATTAAATTGTGTGAATATGTGTATTTTCAATTTTACTTTATAATATTTTACAAAATTCTTCAGTATATGTATGAGTGATAAAGTTTATATGCATTACTTAGATTTCTCTTGGGGGTTTGTTAGCAAATTTTCAAAACCATTAACATCATGTTTAACTCTTTTTGGGAAAAAGAATTCAAAACACACAAATTCAAAGCTGTGCGGAGAAATAAATCTAAATAAATCAATCATTTTAGAAGCTTAACAAGACTTATTGGGGGAATTGTGAAATGGCAACAGAAATGCAAACAAATATTAAGAAAATTCTTGATAATTCAAATAAATATAAAAAGTTTTTATTTGATTATTTCTTTTTTATGGAACAAAAATAAAACAACAACAGCAATAATAATAATAACAATAACAATTCTAATGATATTCATATTATTTTGAAAAAATGTTTGTGTTCTAACAGAGAGTAGAAGAGGCAGGGAAATTTAAAAAAATATAAATATTTGATTATATTAAATTGAAATCGCTCATACGTTAAGGTGTTTAGCAAAAATAGCTCTTTTTTCTCTCTTTGTTGGTTTGGTTGATTTTGAAATTCATCATTTTGTTTGTCAGAGTTTTGCTTAGTTTTAAATGCAATTTTCATGTTCAAAATTAAGGAATTGAATTTATTAAAAATAAATTGTACATAAATATGTATATGAAATAAATAAAAGGAAGATAATAAAATAAAATTGAATTGAAAATTTTAAATGACAATCGATAATTTGAGCTTTTCATTACACACAAGATTGCTTTTAATTTTCGTTTATTGTGATTTAAATTGTATTAATACAAACAAAAAATATCGAATGTTCAATTTCAGTAAAGTTAATACATTTTGTAATTTATTTTATTACTATGCCTTTTTTTTGTAATAAACTTTTGTTAAGCTATTTATAAGTCACTAGTTTGCCATTTTCTACTAAAATAGTAAATAGTTGGCATCACTGCTCAGGGCATAGATTTCTGACCACATATTTTTCATTATAAAAACAGCTGATGTCAGATGGGTTTGCAGAAGAATGACTTTGCTTCTGACATTTACAGAAGGAACGGTACAGAGCTAGCACACGACATGTAAGTGTTTATTTTGCAGTGAGAAATTTGATAAGTCTTTTACGTCTGACTATCGAACTTGTGGCATATGGTGGCCTTAAACGAGCACACAGCTTTAAGCGTATATTATTTGTTGGTCCCGCTAGAATTCCTTTAGAAAAGCATTGATATCGTTTAAGAGCACATTCGCCTTTTACGAATACATTTCAACGGCGTCTTTGGTCTCCAGTCCTGAAGGAAAAGAAGACCAATACGTTTTTGTTCTAAAGTAAATTTAAGTTTAATTTTCTTTTCCACGCTATTTAAGCTTAGAAAAAAATGTTCTGGTTTTGATTTCTTTTCGTTTAAGATGTCTGTTTAAAAGAGGAGAAATCTTTTAAAGAACTTTTTTATTACTTTAGTTTGAAACACACATACTTTACATGTGTGATACTGTATGTGTGGATGTACATGTGTGTTTTTGTGTTTGCTTGTAGGTACATTTGTTTAATAACGGAAATAATAATTGTACGAGAACGTTAGCGTTTTGTTATTCATGCACATTTATAAATGAAAATGCATAAATTTGCACAAAGGCCCTGTGAAGATGAGGAGATTTTTTCTATATGAGTATGAGTTTGTGTGTGAGTAAGTAAATGCCTGTATAAGTTTGTATCTCATACGACATGAAGAAGACAAGTAAGAAGTTAAAGCAGCATTTATATTAAGAAAAGAAATATGTAAATAATCCGCAAGCAGCCATTCATATCAAAGGCAAAAACACTACAAAATGTCTTTCCACTTACTCCACGATGTGTTCACATTTACATAACTACACTCATACACACTTAGACACATACTTATGAAAGCATAAGTATGTAAGTGAGAGACAGACAGGCGGAGATTACTAGTATTGGAGTACTGTTGTGCTAAATGAATAGAGTTTGCCTTAAGGACATTGTGGGGAAATAACCGCTATTAATATATTAAAATGCTTAGTTTCGAAAAAAGAGGAGTAGAAGGAACTCTTTTGTAAGTTTATGCAGTTTTATAAATATGTATATTTAAAATATTTGTTTTACTTAGCCAGTTTATCCTATTTGTTTCATAGTAATGTATAAGCGTGATTTTTGTTTTAATATGTTAACTGGTGCTTAAAGCTAAGTATGAGTTTCTTTTGATTTTTTTTTAATAAAAGAGTAGAAGGCTTTTTTAAAAAAAAATTTCAATGGGTAAATTTTTTTTTGCATAGTCTTGCCTTACACAAATAAATCTTTGAAAAAAGAAATGACTATGAATAGCAAATAATCGCAAATATGAATACAAATAAATTTATAAAACCTACCAAATAATAGCATATTTGTATAAATATAATTATAATTTTCTAAAATATCACTAAAAAAAAGCAAATTATACTATAAAAATAAAATTTAAAAAAAACACTGAAAGAAAATATTTAAAAGATCAAAAATATGACTTTAAAATAGCATATGTATAAAACATGACAATACACAGCAAATTTGTAAAAAAAAATCAAGATAAATAGTGTACATATTTTTAAAAATATCACTATAAACAGAAAGTTTATAAAAATATGACTTATGGCCAATTTTCAGGATTGATAATAAAACACATTTATTTTTAAAATCGTTTTAAATACAAAATTCTCTTCTTCACTAAAAACTTAAGTTAAGTCACCGATGTGGTACACTTAATTTCAACTTAAGTTTCCATTGTAATATTTTAGCAAGGTGGCCTCAATATCACAACAATATTTAGTAGTGCTACCATACTTTTATCTTAATTAAATAAGACTTTTCAAATAAAACTCAAAAAACCAATCTGTTTTAAATACGATTTAAGTTTGTTATGAAAATTAACTTAATATAGATTTAAATACTATTGTTCAAACTAGTTGAACATATGTAAATATACCTGCTTCATGTACGTTGTTCATATTCAAGGACATTCCTTGAAAAATATAAATAAAAACACACAAATAGAAATACCAACATCTGCCGTAATGATGTTGGTATTTCCAATCGTTGTAGGAGGTAATTTTGGGTTATTTTTAAATGTGTACTGATAAGCCATATTAAATGTGTACTGATAAGCCATACGCATGTGCGTTGGTCTTCGGCACAATGTATGTAAAACAACCCTCATTATTTCTACACATTAGTTTAAGATTTGGAAAATTAGTTCTTAAGGTTATATTTTAAATAAAATAATCAGTGTCTTACAAACATTCATCGACAATTGTTTAATTTATTACAACAAATTGTACATGGTCCTTCGACAAAAAATTGAACCAATAATAAAAAAATATATAAAATTTTTAAATTAAAGTTGGAAAAATATAAAAGCGTTTATCTCGGCTTAAATAAACAGAGATAAAATTAAAAATTAGTTAACAAATTCATTTGTTAAAGACAAAGAATTTAAATAAAAGCGTTTAATCTCGGCTTAAATAAACAGAGATAAAATTAAGAAAATATAAAAGCGTTTATCTCGGCTTAAATAAACAGAGATAAAATTAAAAATTAGTTAACAAATTCATTTGTTAAAGACAAAGAATTTAAATAAAAGCGTTTAATCTCGGCTTAAATAAACAGAGATAAAATTAAGAAAATATAAAAGCGTTTATCTCGGCTTAAATAAACAGAGAAAAAATTCAAAATTAATTAACAAATTCATTTGTTAAACAAAGAATTTTAAATAAAGCGTTTATCTCGGCTAAAACAGAGATAATAAAAAATTTATACATACATATACATAAAAAACAACAACAAATAACCACCAGTATGGCAAATATTCCCAAAATTTTGGAACGTCAAAAAGTGATTGGTGACGAAATTGTATGTATTCTGACAAGTTTGAGCGAACGACCAGTTCGTCAACCAAAACTGTACGATTTCCAAAAACGTCTGTTGAAACTCGAAGCTGAATTTAAAACAAACGATGGAGTTTTGGAACAGCATGCAAATAAGTCCGAAGATTATTTCGTACAAGAATATTTTAAAAATATTACGAAAATAATGAACGAAGTAAAAGATACCATTACAAAATATGAAAAAGCAAATGAAATGTCGGCGATGGATAAGGGAACAAAACATTCTGCACCGGAAAAAACGGAAGACGATGACGGGGTTTTTAAGATGTCAAACTCTGTCAAAGAACTTTGCGAGGATATAATCTCAAATATGGAAACTTTAACAATAGGAAGTATATCAATAAAAAAAATGCAGTTAGAAGCTAAATATCAGCGCATGCTAAAAGAATTTGACATGGTCGCAGGGTCAAAATACAGAAATGAATTGATAGAAACAGAAGATTATTATTTTAATGCGCTCATACTAATAAATAGCAAAATAGAAGAAGGAGCAACAAATACCAATTCTGCAAAATCAATAGAATTTTCCAGTTCAGCAAACCTGTCAAAAATAAAAATTCCGGAATTTGATGGGAATATAAATGATTGGGCATCTTTCTATGATTTATATAAAAACCTTGTTCACGATTGCAGTCAGCTTTCTAAAGTAGAAAAGATGTACCGCCTTACTACATCACTCAAAGGCGAAGCAAAAAGGTTGGTTCAACATTTGAATATAACTTCAAATAATTATGAAGCAGCTCTAGAAATCCTTAAACAAAGGTATGAGAATCATAGACTGCTATTTACTAATCAGGTTGACATATTGCTGGATCAACCAATAGTGAATAGTGAATCATCATCAAGTCTAAAGCAACTTTTGGATACAACAAATAGTTGCATTTACGCACTCAAGGGGATGAAGTTGAAATTAGCTGATGCTGAACCATTTATAGCACGCATAATTATCAGAAAATTGGATAAAGAAGGATTGCGGCATTACGAACAGACTGTGAAGAAATCCAAAGAAATTCAAAACCTTGAAGATGTAATGGAGTTTCTGGAACAACAGGTTCAAGCACTGGAAGCAGTTTCAAAAGGGCAGTTGAAAAAAGAATTAAAAAGAACCCCTAAAGAAATGAGCAAATCATCAAATTCATTTCATTCAGTACAAAAATCATGCCTTCACTGCAATCTAAGCAACCACACCACACCGGAATGCAGAAAGTATTTAGCTTTGTCAACTGCGGAGAGACGAAAATTAGCATATGACAACAGATGGTGCTTCACCTGCATAGAACATAAAAAAACCAACAAATGGTGCTCAAGCAAAATAAAATGCTGTCATTGTGGAAAAGGACACCATAAAACTCTTCACACTAATGAAGAAAATAAAGAAAAAACTCACACATCATCAATGACCACGAAAGATTCTACTACAACATCTGTACTTTTAGCAACAGCACAAGTGAAAGTACAGGCAGCAAACGGGGAACACTTAATTTTGAGAGCATTAATTGATCAAGGTTCTCAAATAACCACATTATCAGAAGAAGCTTCTCAACTTTTATGTCTACCAAAAACAAAATGCAAAACGGAAATTCATGGACTTGGAGGTGCAGTGGTGGGAGTATCAAGCTCAAAAGTAAAATTGATCTTAAGGCCAAGGTTTTTAAGCAACAACTTAGTGGAAACGGAAGCGCTTATATTGCCTCGTCTAACAGGAGCTCAACCGAGTCATTCATTTGAAAATGACATGAAGGAATGGAACAACTTTATTCTTGCGGATCCTTCCTTTAATGAATCGGATAGAATAGATATTGTAATTGGAGGCGATATAATTCCACATATAATTAAAGAAGGTGTAGAGAAAAAAAGAGGCATTTTGGCGCAATCAACAATTTTCGGGTGGATACTTTCGGGTGTAATTAAAAGAAAAACAAAATCTGAAAAGGTCGTGTCAGCTATTACCAACCTAGAACGTTTTTGGGAAATTGAAGAAATACCATTAGACGCCAATAATCAGGAAGAAGATGAATTCTGCCAAGAACTTTTTAAAACTACAACCAACATTGATGACTCCAATCGAATAGTGGTTAATTTACCGATTAAAAAAGATGACAACGAACTTGGCGAGTCAAAAAAGCAGGCAGTAGCTAGATTACATTCGATGGAGAAAAAATTTGATTCAAGCCCTAAATTAAAAGAAGAATACATACGTTTTATGGAAGAATATGAACGATTGGGTCACATGAAGTTAGCAGCTAATTCCAGTGGAAAATACTATCTTCCTCATCATGCAGTTATAAGGGAAAGCAGTTTAACAACAAAGCTCAGGGTAGTGTTCGATGCATCAGCCAAAACAACAAATGGCAAAAGTTTGAATGATATTATGTATACGGGTCCAAAATTACAAAAAGATATTTTTGATATCCTATTAAAATGGCGACAGTGGAAATATGTCATGATTGCAGATGTAGAGAAAATGTACAGACAAGTGAAAGTCGCAAACAAATTTCAACCATATCAACATATTCTTTGGCGGAAAAGCAAGGAGGAATCGATAAAGGAGTACAAACTTACAACAGTTACATATGGCACAGCTTCAGCTCCATTTTTAGCTGTAAGAGCTCTTTTTTATATTGCTGACAACACTATAAATGAAAAAATAAAAAAGATTATAAAAGAAGACTTTTACATGGATGATCTGATGACAGGTGCTGATACAATTACTGAATGCCAAACAATTCATCATAATATTCTATATCAATTAAAAATTTACGGATTCAATTTACGAAAGTGGTTGTCAAATAATAAGAAAATAACTGAAGGTGTTTGCAGTTTCACACAAAACGAGCTAATGCAGATCAAAGATGACGAATCAGTAAAAACTCTTGGGTTACAATGGGATCCATGCTTAGACATCTTTAAATTTAATATTAACTTTTCATCCGAAAATAAAATTACTAAAAGACATGTTCTATCCGAAGTAGCTAAGATTTTCGATCCTTTAGGCTGGTTGTCACCAGTTACAGTTCTTGCAAAGCTGTTCATACAAAAATTGTGGTTGTTGCAGACAAAGTGGGACGAAGTAATATCCGATGATCTAGAGAAAGAATGGCAAGATTTCAAAACTAATATGCATTGTCTACAAGAAATTTCTGTGCCTAGATGGGTGCAGCTAACAACTACTTCTAAATATGAGGTGCATGGTTTTGCGGATGCATCAGAAAAAGCATATGCAGCTGTGATTTATATAAAAATCGAAAACAATGTGACACTTCTTACCGCAAAAACAAAAGTAAATCCTATGAAAAATAGGAAAACTTTGCCGAAATTAGAACTTTGTGCTGCACACCTTTTAGCAAAATTACTACAAAAGGTATCCAATATTATTGATGGGCAACAAACGATCTATGCTTGGAGTGACTCAACAATAACTCTATCATGGGTCAAAAATAAAACAAACAAAGATAAGTTTATTAGAAATCGGGTAGCAGAAATAAACAACATTATACCTAATGCGATATGGAAGCATGTAAGAAGCCAAGATAATCCAGCAGATGTTGCATCACGAGGAATATGCGCCACACAACTATTATTACACCCATTATGGTGGCATGGTCCTGCATGGCTGAAAAAATCATTAGCGTTTTGGCCAAATAAAGAAGAAACATCCGAACAAGTACTGTTATTGTCTACTGCATCAGAAACTAGCAAAATTCTTAGAGATTTAATTAACAAATATTCGAATTACTCTAAACTTCAAAGAGTGGTTGCATTCATATTAAAGTTCATTAACAAATTGAAAGGCAAATCTAATAATTTACCATATCTTTTAGTAAAGGAATTAGAAGATGCTGAAAAACTAATAATACGATGTCATCAAGAATACGAATTTTTTCAAGATATTAAAGATTTAAAGAAGTATAATACAGTCAATAAAAGCAGTAAAATAGCCAACCTGTTTCCTTTCATCGATAAGGATGGTCTACTTCGTGTCGGTGGTAGATTACAAAACGCTAATTTATCATTCAATCAACAGCATCCTGTCATCATGAAGAAATCACACTTGGTAAATGTTATAATCAATAAGTACCATAATATTACTCTGCATGGTGGTGGTCGTATAATGGAATCTACCTTGCGAAGAAAATATTGGATTATAAATATGAAAAATAATATTAAAAAATGTATACGGAACTGCACTAAATGCATTCGATTTGGTCAGGAAAGAGCTCAACAACTGATGGGATCTCTTCCAGAATCAAGGGTGACCATTTCGGCTCCATTTAAATACGTTGGAATCGACTATGCCGGCCCTATTCAAATGAAATACTCAAAAGGCAGAGGGCAAAGGTCCTACAAGGGCTACATTGCTGTATTTGTATGTATGGCAACAAAAGCAATTCATCTGGAAGCAGTGAGTGAACTTACTTCAGAAGCATTTTTAGCCGCTTTAAAACGATTCTTTTCAAGACGAGGCGTCTGTTCTGATATTTATTCGGATAACGGAACAAACTTCGTTGGAGCTTCTAGAAAATTAGATAAAGATTTTATTAAAGCCATTCAACATAACAAAACAATAATTCCAATCCTGACTTCTCAAAAAATCCAGTGGCATTTTATTCCCCCGGCAGCCCCTCACTTTGGAGGGATATGGGAAGCTGGCGTAAAATCTGTAAAATTCCATTTGAAAAGAACAATTGGTGAATCAAAACTTACCTATGAAGAGATGAGTACCTTACTGGTACAGATAGAAGCAATATTGAATTCACGACCCCTAGTTAGTTTGAATGATAATGATCCAGAAAACATCGATGCATTAACTCCAGCCCATTTTCTTATTGGAAGGCCTATCAACCAATATCCAGAACATTTTGAGGATAACCCTATTACCTCACTGAATAGGTGGAAACTAATTCAAAAATTAAGAAAAGAATTTTGGAATCGATGGAGGGATGAATATCTAACTACTATTCAACAACGCAATAAATGGAAGTTTCCGTCAGAAAATTTAAAAGAAGGATCTATAGTTTTAATTAAAGATGAAAATACACAGCCAGCTAGTTGGCCATTGGCAAGGGTTTCTGAGGTTCATGGCGGAAAGGATGGTAAAGTAAGGGTGGTCACCTTAAAGACTAAAAACACTTCATTGAAAAGACCAATAAATAAGTTATGTCCTTTAATAAATGCTGAAAATAAAGAAGTTATATTGCCGCCAGTGACTTGTTGTTTAGCAAAAATGGAAAAACCCGAAATTAAAAAACTAAGCATGTTCCAAGTCATATTTATTTTAATAATGTTAACGGTTCCCGTCAAAGCTTTGCCAGTAAACAAATCAGTCTCAATAAAAGAGCTTTCAAAAAATACCGCTATTTATTTAGACAACGTTGGACAGCTAAACTCAGTAAATTCAAAATGGAATCTAGTGGTGTACTATGATCTGAATTTATACTATGATGAGGTTGAAAGAATTGGAAAACTTGTAGTGAAGGTAAATAAAGAATGTCAGAAATTAAATGTTTTCAAAGAGTCTTGCGAGATGGTTACGATTGCTATGCAAAAAAGATACAACCATCTTGTTCAAAACAACAATCTTCTAATGAAAAACCCGAGAAATAAGAGAGCTCCTTTTGAGTTTATTGGATCTATTTATAAAATTTTATTTGGAATGATGGATGCAGACGACCACAAAATAATGGAGGACAACTTAAAAAACATATTTGCAAATCAGCAGAACCTCAACAAGTTGATTGAACAGCAAACTTCGCTCATTGATTCAACGGCAAATATAATGAAAAAAATTACCGAAGATGTTAATCTCAATTTTAAAAAAATTTATGATCAGCTGATGTTATTTCGCGCAGAAGTGACAAATGAAGTAGAGTCACAAAAACTAACATTATTTTTTACGGTCATAATAACTCAATTAAATTTAATGATTGATGAATGCAACAATATACAATCATCTGTAATAAATCTGCTAATCGATGTCAACCATGGCCATATTAATACAAATTTGTTGACACCGTCACAACTAAAAAGGGAGTTAATGGAAATTGAAAAACTACTTCCAAAAAAGTTGGCTCTTCCAGGTCAGGCCAGTAGGACGGAGTTAACAGAAGTCTACCATGATATGAAGGCCAGAGGAACTATTGTTGACGAAAGACTGGTAGTTCAAGTAGAAATTCCTCTGATGGAAGAACACAGCTCTGAGGTGTATAAAATTATTAAGCTGCCAGTTGAGATAGGAGCAAACATAGTGATGCCAAAGATAAAAGAGGATTTTATCGTATATAACTTCGCGTCTAATATGTTTTATTTGATGTCACAAGCCCAATTAAATAAATGCAGGAAAAATCTTCAAGGGCAATTTAATTGCATAGGCAACATACCATGGAGGCCAGCTATTGAAAGATCATGTGAAGTTTCAGCATTAAAGCAATCTCGCCATGCCGAATGCTCTTTTGAGGCAGTTATAAGAAAAGGCGTTTGGGAGCAACTTACCACAGAGAATCAATGGATTTTTTCTCTATTTGATAACCATATTCTTACGGTGGATTGTGGAGAGGGTGAGCGTAATTGGATTACACTGCCATTAAAGGGAATTTTAATGTTACCACATGGATGTACAGCAACTTATGAAGGAATCGTCTTATCTGCTTCTAAACATTTCACAACAGTAAAAAGGACTTCCATTAAAACTTCATCATGGGAGTTGGATTATGAAATGGTAAAGAATAAATCGTTTAAACTTTTCGACAAGGTTATAGTAAACAACTCCATGCAAATAGAGCAGCTACAGAAGGATGTCGAATTAATGAAAACAAAACATACCAAGCTTAAGGAGCTGAATTTCCATAATACATCTGGGCCCGCATCATTTATTTTAATATTAATAGTCTTGATAATTATTTTTATAATTTATATTAGATTAAGATGTAATAAAGCCAAGACAGTCAAGTTAGATTTTTCTCCGCCGGTGTCTTTTAGCGCCCGGCAGAATGTTCAAACTAGTTGAACATATGTAAATATACCTGCTTCATGTACGTTGTTCATATTCAAGGACATTCCTTGAAAAATATAAATAAAAACACACAAATAGAAATACCAACATCTGCCGTAATGATGTTGGTATTTCCAATCGTTGTAGGAGGTAATTTTGGGTTATTTTTAAATGTGTACTGATAAGCCATATTAAATGTGTACTGATAAGCCATACGCATGTGCGTTGGTCTTCGGCACAATGTATGTAAAACAACCCTCATTATTTCTACACATTAGTTTAAGATTTGGAAAATTAGTTCTTAAGGTTATATTTTAAATAAAATAATCAGTGTCTTACAAACATTCATCGACAATTGTTTAATTTATTACAACAAATTGTACAACTATCCTGAAAATTGGGCATTAATGTGCAAAGTTTTATAAAAATCTCTTGAATAAAACGAGCAAAATTTTCAAAAATATGACTATAAATAACAAAATTTCAAACAGACGACTATAAACAGCTAATTTTTTATTAGAAATGAGAGATCCCGTGATTATTAAGGAACATCGTGATTAGTGAACGTGATTTAAAAATCACTGTTTCTTAAAACACGGTTTGTCAGTTATCAGTTATTTTATAGCAATTGTGTCCAAGTCATATGCACAACGTACGAGCTTTCACAAAAGAGCTTTTGTAAATACTTGCAAGGAAACAAGAACAAATTGCAAGTGCAATTAAAGCTGTTTACCGCAAATGCAATCGAATATTTGGAAGGAGCTGTTTTATAGTTGTTTTAAAATAGAACAAATCACTGTTGGGATCTGACAATTCTTAAATTGTAAAGTCTTAATGGCAAAATTGTACCAAATTGACATAAATTGCGCCATCATTTCGCTATGAAATAAAAAATCATAAATAGTAGAGTATCTAATTGTTCGACTTTTGGTTTTGTTCGTGTAAGGAATTAATCGATTTTTGAAGTTAAAAATTGCTTAATTAATTGAATAAAGGCTTTAAACTGTTAGAATTACTCGAGTAACTCGAATAATTCAAATAATTTTATCCTTTAATATACATATATATGCTTTAATTTAATTGATAAACTAAAAAAGAGAGATGCCAACCAATTATGAAAAACATTTTAAACCAATTTATTATTGTTGGAAAACGAGTGAAATTGAAATTGATGAAGAGTATCCGTTAAATTATTTTAAAAATCACTGCAGTTTTTCCTGATTTTAAGAGAAGCTCTGATAAAGATAAGAATTTAATGTATACTATTTAAAAGGAATTTTTTATAAACTTTAAAAACAGGATCTTTTTTTAACTCGTTTGATTCCAATCACACTTGTATGTATTCGGTTTTAGATTTTTAAGGCGGATCTAACGCTGTATCAAATGTCAACATCAAACCGATTAGAATATACGAGGCAACAAAAAGGTTGACAGCCTGGTAATAACAGGAAACCCATAATCTGGCAGTAGATGCTTTACACATTTATTGCTGCTGATGAATTTTTGTACGAATTGGACGTTTAAAGTGATTAACATAATTTGTCACACACGCTCAAATCTAAAAATGGACGGAAATATGTTCAAAGTATGAGTATTGAAAATAGAATCGGTTAGAAGAGATTTAAAAGATTTTTACATTAAAAAAGTGGAATGTTCTAAGAAATTAATTTTAATCGATTAATTGACGCAAATTGTTCGAGTTATGCGTTAAACGAAATTTGCTATTTTGATTATTCGATCAAATAATGGCGGAAAAATACTCTCATGCATAGTAAGAATTCATACCACTTTTTTATTTAATAAAAAAAAAAAAAAGTAAGAAATTATAGTCCGTCAAGCCCGAGCATTTGATACCCTACACCACAGTATTAACAGACACATTTTCGAGAGTGAGACTCATGGACCCGCCAGAACAAAATTATGTTATGAGGTTAAGATTTTTGTTAAAGTTTTTGTGTCGGCTATTATTAAGATATCTTCATCTAAATGAGATTTGTTTACCTTTAAGTGATTTTAGGAAGGGTGTTTATATGGGACCTGTGGTTAATTTTTAACCCTCCAGCGCAATATTTTGCCTTGACAAAGTGGCAATTGTAGTGACAACTACTTACCAGGTAACGTAAGAAATAACTATCAGCAAATATTGAAAATATTACTTTAGATAGCAAAATTACAGTAAATTTTCAATAATGTGACTATAAGAAATTAAATAAACATATGTATAACTTAGAATAACAAACTCTGCGAAAAAGACAGTTTTGTAGAAAGTTCTGAAATAAGCAAGCTTTCGAAAATTTGACTACAAATAATTTTTAGAAATAGAAATTTTCAAAAAAAATATCTAAAAAAATTTATTGAAAAATAATGAATTTTTTGAGAAACGGTAGCAAAGTAATCATGGAAGTAAAAATTTTGACACTGTTGAGGTGAATAAAATTTCACTAGCCCTGGGGGGGCTTGTATAAATTTTGACATTTTCGTAGAAATTCTTGACAATTTTAATTCACCATAGAACTTTGCTACCGTTTCACACACACCCAGTGTCACAAACCTTTCTTCGAGACTTAACAAAAAAAATTTAATTAATTTTTTGTTATTTAATGTTTGTTTCAGAATTTACCATTTAACCGTTATGAAACAGTTACTAGGGGAGTAGCTGTAGCAGCAGAAGCTGCAAAAAAATATATATTCTATGTTTTTATGTCATTTATTTACTAAACTAAAAGTTTTAAAAACTTACAAACAAGCACACACACCATCAAACATTCATACTTTTGTGTATGTATGTAGCATTTGTATTTATTCAGCTGCATTACATTACTGCTATAATATTCATTTACAATTACTACCACACAAACAAAAACTCAAATCCACTAGTCACTCTTACAACAACTTCGAGAACAGCCTTTTAAAAAAAAAAAAAAGTATACATTTCTCAAAGAACAAAAGTGGATGGAGGGAATAGACGAACGAATGAATAAATGTACGAAAATACGTACGTCAACTGCTAATCAGTATGAGCAAATGTTAATTTGAAGCAAACAATGGGCAGTGGGCTTTTGAATGTTTAAAAAAAAATTGCAAAACAAAAAAGTTCTATTAAAAATTTTGGAAAAATCTTTGTTTAAAATAGCAAATTGTAGAAAAATATGCTATAAATAGCAAATTCGTTATACAGTAGCAACTTATGACCGAAGACCCAAGGGATCATTATAATATGTACGTGCAAGGTGAATGTCCTTATAAAAGAACAACATGTTTTTCTTTATAACGAAGCCAGGACAAGGAAACAGTCGAAGGAAATTATCCGTTTAATGAAGGATTCCATTAAGGGAGATTAATTAAATTAAAAATATGCTTTAAAATGCTAAATTTCTCAAAAATATGCTAAAAATAGGAAAGTTTTATGCAATATTCCAATTTTTTGAGAAATATGCTTTAAAAAAAATATTAATAGGATTATTTCAAAAAAAAAAAAACACTTTGGAAATGAAGTAAAACATTGCCAAATTTTCATAATATGCTAATAATAATAAAATTTATTAATATATGCTTTTAATAATAAAATTTCGAAAAATAGCAAATCAAATAGCAAAATTCCAAAAAAATATCCTAGAAAAAGCTTAATTTAGAGAAATATATAAAAATATAAAATATATTGCAGAAAATAGCCAGAATTCGAAATATTTTTTTAAAATTAATTAATTAATAGATTTTGAAAAAATATGCTATAAATAGCAAATAATCGGAAAATATTCAGAAAATGGGAAAATTTTCGAAAAAAATATGTTTAAAAAATGGACTTTAAAAAGCTTAATTTAGAAAAATATTCTATAAATAGCAAATAATAGGAAAATATGCTAAAAATGTAAAATTTTCGAAAAGAATTATGTGTAAAAATATACTTAAAAATGCTAAATTAAGAAAAATATTCAGTAAATAATAAATGTCGAAAAATATAATATAATAAATATAATTATAAAACAATAATTTTTAAAAAATATGCTATAAATAGCAAATAATCGAAAAATATGCTGAAAATAGCAAAATTTCCAAAAAAAAAAAAATTTCCAAAAAATATGCTTTAAAAAGTTTAATTTAGAAAAATATTTAATATATAATAAATTTAAAAAAATATTGTATAAAAATTTATAAAAAAAAATTCGCTTTAAATAGCAATCAAGACTAGCCAACAAGGTTTTGGACTGGAGCAACCAAATATCTTTCCTATGTTGATTTGGTGGGCTGAATTCGAAACTGTAATTGGGTTTTCTCTATCACGTCAGGTTTTCGAGATACAAAAAAATGTTTTATTCGTTTTTTACATAAAAAAGTCATTAGTTTATTTACAAATCAATGAATTTTCAAAAGTGAATGGCGTTATTTGAACGTCGTTTGTATTTTGTTGGTTCGGTTGCACATTTTAGAGTCCAGTAATTGTCTCCTTGAATGCTTTCGTCTCAAAATCCTTTATAAATTCTTTAAATTTTCATTAAATCTTATGGAGCACGCTCTCATTGTTCGCGCTCACTGCATCTAGTTTTTTTTTGGGAAAAAATCTAAATGCGAATGAAGAATATGCAAAACATTGTCGGTGTCCATGGTTTGTCCAAGTTTCTGACTGCAAACCCAAAATAATGTAAATATTCTTTGTTTCCAACCAAATATTCACCACACACAAAGCATAAATAGCTTGAATCAGTAACACACGATCTCTCTGGCATGCTTAAACGCTACTAGATTTAGATTGCATGTGGGCTTCTGTCAAATAAATAATTGTAGAATTGTAGTGTCAGTATTGACTATTTTACAGTACTGCCAGCATGCGAAAAAAAAATTAACAAGACGTGATAGCCCAATTTTTATGTCATATTCGAATTCAGCTCACCCACATTAGTTAAAACACATGCTTCGTTTTTGCAGTCAATTTTTTTCACGTTTGCTGAAAATGGTAAATTTTCGAAAAAGAAAATCTTAAAAAAGCTTAATTTAAAAAAATATTCAATAATTATTAAATTTCGAAAAAAAATTATTTTTTATTTAACTGTTTATGATTTTTAATCCAAATTTTTAATAATTTAATCAGGCTCGAAAGATATGCTGAAAATAGCATTTATTTTTAAAAAAATGTGCTAAAAATAGCAACATATAAAAAAATATTCTAAGATCGGCTACATTTTTAAGAGTTTCCTATAAAAACTAATTTTTAGCCGAATTTCATAAAAATAGCAATTTTTTAGCTAAATTTCCAACAAAATTTTCTATAAATAACAAATTTGTTCAAAATGCCCTTCGATGTCCTTAGTGCCCGTTTACATAGTGCGATTTTTGTCAACGCGATCCTCAACCATAAAGTTAGAAGCGCAACGACAAAAATCGTATCATGTAAACGGGCACTTATTGTACAAGAGCTGTGTAACTGTGTTTACGTCAGAGTGTTTTTATTTTTTTCTAAGGGGATGTATGACTGCGAATGTATGAATGTGTAGCCTGTTTGAAACTTGATGTGTATGTTAATGATTGTCTAAGTTTGTAACGGTTCTTTGCCCTTTTTCTTGCTTCTATGCTTCCTCTCCCACCCCTGTTTAATAGCAGTTTGCATTTTTTTTTTGTAATTTTTTTGCTGTTCTTTTCTCATACTTGTGTCTTTCATGTGTCTGTTTTTCCTAACAAGAATTGTTAGTTTTCTTGTAGTTGTCGTTGCTAGTGTATGTTTGTTGTCCTGGTGATATTTTAATATGGGAGTGTGTATATGTGAGTGTGTATGTGTGTATATGTGAGTGTGTGTGTGTGGCGAGTGTGTTTGAGGATGTGTGCATGTGTTGCATTTTTTTGCAGTTATTTCTAAAATTAAAAAAAATAAAAGAAAACAAAGATTTGCAAAGCCATTGTTTAGCATGACGCCCCTTCATGCAGCCTCGAAATAAAACTCTTGTTTGTTCTTTTAGCAGTTTTCTTCTTGATGTGGCTGTCTTTTTATTGCATTTTCTAATATTTTTTTATTCTTTCCTTTTTATTTTTAATATTAAATACTAGACTCATTTGTTTTTATAGTGAAAATAGTCTGTCTTGCTGTCTGCCTGAATGCGAGTCTGTCTCTGTTGTAGCTGATGATGATCATTATTTAATAATGTTGTCTATTCTATTTTTCTGTTTAATTTTTCTTTTTTTTCTAACTAGCGGCTATTTGTTTCAACTTTCTGAGTCTAAAATTACATAAAAAAAAAGGTTTAAAATATTTTGTGAAAATTAATGCTGACCATTATAAATATAACGACTTTGGCTGTGAGCTCATAAACCAAAATGTGACTCAAATAAATGGAGGTTTATTGTGGAATATTTATTAAAGTTAATGTTTTGAGGCATTTTTTTATACTTAAAATTGTTTTATATCAAAATTACACATGAAATAATTGGATTTATCATAAAAATTAGCAACTAAATGAAATTTAGTTTGGTGCTTTTAATATGCAAAGCTAAAACTTTTTTTTAAAGGATTAAAAAGTTAACTAAATTTATGAGAACAGAATGATCTGTAAAGTTGAAATTGTTTATAACTTTTTAATTTAGGCAATTATTATTAATTTTGGTTCTTTAAAAAACAGCATGTTATTGGAAAATTGGTTTTGATTTGTTTTAAATATGATATCCTGTTACTGCTGGCCATATTCTGCTTCGCACATACCTAATGTGCGACCTTTTTCCCATATCTATCATAACTTTTCCCAAGATTTCGGTTGTAATAGCCAGGATTTCATTTCGAATATTAGATATTTGTTAGGGATGATAGTTGGCTTGTTAAAATACACTCGTTCGATCCCCAAAGAAAACTGTCAAAATTTGCCAGTCAAATTCGTTCTAATGTCCCCGAGCAAAACATAAAATCACCTGCAGCATGTGCTGAGGCTCTATCGCGTAAAAGCACAAGGTTGGGTAGTTTTCTACATCCGGCAAAAAAACCGACAGAGTTTAAAAAACAATGGCATTCGGACGATACACCACAACAAACAAAACACTTAAGTCGGTGTTTTTTCTTGTTGACGGGAAGATTTAATAGGAAAATGCATGGCGTATCACCGCAATCGATTGTTGGTTTGAAATAGAAATTTTAATTGGTATTCATAATAAATTCCCCAAGGTTTCTTCATAAAACGATAAAAAAAACTAGTATTTAAAAAAGTTATACAGAATTCTGCGCCACCCTGTATAGTTTTAAATAACAAATTTTCGCAAATATGGGAAATGTTACTGGTTAACACTCGTTCAAAATTTAAGATTTTTCCACTTATTTTTAGTACGAGCCGTACTTAAAAATTTAAGAACCAATAACAACAAAAAGTACTTAAAGCAATCCGAAAAGGTAATACTTTCAAAAACCATTGCATTCTATAAGCGTGCACTTGTGTCTGTTTTGCAAAAGTTTGTTGTAGAAACAACAACAATACTACATAACTAAAATAAGAAGCAAAAGTTCCCGAATTCTATTTTAATTAACAGTTATTTAGTCAAACGCATGAAATTTTCAAAGTGGTATAATGATTACGACAACCATAACGGTTATGCTGCTGCTGGCTTATAAATGTGAGTTCTCTCTGTAAACAAAGGGGGAATACAACAAATGTTAAATAAAAATGTATGTAAACGTTTATGTTAAAAATAATATATATTCTCTGTGTCTCTCTGGTTCTCTAGGGTAAGTGTTTATATAAGAATATATGTAAATCTCACTTTCGGATTATTTTAAGTACAAATTATGAATTAAAATCAATTTATAAATTCTTGAATCTAGTTTGAGATAAATTTTTATCTCGCTTTTACTAAAGTTATTTCCGTTTTCAGATTATTTTAAGTACGGGGCACTTAAATAAACCGTACTTGAATCAAGCATTCTTGCCGTACTGTTGGCACCACTTTAAGTACAAATGGATTGATTTTCTTTTCAGTGTATATATATGTATATATATATATATATATATGTATATGTATGTATGTAGTCTGTTTATAATTGATATCGGAACTTTTTAAAGAGTTATACTATTCTTCAATTAGATTTAGTTTAAATTATTTATCAAGGATAAATATCACTGGCATGTTTTTTAAGAATGTAATTTGTTTTTTTTTTGCTTCCCAGCAATTTACATGGTCTCTTGTAAGAGTCCTTAACATCAGTGTTACAATATGTAAGACAAAAATGATAAAAATAAAAGACAGACAGACGTTTAAAATTTTGAAAATTTCTAGCACCACTCATGACTATTTTGGCTGCGGAAACACAGACAGGAAGGAAATGCATATAAGCATCATATACTTAACGCATACACACACACATTTAACTACATATTTATTTCATACATACATATGTATATAAAAAAAAAGACCTAAAAGAAAAACTTTTCTTTTTTTTTTTTTTTTTGTTGTTTTACTTGCAACAAAATGACTAACAATTGTAGAAAAATGTATGAAATTTAAAAAAATATTTTTCGTATAATAAAATTGGTTTAAGTAAAAAAAGTTTTGATGTTGAACAAACACTGTGTGTTAGTGTGTGTATGTGTGTGTAAATAGACAAAGGAGCAGCAAAAGAGGGAAAAGTTGGTTTCTTCTTTCCTTTTGTTTGGCAAGCGCGAAAACTACAAAAAAAATTCTAGCAACATTTCACCAAAAGTTTTTTATTATTTTCAGTTTTTTGCAAAAAAAAAAACAAACAAAATGAGATTGTTCTTGTTTTTCCACAACACAAGAATCCTTCAAATGTTTTAAAATGTAGCCTCAGTCAGATTTTTTTTTTTTGTTATTATTTCGAACATTTTTTGCATAATTTAAAATTTTTATACACAGAGCATAGAAAACGGATAAGCATGAGCAGCTAAAAAATTTATTAAAAAAAAATTCCGGCTTAAAGAATGTTTTTGCTAATTTTTTTTTTGTTTTTTTTTTTTTTGTTTATTTTAATGCAGAAAACACTATAATCATTTGTTTAACACTTAAAAAATGTGTGAAAGGCCTGAAGGCTGTACCAGAACACAACAACAAGAACAGTCAGTTCTAGAATACAGAAACCAAAACAGATTTTAAATCTTAATTGATAAAATTTTTTGTTATTTTTAATCCGCTGTTAGCAAAATGACCCTTAAAGAAATC
Source organism: Pollenia labialis (assembly GCA_949318255.1). Lineage (NCBI taxonomy): Eukaryota > Metazoa > Arthropoda > Insecta > Diptera > Polleniidae > Pollenia > Pollenia labialis. The sequence continues at coordinate 5,862,521 of OX439140.1, forward strand.
GGCCAAAGTAATTTGTGGAAAATTACACAAACGAAAAATCGCCCAATATATAAAAATTATATCAAACAAAAGTAAAAAAATTAACAAAAAATAACGAAAAGTTTTATAAACAAATATATGTACATACATAACTTTTTGAGTTGGGGTCACATATAACTAAAACTTAAAATCAAGAATTTCAAAATGTCGAATTTTAAAATCCAGAACCTCTAACTAAAACTTCCAATAGAGAGAGGGCGAAGGCCTTCTATACAGAGAAGCTTTATTTATCGAAGCCGTTTCTTATACCATAGAGGATTGAGTTCTCGCGCCCGGCCAAAGGCCAGTATGAAATGGGAATTTAGCATATTTGAAAGAAACCTTGTTAATTAATTTTTGAGTCCCAAGAAAAACTTTGGTAAAAAAATTAAGTTAACGATTCGAGATTTAGAATTTGCGAAAACGGGATTTTGAATTATTTACAGACTATTTAAAATGCTTTTAAATATTAAATAAATATGATTATGTTTCGACATACTAAATTCCACATTAAAATTCTTTGTCGTTAGGAAAAAAGATCTAAGTAAAAAAACCCCCATTTTAAGTGTTTGATTAGTTTTAATTCAATTTGTATACCCTTTAACGAAAGTAAAATATGGTAAAATTTAATTATTACACAAAAATAACGAAAAATCGCCAAAAAAAAAATGGTTATAAATATTTCTAATGCAAAATCTTTCAAAATTTGTATAGAAAATTTTTGGGCGATTTTTCCCACCCACATTGATTGAAAAGATTTTGCTTAGGGTCATTTTGCTATTTTTGTCAAATAATAGATTTTCTAAAATTATTTATTTATAGTCATATTTACTAAAATGAGTTTCTTATATAGTCACATTCTTAACAATTTGCTATTTATAGTTTTATTTTCATTTTTAAAAATTTACATTTTTAATCAAATTTGTAAAAATTCGCTATTTATAGTCAAAAAGCTGTTTTTTAAATTTTTTTCCTCTCAACCTTTTATTTTTTTACGCACTGTAATTTGCTATTCTTCCTGCTTTTGTCTTTGGAAACTGCCATGGTGAAAATCTGAAGCAGAAACACTACACATCTACATATAATTTTTATAATAAAAACACCATAATAACAATAACAAGATCTGCAAAATGATGCTTTAATATTATGCTCTTTGTTTTTTTCTGCCACTGTGTTTTGCCTGAGATTAAAAACATCAACAACAAAAAGGAAAGAAAAAGCAAACAAAAAAGGAAAACAACAACTATTTTCATAACTAACTTTTTGACATTTTGTGGGCAACTCTTTAGCATTTGTTGGTTATATTTTTAATTTTTATTTAGAAAAGTTTCCTTTGCAATTCTTTGTTATTTTTAATGGTGTTTTATTTTATAATGTTACCACTTAGATGTGATGATATTGGATTAGCACTGAGAAAAAAAAAGAAGGTTGGTTAGCAACTAATTAATTCCATAGGAAATAAGATAAGCAACACGTTGCCAAGTATTTTTAGAGAACGCTCTATCACTTTGTCGGCAGTGATTTAAGCAAAGTTAATAAAAAATAAAGAAATTTTATTTAAATTTAAAAAAAAATTAATTGAATCTTACATTTATTTTGTTTCTAGCTAAATATTTAATTTAAGCAACATGTTGCTATCAACAATGAAATCAATGGGTCAACGTTCAATATTTCAATGAAATTGTATTCAAGAAATTCTTTGTTCTTTAATAAAGTTGCTGTTAAAGTATCTATTTTATGTTAAAAAAAACATCCCTAGCAACATGTTGCTAAAGTGTTTTATAAAGTATTTCATTATTCAGTTTTCTGCAGCAAACAAAATTCAAAAATGTTCTTTCAATAAGCCAAGTACTTTGTGAAAACAATAGAGCTGCACTGGTTTCGCATGGAAGACAAAATGTTGCCAGACACATTCCGTATGTTTTTCGCAATTTAAACAGGCTTTATTACAAATTTTACTTTTTTTAATAACTTATCAAGAAAATATTTTAAATAAAAATATTTAATTTCGTTTGTTAATTTTGTTCGGCATTAGGTCATGAGTTTAACAAATTTTTAAAAAAAATATATATAAAAATATTTTGTTTTAAAAATTATATTTTATTTCCCAATATTAGAAAAAATGTTTAGAAACATGTCGTCAAGAATTTCAAGGGACACTAGTTATCAAATATTTCTAGAATATTGAAAGTATGTCCATTAAAACAGAAAAATTCTTTTAAAATTTTTAGATATTTCTATACGGCGAGGTCCGTTATTTCATAGGGAATAAACTAATTTAACTTTTCCTTTCTTTAAAACTTAAATATCCTCCTTGATATTTTTTGCCTTAAAATATTAAATGCAAATTTGTCATTAACACATTTAACATGTTACTGATTGTTGGTAACTCAAGCTAATCAGATTTTTGTGTTGTGCTCTCAAATATGCTGTTATGTATTTTTCCGTATAAATACATTTTTCTTAGAAGCAAATTTGCTAGAAAACTGATAAATTCCCATGATAGAAACACGTTGTAGTGCACAAAATTTTCAAGTTATGTGGGGGAACACAAGTCCCTGTCTCTTCAATCAATTATAAAGCCTTTTCTCTAGAGTTAAGCTGAAAATTGACAGCACTTGTGTCAAAAGATTTGTCATTAACTTAACTCTTGTTGATAAGTTGAATTGAGAAATAAATTTTATAAAATGTGAATGAATGTTTTAATGCAAAACGAACTAATTTCGTTAATAGGTGAAAAAAATTATAATAATTTTCTTGAGTGTAATTGGATTAACACTAATATACACACACACAAAATACACCAAAGGATATGCACATACATTCAAATATGTGTATGTTGGGAGTATACATACGTGCATGTTTAGAAATGTTAAGTTTCCATATTCTTTTTCTTATTTCCACTTTCTACTTTACTATTCAACTCACACATACACATACTTTCATAAACTATAGCAGTTACAGTAATGCATAAAAGCGCACTCACACACAATCCTTTTCTATGATTATAAACTGAGAGACAGACATACAGGCAGTTAGAAAGTTAGACATGTATGTGCATGTTTTAATATTCATACCACCGCATAATTGCAATTTGCGTAATTGTACCTCTTGGGAGGCGTACGTTTTATTCTGTACATACAATAATTTTTTGCTCATCTTACGCTCTGAAACTTCAAGCTCTGAGCCCCTAATCATGATTTTTTTAAACAGTGGGTTCATAGAGGAAGAAAAGTGCTCAATAATTATGAATAACTAATTAAAGGCGAAATTTGTAAAAAAAAAAAAAAAAGTTCAAAAATTCAAAATATTTTGAAATATTGACATTAAAATTTACTGTTTTGTGCTGTTTACACGCTCTTTCGAAATGACAAGGAAACTGCCGTTACAGTGAATAGCGAGCGCTATCGAGCCTTGCTGACTGAATTTTTGTAACCAAAAATTAATCAGCTAAACATCAGCGACATTTGGTTCCAACAAGACGGCGCACATTGCCATACAGAGCGGCTAACAATCGATTTATTGCAAAATCAATTTAACGACTTTATTTCCAGAAAGGGTCCAGTTCACTTTCCCATTCTTTCATTGGTTTAAGCCAATAAACCAATTACTACAGGTTAAAAAAAATAAATGCCAGAAACATGTGTATGGAAAAAATTTTAATTATGTAACATAAAATTTATTGGCAACATGTTGCTTAAGATAACTATAAGGCCACCAACATAGCAAAGCAAGATTTATAAAACTTTATTAAGTTTGAACACAAATTTATCTTTTTCAATTACACCGCTTAAAATTCTTTAATAATACTGTTTTCAAACATGTTGCTAATTCTTAATGAAAAATAACAATTGGTATAGCATGTTGCTAATTATTAATTAATAGCTGCTTAGCAAAAATATTTTATTAACAACTAGTGTTTAAAAACAAAAATGTGAGTTTGAAGATAAAATTCATAATAATAAAAGTAGTACTCTATTGCTAAAGACAAAAATAAACCCAGCAACATGTTGACGCTTAAATTCATTAAACTTATATTTGCGGAGCTCAAATTACTTACAGAAAAAAATTAATAACTGTGTAATTTAAAAGTTTTGCCAAACTGTCCTACTGTCTATTGTTTAGGTTACTTGGGTTAAGAGGGAACATTCTCAAGTAGCTGGAGCTGCAGGAAACAGAAGAGAGCAGGAAGAAAAAATAAACACTAGTAACACATATAATATTCATATTCTTCCAGCCATATTTCCTTCTTCCCTCTTCCTTTTAGTACTGAGAAGGACCAACACAAAAAAACTTCGCAATGTTTTTTGTGTAAATTGCGATTGTTTGTTAGCGTTTTTTATCTTTTTCTCTTCCTATTTTTTACTTTTTCTCACCGAGTTATTTTGTGCCTGTTACAAGTTTATAAACAAATGAAAAATTACACAAAAATTACTGTGGCCCATTGCAAGCAACAACAACAAAAAACAATGCAGAAGAGAAAAAACAACAAGCAATATTTTTATATATTTATTATTACCCTCGTATACATTTTAAGTAGTTGGGAGTGAAAACACATAAAAACAATTTATGTATAGAACAAAAAAGAAATGGGAACAACAATATTATTATTTAAACCACTAGGAGATAATGGAGAAAAAATGTGGAGAAAACAAAAAAAAATTATGTAGATGTTAACTCCAAAACACTCTGCTGCAGTTTGTAGTCCGCCGTTGCAAGTTTGTTCAACCATGAATATAATCACTAGAATTATAGTTAAAGAGATAATAATGTTACCAAGTGTTATTTTTTCTCTCTGTGTTTTTTGTTTATTTTTTTAAAGAAATCAAAGGGAGTAGATAATAATAGCAATTAATCATTTTATATTTAAATAAAGGGGAAGTTAAAAAATGAAAACAGGACAAAATGCTAAGGCTAAAACAATAATGGATTAAATATCAATAAGGATAAAATGGGTCAATTATAATGCAAACTTCATTGAAATATTCATTAAAAAATATTTCTTTAAAAATATGAAAAATATGAAATATGAAATTTGCGAAAACTTCAAAACAAAAATTATAAAATTAGGACAAAATATCCTAACAAAAAAATATAAATATCGTCAAAAGGCAGAATTTTTTTTTTAAACTTGCGCAATATTTCCTTTGAAAATATGAAATTTGTGCAACATTTTCCATAAAAATACTTAATTTTAACAAAAATTCCTATTCAACAATAAAATTTGCGCAAAACTTATGAAATTCGTAAAATATTTCCTATAAAAATTTTTAATTGGTACAAAATTACCTAAAATATAAAATTAAGACAATATTTTATATAAAATTATGAAATTTGCACCAATTTTTAAGAGAATATGAAACTTGCACAATATTGCCTATAAAAATAATAAATTTAAAAATAAAAAATGTTCCCATTATTTCCTTTAGAAATATAAAATTTGCACAAAATTTCCAAATATAAAGTTGGCGGAAAATTTCCTATTTAACTGCATAAAGCATTTTTTATAAAATTTTTAAATTTATTAAAAAGGCGTTTGGTACAATTCAGAAAATTATACCAAATGCACTTCTGTGCTCAAAAACTATTTCAGATTTCTTCAGTAGATTTGTAAGGCGATTTTTTTCTTTAGAATATATTAACCCTCTAACTCTCAATTTAGGGTGTCATTTAAGTCCTTTTTTCCTACTTCCACGCATAACGGCACTTTAGAGGGTTAAAATGGTCTATGAATATTTTCTGCATCAAATTTCACTATTGGTCTTCTAAGACCAAAAGTTGTTTGAATATGGACTTTGATCCTACAGGTTATCAAACTTAACATTTTATTATGTAAATTGAAGTTTTGAAAAAATTATTTAATTTTTTAATAAAAAAGCTAACCTTAAGTTTTATTAAATAAGAAATTTCAAATTATAAAAAACCCTGTTTGAGTAGAGGATTAACTACAAAATGATAAAGTACCAAAATTAGCCAAAGAAAAGTTTGAGGTATTTGCAGTTTGTATACAAAACTAAGAAACAAGACTTAAGCTAAGGTCAATCTTGTCAAATATTTGACGAAAAAACGGACTAAATTATCATTTTCTTATATTCCAATATTTATTTTGATTAGAATACCACAGCTTATAAAAAAAACGATTTATTGCTATGTCTAGTAGTATAATTAATTTATTTTGTGTTAAATCTCAATAACTATTAAGAAAATTAGGGGTTATGCTTATTTGGTCAAGTGTTTAAAAAGTGTGACCGTAGCTTTATAGTTTAGAAATTTGAAATTGGTTAACACTCTGTTTGAAAACAATTTTAGCTACAGGGTGTTAAAGTTACCTACAGTTAAATAAGCTTTACTTCAAAAGTTAAATAATTAAAAAGAAATGTTTGAAAATGTAATTCGTTGGTTTTGAGAAATATTAATTTGTAGCCATTTCGTCAAAGTTGCCGATTTAAAGAGTTGTCTTGTATGAACTCTTAATATATTTCGTTTTAATTTCTTTGTACCATAAGGTTTCTAAGTATTTTATATAAAAAAGTATTTAAAATTCAATCACGTTTTTAAAAACATGCTTTTTTCTGCTGCTCAAAAACCCAATCAATTGTCAGTTGAAAAATCCCCGCAAATTGTTTTTTTTCTAAATTTTTTTAAGTTTTAAACAGGTACAAGTCAATTTTATAATGTTTTTGTTAAACAATTACATTTTAATACTATTTATAAACTAGTAAATAAATCATTTTAATAACAACGAAGAAAAAAAGCCATGCAAATGTAAAATAAATAAATGCATTTAAGTCAAGAATAAATACACAATAGAAATCCAATAAACAATTGTCGTAGATAAAGAAAAAATAATATTTTTAAGAGAATGCAAAATAAAACTAAATAAATATGTAAATAGAAGAACTAAAGAAAACAAACCACTTCTTACAGTGGGGAATTCTAGAAAAATAAAGTTTTCGAGTTAAAGTTTTGAGTTTAAAACCTGATATAAATAGGACCGCCTTTTTGTTTGTAAGACGATTTCTTTGTTGGAGTCAAATCTCTTTCCGCATATCCATTTCTGAAGGTTTTAAAAACTCTAGAAATAGCCTCTCTGTGCTACATCCAGAGAATAGGACGGATGAGAGCGCAATTAGTAGCCAAATTGATCACGAGGTAGTCATCTATCAATCGCTGTCAAAGGTAAACTGAATGACGCAGATTATTTAAATTTTGATAGGACTTAACTGACAGACGACTGCTGCGAAATGTGTAAAAGATTTACATGGATACCTATCTTGAAGGTCTACATGGAGAAGCGGATCTTAACCACTAGCAACTAGCACAAACTGGTAAAAATTAAGGTTCATAATCCGGCAAGAGTATTTATACCTTCGCCATATGTTTAGGAGGTGGTGCTATCTAACATCCGCTACCTTTAATAGCAACAGCAGCTAGGGATGTTCCATCTCTCAGACCGAACTCTCGCTCAAGAGGTAAAAATCCCCGCTTTAGTAGGATTTCCAGGACCTCCCTTCCCACTTTGAGTTTAAAGCACAACCACCAATTGATCTCCTTTCAACATAAAATTAAAACTCATAGCAAAGACAATATTCCTGATAAACAGAAAGAATTTTCCACAAAAATTTTACTTCCGGAGGCCTTTACCAATATTCAGTCCGGTGCCTGCTCACCGTGAGCTACTAACTCCCGAAGTAACAGGTAGAATCTCTTGTCAGCCGAGATCTTAAGAGATCTGTAAATTTCAGACTTTAACTGAATCCCAGGTTTTGACTGAACCTGGTTTCCCAGGAGGATGTAATACCAGAAAGATCCATAACCAAAAGATGATTCCCGGGGGCAGATGTCTGTTGACAGGGGCAGTGTTGGTGGGAAATTAAAAAAGTCACGGACTCATTAACCCACCTTTCTATCTGTCATTAAGGTTGAGTTGGTACAATGCTTTGCAGCCGCACTGATCCCAACAGACAGTTGGCAACGTTAATACTTTATTTTGTGGTGCATGCGATTACATCGCAGAACACATCACGCTAGCTGGCCGAATTCCGCCCCAGATTACAGGTCAAAATCCTTCCCTAATCTAGCATTTTAAAGATATGTATCCCCGCTTTTTTGGCTATAAAGAACGGCAGCCATTTTTTTCCTCCAAGGAGTGCCACCAACAACCAGTCCTACCTAAAACTCTGGTCAGCCGCGATTAACTGCATCTCCCGAGAGTTATACGCCAAGGTAAATGTGCTCCTTAAGAGGCATATGCAAAAGCCACCGAAGGTACCTTATATTTAGAGATGTGAATTTCTATTACATCAGCATTTTTGTTCCGGTTTTTTTTTCAAAAACCCCTACTGTGCGGCTGCTGCAGCAAGACTCAACAATAAATGAATGAATTAAACGAAGGAAAAGAAAAAAAAGTTACAAATATAAGAATTTGTAAAAATATGTGTTTATTTTATAATACAGAGCCTTTGTTAAGCAATTAAATACTTGATTTGTATTTTCAAAAGAACAGAAAAAATAATACGAGTACAATAATACACAAAAAATATAGCAAAAAAATGTATAATAAGATTCAAATTACTAGTATGAAAACCAAATAACCTTTAATTGTAAACGTTGTTAGCCAGCCCATTTACACCTGCAACTAGAAATTTAGCCAAACTCAGTGTCGATGTGACATTTTGTTAGAGGGAGTTTTACAATGGTAATGAAATCACCTCGGTGAAGGCCATTACAAATTTTAAATGGTTACAAAATATATGCGAAAGGCTTAAGCAAGAATAAGTTAAGATTTTTGTGACGGTTAGATGTTGAAAAAAGTAAATAAAGTACATAATTTCAACTCAAACTATATGTTAGTAAAACTAAAAAGCAACACAAATTTAAGGAAAAAATTTATTAAAAAAAAATGGATTAAATCTACTTCTAATTATGTAAACGTTTGAAATTGAAATACATACATACATAAATACATATTCGTCAACACGTGAAACTTCATAAAAAATACGCTTTTTCTTTTCACAAAAAATATTTTTCATCAAAATTCTCAAATCAAATTTAAAAAACTGTGTATTTTGTACAGACAAACTTAAAGTAAATAATATTTTCTAAAAATAAAAAAAAACATAATTTGAGAAAAAAAATCTTAAAATGATATTTTGTCAAAAAATAATCAAAAATATGATAAAATCATCATTCTGGCAACCCTGTTAATATATTATATTCAAACAAAACTTTGTCAAATTAAACTTTTTGTGTCTTAACACGAAACAAAGTTTTAAAGAGAATTCAACAAACTTTGCCAAAGTAAACTTTGCATTAAGCAAACTTATGAATATTATGGTTGGGCCAGCCTTCAGTATGAAATGAACTACGACTAACTGTTACTCGACCTGTTCGCACTGTAGTAGCTGAGGAGTCTGTACGAGAAAGTGTATAGACGGACTCATCTGAAGTTCTACTTAATTTGGAATCACTGCGGCGCATTCTCAAAGATTTATTGGCTAAGTATACATCACAACGGCTGCAACATGTCAGTCAGTCTAAGTTGGCCAACTCTTATTTTGTTGTGTGATAAACGTAATGACAAAAAAATTATATACCACCATCTTTTTTGTATTGGGTAAACAGAAAAAACTCTCGCCAATTTTTTTCAATTAAACAATTAATTAAATATAAAATCAGTTTTAATTAAAAGTTTAATCAAGGGAATTAAACGTTAACTTATATCAACAAAATTATTGCAGAAAACGTTGTTAATATAAAAAAGTATTTATTTGATACTATGAATTTGTAAACTAGAGCAAATTAAATTATTTTTTAATTAATATTACAAATTTTTTTTAATTGAAACAAATAGTGTTAAGCGAATTCAAAATATTCGTTTAATTTTCAATACTCTTCTTCGCCTCAAAAAGTATAAGTTAATTTTACTTTTTTTTGTTCCTTTCAATTATTAAGTTATAGGCTTTTACCCGTAACTTCTATGTTCACGTGAAAACTAGAACAAGATTTAGAGAAAAGGGTCTATCCTACAAAAAATTTACAAACATTTTATAAAGTTTCTACATATACATATACTTATTTTATGTCAAAACATTTCAATAAACAACGATATGGGAATCATTATTTTATTTTTTACCAACGTATGTACATATATGTATGTAAATATAAAATTTGGGAGCACTCGGAACTCTTACGCTGGGTATCCACGTGGCAATTTTTTTTGCCAGAGAAATGAAATGTCAGATAAATGACAACACATTTTACTGCAGATTGCTAAAGGTGCTATCAGACGGGATGTATTTTACATATGTACTGTCACTTTTCTTTCCCATATGTAATTCAATATGTATGTCAAAATTTCCATTTTACATACGATTCATAATTTTTGCTATCACACCTGCTTATGTTTTTCCTTATGACATAACCTATAAATGTAAACAAAAGCTGACTTTTTAACGGGTATAAATTGTTTTAATTATAAAGCTGCTGAAATTATAATGTTCTTAAAAGTAAAATGGATGTAACAATTTCTAATAAAATAATTGTAGCGTCCAGCATTATTGCAGTAATATCTGAAATAAAAGTAAAAAAAAGACACAAAACCCAGCTGTTTTGTTTATGTTTGCCACAGGAAAATAGAGCGTGTTCTAATCGAAAAAAATTACATATGTATTTCCACATGTATTTTACACATTTCATATGTATCACACGATGTGTACAACTTTTACAGATGGAAAATTTGACAGTACATATGTAAAATACATCCCGTCTGATAGCACCTTAAGCAATAATTGCTCAAGCAATCAGAAGAGCAATCATTGAGCAATGGATTGCCACTCATGGCAATATGCGGTCTATACGTCGCAAATTTAATGGAGCAATAAAATTAGACGTTTGCCGCAATAAATATTGCATCGTGGAGACCCGGGGTTAAGCAACAGACATTCAACTGTCCATTTAAAAAAAATAAATATGCTTATCCCGGAAACTGGACCATATGCAATTTGCATACCAAAAATTATCAAAAAAAGAACAAGTACAAAGGGTCAGAGTACCAGCTTTTCCTAATTTGAGGCCCCCAGAAATGTACACAGTATGAACCTTTTAAAAGTAACAATTTTATCCCTTGAAAAGAACCCCATAATTTAATCTGGACCATATGCAATCTGCATACCAAAATTATCAAAAAGAGAGAAAAGTACCCAAGTACCAATTTTTCCCCGTATTGGCATTTAAAAAGTATTCTATATTTAAATCTAGGTCATAATCTTTATTCAAAATCCATTAAATGGTTTGGACTTGGTTGAGCCACAAACTAACAAACATTCAAATATCCAAACATACAAATTTTCACATTTATTATATTATAGGGATTAAACAATTTGAAAATTTTTTATTTTATTTATTTCCCCCCCTTTTTATATCTGCTTACTTCGCTTATACAATTTTATTTATTACGAAATTCCCTTAAACTTTTGAATTAACTTTAATATTTTATTTTTTATTATTTCTCTTTAATTTCCTGCTTAAAGATACATACAACTTATGTAGGTATCGACTTTTTTCTTGCCTAAAAGTAGGCTAATAAAAATATGTATGTATATCTAATTTAAAACCTAAAATATCTATTGCCTCCTGATTTTTATTGTATGTAAAAATCTGATCTGTGTCAAGTGTTGTGATTAATAAATCAAAAATAAAAAAAAAATATAAAGAAAATAACAACATCAAAATCTCACAAACTATTGTAATGTAAGTGGAAATGTTCCATTATTTTTCTCTATATTTTAAAAATCTATATGATTTATTTGTCTGTTTATTATTAACTCACACACACACACACACACACACACATACATACATATATATATTTATAAAGTAAGAGCTTTCACACATTCCGTACGAAATCAAATGTTCTTTTATTTGTTTTCGATTTTTTAAATATATTTGAGAGGCTTTTTGTTAATTTCTGACAGTAGGTTAAGCAAGGCTATGCATATTATGGTTAGGCTTTCAGTCCTTTCCTTTTGACAGTTACTCTCAATCATAGAAATAAACATTGATCAGTAGGGGTTTAAAAAATATGTAAAAAACAGAACAATCAACGCAACAAAATAAAACAAGTAAGAAAGTAAAGTCGGTCAAGCCCCACCAGTATTTGAAAACACATCAGGCTTATGTGTCCATATAAATATGGATTTATTTATGTTTTTAAACTTCATTAAAACGGGTTGAAAGTTTGTGAGAGGCAACAATTGCCTCCTGCATAGCTTATGTGTCTATCTATGATGTAAATTTTTTTAAATCGGTTTGATAGTTTCTTAGAGGCTGAAATTTCCCCTTTCTTCCCTTGTAGTCCTACGATTCGGCCCACTTTCAATAGGCTTGGTCCTTGTGCCAATAAAAACCTTTGCCTCAAATTTTATCAAAGGTTACAGGACAGCCAGCCAGCCAGCCAGCCGGACCACCATCGTTAGTTCGACTCAGAAAGTGGTTCTGAGCAGTGTATAAAAAACTACATAACCTAAACATTTTTTTACTATTTCAAAACTAGTACTCTAAACAATTACAAGTAGCGGCAAAAGAGCAGTTGTCTTGTTTTGTAGCATAACCTTTTTTAAACTACTGCTACGTGCAAAATATAAAACCAGAAAATGGAGTAGCAGCAATAAAAACAAAAATGAAGTAGCAGTTAAAAAACTAAATAGTTTTTTATTGGTTTGATTGTTTTTTCGTTTTATAACTACTAATACATTTGGAGTTTTGTTTTTTATGACTTAAAAATTTTGAGGTAGTAAATTATTAACATTTTGGTAGATGTAGAATAACATTGAAGTAGTATGTTAATAACATTGAAGTAGTAATATAAAAACATTGAGGTAGTCAAAAACGAAAATATTCAGCAAAACTAGAAACCAAAAATAAGTATGTGTGTGATATTGTTTGAAGGATATATAAGCAGTGTTGCCGTGAATATCCCTATATCTAAAGCACTTTTCATATAATTAAAAAATAACGTCCTTATTCATAGAATATAAATTAAGAAAAAGAAAATTTAAAATAAAACCATAAAGCTTTGTTTACAATCAGGGAAACAATTTCTTTTTTGTCTTCTATCTTTTTTCTTCCCAAAGTATTTCATACATATTTTCCTTTCATTTTTATAACAAAAATGTAAATTATATTTTTTAAAAATGTAACTCAAGTTGAGTCATCTAGAACTTCAGCAACAATTTGTATGAAATTGATTCTGACGTTTACAATAATTTTATATAGTTTTGAATGAAATTTTTAACATAATTTTTTAAACAACAATAATAAATGCATAATATTGTTGTGGGTAAAATTGACAAACGATGCTTAATGCAAAATGTGTGTGGTTGCGAAAAAAATCGTTGCCCTATTATGAACACCAATTCAAATGTTTTTGGGATTGTGAACGAAGCTTAATACCTACTAAAAAATGTAATGTATTGACTTTGTAACTAATCAATTACAGTTTTTTCAATTCTATTGCTTTGCGAAATTTAAAAGTTGACTAGAACTATTTTTGACAAACGAATAATCGCTGTTTATAAACAATAATGTTAAATAATCTTAATTTTTAATTAATTCTTTTGCTAAGGCTTAAACCCAGCTTAAAACAATATCACTTTAGAATTATGAAAATATGAATCAAAATTATTTAATAATAATTAAAATTTTGAAATTTAGTTAGGCTTGAGTTCATTAAATTTTCATTAAATTATTTTACTGTAGGAAGGAATTTTACAACAAGAAATTAATTAAAATTTATTTATAATTTTAATTCTTGGTTGATGAACTCAAGCCTAACTAAATATCAAAAGTTCATATTAAAAATCTACAGTTCAATTCAAAAATCACAATTATTTAATATTGATTGAAATCGGTTAAACAAAGATGCACTTGAAAACATTTTGCTGGTAAAATTAAATCCCTCCTTTTTAGATGAAGCAATTGATGAAATAAATCTCTTTGAGGAAATTATTCGAATTACGGTTAATGACGCTGTCATATTTAGGGAAAATTATCTTGAAAACTAGTTGTATAGATAATTTTACCATTTTAAATAAAAACATTTTTATTTTAAAAATTTTAAATTAATAAATGTAATTAAAATTTACAATCTTTGTCCCCAGACTGTTATGAACTTAAAAAGTTGGAGATTTATGTTTTAAAATGGGGATTTTATAGGAACATGAGCCAAAAGTTTTCTGGCAGCACTGATTTTTACACACGTAATGTTCTTTTGTTTTTATTTTGCTGAAGATTTTAAGGTTTAAACACTTCTGCTGCTACCAAAATGTTATTTTATGACTGCTTCAATTTTATTAACATATTACTTCAATGTTACACTAAAACTGCTTCAATGTTATTAAACAACTACCTAAATGTTATTCTTCTGCTACATCAAATACTGTCTTCTCCTTCTGGAACTAATAAAGTAGGTAGTAGTAAAATTTTAAAAAATAAAACTTCTTAAGCACTAAAAGGTAGTGAGAGCAGTAACATTTATTTATTATGCTGCTCCAATTATTTTGTTTTTGCGCTACTACTACAACTTCCGCTACTAAAATGTGACGGTAGCGGAGTAATAGTAAATGAACGACTACAAGTTTTTAAAATTGTTTAACTAGACTATTTTATGTTTTTTCGACACTACAGCTACTTGGAGTCTAGTTTTTTAAACACTGGTTCTGAGTCGATCGGTAAGCTTGAAGGTGGGTCTAGGACCAATATTTTAAGGTGTTACACACATCAGCACAAATGCATAATACCCTCTCCACTATTTTGGTATGGGTATAATTATTAAGAATTTTTTTAAGCGTGGGTGTATTTTACATTCATTCTCTTTACTTGTCTACGTTAAGATACTAATCCTTAAAAAGCTAGTAATTAGTAGTTAATAAGGGGATTTTTCTTCTATTTGTATGTTGTGTTGTAACTGTTGTTTTTGGTATAAACAAAATCATCATCATAATCAAAACGAGTTGTATATAGTATGTAGTATTAAAAAAAAATTTTACTTACATTTAAACAAGGCAAGTTTTTAAAACTTGATACTTGAGAAATAAGTTTGGCAGATTTTTGGAAAAATGTTTTATTTGCACATTTTGTCTCAACGACTATCTCTGTGGTCTTATGGAAGAGTGGCTTAAGCTCAAATTAGACGCAACATAATCATGACCAATGAAAACAGCAAGTTGAACCAACCTTATTGGTAAAACAGTATTTAATTATAGGTGACTTTCCAAAACGCCATAACAATCACCATACACAACGGAATGACAAACTTATATTCATATACCTTTTCCAACTGTGGTGAAGGGTATAATAACTTCCAAGAAAATCTTTGATAACAAATATGCAAGTGGCAGTGCAAAAAACTGAACTAGCAACAATGAAATAAAGTAATTTGTTTTTATATTTGTTTTTCCTTTACAACTGCAATTAGAGTTGACAAAAAATCAACCAATTGTAGTCGGGATTGTGAGAAAAGATAAACTCACTGCTTGTTGTTGGTGTTTTGTTTAAGCGATATTATTACGGGTATGACTTTTGAGTGTTTATAATTCCTATTCGCTTAACAGTTTTATTTGAATAATATCTTTAGCTTTTCTGAAATCTTTGGATGAAGTATCCTGATGATCTGGCCTAAGCAACCAGTGAAATGCGCATAGGAATTGCTTATTCCACCATCAATAAATTTCAGTTTATCAAAAGTAAGAATTGGGAATTTAGCACATTAAAACTAAATCTTATTAATGAACAATGGAAAGTTTTGCGTATGAATGCTTTTTTGCATACTTTTAAGCATATTTAATATTGTTTTTTTTTAATTATCTAATAATTTATTTATATTCTTAATTTTTTTTAATATTTCTTAGTTTTATTTTCCTTAACGCCTAAATAAGCTTGCCCTACTTAGAAGATACATTAAACTTATTCTACTGAACTTATTATTCT
The DNA here is from genome assembly GCA_949318255.1 of Pollenia labialis. NCBI lineage: Eukaryota > Metazoa > Arthropoda > Insecta > Diptera > Polleniidae > Pollenia > Pollenia labialis. Next base: position 5,878,526 of record OX439140.1, read on the forward strand.
ACATTTTGAGTGTTCATCAGTTGCAAACACTGACAAACATACTTAAGTTGTTGTACTAATATTAAATCACAAAAGTCAGTTACCTAGAAATCATTATTTAGGAAAGGCTTTTAACTTAAAGCTTAGATCAACTGTACGGAAGTTGCTTTGTGGAATGTTCTGCCCATTTTCTAACAATACCGACTTTTTATCCTTTCTCTCTGGAACTCTGATTCACTGTTCAACCAGGTTCTTATTATTAATTATTGCATATTAACCCATTAACGCCCAACAAGAAACTGCCAGTAAAAACCTATTTTTATTGTTATTTATTTCTTAAGCATGGATCAAATAAAAGGAATTTATTGCAAAAAGTTTAAATTTTAGAAAAATGGTTACCTTACATGGGGACAATGGGCGTTTAACTATATGATATAGACCAAAACCAGTTTCGTTCTACACAAAGTATTTTTGTGCATAATTCGGATATCCATCGGTACTAACAATGAAAAAAAAACACATCGCAACCGATGTTCTATCCTTTCAAGATTATGGAAATTGTTTTTACGATAATTATTAGCTACTGCAGCAAAAGTTGGACGTTCTATAGAAATTGAAGGCTGCAAATAGGCCCTTGAAATATTTATTTAAAAACAAATTTATTGGTCCATAAAAGCTGTATTATCAGCTCTATTAAACAAAACATATAACCGCAATGCGTTACTTATTGACAAATCTGCAAGATATGTAAAAATACACCACCAACGCTTAATTCCTATAATGGATTTGTCGACTAAAAATAGTCTTAGTATAGGAAAGTCAGCTCTTTCATTTCGAGTCTTACTTAATGTTTTTACATTTCTAAAGATGTCCTGATATTTTCTGCAAACATTTTGCAGCAGCATTGAGTGGCCATCAAGCTGGTATGCTCCCCCCGCACAAAGGTACATATATAGGGAACTTTTAAAGGATATTCCAACTTTTGTTGTTATATCCACTTTAGAAATCAAGTGGGGCTGACCAGAGCTCCTATCTGGTACCGCGGAAATCAGTAGCCCCCGGTGGCAGGGCACCGGACTGACTATTGACTAAGACATCTTTGAGAATGACGTAGTTGTTGTGATTTCGACCGAAGGTAGCGAAAAGGGAAATTATAAAAAGCTTACTTCGAGGACTAATTTTTCACCACTTGTAGGAAAGTTCAACAAATCGTTGTTTTTACACTCAGGGCAGTTGGTTAACGCATTTTTCGTCACCCGGTGGTTAGGACAGGCCACCTTAAGATTAGGCCAAGACGGCAGGTGGTGAAGTAAGTCTCTTCTCCTCATGTCTGTTATATTTTTAGAAATTCATTCTTGATCGCTGGCCAGAGTTCGATAAAAATTTATAGTTTTAAACAATCATTTTCCATTAAAGTTTTTCTTGTTGAATTTTCAATATAGCTATAGTAGCACGTTGGTTGCCTTCAAAATCAGATTTTAAGTGCTTGAAATTTCGTTAGTGGTTTCAGAGAGATCACACACGTCATAAACTTCAACAAAATTTTTGGAGCATTTTTCTTTAAATTGGGTTAAGCCTTCAAGCATTATTCATTACAAAGAATACGAAATAAAAATTTGTTTTTTTTTTATTTTTTTGCTTTAGTTCCAACCAGGGCAGCCAGATAAATTTGTGAATTGTCGATTAATATAAATTAACTGTTCTCAAAATGTTCTTTACATTGGCAGAAGAATGAGATTTGAATTCTTATTAATCAATTAAATAATTACACATATCGTGAATAAAAAGTGAACTGGGGCCTAATTCTGACAGTCGTGATCGAATACTTTTTTCGTTTCGAAAGCAGTTTTATTTCTAATTTTTTCAGTCGCTACTGAACGACTCGCAAAAATGTTTTTTAGTGAATTTTTTTAACATTTAAAATAAATTTTGATAGCATTTACAATTTACAATTTTTCACAATTTTCGAAAAAAAACTACATATACATGCATACATATTATTTTTCAGTCAACTTTTGGAATTTCTTTACATTTCCGTTAAAATGTTTTCTTTTCTTATTTTTTTTAAATTATTAAATATGTACTTTAATAATTCAAAATTAACAAAATTAATATGGCCAGATTAACACACAATTAAATTTGTTGTTTTTCATACCAAAATGCTATATGAGTAGTGTTGTTTGCAGTAGTGTTGTTTATTGTTTAATGTATTTGAGATGCAAGTTTTTAATTTTATTTTTTTTTTTTTTTTTGTTATTATTTATTAAACATTCAATTGTTTTTTTTAATTTGTTGTTTTTTGGTTACCTATAGGTACCTAGTATTTATAATGTTTTTTTTATGTTTTAATTAAGTTTTTGTTTAAACATTTTGAATTTTTTTCGTAAGTGAAGTGGAAAACGTTAATTATTGGCTAATTCTTTTTGATTGCCAATAATTTTATGTTTTTTTATTAATATTAATTTTGTATGCAAAGCTCATTATACACCATAAAATAGCTATCAAGCAACAATTACTAGCAATAGGAACAATCGCATAAATCACTTTACAATTTAAAGTGTATACATACATAGGTAAAGCGCAATTAAAAAAATCAAAGAAAAAACAAAATGGTCTCAAACTTACCACAAAGAAGAAAACCAACAAATGCTTGCACTGGCTTTCTAAGCAACAGAATAGTTATTAAAAAATAAGGTAAACAGAATATTTTTTTCTTAAATAATGAAATTTAAAATGTTACAAACTGTTTTCGAAAACTTTAAAAACAAACTTTAGTTAAACTTAAAAAACTTTTTGGATTTTTTTTTAAATTTGTACCTCTGTACGTATGTAGGTATGTATTTTAATTTTGGAAATTAAAATTTTTTTAATACAAAATTGATATGCAATTATTTTTTTGGCCAATTTATTATTGTGTAATTATTTCTTCAAATTATTAATTTCCTTTTTTTCGTAACAACAACACTTTTTTTGTTTAATTTTTCTATAATAGAAATTTTTAATTTAAATTTTACGCAAAAAATTTTTTGTTAACCGTTTAGATTACGATTTTAACACCACGAAGTTGTAACAGCTACTAAATTAGCAACAGCTAGATTGCATTATTTTATTTACAATTATTTCAAACCTGTTAAGCACGAGCTTTCAATGTTTTGGTGTGAAACGAACACAATAAAACACGTTCGTGTTGCTTGCCAGTTGTTTTGTTGTGTTTTCGTTTTTTGTTTTTGACTTTTGTATGTAAACAAATGGCTCCACTTATTTTTATTTTGGGGTTATTTGTTTTTGTAATGTTATGGAGAAGAAAGAGAGCGAGAGAGTACGAGAATATAAACAAAAAAAGCCGGCTTTTAGATGACAAACGTGTTTTTTTATATTGTTTTGTTATTATTTCAATTTCTTTTGCAATTGAAGAAAGGTTACCAGAGTTAAAAGAGAAGAATTAAGAAAATGTGGAGAAAAGGGGTCAGTGGATATTTTTTACTACCATCACCCAAGGTAAAGCTTTCTCCTGAATTTACGGTTTTTGAACGAAACATACAAAACAAGCTTTATATTCTCTAAGATTGGATTTTTTGCTTTCAAAAACAGCGAAATCCACCTATTTTTATTTAAAATAAACATAGTAAGGGTATTCATGTCGCAAGTTGCACCCTTGCGTAAAAGCAAAAGTGCAAAAATATAACAACAACCACACAGACAATTAGTTGTGCGTAAATAATTTTCTTTGTGGTTATTGTTTTGTGTTTGCACTTTTGTTTTTTTCCAAGGGTGCAATTTGTGACGTGAATACCCTTAAAATCTTCATCTCATTATTGGTTTGACCAACCGACTTTAAAAAGTTAGGTAGGTTAGGTTTTGAATACCCCCTTTCTGAATCCAAAACCTGTTTCACGAAATTTTTTATGGTTTCTGAGATATTAAGCATTAGATTTGCTCCAGTTCAACTACTTTAAAAGTTATTAAGTATTGTACCTATTGCTCTGCACGCGACTGTTTGGCGAATGCTGCAAATTCCTCATACAGAAACGTTCAAAACAAAATTCATTCTTGCTTTGCTTCAATGCCGTAAGAAAAACAAGCAGTTAAAGCGAAAGCAAAATAAAATAAATTATAATCTTGCTTCGCTTAGTTGCCGTTAGAAACACAGAAAAAAATAAAAATTGTGATATTAATAAAAAAATTAATTAAATTTGCACCACTTAACAAATTAATAGCGTCAATTTAAAGTTTAAATCAGTTGATTAAACTTTTAATTCACTTTATTATACATTTAACTCGCTTGATTAAATATTTAATTTAAACTGATTTTATTTTTATTAATGCTTTAATTGGTAAAAAATCTTGGAGAATTTTTTCCGTGAAAAAAGTAGTAAAAGCAAAATTAAAAGTCAACAACACAATACACAGTAGTAGGTATACGTATGCAGCACAAAAAGCTACTTTTAGAAATAAATTAAGAAAAGTGGCGTATTAGGCACGAAACAATAATGTTCACTTTCAATAAAATGCTATTAACTTTGAAGTTCGTTAAAGAACAAAAATTTATATTTTTTCAAAACATATGCCAGAAACAGTGGTAGAAATAGAAAAAATTCTATCGAGTATGTTTTCCAAAAACTACATGAAGCTTCATTTTCTTTTTTCTCCACTACGACTTTTTGGAATATGCGCCAAACCAACAATGAGCTAAAGATATGCTTACGAAATAATTATTTTAACATGTTGGTGCCCATGCCCAGTTGCCAAATTTGACGATTTATTGTCATTTTGATGATTTTAGGACTCGAAAATTGCATATAGACGATTCCCTAAATTTTACGATTTTTTTGTTTGTTAGTTAGGTATGAGCAATAAGATCATTAATCGGCTTAACTCAGGAACGGTAAGAGCTTACTCAAATTATTAAGAATTTATTGATCTTCAAAACTTCGTTGTTAGTTTTTTTTTTTGATTTTCATAAAAATTTTAAAAGTAATAAGCCGTTATTTACAACATTTTTATGTAGGGTGCCTTATTGGACAAATGCATTACTTATAGATTTTGAACATAAAAATAAAGCTTTGACATTTTTCCTTTAAATGGTTTTCTCAAAAGTAAAGAAGCTCGTGGTTATTGACAAAGTTATGCAGAAAAGACCGGCAAGCCAGATTTTTGGCAAAAATTCGACTTAAGCGACCTCAAAACCTCTTCCGAAAAATCTGAAAACAATCTCAAAAATACTCTACTTAATAAGGCTTTAAATTATGCTTAAGCCCTAAAAAAAATTTTTTAACACTCTAATGTATATCTGAGGAATTTTGACAAAACTTCTTCACCCTTATCATGAATAAAATTGCACATGTAAATTTCCGAACCTGTGAACAGTTGGTATAATGAATAAAATTTGTTGTGAAAATTTTCGAATGTTTATATTTTTAAACTCCGAAAAAAATTATTTTGTGAATTAATTTTTTTACACACGATTGTTAACAGCTCACATGTGAAATATTTTTACGACTTATAAAGAAAATAATTCGCAAAGAGTTGTCTGTCGGAAAAGGAAGAAATGTAAGTTTTTATTTAAAATTAAAAAAAAACGGTTCAAATGCACAAATTTAAATTATTTAATTTAGCGATCCCAAATTAGTTTTAGGGTTTGTTTCAAATTTTGCAATTTTTCGCGAATTTTAGAAATGTTCGCGATAGAAGCGATTTGTTACTGTAATTTTTCTGATTATTTACAGCTTTAACGATTTACAATAAATAGTAGACTGTGCCATAATGCCGCTGTTTGAAATTTTTTGCGAATTTACGCTAATTTTACAATTTTTACCGAATTTTTGCCATTCCCTATAGTTTTAAAAACTTTTAAAAAATTTTATGGCTTGTTTGAAATATTAAAACTTTTCGCGAATTTTCGCTATTTTTGAAAATTTTTTTTTTGTTATTTCCCGACACTCTGTTCTTTTAGCCCGTTTAGCGATTTCAAATAAATTTTAGGGTTTGTTAACAAATTTTTTTTTTTTGCTATTTTTCGCGAATTTTGTCCATGTTCGCAATTTTTAATAAAAATTAGACTGTACTATCATGCCGCTCTTAGCAAATTAGCGATATTTAATTCAAATATGGAAATAATTCCAAAAACACAGTTTTCTTAAATACATTAATTGTTTTTTGTTTACAACTCCAAATATAATGACAAAGGTTTTTAAAATCAGGTATGTTATTTTATTCCCAGGGAATTCATGATACGAAATTAAAATCCATGTGAATTAAGAATTTCATTCGGAAATTTTCACATGTGGAATTCATGATAAGGGTGATAAAGAAAATAATTCACAAAGAGTTGTCTGTCGGAAAAGGAAGAAAATGTAAGTTTTTATTTAAAATAAAAAAAAAAAACGTTTCAAATGCACCAATTTAATTTAGCGATCCCAAATTAGTTTTAGGGTTTGTTTCAAATTTTGCAATTTTTCGCGAATTTTAGAAATGTTCGCGATAGAAGCGATTTGTTACTGTAATTTTTCTGATTATTTTAACGATTTACTTTGCAATAATGCCGCTGTTTGAAAATTTTTGCGAAATTCTGCTAATTTTACAATTTTTACCGAATTTTTGCCATTCCTTAAAGTTTTAGGAACTTTTAATTCGTTTTATGGCTTGTTTGAAATATTAAAACATTTCGCGAATTTTTTACAAGATTTCAATTTTTCGCGAATTTTAGCCATGTTCCCGATTAAAGCGATTTTTTCCTGTGATCCTTTACAGCTTTAACGATTTTTAATAAATAGTAGACCATGCCGCTGTTTGCAAATTTTTGTGAATATCCGCTAATATAAAAATTTTAACCGAATTATTGCCATTTCTTATAGTTTTAAAAACATTTAATAAATTTTATGGCTTGTTTGAAATATTAAAACTTTTCGCGAATTTTCGCTATTTTTGCAAATTTTTTTTTTTTGTTATTTTCCGACACTCTGTTCTTTTATCCCGTTTAGCGATTTCAAATAAATTTTTAGGGTTTCTTAACAAGTTTTTTTTTGCTATTTTTAATAAAAATTAGACTGTGCTATCATGCCGCTCTTAGCAAATTAGCGATATTTAATTCAAATATGGAATTTAATTCCATAAATTTCCAAAAACACAGTTTTCTTAAATACATTAATTGTTTTTTGTTTACAACTCCGAATATAATGACAAAGGTTTTTAAAATCAGGTATGTTATTTTATTCACAGGGAATTTCATTCGGAAATTTTCACATGTGGAATTCATGATAAGGGTGCTTAAGTCAAATTTAAAATATCTTATCTCGACTTAAGATATTTTTTCAAAATGCCACAGATATACATAAGTATATGGGGGATTTAAAATCAAGTGACCCAATTTTGATATCGATGTCTTCCGATTTGTATGAAATTTTCACCAAGGTTCTGTTGGATAGTAGTTTAGACACAAATTTTCAACAAGATCGGTCTGAGTTAGAGGGGGTCAAAATTTGACATTTTGGCGAAACAGGTGTTATTTCTCATCCGTGTAACTTATTACTTGTTGGTGTTAGCAAAATTTGTCCCAAATAGCTTATTTGATCAATCTTTAAAAAAGTTTTTTTTGCTTCTTTTTTAAATTTATTTTTTTGCGGGAATTTTTTTTTTGCTCCAAAGAAAGCTTATGTCTTTTCCTTTAAGGAAGTGTTCGTCGCTTTTTGGGACGCAAGTGGCTCATGTATAAAAAATAATAATCTCGAACTCTGGCCAGCAGATCTCCAAATGAATCATTCTTTTTTGATTTTAATTCGTAACGAATTAGCTAAAGTTTGAATTAATTCTTTTTAAAGCAAAAAAGAATTGAATGAAATTTGAGTCAATTCATATGAATTAGGCAGACATGAATTTCAATTCGTTTTCCAATTCAAATGAATTTGTAGAATGAGTTGCAATTTGTTTCCAATGCAAATGAACTTTTAAGTGAATTGGAATTCATTTTACAGATTCATTTGAATTGAATTGATTTTGAATTAGAAAAATGAATTGCAATTCCAATTAATGAAATTAAAAATAAGTTGCAGTCAATCAAATTCAAGAGCAGATCTAGGAGGAATTACTAAAGTGTACTATTTTTTATTGCAGTTGGAAGTTTTTAACACAAAAAGTAAAAAAAAAATCGAAAAGTATCAAAAGTAGTAAGAATTTCGAGTAAACGAACACAGCTTTTACAGCAAAAGATGTTGTTGAGATTTAAACATTAAAAAAAAATTTTCCATGTTACACAAATATGACATAATTTCAGCAAAACATTATTTTTAAACACACTTTTTATAGTATTTTCACACTATTTGATAAAAATAAAAATGTAAGTTTCTTTTAGCGAAAAAACCCAAATTTTTCCATTTAATAGGATTTTCGTCTATACCTAATAATTTAATTCCTATTCTGCCGCTACCTGACAATTCCATTTCAATACAAAATCAATTCAAATTTCAATAAATTAAATTCAAATACGTTGGAAATGAATTCTAATTAATTCAAAATCAATTCAATTCAAATGAATCTGTAAAATTAAATGCAATTCAGTTAAAAAAATTCATTTGAATTGGAAAACGAATTGAAATTCATTTCTGCCTAATTCATTTCAATTGACTCAAATTTTTTCAATTAATTTTTTTGTGTGAAAAGAATTAATTCAAAATTTGCTAATTCAGTGCATGTATGACCGGTTAACCGGTTTAATATGAAAATTAGTTTTTGTAATAAAAAGTTAATTAGAATAAAAACAAAACAATTCACTAAGGTAAGGAACCAACAAAATACATAGATACGATTTAAGGTATGTTCAGACCTAACAAATATTTGACGATAAAATCAAAAAAAAGCGTGACCAGTAAATTGATTAAACTTAAGCATTATTTTAAATAATTTCTGGTTATTTGCTAAACATTATGTCTAAGATGATAATTGCATTTATGTATGTATAATGTAGTTAAGAAATCCTTAAATAATGTTTGCTCTAGCCAAACGCTTTGCAAAATCAAACAATTCTTTAAGAAAACTAGTGGTTACGTTAGGAGTCAAATATTTAATAGGTGTGAACATAGCTTTAGAATTTTTGAAAAACTTTGGTTTTAAAAATATAGGAATTTCCCAAATTTATTGTAAATGAGTTTTAATTTGTTGCTGGTTAGGCATGTCTATATGAAGCAGTAAACTTCAGCCATATTTTTGAAAAGTGGCAAACAACACCTCTTATCCACGATTATATATTTAAATTTTTTTTGTTTCAGCATTATAAAAACAATAGTAAAGTAATATGAACATACTTTTTGTATGAAATATCTGTAAATTCGTCGATCACACAATTTAAACCCTTCCAGGACATTTCTGATTCCTTCAATTTTGTTTTAAGTTTTTGGTTTTTTAATAAATAAAACTGATGAATTTTCCCATAACGTTGATTCCGCCGGTATGTTCTTGTTTTAAGCATGAAGATATGCTAGAACTACTTAAGAGTTTTTCATTCATTATTGGCAGCATATTTTAGTAAAGTATTATTTGCAGTATCTTAAAAACTACTTGGAACAGGGTCAAGTTTTACTTGGCGTATATTTAAGTCAAGCTTGTAGACTAACTATAAGTGATTAATAAGTCGTGACGTTAAAGAACCTTTGCAACTTATCATTTTAGGGCCGTTTAAGCACCATTTCAAATCAGTTCGATATTATCACGAGAGATGACATCTTTATAAAGATACATATATAAAGTATTTATAATACATACTCTCAAATTGATAATTACTTTTTAAGCTGAACTTTTTTTGTAGTACTACTTTAAATTGTTTTTGGTTTTTGTTACAAAAACACACGCTTATATAAGCGATTTGCATTAACATTGCTCATAATGTTTTTTTGACTTTGGCTTCATTTTGTTTTGACATTTTTTATAAAAAGTTCAAGTTTGCCAAAAAATTCAATTAGAAAAATACATAAATAACCGGGTTATTTTACTAAAATAACCGGTTTATTCGATATTCGAAAAATAGACATTTTAAAGTATTCGACTTGGGCAAAACTAAAATAACCGGTTAAAACCGGTCGAATACTATTCGATCGATCACCCAAGTATATTTACACAAGGTAGACTCGTTAGAGGGCTGACATAAACCTCAATTGTCAAATTCGTGTGTATGAGCCAAATTTGTACATTATGCGTTGAATTGTTTTTGTTTTATATGAAGACAATTTTGACAAGTCGGGTATTTTTATAGAGCAGCATGTCTTTACTCCCAAATGAGTCTACCTTGCGTTAATGCAAAGTTTGTACTTTTTCGAAGTTCAAAGGTTAAAGGGGTGAAATCGTACCTATTTTTGGTACTTTTTTTATAAAATATGCCTTCATTGACATATAATTTCGTTAATATTACACTAGAAAACATAAAATTTAACATGCAATGTCTTAAGTGCTATGTTTACGCCATCTACAATACTTAAATTTAAAATTTAAGTACTTTGTTATTGCCGTGTATTAAATCAAGATTTACCAAACCTACAAGATGTACAAGGTCTACAATAGCAACCCGTGAATTCCGCCATTAATAAGATTAACAAGGTCTAGAAGTGAGCTTAACTAACAAGATTGAAAACCGTTATTCTCTTTGTCAGCTTAGGATACATTTGTCTTAACTTAAATTTGATACATTTTATACATTTGCTATTAAGCTAATATTCTAATTTTTGGAAAATTATTTGTATAAATTAATCGTATAATTTTGTTCGTACCAATTAAACGACTCTCATTGTTTATAGTTCTTCAACATCCAAAAAGGTTTTTGAACTTTCTGAAAAATTAAAATACCAAAAAAAAAAAATTCGTTTCAAATCTAAAACGCATTTCAGATAAAACAAAGAGGCTATTAGCCACAAATTGATAATTTGCAAAACAAATCACAGAAAAATTCCAGACTAACTGGTTATTTATTACTTCGTTTCAAGATTATACATACATACATGTATTTTAAATAATGAAAAAGAAAAAAAAAAGAAAACAATTTTGAATATTAATCAAGATATGTATGTATATTAGGGTGACAATGAAAAATCAACTTTGGATTTTTGATGATAAATGTGAAGATTCTTTTGCCACTTGGTCTAAAACTTACTTGCTGAAAATTTGTGCCAAATCGGATAACTCTATCCCGTGCACCTTTGAGGTCAAAGTTCAAATGATAAAAAAAAAAATTTCCATACAAGCAAAAAATTTTTTTTCGATTTTTTTTTTTTTATTTATTAATATTAGTAAGCTTTATTAGCTTATTACCAACAAAAAATTTCAATTCGATCGGACAATATTTTCAGTTTCAAAAGTGACTCTGAAAAAAAATTTGCAGGCTTGTTATGGGCTTACTCTAAAAAATTTTCAAAATTTTTTTTTTTTTAGTTTTGACAAGCATACATTAAAGATATTTTGTCGCTCTTAATAATACCTAGGTTTTTTAAAAATTTTTTGTGACATCGTAATTTTGTTTTTCATTAGGGCCAAAAACTAAATTTTTGCAGCTTTTGGCCCCAATTTAGCACAAAGCGATGTCAAAAAAAAATTTTTAAAAAAAATTTAAAAAACCTGGTATTAAGAGCAACAAAAAACCTTTAATGTGTGCTTATCAAAACTAAAAAAAATTTTTTTTTTAAATTTTTTAGAGTAAGCCCCTAACAAGCCTCAAATTTTTTTTCAGTCACTTTTGAAACTGAAAATCTTGTCAGATCGAAAATAAATTTTTTTGTTGTTAATAAGCCAATAAAGCTAACTTATATTAAAAAATAAAAAAAAAAAACCGAAAAAAAAATTTTTTGCTTGTATGGAAAATTTTTTTTTTATCATTTGAACTTTGACCTCAAAGGTGCACAGGATAGAGTTATCCGATTTGGCTCAAATTTTCAGCAAGTAAGTTTTAGACCAAGTGGCAAAAGAATCTTCACATTTTTCTTTAAAATTCTGGAAAAAAAATTTTCCCATATAGGTATTTCATTGTCGCCCTAATGTATATAACATCACAAGTTTATTTTATGAGTGACCGGCACTTTAGATAAAATTAAAACAAAAATTAAAAAGAGATTACAAAAATAACACAAACAATTAAAAACACCTACAATTAATAAATAAAAAAACAATTAAAAATTCATGAAGTTATCAAAAATATTAAAAAAAATCATTTTTGGCATTTTTTATAGCCTCCTTAAAAATACGTATTTCCGAAGGTCTGGTAATGCCGAAGGCATTTAAATCAATTTCTTTTAGTTCCTTAAATTTAGTTACATCTATTTTTTTAAAATTCTGCTGATATTTAGTCATATTAATTTGTTTTAAAATCTTTTGCACTGTAACGGGTATATTTTTGCAATTCATCGAAATTTCTTTAATAGGTTCAGTAGATACTTTGGCGGTAACAGATTTGCGAGCCACCACCGGTTTTTTGCCAACGCTTACAGATTTACGGGGTTCCTTCGATGCAACCCTGCTGGCATCATTTTTGGAACTGGTGCTAGAATTATCTGTTAAATCAGCCGAAGTGTTTGTGGATAAAGTAGTCGATTTTGAAATCACTTCTGTTGAACAATCTTTAACTACGAAACTCTTCTTTTCTTCCATAGAAAAGCTAGAAGAATTACATCCACAACAGCTTTTATTACGATAAAAATTTGTAAGGCTTCTATCGGGACCATCAGTGAAGGCAGTATTATGGATTTTTGTAGAATTAGCCAAGGGCGATGTTAAGTAGGGTGCTATTATTCGATCCATATAAGAAGACATTTTGGTAATTTTTTTTTATGATCTTAAATTATAAAAAAAAATGTCTATAAAACTGCAAGATCACGTTTTTTTTATTTAAATGACGACTTTTTACAGTTAGAACTTTTTAAATAATATAGTAAAGTTGTACTTAATATACAAAATACAACCCTGTTTATTACCTTTAGCTTGGGGGCCACACGGTCAAGTTATACCTTTCAATTTGCAATTGAAATTGACCACTATATTGCTATATTTTAACAGCTGATCACACATTAATTTGTGTGCTTCATTTAGATTATCAGGGGTGTTCTGGAAATCGAAAATGCAAAACGCATGAATTTTAAACGTTGCTTTTTAAAAAATTTCTTTAACAAAAAGAATTTTATGACGAGTATTTTACAAATATTTTTCTATTAAATCGAATTTTATAACAAAAATTTTAAAAATTTGATTAAAAGTGTATTAAAAACCACTTCCAAATTCTTGCGTTTTGCGTTTTCGATTTCCAGAACACCCCTGTATATTCCTTAAAAATATGGTTTATTTAAAAATTTAAAATAATGATATTTGACTATAGACTGATAGCCGTCGCAGTGGCGGCAATTCTAAAACTCTGTTGATGAGAATGTGGTTATTCCCGAAACATGTAAGTTCGACCCGAGTTCAATCCCTCGTTCAGTCAAGAATAAAAATTATCAATAAATTTTAATTAATTTTATTTTGTAAAATTCCTTCATTCGTAAAAAAAAAATTATATAATTTAAAATTAAACTTGATGAACTTGAGACTAATTTAATATTAAATCAAATTTGGATTAAAAACCATAAACAGTTTGATTAACCACAACGAAACTGACTTTGAGTGAAGCTACCTTTTTAATCTGTTTATTCGGCAGGGGAATTTTAAAAATAAAATTTCGTGCAGCCTCTGCCGTAGGTGTCAATTCAAATAGGTTTTGACAAGCAGTTTGTGTGAACTTGAAAGTGATTTATTGAATGTGTGGCTGAAGGGTTAAACATATTGGTCGTACAAAAAGTTTTTGATCTTTAAAACGGATAGATATTCACTCGTTTATTTTGAAAGACACCATAAAATTGATTTGTCATTATTAATGTATTCGGAACTGTTACAATATTGAGTACAAAGCAAAAATAGTGTTTTCGAAAGGAACAAATTTGCTTACGATTTGACTTTCTCATCTTTTATTTTAGCAATTTTTATATAACAAAATTTGGGCGAGATTAGAAAAGTGGGAGCAGTACTTTCCATACAAAGACATTAAAGATTTCTGGAGATGGCAAGAGCCAAAGTTTCCAAATTACGTTGGTACAAGTATCTTGGTTATCAATTCCCAACATCCGAAAAAATGTGGGCGTGATTTGAGAAGTGGGCGTAGAACTCCCCATATAAACACATTATAGATTTTTGTAAATTATAAAATTAAATACATACTATCCTTATGGTTATCAATACACAACATACGAAAAATGTGGGCGGGATTGGACAAGTGAGCGTTGTTGATTTATTTATGTATATGTATCTAAAGAACGGTATTTATAAAGGCTGAATTAGTCTTTACTTTCTGTCCTGTTACGAATCAGCTGATTTGTTTTAGTTACAAAAAAACCTGTGAAATTGATTAGTTTTTCTGTTCTGTTGCGGTCCATTTTGTTGAAATCAAAAACTTGTTAAGTAATTTTAAGTGGCAGCAAAATAAATAATAAAAAATACATACATACTTATGTATATTGAAATAAACTGTTTTTTGATTTTAAGAACTCATAAAATTTAATTTCTTCAAATTTATGTAGTATGTGCATTGAAATTATTGAAATAAAACAATGGACGGTGACAAACTAATAACTTTGTCATAAGAAGCTGATAAGTAACTACAGAAAAAGTAACTTTTAAAATTTCGTAACAGAACGGCACGGAACAGAACAGAAATAGAAAGTAAAGACTAATGTGCTGTTTTCACAACACAACAACTGTGCTGGAAACAGCACATAATTCTGCCCTAACTTTCTGTTACTATCGCAGCATGGTGAAGGACTATTTTTATTTTTATTTATTTTATTTTAGCGATATCTTAATTTAGAATCGTTTCAAGTATCTAGATTTTTGGCGTTTGTATCAATTTTAGTTCTAAAAATCCATACGCGATATCTTACATACTTACATATGTATGTACTATGTATATTTTCGCGATTTTAGTTATTTTTTAGTTTATTTGCATTTTTTTCTTTCTCTAAACTAAGTAAAGTTTTTTAGAGTTGTGTTTTGGTTGCAATGTTTTTTAAACTTTTAATTAGTTAATTGTTTGTATTGTGGCTCGTGTTTTATAAGACTTTTTGATTAAAATTAAAAATTGAATTGCCTTTTCTAGGTTAAGCAGAGATGAATTATTTAGTTTACGTTAAAAACAACCGTAATTAACGGTAATCGTTAAATGCGCTTTTATATTTTCTTTTAGTGCTTAATTCGTTTTTAATTTATGTATGCATGTATATGGAGTTTATTTGAATTTATTATGCCGTTTGTTTTTTTAATTTATAACTGGAGTAACTTAATAATTTTGTTTTTTTATATGTAATTGTTTTGTGTCTGAAAATTTATTAACAATGGAGCGTTACAGTCATTTACAAGCAAGTTAGTATTAAAATTTATGGTTAGGATTTGAGTTTTATTGTTTATTTAAAATTAAAAAAAGAGCTAATGCTTTTTAGAAAAAAACGGCCAATAGGCAAATGGGGACTTGCTAAAGGTAAAAAGTTTCGTTTTGAGATTTAGAAAATTATGAAACCATGGGGATTGTTGTGTACTATTCCAATTCCAAAGAAATTTTGAATTTCGATGTTATCTCTATTTATTAAAAATTTCTCAAGTAATGATTTTTATCTAACTTTCAGTGCCCAATTCTCCCTTAACCCCTTTAACGCCTTTAAGTGAAAATACCAAATTTGAATTTAACTTTGGCGGAGATGGTTCTCTGGACACGTATATTGCTAGCGTACGTCAGGAACATCGAGTGGAACAGCAACAGAAGAAACTTTTACAACAGGTCAATCAAACTTTTCACAAAAAAGGGTGTCCCCTACAGCCAAGGCGTTATTCAAAGGAATTTCTTAAAATCAGAGACATATTTGAGGCCCAGGAACAGGCCCAAAAGCAGGGACAGTTGAAACAACACATTTGCATAAGGAATTGTTGTCATCAAAACCAACCTCAACCACCGGTTACTTATGACATAACACCTAAAGCTCCTACTGTAAAAATTACACATACAGGAGCTACTCCCACACCTGCTAAAAATCAACACATGTTAAATACAGATTATGCTGCAACACCTACAAATGTGCGAATGCCGCTTAAGCCTAAAAATCACAATATACCTCAGAATTTTAATGCAAAGTCTTTTAATGCTTTACAAATACAAAAATTGCAGCAAAAAAGTTTACAAATAATGCAACAACAGCAACTCCACCATCTCCAGCCACCAAATCACCAACGCGTTTTTCGTCAAGCTTCACCAGTAGCCGCTAAACCTTTATGCCCTCATGTGGCCAGTATTTTACAACAGCGCGGCCTTTCCATGTATTGTGGTGTCTTTCAGAGGGAGGAAATTGATTTGTATACATTTCAGTTGCTTAAGATCCAGGACCTGCATCAAATGGGCATTACAGATCAAAAACATTGTGCAATTTTAATGCATGATGTTAACTATACTGGACAATATTTTTAGGAAAGTTTTTATGTACTAAGACTTAAAAAAAAATTTTGTTTTAAATTTAATTTAAGTAATTATTGCCTTTCGAAAAAAATTTAATGCTTTGTGTTATTTGTATTTTTTAGTCAAAAATTTATGTGTTATTTAATTTTTTTTAATAAATGTAGTGATTGTAATTTGTTTTTAATAAAAAAATAACGTTAATTAAAAAAATTAAGACAAAACATTTTTAAATCCCAAAAATTAAAAAAAAATTAAGCCTTTTTTGAAATCCTTAACCTAAAAATAACAATCTTGAATGCCTAAATATTCAAATAACGGCATTACTGCAAAAATCGCTTAGAAGGAATATTTTAAAAACTATGTATTATGTTATATATAATACACAGTCTTTTATTAAAAAAAAAAAAAAAACAAACAAATCCATAAAATTGCCAAAAATAATCCATGGAATCAAAAGAATTGAAAGAAAAATTCGAAACAAAGCAGAGATTTTAATTCTTTAGAAGCACCAAAATCATGCATTCCAAAAAAACCATTGTTGTTAGAAAAATATGCAAATTTTAAAATACATCTAAAACGTGTATTCTAAAAACGATAAAACCCTACATTAGCAAACTCCATTAGAAAATGTTTATAAACGGAAAACCCTCTTAAATTCTATTCAAATAAAGTTCGAATCGGTTATTTTATAAAAAATATTAATGCCACTTAAAATCACTGACTGAATTGAAAAAAAATTAAACCAACAAATAAAAGATACTTCAGCAAATTTCAAACAGAAATGTTTAAGGTCTAAAAAAATCTTTAAAAACGGAAAAATCACTTAAATTTATTTCATAAATATCAAAAACCTTTATATTTTTAAGTATTTATAATTTGATAATGCCAAATTTTTGCAAAAATTGCTTAAATCGTCTTGTCCTGTTAGATTTTAAGCGTATTTTTAAATCGAATTTTTTATACGAATTTTCCTTAAAATTGATTTTTAATCCAATTAGTTTTTCATGAATACGGCCATGGTACAATGAATTAGTAAATACCAAATTCAATTACATAGTACAGTTATAATTAACTAGCAGTTATAACTTTCAAAAACCTTTTGTTAACTTAAAGTTAACTGTACTAAACTTAGTGAAATTTGCCGTTAATCACAAAAATTGTGTTAGGTCATTAAAAGCAAAATTATATTAAATAAGAAGTAAAAAACGCCAAATTTAAATAATTTTCAAAACCTAATAAAAGTCGCTAACAATCTAAAATTAAAAACGAAGGAAAAAGGCCGAGAATAAAGGCGCAATTTCTATGATCGAATAAAAAATGGATGAGTTATGGTGGTTCAAAGATTTTATAAAATTTTTTGTCAATTGTCATTTTGAAAGATATTTTATATAACAATTAAAAACAAAATCTGTTGTCCATTTGAAAACAAAAATTTTAGGCTATAATAATTGACCAAAATCGGATAAAAACTCTTAGAATAAAAAACGAAAACACTAGCATTAATACCGTGCATAGTTTTCAATAAAAGTACGAGCATGATTAAATGTTTTTATTACAGGTTTTTAGTTTTTATCCGATTACGGTCCATTTGTAATCAAATGGTTTATAGTATAAAATAGCCAAACTATGGATTTTGGTATTAATGAACGTTAAAATTTACATAAAATCTTAGCTTTGATCCACTCTAACTTATCCATTATTTTATTTGATCATAGTAAGTTAGACACTATTCGACGCGCAGTTTCAATAAAAATTTAAATCATGTTAATTAAGCCAGAATTTTTGACACTGGATGTCGGCTGAAAGAGAAGTATTCACCGAAGCTCACAACTGTACCGTTATAGGAAAAATGTGATGCGATAGTAGAAAACTGAGGTCATATTCTTAAGAATGGAAAAAAACATAAGAATCATTTGGAATAGTTAAAAAACTTTTAATTTTAAAAATGGGTATCTGTGTAATCGAAACCGGAAATAGGCATTCCATCTTTTTGAATGCTTAATTGAAATTTAAATCGCTACAATCCGAAAACCTTGTATAAGACATCTCTAAAAATTCTATTGAATTTTATTTTATTTTCATTAGTTAAATAAAAAAATAATAATAATAATGATGATGGAAATAATAATAATAATAATTATGATGGTAATAATAATAATTATGATACTAATAATAATAATTATGATTGTAATAATAATAATAATAATAATAATAATAATTATGTTGGTAATAATAATAATTATGATGGTAATAATAATAATTATGATGGTAATAATAATAATTATGATGGTAATAATAATAATTATGATGGTAATAATAATAATTATGATGTTAATAATAATAATTATGATGGTAATAATAATAATAATAATGATGGTAATAATAATAATAACTATGATGGTACATATTAATAATAATAAGTATGATGGTAATAACAATAATGGTGATGGCAAAAATAATAGAGTTTAAGCTAACATAGATATATGATACTTAACAACTAAAACTAAATAAAATTTAAAATTTAATCAAAATTATGGTGATGGTAATAATATTGATGGTAGTAAATAATGATTTAAAAAAAATGTTAATACCTAAACCTAATCAAATTTAATAAAATATGGAAATAATAGTTAAAAAACCTATAATTATAACGATGATTAAAAATATACATAGATGACATCTAATACATAAAACATTTTAAGATAATGCCTGCTTATCTATTATGAAAAAAATTTTAAAATAATTTCAAATTGTATTTTAATTTAATTGAAAAATTAAGTACAAGAAATTATATTAAAGACTATCTTTCTGTTGTAAAACTATTTAAAATCTTAAAAATAATTAAGTATTTCAATAATTTTAAATTACCTTTAAAAACTGTCAGATCTTCTGCTTCTCATTTTGAAATCCATCTGCTGATGTTTCACTTTTTCTGCCATAAAACTGTCTAATTTCTTTAAAGACTCTTCAGGTATGTGGGCCAACTTTTCCATTTCTATTTTAAGTTTAGCTTTTTCCAATTCTTCTAATTTTTCTTCCATAGATTCAATTGTGTTGTGGTCATCTATCGGTTTATTTATTTGTACTTTTTTGTCATTTTTTGTTTTGTCTGCTGTATTGAAAAAGAAAAAAAATCTTTTCTTGGACTTGGATTTCTTTTTAACTTCGTCGTTAGTCTTATTAGTTTCCACTTTGGTACGTTTTGAATTGGATTTATCGCCTTGTTCAGGATTATTCTTACTGGTAACTACTTTTTCGGAACTTAGTTCATTTTTGACTTCTTTAGTGGAATTTGTTAGAGTTTCTGTTCCTTTTAATGGTATTATTGTTTCGTTAAGATCGTTTCCTGTTTCATGTTTTCGTAGATTTTTATCTTCAGAATTTCTCTCCTCGTCCTTTGCAAGATCGTTAAGATTTTCACAGTTGATTTTATTTTCAGTTTGCTTTTGTATTAATTCTAAGCCCCCTTTATTATCGCTATTCAAATCCGCACCAGCTTTCCCAGAATTATTATTTTGTTCTCCTTTTTTGGTGTTTATGTCTACCTTATAATTTTTTGTATTCAAACTCTTTTCAAAATTTTGTTTTTCTTTGTCTGCCTTCATTTCATTGCAATTTTCAGATTCGTTTTTGGTTTCGATATCAATTGCGCTTTCCAAAAGTTTGTTGTTTTCATTAATTTCAGCTCTATTTTCTAATTTACTCTTATCAAAATCATTACTGTCTCGTTCAACTTCATTTAGTTTTAAATTTGAAACTTCATTGGATTTTATTTTATCCTCCTTTTCTTCGACTGTTATTTTTACCATCGTTGTTTCATCATCCTTAATTTTATGACTCTCTTCGTTTCCTTCAATTTGATGGGAAGTTGCAACGAAAGGATATTTTATGACACTCCATATCACCGAAAAGAAACCACCAGAATCTTCCTGCAGCTTCAAATTATTTTCCGTTTCCAATTGAGTTTTCTTACAGAACCCATTTTTATTTTTCTCACATTCAAGATTACAAATATGCCGTAATTTTGGAAAGCCAGTTGACGATGATATCTCCAATAATTGAATCATGACATTGTCTTTTAGCTTGATTTGTTTAAGGTGATCCATTTCGACAAGTTTCTTTTGTAATTCCCGATTTTCTTCATAATCCGTTCTTCTGGGAATCCCTGGGACTTTTAAAGTTTTTTTACTTCTTGTGTCAGTTTTAGGACTTTTTAAAGTGTTATCTATTATTTCAATTTCATTGATTACAATTAAAGGAATTTGAAAGTTTTGTGGTTGATAATTAGGATATTTTTTGGGGATTGGATTTTTATTTAAATCTATTTGTAAAGAACCGTTTAAGACTGTATTTACTTCATTCGTGTCTTTATTACTTTCACAAATAATTGTTTTAATTTGATTTGTCTCTTTATCTGTTACGTTAGTTTCATAAATGTTTATTTTATTGCAATTTTTTGTTTTATTTAAACTGTAAATTGATTGATATTCATTTGTTTTGCTTCCATGTTCACTAATATCTTGTTGACAGATGAATGTTGAGTTTTTAAGAGGTTCGATTTGATTAATAAAAAAAGAATCTTCCAGTTTTGAGTTTGATTCATAACTTTCTGTATAATAACCACTTATTTGTGATATTTCAATAGAATTTGTTGTTTCAGTTTCATTTAAATAATTTTCAGTTTGCGTTTCAATTGACTGGGACATCATTTCATTGCCTGGAATATCTTTATTTTTACCTAAGCTCGAAGACTTTTTAGTAGAACTTTTTTCTAATTTTAAAAAATATGTTGTATTTTGGTTGTCTGAGCCCAAAAAAGGAATGCGTCGTCTTATCATGCTTTCCGAAAAAGTTCTAACTTTTTTTGGCGTTAAGGATCGATAGAAATCTTTATCAAGTATGCTGGAATCTGTAGCCATCGTTATATTCATTTTAATTGTTTTAAAATATATATTTTTTTAAATTGTCCATCAAATTAAAATGGAGCCCATTAAATTAAAATTTAATCAATGCGAACTTATTTCTCGCCTTGAGTTGAATATAAGATAATTAACACAGCAGCCATGGTGAAATTACAAGTTATCAATTTCACCCTGACACAGTGATGTTACCGTACGGTAATTACCCTTTTTTACGGTAATTTTGGGTCGCGAAAGGAGGCAAGGTAATTCTATTCAAAATACGGTAATTTAAAGAAAGCTGGATTTTTGAAATAAATACTTAATTCATTTTTAAGCCGCACTATCCAACTTTATGAGCACACGATTTTTTTACAAATCGTACGACTGAATAGGATAGTGTATCGCCGGCTTAAGAGAATTCAATGGCTTAAACAAAAATTAGGTATAAATTGTCAAATATTCCATCTTCTTGACAGCATATTTTAAACAAGCAACATGTACAGAATGTACTAATAAAGTGACCTCACAAGCGCAGCTGTTTGCAGTGATTTTCTTCGTGTGTGACGTTTGTCGTCATTTATTTTGTTTATTTACATTTTTTATAAAGGCATTTTGACATTTGCCGTCTCAATTCTAGCAACAAAATGTCTGTTGTTTTTTCTATTGTTTCATTGTTGTAGTACTTAGGTCACTTTGTTAATACATTTTGAACATGTTAAACAAAATTGCATTGGTTGATAAATCTGAAGATTTTGATATTTAAGTTAGTGAAGTGATAAACAATAATGCCTATCTATTGTTCTTCCGCGATCTTTTACGTTAACCTTATTATATACTTTACATTTGTACGAAAATATGTAGAACTCAAAGTTAATACGAATAGCACTCGTCAAGTCTTGAGTTTTTAGGAGAGAGGGGAAAAGAAATGCCATTGGCTTTTCCCCTCTCTCTTAAAAACTCATGACCTGACGAGTCAAACTTGACGTGTGTGAACTGGCACTTAATAGAAAGAAAGAGTATGTGCCGGTTCACACACGTCAAGTTTGTCTCGTCAAGTCTTGAGTTTTTAGGAAAGAAGGGAAAAGAAATGGCCTTCCCTTTTCCCTTTGCTCCTAAATGCTCAAGACTTGACGATTCAAACTTGACGTGTGTGAACCAGCACTAAGTGGTGAATAAAATACAGTAATAATAACAACTGTGATCAAAAAAGCAAAAATTTTCTGTGATCATTTTTAAATTTACATACCTTTATTTTAATACTTTAAGTTTTGTTTTATTTATAAATGATGTAAACTGTCGAAAAAGATTATTATTTTAATAAAAACTCAATCCCTGAAGAAGTTAGACAGTATACCAACGAAACGTAGGATTTTATTGAGAATGAATTAAATAATCTTTTATTTACATTAAATTAATGACCTTGGAAGCCTGCATATAAGAAACTATTTAAAATATTATTCCCCGCAAGAACCGTTACCGTTAGTCGCAATCAAGGCGAATTCAACTACAGATGGTGTCGGAACCACTGTTGGGATCTGACAATTCTTAAATTGTACCGTCTCAATTGCAAATTGTACCAAATTGACATAAATTGTACCAAAACTTTTCTTTAAAATAAAAAAGCATACAAACTAATTTATATCACTTTCTATTCAATAAAATTAAAAACAAAACAAGTAAAAAACTATAATCGGTCAAGCCCGACCAATTGATACCCCACAGCACAGTACTTAAAGACTCTATTTCGGATCCATGGGCAATCATGGGCCAGCCAGAACAAAATTATGTTAGGAGTTTTAGATTCATGTGAAAGTTCTCTGTTTGAATATTATTTAGATATCTTCATCTATATGAGATTTGTTTTCCCTTACGTATTTTAGGAAGGGCGCTTATATAAGAAATATGGTTAATATTGGACCTATCAGCACAACATTTTGTTAGACATAGTAGATATCTTAAAAGTTATTGTAGCAAATTGGCTACATTTATAATAAAGTTACGGCATTAAAAGCTTTCCGAGAGTAGTATCGGCAAATATGGACTTATTTCAATAAAATTTTGTAAGATGCTTTAGATTGCAATAAAAAAAGTTTTAAACAAATAAAATCTAAATACCAACATAATGATAGAGTTTATAGTCACAAACACTATTCCGGAAAGTAGTATGTATAGTGGCTATGTGAAATTACGAACAGTTTCTCACCATTTTCAGTAGACTTCGTACTTAAAAAAGCAATGTATAACATTTCATCAAATTACCGTCAAAATTGAGACCTTTACTTTGCGTACAACATTAAGTGAGTGGACAAAAAAAAAACCAGACAGTCAGGGACATCGTTAAATCAACTCAGACAGTGATATTGAATCGATCGATATACTTAATGGTGGGCCTTGAACCAATATTTTTTAGTGTTCTCCCATCAGCGCAAACACTAAATACCCGCACCACTGTTGTGGTGGGGGAATACAAAATAAAGAGTATGTTAGTATAACATGATAAGCGCAAGTTAACAATAATGCAATTTTTGGTAGTTCTAGGATTGAGGCGATTAGGGATTAGTTGATGGAGTTGGGAGTCGAGGACTTTCTGGTAGAGTGGATAGTTCGCATGTGTAAGCAGAAGGATAATAAACTCGAGCCTGGGGGATCATGTGATAAGGAGGAGGGTTACCAGGGGTACACCACAAGGGGGGTTCTATCGCCTCTACTGTGGTTGCTTGCGGTCAACGGGATTCTCAGGTCATTTTATTCCATGGGTGGGAAAGTTGTTCCCTATGCGGACGACATAGTTCTGCTGGTCATGGGGAAATTTCTGTCCACGATCGGGGAGATTATGCAGGTGATGCTGGGCGAACTCTCGGCATGGGCAAAGTATAGGGGACTGTGTGTTAACCCTGTGAAGACTGAGCTGGTGCTATTTACCAGGAGGTACAGGATAGAGGGATTTAGGGGGCCAGTGCTATATGGCGCTGAGTTACCTCTATCGGACGGTGCAAAGTATTATGGTAACTTTCCGGACTGCAAGCAGTCTTGGAAGAGAAATACTCACGAGAGGATGATAAGGGGACTCAATGCCTACTACACATGCAGGAACTCCATCGGTAGGAACTG
The DNA here is from genome assembly GCA_949318255.1 of Pollenia labialis. NCBI lineage: Eukaryota > Metazoa > Arthropoda > Insecta > Diptera > Polleniidae > Pollenia > Pollenia labialis. The sequence continues at coordinate 5,903,009 of OX439140.1, forward strand.
TGGTCTGAGGCCGGATATCTTCAACTGGATTTTCACATCGGTGGTTAGGTCTATACTTACCTATGGATGCACTGTTTGATGGAGTGCGTTGAGAGTGGATAGCTATAGGAAGATGCTCAGCAAGGTTCAAAGGTGTGCATCTCTTGGAATCACAGGCGCAAGAAGAAGCACTCCACAGACGGCGCTGGACATCTAAGAGAGAATACGAACACAAAATCTGACAAGCGGTCGGTAAATGATTTTTTTCTAAGCCATTTTAGAAACTTATGTATTTTCATCACACCAGAGGTGTATTTTAACAGAGTATATTGAAGTAAAATCAACTCAGGAAATGTTCATGTTGTTTTTGTAAAACTGTAACCATTTGATTTTTTGTTATTATTTTTGATTTTGCCATCTTGTGTAAACCTGAAAATCCGTGTAAACATGAAAAATACATACAACAGATTTTAATTTTTTTCTTTTAAACACGGAGAGAATTGCATAATATTTTGATTCTACAAAGCCGTAATACATTGTATTACCGTGTATACAACACCACAACAACAAAAATTGTGGTCAATCAGAACATGAACATCAGAACGTATTCGCCACATACAAGAACGTGAACAAATTAATACCGTTGCTCTTCCGACGTTAAGGTCATGCCATGTTCGAATCGAAAGCGCATGAAGACGTTGGGTCACCTTGCTTGCTCGAAACTGTCATTTTCCGCAAGCATAATTGTTCTCGTGTGTGATGGCTCAATGGGATTCAGTTACCATAAACTGCAATACCAGCAAATGTGATAATATAGACTTAAAACAGTTGCTGTTGTAAGTATTTTCTGTTCTTTATTACTTTAATCAACATCTCTGAGTAATTATCTTGTTTCCCTTCTTTAGTCTTTCCAACTAGAATTATTTTAAAAGTACGGCATCACTTTCAGTTTTTGTATAAATTCTTTTTGTACATGATGTGCAGTTTTACGAACTTTATTTAATTTCATTTTCTTTAGAAAAAATGTAAAAATTAGTGCATAAAATAGTTTTAAAAACTTTATAATAAACAAAAAACTTAAGGTGAGTGTTATTACGTACAATTAAACATGCAAAAATGACGTAATAACCATTTAAAGTATCAAGGAATAACTTAAAATAATGTGAAAAAAGTGGCTGAGAAAAAAATGAAAAAGAAAAAAATTTGCAATGAAATACATACTGAAATAACAGCTGTACGAGGAAAAAAAGAAGCAATTGTGGAGCAAAATTTTGTATAACAAATAAGTTTAATGTTTGAAAAGTATTTAAAATAACTTGTCCTTTAGTTAGATAAAAAAATTAAGAAAATTTTAATTTGTTTATCATAATTCTCTTATGTTCATGTACATATATTGCTCTAAAAATGTAAGCAAAAATTAAAAGTTTGCAAAAAAAAACAAATTTATAACAAAAGTAGCCAGATGGTTGAAAGCAAAAAAAAAAAGATTAAGCGTTTGAAAATAATTATAATGATGAATTGAGTTCTTTTATTGGAAAATATATAGTTCAAATAAAATTCTGTATAAACTAAAATAATTAAAAATTTTGTTTGCTATATTTATTCTGTATTGTTTATTATTGAACATATGGCAACTTTGTTGTTTATGTACTTGTGTAGTTTCTTTTGCTAAACAAATTCATGTTGTTTTTTGACACTTGACATTTTAGTGCTAATACAAAGCACTTTGTATATCAAAGTAATCGTAATGTAAAGAAAGAATCTTACAGGGTAACCGGTTTTTCATTAAGATGATATAAATTAAATTTAACAAAAAACTAGTTTCTAAATAAATTTTGAAATAAGTTTTTCAAGTGCTTTTTAAATGTTAGTTTTTCCTATTTGATATTTTTAAATCTACATAAATCTTAATTTTAAAACCGACTACTAGGGTATGTAATGTAGACGGTTATTTGGTTAGTCACTAGCACTATGCGGTATCTTGTACTCGACCTGATAAACGACAGCAGAGTAACGACGGTATGATTTTTCTTTAAATAATTTTGCTAAAAATTTGCTATTTATTATTTTAAAAAATGGTTTGTTTGATTAATAAATAGGCATTGAAAACTTTACAAACTTGAAAGTTTTAAAAAATCTTTCAATTTAAAGAAAAATTAAGAAATAAGGTCGCCTGTTAACATGAAAAAATGACTGTACACTAAGAAACGAGAAAAAATGGCAAAAAAAAAGTGTTAAAGTGAAACAGAAAAACAAAAAATAATTGCAGAAAATTTCAAAGAAAAACAAATATTTAAAAAACAAGAAATATGTACAATAATATAAAAATGTAACAAAAGTTCATAAAAAAAATTTAAAATTTTAGTTTCATAAAAATAGGGGTTGCAACCGGCTAAATTTAAAAATTTCTTTAAAACAATAAAATGTAAAACTTTACAACAAAATAGGTACCTATTATGCCGCATGGTTTTTTTACTTTCTAATCAGAAAAGCAAAATGTTTCTGTATGTTTTTCAACAAAATTCTTATTAATATTATAATTTTTGTTTATTTTTCTAGATTTATTTCAAATATACTATTATTTTTTGTCAAAATGTCCTAACTAAGCATGTATAAAACTTTTAATAAAGTAATTAAAAGCAGAAATTGTAAATTAAGTAAACAAAATAAAAAAAACAACCAACAAATTACTTAAAAGGAGCAAGTCTATTAAAACATCCTAATTTATTTAAAACAACAACATATAAGAAGACAAATCAACAAAAGTTCTTTTAGCCAGACATGTCCGACAAGGAAATGCAGGCTCACGACAATGTCAGATGGCGTAATTGGTCTCGTGCTGCAACACTTTATGATCAAATTCTTTCCTCACCTCCTTTGGCTAGTAATCGTGCTCAAAAAGATCGTCATATTGTTTGCTTATTGGGCAGATGTGAGTGCTTGCTGGAGTTGGGCAAATATGACTCCTGTCTAAATGATGCTCGGAAAATATTATCTATGTTAAGTGAACAACAAACGGATTGTTTGGCCAGTGTTTCGAGGACAAGAAGATGGCTGGTGCATGCTTTGTGCAAATTGAAAAAATATACAGTATGTTGAACAAATTTAAATACAGGGCTTAAATGTTTTTTTAGTCAAATTAGTTTTTTAAATGATTTAAAGAATTTTAATACCTATTTAGAATTGTTTAAACTAATAGGAGATTCTTTTTGAAATAGGTAGGTATTTTACATATAAAAAAATTTAAGTAAATTTTAGGAAAATTTACCCTTAGGTAATGTTTTTAATTAGGTTTAATTTTTTTTAAATAAACTATTAAATTTTTAAGGTTTAAATGTTTTCCTTAAATATTAAAATTGTTCTTCTGACCGTAGGAGCATAATTGCACCTTATGAACGTAGAAGCGTACGACGTAGATATGTTTGCAAATTAGAACAACGTTTTGTCATAGGATAATCTTTAAATTAAATAAAATTATTTTTGTTTTGAGAACAAAAAAAATAAGCACAAAATAAATACAAATTAAATTTTGAGTTTTCAAATATAATTTTTTATATAAAACGAAATATGTACGTTGGAATTATGGGTACAATGACTGTGTTTAAAAAAAATGTATGTACTACCTACGTACTTAAGAAGTGCGACCCGATTGTGTTCCTAACATAAAGCGAATATTTTATTATAATAATCTTTTAAAATGTATTTAAAAACAGTTTATTGTTCAATATCTAAATATGTATGTATATATAGGTACATATCTATATGTACATGTACCTATATACATATATTTATATATGTATTTTAACGGCCTTATTCATAAAAAATATTTCAGATTTATAAAACCAATTTTCTATGAAAATTCGTTTAATATAGCTTTTATGAATCCAAACTATATACACTCATACATTCAGCATAGCTTGTTTTTCAAAATATTGATATTTTTTAGTGGCCCTAATATTTATAATATAAGCGAGAAAAAAATCATTAATCAACAATTATAATTTAACATATTTTATTTTAGTAATTGTAACCAATTGAAGTAAGAAATATTTTGTTTTTGGTGATAAATAACCATTTCATTCAAAAAAGTAAGAAATATTTTGTTTTTGGTTATAAATAACCATTTCATTCAAATTTAATTGTGCGTTGAATGTGTACTTTTGCTAAATATGGTTTGTCATAAATAATTCCCCTTAAAAGAAATCATTTCGTTTAAGCATAATATGTAATAGGAAATTTTTACATAATTTTTAAAATTTCATAAATTCTTTTTCAACTTCTTTTTAAAGGTTCAAAACGTAACACATCAATAAATTATTTTAAAGTAAATTTTTATTTTAAAGAACACATTAACAAAATGTTATTTAATTTGGTTAATCAAAGTTTTCTTCTCACTTTTTAGGAAGCAGAAAAGCTCTTAACTGAGTGGATAGCAGAGTTACAGCATCAACAGGGTTTTGGTGATATTTGCAAAACACTGGAACGTTATAAATCTGTTATACAAATGCTTAACGGTGGCAATAAAACAACACAAAAAATCAACAACTCCCGCTTAGAAGATGAAATGACTATACTCGATACAAAGCTAGATCATTGGGCCACAAATAATTTGCCTCTCGATAAATACAGCAAACCGTTGAGTAATAAAGGTGTTAAGAAGCGTGAAAATCTCACACAAAATGGTTCCAGTAATAACATAACAGCAGTAATGCAGAAGAATACCGATCTACTTGCGGCCCTAAAAGTATCCGGCAGTAATAAGTCCATAAGTGATGAGAGTGGTGGGGAAAATGCAAATAGCACTACCTGTTCATATTGTGCTATAACATTTGGCTCACGCAATGAGCTAAGGCAACATTGTCAGACCGAGGCTCATCAAAATGTGATTATGTCCGATGAGGGTCGGGATTGGAAGTGGAGACCACCTCCTCGTGGGTTTACTTTAGATTCTTATAGTCTGTGTGAGGCCTGGAGTGAATCACAATTATGCCATTATGGCAATCAATGTGTGGAAGCCCATGGACCAGATGAATTGAACGAGTGGAAAGATCGTTTCGAATATAGACGTATGCGTTTACAAAAAGCTTGTGAGAAGGAGCTTTATGGTAAATCATATACGGAACAGGTATTAGAACGATGGATACAATCCACTGTGCCGGAGAAAATCATGTCCGAGAAGGTGGAGGGTTTAGAGGCCCAATGTGAACAAGATTTAGTTACCAGTATAAGTTCGAAAACTTCGAAGCGTGAATGGATGTTTATATTAAGAAACAATAATAAACCTTTAAAGGCAGTGGCTTTGCTGCAAGATGCCCATCGCAGTCATTTTGCTATAAAGAGCATTAAAAGCGGCGAGATGTTTATTGAATTGGGTCTAAAAACAAATCAAGAATGGGTATCAAACAAACATTCAGCTTCTGCCTTAGCCTCTTCTTCTGTTTCGTCATTACTGAATTGTTCGGTGGATAAGGAAGACTGCAAAACAATTTTGGAGAATTTAGATGTAGCATCTTCTTTGCAAACGGTAATGGAGCATCAAGTCACTATAGAATTTAATACCGAAATCTATGGTACATTTCGTCAAGCTGTATCTTTTGACTTTGGCTCCGAACCATTGCTAGTAAGGCACTTGTGTGTGGATGTAGTTCCGGTCAGTGATGCTGAAAAGATCGAGGAAATAAGACGGGATATCATTAATAGTTCAGCAACAAGATGGGATGTTTCAAATACACAACTAGTGAAATTTGAGACCACCATAGGCACTCACATGAAGACTGAAGCTTATCTCAATGATTTGAAGCATGAAAAGGAAATGTTAGAGCGTTATCCTTGTCCTCGAGCTCAAACATTCACCCTTACCCAGTCCACAATACTGGACAAACGTTTGACACAAAACAACTATCGTTCTCGTATTCACGAGTTGCTGTACGTAGAGGAAATTGCACGCTACGAACAAATTGCTCGTTTCAATTTACGAACTAAACTGGGTATAACTTCAAACTACATTTTAACACCAGCTGGCATGGCAACCAGTACAGCCAAGTATTCGCTGTCTGGAGAATTGTTTGCTTTAATGAATTTGGGTAAAGATGTATCGGAAGATACTTCAGCTGGTCGTTTAATTCTCTCTAACTGTTCCAGTGTCTATATATCACCCGTAGAGGAGTCTTATGTAGCAAGTAAGGACAAAAGGCGTCATGTTTACGAGGCTGTTATAGAGGATAAGGGAAAAAATGTGATCTATTTAAAATTAGGTTCGAAGAACGTGGAGGGCATGCAATTAAAATCCGATACCGAGATTCTGGTCGACATACAATTCCAATTAAATCGTTTGCCATATTGTGAGTGGCATCATGCTGTCGACAAGATTACCGATTTTAAAATAATATTTCCAGCCACTGAAATAGAGCCAAACATACCATGGACTCCCAAAAAACAGTGGTCAGAATCGTGTGAACCCAAATTAAATGCCAAACAAAGAGAAGCTGTGAATGCAATAACAACCTCGTTAAGCATAAAATTGCCTCCCATATTGCTTATTGGTCCTTTTGGAACAGGGAAAACTTATACATTGGCTCAGGCCATTAAACAATTATTAACTCAGCCGGAAGCAAAAATTTTAATTTGTACCCATTCGAATTCTGCGGCAGATTTATATATTAAAGAATATTTGCACCCTTGGATAGAGGCAGGCGTGGAAGAGGCCACTCCCTTAAGAGTGTACTATCATAAACGTTGGGTCGCCACGGTCAATAGTGTAGTTCAGAAAGTAAGTTTCTTTAAGAATTAAATATAATTCAAGTAATATTTGATTTGCTCTTTTTCAGTACTGTATCACTGATGGCGCTGGAAATTTTAGACGTCCAACAGTGGAGGATATAATGAAACATCGTATTGTGGTCGTCACGTTAAGTATTTCAATGGAACTGGCCAATCTAGATCTCCCTAAAGGTTATTTCACGCACATTTTTCTCGACGAAGCTGCTCAAGCCATGGAATGTGAAGCCATAATGCCTTTAGCTTTAGCCAATGACAGTACACGAATTGTTCTTGCCGGTGATCACATGCAAATGAGCCCGGAGCTTTTTTCAGCATTCGCCAAAGAGCGTAAACTTCACATTTCTCTTTTGGAACGTCTCTACGATCATTATCCTTCGAACTTTCCGTGCAAAATACTCTTGTGTGAAAATTATCGCGCTCATGAAGCCATAATTAAGTTTACCTCGGAATTATTTTACGAACAAAAACTTATAGCTTCAGGGAAACAACCGAGACATGAGAAATTTCACCCACTTACCTTTTTCACTACACGTGGAGAAGATGTGCAGGATAAAAATTCAACTGCCTTCTATAATAATGCAGAGGTGTATGAAGTCGTGGAACGGGTTTCGGAATTACGGAAAAAGTGGCCCACTTCTTGGGGTAAAATGAATGATGCCAGCATAGGCATAATGACTCCATATTCCGACCAAGTGTTTCGAATACGTTTGGAGTTGCGAAAACGTCGCATGGGTGGCATTTCAGTGGAAAGAGTACTCAATGTTCAGGGTAAACAATTCCGTGCCGTCTTTCTGTCCACGGTTAGAACAAGAAGAACTTGTTTACCTAGTAATATTTCAGGAGCGGCCCCTGGATTTCCCGGTCACGCTAACAACTCTGGCGAAGATGCTGATTATGGCTTTTTGAGTAACTCCAAACTGTTGAATACCGCCATAACCAGAGCCCAAAGTTTAGTAGCAGTTGTAGGAGATCCTGTAGCCTTGTGTTCAATAGGTCGTTGCCGAAAAGTTTGGGAACGTTTTATAGAAATTTGTGATGAAAATAAATCTTTATTTGGCTTGACCATGTGGCAGCTGAGATCTCAATTAGATGGCGTGGAATTAAAACGTGGTTATGTTTTAAATCCTCTAGCGCCAGAGTTCATACCACGCTCTCTACAACCCGAGGCGTATTTAAGAGACCAGGCTGCGATGTATTTAGCAATGGCTGCTAACAATCATCATCCTATGGGACCTCATCCAGGCCACCATCATGGTCCCGGTGGGATCGGAGGTCCTCATCCCAGTTTATTAGCATCTGGTGGTGCTGGTCAAATGCCCCCACACCATGCCGCTCAGCAAATTCCTCAAATGTATGGTCCTCATACGGCGGCCGCTGCTGCTTACAACGTTGCTGCTGCTGCAGCAGCCGTTATGATGAATCAGGGCATGGTAACCGGCAAAGGAGGTCATCATTTTCACGGCCATCCTAATCATATGCCCATGCGAGCAATAGGTCCGCCTCCTTCTGCCGGAGGTACTCAACAACAGCCTCAGCCACCTCCCTCCATGAGTGGGCAACAATTCAACCCGCGAGGGCCACCCCCACCAGCAGTACACTTAGGTCAACCCCCAGCACCTGGAGGAGCCAATCAATTCTCGCAATACATGCCCTGGCAACATGCCCAGCAACTGCGTCCTTCGGGTGGAGGAGGCAATTTTTCTGCAGGAGCTGGTCAACAACCAGGAGTTCCAACATCCCAAAATCCAAATGCCAGTCTATGGGGACCTCCGCCACAAAACAACCCTTGGAGTGTATTACCAAAACAGTCTCAATTGCAGCAGCAACAATCCTCCAACGCCACAGGAACAAATGGTCGTCAAATGCCACCCCAACAAGCTGGGCAAAATATGCGAGGTAATAACGTACCTTTGCAGCCACCTCCGCCCTTGCCGAATCAGCAGCAACAACAACAAATGCGAAATAATCCTAATGATTTGGGTTTTTTAGCCAATAAGGCTTTATATGCAGGCAAGCAACATCCAAGCCAAGGAGGTGGCCAGGTACCACCCCCTCAAAGCCACGCTAATTTTGCCGCTTTTGGGCAGGGAAATGTACCACCACCGCCACCCACCCAACTTCAAATGATGAATCAAAGAAGTATGAGTGGCATACCAAATGGTCCCATTAGCCCAATGGATCCCTTTATGCCCAGGCCACCAACTGCGGGTGGGGCTCCCGGCCAAAACGCATTTTTTGGACAAAATAACATACCAGGACAACTTAAGGATAAAGACTTTCAATTTCTTAACAATGTACACGTACCGCTTAACATCGGGGGCAGCATGTTTCAAGCGCAACCTCCTCCTAACGCAATGGTGGGTGCAGCTAATAAACAACAATCTCCTACGGCTTTAAGGTTTCCTCAACCCCATGAATATGCCTCTCTATTGCCGCCAAATATCAATATTTACGAAATGGCATTTGAACCAAAAGAATCGCAATACAAATGGTACTTAAAACTATTGGAGACTCAGGGCCAAGAAGCTGCTAATAAATTCACTGAAGTCTTAAGACAAGTTAGTGCAATGTTGCAGCAGCAACAGCAACAACAGCAGCAGCAACCGCCACAGGTAAATAAACCACCTCCCCCGCACTTGCATCAGCCGTACATGAATGCTGGTGGTAATTCAGCAATAAACACCGGCCAGCAACAGTTAATGCCGCGTGATAATTTCATGCAACCTTTGATGAGCTACCAACAGCAACAACAACAACAGCAGCAGCAACAGGCTCAACAACAAAGGAGTATAAATACTTACATGGGTCCTACCGGCACCGGAAATCTAATGCAACCTCCACTCAATATCTCAACGATAAATGATGAAACTCCTCCTTTGGATATAAATTTCAACCAACAAATTGATATGGTTTTTAACTCCATCATCAATGGCAATGAAATTAGCCAACCCATATTACGTGATCTCTTTGGTGTAGGTGGTAGTAGTGGAGCAAACAATGCATCCGCAATAAATGGTGATTTGCTGTTGAATACAAGCCATACGTCCTCAACAAATTCTATCATGAGTGGCAGTAAAATGTTTCCTTCTATTGGGGGTAACGGCCAGCAACCAGGTAATATTGCAAAAATGGGTGGTCCACCAAATATGATGGGAATGCCGCCAACGCCACAACAACCACAGAATGCCGCCAATCATCATGGCGGTTATATGGCAAATAGTAAGTACAGGTTTTTAATTGATTATTAGAATTATAAAATCAAAATTGATATTTATAATCCTCATTTAAATTGTAAAAAAAATTCACTTTTATTTTTAAGATCGTTAAAAATCATCTATAGAAAGAATATTCAAGAAAAATCTTTATAAAAATGCTGTAGCCTAAGGCTAGTTTACACTAACACAAATTGTATTTATAATATCACACTAAGGTCCGTTTTCACAACTTATTGATAGCTAAAGGTAGGATTTTATTGGCCATTTAAAAAGTGTTCCATTATTACAACTTTACTTTAACCTACAGTGCAGGATGAGCCTTAATTAACTTTATCGCTCACTTTAGGTTAAAGTTATGTTTTAATAATGGAACACTTTTTATAAGGCCGGTTAAAGACTACTTTTAGCTATCGTTAAGTTGTGAAACCCGGCCTAATAGTGTAAACAAGCCGTTAGTAGTTTGGTAAAAAATTTATTCATTCATATAAAAAAACCCCCAAATTAAAAAACAACGAAAAAAAATGTTTAAACCCTAGAAATTGTGAATCACGTAGAAAGCCATTAAATCAGAAAAAAGCTTTTTATTCACAAAAAAAAAAAAAAATTGAGAAATTTTCTTAAATCGGTCATCAGGTCTATATCGGAGAACATTATTGTGCCTGGGTCTATAAAAAGAAACCGTTGTTAAATACAAAATCTCTACAAATTAGAAAAAATTATCTAAAAATGCAAAAATGAAGATTAAAGTTTTTGCTACAAAATTCCAAACCTGGAAAAATGTCGTTAAAAATGTTCTTAAAATTCTCACACCACGCCTTAACGACACATCAATTCAATAATATTAACAATTTAAGTGTTAATGTTCAGTTTGGGACTGCTGATGTAAGTGTTTTAACATCGTGGTTAGGCAATCTGTCTTGAAAGCGCGTTTGCACTATAATATCTTGACAAAATTTAATGGCTTGTGTAAACATGGTGTTTAAGGCATATAAAATTTTATAATTTTTAGTTCAAAAATTAAAAAAAAAACCGTAGCTGCGGAAACAGTTTAAAAGTGGTGTCTCTACTTTGAAGTCGTTATATATTTTATTTTTAATTATTCACTAAAATTTTTATTTTTTAGATGCAATTATGAATAACAAGGATTATTTGATGGGTCCATCAGGCGGCGGTTCAAGCTCATCAAATTCTTCCTCTGTTCCCCTCTACAGGCGTCAGGGCTTAACCATGGGCAATGGCCATCATCACTTAAATAGTACTGGAAATTCTAGTGCCTCTACTGGAGGACATTCTATTTCCTCCTCTACGCCTGATAATATGCTAACTGGAAGTCCCAATGATATTTTGGCTGGCCTTACAACAGGATCAAGTACTCTAATTGAGGCCCTATTTCAGCAAGATCAACAGCAAAACAGCACCACCTTACAAAAATTATTTTACAATAATTTTAATGCTACAGGCCTAAAAACCGATATGGATTTGTTTATGGGCAATAATCCTTTTGTAGCTGGTCTCAGCGATGGCATTAACAATACATTTCATACTCAAAGTTTCCAACAACAGCAACAACAAACTAATAATTTACCACAACAACATCCTGCCAATAATCCGGCAGTAAGTAGCGGTGATAATCGTAACACCACTTATGCAGCCGTCTTAAGCCAAGGACCCCAACAACAGGATGCTGCTGCCCTTCAGCAACATCACAACCACCAACATAATTTCCAACAACACAACCCCATGCTAACTAATATAAGTGGCAATGGTTTAGGTCTAACCGTAGGAGCAGCTGCCAATAATGGTGGGGATTCGGGAGAAAAGGATCCCTTTGCAGCCATACGTGAACTAGGTCAAGGTACGAATGGTTTTTATAATTATTTTCAATAAAAACTTAAAATTTGTAGAATTTCGTAAAAACAAGTTTCTTGTTTAATGGGAAAAGGGGGAATCTTAAATTCTAGACCTTGCTGGTGCTTAAAGAGTAACAAAAAGCTTTTTTGCTAGCAAGAGAGTAAGAGAGACAAAGAAAAAATCGGCAAAGGAGAGAGAGACATAAAAATTAGCTTTATTTTTTTGGCTAACAACAATTTAAGATTATTTTTTTATTATGAATTTATCTTTACTACTATTAAACATTTTTATTAATAACTACTTTATTTAGATTTTAACTAAAATTTAAATGTATTGTATTTCTTTTAGGCTTGAAATTATTTTAATATTATTAATATTAATTTTCTTCTTTTTTACTTTTTTCGTTAAGTGAAAAAAGCTTTGAAACTTTTAAGCACCAACCTCTAATAAAATGACAGACATGACTTTCCCTTTAACAAGAAATTTTGCTACAATTTGAATATTTGTGTTAAGTCGTTAAGTGGCTTTATGTTCTCTTTTTTTTGATTATGAATTATTATTAAAATAATTTAGTTATTAAATATGTTTAATAAATAACAAGATATATATATACAAATATATATATATATATATACATAAAAATGAAAAAACGCAAAAAAAAAACAAAAAAAAATAAAAACCAACCATTTAATGTTAATATAACAATTTGTAAGAATATTAAGCAAAAAATATATATAAAATAATACTGCACAGTAACAAAAAAAAATATGTAAAATAAAAAAAATAATTAAGTTAAATCTTGAAAAAATTAAAATGTTAATTAAAACAAAGTTTAAGTGTTAAATTTTGTAAATTTTACACCAAAAGCTGATTATTTGATTTTTTTTAACAAAAAAAGCATTTAGGAGAGTTTTTTTTTTATATTATGTATAAAAAAAACTTTTTAGAAACAACCATTTTTTCAATTTACTTTATAGTCACTGCCTGTTTTTTAGAGCTTTAAAAACTGCAATCAAAATGATTTCATTCTTTGATTTCAAATTAGAAATCACAAGATACTTTGTGATTGCAATCATTTTAAAATCATTATTTTAAGAAAATTTAAAAATTAATTGAAATCCTGCGATTTCAATAAATTCCAGAAGATATTGATTATGATTTCATTTTGATTTCAATCTGATTGTAATTAATTATTATTTTAATTCAGGGTTTAAAACAATGAAGTCGAAACCAAAAACTGTCGAACAAAAAATAAAAATTTGTGTAAAACTACTGGCTTTTTAAGTTGGTTTCACAGCGATTTTTTTTTTATTTAATGAATCAAAAGTAAAAGCAACAGATTTTTTTTTCCAATGACAAAGGAAGAAGTGGAAGAAATTGCAGGCACTTAACTTTCTGTTAATAGATATCGATATCAGGAAATTGGTAATTGTGTATTAACATTTTTCAATGGATCGATTACGGATAGCAGCATAACTGAAATTGAGTTGCCAGCAGCGTAATTTGGCAATTCCGCTCATGTTAAAATATGAGAAAAAAAAATGTTTAAAGTTTATAGAAATTAAATTAAAAAAAATCGTATATTTTTCGAATTTAAAATCAAATTTGAGATATTTTATAAATTTTATATCCAAAATTTTAGTTTAACTGTAACGTAAAGTAAAATTTGTAATTTAATTTGGATTTAATTTTTTTTTATTTTCAATTTAGATTTAAATAAAGTTTTCAAATTTCTTTTGAATTTTTATTCGAATTGAAAATTTTAATTTAATTGAGATTAAAATAAAAACTAATTATTTTATTTGCATTCGATTGAAAATTTTCAATTTGGTTTCATCAGTTGTTTTTAATTTTTGCAATTTTTAATTTTTCTGAAATTCTTAGTTTTATATTAGAAATTTTTAATAGTTGTTAAAGATCTTCAATACGTGAAAAAATTTTCAATGCTTACATCTTTTTTTTCATAAAAAATAAATGAATTTTCAAACGTATTTTTAAACAAAATTTCCATAATAACTTTCAGTAAAATAGAATTTTAAAAAAATGTTTTTTATGAATACAGTTTATACTGTTAAAAATTTTCAATATAAAGTTCTGAAATTTGTACTGTAACTACTATATTAAAGTTATCCGTTAAATATGAAAAATATTTAATACTACTCGGAGTTCGTATTTTAAAACAAAACAATAAACTTTTTATCAAAATGTACTGGGAATTTTTTAAATTCTGGGGGCATTCGATATTGATCTGAATTTATATTCAAATTGTATTGTAATGTCGTTAATTTGTCGCTGATTTTTTAATATAAAATTGGTCAACTTTTGTCCTTTTGTTTTACAAAATTAACTCATGAAAGTTTTTAGCAATTCTAAGTTCTAATGTTGAAAAGTTAGTTTAAAAAAAAAACATATAGAAAATTAATTTTTTTTTTAAATTTTAGCTTATAATTTTGTTTTATATTTTTTTAGGTAAGTGTTTGTAATTTTAAAATAAAGTTTTGTAATAAGAGGCAAATTTCTAGTTTAAAAGTTCATAAAAAATTCTGTTTTCTATAAAGGCAAATTTCAAATAAATATTTTTGTTATAATTTCTATTTAATTAAAAGTTATTAATTTTTCTGAACATATAAAAACTGTTTTCTTTTTTATGAAAACAACTGTTTAATAAATTTAAATCATTATTTACTTATTGCTTACCTTGATTTTAAAATCAATTTTAGTGTTTCTCAAACTTTAAAGTTTTTTTTTATTTTAGGTTTAAATCTAAATTTTTTTTTTTAATTTTTCAAATAATCAGCTTTTTGTTAAATTAAAAAAACAACTCAACTTTGTTTTATTTTGTATTAAAACAACATTTAAAAAAAAACCTAAAAAATATATAAATTTAAATAAAAAAATTAATAATAGAAATAATACAAATATTTTTGCTATAAATTACAAAAACAAAAATAAAAAATCTTAATAAGCTTAACTTGAGTTTCTCTTTAAAAAAAAGTAAAAAAAATCAACAAATAATTAAATGTAAAATAAAAACACAAAAACAATATTTTATAGCAAAAACTAAATTAATAAAAAAATAAACTAATTTAAAAAAAATGTTATAAAATCAAACAAAAAAAAAAAACTAACTAAAAAAATTTTTGCATACACTGTAAATTAAACTTAAAAAAAAAAAAAAAAACAAAGAAAAAAATATAAGCATACATACAAACAAAACAATTTATACTGTAAGATTTTTATTGTAAAACTTAAATATAGGAAGCTAAATTAAAACAACGCAAATTTATAAAAATACCTAAAAATCAAATTTTAATAAAAAAAACATAAAAAATTAAAAAAAAAACTACTGTAAAAACCCCTAATATTAAAAATAGAACTCCAACATAAAATATATATATACCTTTTAAAAACATTTATTGTAGTTTAATAAATTATCATTGTTTGCAATTATTAAAAAAAAAAACAAAAATCCTAAATTTAGTTTTAATTTATAACATTTTTTAAAAAGTTAATTAATTTATCATCATTTTTTTTCCTTTCTTAATAATAAAGAAATAAAAAAACAATAAAAAAATTACACTTTTTTATATGTATGTATGTATTTATGCTAAAATATATATTTTGTTTATTAAATTTTTCTTTTTTTTTTAAATATAGCATTAATATGTACTACATTTTTATGATTACAAACATACATAAATATTTCTTCTTTGATATTAATTAATAAAATATTTTTAATTATTGTCATTTACTAAAAGTAAAATAAAAAACAAAAAATTTACTAAAACCTATATAAATAAAAAAATTTATGAAAACATAAAATTATTACATAAAAATAAAAAAAAAAACAAAAAAAAAATGCATTAAATTGTGACAAAAAAAAATTGTAATTATTGAGTTATAAAACACATCTTTTTATTTATAAATTTAAAACTTCATTTTAATTAAATCTTAGTTTTTCTGAATACATAATTACAAAACAAAATGAATTTTTCTTTTGTTTTTTTTTTTTTTATTTTATTAAGTTGATAGTTTTTTTAATGTATGGATAGATACAGTTTTTCGTATTTATTTATAAATTTGAAAAAAATTCTTATTGCAAAAAAAATGTTGTACATATTACAAAAAAAAAACAATATTTTTCGGATAACTTCGGATACATTCAGTATCGAAAAAGCATTATATCACTACTGCCAGAATAACGCCACTGTATTTCAAAAAAATTTCAATTGAATTTGTTGCGGTGGCTTAGGAAATAAATTGTCGTCTAGAGGGAAAAAAAAAATTTTGCGTGGCCCCAGCCTATAAAAGGTTTTGGGAGGTGGCCAAAGGAACCTACTGCCACGAGTCCCGGTCATTCATTATGGGGGGGGGGGGGCACTTAAGAATTCGGAGGAACCACTCTCCGGCCCAAAATGCCGGTTCTTAGGTTTATTGTGGTTAGCAGCCGGAAACGTCACGTAACAAATTCAAACATTTTTAATATTTTTTTTTAATATTCCACCAAAGTATAAAGTTTCTACATCAATATTTCAAAATAAAGTTATCTTTATTTTGAAATATAAAAAAAATAAAAAATTTTTTATATGCCAACATATACATATACAAATATATTTGTTCCTTTAACTACCACTGGAGCATAGGGCACCCAATTAAAATTGAAAAGTTTGCTTATTTCTGGTTCCAAATCTTGAAATTATTCGAATTGCACATCAACATTTTCGTAAGTATTTCACAGACATTTTTTATACCCACACCATACTTTTAAGTATACCGATCGATCCAGAAAAACTTTCCGAGTCGTATTAACGATCTCCGTTGTGAGCAAAGTACAGGTTGAATTTTTAGAGATAATTTGGTACACAGGCTATAATCTGCGCAAGCCCCCATATAAGCTTCTTTCCGTATTTGTACGCACTAACCATCTTATGTTGGTTTTAAGATAAAATTTGATCTAAACTAATTTTATTGCAATCAAATTCATCTTACCAAATTTTATTGAAATCGGTCCTTAATTGACCATATCCCATGCAAATACTGCTTCCGAAAATAGCTCTTAATGTCACAACTTATAAATTTTTAATTTCCAAAATTAACCATAGGTCCCATATAAACCCCGTTCCTACAATCACTTAAAGCCAAACTCCATAAAGATGATGATATCTAAATAATATTTGGCACAATAATGTTCTGACAGGTCCAATGATTGCCCATGGGTACAATTGCAAAAATTTGTTCTTATATACTGTGGTGTGGGTATCATATTGTCGAGCTTGGCCGACAATACGTTCTTACTTGCTTTATATTAGTTTGACAACATTTCGCACAAAATACTGAACAGAGTACCAGGCTTTTTTTTCGAAAAATAACATTGTAAATATTTTTTATAAATTATATGGGGGATTCACAAGGTAGTCATAAAGTTGTAGTCATATAAAATAATTACATGAAATATATATGACTGCTGTGGGTTACCGCTTATAATTAAGATTTCTACTGTACAGTTGTGACGAACCAATGAACATAGCATTAACATTTTTATTTTGTTTGAAACACAACAACATTTATTTTAAACAATTGTAAAATATTATTTAGGATGTTATGACGATATGACGTGATAGCACACCTTGTGAATCCCCCAATAGATTTTTAACTAAATCGTATGTGGTGGCTACACTCTATTGCGATGCGAAAGCTAATTACCAACTTGGTACTCTCCCTCACTTTAGAAAATGAAGCAATACTGTCAATGTCAAGATATATAAAAAAAGTTTGAAACTAAAATAAGTGATGAGCCGAGTTACAGAGTTAAAAAGAGGGTTGAATATTTTATTAACCATTCTTCAAACAAAACTGTCTACAATATCCAAATTTATCATTTTACCATTGTGTTTATTTTTAATTTCTCACTTTAATAAAAAGCTTATTTGTTTTTAGAATATTTAGATTTAAAACATAAACCACTTGCAAATTATAATGTGCAGTTTTCACAATACAAATGATTGAACGTGTAGTAAAATTTCATAAACAGCTCAATTATGAAGAAAAATGCGATGAGAAAGAAAATTGTAGCAAATCTAGCAATTGGTACTCTTTAATACGTTTGCGCATATGTCTTTCGCATCTTTAATTTTTTTTTCTTTTCGTAAATCATCACTTTATTTTATTTAAATTTTCCAATTTCAAATATTTTTACACACTTTGGCATATCATTACTTCACAGTAATGACATCCGCGCCATCTTTAATTTTTAATGCCACTATTCAGTTTTTCCTTTAAAATTTTGCGAAAGTAATAGAGAGTACCAAGTTGGCAAGTAGCTTTCGCATCGCAATAGAGAGTAGATCCCCCGGGAGTTTTCTCCCTTCTCCAAATTTTCCTATGTAAATTCAATTGTAAAAAACTCGCGGGGAATTTGTATGAATAAAACTTCCCCGGGAGTTTTCTCCCTTCTCCCTTTTTTTCTATGTTAATTCAATTGTAAAAATGGGAAAAAAAACTTCCGGGGAATTTGGCTGATAAACAACTGGGTGCTTTTCATATGAATATAAAACTTCCCCGGGAGATTTCTCCCATTTTTTCTATGTTAATTCAATTGTAAAAATGGGAAACGGAAACAACTCCCGGGGAATTCGTATTCATAATTGGGCTGATAAATTTAACTATACGTTGTGAAAACCGTACACAAAAAAATATCTTTTTGTAGTTTAAAAAAATGTATAAAATAAGTAAAAATAATTATAAAAAACTCAGTGTAATTAACAATACTATATTAAAAAGCAAACAAATCTATGTATGTATTTCAGTAATTTTAGTAATAAAAAAATTTTTAAAAAATTAATTATATATGAAACAAACACAAGAAAAAGTTATAAAAAAAATAAAAAAAGATCCCAAAGGGACAAGCTGAAAAAGTTTTGAAGTTTTACTGGTGAATACTAAAACATTAACATTGAAGTTTATACAAAATGTTTAATTTTATTTTTTCTAAAATTTGCAGAATTCTTATTTTAAACTTAATAACTAAATTAAATAAAGCGTTTATGCTTTACAGTTTTGTAATATTAAACGGGACAATATAATGTGGATATATCTTGTTTAACTTCATCAAATAAATCTTTATAATCATCATTTTCACGTACTAATAAAGCGACCGTACCACGTCTTACTCCCATGGCGACACCCAAATCAGATCGGCTGGGTGTATAAACATAAGGAATACCTTTTTCCTCACAAACAGCAGGCAGATGACACATAATTTCGATGGGGGTCACATCACCAGCAAATATAACCAAACTGAAAATAAAGAAAATGTTGCAATGGAAACTCGGTTTAACAAAATAAATTTTTTTCTTCTAACTTACCCAGTTTCTCCTTTACGTAGTCTGGTCTGTACATCCTTAAGACCATTGCGTAGGAAAGTTTTATGTTTCAAGGCCTTTTTGACTAGTTTGTAGCATTTCTTTGCTATCTTTTTAGAGGCCATGGGTTGGGAAACAGCATTTACATATTTGAGTTTATCATCATAGTTATCTTCCTCCTTAATACTAACACTACCAACTTCAGCAACACTTTCGTCAACCGGTTCCTTCTTAATTTTGCCCATTTGATAAAAAATTATAACAATTCACAAGATTTTCAAGTTTATTTTCTTCCTTACACCAACACGTGTGTTAATTTATAAAGAAATTTTAAAGTAGTGGTGTTGTTGTGGTTATAGTTACTTAAGTAATCGGTTATTTTATGGAAGAGTGAAAAATCAGTATTGCCAAGGTTTATTTACATATAAATATACCTTGAGTATTGCTAAGTCTGCTTTTACACGTTTCATCATTTGATGCTCAACTCTTGTGTTTTTAGGTGAGAGAAGAAAGAAGAAAGGGGGTTAGTACGGAGATGCCTGTACTCGGTCAGTACGCTTTGTGTTTTTATTCGTTGGTATATGCACAACGATGGCTGCATGTAATTTTTTTCTTTTCGTTTTCTCTTTGATTCGCTATTAATAAAATTGTTGTTGTTTTGTACCGAAAAAAGTTGAAACCGGTTGCTGCGTGTGAATATATTGGCATCTTTAAAAGGGAATTGAATGGAAGTTGAGCATCAAAAGATGAAACGTGTAAATTCAGACTAAATAAGTGTAATAAAAAACCTGTTAAATAACACTGCAGCTACACGTAAATGGCGTTTGCGCGAAACGCCTGCTGATTGTTTTTGACATTTCTACTAGGGAATGGTAAATCGATTTCGATTCCAATCTAAAATCGATTTTGTGGTAATAAAAATCGATTTTTTGCAATCGAATTTACGTATCCGGTTTTATACTGAAATCGATTATTGGGCTTTTAAAACCGATTTTTTTATTTTTATCAAAATTTTAGGAATTTTTAATTTTAATCTTAATTAAATCGATAAATTATTGGCATGCACAATATGTAGGTAGAATGTTTATGCAGTTTTCTAAGTTTAAAGCTGTAGTTTTACGTATTTACCTATTAGTACCTTTGGTAAACTTTCAACTTTAATATAGGGGTTCTTGTTCTTCAAAAATTAAAGCCATCAATGGACAGTGAATAAACAGTCCAAACATATCGTACCGAAACAAACACTGAAAATCAGCTTTGTGAAAATCAACATATTATAGAAACACAACAGGTGAATTAAGCCAAGGCATTCCTGTGGAAATACGCTAATATTCAAACAGACCAGTGTGTGAGTGAATATTTAATCTAGTTATAATCAGAGTAAAAAACAAAAAATTATCCTAACAAATACGAAATTACAAATAAATAAATCTGCATCTTTCCGACATCAATAACATGCAAGCGTTTGTTTTCTAAATCTTAATCTTAATAGTAACTTAGCAAAGAAATAGTCGCTTCCGATCAGCAACTATTGTAATAATCCTTTTCAATGCTATCCATAAATTCAGGCTTCTCACAGAAATCAATTCCGATCAAAAGTGATTTCGTTTTATGTGAAGCAAGATACAAAATCACTTTCGGTCGGAATTGATTTATGTATGTGACAGGTCTGATTGACTACACAAGAACACAATTTTAATGTGATATGTACATACATATCTCACTTGTTCCTTTAAAGGCCATCTCAAAATTTACACATGTTTACTTTTTGCAGGTAAATTATAAACAGTTGTCATATCTATTCACTGTAAAAATCTTAGTTCAATTTCTCTAGTTGTTTGCCAAAATGAAAAAATGCTGGTGTATCACCCTTTGTGATATAAGAAATTTTCGATTTCAAAAACCGAAATAAAAAGTCGATCGAAAAATCGAAAATCGATTTTGCAATCCATTTACCATTCCCTAATTTCTACCATTTTTTACACAAAGAAATACTTTTGTTCGTGACATATTTATCATTTTTTCACAAATAAAAAGCGTGTTGTTTTTCAATTGTTGGATTGTTGTAGTTACGCGTGACCTACTATTTTGGCCAAGGTATATTATAGCAGGATATAATATGTGAGAGAACGTCGGCAGAAAGAACGAATTTCTTCATGTTAATCTTAATTTCAAACAAGGGGAACACGTATGTTATAATCAAATGATTCTCGTACAGTAAACTTGTGTATTTTTTTATTATTTTTTTTAGTTTCTTCTATTTTTTTTAGTTTAAAATATTGTTTTTTTAAACACTTATCACAAGATTTTCACTATTTGCACTAAAAAACTAAACATTTTAATAATGCGTCTTCCCAGCAAACAATATGAGTCCTAAAAGAGTATTTTAGGACTCCTTTTTATGTGCAAAACGCTCAGAAAAAAGCTCCTAAAACCCTCAGATATGAGCATGTTTTCCTATGAAACCGTCAAAAAATGTTGTACCTTCCTAACCAAATTAAAAACAGACTTATTGATCTCTATAACCGTATCTTAGCCAATTCCATCCCTTCATTTTATAAAATAAGCACAATAACTCCCATTGCTAAGCCAAATGCCGATAAAACAAAACTAGAATCCTATATACCAATATCCCTTAATCTATGTGCCTCAAAATTAATTGACAAGATAAAAGCCAACCTTTTATGGTGGTTTATCAACACCAATAAATTAATTTGTACCCAACAAATTGGATTAAGAAAGGGCAAATCCATCGCTGACGCTTTACTATTCATTGATCATTTAATTTCGAACTCCCTATCACACAAAAAATATTCACCGATTATATCCCTAGATTTCTCCAAAGCTTTCGATAAAATAGGATTCCACAGCATAATGGGGGTTGGGTCCTAAAATAATAAAATACATTAAAAATTTCTTATCACATAGACAAATACGAGTCAGAGTTCAGAATAACTTTTCCAAATTGTTTTGGCCTATGAGGCTTATTATATTACTTTTTTTTGTGAATAAATAAATAAATTGGATCCCTTACACTCTTTCAGTAACTCTCTTCCTTATAGCTTATAATAAATTAAGCGAGAAACTTTTAGCTGTGAAACAATACAAATTCTGTATTTTATATCATTAAAAAAAATGGAAAGGAGAAAAATGGAACCATTGATATCAGCTCAATAATTAATCATATTGAAAATTGGTGTAGGATATTAGGCGTAATATTTAATAATAAATTCAATTGGAATGGACATATTCAACATATTACAAAATACCTAAATCAAAGATTGAACATAACAAAATGTGTATCAAATTGCAAATTTCAGTTTAACCTATACTCCCAAATATATGTAATTAAATCGTTGATCTTATCTAAAATTCACTGCGGCATTTATTTTTACGGGTTTTCTCCTAAGACGAATCTTAGGAAAATTAAAATAATACTAAACTCTGCCCTTAAAATAACATTTAAAGCTTAATAATCCACACCAATCTACAACATGCCAATTGAAACGAGCAAAGATAACATTTCTTATAGTGTAACAACTACCGACTCTATTATAAAAACATCCATACTGTTTTCATATTCTACTGTGTTCACAGCAGAGATAGTGGCAATATTTGAAACAATTAATTTCTAACCCCAAACTTTAACATACACGATATTTCAAGCCAAATTAAAAACATATTAACCAGACGGGAAGATCCTTTCTCTGGAACATCGGACTGGTATAAAATGATTAACCGGACTAAGTTGAATGTAGGAGATTATCTTAATTTTAATTACGGCTCTTTAGACAGCAGGTCATGTGTAAAACTAAGATTTGGACACACATTTTGCACACACAGGCATTTATTCGAACACAATTTTGCTAACATATGCGCTTATTGCCTTTCGGAACTCATTTCAGTAGAACACATAATAAAATATTGCTCTAAACATAGCTCAATGCGAAATCGAATCTTCAAAAATGATCCAATTACTTATCTTTTCAACCCATCACGGGAAAATATACAGGCGGGAACCAAATTTTTAAAAATTTCTAAAATATTTAAGATCTATAGAATCTGAAGGGAATACTTAACACCACTAACACAATTGTAACTTATTAATTTTGATCATAAGAACAGACTAAGTTTAGGACCTATGTAGTCATAGCCATAACATGTCTAACAAACACGTCTGTTTTGTTTGTTGGTGATCGGGGTAGAGAAGAAAGAGGGGTTGCTAAACAGACATGAAATTAGTTTTCATATGAATTTTTATATTTTCAATTAATTGGACTATATGATATGAAAAGAGACATGTTTGGAAAAACATCGTGAAAAGACAAAAGGTTTTTGGGAGCATGTTCAAAAGAGAATGTCAAAAACAGACGACTGAAAAGACACCGTGTAAATGCCTGCATATTATTTGGAAAATTTACAGCCATTGCAAAATTTGTATCTGATTTTCCATCCCTGATTTCAAAGTTCATAGTACTAAAATTTACAACTCTTACCAGTGCTGGTAACTGTTTTTAAATAATTTCAGATGTTTGCTAGAAATTTTTTTAACTTCATTATCAAATAATCAGTTGTCGAAGTTGGTCGCACGTGTGCCAGAAAACGCCAATAAAACTCAAAAAAAGTTTTTGCACAAAAAGCAAATTGTTTTTTTCCTTAAACTTAAATACAATTTAGAGAAATGGTGAGTTTTTATTACCAGATTTACAAAATTAATTGATTTGTATGTAATTAAATGAAAGTTTTTGAGAACATTCTCGATGTTTCTATGATGTTTGTTAATGATTAAAGAAAAGATGTGCGAGGCCGGTATGAGCTCAACAACAATGTGTTGTGTAATATAGAATCGTTTGGAAGTTTTGGCGATAACTTTTAATATAGTTTTAAAGAATTTCAAATTAAATAAAATAAATTTTAAAGATATTTAGGAAAATTCTCTAAAATATATACATATGTATATATAAAAAACAATTAAGTTTTTTTTATGTGTTTTTTATGAATAGGCTTCCAATGCTGTTAAGAGAATTATCCCCATGTTGGACCGCATTTTGATACAACGTGCTGAGGCTTTAACCACTACCAAGGGCGGTATTGTTTTACCTGAAAAAGCCCAAGGTAAAATGATGCACGGTACCGTTGTTGCTGTTGGTCCCGGTGCCAGAAATGTTGTAAGTATTTTTTATTTGCTTTATGTTGAAATTATTCAAAAATCTTGTTTGTTTTACGTTACAGCAGACTGGCGTTAATATTCCTATGGATGTCAAAGCTGGTGATCGCGTTTTGTTGCCCGAATATGGTGGCACTAAAGTTGAATTGGAAGACAAAAAAGAATACTTGTTGTTCCGTGAATCTGATATCTTAGCGAAAGTTGAATAGACTTAATTATCAAACCAGCATTTTTTGTAAATTAATCATAACTTTTATTTCTTTTGTAATCATCAGAATCAATTTTTGTCATTTTTTTACTTTTATATAATTTCTATGTAATGTTCTTTTGAAATATTCCAAACAGCCTAAATTGTTTGTAAATTCCATTATATTTTAAAGAAAAGAAAATATGTTTGCCCTAGAAATATTTTATCCCTTTTAATCTAGGACAGATTAAACAGGTTTTGCATTTTATGTAAAAGAATGTAAATAAAACGGTTTTACGCTTTATTTAAACAGTGTGTCATTTTTAAAGCAAATATAATTTGAATAAAATTAATTCCCCCAGAGTTGTTTCCTCTTCTATTTTTCATATGTAAATTAAATTGAAAAAAGGAATTTTTATTAACAAATGGGATGATTAGATGAAATTTTTTGTTAACCTGCTGGGAAGCCAAAAGTGAATTATATAGGGTGAGAGCAAACCGCCTTTTTAAATGCATTCTACAATTCAACCTTATAAAATTGTGCAATAGGTATCTCTGAAGGTGCACCAAAATTAATCGATTCGTTCACAACAAGCAAACTGCATCGTTAAAGCCAATGATACATTTTTCGGGTGTGATCTAGAATCCGAATCCACTTGAAAGTGGAGTACTTCAACATTTTTGGTGTTCTGCGTTTCACATCCACGTGTTTTTATTCGTTTTCGATTATAGTAAGGGGTTGATAAAAGTAAAACGAATCGACTATTTTTAATATGTGATAATTTTACCAAAAAAAATTTAGCTTTTTATCCAATTTCATTAAAAATATATCGTTACCTAAAACACAAAAGGCCCTAACTAATCCAAAATTTAAAAACGACATTAATTTTGATGCAATTATTATTTACCGATCTTAAATGATCCATTTTATGGCTTATTTGAAATATTAAAAATTTTCGCGAATTTTCGATATTTTTGTATATTTTTGTTTGTTATTTTTCCTCATTTTTTTTTTAACCTATTTATCGATTTCACTTTGGAATTTTTCGCGTATTTTAGCCATGTTCGCGATAAAAGCAATTTTTTTCAGGAGGCTTATTCTGAATTGCGATTCGAAAATCAATGCGATGCGAAAATACATAATTGCGAACAATTGCTATTCTGTTTTGCGATTTTCGCAAAGTTTTTTTTTAATCGCATTTCAAATGCGAAAAAGTGGCAAGTCGGTATTCTACATTGCGAAAACAAATGTCAAACACATGTCAAATTCGCAAAATTTATTCGACAACAAAATAGCATTCGCAAAGTACAAACATGTAAGTGAAAGATAATATTTTATTTATTTATTCATCATATATTTATTATTTAATTTAGGGAAGCTAGCAATAAGACCAACAAACCGCGTCAATTTGAAATAATGATAGAATTTATGAATAAGCACAGCCAATTAGCAGAGACCATTTGAAAACACCAAAAGTACGTCAGTCGGCAAATTCTTTGTGACAAACCACCACCGTGAACCACAGTGCCACAGAATCCATTTTTATTATTTTTTTCTTACAGAATGTCCTAAATAAATTTTATAAACAATTTTCACAGCCAAACACAAACAATCTATTTATTTTTAATTTGACGTTTGTTGTCACTGACGTTTATTTGAGCAGCGTTGCCACGATTTTAAATAAATTGCGAATGCGATTGCGAAAGTCTAACAGAATACCAATTTTCTTTCGCATCGCATTTCATTTGCGCATCGCATTGATTTGCGCATCGCAATTCAGAATAAGCCTCCAGGTGATTCTTTACAGCTTTCACGATTTTTAATAAAAATTAGACTTTGCTATCATGCTACGGTTAGCAAAGTAGAGATATATAGGATTTGAGAAAACCAAGTTATGAATTATGCGGATTCAAACAATTTTTCGATTTCAATTCGAGTCGAAACCAAGAACATACCTGTTTAACTTTGACTGCAAATTGATGATATTTTGTAACAAAAATTCCTTATGACCTATGAAGATTTTTTTATATATTTATTTGTATTATTTGTCTGTGAAAAAATAGAAAAAAAAATAAGAGAAAAATTCTATGCTTTACAAAAAATTGGAATTTGACTTAGAGGGTGTGTGTGAAACGGTAGCTAAGTTCTATAGTGAATTGAAATTGTCAAGAATTTCTACGCTAATGTCAAAATTTATACTTGCCCCCAGGGCTAGTGAAATTTTCTTCACCTCAACAGTGTCAAAATTTAACTTTCATTAGTACTTTGCTACCGTTTCACACACTCAGAATACATATTCGAATACAGTAGACGCTCAGAAATTCGAAGTCTCAGAAATTCAAATCAGTCGCCCTAATTGTGTTTGGCGTATTTAAAATACGCCTACGACTGTTTGGTAATAGATTAAAGGAAATAAGTTCACGTTCTCTTTAATCTATTACTAAACAATCGTTGGCGTATTTTAAATACTCCAAACACAATAAGGTTGAGTAATTTCATTACATTTGGCGCTCTAAAATTAGAATCCAAAATTCGAATTTCCGAGCGGTTTTTTTCTTTTTTGTTGTAAACACAAAAATTTTGACAGTTTAGTTTAACCAAATACAAAGTAATAAGGAGAATCCCATTTAAATAGATGATTTACAGATCTTGTTGATGGTGTTAGACAAGGTATATTTACACACAAGGTAAAATAGTTGGCTCATATGTTTGTCAACTGTTTACCTAAGTTGAAACCCAAACGTCAAATTTCCTGTATATGGGCCAAAATTTGTACATGTGTGCGTTAAAGTTATATGAAGAAACTCGGTTATTTTTATAGAGCAGCATGTCTACACTCCCAAATGAGTCTACCTTGTGTTAATGTAGCTTGGTGTTGCAGTTTAAGTCAGTTTTTTGGTGTTTGTATATGTATACCACAGAATACTGTGATGTATACTGTTTAACATTTATTAAAATAAGAAAGTGAAATAAAATGTCAAACAAACGTAACTCCACGTTTACAACTGACATGATTTGCTGTTATAACATGATGTTATAAAAGCGTTGTTAAAACATTTGCATTAACAACCGTGTTATAACATGAGAAAACCTCTAACATGAGTCTATACTCAACACTAACATCATATTAGTGTTAATGTTAAACATTTCATGTCAGTTGTAGACTGCATTTAAGAAAAACACTGTGTTTACAAGACAAATTAAAAATTGTGGAAAATATTGTTTTCTTTTTTAATTTAGTTATACATAAGTACATATGTACCTATACTATTCAAATTATACATGAACTGAATTATTTTTTGTTATAT
Organism: Pollenia labialis; assembly: GCA_949318255.1. NCBI lineage: Eukaryota > Metazoa > Arthropoda > Insecta > Diptera > Polleniidae > Pollenia > Pollenia labialis. The sequence continues at coordinate 5,930,858 of OX439140.1, forward strand.
TTCGTTGTTTTTTATAGTTTTTATATTAAACAAACTAAATTGAAAAAAAAACATAGTTTTTTACAAGGTATATTTACACAAGGTAAACTCGTTGGCCCATATGTTTGTCAGCTGTTTACCTAAGTTGGAACACCAATGTCAAATTTCGTGTATATGAGCCAAAATTTGTACATGTGTGCGTTAAATTTATATGAAGACAATTTTGACAATTCCGTTCCACACGGTTATTTTTATAGAGCAGCATGTCTACACTCCCAAATGAGTCTACCTTGTGTAAATATACCTTGGTTTTTTATATCTTTATGGTCAAATTTACCTAAATTTGTGTATAAAAAAAAAACCGAAATACAAATCGCCCTAAAAAGAAAGTGGTTCGAATTTCCGAGCGTGTACTGTAATATGAAAATGCATATAATAAATGTTACTCACCATGAGAAATAAATTCCCAGATTCTATTTGTTAGAAAAAATTACTTTATTTTTAAATTGGCTAAGCCATAAACTTGGTTCATAACAGATCTTTCATTAATACCGGGTAAAGTTTGGACCACAGCTCTTTCGCGGGAAAGTTTTACCAAGGCCTCGAATGAACGGGGCTCCCATATAGCCAAATCTGATAAGATTTTTCTAAAATAGTAAAAGCCTTCATGAATAATAATAAAACCGGGTAGATTATGTATGTGTGTCAATTCATTCTTACGAAAACACTTTCGAAACTATTGATTTTGTACATATAACATGACCTGAAATAAGCTTACCTATTTAACAAAATATTGCTGCGCGTAAGACCCTCTTTAAAGGCATCCAAGTTAACACCATACTGTTCACAGCCGGCTTGTACTCTTGTGGTCCATAACTAATATAAAAACATTTTTACACGAAAAAAATCATAAAATTCTATTAACTTACCGCCGCCATATCCAATTTCTTCAACTTCCTGCCTTTGGTTGCATATACCAATGCTCTGTGTACATTGCGTACGGCTATCGAAAAAACATTCCTTCTGCGACCACGAAAGTGCTAAAAATTTGATTTATTAACAAAACGATGTTAACCAGGTAATTCTTGTTTAGCTTACGGCTGCCATTTTAAATATTTTTCGTTTACGCCAAAATTCATCTGGCCCTCGAGCTCTTACACACATAGCTAAAGTTGGTGACACCATATCTGTAAATTTCTTTTAAGTTTTCGATAAACTTTGCCGAACAAATTTTTGATTTTATTTCCCTCAAAATTTATTTTGTTGTTTTACATAACCTTATTATTTTTTACGTGGATGGGTAAATGGTTATCACAGCTGTTGAAGCTGCCATATTTACAAAAGTTACGCTACTACGACAAAGTAATCGATTAATGAGAAATAAACTTGGCACTTCTTTGATTTTAAAATAAGTTTGGGTACGTTCGTAAATGCAGTTGTTGCGCATCAGTTGCGCATTATATCAGAGATAATTATTGCGACACATATTGCAGTATATGTCAAAATTATGTTATCTTTAATGTAGACAGCAATTTTTTCTACATATTTATTGCCGGCAATTTAGGTTGTAATAATTGTTAGTGAACTTTCGTTGACAATTATTGCTAACGCTGGGTCTCCACGTAGCAATTTTTATTGCTAAGTACAAGCAAAAACGTCGGCAGAACAATGGCAATGGAGACCCGGGGTAACATAAAATCCCAAATCTGGTTGTCAATTGAAAAAAGAAAAAAAATAGAAGCAAATTGTGTGAGAAAAAAAATAAATTTGTTTTTCCTATGTAAATTCAATTGTAAAAATGGGAAAAGGGTAAAAACTCCCGGGGAATTTGTATTCATAATTGCGCTGTATATCTAATCTATAGACTAAAGTTGCCATTAATTAAGAGATTACCGTTACTTGCTGGGTTTGAAAGCTACCGGACTTATATTTTTGTAAGTATGTACTTAAGATTCAAGGTTGCCAAGGTAACAAAAATTGTTTTATTACAAAAATTTTCAATAAAATGCCGAAGATGTATAAAAATATTTTAAAACATTAAAATATTGTGATATACATAATGTATTATTTTTATTATAATGAATGGACAAACGGAACTAGAAGAATCAGCCAATGCAGAATTACAACGTCTACACAGACAGGTGAGTACAGCTTAAACATTTAAGTTAAATATTAATAAATGTTTCCCTTTTTAAGCTACGCACTTTACAACTAGAGTTAAGGAGTCTTTTGGATTATAAGACCAAGCAGTTGAAAAAACAAAATCATATTATCAGTGTCTTGCAGCAGGAGCATAAGAAATTGATTAATGAAATTATTACCTTGGAAGGAGGGACACATGCCAAAAAGTTGATTTATTTACAAAATAAAGAATCGGAGGTGCAACGTATATTAGCCAATGAGCGTATAAATCTGTGGGAATTAGAGGGTCATATAAAAAAGGTATTGAGTTTTGTTCTGAAAATTTAACTCCTCGATATAAGTTTTGTCCGATTTTAAGGGTATTGTGATAGTATATAGACATTGTGTAACTTAATCTGACTAATAATGAAACTGGGTTATTATTTTATATAATTTTAAGATGGAAAAGGAAATTGATGGCTTGCGTAAATTGGAAGTACCCGATAGTTGTTATAAAGAAACAATTTGCAAAGTACAAAAAAGTGTGGTTAAATTAGAAAACCGTTTAGATGTCGTCAATAAAAAGTGTAGTGATGTCTTAACAGAGAATTCCAAATTAAGGGATTCAATCAATCATATGCTCCGGGATCGGTAAGTCAAATACTCCAAAATTTTTTTAAGTCCATTTTTTCTAAATTTTTCTTACTTCAAAGAGCCAACTTCAATGAAATGTGGCAGTCTATGGTTACTCAATTTAATGAGGGCAAAAAATACATCATAGATTTGATTGATCAATCAACAATGGCGTATGATCAGCGTGAGGAATTGTGCAATAAATTACAAGTTTTAAGAGATCGCAATGAAAATGATAAAATTATGCACATTCAGGTATTAAATATTTTCTATTAAAATTCTAAACGACTTTCAGTATTCAAATATTTTTGAAAATTTTTGTTAACAGGAAATGCGCGAAATGCAAAGACGTTTAGAACATGATGCGAAATTACAAAAATTCTTTGATATTAAAGGTCAAAAACGTCTTAACCCGGAATTGGAGCAAAGAGAGAATGATAAAAAATTGGCACAAAAAGAGGCCTTCGAAAAACAATTAGAAGAATATAAGGAAATTATAGATCGCATGAAGGTATCGTCCGGGCATGTTATAGAAATCGAAATGAAGTGGAATTAAAATAAAATGAAGTTATGATTTTAATTGTTTACAAAATTACTGTAGTTGCTAAAACTTAAAAATCAAAGTGTCGTCCGTTTTCAATTCAACTTCATTTCGATTTCTAGAATATGCCCGAATTTTGTTGTAAATCTACATTAAATTTTATTTAAAATTCTACAAAAATTGTTCTCTATCGAAAAAAGTTCTTGATATATTTATCTATTTCAGGAACTTTATCGGGAATCAGATACCCAGAAGTTGACAGCCCAATTCAAACGACAGGAAGAGGAAAATTTTGCTTTATTCAGTTATGTCAACGAATTGAGCCATGAGGTGGAGGTATTGAATGATACCACCCAGGAGTTGTCGGATGAAATAGGTAAATAGTTAAATCTATAATTTAAAACAAAGTACCCTACATTTATTCCTTGCACGTATTTAAAAAAAATAACTGTGACCGAAACGATTTAAAAACAGTTTAATCTTAAATCTTGCAATTTTTGCCGAAATTAAAAAAGTTTTATAACCTTGCCAATATTTTAAAAATTAAAAAAAAACAACTAATATCTTAATTTTTAAATTAAACATAAGAAGGCGCACAATATTTGAAAAACAAAATCGACCTAAAAATATGTTAAAAATCGTCAAAATTGTGGTAGAACTTCTCTCTATAAAAATTTTAAATTATCAAATGTAATAAATTTATTCAATTTTAACCACAATTAAACATTTTTAATAATTAGTTTATTATTTTATTTAATTAATAGAACGCCAAAAATCCGAGCTTCTGGAAAAAGAAACCATGCAAAAAACCGAAGCCTTAGACTATTTAAGCGAACAGCTGAAAAAAGCCGAACTACAAAACCATCAAACCAAGGAAAAACTAGAAATTTTAGACCAACGTTTACAGCAAATGCTCCTGGGCATAGCAGAAATATTCAAGTACTTTTATAATTATTTAACATTCTGAGGAAACCGTTTTAACTTTACCTGTTTTTTTCCTTGCAGGCAACTATCTTGTGATGATGCCCCTATTTTGAATGTTTTAAGTTCCAAAACTTCTATGACTTCCCATAATGTCAAGCTTTTCATAGGAGTTATAGAGAAACGAATTAACATTCTAATAAACAGTATCAACATAGAAGATTCCTCTAATAAAATTTTGGCCAAAAAGGATCGTATACCCAAATTTAATGTTAAAGAATCGGCTAAAACTAAAAAATAACATTAAATAAATAAATTGTAAATTTTAATTAAAGGTTTCACTAAATAATTTTTTTTTATTTTTATTACACTTTATTATATAACATTTACATTTATTTCGTTAATTAATTGAAAGTTAGTTTTTTTTTATTTTATGAAGTGATTTTTTTTTTCGATTTTGCTTCATTATCAGAATTAAGGCAAGTAGGTGAAATTAAAGCTTTTTCTAAAAAAAATAATAAATTTACTAATTTGTGTTAAATTAAGTTACTTAACCTTTTTGTTTTAAATTTATTAAAAATTTGAATTTGATTTAGTGATTTACTTAATTCTAACTTATGTTTTAGTTTTATAAATTAATTTTTACTTATTTTTGTTTTTTTTTTGTATGGTGTCATGAGGGGAGGGGTTAATAATAAACTAAGCTTAAAAGGGGTTCTTTTTAAAAACTCTTTTAGAATTAAATTTTTTTTACATTTTTCTTTTGTTTAAACCTAAAGAGAATTTTAAGCGATATGCTGTGCTACAACGTATTTCTTTTAATAATTGTTTTAAACCTTATTAGGTTTAAAAAAAAAAATATATAAAAATGGAATGCTTTAAAAATTATTTATAAAAAAGTTACAAAATATGAGAGATTTTCGGTAAATTAACAACGATTAACAATTTTTAAGTTTTACTGCAGAATTAATTTACTAGTTCTACCGGAATGTACAGCTTAATTTTGTACTAATGAAAATTGAAAATTTTTTTAATTCCCGTATATAATTTTTTTCAAAAATTAATTTTCATAAAAAGAAAAACCAAATATATATATTTATACATAAAAAAGCGTTAATGTTTCAGTTACTGTCATCTTATATAAGAAATAATGTTAAAAATTAAGAATAATTATAAAAAATAATATATTAATGTATGTATAAAAAAATATTAAGTTGTAACCTTTAAAAATTTATGGTTTTTGTTAAAAGTTTTGATTTAAAATTACATAAAGGTACTTTCCTTTTAGATATACATATGTACTTATATTAAGATCAAAGCGTATTCATACAGGTGTCATTTTCGAGTCATTTTTTATTTTGTGCTGTGCATACTGAATGTCAAGCTTTTGTGAAAAACTTTCTTAAAAGTTAAAATTCAATAACAATCTAAACAATTGAATGGAAAAAATTATTTAACTTTTATAAAATAAAAAAAGTTATGCAATAAAAAATGCTTAAGGAATAAGTGGAGCCACAATAAAGTTTGCAATAAGGGAAAAAAATTTACCATCTCAAGCATTTATTAACAAAAAAAAATCCCTTTTTATATTTTCAACAAAAATTTTGACATTCACTCTAACTTTTTACAAAATAAAATACCATGGTAGAATTATTACAATGTATAGTCCAAGGCGAATTCAACTACAGGTGGTGTCGGAACTTCAACAATCCAAAAACAAAAGAAACAACATAGGGGGTTTTGCATTGCATTGTTAGTGTTTACGGCTCGAAATTTCAACTTTTCTTAGCAAAACACTAACAAATCAAAACAAATAGACTCGAACTGTCAAAATCAGAGGAAAATTATTATTTTTCAAAAAAAAAGATCACTAGCATATGTATGTAACTCAATCTCATGATGCGGTCACCTGTATGAATTCGCTTTGATGAAGATAAAGGTTTTGTTTAAAATTAAGGCCATTGATAAATTTCTGATGCAACAAATTTTTAAAGACCTAATTTGCATTGAAAATTTTCTTTTGTGAAATCAAATTCAGTTACTTTTTAGTTTTGTAGACTTTTTTGACTCAATAATAAAATATACAAAATATTATTTAATTTTTAACAACTAGATAAATATGTTTTTTTTTGATGATTATTTCTTAATTAATTTTTTAAAAATAGATAAAATAAAAAATAAAGTAGATTACTGTTAATATTAAATTTATACAAAATTAAATTAATTAAAAGCTTTTACATAATTAAAATTATAGACGCATAGCTCCACCATTTCAAGGTCATTAGATTACCGTTGAAAGAGGCTCCAGAGTTTATAGTTGGACCAACGTTTGGCTAAATTAGTAGCAGCACTTGTTTGTTGAGGTTCAGCTGTTTGCACTTTACGATTGTTAATCATTTTCGAACGCATTTGCTCTTCAATAAGCTCTTGCATGTCCATCTAAAATAAGAAATAAAAAAATACTAAAAAAAATGTCCAGAAATAAAGTCAAAACAAAAAGTCTTTAAATAAAACCTTTAAAATTATAACATAACCTCAAATTTGAAATTTTAAAAATACTTATTCTTACTAACCTGCCATTGTTCTAGTTGCTGTGATAGTTCCACCTTTTGTTGTATAGATTCTAATAATTGGGAATTAGCCTGCATAAGTTCAACGCGAGTTTTGGCCAATTCAACTTCGGCTTTGGTGCGTCTTTCCGTAGCATTATCACGTTCTTTTTGGGCTTTGGCCAGTAGTTCATCACGATCGGTAGTATCTACCAAATCGCCTCTTGCCTGATCTCTTTCTTCCTTAACATTCGTCAGCTCAACATCAGTAACAGCCAACTAAAACATAAAAGAAAATTGAAAATTATTTAATCTCCCCGGTATTTTAGTCAAACGAATCTTTTAAGCCCCACCTTAGCTTCCAGCTGTTGTATTAGTTGATGAGATCGTTTAATTTCATCTTCCTGTTCTAGAACCAAATTTCTTGTTTGATCCAACATCTTTTTAAAATTGCCCGCATCCAAGTTTAGTAACAAACGCGTCAACTCATCGGACATAGCCGACAGCATTCCCTGGCGGAAATTAATGGCATTATGGCCACCTTCACTATTGCCATTTGTGGATATTGTATTATCCATAGATTCCAAATCCAATGATATGTCCGAATTTAAACCTGTAAAACCTTATTGGTTTTAAATATCACAAAATACAAGATATAAAAAAACAAACTAACTACAAAGACATACACACAAAAAAAACATGCAAAACAGGATTAAATCCCTTAACATACCTGAGTCATCATCATGACTGATTTTTAAAGAATCTACCAGAGATTTTAATTGTATATACACCGAGCGAGCCTCTACCCAAACTTGTGAGGGCTTGCCATCCTCAGAGAAACTGGCCTCATCTTCGTCACATTCCATTTCGAACTGTAGGGACTTTTTACCGGTGGAACCAGAATAATTATCCTTTAGTAAAAACATTTTGTGTCGAGTTGTGTTTAGATGTAGTTTTGAGTTAATAAAATCGAATGAAGTTTACAGTGAATTTCATTATGTATTATTATTATTGTTTAATTTTAAATTTGGAAAAGGTTTATGAAAAACATTGAAATATTAATATTTAATAAAAAAAAAACTCACCGCTCCTAAACGCTCACTGAGCACATTGTTTTCTCTGGTGGCCCTCTCCAAGGCCTGCAAAGTGGTCTGTAAGATGAAAGACACTTTAATACTAAAGCATTTTTATGTACATATAAGAGTAACAAACAAGACAAATTTCTTAAATTGTCTCAAAATTGCTGTAGAATATTTCCAATTTAAATTCCTGTTCAAATTTTCTAAAAAAATTTATTAGTAAAGGGAAATTCCTGAAGTTTTATAGTATACGACATAGTACAATAAGTACCAGGTATGTTCTCCTAGTCAAATGTCAACCTCACCTGCAAGTGGTGTACCCTGCCAATAACCGCCGAGGCTCTGAAGACCGACCATGGGCGGTATGACCGTACCCAAGGGACATCAGAAATGTTCTCCTTTACTTGCTTGCCTGGAGGCGTGCTGGCAGCCCCATATTCAGGATCGGATGTAGAAGCCTAATCAGCTACTCATATTAAACGCAATAATTACTGAAACCGAAATGAATGAATACCGATTGATTAACCTGATGACGACCTTTAGCTTCAAACAACGGACACGATTTGGATCATGGAATGTACAATCGCTTTTGGATCCTGCTAAATTGGCCCAACTCTGCAGAGAGATGAACAACTACAATCTGCTCTTTATGGGACTGAGCGAAATCAGATGGCCCGAAGCCGCAGAATTTACAACAACCGACGGATTCGCCCTTATTTACTCTGGAAAACCATCAAACCAATCTCGATCAAGTGGTGTTGGATTCCTGCTCTCGAATGAATAGAAGGAATGCCCTAATTTTTTTTTCTGTTAGGACCAGCACTCAGGGGATGACCCCTACTAATGCATTGCATTGTGTTGGAGCTAGGAAAATAGGTTGTGGGAATTGACTGGAAACCACGAATTATAACAGCTTGATTCCGAACAAGGGCTAGAAATATAACATGTGTGCAATGCTACGCCCCTACAGAAACATCAGATATCACACTGAAGGAGGACTTCTATACCAACATTTCAAGGGTAACATCGCCGATACCCCGAGGAGACATCGTTATATTAATGGAAGATTTTAGAACGCAGCTTGGACCAGATAACACAAACATGGAGAGCATCATGAGCCGACGCGCACTGGGTAGAATGTCTGAAAATGGACAACTATTTGCAGAAATGTGCCTTTCCAACAACCTCGCCATTGGAGGAACATTATTCCCTCATAGAAAGTTACGTGGGTATCTCCTGACCAAACAACACAAAACCAGATCGACCACATTGCCATCAGCAATGATCATCGGCACAATAAGATTAAAAGTCGCTGCAATTAAATAGAAAAATGTGGAACCAAGATATTTGACGTACGAAAACTGCACAATTTCAAACACCTTACAGCCTACTTAAATGAGATTCGGTCTTCCCTAGAGGAAGCTCAGAATCGTAATGTTGACTGGCAAACCTTAAGAAACTGTCTTACAAACGCCTCAAAAGACAGCCTTGGATATAGAATCTCGGAACGTAAGGAGTGGATCTCAGATGAAACATGGGACTTAATAACGAACAGAAGATCCTGTAAAGCGAATCTCAACAGTGCTAAGAATTGGAACGAAAAAGAAGAGTGCAAGAGGCGTACACACTAATCGGCAAAGAGGTCAAGAAAATCGCTCGCCGAGACAAACGCCACTGGGTCGATGATCTCGACAAAGAAGCCCAAGCAGCTTCCGAGTCCCGCAGGAGTCGTGATCTGTACAAAATAACAAAGCAATTAGGACGCAAGAGTTTCAACTCAAGCAAACCCTTAAAAAACAGCCAAGGAGAGATAATTACATCGAAAACAGGGCAAATGGGTATATGGGTGGAACACTATGAAAAAATGCTAAACACCACTCAGCCCACTTTTGAACCAACATGCCTTTGTCCCCAACAAGCCTACCGTAATTGAAATCGTGACAGCAATTAAGACTCTCAAGAACAATAAAGCACCCGGAATCGACAACATATCGCCCGAACTACTAAAGGCAGATCCAGCTACATGTGCCCAACTAATACACCCCATTATAGAAAAATTCTGGGACACCAATCAACTTAGCGACGACCTAAAAGAGGGTATGATAAAAAAAATCACAAAGAAAGGAGACCTTACACAATGCAAGAACTGGGGGAGCATTGGTCTCTTCTTAGCATGGTAAAAAAGGTCATATCTAATATAATAAACAAACGTTTATCAGACGCATTGCCCAACGATATTCGCAACGAACAAGCCGGTTTCCGCCCCAGCAAATCTAGCATTGATCATATTAATAGCCTCAAAATAATAACGGAACAATCAGTCGAATGGCGATCTCCGTTATATCTAAAATTCATCGACTTCGAGAAGGCTTTCGACACAATACATCACGCTGCAATATGGAACGCACTTTGCTGTAAGGGAATACCGGAACAATTTATTGTGATAATCAGGGCTTTGTAAGAGAATGCTAAATGCCGCATCCTACACGAGGACGTAATCAGTAGCCCAATAAGTGTCAAAGTAGGAGCGCGGTAGGGTTGCCCACTATCGCTAATACTATTTAACGCTGACATCGACAGCATCATGAAAAAAGTGATAACAACACCTAGAGGAATTACCTGGCGCCTAAATGGCCGCCTCGAAGATTTAGACTATGCAGACGACATATGTTTGCTCTCACATAGATTTGACGATATTCAGTCAAAACTCTACAACATTGAAGCCAAAGCAGCAATGTGTGGTCTCAGAATTAATATCCCCAAAACCAAAGAACAACAGATCGAAGACGTCCAATCCTTCTGCTACCTGGGTAGCATAATATCAACAAGTGGAGGCTCAAGAGAGGATATTGGTAACCGTATTTACAAGGCCAGACAAGCTTATGGCCAACTGAACCATGTGTCCGATTCCCCCCATATATCTAAGCGCATAAAAATCAACATATTTAACAGCTGCGTGAAATCAGTTGCACTCTACGCCTGCAAGTCTTGGAACTCAAATCAATGCGATACCAATGCCATACAAGTACTCATCAACCGCTGTCTCCGTAGCGTACTAAAAATTTGATTTCCAAACACCATCACAAACGAACGCTTATGGGCCGAGTGAGGACAAACACCAATTGAGTACGAAATCAGAAAACGGAAATGGCGGTGGATTGGACACGCCCTGCGAAGACCTCAAGCCGACATCACCAGAAACGCAATAGATTGGAATCCCCAAGGCAGTCGCAGGAAAGGTCGGTGGAGCCATACCTGGCGTCGATAACTAGACATCGAAATAGCAACAGACAAACAAGAGTGGAACACAATCGTTAAGGCCCTACGCTCACAAACAAGAGTGGAACACAATCGTTAAGGCCCTACGCTCCTTATAGGAACAAAAGGAATTTATATATGTTTATCTATGTTCATTAGGGAGAGTTTTCATTATTTGCCCATGTAATGTCAAAATAATTTATTTGATTTTTGACGCTTTTTTTAATATTTTCCCATATTTTCTTTTGTTTGACGTTATATGGGTTTTGAAATTAAGAACAACATTTCTAATGACTATACCTTGTACTTATTCTACCATGGTATACGACAAATTCATATAATATAATTTCTGTATAAGACATTTTTTTTTTTTGTAATTTTTCCGAGCGAGAAAAATGTCTATAGAAATTTTTTCGTAAAGACCCATTTTCCTTAGAAATTGTGACGTACATATAAACCAATTTTCTATAGAAATTTTGCCGTATAAGATGATAAAGAATTATTAATGTATTTAATTAATTAACATCTTGCAAAAATACAAACTATAATTATTTCTAATGTTTTTTTTTACTGATAAACAAATTATTTACATTTAACAACGCAATTTTTTCTTTGACTTTCTTTTTGCTTAATGAAATTTTTTCAAAAACATTGCAAAAGATAGTGAGTGGAATATTATTTCATTTCAAAATAGAAAAGAAAACAGTACAAAATATAAATTTTAAAAGTATACCTCTAATTTTGTTTCCTGTTCCCTGGCATGCCTCTCTAGCATATGTATACGATCTGAAGCCTCTTCTAAAGCAGAACTAATATTCTCCTTTTCCTCTTGTGCCATTTGCAAACGCTTCTCCAACTCATGACGTTTTTCTGTAGTCATATTTAATTCTGTTTTTATAGACTCCAGGCTGTTGACATGTTCCTGGGAGAGATTTAGAGGGGTAGGCGAAACAATTGTGTCATGCGTGAATTTTTTTGTTTTAAGTTTTGTTTTTACCTGTAAACTTGTATTTCTGTAGGAATATTGATCCTTAAGTTCCTGAATTTGTGACATTAATTTCATTTCCGTATTATGTGCCTCTTGAATTTGCTCGGTTAGACGCGAATTTTGGCTGGATAATTCATCAATTAACATGGTTTTCTCTTTTTCCGCTTGACGTATTGCATTTTCCTAAGAAAATAAATTTGTTGTATAAGATTATTTTCTAAACTTTTTTCTATAGAACATTTCTTTTATAAGACTATTTTTCTAAGCAAGTTTCCTGATTAAAGCCATTTTCTTTAAAAATTTATTTATATTCTATAAAAATTTATTTGCTATCGGAAATTTTTGGTAAACGAATATTTTTGGGAGAATATCGAACCAATTGCAGTGGGGAATGTAAGAAAAGATAAACTCACTGTTTATCGTTGGTATTTTGTTTAAGATTTGATACCTTTGCAAATAAGACTTGAGTGTTTGTAATTCTCATTCACTCTGCAGTTTTATTTGCATAATATCTTTAGCTTATCTAAAGTTTTTGGGAAACTGTTTTCTGATGATCTGACCTAAGCAACCAGTGAAATGCACAAAGGAACTAGCACATCCTCCAACAATTAATTTCAGTGTATTAATAAAGAATGAAAATTGGGATTTTAGTACAACAATTAAAACTTTTTAATGAAAAATTATTTTTATTTTCAACAACATATATTTTGTATTTATGAAATTTCTATAAAATGTGATCAGCATAAGAGTATTTTCTATAAAATATTACTATTGAATTAGAATTTCCTATTAAGTTTTCCAATTTTTTATAGGAAATTCTGTAGGTATAAAAATTTTACTTTATTTTCGGAGAAATTTTTCATACATTTTTAACAGAAATTTTAAGTTAAACATTTCTTACCTGAGCCAGCAATTTGTCTTTAAGTTCATTGAGATCAGTTTGTATTTCCAGCACCCTTTGTTCACTTTCCTCTTCAGCAATTGCCAGTTTCTGACGTAAAACATGTTTTTCTTGTTCCAATTTCTGTCAGAAAAATGAGAATAAAAGAAAGATTTGTTTAATAAAAAAAAGGTATGTATTAATAACTAAGATAAATAAGTATTATATACTCGACTTATTTATTTATTAAACAAAGCTGTATTGAAATTGACAAATAAAAAATGACTCAAGTGTGTATAAAATTGAATTAAATCCGATTTAAACACTGGACAACAAAATAAGAATGCATTAAATACGTTTATGACCAATTAATTTATTATATTGAAAAATATAATTTGAATAGAACTGTAATGAAAAAGAAGATGGCAATAAGAAAATCGTTTAACAAAAATAATTTTCTATTTTACAGGCATTTAAAAATGTCACTGTTAGTCAAGCAACCCCTTTGACAGTTATAAAAAGAGCGTGTGTTTCTATGTAAATTGAAACACGTTTTATGGTATTATTTTTATTTGTGAAGAACGTATACTGAGTTTGTCATTCCGTGTGATACATTTTTAGTATCCATCTAAGACCCCATAAGGTATATCGTTAGCTAAAATGCAAAAAGGTGTAACTAACAAAAAGGAGTTTTAGATTGATTATTATGAATGCCATTAAACTTCATGCCTTGATGAAATTTTACACTTCTGCGATCAAAAATTACGTTTTTATTAACAAATAAAAAATAAACAAAGCGACGTAACTAGAAATGTGTTTATTTGATAAATCCAAAACGACGTAACTACATACACATTTTTTAACAAAATATAATGATATGGTTTTCTTTGAAAATAGTTTGAAGAATGCCATGGACGACTTATCAATGCATGCTTTTCTGACATTTTTATAGTTTTCATTTTGCAAAGTTTTTTGCTTTTGCTGTAAAATTATATTTTTGTAAGTAACTTACGCCTTAGCTCACAATATATGTATATTCTGGGTTCTTGAGTAAGCAAACTCAAAAGAAAATAAAAGAAAAGAACAATATTGGTGTCAAATTGTTTCAAGTAAATCTTTCCAGAAATGGATTGAATTTTTATATTCATGTACAAATTTATAATAATTCAATTATTATTTGCAGGGTTGATACAAGGCCAATTCAACAGGTGGTGTCGGAACTACAACAATCCAAAAACAACAGAAACAACATAGGCTTTTTGCATTGCATTGTTAGTGCTTATAGCTTGAAAGGTCAACCAATCACTAACAAATCAAAACAAATAGGCTCGAACTGTCAAAATCATATGCCGTTTCGACACCACCTGTAGTTAATTTGCCTTGTATCATCCCAGCAAATAATATTGGACTACCTGAACCCTGGACTGGTCCAACATAATGAAGAATGGACTATGTCATTGTTAAAAAGAGTTTGTAGTGAAACGACATGTCTTCGTTTTTTAACTACATGTTTTCGTTTTTAGACAATTTCAAAGCTAATCCTCTTGAGTATATCATGGAGTAGTTTTAAGACTACTCCGTTGTAATGCAAAGCTGGGTGCTGCTCTAGGACATCGTAATGTTAAATAGACCATGTTTTTTCCATATGTTTGGGTTACTTTTTGACTAGTCCTTGTCCCTTATGGGCTACATTTTACATGTGTGTATCGACTAGTCGTATTATTTTCAGGGATATCATATCAAATACATCCTTTCTCTTGTTTGTTTTGTCGCCAAACCAGTGTTGCCAGAACAAGTGAAAAAACACTACATGATGGTTTTTAATAGTAAAGTAGGAAAAATCGGAGAGTTTTTATAAGGGTCTATTTTAAACTCGTTTTTTATGTCAAATAAAAATAAAATGAAATGAAAACTATATTTAAATATGAATTGATATTTAAATAGAAGTGGTGAAAAAGACCCTAAATATTATTTTTTATAAAAAAGGTACGTTTAAAAAAAATTTGCCACGCAAAAAAAAAATGCGCTAAAATAGACATTATTGTTCTTTTCCGAGAACAAAAACTCTTAATTTGTTGTCAATCGCTAAAATTTACAAAAACTTCAATTTTTTACAAATTCGGTAATCAGTATTTAATTTTTTTGAAAAAAATTTCGCAGGTATTAATGTGTTGGGATAAATCGGGTTTCTTGGACTAACGGCCTTAGTTGTAATAAATAAAGCAGGTTTATAACTAAGGCCGTAAAGGTGGATTCATCCACGCGTTCCGAAAAATATTTTTGTCCGGAGAATAATTTTTTTACAGAGAGTGTTCTGCAGAACGATTCACTCATTTCGGAAAATTTTGTCGGAAAAACAAAGCTACCATATGGTTTACAGATGTAAGCAATTAAACACAAAGGCAGCACAACTAGCAAACCACTTATTTTGAATTGTTTTCTAAAAGTGAGTCAAAGAAAATGGACGAAAAAAGGAACACGATTTTATTATTTAATTATTCAGCAAAAAAAAAGTAAAGGCTCAGTTCATTATGTTCTGAACAAAAATTAAAATTAAACTAATTCAAGAAAAAAACTTGCCGAACAAAATAATTTCTCTCTCTCAGAGTGATTGTCCGTACAAAAATATTATTCGGAACGCATGGGTGAATCGAGATTAAATTTCGGGTTTCACTATACTTCACAATAACTACTACAATTCATTCACATGGAAACCTGACAGAATTATATTATTTTATTCTAAAAAATGTCTGCATAATCTGTTGTCAATTCCGCACTATCACAACAAAAAGGTCATCTTATCATTTTATGAAAATTTTCATAAGCATTTGCAAGACTCATTTTCATTTTTAAGGTCACATAATCATACTTTATGTGCACTAACGATCATAAATAGGAAAGTGAAACACCTTAAGTGGGTATTAAAAAAAAAAATATCTGGCAGCACCGCCTTAAACAGAAATATGTATTTACTTTAAAGTCTGCATAAATAAATTGAAATTGTTGTTAACAATATTGTAACTGACAAAAAACAAGCTAGCCGATATTTTCAGCCCAAATATGTACAGTGAAAAATACCAACTACGTTTTTTTTTCATTAAATGTATTTTAAGAAAATATTTAATTAAGAGAAAAAGAAAAACACAATAATAACATATTGCAAAATCTAAATAAAAATAAACATATTATTAACTTTTTTAGGCCAAATCCAAATTTAACAACTTTGTAACATGGAAAAGATTCAAAACAATATAAAAGTGAAGTCATAATTATATATTAAAAAAAAAATATTAAAACCTTTTAGAATTCGTGATCAGTTTGATTCATTGTTTTAAATAACTGTCAGTCAAGTTTAGTATTCTATCACATTTTCTCTAGGAGTTCATTGATAACTCAAGATGATGCCAAACGTTTAAATAATTACTGACTCATTTGGTAGTTTTGTGTTAAAGTGATAGATTTGCCACATTCATTTAACGAATAATAATTATTTTTATTTAAATACATACATATGTATGTAAAAAATGTGATTTTTTAATTATACATTTTTGGTTACCACAATCTCTTTGTTGACAATCGATTAGTCATGTACATAAGAATTTGAAATATTATTAAAGCATCCACTTTAAACTAAAGCCAACATTTATAAAAAAAAAATCCTAAATATTTTCTGTATTAGACTATTTTTAAAGAAAAAAAGTCAGCATAAGACTTTTGTCGATAGAAAAAAATTTTATGTATAATAATTTTCTGTATAAAAGTTCCTTTATCATAATATTTTCTACAACAAATTTCCGTATAGGACTAAATTCTAGAAAGAACAATTTTAGACTCAATATTGCTCAGAAAGATTCTACATAAGACTAATATCTATAAAAAATTTCTGTATGTTACAATTTTTTATACAACAATATGCTGTACAAAATTTCCTCTATATCTTCTATAGAAAATTTCATGTCTGTACAAATGATTAATAGGAATTTTTTTGTATAAGTTTTTTTTCTGTAAACTAGCTTAAGTCAATAATAATTACTACTCGTATGTGTGCTCGTAAGAGTTTGTAAATTGAACAAGTTATTTATTTTTCTTAAAATTTATTAAGAAAAAGTAAAAACTAATTCGATTTTAAATATCATTACCAGGGAAAACATAAATATGCAATTGCATGTTTTTCTTTGTGCGATCAATGAAGGCAGAAACAATATATTTATATGTTTAAGAGCTTTTTATGAATTTTGGCATCGATTTGTTAGTGCACATTTTTGCATATTTTAGTTAAAAGTGCTTTTTTAAGGCATATTTTGATACATGTTAAATTTTTTTAGTACCTACAAGAGATTTCGCAACAAATAAATTCTACAATATCTCTGAAACTACAGGGCAAATTCAAAAAGAGTGTAAGCACAACTTTAAGATAATATTGTTGCCGAGTTTCGGATTTTTTTTTTACTGAATATGGTCAACCGTTTTTAAGTTATTCCAATATATGAAGTGAAAGTGCCTTAATTTTGGACATAACGGTATATCTCGAAAACTAGAGCTGATAGTGGAAAATGAAGATTAGATTTGAAATCAGCGACTTTAAATAAGTAAAAATTTGCAATCAAATTCCAAACCGCAAGCTTACTGTTCCGCAGTGTAATAGTAACATTCTTAAAAAAATTTTTTTATGAAAATTCAAATTCGGATGTTTTCACTAAATATGCCGTAACATATTTCTTAATTCTTTCTCCGAAGATAACAATTTTACGCTTACTACGTTTTAAACAAAATATTATTTAAGATACATGATAAAAAAAAAAATTAAAAAATTTTTTTTATGCCTTACTGGAGCGAATAAAAATGGTGAATTTGAAAAAAACCTAAAAAATAAATTTTTTTCAAGTTTAAAGTCCTGTAACTCAGTAAATATTTATCACAGCTTGGAAACGTTCTGAAAGAGAAAAGATATAACTATGCAAAATGTTAAATCTTTTACAATTCAGTTGAACAGTTTCGAGAATTTTCGAAATACCTAAAACAACTGCTGAATAACACGATTTTCGCGTATATCTCGAAAACGCTTTTTGAGAAAATAAATTAATGCCATATTCGTGATCAGCAGCCCCAATTTATCTTAGAAAATAACTAATTTTTGAGGTTCATTTTTTTGTGGCATAGTGTAATTTAACATATTCCCCATAAAAACTTCTTAACAAATAAGACGGAAATCGATTTTAATAACGAAACGATTTGAAACCGAAAATATCGTTTTCAGTATCTTTTAAAATGGATTTTAAATACATATTCCTTTTATATTCAGTCTTAGTTCTTTTAAATTTTATATTATATACGTTAACTGAAGTGTATTCCGAACGAAAACTTAAGACTTTAATTCAGAAATGGATTTTAAAATCCCTCGAAATCCATCACACCTTTTAAACACGTTCGTTTTGAAATTGGTCGATTTTCACCACATACCTGATTATGTTGGTATTTGGATTAAATTCGCCCCAAAAATCTCGAAAATTCGTCTGTAAATACTATGGTGTTTGGGCTTTACCGATTATAATTTTAGGATTTTTTTTATTAAATGAAACTGTTAATAAGTTGTTGAATACCTATAATTTGTTTTCAAGTTATCAATATTAAATTTGTTGGTGCATATTTTTCACAGTTTTCAGGCCATATTTTCAAGTTTTTACTGCATATTTAATCGCGTTTTTAGATTATATTTCTGGTTTGCCTGATTATTATATACTATCAAAAATATCATAGAAAAGTAAAGAAGAAACACCCAACATTTTCTTTTATTAATTTAAATAACCCTTTTTAAAAATAAACAGCATGTATGATGGAATTTGCCGTTTTTTTTTTTTGTCTTATTTTACACACAATAAACAGAAAATCAACCGCAAATTATTTACTTAAATCAGACATCATCATCACAGTTCATACGAGTAAAACTTTATAATTATATTTCACACCTACCCTACAGTTCTGAGGATTGATCTCAACATATAACTGGACAAACTACAATATGCTGGCAACTCCCACACTGGGAGGTTGGTGACTCAAATTAATTGGTGGCAGAGATAAAAACTAGCGAGTCCAGTAGACTATCCCATGAAAATAATCGCTTATTTTATGCATTTTTAGGTAATCTGTTAAAGAATTGATTCTGAGTCTTCTGAGTTAAGACCCAAAGTACAACAAATTGGAGTAAATTAGGTTAGGTTTCATGGGCATCGAGAGACAGCTCATTTGGGTCCTTCAATGGTCCCTTTGTGATAGGTAACTAGACCAAAAATTTCTTCTGTACAGAAAATGAATCATAGAAAATTGGCTTATACATATATAAAAATTTAGCTTAAACATAGTCTTTAACAAACAATTTGTTTAAATGTAAAAAGTCAGAAAACGTTTTTATTCGGAAAATATTCTACAGAAATTTGTCTTGTAGGAAACATTTTCTTTAGAAAACAAACTTATACAGAAAATATTCCACTGATTTTTTTAAGAAAATAGTTTTATAAAAAAAATAAGGAAAAGACTTACACAAAAAATTTTCTATTCTTATACAGAAATTTTTTTTATAGAAAATAGTTAAATATATAATAATCTTATTTTCATAACATATTTCCAAATATAACTATTTTCTAAAAAAAGATGTCTGTATAAGAACAGACAAGTTTCTTTAAAAAATGGTCTTATACCAAAAATGTTTTCATAAAAGGGCTTATACAAGAAATTTTCGATAAAAAAAACATGTACATATTCTTATACAGAAGAAGTTTAATATAGAAATTAATTTTTTTTTTGAAAACGGATAATGGTCAATAGAAAATAGTATTATTCAGAACATTTTCTTTAGAAAATACATATACATAACATTTTCTGTAAAAAATATATTCATATAGAAATTTTTGTTTATAGAATAGTTCTATTCGAAAATATTGTTAAAGAAGATAGTTTTATACAGGATTTTAATTTAAATGGTCTTATATAAAAAAATTGGCTCCACCAAAGGCAATACAAAATAATTTTTTATAAAAAATAGTTTTATATAAATAAAAGGTCTTCTATAGAAAATAGTTTCATACAGAAAATTTTTTAGTTAAGAAAGTCCAATATGAAACACTTTCCATAGAAAATAGTCTTTTACACGGTGGCGCAGAATTAGATTTATGGTTTGGATTCTTTATAACTTTTTTAATTTAGTATTTTTTGAAAACAAGTAAGAACGTATAGTCGATCAATGTCGACCATTTGATACTTTAACCCACAGTAAAAACACTTTTTGATAGTGTACCTTATATGGGACCGATGGACAATCATAGACCCGCCTAAACAAAATTATGTTTTGAGGTCAAGATTTTTTGTCGTAAAAGCAATTGTCGCCAATTTTTATGTTAATACATACCAACAATTAGAAGAAAGTTATGACATTAAAAATTATTTTCGGGAGTAGTATTTGAATGGAGGCTAGGGTCAAATATGGACTGATTCCAATAAAATTTGGTGAGATGATTTTGATTGCAAAAAAATAAGTTTGGACCACATTGAATCTAAATACCAACATAATGAGATGGTTTATGAGCACAACGACCCTATTCCGGAGATAAGCTTTTTTTTTGGGGGTAATGTGAAATTATGGCACGATTCGCTCCGCTCCAATTTCAATAGGCTTGGTCATTGTGCCAATTAGAACCTATGTACCAAATTATCCCAAAAAATTGCGACCAGTACTTTGCGCACAAGGTTTACATGGACAGCCAGCCAGTCAGCCGGACGGACATCGTTAATTCGACTCAGAAAGTGATTCTAAGCCGATCGGTACACTTAAAAAATGTCTAGGATCAATATTTTAAGGTATTACAAACACACAAATGCATAAAACCCTTTCCCCTATTGTGGTGTGGGTATAAAAATTCCCCGGTAATATACATTATTTAAAAAAAGTAATAATAATGGCTTTTATAGGGAAGTTATAAACAACTTCTGCGCCACTCTGTACACATTTTATTTATACAAAGCCATTTTTTTTAATAGAATATAATTTTTTCACAAAATTTTCTATCAAAACATTTTCTATCAAAACATGTTTTATCAAAACATAATTTTTGACAGAGATTTTAGTAGAAGGTCGTGTTGAGAGCATAATCTTATGCAGTAAATATTTTCGGCATTAGTTTATTTTCCCTTATTCTAATGCCGCGAGGCTATGTGCTTGTCTGTCAGAGTCTCTCAATCTCAACTCTCAACAGAGTCTTGTAAACTATAGTTTTGTCTGTATTTTTAAAAAATTTTAGTCTATAGTCTTGACTGTATTTTAGTCTATAGTCTTAACTATAGTATGCTCATATAAACTATAGTTTTCAATAGAATATAGCCTTTAGGCTGGCCTACGACTTTTAAAAAATTTCGTTTATATTCTATAGACTCAATTATAATTTAGTCTATATAATTGACTATAGTCCATATTGTTTTATTTAGGGGTTCCATAGAGTCTTGATTACGGCTTTATAAACTTTTTTACCACACAAACTTTGAGGTGTTGGCAACTTCCGCTGTTGCGCTTCAAATCATCATTAAGTTGGTAAGAAATATTAATAATAATACAATTATTGTAATACACTTACAAACGCGGCAGTAACATCTTCAGCAACAACAACAGCAATGGGAAAAACAAGTAATAAATAATTTTTTGCAGCTATAAGTTTCGTATTTCTATGAATTGTAAAAAAAAAAAAATAAATAAATAAAGAAGAGTAATCGTTAAAACATCATCAAAAGATTTCATTGAGCGTGAAATAGTAACAGAGAAAGTATTAAACAATCTTTAAGATTTTTTTTTAAAGTAGATACTACTAGTAGTACAAACTTTTTGTTATTTTTTTTGATGTTGTTATTAAATCTTGTAATATCAAACCATTGTTATTGTTTACTTGTGTTTTTAGGCAAATTTTATTAAACAAAAAATGATATGTTGAACTTTATTATAGTTTTTTTTTTTACAAAAATGCAAATATAATATTTTCTTCTTACTCTTGATGTTGTTGTTTGTATAGTTTTTACATTGAAATGACAACAACAAGAAATATTAAGTTCATTCACAGCACAAGATACAAACAAGTACATGAGTACGAGCATTTGAGTATTTGCCTACTTGCATTTGTATCTTTTAGATTCTAGTTGTTGGTTTCTCTTTTGTATTGTTGTATTTTCTAGGTTTGTTGTCATATCCTCTTAATATTATTGTTTATTTTCATTGTTGATGATGTTGTTGTTGTTATTTTTGTCATTGTACTTGTTGTCAAGATTTTTATCGGTTTCTGTATTAGTTTGCAAAGTTAAAAGAAGGTATGTTTCTATGGAGAGTGAGTGCAATTAATAGTATCTTTATGGCTGATTGGTGGGCTGGTGTCAATTAAACGTTAATTACATGCTGCCATTTAGATAACGGTATTATTAAGTTAAATATCTAGAAGATACATATATTTAAAAAAAAAATGGTTACTTTATGCTTATGGGAGATATACTGGTGTCCACATTTGAAATACTTTACTGTAAAGCTACGATCACACTTGTCAAATATTTGAAGAAAAAAAACGGGACCAACAAGCAAACTAGATAATGATTTCCTTTAATTCCAATATTTATTTTGATTAAAGTACCACATCTTACAAAAAAAATTTTTTGCTTTGTCTAGTAGTATAAATAGTTTTATTTTGTGATACTAATATAAGAGTTAAATCTCACCAACTATTTCCAAAGTTGTGGTTACGCTTATTTGGTCAAATATTTAATAAGTGTGACCGTAGCTTTAGTCTATTGTAACTTTCTTTCCTTTATTTCCCAGGTAATTTTTTTTTTTGACTCTAAGTCCAAGTTTAACAACAAACGGATATTAAGTATCTAATTAACAACAAATGATTTCCGTTTTTTTTTCTTGTTTTTAAAGAAGAAATTTTAAGATAATTAGAAATTTCCTCTTAAGATGTAAAATGTCTAAAGTTTTTGCAAATATTCTTAGTAGACAAAAAAAAAAATAACTCATATAGCACAGGTTTAGAAAAATTAAGTCTACAGATATTTTTTTTAGAAAATTAGCATATATTTCTAAAGAAAATTGATTTAAGAGAAAATATGCATGGAAAATAGTTATACTGAAAAAATTTTCTATAGAAAATAATTTTTTTAAGAAATTTTTTCTAAAAACAATCGACTTATTTAATATAAGAAAAAAATAATATTAGAAAATAGTTTTAAACAAGTAAAATTTCGACTGTTTCACAGAAAACATTTCTTTAAAAAATGTATAATACATAAAAATTTCTATAAAAAAATATTCTGTTTAAAAAATGTGGTAAAGAAAACCTACTTATACAGACATAATCTCAAACAAATTCCTTAATAGCGATTTATTTTAACAAAAACTAGTCTTATACAGAAAACCGTCTTGCACTTAAAAATCTTCGCAAAAAATATTATCATACAGAATATATTTTTATTGAAAATATTCTAATACAAAAATTTTTTTTAAAGAAAATAATTTTATACAAAAATAAACTGTTTACAGAAAATAATTTTATATTGAAAATTTGTTATAAAAAATCGGCTTACACTTAAAATTTACAATATGTATAAATGTTTTGGAGCAGTCAAAAATCGACATTTACAGAAAAAGTTTTATAAAAGATCGACTTATACAAAAATCATTTTAAAGAAAATAGTCTAATTAAGAAATTATCCATAAAAAATGGAGTTATACAAAAAATTGTCTATAGAAAAAAGTCTTTTACCAAGCATTTTCTATAAAACCAAGTATTTTGCAGAAAATATTTTATATAGCAAAGTCTTATACAGAAGAGAAATATTATCAAAGTTATTTTCGGGAATACTTAATTTATTATTATAAATAAGATTTCTGTATGACGTGCTAAATTCCCAAATTTTTAATATTTGATAAATACACTAAAATTTATTGTTTAGGGAAAGCTAGCGCATTTCACTGGTTTCTTATACCAGATCGTCAGGAAACCTTTACCAAAGATTTTCGAAAAGGTAAAAATATTATACAAATAAAATCTTAAAGCGAATAAGAATTATAAACACTCAAAGTCTTGTTTGTAACAATATCAAAGCTTAAACGAACACACCAACAATAAACAGTGAGTTTGTCTTTTCTAACATTCCCCTACAATTTGTTGGCTTTCTTTCTACTCGAATTGTAGTTGTAAGTGGGTTAAAACAAAAAACAAATTGCTTCACTTCAGAAATATTCTTATTCAACCAAATTTTTAATTTGTTATAAAAAAACCGTTTTATACAGAATATTTGCTATAGAAACTTGAATTCTGCAAAAACATTTTTATAAAATATCGATTTATATATGTATAAAAGTAAGTATAAAAAGTTGACTTCTGCAAAAAAAAAAAATAAAATATTCCATAAAAAATTTACTTATACAAAAAACGTTTTAAGAAAATCAACTTATACAGAAAATTGTCTTTAACAAAATAGATTTTTAAAGAAAACTCTCTATAGAAAATATTCTTGTATTATACATTTTCTATAACACAAAGTCTTTTCAAGAAAATTTTCTTTAGAACAAAGTCTTATACAACAAATGTTTTATGGAAACTTTTCTATAGAAACTTGTCTTACATAGACTAATTTCTATAAAAATTTGTTTTGAACTAAAAAATTGTCTGCAAAGTTTGATTTTAAAATTAGTTTTAAATTGTGTTTCAAATTAATTTACTAAATATTTTCGTTTGAGCGGAAAAACCTTGAATAATCAAATGAGGAAAACCGAATAATTTATTCACTAATTAAATATACTTAATTCTCTATTAAAACATTAATTGTTTAAGAAAGATTTGAAGCTTTTACTTACTTGTTTTAACAAAATTAATTTGATAACATAATTAATTAAAAAGATAAATAAAATAAATTTAAGCAACTAGGAAGAATTTAAACAATATCATTTATAAAAATAGTTTCAAGCAAAAAATGAAATTTAATAGACATGAGAAATCTTTTTTAAAGGTTTTTATTTTTGGTTAAAAAAAAAAATATGTATAAATTATGAGTCACAATTTTATTTATTAATTTTTAAATCGTTTGAATCTTTTGAAATGTAAGTAAATAACTGAATTTTTATTTTAGCATCATCCATTTAATATGTTGTATGTCATAAAACTCGTAGTTAAAGTTAAAGTTAAAGTTATAGAAAAAACAAATCATTTTATGGCCTAATAATTTCTCATATTCATACATTTCATGGTGCGGAATTACCCAAGACACCCAGCCACAAACGTTTTCTGTTGTTGTAAAGAAAAAAGAACTAAACAAATTATGAAACGGTTTTGAAAATAACAACAAATTTGCAAAAATATACAGTTAAGAAAATAAGTTGGGAACAATATTAGGGGAATAGAAAAATTTTAAGGTAATCAATTCATAGATCAAGTATTATTAGGGTTAAAATTAAATTTGTTTTTAAACTGACTTCCATATACTGATAAAAGCTTTTGCTTAATTTAAGATGTTTAAAGTTAAAGTTTGTTGTATACATAAAATCTATTACAAAAGTCTGAAAGTTTTTTAACTTAATGATTTTTATTCTATGAACATTTATTTTGTTTTTAAAAAGTTATAACAATTTAAAGATATCAGCTTCCTAATTAATATCAATCATACGCACAGTGTTGCAATTTAAAATAAAATTAAAAATGTCAATGAAGTTGTGATTTGTTTACTATTTTTTAATTTTGTTTTAATACCATTAATAAATTTAACTAAAGTTTTTTTTTCATAAAATATGTTTTTGTTAATACTTAAAAAAATCTTATAATTTATATGCAAAACAAGTTAAAAAATACATATTGCAACATTAAAAACCAAAACAGAAAACGCATTACAAGTGTAATTTGAGAGCAAAAAATTTATTAGACAAAGTTAAGCAGAAACACAAAAAAACCGGTGTTAAACAGTACAACACTCGAAAAGTCTTGTTAAAGGAGTGTTTGTTTTTTGCTGTTGTTGCTGTTGGCTAAAAACAATTGCATTGTGTAAATTTATTGTTAATAGTTTTTGTTTTAAATTATTATTTTTTTAACTTTGTTAACAAATACAAGAGAAATACAAAACAAAACAAATACTAACAAAAAATAGCTTAACAAATTCTGCCCAGAAAAACTAGTTAACCGTGCCGAAAAGCTATTTATTATGTTGATGATTTTATCCATAAACAAAAAATAAACTGTAAAAGTGCAGAAAAAAAATTTTGCAGAAAAATGCATCAAAGAAAAGAAAATTATTTCTATTAATTAAAAAGCAACAAATAAAATGTTATTTAAGCTAAATGTGGGATTTTAAATCGAAAAAAATACAACAAAACAGCAAAACAATAGTTTATAAGTATAAACAAACATATATATTAGCGACCTCTTTGGTTTTAAATGGAACATTTTGTAAACCATTAAAGGAAATTTTGTAATTGTTTTTAATGTTATATAATTTAAAAAGTTTCAGCTTTAATTTGCTTTAAAAAGTAAGAAAATTGTTTGAAAATTAACAAAGCTATAAAGCAAAATGTGCGACTTAATTGGATATATTAAAAAACTTATTTAAAAACGTTACCATAAATTTTAAATGTCGTATGGAAAAAGTCTTTTAAAGAATATTTTAAATAATAAATTTCCTATTTACAAATCTTCAATAGTAAATCGACTTATGTCACTCATAGAAAAAGGCATCTTCATATTGATGATGCCCTTACATCAGAATTGTGACATCAATGTTATTACAAATGACATCAATGAGGCAAAAAGTGACATCAATCCAATAACTAACATCATCATAAAATATTTTATGCGTCATCTATGCTTTGACTACGGTATTATTAACATTATTTTCATGTTTAAAAAGTAAAATAAGAATCAAAAATTCCCTTATTCTATTAGTTTAAATTATTTATTTAAATACATCACATTTTCAAAGTAGAATGATTACGAAAACCATATCCGCGATGCATTCTGGTGTCTTATAATTGAGAGTTCTTCTGTAAACAAAGGACGGAATACAACAAAATTAAAACAAACATGCGTAACGGGTGAGTTAATAAAAATATTCTGTCACTTTGACTTAAGTCAATCTAAATGACTCAATCTAATGACAGTTTGTTATTAAATTGAGCTTAGTTAGTCCTTCTTCGATGTTACTGAGTTATCGCACTGATGAAACTTTTTATTAAACTGACTCCAATTTGTCATTTCCGTGATGCCGATGTGTCATCCCATTGATGACATTGAACATTTGGCCAAGTGATGATAAGGCTGATATCACAAGGATGAAAAGTTTCATGGAGCCAAAAACCAAGGCACTTGTCATAGTACTGATGTCAAAATATATCAGCATTATTACACCTTTTATCAGTGTTTTATATTATCTAATATTTGTAGGTATTTAAAATTTTTGTACTTTATTTGAGATTTATGGACAATCATGAACCGGAATAACCAAATTATGTTATGCGGTTAAGATTCATATAAGAATTCTTAATGCCAAACATTATATAGTTAAAACCATTTAGGTGCATACAGGATATTTTTTCTACTTGAAGTGATTTTTAAAAGGGTAATTGTATGTTATCTATGGTCAATTCAGGACCTACCAGCGCAACATATTGGCATGATATGGTAGGTATTATAAAAGTTATCGTTGTCAATTTTTAATGTAATTTTGTGGAGCATTTATTTTTTGGAAGCTATAATCAAATATGGACCGGTTGCAAAAAATTTTGTAAGTTGTTTTAGGCTACAGAGAAATAAATTTGGGCCATTTGATATAAATACCAACATATTAAGATGTTTTTTTTATTGGCACAAAGAAGTTTTTATGAGGGCTATTTCACATTATTGATCTTTTCTTAACATTTTAATAGACAAATATAACAATTACAATAAGAACCTATGTCCAAATTTCCTCCAACTATCTCTAAAATAACGTACTGAGCTTTGCTCACATGGACAGCCAGCAAGCCAAACAGACGGATGGACGTCGTTAGATCGTTTCAGAAAATGATTCTGAGTTGATAAGTATAATAAAAGGCGGGGGTATAATCAATATTTCTATGTGTTACACACGTTAGAACAACGCATAATACAAAAATAAACTTTTGCGTAAAGGTACCGTAGATCGGTAATGTTTGATAAAAGGTACTTTTTTGTTTTTAAAAAAACATACTTTTCGATAAAAAGAAATTTGTTATTAATAAAATTAAACTTGTTACACAATGCCAAACACAACAGAACTTAGCTTTTAAATAGTTTAAACAAATTATGAATAAATGCGAATTTGTTTTTTTTTTGTAAGACCGGCTTTGTCATGTGTAACACACCCCTGTCTGTTTTTAATAGATAGATGAATGTATTTAATAAACGAGTGATTCAATCTTTGCACCACAAATAGTACCACCACAAAAATTGATTGTCAAAGCCAGGTTATTATTATGTGATTTCTTTTTTTCTAAGGCGTAATCTCATTTTATTTTTAATTTTTCACAGACCTTTTTTTTATTACTTTGTGAGATTTTATTTTGTAGTTTAATACTACTTTATTGTATTTTATTGAGCTTATAAAAAAAATTTTAATAACAAAGCTCTGCAAGAGAAAAATTATTGTATTAGTCACGATGGGGCGGACATGTTTAAAATATAGCCTCTAAAACCTAAACAAAGGTCACAAATGTTTCCATATGACAGTAAAACCAAAATAATTAAAAGCAACATAACGGTTTACTCGTTAACTCGTTATTTAGTAATAATACAAACATTTTGCTGTTAATTTTTAGGGTAAACTTTAATTGTACATATAAAAATTCTGATTCGCAGCGGCTTTTATTGATATTATTTAGGCCATACACATCAAAAGGCACATGTCACAAAATCATTACAGCAATTTTATCATAATTTTTTATTTCAATTATTGTTAAGTCGTTATTTAGACAAACAATTTAATTTTAATTTGATTTTAAGAACCATTTTTATTTCTTTGTTAGTATTTTTGTTTTCGAATAAAAGAAGATTTTTATGTTTCTCCTTTTTTACCGTTATTTTGAGATTGCCAATTGTTTTGTACATTTAATGAAGTTACCACACCTGAATAATTAACTTAAATAGAACTAAAAAAAACACTTTATTAAATTTTATCTAAAATAATATTTTCCTAAAAACAAAGCAAAAAATGAAAAGTTGGTCACGATCTTTTGCAATTTTAACAGAGCAAAGAAGTAAGAGGGAAAATTGTTGACATTGATTGATTACATTTTGATACCTTTCGAAAGATAAAGAGACGCCGATTCAAAATCATTAATAGTTCGCTATAATGAAGAAACCGATGAAAACTGTAAAAATCTAAAATATTATTAAAACACAAGAATTTAAAAAAATGCCTAGATTTAAAAAATCGCTAATTTCATTAAAAATCGCAAAAATGCATAAAATGCTTTATTCATAAAAAATTATTTACAAATTTGAAAAATAGCATAATTTAGAACAAAATTACTAACTGCCTGTTCATCTACATATTTGCGAACGAAGACTTCGATCGCTTAACTTACATTTAAAGCAAAAACAAATTAAAAAATATTGTTTTTGTTTTACACATAAGTTGAGCGAATACTTCGTTCAAAATCGATGAATCGGCCATAAATCTTCAAAAACATCGCTTAAATGTGTTTTTTAAATCTCTAATTTTATTTAATATTTTGCAGAAATCGCGAAAATATTCTATTTAACTACGAAAAAAATAGTTATCATAAAATGAATAAGAAACTATTAATAAATAAAAAAAAAATCAAATAAGATCTAACAAATCAGAAAAACTTGCAAATTTTACAAAAAACCCTTTAATTTGTCTTGAAATTTTTTTAATTATACCAAACATGCTTAGTTCATTTTTATATATGCTACAATTGCATAAAATAACAATAAATAACAAATATTTTTGTGTAATTAAAGGATCAATATTTAAAAGGAGCAATATTTAAAAATTTCACGAAAAACTTTATACAGAAAAAATTATTTTCACAAACAAAATTTCTTTTTTTCAAAAAGGGCATTTTTTAGTGCAAAAAATCCTTATTTCCAAAAAAAAACCTTTTTCTAATGAAGTTCGTTGAAGTATTATCTGCCGTTTTTAATTATTTGATAATATATTTTTTAATAATATTTAGTTTTCGAAAAGGGGCTAAAACGATAAGGCCATAAAATGCAGCAATAAAGTCTGCTGTCGTTAAATTACTTTTTCAATGATTCATTTGTGCAATTATTATTTATCTTTTCAAAATATGTTTAATGCCAATGTTATTTGTTTTGCTCTTATTATCTTATCTCAAAAATATGGCTTGTTTTTTCTTTTATAAAAAAGAACTAACTTTAATGGTATACAATTAATAAAAACAAATCAAAATATTTATTTTGGGTTTTTGTATTTTCTTATCTTTCTATGTATCACGCAATTATAAGTTTTTATCTAAGTAAAGTTTTTTTTTTAATAAATCTTGGAGCAATTAAGAATATCATAAGTTGGAAATAATGTTACATTTTCAGTAATTTAGTTTCACTAGCGCCCTCTATAGAGATTTATAACTTAAAAGGTGGTCGTTTTATAGTTATGAAATTTTTTTTAAAAATCTGTTTTTTACTTAAAAAAAACGCTAAATAGGCCACTCAACAACAGGTAGCCTGATTAGTAAGTTAATCATACCATATATTGAGAATTGAAATTTAATTATTTTTTTTTCAATTTAGAAAAACTTAAAAACTCATAGCAAAAAATTTCAAGAAAACTACTAAAACAAATGTTAAAAAAATAACGTTAAAACCACTTTGAAATGAAAACGGTAATTATGTAATTGCAACAATAACAACTTAAAAATAATAAAAAAAAAAAATAAATAAGTACACTGGTAAATTCGTGTTTGCATTAAAATCTTAAAAACCAGGGCAAAAAGCTATTAACTCAAAGTCGAAGGGGGGATGGTCCGTCATTAATTGCAAGATAGCAAAAGAAAAAAAAACGCTAAATCCTCTGACTAATCGCTAAAATTAACACACAAGAAACAAATGTATATTTGGCTGAATTAATAAAAGCCATAGAAAAATTAAAAAAAACCTGACTGATTTTAACAAAGTGTGAACACAAATATTAATTTGCAATATGTGTAATATTAATAAAAAAAATCAAAGATGAAGAAAAATATGAATTTGATTTAAAGGTCATTGCAAAAACAAAAAACTCAAATGGGTTAATCGCTAATTAAATAATTATTGTTTAACTAAAAAAAACGCCTAGGGACTTTTGTTTAAAACAATTACTTAAAAATTTTAAATATTTTTATTCCAGTCTAAAGTCATTTAAATCCAAATTAGCGCGGCAGGAGTTTTAAATAGAGAAAAGTGTTAAAAAAGAAATAATTTCAATATTTTTTATTTGATATATAATTATTTTTAATGATTATAGTTAATATTTTTGAAATTTAATATAGAAAAATTGAACAAAATAAAGGTGGTATTAACGCCTCATTGGTGGCCAACTAAGTGGTTTATTAATATAATTTTGGTTAAACGTTTTTTAATTTTTGCAATGATTTATTTAAACCTAAAAAATAAAATCAGATAATTTTTCAACACAAGCAAAATCTAAAGGAGCATATAGACGACATGTTTTTGTCATCTGGCATGTCAAATTTTTATGTCACATGTAATTGTGCCTGTCTGTCAAAATCACTGTTTTACATAAGGTTTATAATATTCGGTGACAAACGTACATGTAATTTGCTTCTGACATTGTCTCTGTTTTTTTCGCATTGTTATTGCAGAAACCAAAGTAGTGCTCGGTTTTAAAGCAGCATGCTGCCGCCATGAAATTTTTTATCTGCGCCGTAAAATGGTTTAGCCATCTTAACATTTTTTTCTTTTAATCCATAGATACCAATTTAGGATTTTATAATAAAACGGTTTTTATATATATATATTCACATAAATTCTATTCAATGGTAAGATGATCAAACATATCTCGGTATTGTAAAAAATTAACTTCAGCCGACTAATGATTCCGTCAATAGTGGACGCCACTTCCGGTTTCTTCCCGGCATAGATTTCTGATGTCAGATGTTTTGTCAGAAGAAAATAGAGCACGCTCTAATTGAAATTTTGTCAGATGACTTTGCGTCTGACTTTAACAGAAGCAAAGTTAAAAAGGTAGCACACGACATGTATGTATTTTGCAGTGGGAAATTTGACATGTCAGATGACAAATACATGTCGTGTAAGGTTGCCTTAAGAAATTGGTTAATTCAAAAGAGATTTAAAATTAACTTTCAGGGGGTTAAATTGTTTATTTTGGACCTACCAGCACAACATTCTATGACAAATTGGTATCGTAAAAGTTATTGCCGCCAATTTGTATGTCAATACTAACACTAACTTATAGGGAAGTTATTGCATTAAAAACAATGCTCGATGTTAATTGTGAGTCACACCTTAGTATTAAGATTGTTGAAGCCTCTTACGAAAATGGGCGTTCAAATCAAAATGCATTTCGTGCACTTCGTGATTTTTTTGTCAGCATAATCGACCAAATGTTTTTTTAGCTCACTATTAGCTAGCCTACCGGGGCACTCGGGAGAATTGTGCGCAAATTTCAGCAAACCGGGCTGTAGGAAATGTGAAAACATTATACATTATTGCGAGATTATAACGGATTTCATGTGGCCAGAAATTGAGGACATGTACCTGGACGATTTGTGGTTCCAACAGAATGGTTTCTCTTGCCACACAGATAACGAAACAATGGCCATTTTGGCGACGCTAAATCACGATCATTTGATTTGACACCGTTGGACTTCTTTCTTTGGGGATATTTAAAAGAAAAAGAGTACGTCAATAAGCCAAGAGCAATTCAAGAGCTAAAGGATGAGCTAATTCGGCACATTAATGTTATTGAACCTCAATTATGTCTCAGAGTATTTGAAAATATAGACCATCGGATAGAGGTATGCCGCCGAAGACGTAGCGAACATTTGGCCGACTTGTCATAGATCCTTCTACATATAATAATAAAAAATGTTAAGAAAATTCTTTGAAAACTTTATGTTTAAATTTACAATTAACATCGTGCGTTTTGGTTGGATGACCCTTTTTTCGGGAGTAGTATTTGTATTGGAGCTGTGGACACATTTGGAACTATCCCAATTGAATTAATTTAGAATGAAATAAAATAAGTATGAAACAAGTTAAACCTAAATACCAACATACATAATAAGATGGTTTATGGGCAACAAGACTCTCTGCTTGAAAGGAACTTTATGGGCGCTATGTTAAACTATGGACCGATTCTCACCATTTGCATTAGTCTTGGTTGTTGTGACAATTAGAAGCTATTTACGAAATATCATCAAATAATTTCTTAAATTCCGACCTGTTCTTTGTGCACAAGATTTACATGGACTGCAAGCCAGCCGGACGGACATAGTTAGATTGATTAAAAAAGTGATTCTAAGCCAATCGGTATACTGGTGGTCTAGGACCAATATTATAGGGTGTAACAAACATCAGTAAAAACGCATAATACGCTCTACACCTAAATATTACAAAAATTCCAAATATAATCGCCTAATTGAAAACAATTTTAAGAAAAAATCGAAAAAACTAATCTTTTTTATTAAAATTAAACAATTAAAAAAAAACTGAAAAAATGTTAAACAAAAATTTCGACATGTTACAATTTATGTAGATCAAGGTCATTACCATAAACGTTACCTAAAACAAAATCATAATTTTTTTATATAAAATAACATTTGAAAATTATTTAGTTATTCTTTTTCCAAAAACACAGTTAAGTCCAATTTTTTTCGAATCTTAAAATTTATTTTCGCCCAAAAATTTAATTGTACTATTTTTAAAAAAAAATTTAAATAATTACAGGTCTTTTCTTTAATTTACATCTTAAATAAAAGGGAACTCATTTGCTTCTTTCAAAATTTTGACAAGGAAAAACAACAAAATTCAAGATGTTTTACAAAAGATATTTATTTTTTTCTTTTGATCAGACAACAAACAAAACCGTTACAAACAAAAAAAAAAAATTGTCATGTGTTTGAAATACAGCTTTAGAAATGTATTTATGAGCTTTTTGTTATTGTTGCATTTTAAAAGGTGATTAAAATAAAATGTTTTTTTGTTTCTTGCCTCATGTTATAGCGTTTTTCTTCTTCTTGATCGTTTAAAGGCAGTTTTCAACGCAAATGTGTTTTATTTTCTGTCTAATTTGTTTTATGTGAGCCCCATTTAGGTAAAACAATTGTAACTAATTTCCATTTCACAGCTAATTTTAGTTGTATTTTAAAATTTTGCTAAAAGTACCTCGGGACAATAACAACAAAAAGAACTTGTTACGTCTTTGTCTGAAAGACTTTTTAAGTATACATATTTTTTTTTATAAAACTTTTAAGGAAAAGTAAAATAGGTTAAAGAAAATAAGAGAAAATTAAGTAAATTCATTTGCTGAAATTTTTTTTACGGTTTTTGGCGTCTTATGGGAAAATTGATTGAAATCTTTGCTTTTTTTTTTAAAAGGTGTTTCAAATTACCATTAAATTAAAGGTAGTGATTGGTGTTTATTAAGTGTGAAAACTAGTGTTTGAAATGTCTAGTTAACTTTTTAAAATGTTATGAAAATAACTGGTATTTAAATATCAAATAAATCGTTAAGTAATGATATTGCTTATTTGGCGATTTTTACCAGTAAATGGACAAAAATTAAAGTTTTTTAAATTAATTAAATGGAAAAGTTTTGTTGAAATTCTAAATTTAACAACAATAACACAAAAAACAGTTATATTTTTATCATTAAAATTTTCCAAATCATTATTAATTTTAAAAAAGTCGTTGGTTCTTAAAAAAATAGAAATAAAAAATCGCACAAATCACAAAAACGCTGAAAATAAAAAATTCTAAATTTCGCATAAAAGACACATAAAACTAAATTGAACTGAAAATAAGTTAATTTCATTAAAGAACTCAAATTATAAGGACCATTTCTGAAATTTTTAATAATAATTTTTTTTTTAAATCGGAAAATATTATAAATATGAACATTTCACTTACTTATTTCGAAAAAAGGATCTTACCTGAAATGAGAGAAGAAAAAGTGAGTTAAGTTAATTTATTATAATTTGGGGATCTATTAGAGTAAAAATGAATCTACAACGAAACGTTTAAGTTTCAAAAAACATTTAAAAAATTGTATTGGTAGCAAATATTAAATATTAAATAATAAATATGCGCCTGATCTTAATTTTGATGGCTCCTTCCACAGAAAAAAAATATAAAAATTGATTGCAATTAAAAAAGTTGTGATATTAATTAAAAAATTAATTAAATTTGCACCAGTTAACATATTAATAGTATTAATTAAACGATTAATTCACTTGATTAAACTTTTAATTCACTTGATAACATTTGTAATTTAAACTGATTTTTATTTTGATTAATGCTTTAATTGGTGACCAATTTTGGAGAATTTTTTTGTGAAAGTCCCCTGTCAGCTTGATTAGATATCTATGTAAATGTACTTAAAAAAAAAAAGAGTGATGAAAAAATTTAACGCCGTAAATTTTTAAACTGAGTCAACTATTACCCATTTGGTGGGGGTGGGGTGGTTGAAGGTTTAAACCGCTATTATCTTTTTATTTTGGTTTTCCCTACATTCAAAAAAGATTTATCTTAAAAATGTAAATTGATTTCTGTTTTTTTTCTAGCAAAAGATCAATGATTTTATAATAAGAGATTGGCGGTTATCATGCTAATAAACGCAGTTAAGACACTACTTTTTAATTTCTAAACATTTGAAAGGAATTTCTTTCGGCAAAAGTTGTAGCAATTTTTTCATTGTCAGTTATTATAAACCGTCAGTTCTTTTACGGCGGCTTGTTTCTTGTTTTTTTAACTTTAACATCAATCAGCGGCTAAAAAAATAGTGATAGGAGAGATTTACGTGAGTACCAGCCATAGTGGACTACCTCACGGTGGTCATATCACAATAATGCAAAAGATTTATGTACATTATGGGCCTAAAACAATAGTCTGACTGGGAAAGAAGTACTATGGGCTATCGACGCCCGTTGTACCAGAGATGATAATAAAGCTACAAGTTACACAGCTCGCCCGTCTATGTCTCTTTTTTGGAGATCATATTGTTACTTATGCGCCATATGTACATAAGCTGTTAGCAACAACAACGGGCAATAAATAAAAAAAGAACTCGCTGACGGCATTCATCACAACAACAGTGTCTCCTTGTAGTAAGTAAAACTACCAGTTAAGGAATAGTTAATAAAACTGCAGGGTAACAAAAAGTGATTATTTAAATAATTGTTCTTCATTTATTTAAATGAGATTTTTTTTAAAGTTTTTTAACTTTAAATCTTATTAAAAACAATCATTATTAGATTAAGTATTTAAAATAATTTTCTAATTAATAAATCATTTTCTAATTTATAAATAATTGTCATTATTTATATGAAATATTGTTCATAATTTTCTTGTTAAAAACAATACAATTAAACATGTAAGTAGATCAAATTTCTTTTAATAAAGTTGTCAATTGATGCAA
This sequence comes from Pollenia labialis, assembly GCA_949318255.1. Lineage (NCBI taxonomy): Eukaryota > Metazoa > Arthropoda > Insecta > Diptera > Polleniidae > Pollenia > Pollenia labialis. The sequence goes on from OX439140.1 coordinate 5,967,474, forward strand.
AAAAAATAATTATTTCCAAGTAAAGAGTTAAATGAATATTTTTAATAGCTTTTGTTATTATTTTATTATGATTATTGTTTATTTATTTACAATATTTTTTTTCTTAATTTAAAGAAAAAAAAAGTGAAAATGCTTTCACCTGCATATTCACACCAGACAGACAGACAATAAGCCCCTTCAAACAGCCAAAAAAAAAGCACCAACTTCATTCAACATCAACGAAATCGAAAGCGTTGGGTGTTGAGTTTTTTTTTAAATAATATTTTTTTTTTATGTATTTCCAACAGCTTCTAAAGTTTGTTTAAATAATTAATTCGTTGTAGATTTACAAACAAATTCCCATCATCTGTACAAAATTTAGTCTCATGTTTTCAAAAGAAAAAAACTGACAATGAAAATTATTTTTAAATAATAAAATCCTGCTGAATTTTTTTCTTACACAAATCTGTGTTTGTGGTTTTCTAAATTTGAATATTCATTAATGTTTATTTGAATTTAAAAAGTCTAAAAGTCAATTTTCATGTTTTCGTAAAACAATCACAACAAAATTTTCAAGTTTTTCCATTTTGTTCGATTGCATGTTCAAAGTCTTTTGGGTGGTTGAGATTTTTTAAATATTGTTTCAAAATGTTTAATTTTCAAAGTTGTATACATTTCTATGAGCCGAGTGTTTAAACAGGCGGCAGTTTTGTTATGGATATGGGAAGAAGGAGGAGTAGACCATGAACGTATATATTTCAAATAAATGTTAGATTTAAAGTGGTTTGTAATAAAAAAAAGATCAAAAATACGGCGGCGTTTAGTTGGATGGCGGCGAAAAAATACGAATCTTCGTATTTTTAGGAAAATACAACAATGTCAAGATATGTTGTATTGTTGTCAAAAAAAGTAAGACTTGTTTGAAAGTGTAAAGTAGCCTTTAACGTTTATTTCTTAACATTAGAAAATTTGCCTGAAACATTTTTCTTGACATGCAAATAAGTCACTGCTTTTCTGTAGAAAATTTTAGAAAATATTGTCCATAAAACCGCTAAAATTTGTTTCCTAAACATAAAAAAGAGTGTTGAGAACAAGGCAGCGGCTTGTGGTGCTGACTTAAAGATATTCCCTAATATGTTTTTAAAGCGAACATTTTTTTTATAAGTCGTGCAGTGCAATAAAATGCGGTTTACATTGAAAATAAAAAAAATTAAGCTCTTTAATTTAAATCGATCATTTTTGGCTGTCATCTATTTTGCTTACCCAATAAATATAAATCATTTTGACGGCGTTGGCTTAAGCCGACTTTGAGATATTTTATTTATCTTTATTTGAAACCCCTTTTTAATCTAGCATTTCTATTTCCAAAAAAAAACATGCCATAACATGCATCCGCAAATTTCTCCATACACTTTTTGTTATAAAATTTTAAACTAGATGTAATTTTTATATTATGTTTTTAATTTGTTTAACCAAGACGTTCATTGACACATTACAAAACAGTAAAAAATTGTTCACAAAATTTCAAAAAAATAAGTGTAGTTTAAAAAAAAATAATTTACTAAAATGAACATACTTATTTGTAAATCAGGAAGTTTAAACAGTAAAAAACCGAAAAAATTAAATTAAACTACGAAATAATTTACTAAAAAGCAGCAACAAAATAAAACAATTTAATGTAAAATTAATTTTAAACTAAAAAAATTGTTGAAAGCCTTCAAATAATCTAGTTTTATTTTTTGTAGAAAAACCCCAGAAAAAGCAAATAAGAGCTATTGCGTTAAAAAAATAATTCGCTGTTTTCACAACACATAAAATCACATTAAAAATTAAGTTTTAAACTTTTTACATATTCAAGATTTATTCCTGCCTTAGTTAAATAACAATTAAAAAATATGGTATAAAAATGTTTCAAAAAGGGGGAAAAATCTAAATCTTTAAGGACTTATTCATAACCAATATTCCATGCTTATAACAGGTTTATAAGACGAATTTTATATGAAAATTTGTTTAATTTACCTTTAATAAAACTGAAATTTTTTTATGAATAAGAGGGTTAATCTGTATACTAATCCCCTTATTTATAGAAAATAAAGCAAGTAAATAAAAGCTTTGTTAAACAAATTTTCATAAAAACCGTTTCAAAAACCTTTTAAAAACTTGTTTCATTTTTATACTAGGCCGTAAGATATGTATGTAAAAATTTGTAATGTTACACCGAAAGAAAAAACACGTACTAAATATAAGTTTTTTCTTCTTACTTTAGAACAAGTCGTACTCCAAAATTTAAGTACGAATAACACTTTAAAATACTTAAAACAATTCAAAATGGGAAAACTTCAAAAAACAATATGACATCTGGTTTTAACAAGTCTGTGCCACAAGCCACACGGCACGAGATATCATGAACCTATTGAGAGGAGAGTTTGGTGAGCAACTAATCTCACTTTTTCCGCAAAACCATGCAATTTGAGCCTCCTAGAATATTTGTTGTGTGGATACGTGAAGTTTCTCGTGCACAGGGATAAGCCAGCCAAAATTCCAGGCTTAGAATACAACATTACAGCTGCCATTGGTAAGAACCATCCGAAATGCTGGAAAAGTATGCCAAAATTGCTTACGGATGGTCTACCTTCACAGAATTTGTTTTTGCCAATTTCGTTCAGTTAAAGCATTAATCAAAAATAAAATCCGTTTTAATTAAAAATTTAATCACTTATATCAACAACATTACTGCAGAAAATGTTGTTAATATCAAAATATTGGGTTCGGTCGTAAAAGCATCACTGCGCTTCATCAGTGAAGTAAATGTGGACCAAAAATTGTCAAGTACTCCACAAAAAAAAAAAAAAAATATTATTTTATATATTTTTAACGGCATTAAACAAAAGAGATTCTATAAAATTATGTAGGACTTTGATTTATCTTATAAAATACCATTTCGATTCATCTCGGTGTTTAGACGACTTTTAATTTAGGCCTTCAGGGCAGGTACTGTCTAGACTACAATTAAATGGAGTTAAAATTGGAGAGTAGTGAGTTTAAATTGTTTTTCTCCAAGTAATCAAAAATGTTAACAGTTTAATTCTTTTCAAAGAAAAAATTACTTATTTATTGCCAAATTTTATATTATTAATATTTCGTTTTTCATTATTTTTTGATTAAAATGCGTGCTTTGTTTATTAATTAATTATTTATAAAAATTACAAGTTAAACTATTTTATGGTTTTATATACAAACTTTTATTTATTACAATTTTTATTATTATGAACGTTTGTTTTTTATTTCGATTGAAAATATTTTTTTTTGCTCGTTATTTCATCAATTTTGTATTGGCAGCCAATTTTTAATTGGTTGCCATTGTATTGTAGTTCGTAATAAATATTTGTGAGTTATTCACTTTTGACTGTCTTCATAAATTTTGTTAAAGACCTTACAATACATACTAGATACATACTTTCAATTGTATATGAAATTGTGTAGTACGTTTAATACTGCTTAAATGGCTATGAAATTGGTGGTGGGAGTTCGTTTTTGCTGGAGCAAAAGACTTGCTGGGGACTTTAGTTAAAGGGCAAAAGGGGTTTGAGGTATAAATGGTGGTATCAATTTTTCTGGCTTTGGTTTTAGCTATAACACATTTTTTAGTTTTTTTGCTTTAACTAAATAAAAGCCATTTGTTAAGTCTCTATGACAAAATAAATATGAATACAATTAATAGAAAAGGCAAATAACTGCTTACGATTTCATTTCAAAGATACAATTATACATAGTTGTTTTCCTCCTCCTTCTTTTCTTTTCAAATTTTGCAAATCGTTTGGTGGTGGCGTTACTTAGTCAGTTAGTTATTTCGTTAGTTTGGCAGTTAGTTAATTTTGCTTAATTTTCTTGGGTTAAGTTTCGTTATTTCTGTGTTTGTTTTATTAGACGATTTCACAACAAATTCAAAACAATTTTTGCTTAATTTATTTACATACATATAAAATATATAATGAAATTAATGTACGAAAATAAAAACTCTTATAATAAGTGTAAATATCATTTTGCGTACAAATAAAAAATAAACAAAAAAGTACGAAAAAAATCGTTATATTTATTTCGTACTTAAAGAGGGTGGGCTACTTTTAATTTAATTCACTATTGTTTATATTACATGAATATGTAATTCTTGTATATTTTCTTCTTTAATAAAGAAATGTAAATTTAATTAAATTTGAAAGTCAAATTGTCTGGGACTATTTGCTAATAAATTAATTAAAGAGGATTTTAAACACACAAATATCTGAAAAGATGGTTTTCACATTAAAAAATTAAAAAAAAAAAAATTATATCTTAAATTGTCTTGGAATTCAGAATTTTGTAAAACGTTAAAACATTTTAGCCCGTCAAAAAATGTTCATTTTCGCAATTATTACAACTTTTTCTAAAACACTGTGCATGACAACAGAGTGGCTACAATTTAGTTTTTATAAAAGTTTAGATCCTTAACTATAATTTTTATATGTATATGCACCCTTTAAATCGGTTTCATAACTAAGCAATTATTTATAGATTTTGTTATATAAGAATCGAATTTAACTTAATTTTTACAACTTTAGGTTGGTTATAAGTCCGTGCCTAGACTTGCAATATTTGTGTTGCGGTTGACAAATTTTGGAGGGGTACAAGGCTTGAAATGATCTATAATTCTGTTTTGTTTTGTAAATCTTACTTTTCCACTTGAAGCTGATTGAAGGTGTATTTGTTTTTATATATAAAATATAAAAAGGAGTAAAGGAAAGACGGCGTAAAAAAATATCCAAACTACATTTCATCATATAAACACTAATGCAATTTTAAAGCAGCAATACAAATTGCAAGTCTGGTCGATGATTTCGTTACCCCTTCTTCACAAGCTATCGAACTGCACCTTCATGAAGAATACGAAACTTTCAATGTTATTGCCTTATTATTACTTATTAAATTTGCTTTGTAAGTCTGAATTTAAACGTTTCATTTTGTGATGCTCAACTCTTGTACAGGGTCCGCCAAATAACTTTTTTTTTGAAAATGCTTTACAAAAAAACTACTGAATATTTTCTCAAATTTCTTTTTTTATTTGAAAGTACAATCCTTCCGGTTAATAATGGAAAATAATTTCATTCAAATGGCTGCCTCGGCTGGCCATGCAGTAGCCTACACGATCGGTCCAATTTTTAAGCATTCACGAAAGAAGCACTAGTTGAAAAAAAAACGTTAGATGGCGGACCTGTTATATGCACAACGATTTCTGCATGTAAAATTTTTGTTGTTTCGAACGAAAAAAAGTTGAAACCGATTGCTGCGTGTGATTATATTGACATCTTCAAAAGAAAATTGAAAAAATGTGTGCCATCAAAAGATGAAACGTGTGAATTCAGACTTAGACGATATTTACATAATATTCAATGTTTATCATAAAATAAAAAACAACGCATAAGCAAACGTTTTATATATTTTTAATACTTATTTATAATGTCCAAAATCACACTAATTCTGCGAAGTTCCTTCTACTCAGTACTCATCAGAACAAAGTTGTTTCTATAGAGAACCTACTCAAAGAAAGAATTTTTGGCGACCCCTTGATCCAGTAGGTGTTCCCTTAATCCTGGGTTCCTTCTTTCTACTTTATATTTCTCACTTTTTTGCAAAGAGTTGACCGATATTCTTTGGCATTTTAAATTAAATTCAATTTCAATGATTTGAAGCAGAATGCACTAATAAAGTGACCTCACAAGCGCAGCTCTTTGCAGTGATTATTTTCGTGGTGTGACGTTTAGTGTCTTTTTTTTTTTGTTTATTTACATTTTTAAATAAGGCATTTTGACATTTGCCGTTTCAATTCTAGCAACGAAATGCCTGTTGTTTTTTTTTTATTGTTGCATTGTTGTTGTACTGAGGTCACGTTATTAATACATTTTGGATTTGAAGAAACTTTTTTTTTTGCATTACAGGGTGATTTAAAACATATTTTTTTAAGTCAAGTACATTTTGTGAACACGTTACATTTTAATTACACATTTGTTTTGTTTGTGTTTTGCTTGGTAATCAAATTAAATAAATTAAATTTATCTGTCTTCATTTAAAGATTTTTCATTAAAATGTATCGTTTTTAATTTTATTGAGCTTTTCTCCCTTTCAATGTTGACAATCTTGTTTGGCATGTCATGCAAGTAATGTGAACTTAATCATTTCAATGTTCCATTTTTAACAACAAGGTCGATTTTTTTTCTTTTTAAATGTAATGAAAATAAAAAATTATCTATAGAAATTTAAACACAATGCACATAAACCCCCCCAAAAAAAAATCAAACAAACCTTAACCTACCTACCTCTGTTTTAAATGATTTGTAAAAAAGAAGATATTTTACCTTTTATAAGATATTGAAAAAAAATAATAATAAAAAATTAAACAATGCCTACGAAAATAATTTAAATTTGAAAAGAAAAAACTAATTTACAAAGATTTTGAAGTCTTTGTTTTGACAAAACAAAAACTGCATTTTGGAATTTGTTTTTCATTCGCATTTTGAAAAATGTTAAAAAAAAAACTAACAATGATTTGTTAATTAAGAAGCTAACAATTTCATTATTGTAATAAAATTGTTTAATAATTATAAAAAAATTTTGTAATAACTTTATATTTTAAATTAAAAAAAAAAAACTTTGAAACAAATATGATAATAACACCAACTGTCATTACATTGTCTTACAACAAAGAGAACTTAAAGAGATGTTGTCCCTATTTTTCTAAAAATGTTTGCGTACAAAAAATTTAAAACTTTAAATAAAATTTGTTAGCCCTGGCCCGTGAAGTCAAGTGTAAATTATTAGTTTTTTTTTTGATTTGGTACTTTTTTTTCTAAAGCTCATCATCATGGTTTGTTGTATGTTTTTTTCTTCTTTTGTTTAAATTAACTTCACATTAAGTTTTGTTTTTTTAATCAAGTATGTAGAAACACAATGCACTTACAAAAAAAAAATTACTGTCATTGTCACCGAAACAAAATTTAAAAAAAAAGAAACTAAAGTCGATGGTGACTTAATTAAAAATCCCTTGGATTAGAGGTTTGTACTTGATTACTGCACTCATGAGTGATTTAAGAAAATCAACCCATTAACCATGGCTAACAAGCATGAAGTTCAGTTTAATAAATACCCAGTAGGCTTAAGAACGGACTTTAAAGCCAGATAACGTCAAAAACGGATTTTCCAATTACAAAGCGATGACGTCGCACTATTTAGGGATGCTTCACACAAATTGTATGGGCATGAAAACTTTTGACAACTAGAAAACGCTTGCCGCTTTTGTTTTGGTACGGTTGTTAAGCATACAATTATGAAAATTTGCTAATTTTCTTTAGAGTTCTTATATTTCATTGGTCGAATCGTTTTCCAGGGTTGTCAACAAGTTTCGGTTTCTTTTTTCTCTTTTTTCCGTGAATTTTCCAATCTGGGTGTAAATTTAATCACTTATGACTTCCAAGTACGGTAATATATAAAAGGACTTAATCATAAAAAATATTTCAGGTTTCTAATAGGCTTTTTGAACTGATCAACATCTACCATCAAAGATGTAGAAAATGTGAAACACTCGTTTACATTGCTCGAATCTAACATCTACCATCAAACAAAAATTTCACCATTTTTGAAAAAAAAAAGTTTTTAAACGAAAAATGTTTTTTTTTTTTTGTACAAAAGTGCCAAAATTTACAAAACCATTTAAAGCCTATTGACTGGCTTTTAATTTTTAAGAATTAAAATTCATTCTCTTTAAACAAGCAGTTGTCTTAACAATTACTTCTTTAACTAGTACAATATACAGAGTTGGCCCTTAATAAGTAGTAAAATTACTGGTCTGGAGAACATGCACCAGAACTATGGGGTATTTATTTTTTTTTTCTTATAAATTTTTTTAATTAATAAAAAACCAAAGTAATAATTACCCAACTATTAATTACCCTTATTACGGTTTGATCTAAGGTTAACTAAATTATAACCAAATTATGGCTTTAAAAATTTTAAAAGTTTTCTTTTCAACAAAAAATTTTGAAAATGATAAAAAGAAAAACATTGCTGGACACTAAAGCTGACGTCAAACATAATTCTGCAGTTTGGGTTATTTCTGTTTTTATATTAAATAATATTAAGCTGAATAGACATTTCATTTAAAAAAAAAATAATTTAGTGTTAGCTGAATTAAATTTTCAGCTCATAAATTATGCAGTTTTAACTAAATTAAATATTAAAGTTTTTTTCGAAAATTTTTAGCTGAATTGAAAATTTTTTAGCTGAATTGAAAATTTGTTTAGCTGAATTTCGATTTCTTTTGTCTAATTGATTTATAAATAGCTTTAACAAAAACTTAGTCAACTGAAGTGTATTAAAAAAGAATTTTGACAGCCGTTTTGCATAATAATTAGAGAGAATAGCTAAATCGCAATATAATTTGACAATTGCGCATAAAAGCTGGCTTTTCCTCAACAATAAATTTCAGTTTATTTATCAAATATAAAAAATTGGGAATTTAGCACGTCACACAGAAATCTTTTAAGAATATTTGAATTTTGTAGAATTTTCCAGCATAAAGCAGTTAAATTTCAAGCGAACTGTGCTAAGACAAACATTCGAGAGGTATAACAAATCGATTTACTAAATACAAGACTGTCCCTTTGTATAGAATTGGAGGGCATCTTTATTTTCTTTTTGAAAATGCCGATATTAAAGAATCTTATGTATAAGTTTTAAGATTTTTTAGTACGATTGGTTTTGCTAGTTTTATGCCTAGATGAGCTAAATTGTAGTCAGTTTAAATTTGTTTGTATATTTCATTAAAGGTTTTATAATCGAAAGATTATTAATTTACCCTTCAGTTTAACTTTAGTAACTAACACTGACCCTACATCCCCGGTTAGCTGACGGTAACAGTAACGTTGATTTGCAACTTTATATTGTTGTGTGTAAAGCAATGGGAACGATTATGGTTAGCAGCAAGCTTTTACTTAACCGTAACGTGTAAAACTGTAGAAAATAGTTATTTCTTACTTTTTTACTGTACGGTTACATTGCTGTCAGCTAAGTGGGGCTAAAATAACTAAATTTGGTCCTAGTTATCTAGTAAACTTACAAAAAACTACAGAGTTACTTGTTTTAAATTACCTGTGATAAGATTGTTTTAGACAAATTTAGTTTAGCGGCAAAAAAATTTCGTTGAAATATGGCTTAAAACACTGTCAAAATATTTTAAATCGATTTGAAAAACAATGATGTTAATACAGTGATTACCTCAGTAAAATTATTCATCGATGACTCATGGTTGAGATTTTTCTTTTTCAATAATTTTTAAAAACGCTCTTGAGTTAAAAAAAAAATATTTATTTTAATACTTTTTGTTGTTATTTTTAATGTATTTTGCTATCCGGACACTCATTTTTTACTTTTGCTAACACTAGCGAGTTTTTTGAGTAATATATCGAATAAAAAACCGCCAGTACATGAGTTTTAGTGGTAAACCTTGAATTAAAATACAACTTTCAAGCGGTTATTCATAAAAACTCATAGATTTTTTTGCAAAATTTCAAGACACCAATTAAAATAATTTAATTTTTTTTAAAAACAAAACACGTTGGCTTAAAAGTTCAAAAATAATAAACGGACTTAGAAAAAATTTCAAAATCTCAAAACTACTATAAGAAATTTAAAGGAGTAATTTGGTTGGGTTTAAATGTTAAAGTTTTTTTTAAACAAATTAAAATACGAACAAAATTTCAATGAAATAAAAACTTTTTGGAATTTTTTAAAAAGAAAAGAATTGAAATTTTCAACCTAACCCCACTTTTTGTCTTTGGTTTTTTGCTGTCCCTGTTATCCAACTGTTACTTTTTTTTTATCTAAAAAACATATTTCTAAATTTTTTTTTTTACAAAATCTCGATAAAACGATAATTTTTTATACACTAAAGTTAAAATTGCTGTCATGTTATTTTTTTGTACTAAAACTGAAGTTCATTAACTTGGTCATGTTTTTTTTTTTGAAGTTTCTGTTGTTGGTTGATTCATGCAATATTTACAAAATGATCTCATTTTATTTTGTTGCCAGGTCATTTAACTGATTTTTTTCCAGTTACTTCATTTATTATTATTGATTTAAAATTATTTGTTTTAACACTATTTTTAACGCTAACAAAACTGTGTTCACTGCAGAAAAATGTTCAAAAATTGTAGACTATTTCAAAATATTTTCGCTTTTTATATATTTTTATTTTAAGCCCACATTAAAACAATTATGGCAAAAAAAAATTGGAAAGCAACAAAAACTTTATCATTAATAATAAAATTTAGTCCATAAATTTTTGCTAAATATTGATTCTTAATAATATATTATAATTAATATTACATATAGAATTAATAGTTATGGTTAAGTAAGTTAATTTAATAAAAAAAAACTCGAACAGAATTTGCTAAAAAAATGATTTCTTAATTAAACCAAGAAAGTTTTCTATCCATTCAGCAGAAAAAATTTCAGCATCTTATTTAATTTGTAGCACTCAAATTATTCAGCTAAAATATATTCAAGTAAGCCAATTTAAGTTAGTTAATTAAACTAGAAAATCTATATTAGCTGATAAAAAATTAAGTTCAGCCGAGAAATTTTTAAATTCAACATCAGCAATCATCAGAATTTATATACAATTTAGCAAATAAAAACTTAATTAAGCTAAAATATTTTTATATTCAGTTAAATAAATTTGGCTTAGATTCTAAAATCTTTATAAATTAGCTAAAAAATTAAGAATTTAGCCTTTATATATTTAATTCAGCTGATAGAATAAATTCAGCAAAAATTACAAAAATTGTATAAATGAACTATAAATTTTCGCTTAAAAATAGGTTAAGTTTTAGACAAATATTGCAAGTTTAAATATTAAGCATTGCAAGAGGAAGCTGAAAATTTATGGTATTAAGCTAATGTTTTAAAAAATTAGCAAAGAAAAAAAATTAGTTCAGCTGCAAAAAATGCATAAATAAAAAAATTAGCAAAAAAAAACATATTATGTATAAAAACAAATTTGTAACTATTCTTCCATTTAGCTGATAGAAACTTAATTCAGCTTAGATATTGGGCTATTCAGATAGTTAAAATTAGCAAAACTTTCAAAATCTTCAAGCTTATCCGAAAATTCTAGATCTTAGCCTAATAATTATTTTTCAATTCGGCTGGTAAAACGTAATTTTGCCAATAATTTATACATTCCTGTGCCCATGTTCTTTAGCTCTCGCGTCGAGAAACTTTTCGATTGATATGTCTGAATAGAAAAAAATTCCATATGTGACCTTCTCCGAGAAATGGGACCTAGTGTGTAAAAATGAAGTTTTGAGAAAAACTCATTTCATCTTATTCTACACCCTTTTAGGTACCAGAGTCCACTCTTAAATCCAAACCCGTTTTTAGACACACTAGTTCCCTTTTCTCAGAGAAGGTTACACATATTGATACAAACATCTGTTTTTCTCACTAAACTGTGTCTGTAACTTTTTTTTGGCGAGTACTAGCTGTCGCGTAAAAAATTACTCGCCAATTTACAGAAAAAGTGTGTCTTTAACATTTTTGTGAGAAAAGTTCCCGCTTTGAACTGTTAAATAAACTCACGAATAAAAATGGGACGAGAAAAAATGTTAACACTAAAAAACAATTAAAAATGCAAAATACAAAGAATAATAATAATATTAAGTTCTTGGTACATTTTTTTTATTCTTTAGTTATTTTGATTTTAACATTTTTATAAGATATACGCATTAGGCTGGGTCAAAAAAATATTTTTTCTCTTATCGACTTCTAATAGCGTAAATATGTTGTATTTTTGTCTGAATTAGATCCCTGTAAAATATTTTTAATTTATTTTTAGTGTAAGAGCCCGCGCATTGACCTTCAATTTGGTTAAATTTTGAATATAGCATCAATAGCATTGTATTGCAGAAAAGCATATTACTGTATTTTAACGACTTTTAGGTTCGTGAAAATAGTGTCAGAAGCATTCATGACTCTTTGCGCTAAAAAAGTCAAGCGATGGTTTAATATAGACGAAACTTGTTGGATTTGACAGTAAACAAGAGTTTGTGACCAAAAAGGATTTTATTGTTTTAAGTTGTATAAGAACCAAATTTTTATTTTTTTTAAGTTTAATTCAAAATATTTTTAGTTTTAATTAATAATAATTGATAGTAAATAAAATATTAAAATTTAAAAAATGGACTTTTTTCAAATATTCTTAATTCGCGGGCTCAAGATGACACTTTTTTGAACTTTTTTTTTTGCAATTTTTATTTGTTTTAACGTAATACAAAAAAATATTGCTATTAGAATATGATTCGAGAACTTTTATTTTTTCTCATACATCAGTGACCCACCCTAATACGAATGTTTTCAAAGTTCGTTTGCAAACAACAAAGATTAAAGTCGCACTTTACATTATTTGGTATAGCCGACGGTTGTATTTTCGCCGCCGTCGTTGAAAAATTTTCAATTTTTGTAAATTTAAGTCGCCGTCAACGATTTGTGTGACTGGCGTTCTCAATGTTGGCAATGTCACATCGGCTTTGAGTAGAATATTTTGACATTTATAACGTACCCTACAAGAAATGAATAAGCGAGTAGTCACATTTTTCATTTTGGTTCTAAGAAAATTATAGAAAAAAATGACCGAAATCAAGTTTACGGTCACATTCGGTCATTTCTTTCTATCATTTTCTTAACACCAAAAAGAAAGAGGTGACTACTCGCTCATTTATTTCTTGTAGGGTAACGACGTTATTTCTTTTGATAGTTTTCAACATGAGTTACAGACAAATATCCCTACAAGAAATGAATGAGCGAGTAGTCACATTTTTCATTTTCTTAACACCAAAATTAAAAATGTGACTACTCGCTTATTCATTTCTTGTAGGGATCTTTCTCACTTTTTCGATGCGAAAAGTTCTCACTAAAGTTACAGAACATGGGTATTGCTAACAATATTTTGTTAATTTTTTTTAAAGATTGGATCCACTGAGTAATATTTGTTCAGGTTATTTCTAGTCTTAAATGAATGGGTTTTAAAATAATAAAAACTTAAGTTCGTTTAAGGCCCGTTTTCACAACTTACCGATAGCTAAAGGTAGGATGTTTTGGGCCGTATAAAAAGGGTTCCATTATTACAACTTTACTTTAACCTACCAGTTTGGATCAACCTTAATTTACTTTATCGCGCACTTTAGATTAAAGTAAAGTTTTAATAATGGAACACTTTTTATAAGGCCATTTAAAGTTTTCTTTAAGCTATCGGTAAGTTGTAAAAACGGGAATAAGTGTTATGATATTATGTAGTTCTAAATCTCCAAATGCAATTGAAACTCAAAAATTACTTAAAACGTAACCGATATTTGACGTGTAAGTTCTTTATTGGAAATATAAACAATTGAAATTTAATTAATTCGAACACCTACACTTTTTTTATTATTTCTGGTTTTTATAAATATTTTAAAAGAGTATATTTTGTAAATAAAATACAATCAATTGAAATGTTTAAAAGCATGTTTAAAAGCATTGAGTTTTTAAATCCGACTCAAACATTAGGTACCTGATTGTTTTTGAAGTAAAGTTAAAGTAAAAGGATTGCCATATTAAATATATTTTGAGAAGTGGTCAGTTTTCCATAAAAGGAAGGGTTTTCTAATTTTTTTAATTACGTTTAAATAACTGCAATTTTAAATTTATACAGATAAAGTGACCAGAATTTGTTAAAAAAGGCAAACTATATTAAAAGGTTACCAGATTTAACAATTGAGTTATATTTTTTAATTATAAAAGAAAAGAAAAAAATTGTGCATATGTATTAGGGTATTCATTTAACCGAGGTTTTGGTTTAATCGGTTACATTAGTTATGAATCGATTAATAAAATTTTCGTTATAAATTAAGTAATTGCAATAAAGAAAAATGCAAAAATTATTTTTATTATAAAATATGAAATACATATTTTTTTTTAATTAATATTTTTAATGTACATATATTTTTTTAAACAATGAACTGTGTGATTATTTTATTATTTATTTCAATTGATAAAATAATTTGTGAAAACAATAGTAAAAAAAACAATAAACAGTTAAGTATTCATCCTGCAGATTTAGATATTCAAGTTCTACTGCATAGTGAGCGGGATTTGACCAAAGTCTTAAATGTATTTTATGTATTTAAAACACAGGTGTTTGATAAACTTTTGGTGGATAATTCAAACTTCAGATGTTTACAATAATTTATAAAACTTGTGTTCATATGTTCTTTTAAGTTTGCATTTTTTTATTTTTAACTTATTTAAATACTTTCAAACTAAAATTTCTTTAACTTTCATTTGAGTCGTCGCAAAATTCCCTGTCGACTACAAAAGTGTCAATTATACTCGACGTCTACTTAAAAGCTGTAACACTAATTGTCGATTTCACCAATTTATTTAAATCTAAATTTGTAAGGGGTGTTCTGGAAATCGAAAACGAAAGAATTTTAAACGTCGTCGTTAAAAAGATTTCTGTTATAAAAGAATTTTATGACAAATATACAAATATTTCTCTATTAAACAAAATTTTATAACAAAAATCAGATTACAAGTGTATTAAAAGCAACTTTAAAATTCTTGCATTTTGCGTTTTCGATTTCCAGCACACCCTCGTTGTTTAAAATTGGTTTTTTCATGTCAAATAAAAATAAAATTATATGAAAAATTATGTACATATAATGAAACATGAATTGATATTTAAATAGAATTGGTGAGATTTCAAGTCATATCGTCATAATGTCTTAAATAGTATTTTACAATTGTTTGAAAAAATGACTGTTGTGTTTCAAAATTCAAAATAAAAATTTTAATGCTGTTTTCATTGATTCGTCATAACTGTACAGTAGGAATCTAAATTATAAGCGGTTGCCAACAGCAGTCATATACACATATTTCTTGTAATTATTTTAATACATATGACTTTGCAACTTTGCGACTACCTTGTGAACCCCGCAATTATTTGAAAGTATCTAGATTTCTGCTTTAATCTTAGCCATGACAATATAAGGTTGCCATATTTAGTAGGAACAACTTTAATCTGCACCTCATTAGGATTATTTTCGAATAGTTTATCATTTACTTAAAATCTTTTCAAAGATATTTTAACCCATTAAACAGGTTAAGGTTTAAAGAAGAAGCCTTTTAAAAAAATTAAAGAATTTGACTTAAATCATCAATAACTTTTTAAATCCAATGCCCAGTATGTTTGCTATAAATGAAGGTGGTAAATACAACGTTAATTCAATTAGAAAGTATTAAAAACATTATAAAACGTTTTACATATATAACCCCCTACCCCTCTCAAATTCAGACATTTAACATCTATCAAAAATAAAAAAAAATCTAAATGAAAAACAGAAGAACTAAAAATCCAAAATAATTTTAAATAGCCGTGTTTTTTACATGAAATATTATAAAAATTCTAAAACCCTAAAACTTAGAAATTCAGTAGGCGATCAAGATGACAGCTAATAGTTTTAATTGTGACATTTTTAAATCAAAAGACACCCACTTTGAAATAAAATTGAATAATAAGAAAATTTAAATTAAATCATAACAAATGTAAAAGGGCTTTTAATTTTTTTTCATAATTTTTTATTTTATATTTTGAAGAAGCTTTACAAAACATGTATTTTAAAATTTTAATTCGTTTATTTCTTAAAATCTTTTTTAGATTCGATTTTTTTTTTGCAATGACAGCTTTGGATTTAAAGTTTTTATGTTTTTTTTTTAATAAAATTTATTGTCTTATGCAAATTAACCAGATTGTTTTGGCGAAAACCAGTTCTGCTTTTTATTTTGTTAATTTTCTAAAAATAATCGCTTAACAAATAGCACACAAAAGATAAGTTTAAAGAATTATAAAAAATATAATAAAATAAAAAACACTGACAAGAAACATCACAAAAAATCACGAAAACAAAGTTATGAATCATCTTGGTGAAAAAAAAACGTAACAAATGAGAAAAAAACACTAAAACTCAACACATTTTAACGAAAAAATATAATTTTAAGCTGTTTTTATTTTTTGCACGCTACTCCAGATGCATAAAATGGTGGCATGTCATAACGTCCAGTGACACAGTGTCCATGGACACTGTGACGCTCCAAAAAGTGTCATAGTGTCCACCTGGACACTATGATACATTTGAAAATGTCATAATGTCCGTGGGCATTAAGACACTTTGCAAATGAGGATTATGTAATTTTTAAACATGTCATAATTACTAAAGAAGTTAAATAAAAAAAGATCTACGTACACGCAGAGAAAAAACATGTTTTATTATGGTCACAACCAACAAAACTATTTTTAAAGAAACTAATTTAACCATTATATTATTGTCGGTACCGATAATTTGGTTAAATTAAACATAATATGGTTAAAATGATCTTTAAAAATTGTTTTGTTGTTTTTGATCTGTTTTTTATATTAAATATATAACGAAAACACTTTTGGGCCCAAGGATTTTCTCCTCCATGGTATAACAAATACCGGCTGCGCTAACTTAAGTGTCTCAACATAGCCGGCCTTCGATCGGGCGCAAGGATATTCCCCTCAATGGTATAACAAATACCGGGTTCGCTAAGTGTACATTATGACACTCTCTCAAGCGTCATAACGACCGCGGATATTTCGACACTGCTCTGATGGACATTATAACACTTTTAAAAGCATCTTATTGTCCATCGACATTAAAACATGCCAACCAAAAAAATCAGAAATCACCGGCAACGTCCACTAAATTTTAGGAAAACGATATTTCAAAAACCATCTGGTAAACATTTCTTGGAACAAACAATTTTCGGTACAAAGTTTGGGTGTACATTTTTTTATAAAAAATTTTTATTGAAATGGTTTTAGTAAAATAATGTGAGTAAATTTTTTGGATACTATCAAAATCCCGAATTTGAAACAACTGAAATTACAAAATCCCTTACTTCTTAAATCCCGAATTTTAGAGATATGAATCTCAACTACAATCACTTTAAAGAAATTTTAAAAACCACTTTAAGTGGTTTCAAATTCGTTGCCGTTTGGTTAAACATGCTTCCCTTTTGCCTACATTTTCATTTACTCTCAATGTTGATGGTAATACCTTTAATGGCTACAAAATTAGCAACAACAAAAAAACAATAAATACAACAATTGTAATAATATTTTGCGAATAAAAGTGTTACCTTAAATTACAAATACGAGCAATTTATTTAGGTTTCCCTACCAAAAATTAACTACATACGTTAAGAGTATCGTAAATATGAAGTACGAGTACACTCAACCATAGAAGTAAGCAAACGCTTACCAATATCTAATGCGGTAGTATTATTTTACTGGCATATAAATACATACATATGTGTATAATATAAGTGTGCCTAATTTTAAGTATAACTATTTATTTTATTGTTAGAATACGTGCATAAAAATATGAGGATTTTGCTTTGTGTGCTCGAATCTTTTGTTTGGTTTTATGCAAATTAAAAATTAGTTGCCATTCAGCAACGACTATTTGTATCGTCATTTATTTGTACATTTTTTTTTATTATTTCTTTTGTACTCAATTTTATTATTTTTGTTTGTTTTAATGTTTCTTTATGCCGCATTTAATGTTGTTGGTTTTTTAGTTATAAAAAATTTATTTAACCTTAATACAAACCACTATTTTTGCAAAATATCAATTGAAAATGCTTTTGAACTATGTTATATTCAAAAAACTTTGAACTAAAAAAGTTACTATTTATAAAAAAAAAATTAAGGTTAAATACGAAAAAAAGGATACGGTGAGAAAGAAGGATGTTATTTAAGGAAACTAAAGATAAAAACAATAAACTTTTAATGGTGTCTTAAGTGTTTTGGATATATGAAAAAGCGACAATATTTTATTGGCTTTGACGCAACTTACAATTGAAGCAATATATTGACAATTGATTTTATATAAAGTCCGAAATTAAACTCAAAAGAAACAAATAAGTCGCCAATCTTTGTCTTTAAAAATATCTACAATTTAAGCCATAAATTGACTATTTGACTTACGATTAAAGACAAAAAAGCAATCTAACCCAAAGATTGCCCTAAAAAAATCTTGGTTCAAGTTAAAGTTTGGTTTAACTTCTATTTTTTTAGACTTAGTTTTATTTCAATGGACCAACAAGTGAAGTCACACGCAGAGAAAACATCTTTTTTGCTATATGCTCAACTCCAACAAAAATTTTCTTAATGAAAAATTGTTAAACATATTATGATTATTAAAACATTTTTGTATGACGTGCCAAATTCCCAATTCTCTATATATTTTTGATAAATACACTGACATTTATCAAATATAGAAAATGAGAATTTAGTACGTTATACAAAAATCTTTTAATGATAAATTGTGTATTCCCAAAAATAACTTTGATATTATGATTATCTTAACCATATTATTGTCACCAGTAACCATACTATGGTTTTATAAGTTATCTATCAAGACACCACAACCATTTAAAGATCGCCTCGGAACATGTTATAGTTACTAAAAGCAATAATATGTTCTATAACGATCATCTTTAGCAACAATTAAAACCAAAGATTGATTAAAACTAGTTAGAATGCTATATTCGTCTGTGCCGTATCTTTGATACCCTACACCGACAGTTCGAACATTTCAGTAGTGAGCTTTATATGGGGCCTATGGTAAATTATAAACCGATATTTACGAAATTTGACAGTGTGATTTCGAGTCATTTAAGACTGTGACGTACCTAATTTTATTACAATAGCGTTATTTGTTACAGTTTTAGGCATTAAACGACTTTGAACAAAATGTTATATCAATGTGTGCATTCCGCCACTATTTATCTTTGTTTTTGTAACAAATTTTCTAATTTTGTTGGGTGATCGTACCATATTTGGATTTATTTCTCGTATCCTACTAAACCGATTTTGCTGAATTTCAACCCCCAAACTGCTAGGGATAACTAGAAACAATTTGACATCAATATTTTCTTTTCTTTTAAGTTTTCCGAAAATAAGCAGGTTTTCACCAGGAAGACAGACAGACGGACATGGCTTAATCGACTTAAAATAACGCAAGGATCCAGAATATGAGGATATTGCGGTCTTAGATGAAAAAGTTTCACATGCAAAGAAAAAATAATATACCCTTTTCATAATTACTTGTGGAGGCCAAAAAAAAAAACTACAATCAAATCTTGAGATTGACAACACATATAAAAATGGCTTGGTCTGAAATTATTGACTTTCTTTAATTAAACCTCATACTACAGCTAAAAAAAATCGTTAATTGAATAAATTGACGAAGATTGACTTTTTAAGGACTCATTATTGAATCCAATGCTTGATTGCAAAAAATGTTCATGACTGAACCTTAAGATTCTTAATTAAAGCCTCCAACTGAAATCCTAGATTGACTTTAACAATATTTTATAGTTCACCTAAAGCATACCTTTAAATAACTGAAGATCAAAACAAAAATTAGACTTCAAAATTATTTATGATTGAAACCAATGTCATCTGTCATCTAAATCTGTACTTAAAATTAAAACAAAAAGTATGTTTATATTCATCCGAATTTTAAAAACTTTTATTCTTCTAAATTGAAACATTCATATCATAATTAATTTAGAATAAAATAAAAAAATGTCTTTGTATCATATCCATTAGAATTATTACACTTAAACTCTGTAGGGATATTAACTTCAAGCCAACCATCAAAGTGAAGTACTTATTTATTCCCCTCGCTCATTATTTCTCTTATACAAATGCAAAAATCTTCTACGAATTCTTATATTAAAAAAAATTTCACTTAGGTCATAATTCTAAACAGACGACATGCAAATATTTGCCAGCCTTTTTCACCCAGTTCCTATAATTATTTACGTCACACTATTCAAAGGGTTTGTTTATTTTTTTAGAAATGCGAAGTTGAGTGATGGATTAATTTTGCTTAAAAAAGTTTTGAGGTTATGAAAATTGTTGCAAAATAAAAAAATGTGTGTTTATAGTTCACCTTGGTCTTTGTAAGACAATTTTTTACTTTTTTTTCATTTCGAAGCCCAAACAAAATGGTTGTTTTTATGTGTTATCGTGTTTTTTTTGGAGAAATTTTAAAGCTTAAAATGTTAAACTATTTACATATCGTTAGTTTTGAAATTTAATGTTCTTAATATGATTATTAACATGAGTGTCCCAGCTAAAGAGAAAAGCAAACTTGGGTTGCATGTATTAGGGGTATTCACTTAAGACTATTTTCTAAAGAAAATTTCTTGCATTAAGAACATTTCTCGTATAAAACAAATTCATACTAAACATTTTTTACCAAAGAAAATTTCCTAAAGAAAATTTCTATGGGAAATTTTTTGTATAAGACTTTTTCGTTTAAGTTAGGCAAAAAGTCAAAAACATTATTTTTTCTTAAAAATAAATTGAAAATTATTTAATTGATTTACTTCCTGAAGAGCAAATGATTTTTGTTATAAATACTAAACGAAAGAGTTAAATAAATTAAGTTAAACCTAATCAAAAACTCAAAAAGCCTATTGTATAGTTATTTTTTGTATAAGATAATTTCATATAGATATTTTTCTGTATAATACTATTATTTATATATAAATTTATTTTATAAGTGGATTTTTACTGATAATTTTCTATAGAAAAGGTTATTGTATAAAGCATTTTGAATACCCTTCTTACTCATTTTCATCAAATTCCATATTCAAGTAGATGTTAGCCACAAACTAGGTGAGGTCAGTTTTGTTAAATTTTCCATAAAGATGAGTTTGTATATATTTTTTCACTTTCCCTGTTAATAAAACATGAGTAACATGCCAAAAGTTTTAAGGCAAAATTCCATTATTTAAAAGAATTTGTTTAGTTTTACAAAATTCCAAAAAAAAAACAATCGACTTTATACAAAGTAAAATATTAGCCATGTTACTCATATATGTTAATTAATTTTTGTATTAATATTGTTGCTAATTTTTATAATGACCAAAAGCTGCTAGTAGATGGTCAACACGATATTTAAAAAAAAAGAGAAAAAACATCTGACGTAAGTCAGTTAATTTTGAAATATTTACTTTGTCTCTGACTCCATTTTGATATTTTTTTTTCAACATTTTAAATAAAGAGTGGGTGTTATTTATTTTAAATTTATTTATTTACCAGCCATTAAATGTTTGTTTTAATAGCAGTAATTTAATTAGTTTATTAATAACAATAAATTTTCTTTTTTAATTCTATATAATAATAGAAAAAAGTGAAAATCAATTTATAACTATAAAAGAGAAACAACATAAGGAAAAAAATACGCAGGAAACATGCAAGTAATTGCCCCAAAGGCCAGTAAAAGTATTGAAATGAACACAAAAAGAATATCAAAAATGAAATATGGAAATGTAAATTAGAAATAAAAAAATGAAATTTTTTTAAAGGAAATAGACAGCATGTATAGATAATATTTGAAACTAAATGGACAACAGATCCATAAATTTAAACCATATTGACTTAAGTATAAAGTTAATACGATTGTAAGTTAATATGGAATTTATTTATTATAATAATTGTTAAATAAAAAGAAAAGTAATTTTAAGAATTCAAAGACCGAATAAAATAAATTTCAACAAACTAAAAATTTCAAGAAATTTATATTTAAACAAACTGTTCGATTAGGACCATTTTCTCGTAACGGAAAATGTATGGTTTAAGAAGATTTTCTGTAGAAAACTTTCGGTATAAGACTAGTTTATAATAAAAATATTCTGTATACGACTTTTTTCTATAAAATTATAAAAGTATAATACGGTGTTATAAAGAAAAATTTTGTATAAAACGATTTTATATTTTTTACATAAGACTTTTTTCTATAAATAATTTTCTGTGTTTCCTCAAGAACATTATTTGTTTAAAACAATTTTCTATAAAAAAAAATATCTGTAAACCATGATTTTCTATAGAAAACTTTCTGTATAAGACATATTTTTGAAACTTTTCGTATAAAACAATTTTCTGAAAAAATCATATGTCTGTTTACTTTAGAAAATTTTCTGTAAAAGACTATTTATTTCCTCAAGAGCATTTTTTGTATTAAAAAATTTTCTATAAAAAAATATCCGTATACCACGATATCCTATAGAAAACTTACTGTATAAGACCGTATTAGATTATGCAATTAACGCCGAGTTTGTTTTTATATTTTCTTTTAAAGTTGCTACGAAACTCTTTTCACATTTACATTTAAATTTATATCAAGCATTTTTTCAATGAAATGCAAACAAAACAACTGTATTGTCAACCAAATTTTCTATAATTACTAAGCGATTAAAAATTCGGCTTAAATCTAGTTTATCGACGCAGCTCCAAATAAAAAAACAAGTACCTAGGATGAAAAATAAGAAGAAAATATGAAGCGAAAAAGTGGCGCAAACGCATAGTTTTCGAATCATGGGCCTCTTAAGTTTTCCTATGTAAATATGCGATTTCCCACTACATTGCTGAACGTATAGGTCCAATATTGGTATTATTTTAAAGCTCTTGAATAGATTTTTCTGAATATACAAAATTTATTTCAAAATGGTTAACTCCCATTACAGTTTTTACAAAATTTACATAAACATAGGTTAACATGTTTTTTATAATTAAAAGTGCAAAATATTGGTTTGTTTTTAATTCTTGATTGTAAAATTTAAAAAAAAAATACAGTCGATCTTTGCTTTAGTTTGTTTTTTAAAACCTTTAATTAATTAAAAAAAATTTTTAAGAAAACTGCGTTTTCTTCAGCACAAAAGGTTGACAACTAAAAAATATTTAAAAACGAAAAAAAAATCAAAACAAAAATTACAAAAAAAAACAATAAAATGCCTATCCATGCGGCGTCGTGCAACTTTTTCAACCCCGTTCTCTTCCCTATACCTCTTGCTAACAAACAAAATGTTGCATGCAAAAGTTGCGGCGTTAATTGCATAATGTAAATACGGCCTAAGTAAAAATTTTTTTTTTAACTTTTTGTATTAAACAATTTTATGAAAAAAAATTTTTTATAAGACAAATTTCTATAAGGAATTGTTAATATAAGACTATTAATTATTTAAAATTTTCTATATAAGACTATTTTCTATAAAATATTTTCCACATAAAGATATTATGTACAGAGAAATATCCACAAAGGCCACGTTCCACAAAAAATCTTGTTTGTAAGACTTTTTCTTATAGAGCATTACTTTTAGTATAGGTAAACTTATTATCTTTTAAGTAATTTAACTTTAATTATTCATATGTATTTTGTAAATAATATTTTCTTATTTTTTATAATTTTGCTTTTAAATCAATTTATCCATTTTCTTTTTGTATTCGGTTTTACTTCGTAGTGTTTTTATTCCTTTTGAATAATTTTTTAATTAATTTCAGTTTGTGTTGATTTAACTCTTCACTTTTTAATTCGTTTTCAACGCTTTTGAACGTTTTTATTTTATTTTTAAGTATAGATTTAAATTTATAATTAAACAAAGAACTTAAAAAAAATAACTTAAAATCACGTTTATTTTAACAGTGAAGATTATAATACATCCAGAAGTTTTACTCATTAGTTTTTTACACCGGTTATTAATGATTTTATTATACAATAATTTTTCTGCCGATAGTTTTAAGTGTAGTTTTAAGTCTTTTAAAAAAATGTTTCCCCAAAAATAGAAGAATGATCTAAAGAAAATTACGACTGAAACTAAGATACGCCTTAAAAATTCTATAATTAATAGCAAAGATTGACCTAATAGTGGCATACGAAGGCAGTCTACAGTTGACTATTAAAATCAAGGATTGAGCTATTGAATTATGGAATTGACGGTGCCGAAAATTGTTTGCAAAAACTTCTTAGATTTGAGTCAAAAATTGGCTTCATACTGGTCTAATCGCCAACGTTTGATGGTAGGGATAAAACTCAAGCTTATATAAGATTTAACAGACAGACAAAGATTGACCTAAAACAGACGAACGATCATAGCCAAAGTTTAACGCAAAATGACCTTTATATAAAGTAAAACTTTTCCGTTAAACTGATCTATACTTGAAGTAAAAATGTAACATGTCTACGATTAAAGTTAGAGCTTGAAAAAAACATACGATTAAAGTAAGAAAATTGACTTTCAACAGGCCTTAAGTGACCTCAAACTAATCTACGAATATCGAAATATTTATTGCACCCAAATATTGGCTTTAAAATGACCTACAATCGAAACTTAAATATTTACATATATCTGGGATTGAGTCAAAATATTGGCTAAAAAATTATAAACGAATTAAGTTAAATATTCTATAAAAATTATCTTCGCTTTTACTGAGTTTTAAGGTTGGGAACCGATATCGTCATTATGCATGAATGCTTAAAATTATAGAGTGTACGATACAGAAACATTGTTGGAGCGAAATTTTTATTAATGATAATCTGGTAGATATTTTCAGCCATATTTTCGCCGCGGCTGCGAGTTTAATGGTATATTCGATCAGTTTAATTTTATTATTTTTTTTAAAGTAAATTTTCTAAAATAAGGAAGCGTTTCTATCGTTAAGCAATTCATGATGACTCTCCAAACATTACTGAACATAAATGTCAATATAGTTTGACATTAATTGCTGTCAAACTATAGTTTTCGATATTGAAAGTTCTCATGCAGGTAAAAAAAAACACCCGATACTATAGTACAAATACATATCTATCAAGTCTAACTCTAACCAATCTCACTAAACCTTGTTAAACAAAACCTTGTTAATTAATATTTTGAATCCCAAGAAATACTTTGATAACTAATGTGCAGTGTAAATAAAACTGAACTGGCAAAATAAAATAAAGTAATTTGTTTTTGTTTTAGTTTTTTCTTCACCCACTTACAACTACATTTAGAGTTGACAAAAAATCAATCAATTGTAGTCGGGACTGTAAGAAAAGATAAACTCACTGTTTATTGTTGTTGTTTTTGTTTAAGCTTTGATATTGTTACAAGTAAAACTTGGGCTTATAATTCTTATTCGCTTAACAGTTTTATTTGTATAGTACACACAAAAAAAAATACCAATGTAAAATTAACATGGAAAAATGTTGATTGAGAATCATAGCAAATTTCTGCAAAAGTATGCCCTTTATTTAAATTTATCATTATTTCATACTAATTTTAAATGAAAAATATTAAAATAATATTTAATAACGTTTATTAAATATTATCCACTGTTAAAAAAATAAAAAAAAAATATTAAAATATAAATAAATATGGATTCAATATTGAATCCATAAAAACCTGTTTTATATTAAAATCAAAAGTTAATCTTGTTAAATTAACATGCATACATAGTAAAGTATGTTAATTTTTTTATTCTCATTTTTAAAACATGTTATAAAAGAAGACAATTCCCGTATTCTTTTAATCAAAATTATTTAGTTAAATAGTACATCAAGTTTTCAAAGTAGAATGATGACGAAAACCATATCGGGCCATTCTGCTGATTGATCTGTTAACAAAGGCGACTACAAAATAAGTGAAACATGCGTTACAGGGGTTTGAATTATTCTTAAATAAATGCATATGTTGTCTCTGAAGCTTCTTTACACTGTTATAACACACTCAAACCAATTAGTTTCTACATGAAATTCACGTTGTTTCAACTTGAAATAACTTTCATTCAACGTTATTCGGATTGTTATTTCAATATAAATGACATTTTGCTTTAACTTTACCGCAATGTTAAATTAACATGAATTATAGTTATTTTAAAAGAAAAAAATGTTGTTCGCAAGTAATTATAAAATCAGGTTAAATTAACATGAAAAACGTATGAAGCAAAATCACCACAGACAAATTTTAAATCAACCTTGTTTTCGACGTTTTTAATTTGATTTTTTTCTGTGTGTTTCTTTAGTTTTTCTAAAATCTTTGGATGAAGTTTCCTGACGATCTCGATTAAGCAACCAGTGAAATGCGAATAGGAATAGCTTATCCCATCGACTATAAATTTCAGTTTATCAATAGTATGAAATGGGAATTTAGCACATTTAAACGAAACCTTGTTAATTAATTTTTTGAATCCCAAGAAAATCTTAGACAATTTTTTCAAATTTACTAGGAATGGCAGCACCCATTTGATTATATTCAACATTTTTACCCACCCGCACTACAAAGAATCAGGAAAAAGATAAAACTTAAACTTAAACTTGCATTTTCTTTCATTTCATAGTTTCCAACAAAAAATGCGTGTTAGAAAATTAATATAAGAAAACTTCTAAATAATGCTTAAGGGAACCCCCTTAAACCTTTTTTTTAACAAGTGTCACGTAAAAGTAAACATTGTTTCGTGTGATATGTAAACATTTTTAAAAACTTTTTTTCGTTTCAAACAAAATGAGAGTTAATAAATAAATAAGAATGTACATACGTACATTTGAATAGTTTTTAAAATTAAAAATGAACTCAACAAATTATAGCTAAATAATACATTAGGGAAGGTAAGTTAGAAAATAAATAACAGGTGTAACAAATGTGTATGTGTAACCAACCACTTTTTGTGAAAACTACAAATGAAGCAACAACAAACTAAATTTCATTGATTTTTTTATTTTAGGCTTTTATTAACAAACTCACACGCACGTGCGCTCTCCGAAAAAATGTGGTTAAAAATTAAAATTTGACTGTTTAAGTTAAGAGAAATATAAAAAATGCCGTGTAGTTTTAATAGAACTTACAGGTATAGTTCATTAACACTATAAAACCAGACATAACTGCCTCGATTTTTAAAGAATTACTGCCTGTTTTTCAAATAAAATAACAATTTTCGGCTTGGAAATTTATATTGAAACAACAATAAAAAAAACTCAAATTTGTTTTTGTTTTCAATATAAATTTAAACAGGCAGTTAAAACCCTTATTGTTTCCTTGTAATGCAAAAGGGAATTGATTAAAGCTTTCTATATATCGGTAAAGTTGCTCTAGTCTTATAAAACCAACAAGGAAAATCAAATAATTTTCTCCTAGGAGCAGCGTTGCTGTTGCGACACTAAAGCATCACTTTTGACCATTTCTCATGCCAATGACACTTTGTATCATTTTAACAAAATGTATGACACTTTTGGAACCTTTTTGAAATAACTACAAGTTTCCATATTCCTTACGAAAGTTCTCATGAGTTTTGTGAACATACCCAGTAAAAACTTCGCTTACTTTTTTAAAATGAATAGCTTCTCTCACCCATTATTTAGTAGCTTTCTTCTTTACATGCTTCTATAACAACTTCTGTAACTACTTATTTCTGGATGTATTGTAGGTAAAAAAATAATGACTTACTTTTTAATGCGTTCATTTTGGGACATCCCTTGTAAAATTCATTGGTTCTTTCAGTAGAATTGTAAGTAGTGCTTTTAAGTTTTTCTGATTACTTAACACATTATTTTGTAGGCGAAGTTTTTACTGGGTACATATACAAATTGGTAGCATGTCAAAACGTCCAGTGGCATAGTGTCCACGGACACTATTTACAAGCAAACTTAAAATAGAAACTTGTGATTCCATGCTTTCCTCTCTAAATTTCCTCGAATCGGAACTGGAAGAATGGACTTCAAGTGAAGAATAATTTACAAAATATTGAATAACTGCCTGTTTAACGATTTCGAACGTCAACGTTCGCAATATTCTAAAATTTATTTTTGTTTTTAATGCAATTTTCTATGCTAACGAAAATCGATGAACAGGCTGTAGGTATTTCTAAAAAGTGGTTAACATTATCAAAGGTTTTTGTAAAAGTAACTTCTTTTTTTGATAATATGACTAATATTGGAATGTACCTGTGAATTGTTTCATAGTTTTAACATTGATTTATAATTCAAGTATGTTTAATTACTTTTATTTTAGTCTTATGTTTTAAATAAATACATAGTAATTAACTTGACCCTATATTACTTTAAAATACCCATTTTTCTTAAATAACCCTTTTTCGAAATTTTCAACGGCAGCCCTGCCTAGGAGAAGTTACTAATCTGATAATTGTTTAGCCCTAATAGCTAATAGAAAATACTTCTTTACTTTTAATTACCAGTATTGTAGGGCGATTTTCGAAAAATGTTTGTATATTTTTTAAATTATAAATTTGAAAACAATAATAATTAGAAACAATAACAAAAAATAAAATAAAATGAGAGGGTAATTAAGTTTTAATGACCAGACATGTCAATAATATTGTATAGTTAATCAAATGATTTCCAGATAATAAGAGAGAGGCAAACTTTTTTTACAATGTGGTAGACGGTTTACACATTATTATTATTGTGAGAATATTTACATTGAATTAATACACAAAACTAGATATTTAGATCGTTAGATATCCGGTTTGAAATACAATTTTTTTTTAGAGAAGTTAAAATTTTTTTTTAGAATTTTAATTTTTGTTTAGATTTTTTTTAATAAATATTTACTCAGAACGTTTTTACTGGGATTTGAAATACACTCAGGTCTCGTTTTATGCGGATTCAAATTTATGCGATTTTCAAATTTACGATTTTTTTTTAGAATTTTAACAGATTTTGAAATCTTATGTTTTTTTAAGCTTTTTTTTACCGTTTTTAAATTAAACTAAGTTTTCACCACATAATAAAAGTTTTACAATATAATAAGTACGCCGAAGGCTTATTTCGGTAAAAAAATGGGTCGGAATTAAAAAATTTCAATTTAAACTCGTTCTTTCCTGTTTTTACGGTAAAACATTGCAATTACCACATTTACGAGTGTAAAGAAATTCGCATAACTTTTAAACTAATTGAGGTCCCATAATAAAACTTTTACAATATAATAAGGACACTATAGGCTTATTTAAATAAAACAATTTAGCACTAAGTTAGAAAAATTTTGATTTAAATTGGCATTTCCGGTTTTGCAAATGAAAAAAATTTTTTTCAAATAATATTTTTTTATTTAAAGATCAATAAGAATCACTTTAAATTTTTTTTTGTTTCATTAGTTTTAAGTTCGAAAAAATAATAAAAAAAAAACATTTTTTTGAAAACAACAACAGTTACGGGGTGGTAACTCGACAAATAAACATCATAGAAAATAAATTATTTCGCACACAAATTTATGTATATCTACTAGAGCTATAGTTGCTTTTTTATTTTTATTACAAATAATGCCCCGAATATATTTTTGTTTATTTTTTATGCGATTTTGTTTTGATTTTTTAATTAAAATTTATGCGGTTTTTCAGAATTTTGAAACTTCATATTAGTTTTTAAATGAAGCTGGAGTATCGTTTTATGCGAATTCAATTTATGCGATTTTTTTGGAACGCATCTATCGCATAAAACGAGACCTGCGTGTACTAAGAATTTCAACACTTCAACGGGGTGCTAAAAATTAGACGCTGTTCTAAAATGGATCATAAAACAACTTTTTAATTTGATACAAATATAATTTTTTAACAACTGAGTCCCCATCATAAATGAAAAACCCCTTTCAGCGGACACACGGAGAGACAGACGTACGGACGGATATAGTGATGTTCTCTTCTCATAGGGATCCAGAATATATATCCTTTATAGTGTCTTAAATCAAAAATATATTTGTGGCATTTTGACAAACCATCTTAAGAGAAAATATAGCAAAAGTTTAAAAAAAAACTCGGTGTCTAATTAATTTTTAAAAAAATATAATAAACCAAAATTACAGAATAAATTCGTTTATAATACAAAATTTAAAAAAACTAAACAAAAATGTTTTTAACAAGGTTTCTTTTAAATGTGCTAAATTCCCATTTCAAACTATTGAGAAACTGAAATTTATTTTTGAAGGGATAAGCTATTCATATGCACATTTCAGTGGTTGCTTAGGCCAGATCGTCAGGAAACTTCTTCCAAAGATTTTAGAAAATAAAACTGTTAAGCGAATAAGAATTATAAGCCTCAGTTTTACTTGTAACAATATCAAAGCTTAAACAAAAACATCAAAAATAAACAGTGAGTTTATCTTTTCTTACAGTCCCGACTACAATTGATTGATTTTATGTCAGCTCTAAATGTAGTTGTTAGTGGGTAAAGAAAAAACAAAAATTATAACAAATTGCTTTATTTTATTTTGCCAGTTCAGTTTATTTACACTGCCACATGCATATTAGTTACAAAAGTTTTTCTTGGAATTCAAAAATTAATTAACAAGGTTTCTTTTAAATGTGCTAAATTCCCATTTCATACTACTGAGAAACTGAAATTTATTGATGAAGGGATAAGCTATTCCTATGCGCATTTCACTGGTTGCTTAATCGATATAGTCCGGAAACTTCATCCAAAGATTTTAGAAAAACTAAAGATATTATACAAATTAAACTGTTAAGCGAATAAGAATTATAAACAATAAACAGTGCGTTTATCTTTTCTTACAGTCCCGACTACAATTGGTTGATTTTTTGTCAACTCTAAATTTTTGAACGATTAACAAAATTTGTTTCAACTTAAGTCAAGATGTTTTGTCAACATGCAACAGATATGTTTATATACTTTAATCTTGGGTGTAGGGTATAAAAACGCATTTAAGTTCAAAAGCCTTAAACAAAAACTCCTCATTTATTTAACTCTGTTGATTTTTCAATACTATTAAAGCAAACAAATGATTAAACCATTGAATTCTAACAATTTAACAAAAGAGTAAATAAACCTTAAAATGTCAATGAATTTCCATTAACCTGTACATTTTTTTATATGTAAATAAAGTGACAAACCCAACCTTACTGAAGGTTGGAACACAAACAACATTTATCTATTCCAAAACACCATTTTATCAAAATTGTTTTAGTTTTTCGGTAATGACACACCTTGAACCTCTTGGATATTGTAAAAAAAGAACTTTTTCTAAAGTTTTTTTTTCTTCATTTCATACAAATTAATCGATATTTCGCTTTCATATTAATGAAACTAACATGTGAATATTTTTTTGTTTTTTTATTTCAATGTCAATTTCTTAGAATATTTAATATTCCTGAAAAAGGAATTTGGATATGTTCATATTGAAGATAAACTTTGTTTTAATATGGATTTAGTTAAAAGGCTTTAAGCAGAAATAAACTAAAAAAGGTAATAAAATGTTGACAACTAAAAATTTTACCCAAAAGCATTTCAAGAGAAAAAAGGTTCAAGGCCAAAACAAGTGATAACAGTTTGATAGAATTAAAAAAAAAATTATACGTATATTATTTAAAACTTTTCGACGTATTCGATTTCTAATTCCTATTATTTTCATATTGACAACAAATAAATTTTCCATGTTAAAATATTAATACAAGTGAATCATAAAATAGTTCAAAAACTCACTACGAAGGTAAATAAATTCATGTATTATTAAAATATATTTCCAAATGAACACTGAAAAATCGATAAAAAAAAGAAACTATACAACATATAATATTTAGAAATAATTAAAAAAGGATAAATGTAGTATACAATAAATATGAATACTTTACATATTCAAAAGTTTACACGAAGGCAAATCTGCAAAATTCAAAACTTAATAATCAAAGTTTTATACAGAATATTATTGATAGAAACTTATACAATCATTTTTCTAAAAAAATTAAATTTTTTATTTTTTTAAATATCGTTTTTTACTTAAAATCTTCTAAAGAATTTTATTTTCTTCAAAAAATCTTCTTTTACTGAAAAAATTTTCTATATGTTTATAGACTTCTATAGAAAATTTGTTTATAAAATCGCGGTATACAAAAAATATTCAATGAAATTCGATTCTCTCAGAAATTTTTTTAAATTAAGTAATATTAAAAACCGTATTTAACTAACATTTTTAAAAAAATCGTCTTATACTGAAAATTTTCTAAAAAAACCTACTTTAACAGAAATTTTAAAAATGTAAAATTCAATTTCAAATCTGCTTTATACGAATATTAAATTTTACATCGAATTTGTTTTCAAAATCGCCTTATATCAAATTTTTTAATAAAATTCGAGATATGCTAAAAATTTTTGTAAAAAATCGTTTAATTCAGAAAGTTTTCTATTAAAAATTTATTTATACAAAAAATTTTTGATAAAAAATCGTCTTATACAAATAAATTTCTTTAAAAAATAGTCTTATACTAAACATTTTCTGAAGAAAATAACTTATACTGAAAATTTTCTAAAAAAAATCGAGTTATACTAAACAATTTCCGTTAAAAATCATTTTGTTTTGAAAGTTTTCTATAAAAAATCAATTTATACAAATAATTTCTGATACAAAATCGTATTATACAAATAAATTTCTTTAAAAAATCGTTTAATACTAAACATTTTCTAAAGGAAAAAGAAACTTATACAGAAAATGTCTTGTACAAAAAATATTTTATAAAAATCAATTCTTACAGAATAATTTTCTTAGAAAATCGTTTTATACAGAAATTTTTTTTAACTTATACTGCTTCAAAAAACTACTAACAAAGAAAATTTATATAGAAAATCAATTTTAAAAAATTATTTTCTATTGAAATTCGTCTCATACAAAAAGTATTAAAAACCATATGAAAGTACACAATAAGTAATGCAAAAGGTATTGCGACTATTTGAATGTTGCAGAAAGTTTTTCCATCACGAAAAAACATTACGAAAAAACATTACAGCAGTCACTAAAGCGCCAAATAAACTACACAAGCGGATTGACAACAAAAATAATATGTTCGTGTTAATATGAAAATTTTAAATATTTACGCAAACACGCTTTACACCTTTTTATATGTTTCTTTTACCGTTTGTGTGGTTTATTTGTCCGTAAAGTTAACAATCTTTGAACTAAGTTCACAATAACCCATAAAATCCAAAAATAATGATTCCTACATTAGTATATAGGTCACAAAAAGAGTACCAATAATTTTCTAACCAGATAATTAAAAGTGCTTTTCTTTTGATCCAATGATATAAATAGATTATTTTTATCGGAGACCTTCCGTGAATGATTTTATGCAGATTTTGGAATAAATGAATTGTTATTCAATGTAATTGTTAATTAGCTTACATAATTTGTATTAAGTATGGCCATAATATAAAAGAGATTTTTTAAACCAAAAAAGAAAAACGTTTTCAATTATTTTTTTTTTAATTTACACAAAAGCTAAAATAAATATTAGGGTTAAAAAATTATCCAAATATTTGAAAATAGTAAATTTTTAGAATAAATATTTAGAAAGTGACAACGTTAAGTCAGAGTATTATGTGCCGGTTCACACACGTCAAGTTTGACTTGTGAAGTCTTGAGATTTTAGCAGAGGAGAGAAAAGAAATGGCTCTATCTGTAAGCCTGCAGGATATAAGGAATCTAGACTGAATATCTGTTAAGAACATCTAAATATGTATTTGTATTTAAAGAAAAAATATATTAACATATTTTTGGCATTTTAAGATAAAATTTAAAATTTTTTTCTTTATTACTCTAATTTGTCAATATGTGCATGTACATATGTATGTATACATGGGAACATACATACATCGTAAGTATAAATTTTCAAAACTCCTAAGACATTCAACATAAATATTAGTTAAGGTCAACTTGTTTACACAACATTTCTAACAAAAGCAAAGAGTATTAAAATAAAAGTTGTAAATTTCAAAATCAAATTTTTTGCTAACTCACCTCTATTTTTGCTGAATAATCTTCTATTAGTTTTTCTTGTTGCTTTACCAGCTCTTCGTTTTTCTCAAGCAGCGCTTTGCCCAGCTCCGCAGCCAACATGATGTCCGATTCTTTTTGTTGCAGCTGGGCCCAGACATCTGTTTCCGGGTTATGTTCAATGGCTGTGGTACGTGCCTCCATTGCTTCAATGTACTGCTCTAAATCAATCGAAGCAATAGATGAATTTAAAAGAGACGAAGAAGTAGATTGTTGGGGATACTGTTGTTTGTGCTGATGAAGATGATGATGTTGCTGCGGCGAATAATGTAGATCATCAGTTTGATTTAGAGAAGATAATGATGCTGAAGTTGTAGATAATAATGATGATGATGGCGATAATGATAATAATGTATTAAATGCAGTTGTTGTTTTATTGTTGTTGTTATTTATTTTATTTGATTTAGTTTTATGCATGATGTTTTTGTTCAGTTTGAAGAAAAGCAAAGTTTTCAGCAAAAAGGAGTTAGAGATATTTTAGTTTTTAATGAGATTTTTATAAAAGTTTTTTTAATTAGTTTATTTTTTTTTTTTACAAATTTTCAATTAGTTTCCAATAGTTACAGTTTAAATATTTTACAAGTGATGATGGAGAGCAGCAGTTGTTGATGATAATAAAATAATAATTGTAGTTTAGACATTTTTCTTCGTTTTTTTTCTTAAAAATTTCTTTAATTATTTTGATGTTAAACATGCGTTTATTTTGTTTGAAGATAAATTTTATTATTTACTTGTTTGTTTATTTGTTTTAGTTACATTTAGAGTTAAAATTAGCCCGTGAAGTAATAGATCTTAAGATATTCATATTCAACTTCAACCCTAGAAGCCATTTTTGCTTTAGATACCACTTGGGAATGGTCCAATATGTTTTGTTGCTGTTTTTGGGTTTTATCGTTGGTAATATTTATTAAGTGCTGTTAAGAGATAAATCAGTTGAAATAATGTATTTTTTAAATAGAAGATTTATAGGAGAGAGAAACAAAAGAAGAAAATAGAAAAAGCAAAACAAACAAAACCACAGAAAAACTACGGGTGTCTTTAAGAAAGACAAACTTAATAATAACCTAACTCTAAATTGTACTAATTTTTGTGAAATTTGAAATATTTTCTTTAAGAAAAAAAATAATTTTTAAAAATGTATTTAAATTCTTAAGTTACGGCCACACTTGTCAAATATTTAAGGAGCAAAAAAACGAAGGGTGTTTCCAGAGAAAATGAAACTTATAGCTCAAAAATTAAATTATTATTTTGAATTTTTTTTCCGCTTATATTATACAAAATAAATGTATCTGTCATTTTCCGAAAGATTAACTTTAATCTTCTTTATATGTACTAACAAAAATATGCTACTTTGAGTTACCCATAATAAACAAAAAACTGTTAACTTGTTTGTTTCCGACATTTGAAAACCGCACATTTATAAAGTAACGACCGTTCCTTTTTTAATGGTCAAAAAAAGTATTGAAATTACATTTTTTTATGAATTCTTTCGGTTGCTGCCGTTGCTTGAACTTTTGTTAGTCCGAAATGGAGCAATCCTCGTGGCATATTTGGGTACGTTGGAATTTTATTTAAAAAATCTCCGAAAATCGGTAACTACCGTTACTTTGGAAACACCCTTAAGTAAGTTTGGAAGTTTTATGATTTTTTATAATTTAATTTAGAAAAATTTTCAAAATTTTCTTTGAATACACAAAATTTCCCTTTAAAGGAAATTTATTTTATAAATGAAGCTTATAAAATTTTAAAAATTTAATAATTAACGGAAAACTTCAAATACAAATGGATAACATTTTGAAAATTGTTCCTATTTAGAAAATTTCTTTTTAGCAAAAAATTTTGCAACATGTATACATATATATTTGGCTAGTTGCTTCCTTTTAGACATACTTTAGAAAAAGTTACAAAATTGAAATCTCTAAAAATTCCAATAACATGTTTTAAAACTATTTTTACAGTTACGTTATTGTTACCAAATTCCGAATTATAAAATCCCCGTTTAGAGAAATTTTATTATAATCAAACTGGTCTTAAAAATAATTCTTTGGTAATTTGTGATACCTTTATTTAAGTGTCAAAACGGACAATTTTAAAAAATATGCATTTTAAAGAAAAAATTACCTAAAATTTTTGCTGGGACTGACTGGTTTTTTAACAGAAAAAAGGTGAAAATTTTAAAATTGGGTCATTTTAATATAAGAGATATGTGTAATACATAAAGAAAACAATTTTCCATTTTCACTTTCATCATATGTATGTTTCCAACTTTTTACAAGGATTATATAAATATGCTAAGAAACAACACATAAAATTATTAACCAAAAGTCCTCCTTAATATTTTTAGCTCCCCAGAGTAAAAAAAGCTTATAACATAAAGCAGCAACTACAGTATAACGTGGTTAAAACGAACTTGATTTTGGTTTTCTCATTTGCTTAATAAAAAAAGTGCAAAATAACTAATTAGGTTAAGAAAATTGAACGCTTTTAGGATAGATTATTATGACTTTTGTTGGTTATAACCATGTTCTACTGTTTTTTTTATAACTTACAAACTAAATACATAATTAAGTATACATATATGAACGAATGATTATAAAATATATATAAAATAACCAAAGTAAACTATGTTAATATTTACATGACATGCAAAAGTAAATACATATGTATAACAACTTATGTACGACTGCCTGCCTAAGTATGGCGGTCTATCAAGCGCCAAACAAAGATAAAGTGTGTACATTTGTAATATGATGCGTTTTTCGGTAAAATAAACAACAACAAAAAACATTAAATAATATTACAATTCTAAATGAACTAAATAACGTTACATTAACTTGGCAAGAGGTGAAATGAAATGTATATTTTAAACAGAAAATAAAATACGATTTAGAGGGTCATACATTTGTGGTTCTATGGGTTGAAGTACGAGTGCATCAACAACATTCTGGTATTAAGTTTTTCTACAAGTTTGTACAAAAAAACACAAATAAATATATATATGTATGTTCATATATAAAGTGTACAAAGTTTTAGGCATGATTAGTTTTCAAAGAGGATTTTTTAAAAAGGGTGGTTATATAAATTACAACAAAATAGGCTTGTCCATAGAAAATTTTTAAAAAAGGGGAATATGGTTTTAATTACTTAGACATGAGTCAAATTACTTTATAACATCTTACTTAAGAAAGAGTTAAAATTAATATTTATTCCAAATATTTATCTTCCATAATCCCACAGAGTTTTTTAAACAAATTTCATCAGCTTCAAATAACTTTTAACAAAATTTGCTTAAATAAACATTAACTGCCTGGCCCACGATGTCGACAAAAACATTTCTTTCGTTTATTTATATTGAAAACAAAAACAAATTTTAGTTTTTTATTATTGTTTTTAATGTAAATATGCGAAAGAGATGTTCTTGTCTACATTGTGGGTCTGGCAGCTAATTAAAAAATTTATTGTATTCTAAAAAAATACCAATATCAATCTACAAAAATAATTTCTTAATAGAAATCCTAAAATTTAACTTCTAAAAATTTGAAAAAGTACCTTTTTAACGAAAAGTATTCGTATTAGTATTCGTTTAAAAAAATTTTCACTGTGATATTAGAATAATATGTGTTTGGAAGTTATTTTAGTTAATAGTTTTCGTTTTCCAAAAAGAAATTTTCGGAATAAAATCAAATATTTTAAATATGTAATACTTACATATAATCAAAAATTTACGCCCTCTGAAGATGTAGAAAAATACTCTACGAAACGTTGGGAAAAACTGTAATAAAATTGATGTTTTATTTACACTGTAGCTCCAGACCTAACAATCTTAACAATAAGAAAGTTATTTAAAATTTTGGCCAGCTAAAGTAAGAAAGAAAAGAATTCTCTTTGAAAAAAAGTTTTTTTTTAATTGGTAAAATGAAAAGGGACATTTTTCAAAGTATGTACATATGTATTAGAAAAGTACATTTAAAAAAAAGTAGTTAATAAAAAGTAGAAAGCTATTTTTTTATAAAGAAACATTTTTAAAGAAATATTTTCTATATACATACATATGTAGTACAGAAATACATATGTATGTAGGTATAACATCTTATGATAAATCTGATGTGTCCAAGAAATACATATAAAAAAATAAAAAAAAATACTTTTTTCTCAAAATGTACCTTTTTAAAGAGCAAAAGTAGCATTTAAGTTTTGAAACTAGGCAAAATGAAATTTGTTAAACTGGTTTTTTTATAGATTTATTCTGAAATAAACATTTTATTTTGGTCCTTTATTTCTATTTAAATCATACATACTTATATTATTTTTTTTAGGTTAGATACCAAAGTAACAAAAAGCATGCCTAAACTTGTTTGCTTTGGCTTTTTGTCGCTTTCTAAGTTTTGGATTTCTAAAAAAATCTAACCTCCTACGAAAAGTATTTATTTTGAACAGATTATTTCATAAACAATTTAATTGTTTTTTTAATTTAGTCAATTTTTTTCAATAATAAAATTTATAAAAATAAAGAAAATCTTACATATGTATATACACACAAACATTAAGCTTAAATTAAAGTTTCCAACACCCGCATTGAATAACACACACAGAACAGCACAGTGTTTTTATAAGAAAACAAGATCATGAAAAGAGGAAGAGTGGGAGTGAACAATATGGTCAGAGTTTGCGTTGTAAGATTTTAAAAAGGTGTACAAAAAGCGAATTTAAAAAAAAAAAAAGATATTTTAAAGAAAAAGTGTCAAGTTTTTCTCAAAACAAATAAATAAAGATGTTTTCAGTTTTATAAAAAAAAACAATGCATTTTTAAAATTACCCAGCTTAAGAAAATGTACCGTTTTTTAGTTACGCGAATACTGATATGTTTTGATTTTAGATTACCTAAATAACGGTTAGCACTACTGGATTTAGCGTGCTCGAATTAGGTTCACCCGCCGGTTTCCCCGTTTTTCAGAAAAATATTTAAAATTCGAGCACAGTGTAATTAATGATGTATTGATTATTATTTAATACGAAGAAATGGCGGTTTACAAAGAATCCAGACAGTTTGTGTGTTGTTTGTGGTGATTATATCCTTGAGCATTTTGTACGTACATACATAATTCAATTTAAAACATGTAGAAAACAAGATAATTCGTTAAGTGTTTTCTAAATATTTAAGTACAAATTTTGATATTTTAATTAGGCTTAAGCTCATCAAATTTAATTTTCATTAAATTATTTATACCTATGAAGAAAGGAATTTTACAACATGAAATTAATTAAAATTTATTGATAATTTTGGTTGCATTTTTTAAACATATACATACATAGGTACCGAGGTACCTATGTAGGACAATCAAAAACACTCTTTGTGAGATTCCCAGCAGACTACTAAACGATTAAAAATGCTAGCTGGGTACACAAACAAACGCATACTCCTTTATTAATAATTGTTTAAATATTAAGTTAGCTTTACAATTTTAAAAATACGAGGTATGAAATTTCCTCTATTTTTATTTATTAATACGGGTTATTCATTAAAACAAAAATTGAAAAATTATTAAAATTTGCTCACTTCACGGTTTGTTGGCTCAAGTGTAACTCCAAAAATTTATAACTTTTGTTTTAATAGGTAGATATTTGATGAATTTTCATTAATATTATATTAAAAATTAATAAGTTTTTTGTACCTATAACTTTAACAATATTTATAACAAGATGTTATTTACTTAGTAATTTTTCTATTATTTGGCTTAAATTTATTTATTATTTGGACTTTTCTCAGAGTATTTTTAATACTATATACCGTTATTTATTTATGTCACTTTTTCGAGTTGGTTTTGAAATTATTGATAAAACAAATTTTGCATTGTTTTTTTGTTACTTTTGTGGTTCTTGTTACTTTTTTCACAATTCTTATTGTTTGATTTTTGCTAAACAAACACAAACACACAATTACAACTAACAAAATAAATTATTTAAGATTTGCACTTTTTTGTCCATAAAAAACTTTTTGTTTTCTATAGGTACAACTTTAATTAAAGTTTGAGAAAACACTAAAATAATTGTTTTTTTATTAGTTTTCAATAAAATGTATTCTTTTTTTCTTAAATTGTTTGCAAAAACTTCTTTTTTAAATAAAAATACTTCCGTTGTTCTCAATTGTTCTATTATACTTTAAAACTTGTGTATGTTTTAGTTGTTTGTTTAATCTTCTTATTTGGTTTGTTTGTATTTTCACTGCACTTGTTCTTCTTCTTATTATTAATCATATGCTAGTGCTTTTTTGCACTACTCTCCTATTAAATGCACTATTTCCGTTTTATCTCTTTTTTTCTCTATGCATCACACAAAAATAATTCTCTTCTTAAACAAGAACCGTTAATAATAAAATAAAGTACAAACTCAAATATAAATACACATAAACTTAAATACCATCACGTTAACAAATTGTTTTTGTTATTTTTAATTAGAAAAACAAACTAAAAATATACCGTTAAATTTCTAATAAGCAAAGTTGTCAGAGCGAACGTTCGTTAAAGACTGAATGGCCAAAACATAAAGTTACCAAGTCAACCGTCATTTGTTGGTTTTAACTTACAACTACTTATACACATACATACACACATTCAAACATTTGTTTTATGTTGTTGTTACTAACAGCAACAACAGTATGGAAAAAAATTAAAATAATGAGAATTAAATTTAGTTTGTGTTAGTGAAAGCGTTGGTTAAAAGGGGTTATATGTAGTGAGGGAGGTGTATTCTTTATTAAAGTTACCAATATTTGTTATCATTTTTATTAAAGTTGGGAGTAAAATGAGAAATAAAAGAAATCGTTATTTTTGGTTAAAATTTAATGTAAAGAAACCCAGCAAACAATTTTTATTTAATAAATAGGTAAAAACCTAGGTAGGTATACAAATTTTAAATGAAAATAAATATGTACATTAGAGTGGGTCAATTTGTATGCATTAAATAAAATCGCGAAGCGGTTGTCAACATCGTAATCTACGACCAATACTAAGAAGGTTTGCCGAAGAAACCATGGGTCTAAAATCAAAATCGAGCTTCCCGTTTTTAAAGAGAAACTTTTCTTTTCGTTTATAGGTACTAAATTACAAAGTGGTAAGGTTTGTTTTTTTTGTTTGCAAGAGGTAATCTACGTAACCGCTGAACCGATTTTTATGAAACTTTTACAGTTTATTATTGATGGTCTGGGAGATGCTATACATATATATATATATTTTTTTTTTTTTGACATTTTAAGTGGGCGGGGCACCTCACATACAAAGACATTATAGATTTATGTTTATCTGTAGAACGACAAGAGCTAAAGTTTTCAAATTTGGTACGACTATCTTGGTTATCAGTACACAACATCTGGCGAAATCTTAGTGGGATTGGAAAATTTCTTCAATAAAATTTTAGCACATTTTAGCAAATATAAAGTTCGAAAAGAGAATTTTGCTGCTAAAAACGGGAAGCTCGATTTTGATTTTAGATCCATGGTTTCTTGGGCAAACCTTCTTAGAATTCGTCGTAGATTACGATTTTGGCAACCGATTGGTTGATAAAAAAATTGACCCACTCTAATGTACATAGTCATGAATAACTTTTTTTTTTACATGTGAGTGTTTATTTTTAATGTGCTGTTTTTACAACACAAGTGACTGGAAAACACTCAAAAAACAGAGTGCTTTTCATATAAATTTTACTACACGTTCAGTCACTTGTGTTGTGAAAACAGCAGATAAATGTTTTTCTTTTAAATTAATTTTAATTTGTTTGCTGGGTAATACACTAAGATGCCATATAGTTAAAAAAAATAATTGGTAAAATTTTTTTTTTAAATCCCTGTAAAAAAATTATATTGAGTGTTTTTAATTATTTAATTTTCGGCCACAAATAAATTTTTTTGACCAGCACACCGGACACCTGGGAAACTAGGTTTTTAATGGGAGGAAAGACAATGTTCTCACAACCAAACTTTCAACAAAGACTTCCGCAGGGAACTGTGTGCCACATATGAGCAAAATGTCTTAAAAAAAGTATATTTTCTATAGTGCTAGACAAGAGCAATCCCGTGATTTTTATGGAATATCGTGATTAGTGAAGGTGATTTAAAAATCACCGTTCCTCAAATCTATGATCACGGTTTGTCAGTTTTATAGTTATCATTAAAAAAACACTATTCAAGAATATTTCAATTTTTTTACACAAATTAGGTGAATAGATTCAGAACTTAATAAAACAACAAAAAAATTAACTAAAACATGTATGCTTACAAACCAAGTTGATTTAACAAGATATTTTTATCAAGTAAAAAACATTATTGTGGGTTTCTTACTGTCAACAAAAAAAGCAGCAGTATCCATTTTTGCATGCAACAAATGATATTAACCCCACAAACAGTGAAACATTATAAATTTGTATGTGTAAAAAAAGGAAAGAACGATTTAGCAAGAACTTGTTACTTGACAAATTTGATAACATTTGTGATTCGGGACTTTCCAGTAACAGGGATCAACTGCCTATTTCAATAAATACGAAAGAATTCTCTCTTGCGCGAACTACAATTAAAGCAAAAACAAATTCCAAAAATTTAGTTTTTGTTTCAAATGTATTTGTGCGAAGGAAAGCTTTTTTCGACATCGTGATATTGGCAGTAAATCTCAGGTAAAGAAATATCGCTTATCTCTAGTACGTACTACGATTCATGGTTTGCTTAACTTACAAGTGTTTTTTTTTATATTTTATAGAATTAAAAATAAAAACTCCCAAAATTAAAACGAAATTTTAGAATTATTAAG
Organism: Pollenia labialis; assembly: GCA_949318255.1. Classification (NCBI taxonomy): domain Eukaryota; kingdom Metazoa; phylum Arthropoda; class Insecta; order Diptera; family Polleniidae; genus Pollenia; species Pollenia labialis. Next base: position 6,010,013 of record OX439140.1, read on the forward strand.
ACTTTTTAAAAATTTTTATAAACCTAAAATAATTTTTTTGAATAAGGCCTTTTGCATAAAACGGGAGTGAAAGCTCAATTATTTACATATATATTGTGGCCCAAAATTTGAAAGGAAAAGTCTACATTAATATGCCTAGAACCATCCAGCAATTAAAATGTAATATACGCGACGAAATAAACAACATAACACCTGAAGATTTGCGAAAGGTTATGGAAAATGTGTTGGAAAGGGCACGAATTTGCGAAGCAGAAAATGGCCAACATTATTTTTCATAGCTTAACTAAAAATATTCTTTATATATACTGTATTAAAAAAAAATTAATTATTATTTCTTAAATAAAAAGTAATAACGAATTCAAACCCTTTCGGTAATCTTGGGCCACCCTGTATATTTATAAAAACATAAATGATTTTTCTGGTTTTAGATGATTTGCTTTTAAATTTTCCTTTGCTTATATTTTTTACAGAAAGTTTAAAAAAAAATATTGTTTATATGTACCTATACATTCATACCTATATCTAATATAAAAAAGTCCCGGTTTTTATTTATGTTAAACCTGTGGCATCACTTTAACTACTGTATGGTTTAAAACAGAGCTTTTGTTTTAACAGGAGTGCAATTTGTTGCAAGAGAGAGCCAAAAGCAACAATAAATTAAATACTCGTGAAATGTGCAATTTCAAAAGTGTATTTTTTTATTTTTGTACTTTGTAAGTACAACTTTAAAACCAACTCTGTTTCTGGTTATTCTTCCGTTTCTTTATATCTAGTTTTGACCTTATTCTGGCCTTTGTGTTCCTTATATTTTATTGTTTTTTGGTGGATTTAGCGTTCCAAAAAATGTTATGTAGGTATGTATGTACCTAAGAAGAAAATAAACAAGAAATTTCAACCAACAATAATATAAAAAGGTGGTACCTGTTTCTTTTTAATTTTATTTAGTAAAAATTAAAGCTACATGATCTAAACAAGAAAATCACTTTATAGGTAGGTACCTACACTAAGAGAAACATGACGATCTAAATTTAAGAACTAAATTTTTTAATTAAGATTGCATAAATCTTAAGATTTCAATCTTAAAATTTGGTCAGTAAGATTGACATTCTCAAATTTAAGCATAAATTCAATATTTTTAGAATGAATTCTAAAAATCAAGAACGTTATCTTAATTTTAAGATCGTTTTCTCGAAATTAGGCATATATTTCTAAAGATAAGATTTAATTCTTGTTCTTGTTCGAAATTAAACGTATTGAGTAAAAAAGTAAAAAGGAAATAGGTATTAAAATATTTTGAAAGACGATTAAAAATAGAAAATCAGAACACAGATGAAATGGTGTTTATAACCATACTAATGAGTGGCGATTTATAACCGCTGTCCAATGGGCAATATGATGTAATCAGCATGCCGTAGGAAACTGCATCGGAGTTTTTAGACAACGGATTGTTAAAAAACTTTCTTCAAGAGTTTCAAATGGAGTCTGTTTTCAAGTATCTCAAGGGTAAGAACTCCTTCTTATTTATATGTTCAGTAAAAAATTTTTGAAATTCATGGATTTATTTCACACCTGTTATTAAGAAGAATTTCATTAAAATCTTAAAATGAGAATTTATTCAAGATTACAATCTTAGTTCTTGAATTAAGAATTTTCGCATTTAACAGACCATTAAGATTAAAATGATTGGAATTTGAACGTAATATCTTGATTTTAGCACGTTTTTTCCCTTAGTGTATGTAATTACAAATAGTTGTAATGACAAAAACAAGAATAATAACAATATAATGTTGTCTTCTTATTGGATGTACTCATTCGACTATTATCGTTTATTTTGTTTTTATACCCTTAAGCGAATGTAAAAGGGTATTTACAAGTTGGTCATTCCGTTTGTAATTTCTACAATATTGATCTTAGACCCATGTCTTGGTCGAAGGCGAACTCAAACACGGGTGGCGGCACTACTACAACAATCCGAAAACAACAGATAGCAGCAGAGGTTTTTTTGCATTGCATTGTTAGTGTTTACGGCTCGAAATGTCAACCATTTCTAGAAAAGCACTAACAAAACCAAAACAAATTGGCTCGAACTGTCAAGGTATGCCGCCAACTAGTACTGAACTCGCCTTGTTCTGGGTCCTTATGATTAGCGAAGCTAAATTAACGGTGTCCGTCTGTTCATGTGTATGCTGAAAAGGGGTTTCCAAAGACCCCAGAAATTATACGGACTAGTTTATTACATATTTATGCCACATTTATTCCATTGAAATTCAGCCAGGGGGCAAATTATGGCAGTAGTGATCAAATACTTTGTCGATTCAAAAGCAATTTTATTTCTAGTTCTTTCTGTCTATACTGAACGGATCGAAATTATTTTTTAAGTGTTGAAAAGCATTTATTTGAGTTTTTACAACACTGACAAAATAATTACGATTCATTCAGTATTGGTGAAGGGTGTATAAGGTTCGGCATAGCTGAATATAGCACTCTTACTTGTTGCTTCTGTGTTTAATCGACCAAATTTCAAGCCATAGCGTGTTTTTGTTTAAAATAAAACTCCAAAATTAACACGGCTAATCTTGTAATTGTCTGTTTTTATTGTTGTTGTCTTTTTTTATATTATGTATTTCGGCTGACCACGTTAAACAAATTTTAAATTAAAACTTAACTTGTTTTTGTTTAATTTGCGTAACTTTTCATTTCGTTTAATTTAAATGGAGTAAGTGTTAATAGAGTTTTAGTTAGAAAAATATTTAAAATTCTTAGATATAAAATTGCAACAATTACGAATAAAAACCATAAAGCGTACCGGTTTAGAAATTCTTTATAGACATCCAAAGAATACAATTAATTAGTCCATAAGCTGTCATATGTAATTGTATTGTTATAAAAATGTGTGTGCTCTGAGTTTAATGTCCGTAAATGGGCGTGAGAATTGCTTTTTTTAATTTAACCTTTTACGGTTGTTGTCCATGAACAAATAATGTTTTTATTATTTTAACAATGTATTTTATATTAACAATTAGTAGGTATAAAATGGATTTTTCTGAACTACTGGCTGCACTTTAAAAAGCTCTGTAATAAACATAAATACATATGCACATACAAACATCCAAAGATAAATACTTATCCGTCTGCAAGTTAAAATTCCTTTCAAAATGTACGAAAATCTTTAATATTTAAAAGAGCATTTATGTACTTACTACTAAAATTTAGCTTACTTGGGTTCATTCTTGAAAAAGGGCCCGACTATCTAACTGACTGACAGACGGTCTGCCATTGACACAAATATCGTATATCAAAAATATGTTGAAGTTTTTTAAACTCAAAAATTTTTACAGGGTGGAACAAAAATACAAGAAAGAAAAAACTTCTTTCAAAAGGTTTCAAAGATTATAGTTTTTTTTTTAATCTAAGGACAATTATTTTCTAACAATTTTAGATATTTTCTTTAAACATACCTTTGATACTGCATCAAGCCAACGTTTTTAAAGTGTTCCATGATTGATGATTTGCTCGTGTAAGCCAATGTTTTAACCTGAAATAAAAAATGCAAAAAACGTTAAATCGTACGATCTTGTAGACCAACTGAAAGGACCATTACGAGAAATAATGTGTTCCTAAAATGTTACCGTTAGTAAAATTATTGTTTGACCCGCTGTTGAAATGGCGGATTGTACCGTTGAAATAATGAGCTTTCAATAAATGTCTGACATACCGCAAGATTTGAGGTCAGCGATTTAATATGTAATTATAAAAAACACCAAGATATCTTTTTTTTATTAATGTAATAATGCCTTTTTAAAGTAAACCATCTTCTTCAATCACCCTTTTTAAATTGTTATGTATGTTTTTGAAATTAATAGGTGCACTCGAGACCCCAAACTTTTTTTTACTAAACTTAACTGCATTTTACAAAATTGCATTCGCTTACACAAAATACAACAAATTGAAAGAATAAAGTACCCGTTTTTGACCGAGTACATACATATTTACAAATTTTCACTACAGAAATTTTTGCAGTAAAATTTAGTTAAATAAGCAAAAGGAAACAAACAAAAAGCATATAAATTGTAAAAAAATTATTTAAAAAAAGAAAAGTTGAATAAAAAGTGAATAAATATTCACTACATTTATTTTCCATAAGCTGTTCTCAAAATTTTCCGTTCAGGATCTTTTTTGCGAAAAAACTTTTTTTTAAGTAATTTTTCAGTTTACTCATAAATTACTTATTTACTGCATTTTACTGTTAACGTACTCGAACGCACCTAATGTACTATGTACGAGTATGTGTGCCTATTAAAACGCTTCAATGAATTGGAAAAAATACATTTTATGACCACCAACAACAGCATGAAGAGCTAAACAATTGGCTGTCATCTGTAAAGAACATAATTTTGAAGATCTTAATGTTTTTTCTTAAGAAGCAAAAAAAAAACAATATGTATATAAAAAAAGACAAATATGTTTAAAGGGGTCAAGCCCGACCATATGATACCCTTTTAAAACAAATTTTCGAGAGCGCATGGCTATATGAATAGGGATCTATCTGTGTTTAAATTTCATTAAAATCGGTTTGATAGTTTCTGAGAGACAAATACTGCCCTCCATCTCCACTCGTGGTCCTATTTTTTTTAAATGCATAGCTAACGTGTTCGTACTAATATGGATCTATCTACATTTTAAATTTCATTAAAACGGTTTGATAGTTTCTGAGGGACAGAAATTGCCCCCTATCTCCCCTCGTGGTACTACGATTTGGCTCATTTTCAATAGGCTTGGTCCTTGTGCCAATAAGAATCTATGTGGAAAATTTTATTAAATTATCTCCAAAATTGCCAGCCGGACGGACATCGTTAGATCAACTCAGAAAGTGATTCTGAGTCGATCGGTATACTTTAAGGTGTTACACACATCAGCACAAATTACGGCATTCGATATCGATCGAAATTAAAATAAAATTTTAATGAAAATTTCGATTTATATCGAAAGCAGATATTCAGCCCCAGAACTAAATTGATATAAAACTGAACTAAAACTTAACTTTAACTGAAGTTAGCTACATACATATAGTACTTAAAAAACTAAAACTAATTAAGGTATAAACTAGAATTAAAAAGTGCATAAGCTGAACTAAAACTTTAATTGAATAGATCTCAGAGCGAATAAGAATTAAATTATAGCTTAATTTCAACTGAACTGCAGTGAAGCATAATCTAATTTTAATTTCAATTAAACGGAACTAGACGGTTTTAATTAGTGAAAATTCATATATGTATGTATGTATTTATTCTAATTTCAAATTTTCGGTTCCCGTTCACGTAGGTATTCTAATCGGGTAAGTCATGCGTTACCTCTATTCCTTAGAATTAGAAGTGAATCAGAATTGATCTAATTCAGATAAGACTATTTTAAAACAAAATCCTTAATAATTTTTAAAATTTTTGTTTATTTTTCGCTATTTTTACTAAAAATCTTTAAAGATTATAAACAATTGAATAAAAAATTTGCATGTCTGTATGACAGACATGTAAAGCATCAGTGAAGGGTACCATTAAAAGACAAAACAAAGAAGAATCACTAAAAAAAACGTTGACTCATATTAACTTCATCAGAAAAACTTCATGATGATGATAAACATATTAAAGCCAAGTTTAAACGCATATACACCGATTACAACAAGTACAAAACAACAATAATAAAACAAAACCAAAAACAATGAAACACACTACCAGCACAATGTGCGGATGTATGTACTTCATGTCATAAATCTTTAAAACCTTGTTACTGTTACCACTCGTAGTTTGGCTCATGATATAGCCAATGCGGTCTTACCTGTCATTTCAGAACGCTTCGTTTTATCATAATGCTTCTTTAGCAACTAGTAGTCATTCAAACGAACTGTTGTTGTTTATTAGATACTTTTGGATAATACCCATCAAAGCAAATAGATTTAGAAGAATAAATCGAGATGAAAAAAGTACAACCATCACACACTACATTTGTTAAGTAATCCAAGAACGTTCCAAGCAAATAACTTTAATGTATGTCCGTCTGTCCGTTCAACTTCCACTATAGTAAAAGTGAAATATTTGTATATAATGAAGATAAAAAAAAACTATTCAAAAAAATGTTAAGTCCATTATAGTTTTTGTTGTAATGATGTTCAAGAACATGACTTTACATCATGTGAATTATAAATATGGTTGTAATTGTTGTTGTTCGTTCGTGCTTTGTTTTCGTGTGTATTAAGTTTTCTTTGATTCCCGATATTTAATCCTCTGATGGGATGAGAACATTTTTTACTATTAAGTTTTTTATTTTACAAAAGAATTTTTCACAGCACCATGTTGATTTAAGAACAAAAATAAATAAAATATGATCATTTGATTTTAAGGGAAAAAAAATGAAATTAAAGGAGAATTTATATCAAGTTTCCATTAAAGTTAATTAAACATTAAAAAAGGGAGAGTTAATTAGATGATAGTTGTTCTTGATTTAAAAAACAGTAGGAAGAATCAGAAGAATTGATAACATTAAATGGTTCTAACAGTCAAAACATGTTAAATTAATTGAAATGGGCTTGATTTTATCATAAAAAATTAATATTTCACCGTGGTTGATCATTATTTAACTTAATATTGAAGTTGGCCATATTTGAATAGAAGTTAAAGAACTCAAAGTAGAATATAATACTTCTAGTGTTGATCTGGATTTAGAACTTTTATCTTAAAAATTGGAGTTTTTAAGATTTAAGATATTGTCGGCGTCTGTTTTATAAACGACAGCAATTGGGAACAGTGATTGGTTAAAGTATTCATTTTTGGCCATTTGCTTTTTGAACAGTTAAAAAATAATTTGTGAATTCCTAAAAGTGTCTTTCAATTTTACGTTTTTAATTAAGAACAAAAATTAATTGACCACACAAAATGGGCTGTCGGCTCTGGAAAGTAAAAAGTTAAATATGTACCTTTGCTGCAATAGAGTAATAACTGAAAAAACCAAATATTTGAGCTAATGTATTTGATTCTTTAATTCCCAGAGGAACATAGGGCCGCCTACAGGCAAAAAATGTTGAGTAAATCGCCATATCGATTCTTCATATTGTGTAAAAATTTCATACAAATATGTTATGTACTCAACTCTTGAGAGTTGGTGTTAGAAAATTCAAAATTAAGATATTACTCTATTGCAGCAAAGGCTTGATATGAGATTTTAAAATATACAGTAGAACACGGTAATTCGTTTAAAATTAATCTACAACAAATATTTTGGAGTAAAATATTTCAATTGCTAAGGACTTGGCTCATTGTAACCGCTTAAGGTTATAACCGTGTTCTCCTGTGTTTTGAAAAATTTCATCAATTATCATTTTTTAAATGTTTTCTACAATAAATTTTTAAATTTAGCTTTAAAAAAAAAAGAATTAGAAACTTCCACATGAGTAAATATTAAGATAGCTTTTCTAAAAACAAAAACCAGCCCTTTAAATTTGTATTCTTTATGAAACCTAGAATAAGAACAACAAACAAAAAACGTCTTTAAGTAAAAAAACTAGCAGACAAACAGACAACAAAAATAATATTTTCCTATTTGAATATTAAGATAAATTTCCTACAAACAAAAAACAGCTCTTTACATTTTGATTATTTTTTTAAACTGTAAATAAGAACAATTAAGAAAAAAACGTTTTCCAGTTAATAAAAAAAAACAGCAGAAAAAGAGGCAACAAAATTAATATTTTACTATTAAATATCAAATTTTATAGGTTAATAATTTTCAACAGTATGAAGACAACAAAAACACTAGTAAGAAAAAAAGAAAAATTAAACCTTCAGACGCACAAAAAAGACATAATACAACATAAAAACACTTGAAACAATTAGACAAATACATGTTTTTGTTGAAAAAAAAAGAATTGCTATAAATAATTGTAAGTTTAAGACTAAAGAAGCAGAGAGCATAAATAATTTAAGCCATGGTTATAATTAAAAACAAAACAATATAAAAACACAAACAAAAGCATTGATGTTAAAAATAACAATTTGTTAAAGCTTTGTTTAGATTTAATAAAAAGAGTATATTCATTATTCTCCTTATATAAAAATCATGTTAAGAATTTCTCTTACATTTTTCAGTATTAAATTATTTTTATGTAGATTTCTTATAAAATAGACACATTTTATTAATGAAATAACTACAAATTCTGAATATGGGAAACAAAGCGAGATGGTTGGTTTTAACAAAAAAGCTAGATTAACTAAAAATTTGGAGATTATTGAAATTTTGTAAAGTTTGTTGCAAGTTGCTGTACAAAACAATAGAAATACCATTTAAATTTCTTAAAATATTCTTGTTCTTTAAAAGATTTGTCTTTCAATATATGAAATATTATATAATACCTATGAAAAAAGGCTTATGTGCTGTTTTCACAACACAAGTATTTGGACGTGTACTAAAATTTGTATGAAAAACACTCAAAAAACTGAGTGCTTTTCATATAAAATTTACTACACGTTCAACCACTCGTGTTGTGAAAACAGCACATAAAATTCAATTAATATTAATGTCATAAATATGTTTTCCTGTTTTAAATTAAGTGATGCAGGTTTTGAACTTAGTAGGAAGAATGCAAGACGATTTCAACAAAAGGTGGTTGCAAAAAAGGTATTTTGCATTGCATTGTTAGTGTTTACGGTTCGAAATGTCAACCGTTGCTAACAAAACAAATTGGTTCGAACTGTCTAAATCAGATGAGCTTTTGCTACCATCTGCAATTGAATTCGCCTTGGGAAGAATGTTGAAGTTTATGTGATTTATTTCAAATAAACTAACTAGCAGGGCTGTGAACTCGTCCGAAAAAAGTACTAACTCCGACTCCAAACGACTTCAATTTTTTAAGTGCGACTCCGACTCACGACTCCGACTCCTACTATAATCTTGATGCCAAATGTATATGAGACTCAGTGATGTCAACTTTTATTTTTTCATTACCGTACGGCCTTTTAAAAATTAGAGTTTTTGAGGAGAAATTACCGTACGCAAACATTAATGTGCTGTTTCCAAATGACAGGCGATTGCTTATGTAGTAAAATTTATATGAAAAGCACTCAGTCCATCGCCTGTCATTTGGAAACAGCACATAAGAGCAGTATTCATAAGCCATTTATTTAAATTTTAAATGTGTTTTAAGAAGATAATTTTTATTTTGGAAATTTTTTGTGCCGAAAAACTTTGGAGTCGGAGTCGCGAGTTTTTGTGGGTACTGTGACTCCGGCACAAAAACCTAACTCCGACTCCACAGCCCTGCTAACTAGACAAGTTAGTTTCTCTCAGTTCAATGCCAAAACTAAAATCACAGAGCATACAGAGATGAAAAAAGTGCCCAAATAATTTGCGAGGGCAGCTTTCGAAGAGAAAGAACTTTTTTTTGGTAGTGAAGTGGCAATGTGTAAAAACAGTCCGCTCTATCAACACAAATTGCATTATCAAAACAAAACTGCAGAAAGGGCAGCTTTCGAAGAAAAAGACGGACAAACCACAATATTTTCTGTCTCGTGCCGCCTCTGTGTGCTCTGTGACTAAAATGCTTAGAATCGTACCCCTTTAGTCACTTGCGTAAAACAGGAGTTATAGGTTATAGGCGACCAAAGTGAAGGGAAAGGTTTTTCGTATGCGCGATCCCGCACAAGCATCAAAAAAGCAATACATGCACATTTTCGAAAACAAATGAATGCAAAATACACTAAACTATAAAAAGTTTGTATAATATGCAATATAATTTTACTAACGTGTGTTATTAATAGACTAAAAATCGTTAGTCTAGTGTTCAGGACCACTGACAGAAAGTATTATTTTGATAAATGCAATAGTAAGTGCAACAATTTTACTTTTATAAATGCGATAGGCAGTCATGAAATATATACATACATATTTTTTTTCTAATCCCGCTTATCTGCAGTATACCAGAGTCTCTGGCGGGAATCGAACACGCAATCCCGGCACTGATAGACTATCTCACTACCAGGGCACTCAATAGAACTAAATAACTAGCAAAGAAGAGTAGGTAGTATCAGTTGATTAAATTATTTACAGCTTAATAAGTCCTGTCAAGTAAACATTTAAAAAAAAAAAATAACAATTATAATAGCCCAATTTCCTTAGCATGTATGTATTTGTAGTAAGCCAGCTCTTAAATTTACAACAGAGAAGTATTTCACCCTTCACGTCATCTAAAAAAGTTTGATTATAATTTAACGCCCTTCCTTCGATAAGTAAAAGAGCTTAATGGCTCAATTATCGAAAGTAACTAATGTTCAGTGGTGCTGCCAATTGCCAACATTACATTATGTATGGCAACTAGCAACAAACATTTTTCAATTTCAGTTGCTAAATAGGGGAACTGATTACATCGGGTTGCTGTGTAATTTTTTCAAAAATCAAAAGTGAGTTTTTTATGTTTTTTGTATAAATTATTTATATTTTTATCATAAACATTTGTTCCGAGTGATTTAAGGCTTCATGATTTTTTTTTCATAAATAAATAGCAAAAAAAAAAAAACAATTTGATTGAGTATCTAATTTAAATGTGGCTTAGTGCTGTGCGTCTTTTTGGTAATGGCCCACCAACATGAACTTCAGATGAATGGGAGAGTTTGGTCATTACCATAAGACTTTTAAAAAACTTTTTTCCTCAAAAACCTAAAAGCTGCACAAGGTTTAAGGAGGGCGGTATTGCTGTTGACCGATAGATTTTGGAAGAAATTTTTTAATGGTTCCACTTAATAAACAGATGCACCTTTTGGAAGTCGGAAATACCATTTAAAAATTACCAAATAAATTTATTTTCATGATGTTGTATTTGTTGCCGTAGCGATGCCACCAGTATTATTTGTGCTGGTTTACACACGTCAAGTTTGACTTGTCAATTCTTGAGCTTTTAGAAGAGAAGGGAAAATAAATGGCATTTTGTCAAGACTTGGAGAGTCATATTTGATGTGTGTGAACCGGCACTTTCACAAGTTATCTTTCGACTCTAGTTTTTCTTTCTCAACAATTTATTAAGAACAAAAAAGGATTTACCAAGTGAAATCAGCAATTCGTTTTACAGGCCACGTAAAATAAGCAGGAGATAGTTTTTACACTGGGGAATAAATAATTTATTATTTTAAAAAAGTATTAAATTATAAATGAAATTAGATGTACATATGTATACATTTTTGTAAACACAAATTATCATATACATAAATGTCTTTTTTGAAAGTTAATTATTTTGCTTTTTTCATATAAATTTTTATTATTATTAAACATAATGAATTTAATAAATATTAAACACATTTAAATCCAAGGCCCATTGAAAAGGTCTGCGCAAGAAGCCTGATGATCATTGTTTATGTTCTTTTTAGTTGTCAAAAGTTGTTTACATTTTGCTTACATGTGCATGTATATGTTTATGGTATGCCACACATACACGTTTTTTCCATTTGCTTTGTATATGTGGTAGTAAATTTTTGACAACTAAAAAGAATCGTTTTTTGTTTTTGTACAAGTAAGCAGACCTAATAGATGGGCCTTGTTTAAATCCAAACTAATAACAAATAATTAGGAAAATAGGGAACATTTCTAAGCAGTTTAGAAATGATTATTGTTAAATTTGTTCCATTTAAAAAAAGAAATTGAGTATATTATTATTGTAAAAAAAGAAACAGGTAAGTTAAATTCTCACCGCAAAAATAAACCTTTAAATTTGTTCAACTAAAACCTGTAAATAAATTTTTATGTGGTATCAAGTTTTTTTTTACAGAACTTTAACATTGAATATATATTTATCTTAATGACTTCTATTCAAGAAAAATCTTGTTGAGGTTTATATAACTTGTTGTGGTTTATATTAAATTTATAAATGGAAATAATAGTTAGAACTTTTATGTATTAAAAATGGTTATTTGTGCTCTTCCTTTTTTACATTTACTAAAAATTTATATGTTTTTATATTAAATTTTAAATAATCAAAAATTAAATACCTTTCAGACAAAAAATTTACAATTGCAATACCCGTTTTACTTCTACAGTGGGAAAGGCACCAAATTCACTCGCTGCTGCCCGATGAGGATTGCGTTGCAGATATTCCTGAAGGATTTCAGCAGCCAAGTTATTGGCCTTATTGGCTATATCCGATTTTTCTGGTATGGACATATGCTTACGTTGGTAAGCCACTATGTTTTGTGTGTCTTTGTTAAATTTTGGGTTAGTTTGCAGCAAGGACAAAGCCCATGCATGTTTCATTTTAGTTAATTCTGTTTCCAATTCTGTGATACGTTTATCTTTAGGTTGTGGCACAAATATGGGATCGAATTTCTTAAGTTTGTTCTTAATTTGTTCCGCCTGTAGGCGCAATCTTTCCGAGCGTTCATTGTTAAACACATGTTTGAGTAATTGCAATTCCTCGGCTATTAAAGGAGTAGCACCAGTAGTGTGTGATGTAAAGGAAGTATTTTTCGTATGCCTTGATGATGTTGTGGTAGACATAAATGAAGCATCTCCTGTTCTCTTAATGCCAGTTTGCTTGAGTTTATCTTTTAACACTGATATTTCGCTTTCCAAAGCCTCGATATCAGATTGAAGGTGATCAAATGTTACTTCATATTCCTTTTCTTTCTTCTGCAGTAATTCTACATTATCGTCGTATTGTTTCTTCCATTGTAGAGCATTATCATACTCGGCCTGCAATACCGATAGTTTCTTTTCGGCCAAATCTTTGCGTATTTGCATTTCTGACAATTCGTGTTGTTTCATTTTGGCGGCTAATTTCAATTGTTTTATATCAGCCTCGCGATTCTCCAAAGTGGCGGCTAAAACGTTCTTTTGTTCTAATTGTTTCTTGATTAGTTGGGCTCTTAGTATAATAGGAGAATTGCCTTTCTCTTGTTTTTGATTGGCCAAAGACATGATTTCGTATTCTTTGTCCAGTAAATATTGAGCCACTTGCTGCAGATCATTGTTGGCGGCACTCAAAACTCCCTTAAAGTTTTGTGATGGTCCACGATCGTCTTGTTCGTAAATTCTTTCACAGGCCTGCGACAAAGATTCCCAGAATTTGGCCGGATCTATGCAGTGATCATTGTCATTGTCACCTTCTATTGAGGCAACTATAAGGGCCACCGATTGCTTGTTAGCTTGATACAAAGCAGACATAATGCGTGATAATTGTTGGGTCAATGTACGCATGGCTTCTAGTTTCAAAGGAGATATGCCACACTTGATGACATGTAAATCTTGAGGCAAACGTCTCCTTATCAATTTAACTTGTTGTTTAATAGACTCTACATTATCAGCCAAGAACTGCATTAGTAAAGCAGCATCACTGGTTGAGCCATCCTGTCTTAATATGGCTCTGGCTATAGCTGTATCATTGAGTACACTTTCACAGGCCGATTGTATCGCTGCCACACAATCACGTATCATTTGGGTCTCATTCAAGAGATCCTCTCCAGCCAACAATACCGAATTCATGGCATTAAAGAAGGACACACATTTCTCGATGTTATCGGTAGTAGAGTTTTCATCCAACTGGTTTGATTTCAATAGTTCGATAATGCCATCGATGGTCTTTTCCTGGGCTATCATTTCGGGCAAAGAAGAGCCAGCTCTAAGCAAAGTATCTGGCTGGCAACTGTTAAGTCCATACAAAATTTGATGCAAAGCACACTGTAGATTGTGTATATAGTGCATTAGGCGACATTTAAAGGCATACTGCTGGACAGCATGACCTTGTATGATGGATTCTTTAGTAACATTTTCCACAGCCGAGAATCTTTCCCTGGTCTGACCAATAACAATGCCGCATTTGAAAACCAGTCTAGAAATCAATAAAATAACAAGAATAGAGTCGTGATCACCTCCACGTGACATAAAAGATTCTGGCATAAAGGCAGACAACATTTGTACATGCTCATTGGCCTGAGTCAATTCAATTTGTCTTAACTGGACATCAATGGCCTTGGTATAGGCCTTAGATTCAGCAAACATTTGCTTGTAGTCCACCGTTTCGTTTGTAATTAACTGCGTGTCCTGCAAGCTCTTAGGATCATTAGAGGCTCTCAGGTCTATCAATTGCTCATTAAGTTTATGCACCAATTCTCGAAATTTCGTTATAGTTTGATCTCTATCATATATGGTTTCAATGGCAGCATCTCTTTCTCTTAATACTTCCTTTTTGGCTGCCTGAGCCAAATCCAACTCCTCTCTTAAATCCATTTCCAAATCATGATTACTTTCAATCAACTGTTCGTGAACATCTTCCAAAGCTTCAAGTTGAGCTACCTCCTCTTCCAAAAGCTTGAGACGATCTTCTAATTCAAATTTTTTTTCGGTTAAATTCTCTACCATGGCTTCAGCTCCCAAAGCAGCATCAACTTGTTCCTAAAAGAAATTTGTGGATTCAAAAGTATTTTTTTTACTAAGCGATATGAAGAGAATGGAGAGTTATTATTTTAAGAATAACAAAAAAAATGTTACAACAATAATTTTGCATTACCTCCTTTATTTAGCCGAATTGTTGGCCCAAAATAAAAGAAATAAATAAATGTTTTGGTGAGTTTATGAATCAATAAATATTTACACAAACAAATTGTTAAAAATGTAGAAAGGTAAAATTTAATAGAATATTAAAAGAAAAAGAACTTGAAATGTTTAGTTTTGTTACTTTAAAAACAACAAATAATCTTCTTTTTTCTAATAAAATCTTTGGTAATTGAAATGATTTGTTAAAAAAAATTTAAGTGTGAAACTTTAAAATAAAAGTTTAAAATTACATAGATAAAATCTTCTCGATCTCGCAGAGGTATGTATGAAAATCAATATGATTTGTTTGCCAATTAAGAGAGAAAAACTCATGAAATGATTTCGAATGTATTTCATTACACTATTAGTTTTTGTTATAATAAAAAAAAATATGTGGCATTGGAGCTTAGGTTTTGTTTTCTTATAATTATTTCTTAAACAATTTTTCTTCATAAACAATTTTATTGACTCGTTTTATTGAGAACAATAATCAATTAATATTAAAAATAATAAAGTTAACTTAGCTTAATGAATCATTTTAACATTTTTACAAAAATTAAACAAAAAAGTAATATTGTAAGAGTATAAAAAATGTTTTACATCTACCCAAACTCACCTGTAAATCAGCTACTATAGACTCCAATTCTTCAACTTTAGAGGACAACTTTTCCTTGGTTCTTTCTAATTCTGCTACTTCTGACTTTTTCGTTTCCAATTCCTTGGTTAATTTTTGAATGTCATGTTTGTCATGGGCCGATAAATCACGCAAACGTACTAAAGTTTCTTTTAAGCGTATATTTTGTTGTTCCATTTGTTTGAATTCATACACCGAGTGTCCACCTTCTCCTATAAGACCCACAGAAGTTTCAGCCTTATCTTGCATTTCTGAAGATAATAGCTCATAGTCTACTTGTAGCTCATCTATGCGTTCCTTAGCAGCATCTAATTCCAATTGCAAAGATTCTGCTTTTTCTTCAGCCATCTCTTTGTCTAGAGTAATTAGTTCTACATTGTCAGCTAATTCTGCCATTTCTTGGGCATGCCTTTCTTTAGCTTCTATGGCATCTTTAGCCTCTTGCTTGGCTCTTAGTAGTTCCTTTTGCAAAGAAGCTTGGGCGGCCATAATTTTTGTTCTGAATTCTTGCAATTGTTCAAATTGAATTTTCATTTTGTCGAAATCGCGCAAACGTTCTTTATCTTCATTGCGTCTTTGTTTGACAGTTTCTAATTTTTCTGTTAAATCAGTGACTTGGGTCTGCAACTCCTCATTAAGTTTCCTTTGTTCTAACAATTCTTGAGTGGATAATTGATTAGGAGGAGAAGAAAATGATGGAGATCTTATAGGCTGTGAAGGAGTAAATTGAGGTTTCAAAATTTCCATAAAGCCCGTTTCCACGAAGGAGTTTTTCTTGGACATATTAGCATTGGCTGGTATGGCATCTTGATTATTAGCTGCCAAAGAGTTATTAGAGACGGTATTATTTCCCTTAGAAATACCTGAATTATGGGAAGAAGGCTGTAGACTTTTGCGGCTGGCAATAGAGGCGGTACTGCCACTGCGTTCATGTAGTGAAGAGGTCAGCTGAGAACGTGAACCGGACAAAGATAAACGGCTCGAGGACAACGAAGTGCGAGGCCCACTTAGCCGGGTTTTAGTCGGTTGGGGTGCGGTATGTTTAAGACCATCTCCGGCACCAGCGGCTATGTCCTCAGTGGATTTACGACCATCTGGTGCTGGTTGTATAACTTTTAATTGAGTTGGCCTTACAAACATGCCATAATTGTCAGGACACTCAAAGTACGATTGTCCTTTGATTGACCCATTATTTTTACCCTTTGGTTCATCTAAGACCACACCCACCCACTTGCCCACAGCAAAGCTGGTCATGCCCACATAAGCTATAGTGCCCTGTAAATCTTTGCCCGTCAGCTCAATACGCGCCCCCACTTTTATATTTTTCTCCGACATTTTTTTCTTGCTGATATCACTCGATGATTAGTTTTATGCTCACTCTCTCTTTTAACTAAATGGGAAGGGAAATTTATTATAAAGGATTATTAGCTCTTTCACTATAACATTACATAGAAGTAAAAAAGACTTGCCTTTCCAACCAATTTATGAGATTTTAATGAATTGTTGACCAATTTTGTTTACCAGCCAGCTGGTTTTTTGTTTTCTATTTTTCCTATAAAAATTAAAAAAAAAAAATGCTAATTAGCCAACTTTTTTACCAACCATTGACATCACATTAGTCACTGCCCTGTTTTGGCCTGACTACCAGCCACCACTTCTGGTTAAAATAAAATTTAAGGCATTTCCTTTCTTTTTTGTAGTTTTTGAGCACACACTTACTTTTTTATATAAATAACCAATATGCTTTTTATTATTTAACAACTTTTTGTTTAAACAATTGCAATTTACGTGTTATTTTTGTAAAAAACTTTAACAATTTATTAGTTGAAATTGTGGTGGAAATGAATGCAGCTGAGAAAAATTGCAATTTTTGACACTTGTCAGTGAAAAGTTATAAAGCCATTGGTAAAAAAACAGTATATTAAATAAGTAAATTTACCCTGCGGCCACACACTCAAGTTGTTCTAGATAGCCTTTTACATAAACTGCTTGTCAAAATTTCCAAAAATTTAAAGCTTTTTTTTTTTGCTTTCAATACATCTTGAAGAAAACAATTTATAAAGACAAACTTGTAATCAGTTGTTAAATTGAACGTAAAATTGCCAAAGAAATGGATAGGTATAATTTAAAGCTATGTCGTGGTCAATCATAAAAGTGTGAGTAAAAAAGTGAGAGGAAAGGAATTTAAAGACACAACTTGATCGTGTTGCATCCAAGTCAGGAATAAAACAATTTCTCCGACTTTTCTTTTAAAAGTCTTCTTAAATTATTAAAATCATTTCGAAATATATTAATTTCTCAGTGTATTTTTGATTGACATTCACTGTTTTTCTGAGAAAAAATATGTTTGAAAAGCACTGTCTATTACAACATATGGCTCAGACATTTAAAAAACGTAAACAAGAGAATTTTAAGGAATTTTTTTTTTTGCAATTGAATCTTGAAAATTTATGTTTTCCGAACCAAATTTACACAAATTTGGTACCTCGTTGCCATTACTGGAATTGGGTAAGTTTAAATTGTAAACAATTGATTAAAATCAGGTTTTAACTACAATTTCCTATAGACCAAGTCCCCTCCAAGAAACCGTATTATGTTCAAGATCAAGTTGCTACCGATGACCAGGGCCGGCGACGTTTTCATGGTGCTTTTACGGGGGGTTTCAGCGCCGGCTATTGGAATACTGTAGGCTCAAAAGAAGGTTGGACTCCTCAGTCTTTTAAAAGTTCCAGAACAGAAAAAGCAACCCAAAAACTCACGCAAAGGCCTGAAGATTTTATGGATGATGAAGATCGAGGAGAATTTGGAATAGCGCCTAAAGGCTTCAAAATCAATGAAGATTTCACCAGTGTTTCAGAAGAAACAGAACAAAGAAAACGAAAGTTTTTACAACAAGATTTACAACCAATACCTGGAGAACCAGTATTGCAGCAGCTTATTAAGCCCATAAAAGACAAGGCAGCAGTGCGTATCTTAAAAACATGGGGATGGCGTCCTGGCCAGGGTATTGGACCCCGGCAAACACGCAAAGAAAAGAAAAAGGCCAAGGAAAGAAATGAAAAGGAATTATACTTAATGGAAAAATATGGTTGTGAAATACCCAGTTCAAGTAGCAAAACGTTAAAATCTGATGAAGAGGAAGTATATGATGACGATGATACAGAGGATGAAGAAGATGAGATAACATTTGCTCCTGAAGACTGTGAGTTGCCAACTTGTCTTACCAAACACGACAGATATGGCATAGGCTATGAACCCTTAAGTAGGAAATCTGTTTTAGGAGGCGCCCTAATGGCTAAAACCTCGGAACATGTTAACTTATTTTCTTCTCTTGAGGCTGTAGGTAAAAATAATCAAAAAATATCCTTTTCTGGGCAGGCATTTGGGGTGGGTGCCTTAGAGGAAGATGACGATGAGGACGTTTATGCTTTAGATGATATGAAGCGTTATGATTTTTCCTTAGAGGATAAAAAAACCAAGAAAATTAAACAGATTATAAGTGATGTGGAAGATTTAGTATTTGGAGAATTTGTATTGGATAGAAATCCAGAAAAACTTCCTGTATACAAAGTGGAAGTACCTTTTGGTTGGCATCCTAGAAACTGGAATGAAAAACGTTCCCGGTTTGAGCCTTTAGATCCGCAAAAACAAAGACATTTGGATCAAATATTTTCTAAAACATCCCATGAAAAAGTAATGACTCGGGAAAAACGAGCTGAACTTTTGGGAGAGGAATTAATGAAACCAGAAACTTCCAAAACTACAATAAAACCTAAAGAATTAAAAAAAAAATCAGTGGAAGAATTACAACAAGAGTATAAGGATAGAAAAGAAAAAACTAAAAGCCTAATAGAAAAAATCACGGCTAAATCCTCTAGTTTTACCAAAGGAGGGGTTATAGATATTCAAGGTGAAGAAAAAACTTTTACTTCGGAGGATATAAGTTCAACCTTTAAACCCTTTGCTATGAATGAAAAGAAACAAGAGCGTTATGAACACTTCCTGGCTAAGGAATTTAAAAACGAACCAGAAATAGAGGAGTTTTTGAAGACCATACAACCCGTGGAATTGTCGCGTTGGGAGAGACAAATGGAGTTAAAGGAATTTCAACAAGCAAGAAAGTTATATAGACCTCTAAAGGGTATAATGTCGGACAGGTGAGTAAAAAAGTTAAAGTAAACACTTTTGTGCTAAACTGTCGCTTTTTACAGATTTATTACAGAATCTGAAATCAAAGCAGTGGAAAATGAAACCAAAAAAGAGACGGACAAACAGATTGTAGTGGAACGCTCTAAACAAATATGGAAACCTCACAGTTTGCTGTGCAAACGATATAATATAGCTGAACCTTTTAAGGGGCTTATCGAAGAGGATAAAAGGTTAAAAACCAAACAAAAAAAGTTATCAGTTTTCGATTATTTAGAGACTTCTGTCAATAAAAGGGAAGACTTTCAAACACCAGTAATAATACCGAAGAATATAGAGAAGCCCCAAGAAATTATTAAGCAAACACAAGAACCTACAAAGGGATTAGAAAAAGAAAAAATAGATTCCGTTCCTTTAGAATGGCAAGAGGTTTTAAATCCCTCGAAAGAATCTTCAAAGAAACAGACAACTTTTACTTTCAAACCTAAAACAGAATTGGAAAAGAAAGTAATGGAGAGTATAGACAAACCAGTAGCAGAGAAAAAGGAACTGTTTAAAGCTATATTTTCAGATAGCGAAAGTGGGGAGGAGGATGAAGAGGAAAATAGTAATAAAAACAAGGAGGATTTAATACCAAACATAGGCAAACCTTTTAATGCTGCAGCTTCCAATTTATTAAGAAATAATTCACCACCCAGAGGAATATTTAAAGCTTTGTTCACCACAAATTTAACAAAAATAAACCAGGATACTGAAAAGAACAATGAAAAAGAACCAAACGAATCTTTGACCAAAATTTCTACTGAATCCCCAACAGAAACAGCTAATAAAGTCTTTTTTCAGCCAAAATCTGTCCGAGCACCTAAAGAGTCTCAAAATGACATACCACCTCCGAAAGTATATGGCCCGGCTTTACCACAATCTAAAAAACCTTTAGAAGCGAATTCTTCTTCGATAGATGAACAACTTTTAGATTTATTAAATAAACACAAACCCAAATTACAAGTAAGAGAAACATGGATAGAGAAGGGTTCTTCGCACATGTATTCAACAGATTCAGATGATAGTTCTGAAAGTGATTTTAGTTCTTCGCAGAAATCTGTTAAACATAAAAAGAAATCAAAGAAGAAAAAGTCGTCGTCGGAACATAAACATAAAAAGCATAAAGACAATAAATCAAATAAAAAATCAAGAAAGAATGATAAACAGAAGAAGAAACATAAAAAGAAATAAATAAAAAGTTGTCAAGTAAGTTTCATAAATACATATGTGAATTGTTTTAATTACATTAAAATTTGTGGTTTTTGAAATTGTTAATTTTATTAGCAGTCGAGCTAAAACGATTTTTAGATACTTAGGAACTTTTAGCAATTTTCTTATTATGTTGATTGTATGAATTATTTCCCATTTAAGTTAATTTTAAACCGCAATACCTATAAATATTATCTGTGGCATTTTGACAAAACATCTTAAGTAGCCAAAAAGTTTTTAAAAGAAACTCGGTGAATCAAACAATAAAATGAACCAAAATTGAAGAAAAATTTCGTTTATAATACAAAATTTTAAAAATGAAAACAAAAATGTTTTTTAAATAAAAATACGTATGGTTAAAATGGACTTAGATGTTTTGTCAAAATGCCACAGATATGTTAAAATTGAATAGTTGCAATAAAAAAAATTAAATTTTTGATCTCAAGATAAAAATTGTATTGCAAAAATTTTTGGTCGTATTAATCTAACGAGAGATTACTTAAAACAAGTTTTCCTCTAAGCTGCTTAAAAAAGTAATAATTTAAAACTCCAACTTTTCTTAAAGTATAAGAAATAAACTGGTCTAATATTTTTATAGAATTTTTCAAATCGGAGCAAAGAACAGAAAGGAAATCGTTTGTATTGTACTTTTATCAGAGGTTTTGTGCACATAAATTTCAAATTTAAACTCAACTATGTACCTACCTGAGCTATTCATAACTAATGCTTTATCAAAATCTTCCCAGTTGCCATTAATTTAAAAAAAAATCTTTTTAGCATTTTTTAAAACATTTTTGGGCCTGGCTGTAAAAAAGCATATGATCTGGTCACACTTTAAAAAGGAGTTAGAGAAAGAGCCAAATCGGGCAAAAACGCGGTATTTCAAGAAAATCGCACCAACTTTTTAATTTCAAATGCTTATTGAGTTAATTTGGCATAAAAAGTATAATTTTTGTATTGAAAATACATTTAACAATAAAACAGTCGTTTACAGTTCACCTTTTGGGAAAATTAAAGTCTGCCCGACGAAGTGATAGAAGGCATAATAGTAAACATTCCGAAGAAGGAAGATCTTACGAACCCAAATAATTGGCGTGGTATGACTTTGCTTTGTATGGTCAACAAGGTCATTGCCCAAATAATCGCCAAACGAATCTCCGCAAGGGTATCACCAGCCTGAGACAGGAACAGGCGGGGTGTAGATCCCACAATTCCTCTATCGACCATATAAACAGTCTCCGTGTTATCGTCGAGCAATCTGTTGAATGGCGATCACCATTTTTTATGTACTTTATCGATTTTGAAAAAGTATTCGACAAATTATTTGGACACTCTTCGATGCAAAAATGTCCCGCGTAAACTTATCTCACTTATTAGGTGCCTTTACTACAATGCCAGCAAAATGGAAAGGGAATTACTTGGGGACTGCAAGGCCGTTTAAACGATCTGGATTACGCAGATGATATTTGCCTGGTAGCTCACAGCTTCACAGATCTGGCATCATCTGCGAAACATTAGAACAACAGATGCGGCTGGACTAAAGATTAACACTGCTAAAACCAAAACACTGCGGGTTAATGCTACATCTCAGGAATTATGTATTTACAAAAGGAAGTAATCAAGTGGAGGATGTCATCCAGTTTTGTTATCTTGGCAGCATAATTTCCAAAAATGGCGGGTGAAGTGAAGACATTGGCAACCGTGTACAGAAATCGCGATAAACGTTCGGTCGTTTAATACCCATTTGGAATTCATCCTCACTATCTCAGCACAAAGCTAACAATTTTCAATACAAATGTCAAGTCCACTCTCCTCTACGGTTGCGAAACATGGAACGTTGCCTCTCGAGACATGCAGAAGATCCAAGTTTTTGTTAGTCAGTGTCTTCGCAGGATATTGCGAATACTCTGGCCTAGAGTGGTGCCCAACAACAGGCTCTGGGAACAATCCAACCAACAATACACGGCCAAAGAAATAAAAAGAGTTAATGGCGGTGGATTGGCCACACGTTAAGAAGATCACGGAACGACATTGCTAGGAATGCCATAGACTGGAACCCGCAAGGAAGTCGAAGAAAATGATGCCCAGCTCATACGTGGAGAAGGCAAATTTATGTAGAAATGGCCAGAATGGGTAAAACCTGGGGCGAAGTGAGAGCGTTGACACAAAAGAAGAATATGTTCAACCAATTCATTGAGTCCCTATGCTCCTTATATGATCGATGGGAACATATATGTAACTATATTTATATTTCAGTTCAGGGTTGTAAGAAAAAAAGAAAAAACTTAACACAACTAAAAAAAAAAACAACAAATTAGTTTGTATTCATTTCAACTACACCATTTTTCATGGAAATTGAGATAATTCCAAATGAAAATGAGAATTTAAATTTGAAATTGATAAAATTCTAAATAAAATTGAGAATTTCAAATTAAAATTGAGAAAATTCCAAATGAAATTGAGAAAATTCCAGTTGAAATTGTTAGTTTTTATTTGAAATTGAGAAAATTTCAATTTGAAATTCAGAAAATTCCAAATGAATTTGAGAAATTTTAAATTGATAAAATTTAATTATATAATTTTTATTATATTTCTATTCATTTGGAATTTTCTTAATTTTATCTGGAATTTTTCTCATTTTCAATAAAAAAAAAATTGTGTAGATAATAATTCGAACGTTAAAAGTATGAACTCAAAATTAATAATACAGCAAATTTCATATAATGAAATGTTTCTTTTTCTTTTCTTAATAACGGGTCCGCCATCTAACGTTTTTTTCAACTAGTGCTTATTTCGTGAATGATAACACTTAGCTCATGTCTGATCTGACAGATAATTAGTTTTATCCTTCCGCTGAACGAATATGGTTGTGTATACGCTTGCACAACGCTGGAAAATATTGCGACATTACTTTGAATATCATGGTAATGTTGCAGAATGTGTGCAAAATTGCGTACGGATTTTGGATGAAGCTCATTTTGATCTTGGCGCGTGTGTCAACAAGCAAAATTGTCGCATTTGGGGCACAGAAAACCCGCACGCATACATTGAAAAGCCGATGCACCCAAAACGAGTCACTGTTTGGTGCGGATTTTGGTCCAGAGGCATAATTGGGCCGTTTTTCTTCGAAAATGAGCAAGGAGTGGCCGTTACAGTCAATGGCGATCTTTATCGGGCCATGTTGAACGAGTTTTTGTTCACAAAAATTAAAGAGGAGGATATTGGCAACATTTGGTTTCAACAGCCGAAGCTAGACTCGATGTTTTGCGCCCTGTTTTTGAAGATCGCATTATCAGCCGCAGAGCTGATGTCGTTTGGCCACCTCGGAGCTGCGATTTTACACCGTTGGACTATTATTTGTGGGGTGCCGTCAAAGATAAGTGTAACGCCGACAAACCAGAGACAATTGACGCTTTAAAAGAAAATATTCGTGAAGCCATTGGTGAAATACAGCTGCACACAATCGATGATGTGCTTAAATAATGTGCCAAGGCAGCCATTTGAATGAAATTATTTTCCATTATTAACCGGAAGAATTGTACTTTCAAATAAAAAAAGAAATTTGAGAAAATAATCAGTAGTTTTTTTTATAGCATTTTCAAAAAAAAAGTTATTTGGCGGACCCTTTACAAATTGTCTGCAACAACAAGATCTTTTTACTTAGTACATATGTATGATTTGGTACGTCTTAAGCATCATTACTTGTTGTTCTTATTGTGGTCTGTAAAATTGTTTTAAAAATGTTGCACTGTTAAATGAAATGGTGTTGAAACTGGGTTATTTTATTGTACAAAGGGTTGTGTTGAATTTGCTTTAGTGCCACCAAAAATTTAAAAAAGCGCACCACGCACCAACAAAGAAATTTTTCGCATACAAAATTTAAAAACGTACCCATAACGGTGCGAAACGCTGATAGAGATCTTAGTAAACAGAGTTGGACAGTTGTTGCAATTTGTGGTTAACAAAATTAAACATTTGTATTAAAATTAAAAGAAATTAAAAAATAAAACTAAAACCTTTTTTTTTTTTTTTATTTAATAAAAATTATCCATCTCTGTGGTTCATTGAAAAATCTTAAGATGTAGTAGTATCTATAGTTTTTACAGCCCTGTTACCAATCTTGCAGACAACTTCAGCTTAAAATTATATTTCAAATATCGTAAATAAGAGCAGGGCTGTCAGATACTTTTCAAATTGTATCCCCAAATTGTAGATTTTTATCCCCAAAAATCCTCAACAAATGTTTTTATCTACACCAATCCCCACAAAATTCTCTTAAATTTCTTCATAAATTATTTTATTTGTACTTCATTTCATTTGTCTGAATTTACACGTTTCATCTTTTGATGCTCAACTTCTTTTCAATTCCCTTTTAAAGATGCCAATATATTCACACGCAGCAATCGGTTTCAACTTTTTTCGGTACAAAACAACAACAATTTTATTAATAGCGAATCAAAGAGAAAAAGAAAAGAAAAAAATTACATGCAGCCATCGTTGTGCAAATACCAACGAATAAAAACACAAAGCGTACTGACCGAGTACAGGCATCTCCGTACTAACCCCCTTTCTTCTTTCTTCTCTCACCTAAAAACATAAGAGTTGAGCATCAAAAGATGAAACGTGTAAAAGCAGACTTTGTATCAAGGTATATTTACACAAGGTAGACTCATTTGGGAGTGTAGACATGCTGCTCTATAAAAATAACCGAGTGGAACGGAATTGTCAAAATTTTCTTCATATAAATTTAACGCACGCATGTACAAATTTTGGCTCATATACACGGAATTTTACATTGGTGTTCCAACTTAGGTAAACAGCTTTCAAACATATGGGCCAACGAGTTTACCTTGTGTAAATAATATTTACTAAATATACCAAGGTATATTTACACAAGGTAAACTCGTTGGCCCATATGTTTGTCAGCTGTTTACCTAAGTTGGAACACCAATGTCAAATTCCGTGTATATGAGCCAAATTTTGTACATGTGTGCGTTAAATTTATATGAAGACAATTTTGACAATTCAGTTCCACTCGGTTATTTTTATAGAGCAGCATGTCTACACTCCCAAATGAGTCTACCTTGTGTAAATATACCTTGCTAAATATACCTTGATTTGTATTTTTTGTTTTATTTGACATTTAAATTATACATCAAAGTCAAAACTGTCACAGTTAAATTTATAATCCTTCTCAATTTTTTTGGTAAATATTTCTTGAATTCAGCAGC
Organism: Pollenia labialis; assembly: GCA_949318255.1. NCBI lineage: Eukaryota > Metazoa > Arthropoda > Insecta > Diptera > Polleniidae > Pollenia > Pollenia labialis. The sequence continues at coordinate 6,035,834 of OX439140.1, forward strand.
TTTACCATTTCTAGGGATAGTTAAAGCGTTTCGCAACAAGTTGCATTATTTATTAAATGAGTATTTATTCGTAATACTGATTCTAGCAGTTGTATTTTATTTCTTATTTTTGTTTTAATTTGGTTCATTGCCGAAAAACTACATTCAACAGAAGCATTTTTTGTTGATACACGAATCAGTGTTAGTACGAAATTTGATTAATCTTCAAATGGCCGTGATCAAGCAGCGTCTTGATAAAATAAGCTTCTTTCCATTATGAACTTAAAGTATCAAATATTTGTACGCCAAATAAAATGTTCCATTGGAAAACGGCAGTTTTCTCCATTGCCATTCATAAATGTCAGTTTAAACAATAATATTCATAATCGGTTGAATTATTTTTATTATTAAGCTGAAATTGAGCAGTCCTAATTGGTTACAGCATATATTTGGAGCAAATTGTTTGTTAATCCGAAAAAACCGTTAACATTTGTTGCAATAAACTTTTTAGATATAAAAATCATATCTTTAAGTGGGGAACAGAATAGTCACTGTAGTACAACGTTACGAATAGCGCTGCAAGCTGCCTAAAGTTAAAAACGGCAGATTCAAAGTAGTTCCAACAGAATACAGTAGTCGTTGCAGTTGAAGTTGAAGTGCAAAATTCGAAATTTTGAACTTTGTTGCGCTACAGAGCATTCGTCAGCTTCAGCTACTACTAAAACTACTTTATTCTGTTCCCGGATGAATCTGTTTCTATCTCCACTATTATTTTTTGTTATGTCTTTACTAAAGTCACTAACCATGAACAATTTCACTACTCAAGGGTACATTACAAGGAAAATTTTGACAGTTTTCAAACAATAATTAGATCAGGAATGCATTTTCGTCACAATATTTGTGTGATTGCGTAAAGTACCCTTTGGTGAAAGACTTACCAGTCATTAAATTTTATTTAAAAGGTTGTTTTTGTTGCTTAATAAAAACTAGAATAAAAACCAAAATACAATTTTAAAAATAAAAAAAAATAGTATTCACAAAATATTCCAACAAAATCCTCATTCCTAAAACCAAATTTTGTATCCCCGTTTTCAAAAAACAATCCCAAATCTGGGGACAAATCCCCTAATCTGACATCACTGAAAACAAAAACCTGATGCCAATTACAACAACATCAATAAGAAAAACTCTAAAATAAACGATCTTAATAATGTTGCTGTCTTTTTTTTTTGTATCTATAAAATACTCTGACGTTTGTTGGTGTTTTTATACTGTGGACCATAATTTTTGTTACTGTTGTTGTTATTACTGACGTAGTACTTTAAATTGAAGCTTGTTTGCAAGTATTTTAAATAGTTTGTTTAATTTTTTTCCTTTGTTTTTTACGGGGTTAAAACGAGAAATAAAAGTTTTGATTATTAACAAAAAATAAATATTGTAGGTACCTACAAATGTTTGCCGTTGCCAAAACTAACTACTTGGCTAGTTTGTTAGCCAGCCAGCTAGTCAGTCGCAAATTACGTGTTCCAACGAAAAGATCGAAATGCTGACGAAGCGTAACGAAACGCGTTAGTGTAACTAAAGAAAAAAAAAACAAATAAAAATCATTGCCTACATAGGTACCTATAAAATTAACAAATTGCTTAAAAAAGAAAGATCTTGTATTTATCATTGAGTTTCTAATTAAAATTAATTAAAAATATTTATAAAATTGTTAAATTGAATCAATCAATAAAAGTGTTAGAAAATAAAAGTCTGATGAAAATAAAAAAAAGTTTAAAATTAGAAGAAGTAAAAGAAAAACAACCAGGAAATAGGTATTAAATTATATTTAAAATTTTTGTTTTTCTATTTAATACCTACCTACCGATCTACAAAACAAAAAAGTAAAATAATATATAAATAAGTTGGTACCTATAAAAAAAATCGTAAAGTAAAAAAAGTGAAAACCAATTATTTAACTAACCAGTTGGCAGTTTTGTAAAAAAGTAATTACATATTTTTCGTGGTTTTTATTGGTTAAGTTTTTTTTTATATTAGCAAAATACAAAAAATATTTCTTTAATTTTAATAAAATTTAAAACAAAACCAAAACAAGGTAGTGAATTTTAAAGTTTTATTATTAGTTTATAAAAATCTATTAATATTTTTGCAAAAAACCTTAACAAAAAAGCTTTTTTTTAAATTACAATTACCTTTTTTATCGTAAAATTATGAAAAAATACGTGAATATTTATAAAACAAAGTAAATTAAATAAAATTTTCAAAAAAAAAAAAAAAAAAAAAAAGAAGAAGAATTAAAACAGCAGCAACAAACTGTCAAAATTCACATGAGAAACACTTGTTGTTTTTCAAACATGGCTTAAAAGAAAATAGAGCAAAAACAATAAAATAGAGAGAGAAAGAGAGATATTAAGAAAATAAACTGTTTATTAGTGTAAACATTGTAGCGATTTCTTGAAACATTTTAGATTTTATAAAAAAAAATTGTGTACACCTTGTAAATCGTTTAAATTAAAAAAAAATTTAAAAAGATAACGAAAACACAAAAATGTTGAGCTGAAGTAAAGTTTACGGGGCACACGAAAACATATACATGGCACCCGATTAAAAATAAGGGGCTGAGGCCCGCCCGCTCTAAATTTTACTATTTTTGTTTTAATTGCACAATCATCTTTAATTTGAGTACCCACACATACCACTAAGTGGGCAGGCGGTTTTTTTGTTCCAGAGGGGCTCACAGGCCTCAGCTTTCTTAAATTTTAATTTTGCTTTCGTTTTAAATTCTAGAGGGGTTCCATTTTTTCGCATTCCCCGTAACATTTAACATTTAATAAAAAGATTTTTTTTGCATGTTTTCCAAAAATTTTATAATTGTTGCTTAAATAACCATTTATGTAATTTGAAATTTTACATAAATAATCAGTTAGAAAATGTATGTACCTACATAATTATTTATATAAATTCTTTAAATTCAAAATTAAAGTAAAGCTTTTGTTAACTCGTTAAAACATAAATAAAAAAGGAATCGATTAATTACCAATTTTGCTTCTCTAGGTTACTTAATTATTCAATTAAAAAAATATATACATACATACATACATAGGTATGTTGTATGTATGTATCTATATTTTATCAACGCTTTTCTACAATAAACAAATAAGAAATAAAACGAAATTTAAAATTTTGTAAATAACAAGAACCAAGTCTTTCTTTAATATCAGTTATGTTTTTAAAAAAGAATAACCATCTTTACTTTACGCACAAAGTTAACATTATTAGCCAGCTTGACGGAGAGACTTCGTCAGATCCATTAAAAAGTGATTCTAAATCAATCGGTATACTAAAAGTTGGGGGTAGCTAGGACCAATATTTTTAACTTTTACTAAACGGTTACTTGAATTTTTTTTCACAAATATTTTATAAATGAAATTTACATCAAATCCCAATTTTTTTTACCACAAAATGTAGGTACCTACATAAATTTTACTTTTTTGGTTTAATGTTGGGTACACACAATGCAATGCATTTACGCAATCTAGCAAATTTAATTTATTTTCATTCATTTTTTATTCATTCCAGATTGCATCAACATCAAAACTCTTTAATATTTTGAGGTTGCATTGAAACAAAATAATATAATGCTCTATTTTTTTTTAGCATGAGATTGAGTGATTTTTTTACAATAAAATATCTTTTTTATTTGAAAGATTTCCGCATTTCTTTGTATTAAGAAATTATGATCATTATAAAATAACAAATTCGAACAAAAAATGTACTAAATTTATCTATAAAAACATTAAAAATGGTAATTATTCAGCCATTCTCTTGTATCCGTACAATATTGCCTACCACCAGCGTTGCCAGAATAAAGATTTTATCTTATTTTTGAAGATTTTTTGACCGTAATAAGATTTGAAGATTTTTTTTTCACAAATAAATATTTTTTCCGCCTTCCATATTTATGATAATTTCTAAACAAAGTATATATATCGCACTTGTTCAACAATAGTGTATTAACTCAAAATTAAAAAATTCAGTAGAAACAAACCAATTTTTAATTTTACATAAAACGCATATGTGCGAAAGAATTCTTAAACCAACAGTTTCATTACCAAAAAGTAAAACAAATAGCATGATATTTTTACAGCGGTTAGATATGAATACATATAAAACGTTTCGTTTTTTGTCCAAAAAAAGAAAAGAGAAAAATTTTGAGTTAATACACTATTGTGCGATATGTACATAAGTGCTTAAGAATATCTTTTAAAAGGTGTACCAACGTTATTTAAATAACTATTCCATTAGCAATATTTTTAGGAAAGTCCATATATTTTCAATGAGCTTTTTTAAATGCAATTTTCTCAAAATGCCTTCGATATAATAACGGTATCAAAAAATATAAAACATACTATGTATACACTTAAGAACCCTTAAGATTTCATCTGATGTATGAGCTTCATAGCTCCCAAACTAAAAACTTCTGGCCCAAAATTTATATGTGTATCTCTAATTTTAGCATTTAATTACTTTCATTTAATGGATTTAAAATGCAGTTTTAAAAAAATTTTATGAAATATATAACTTTAAGCACAATTTAACCTACAATCTTATTTTGTATAAATACCGCAATTATGTATTTATGCATGTATGTATGTACTATTTTAATTTAAATAGTTTCCATAATAAGAGATGTTATTTAAAATAATAAATAAATTTTACCGTTTTGCTCTTGTTATAAAAAATTTTAAGATTTTTCTCTTCAAAATAAGATTGTTTTCTCCAAATGAAGATTTTCCTACCAAATCTTCTGGCAACGCTGCCTACCACCACGCTCTGTCTTCAGTCTATTTACTGTTTTTCCTCTTGTGACCACTCTTTTTCTTTATTCGTTCAAAAAAGACTTTTGCAAACATTTAAAATTAGTACCTACCTGTCTTGTATTTGAATTGTTTTCATTTTAATATTCGTTAGTATTCAATCAAAGTTTAAAAAACTATTTCTACATTTTATCATGTCTTCGACAGGTACAACTCAAGTAAATAACAACAAAAAAAAAACAACTGCAACAAATATAAATACAATAGGTTTAAGATTGGTAGTCATGGTATTTAACATGGAGACCCTACTCAGAGTTCATACAATTAAAGAAAACATTTTTATTTAGCCTTGGGTACATTAAAAGAAAATAAATTTAAAAGAATTTTTTATTAGATCAACTAGGTAGTTTTATGAATTTTTTTTAGAAAAAATATGTAATTTTTAAATTAACTATATGGTAACTCAAGTAACCATTTATGTTTTGACATAAAACTGGCTCAGTAGGCTTTTTTTAATAGCAACAAATAAAAATTTTGTATGCGAAAAATCTCTGTTTTTAAAAAACTTTTATTATTTTAGCTTAATTTTAATTAAAATTCCAAAAACCGGTTATTTTTAAATTTTACTAAATAGTTACTCATGAAACTATAAATATAAAGAATATTAAAATATATTTGGAGTATTTAACAGTGAGTAAATATATTTAATGTGAATTCAACTTTAAGAATTAAACAATATATTGCTTAAAAATCTTCTTGCCAAAATATACCAAAAGTAACCATTAACCTTAGTTTTTTTTACTTAACGATTAACCATTTTTGTAAAAACTAAAATTAATTTTAAAGTACATATTTCATAAAAAATGCCAAGCATCAGTTTGGCTTACATGTTGAAAACTTTTTATAATTACTCGAGTACCCATGTTTATTACTTAAAATGGAAATTTAACCGTACTATTAGATACAATTATTCATTAATTATAAAAATTAATATGTTTTTTATATATACTTTATGGAACAATAATTGAAACAACAGGTTATTTTTCAATTTCACTAACCGGTAACCATATTTTTAAAACTAAGAAACAACTTACGAATTTATTAATACATACATATGAAATATGCATAAATAAGTAATAACATTTTTTTAATCAAATTGTTCACAAAATAATTTTTACGATATAAAGTTAAGATATAATACAACAAGATTGTAAGTTTAAGAAAATGGTCACTAGAGTAACCAAACGTTTTATACTTAAAGTGTTTTATACTTATACAAATTTTAACAATTCAAAATAAATTTTCAATACAAAATTTTCGATTACTAATAAAATTTGTCAAGCACAAATGCAAAAGCAACCGGCTGCTTTATACTTTTACTTAACGAATTCTTGAGTAACGAAACATTTATGGGTCAATTACGGATGGCAACTGAACTGAAGTTGAGTTGCCAACAGCAAAATCAGGCAACACCGCTCATGTTAAAATATAAAATAAAAAGAAATTGATTTCGCTGCTGGCAACTCAACTTCAGTTGTTTTGCCATCCATAATCGCCGCATTAGACTTTAAAAATTCTAAATATGATTTTATTTTAAATAATGGAGACTTTTTCTAGATTTAATTAAATTTTTTTTGATAATAACATAAAAAACAAAGTACCGACATATATTTAAATTTTACTAAACGATTACTCGAGTAATCAAAACAATTTATGCTTAAAATCAATCTAGAATGTTGAATTAATAAACAAGTAAAATTAGTAAATAAAAAATATAGTTTAAAATTTACGAGTAACCATTCATTTGACAATAAAATTTTTTTCCAAAACATTTATTAAAAGTTATTATGTAAAAAACGTCGATTACTTCTACATTTTACTTAATATCCACATGATTTTTTGGATTTTCAGGAAATGGTTCCTTTAAAACTTAAGATTATTGTTTTTTTTAAAGATAGCGAAGAATTTGTCCATTTAATTGAGCGGTTACTCGAGTAACCACTTTCTTAAATTTGTTATTTAATGCCAAATGTTTGGTCATTAACTTACTTAGTTAATAATTGTTTTTATGTTTTTTTCATAATATATTTCAAAAAAAAGCGGTTATTTGAAAAATGTTCCTTAGTAGTAACGCGAGTAACCGTTACTTTTTGGATCAAAATTCATTACTTTTAAAAATTGTAGCAAACAATTTGTTTTATCTAACATGGCACTAAATTTTTTAGTTATATAAATTAAGAAAATAACAGAAAAAATTTACTTTATTTGAAAAAAACGACAATTGAAAGACATAGAGAATACGAAAAAAAACAGCCAGCCAACCATTCAACCATACCGTAATAATCTATTGTATGTATGTATTTGATATTTATTATTTTTTTCAAAATTATTTTCGCATTTGACGGTCACTGAGTTTCTCTATGTCAGCTTGTAAGACAGACAAACCGACATTTATACTGTCATTAATATATTTAAGCAACAATACAAGTAAAAAATAACATAAAATTCTCTTCACTATAATTAACTTTTTAGTTATGGTACTTTTTTAGTTGTTTTCGTTATTTTTCTGAATTTTCTTACGACAACTACGAGTACTTTCAGCTGTAATAGAGCAAATACCCAACAGTCAGCATTTAAAAATTTTAAGGTAAATTGCACATACCAAACCAAATCAAAACCAACAACCAACTTACTCACTCACTATTCATTCATTTCGTTTTCGTTCTACAAAATTTTTGAAATTGGAATTTTTTTAAGCGTTTTGAACATAGATATGGGTATTCCTACATAATGAAATTATTGCCAAACAGATAAAAAATTTTGTATAAATTACGGAATGATTTTTTTTTTCTATTTTTCATCATATTTTTATTTTAATATGTACATATGTTTATTTGCTCTGTTATAAGTTGTTGTTTTTATTTGTTTTTGCAGTTTGTTTTCTTTTCTTTCCTATTATTGTTTAAATATAAATATTCATGAACATGAAAAGACTTTAAAATCAAAATAATACAAAATAGTCAGAAAGATATTTACCACAAACTTGTTAAGGAATTTGAATTATTTTTTATACAACTAAAAACTAGTTTCAAATTAAGTTAAAGTTTAACATTATCTTAAAATAATAATGTAAAGATCATATAAGTTAGCTTTTTATGGGAAAATTAACTTTTTTTTTTGACATAATAGCAGAAAGTAACCGATTATTTCTGTGGTTTATCAAAAAGGTTTACCAGCTAAAGGCTGAGTTAGCCGGGAGTAACAGTAACAGTAGCCTAACCGTAAAAAAGTAAGACCAATCTATTTCTTACAGATTGAGACGGTAATATCTTACTGCTTACTATAATCGATACAATTACTTTACATACAACAAAATGAATCAACTGATTTGCAACGTTACTGTTAAACTTTTTGACAAACTACAGAAATAATCGGTTACTTTCTGCTATTGTGTCAAAAAAAAAAAAGAGTGCTACTTTAATCAATATCCACTTATTAATTATGAATAAATCATTAAAAGAAAAATGAAAAATTATTAACAATTTTTTAAATGGTTACTTAAGTTACCACATAGATAAAAAAAACTACGTTCGGTCACACTTATTAAATATTTGACCACATAGCGTAACCACTACTTTTGTTAATAGTAAGTGAGATTTAACGTGGTCTTAATATCACAAAATACCCTAATTATACTACTTCTAGATATAGAAAAATACCGTTTTTTGTAAGATGTGGTATTATAATCAAAATAAATATATAAATTAAAGGAAATGCTTATTTAGTTTGCTTGTTAGTCCCGTTTTTCGTCAAATTTTAGACAAGTGTGACCGTAGCTTAACTATATAAAATTAATCTTTGAAATTTTAAAATATTTTGGTTCATACTTTTTCATAAGGATATCAAAACAAAATAAACAGATTACTTTACCTAACGGTTACTCAGGTAACTACTCAATTGCAGTGTAAAATAGATATAAGTTTTGTAGTTTAGACTTATAACTTAAACATGTTAATATAAATGTTATTTATCGTCGACATAATGGATTGTTCATTTACAGAAAATTATTGCTTTTATTGTATATTGTTAACTGGAAGTTAAAGTAATAGTTAGTTAAAACTGAACTTGGTGAAAATGACCTTAAAGGTTAAAAACATAAAATATTTATTTTTAAAAAATTTAAGAACAATATTCTTCCGCAAATTGAACTATTGAATTTATTAAAAAAAAAATCTCGTATTTTACAGCTGAATAGTTTTTTTCTGCTAAAGCATTCATTTACTTTTTTATTTTTTTTTTTTTATGTAATTGGGAGAAATATTTCATAAATTTTCAATTGACTCTCTCGTTGCAAGTTTCTGCTAGTAAAGTAAATAAGCACACCAAATAAAAATTATGTGCATACTACTATTAAATTTTGTTTAACCACTAAATTTATAAAAAATTTTAATTTTTGTAATTTGTATACCCTTCACCGAAGGTAAAAGGCTAAATATAAGTTTATCAATCCGTTTGTAATTACCAAGCGAATCAAATACGGGTGGTGGCACAACAACTAAAACAACCAGCCTTGTTCTGGGTCCTTGTGTTAAGCGAAGTTGATTTAACGATTTCGTCTGTTCATGTGTATGATAAAATGGGTTTCCCTTAGACCCCAGAAATTATGGGGACCAGGTTGCTATACTCCTATGTCTCATATACTCCGTTAAAGTTCGCTATTGAAATTCAGCCAGATCGGCCCATAAATGACTTAGATATGTGCAAAATCAACGACTGCTTCTAATTTTACCCATACATCTCTTGTTGTTGTTGTTTTTTTATTTCTTTTTTTTGTTAGTATATCTGGAGAACGGCTAAAGCCTAAGTTATTAATACACAACCTTTTTAGAAAAAATGGGTGGGATTATATAAGTGGGCGTGTCACTTCCCCTACAATCACATTACAAATTTCTTTATATCTGGACAACGGAAAAGGCCAAAGTTTCCAAATTACGTACAAACAACATCCAACCCACTGCTTGAAACAAACACAACTATCTCCAATTTTTTTATTGGATTTATTTTATTATAGAAACTACAAAAATGGTCACAGCTAACTTTAATCCTTTACCGCTCAACTGTGCTTAATTCTTTAAACGATTTTGCTTATACATACATATATCCATAAAATTGTAATATTTAATAGTTAAGCCATTATTAAAGCGATTTATTTTATTTATTTATTATATATTTTCTATTTCATTTCAGTTCCAAATTTTTATTGTTTGGAAAATTTTTGTGTTCTTATTCGGATTTTTTTTCAAAAATCAGCTCAAAAATGTTTTGGCATTTACTTAGTAAACGTGTTAATCAACAGGATCTGAAATTAAATTATAATTTGCAATCACTGAAATAATGTCGCAAAATGCTGCCGATAGTTTGGTAAGTTTGAACAATTTTTTCTAAAGTTTTTAAATTTTTTATTTAAGACAAATTTGTTAAATTGGCTTAAAATTTAATACTTTTATTAACACTAACGTGTGATTTTTTTCCTCTGTATAACAAAATGTTTTGATTTTGTTGTCGTTTATATTAACAAAAAAAATTGTTGTTTTAATGGACGTTATAACCTTTTTAAAAAAATTTAAATGAAATGAACGAATAAATAATAAAAATAAAGAAACCGCCAACCACTCAACACAAACTTTTCAGATATTCCTCAAGTCTCCTTTTTTTTAAGATAAACAAATTTAATTTATTTTTTCTTTAAAGACGTTAAAACGTGAGCATTTTATTAAATTTATTTGTTAAAGTTGAAAGTTATTTTGGGAAAATTTCATTTTCCAAACCAAATCACAGCTAATTTGAATAAGAAAAAATAGTTTCAACATGTAAAATTTTTATGATTTATTATTATATACATACCTACCTACTTCTTTTACTTAATTTATTTTTACAACTTAATACAGGAAACTTTTAATTAATGCACGTAAATTTGTTTAGCAATATTTATACATATTTTGTTATGACTTATTTAAACATTTCAATTATCTGTAAATAGTAATTAATTTGAATAAACAGAAATGTTGCTGTAATTAAAATTAAAAACTGCATTATAATTGTGTTTTTGGCTTATCTTTGCTACTGCTGTTGTTGTTTAAAAAATTGTAAGAGATTAAAAGAATTTAAAAAAGCGTGGGAGATTTTTAAAACAACACACAGATACAAACTTACTCATGCACAAACAAATAATGCTCTCTCTTATAAGTTAAACCTGTTTGCTCATATTGTAATAGAATGTAAACAACTTAAACAACAACCAGTGTTGGCTGAGAGGGGATTTGTACCCAAATTGGGGATTTCAATATTTAATTGGGCAGATTTTCGAAAACGGGGATTTGGGTATTTTTGCAAAATATAGGAATTGTATAATTTATTTAATTATTTAAAGAAAAAGATATTTTTAAATAGGTATATTAAAAAAATATATTATCTAAAGGTTTTAAATGATATGCATGTTTTGTAAGATGATTTTGTAAAAACAATTGCACAGTTAAGCTCTTACGACCGTTGTTTTTTTACAACTTTACGTTATTATGTTTAGAACTATAAATTGTTCTTCGGTAAATTGCTCAGGGTTTGAACAACACTTGCTTGACTCCAAGAACTATTTTTGACAAACGAATTAAGTGCGTACATGAATTTTGAAAATAATTTTAAAACTTATTTAATAAAATATATAAACAACTCAATTATTTTTCAAATTGATAAAATTTTCAGTAAACAATTATTTTTCTAAAAACTTTTTGACATGAAATTGGTTCAAATTTGCTAAAACCTTTGTCACTTATATAAAATTTGATTTTCTTCTTTAAAATTGATTTTCTGTTTACAAATGCAAAAGTGGATTTGTCTAATAAACTAGAAATCTTAGAACGTAAAGGATTGAAAATTGTGATCACTTTTTGTTTTAACCAAATACCGATTTTCTTTTCAAAAACACAATTTTACAGAACGTGGAGGACAACAATGTCAATATTTTAAATGAAAACATTTTAATTTTAAAAACTATAAATTTTATTCAAGCTTAAAGTTTTTTTATGAACTATAAAATAAAGACAAAATAAAGGATTTATGTTTTTAAATTGGGATTGCTTAGGAACTTGAAAATTTAAATTGGGACAACACTGGCAACACTGACGACATAATTTTTTTTTATCAAGTTAAAAGAGAGTAACAACCAGTGTTGCCAGTAAAATTTCGATAAAGATACATTTAGTCCCCAAAAAGATACAATTGTTCCCAAAAAGATACATATTGAAAAAAATTTAAAAATCAATTTTTAACGTTTAACATTTATTAAAAAGAATATTGTAAAAAAAATGACCAGGTATGTTCGAGGTTTTGACTCCAATTGAAAACGAAAAATTGTTTGAATCCGCATAACTCATAAATTGGTTTTCTCAAATCCATGTGTTTTTGTGTATTCGAAGTTTTTGTTCGAAAAAACTTAAGTTTAACTAAAGATCGCTAATTTGCTAACCGCAGCTTGATAACAAAGTCTAATATTAATTAAAAATTGTGAAAACTGTAAAGAATCACAGGAACAAATCGCTTCTATCGCGTACATGGCTAAATTTCGCGAAAAATTGCAAAAATTTAAACAAACACTAAAATTTATTTGAAATCACTAAATGGGTTAGCAAAACAAAATGTCGGGATATAACAAAAAAAAAAAATTCCAAAAAATAGCGAAAATTCGCAAACATTTTTAATATTTCAAACAAGCCATAAAAATGATTAAAAGTCCCTAAAACTAAATGGAATGGCAAAAATTCGGTAAAAATTGCTAAATTAATGGAAATTCGCCAAAATTTGCTAACAGCGGCATGATAGCAAAGTATACTACTTATTATAAATCGTTTAAGCCGTAAAGATTTAGAAAACTTAAAGCTTTTATCGCGAGCATGGCCAAAATACGCAAAAATTGCAAGATTTTAAACAAACTTAAAAAACTCATTTCAGATCGCTAAATCGATTTAAAAAACAAATTGTCGGAAAATAACATAAAAAGAGTTAAAAAATGAGCTATAATTACAGCAAAATCAATGAAAAAGTCGATTTTAAATTTTGGGTTAGTTAAGGCCTTTAGACTTTTAGGTAACGATATACATATATTGATTAAATTGGAGAAAAAAAACATTTAAAACAAAATTTTTTTCTTGTTAAAAATGTTATCACATATGGAGGGCTCAGAGCTGAACCGAACCAAGTCATAAAATATATCACGTATATGTATTTGAAATCTGGTGCGAAAATCTCCGCAAAATTTAACTCAATCCAGTTCTGTAATGGGGTAAATCAACAACAGTTTCGTTCCTAAGGTAACGGTAATAAACCCAAGTCAGTGGCTCCAGTAATTAATGGCAATTTACTTACTCAAACTCTTTTTTGGCTTGGTTTGCTTCAGTTCTGAGCCCTCCATATTAGAATAAGAGTCGATTCGTTTTACTTTTACCAACCCCTTACTACTCTAATTGAAAACGAATAAAAACATGTGGATGTGAAATGCAGAACACCAAAACTGCTGAAGTAATCCAATTTCGAGTGGATTCGGATTTTAGAACATACCCAGATGTCATAAAAATTCCTTTTTATATGTATTCAAGTCATAAATACCTATTATGCACGTATTTAAATTAAAATTTGTTAAATCTAACTATCTTTAGATGTTATCAAAAAAATTCATTTTTGCAAAAATTAATATACGAGTTAAGACGTTTATACTAACGCGATTATATCCGGTCGTTTCTTTATAAATGTGCTGTTTTCAAATGTCGTAAACAAACATCATGTATTGTAAAATTTTGCGCAGGATATCTCAAGTAAAATATTTGATTAAATTCTTTGAAATGTTTTCTTTAAGGAATGGATTTATTTTCAAACCAAAGAATTTAGTTACTAAAAAAATTTTTTATTTTAAAGTAACGGTCGTTACATTTTAAAAAGTTAACAGTTTTTTGTGTGTTGAATTCATATATTATGGGTAACTCAAAGTAGCATATTTTTGTTAGTACATATAAAGAAAATTAAAGTTAATCTTTCGGAAAATGACAGATACATTGATTTTGTATAATATAAGCGGGGAAAAAATTCAAAATAATAATTTTATTTTTGAGCTTTAAGGGGTAATTTTCTGTGGAAATACCCATATACAAAAGTGCATTGAGTTTTTTAGGTTTTCATTAAGTTTGATTACTTTTATGACTAGCTACGCAATTTTTAAACTCTAATTTGAGTGCATTTAAAATTGAGAAAAATGTTCATGTTTAATTTCAATTTTTTTAATTTTTAAATCTAAGCTATTCGAATTGGACGAATATAAATGCAAGAAATATATAGCTAAAACACACCACCATTAGAAAACCTTAACAAATTGTAAACGCGATAAAAGAAATAGGGGTCAATTTTAAGAGAACAGCGTATAGAATTATAATAGAGGAAACAGAAAAACCACCCCAATTGGAGAAAATGTTCCTAAAGGCACACTCTAAAGATGAGTAAGTAGAATTAAATGAAAAAAAAAAAAAAATACAAAAAATAAAACTCAATTTAAATGAGAATAACTTTTTTGTTAAACAGTTTACAAGTAGAGAGTTTTTAAATGAGTTCTACATGAGAGGGCATAATCATATTAGATTTTTTGGGATTTTTATTTAAGTTGAGACTCTGGCAGTTAGTTGGCAGCGGTGAGCATGTAAAATACATTTTTTTTTCGTTTAAACAGATAGAAAAGAAATATTATTTGTTTGTTTTAATATTGCGGTGGAGAAGAATTTTAAGCTGAAATTATTAAAATAAGGAAAATTAAAAAAAAATTAAGATAAAATTATAAAAAAGTTGAAATTAAGAAGAGTTTTACCTTAAAAGAAAATAAATTTTTAAAGCAAAAGTTGAAAAAGAGCAAAGAATAAGAATAAAAATATAAAAAAATTTTTGAAATGCAAACCTATTTGAAATTAAATAATTGTCATTATTTTGAGGAATATATAATATAAAACTATTTGTGAAAGTGCAACGAACTCTTAGAAGGAAGAAAACTGCAAAAAAACATTGTCTTATATTACAAACTAGTGACGAATACTGCTTATAATTTTTCTATTTGATAATTGGTAGTGTGAAATGGTTAGTGGCTCGCCTTTTTGTGTACTCTATCTTATTAGAAAAAAACCCAAGCAGACATCCAACCAACCACTCCTTGAATAAAAAGAAAAACAGGGAATAAACAGCAGCAACTAATTGGATAAGAGGGTTGTTGCATGCCTAAAAACCAACAAAGGCATAACACGGCCAGGATATTGCGATTATACATTTTCTGCTTTATTAAAAAAAAAAAAAATTATACTTCATATCTACATATAAAAAATATTTGAAAACTAAATTCCTAAAAATTTTACTAGCAAACCAACAAGTTTTAAATTAAATAACAAATACAAAAAAAAAACACCCACTATTTGGATTCCTTTGCTTGTTTCTTTATTCCTGCCCAAAAATTTACAAAATTCAATAAGAACCAACTAAAAAAATAGTCGAATCTAAAAATATTTAATAATCTCATAAAACAACCATAAAAAATCAGCCAATTTAGCAACATTATCTCCAACTGCCACCACCATTATCATCTTCATTACAACAACAACTGCAAACAAATCTCAAATGGTAATAAAACTAATTCTTCTTTATTTAAATAATAATTCTTTAAACGTTCAGTAAATAACACAAAAAAACTACAACAACAATAATTACAAAATAATGTTTAATTTAGACAACAACAACAACAACTTTAAATTGCGTGTGTTATTTATTTGTTTACGTATTTTTTTTTTAAATTGGCATGAGGGCTGCCCAACAGCGTTGTCAACTTTTTATACCCAAATATAAACGCTCTTTTTCCAAACCGATAACATGCGCTAAATCACAGCGTTGACAAATATTTACAACCAAAACGAGTTACATATTCCCAAGCGCATTTTGTTTGTAAATATGCAATAACATTTGGAATAAACACTTTAGTTTACTAACGTTCTTTCATTTTAGGAATACCTATTTATGAATTAAAACTTCAAAAAGCTTAAAGCGCAGAGAAATGATGATTATATTAAATAGCAGTTCATTTTCAAAAATCACCTTTAAAGTTTAAAATTAAAAAAAAGTAGACTTAAGCACTTTTTACTTATTGCCACAGATTTATTAAAAAAACAATAAAAAAGGATCATAGCCATGTATGTATCTTGTTTTCGTTGAAAAATTCGACGCATAACGAAATTTTTGATAGTATACTATCAAACTATACTCATACTGTCAACTCATAATACATATTTTACATATGATAGAAGATTTTCGAAAGCTAGCGAATGCAACTCATAAGACCCCGTTATAATATGCATAAGCTGTTGCTCATTTTCTGCAACATCGTCATAACTCAAAAAATTTAATTTTGGAGTTAGAGACGCAGAATTGTTCGCCATGTTTTTTTTTAATATTGTGCATGAAATTCATCTTTATATCTCTTATACTTTCCCCGTTTGAAGACAATGTGTGGTTATTTTTTCTTAGTGGTGCGCAAATCTAAAATTTTAAGCACTTTTAATTCGTAATGTAGCTTTTTGTGTTATGACGATGTTGCAGAAAATGAGCGATTTGTCAAACCATATTTAGGAAATTTTTAGTTGGCGCCATGAAATAAGTTCCCAAAAGTTAAATAAGTCCCAATTATTGGGGACTTATTTGTTTTTTTTTGGATTTTTTTTATTACAGATTTTTGGGGTGTTATTTCATGTGAAATAAGCCCAAATAACAAAATAACAAAAGTCCTCAAAAAATGAATAAGTCTTCATTTTGGAGAATTTTTTCTTTTGGGCTTATTTTATGGCGCCTTTTTTGTTAAGTTAAATGAAACTGTCGTTTGCTAACGCAAAGTGATAAAGTAATCGCACATTCCATACGCCTTGAAATATTTTGTTTTTTTTTTTAAATGCATTTTTATTAATTTTTGACAGTAGCTTAAGCAAGCTCATGAACATTATAGTTGGGACTTTTTTTTAGGAATTTATGTTGCTTTACTAGTGGTAACTTTGTGATACACTCTAGTTTAAAGAGAGGTGTGTTGCTTCGTTCAAATACGTGAGTAACACCCCCAACAAACAATATTTGGTTCACATGTGAATCATTCGATATTTTTTCCTTTTAAATAATTTAAATATACGAGTATGTATATAATTTTTGTATGAAAATACACACATTTACAATAAAAAACATACACAAAATTCTAAAAAAAAACATTTATAAAATTGGCTGCTATAGGAACATACATGCATACATACATACATACATATGTAGGTACATATATATTTTTTGGTTTTTATTTGCTTTTAAATTGTCAGTCGTCAATAATATTTTTGCATTTATTCACTCATAAACACGACAAAACACAAAATACAGCTACAAATATTTGTTTACAAAATGTTGTTGGGGGAATTTTCTTTGTTTATGTTTTCTTTTTCTGCAATGAGATGCTCCATTTAAAGAGTGCTTCATTTGGCTCTAACGAATCTTATACACCCTTCACCATTGCAGCATTTCTAAAATCGAATTTCAAAATTTTAAGTAAACATTTTCTGATTTCTTTGAGTACTTTGTTCTTAGCTGGGGAAAATATATTCTTCAACCGATTGATAAAATGGTTTGCGTAGGAACTAAACGTCGATATATTAAACGAAATTTTTGAAGAGCAATTGGTAGGAGACAAGGTAAAACAATTAACTTATTTTAATTACCAAAAAAGTCATTTATTAAGAAAATATGTATATGGATATTTGTACATACATATAAGCAAAATGTAAACATTCTAGCTCTTCTCATCGGATCGTATTAGTCAAACCTTATTTTTGAAGACGACTTTTGAATGTGGACTATGTAAAATAATTGTTCGATTTTGTCTGTTAAAAAAACAAATTTAGCTTATTACAAATATTCGGACCGAATTTCAATTTCTTAGATTGCTATTGTGCCAAAATACGCAGGACTTTTACATTGAGGACTTTTGAAATAATGAACCGATTTGGTTAATTTTTAGTACCTTATGCTTAAACCATTTTTGGATTATTTTTGTCCAGATATAAACGGAATTATATTTGTTTATTTTTGTGTACCTATATATGTATGTATCTCTGCATTTAACTAACCATTGCTGGTACTTTTTTTACTTATATTCAACTAAGTTCTCTTAATGTTAAAGCTTAACAATAAAGTTATTAAGAGAGATAACAGTAAAGGCGACTTGTCAAAGTTTGTATACAAACTAGTTTTTTATGTAAACAAACCTATTATTTTACTAGCACTATTTTTGACAACCCAACCACAGAAGCAGTGTTCTTGCAGAGTTGACCTCCCCTGCTAGTCAATTCGCCTTGGGTTCAGTTAGCCAGGAGTAAAGGCTCATTTAGCCGGGAGTAACAGTAACAGTAGCCTTACCGTAAAAAAGTAAGACCATTCTATTGCTTACAGATTGATACGTAACATCTTACTGCTAACTATAAACGTTTTAAATGCTTTACATACAGCAAAATTAATCAGCTGATTTGCAACGTTACTGTTACTCCCGGCTTACTGAACCTTAACAGTAACGTTACAAATCAGCTGCTTTATAATGATTATAGTTAGCAGTAAGATATTAAGTCTCAATTTGTAAGAAAAATATTGGTCTTACTTTTTTACAGTAAAGTTTCTGTTACACCCGGCTAACTGAGCCTTAAGATTTTGTATGTACAAATCTACAAGTAAAATACATTTAAAACAGAAACACATATTGTAAAATTGTTGCATTTTTTTAACGTATGTATGTAATATATGTACATATACTTGTAGATTTGTAAAATGTAGTTTTGAGAAATAAGGCCCTGATCTGGCTGAATTTCAACAGCAATTTATACCCGATTATATGTGATATATGTAAATATAATAACCGATGTCCACTTGTATGTACATATCTGCGGCATTTGGAAAATGATTTAAACATACACACGGACAGACGGACATCGTTAAATCCACTACCCAGCTTATAGGGGATCCAGACTGTATACATATGTATGTATGTCTGTATATTTTATAAGGTCTTAGACCAATATTGTGGAACCTTTGTAGATATCCCCTTTTCAACTGTGGTGAAGGGTATAAAAGAGCAATAAAGATGCTGAAAATATGTATGTTTTGTGTGTGGTTTATAATTGTATTGCATTTGTTTTTTTCCTTGCCTCTCTGAACTCATATCACAAATAACGGATGTGTATGATAAAAACATGTTACAGTTTCGTTTTAAAAAAAATAGAGATTGAGTGATGAATAGGAGGGCAGAGAGTGAGAGATAGTAAATTGTGCTTAATTTATTATGTGTTATTTAACATAAATTCTCTTATCATTTTTGTTTGTAGCTGCTGCTGCATCTTTTTCTTTTAATTGTTTAATTGTAGCATAACAATCATTCACAATTATGTTGTTTTCTTTTTTTGCTTTTATCACTTCCTTTCTCTTTGTAATAAAAAAAGTAATCCTAAAATAGAGTTAAGTGTAAATCTATTTTTAGTTTCCTATTATGTACATATGTTTAACGTTATGTACTACTTTGCTTGTGTATTTGTCTTTTGATTACTTAATTTGTATGTATGTATGTATGTTAATTTATTACATGACGCTTGCAAACATTTTAATATTTATGTACATCGCATAGTTTTGGGGTTAACTATTTACAATATGTATCTACATACCTAGGTATTTTACCTTGCTGTTGTTGTTTAAGACGTCGTGATTTTAAACTGCTGCCTTGTGGGGAATCTAAAGAGGATTTTTTTTACTTCTTGCTCTTTGATACATATGTATGTACATTCTAAATATTCCCTCTGCCATACTACTACTTAATGGCAATTACATTGTCATGTATGTATGTATGTACCTACATACATACGTCGTTATGATTTTGAAAATAATTTTACGTTGAATCTTTTTGCTGTAGGTATTTAACTATGTATGTAAAAACGACAATATTCATGTTTATTTAAGTTGTATACTAACCAAATGCTTGAAATGTGCTTTGATTTTAATTTGGGTCAATGCATTTCCATTGGACTTTGTGTTTTTTGTATGTTTAATAAAAACGACATAGAAAAAACAAAATTAACTGGAGATGTTCAAGAAAGAATTGTTTGTGTCAACATGAAAATCAAATAAATAAGAGTAGGCAAATTTTAGGTTAGGAAGTAAATTGAAAAAGGAAAACATTAGTTAGGGCTTTTCTATATTAAAGTAACGATATGTAATACAATTTTTTATCGAAACAAGTTTAATTTATTAAGCAAATATTTTCAGACTTTTCCACGTTATTACGGCGTGTACCGGATAATTGTGAACCAGTTTTTCCATTTAAATTTTATTTCCAAGGGCATTCTGAAATACAGTTCTCCTTTACCTCTTATACAAATATGGTCAAATAGAAATATGTACGTATAAAAAATAAACTTTAGCACTTGGAAACTACGAATTCTGTACAGTCATATTCATTCAATCAATCAATGATTTCAATTCAATACAAAATTGATTTGTTTGAATGCGATGCTTCGTTCATCTTTCCTAATTAAATAGTTAGAAATAAAAAAAAAATACTAAAATAAATTAATGAATTTCCTCTAAAGCCAAATAAAGAAAAGAAAATTTTATTTGCTTGCGATAAGCCGACATACATTTATAGATTTATACAAAAAAAAATAGAATTCATTCATTTCAAATATGTACTCGTATTAACGATTAAGTAAACTATTAAATACAATTTATTTAATTTCATGCCATTGGCCACAGGGAGTTATTTCAATGAGTCAGTTCGAATTTAAAAACAAAACGAAATAAATTTACAATATTTAAAATACGAGATTCACCACAATGACAGTTTCAAGTATAGTTTAAAAATTTTGAAAAATATACAAAATGAAACATTTTGACTTCATATTATTCTTAAAAGTTTTGGCTACCAAACAATCAAACAATGACCGGCATTTGTTTGTGAGATCGTTTTGGAGTCTATTTATAACCAACCAAACAAATACCCAATTTAAGTGTATTTTTAATTTTTTTTAGTTTGGGATATAAAATAGTATATGATAGTCAAGGTCAGGGTTAAGTATGTATCTTTTAAATTTATTATCGAACAAAGTTGAATGGCTTGTATAAATCAATACAGTGTTAAAAGAGCATAAACATAAACATAAAATCATAAATAAAGAAAAAGTTAATGACCCAAAATATAAAAATTTTCATTTTTTACAACTAACATGGCTTCTATTAAAAGGATTTGCACAATCCGATGTCGAAATTAATATGGGCAATGACATTAAATATTACAGTTACATGGAAAGGTCTGTTTTTTTATAAACTTCTTTACAAAATAGTTTTATACTTAAAATCTTCAATAGAAAATGGTCTTAAAGAAAATTTTTTTCAAGAAACTTGTACAAAATTTTTTATATAAAATTGTTTTGTTTTATGCAAGAAAGTTTTTATAATTTAAATTGTCATATACGTTAAATTTTGATATAAAAGAGTATCTTATACAAAAAATTTTCTTTTAAAAACCATTCCCTATAGCAAGTAGTCTAAAGCAAGTATTTTTTAAAAAAAAATTTGCTATTCAAAATGTTCATAAACATATGTACAATTAACTTTGGGAAATTGTCTTACCCAAGACAATTTTTTATGTAAAATATCTTAGGAAAAAACTTTTTCTTTTTAAAAAAATTTCCTTTTAAAAAATTTTATAAAAAAAGTTGACTTGTGAAATAGATTGCTCGATATCGAATGCGGTGATTAGATCCCTGACTATAAAAAAAAATTGAACAACGTTGGTTCTTTGTTCTGTGCAGCGTCTTTCCATTATAAATTTTCAAAGTTTTTCAAAGTCAATTCTAACAAAAAACCAAAAAAAGGCATACAAAAAATATGTTCACTTATCAAATCATAACATTAATAATGCGCCACCCTGTACAAGCATTTTTCTTATAAAAGTCTCATTTTTTACTGAAAAATTTATTATATGAAAAATCATCCATATTAAAAATATCTTATATTAAAAATTTTTCTTATACCAGAAATTTGTACATAAAAAATTGAATTATATACAGAAATTTGTAATAGAAAATTGTTTAAACAAAAAAGTTTTTTATAAAAATTAAACTTTGATCTTTAATTTTTTTTTCGATTTTCGGTTATTGCGAAGTTTTGATCTTTTTGTAACTTTTATTTCCGGAAATTATTGTTACTTTTAGGACCATCTGCTGAATTTTTCGCTAGTTTCGTTCTTTAACATGGGGCTTTTATATTTTTTTTTATTAATTTCTTCAATCAAAATTAAAAGTGTTAAAGTGTTTTATTTTGTTAAATACACAAGGAACATAAATATTAAGGCATGATGGTTATTGTTGTTGTAGTTTTTTTATTAAGAAACTGTTTTTCTTAAAGTTAAGCAGAGTTTCTTGATAATTTAAATATTATTTTATTATTTGAATGAGTCATTTTTTTTTGTTCATTTAAATAAATAATTACAGAATTTCTCTAATAACTCGTATACGTCTGCTAATACCAAAACCCAAAAAATTGCTGTCAAAGTATTAAAGTCGCCACAAAATCCCACATATCAAACAACTCAGGAATTCAATAGCTTTCAAGAGGATCATCATGAGTATTACCAACAGTATCAGCAGCAGGAACATTTCCAGCAGCAGTATCAGCAAAAGGCTTTAATGCCTCCCCTAGATCATGCCACCCACATTTTAGCCCACCAGCAT
This sequence comes from Pollenia labialis, assembly GCA_949318255.1. Classification (NCBI taxonomy): domain Eukaryota; kingdom Metazoa; phylum Arthropoda; class Insecta; order Diptera; family Polleniidae; genus Pollenia; species Pollenia labialis. The sequence continues at coordinate 6,058,497 of OX439140.1, forward strand.
CATTGTAAGCACCATCACAAGCATCACAATCATCACCAGCATCATCACAGCCACCATCACCAGCATCATCATCAGCAACAACAACAACAACAGCAGAACAATAGTCAACAGCAATTTCAACAACATTTGCAACAGCAACAACAGGATTTAGTTAAATCCCTGCAACATGAATTGCAATTTCAATATTATGACAAAAAACCACCTACGCCGCATAAAACCTCTTGCCACTCCTCACCACACAAGCCCAAACATGGCCTGGGTAATAAATCCTCCTCCTGTGCTGGAGAGACAAAAACACCCACCTCAACTTTAACGAAATCTAAGAAATGGCGACGTCCTTTTAGTTCGTATCATTCCTGTGATGATTTAGATGCCTCGAATAATGCCACCAACTTGAACAAGTCCCAGCGGCAACAGCAATCGAATGAGAAAATGGTGGTGGCCAGTTTGAAATATTTATGTGCCTGTACCGGAGCCACCTTAAGGAATTTATCCAAGAAAACCAAAGATTTGCACAAGAAAAATTGTTATACTTATAGTAAGGTAAATCTAAGACACGAAAGCACGGAAACATTTGCATGCTAACGACAACTACGGCTAAAATAGTAAGACAGAGAGAGATAGAGAGAGAGCGAGAATTAACAACTAAATAGATTATTCACAATTTACAAATATTTTAAGAAAAGTTAAGAAACAAAACTTTCTTAATACATTTTTTTTAATTCAGCTAAGAAAAAACAGCAAATTAAAAAAATTTTTTTTTTTATAAATATCTTTTTAAAACATACATTTTTTTTATAAATCGCACTTATTTTGCCAAATATTTTACCAATCCAAAATAAATAGAAGAACAAGTATGTGCTTAGAAGATTTTCTATTATATTCTATAATTTTTTAACCATTAAATCACTTTTTTTTTAATTTCTCTCGACTTTTTTATCTCGTTTTTTTTGTGGTTTATATGACAATGAATTAAAATAAACATTTTTTACAAACTAAAAAATTTTCAATGTAAAGAAAAATTTGGCAAAATAGACAAAAATGAATGAAACATACAAAATCGAAAAGTAAATAGTAGATATTTTACATGCTAAACATTTTTAAAAACCAAAACAGACAGTGGGGCATAAGAAATCTTGCCAAGAAAAAAGGCCTATACAGAAAGTTTTCTTTAGAAAAACTCTTATATAAGAAATTTTCTTTAGAAAATCATCTGTTACAAAAAATTTTAAATTTTCTGTTAAAAGCTATTTCATAAAAAAAATTGGCCAAGAAAATTATCTTATACAAGAAATTCTCTATAAAAAATTATCTAATACAAGAAAATTTCCAGAAAAAATCATAACAAACTAGTACACAAGTTTGATTTGAAAATTTTGTTATATTCGTTATATGTATTAAATCTTCTATAGCATCTTGCTTTATCACAAAAATTTTCTTTAGGAATTTGTCTTCTTCAGAACATTTTTTGTAAACATTTCTTTTAAAGCGAAAAACTTCTAAAAAATATTTACTTATAAAAAAAACTTTCTTATTTTTCTTATACAGAAAAATTTTGGAAAAAAATTTGTCTAATAAAAAATAATCACTTCAGGAAACTTCATCCAAAAATTTTAGAAAAACTAAAGATATTAAACAAATAAAACTGTTAAGCGAATAAGAATTTTAAGCAACAGCTTTACTTGTATCAATATCAAAGCTTAAACAAAAACAACAACAATAAACAGTGAGTTTATCTTTTCTTCTTTTCATTTTATAGAAATGTGTATTACACGAAAAAATTTTTAACAGAAATTTGTCTTATATAGATAAATTTCTATAAAAATATGTCTTATTTAGAAAAATTTCTGAACATACACTTTCTAAAGAAATTTGTTTTATACAAATAATTGCAATAAATATTTGTCTAATTTAAATTATACAAATTTTATTGAAAAAAAATTGATAACTAATGTTTTATTTAATAACATTTTTATACAAATTTTTTTTTATGATAACACTTTTTATAGATATTTGTTTTATACAAAAAAGTAGGTTTGAAAATCTGTCTTATTTTTTTTTAAATTTTCTAATTCAAAATCAAATATACACATATATTTCTATCGAAAAATATTTTTAGAAATTTGTCATATACAGAAAAATTTTAAGAGAGATTTTTCTTTTACAGAAAACGCATTTTATAGAAATTTATCTTATGCAAAAAATTGCTATAAAAATTCGTTTTATAAATACTTCTATAAAATTTCCTAATTCTTAATATCAATACTTCTATTAAAAAACTATTTAAAGAAAGTTGTCTTAAACAGAAAAATATCTCGAAAAATTTATTGAATATAAACAATATCTAAAGAAATTTGTCTGATTTAAAAATATTTTCAAGAAAAATTTGTATTTTATAGAATATGTTCTTAGAAATTTGCCTTATACAGCAAAATTTGTCCTAAAAAGAAAAGTTACTCAAACAATTAATTGAATATAAACAATTTCAATAGAAATTTTCTTATACAAAAAATATTTCTAAAAAATTTGACTTATACAGAAAATGTTCTTATACACAAAAATGTTTCCAAAAATGAATACAGAATTAATTTTATACAGAAAATGAGCTTAAAAATATGCCTTTAACAGAAAAATTTCTCCAAAAACCGTTTCTATAGAAATTTGTGTTATACAAAAAAAATTCTAAAAATTTTTTTAGAAAAATTTGTTTTATATAGAAAATGTTCTTATAATTTTTCCTTATACAAAAAAATTTCTCGAAATATAAATAATTTCCATAGAAATTTGTCTTTTACAAAAAAAGTTTCTATCAATTTCTATAAAATGCTGTCAGAAATTTGCTGTATACATAAAAATTTCTCGAAAAATTTATTGAATATACCAAGGCCCATCTATCAGGTCTGCTTACTTGTACAAAAACAAAAAACGATTCTTTTTAGTTGTCAAAAATTTACTACCAAAAAGCAAAAGGAAAAAAACGTGTATGTGTGGCATACCATAAACGCCCTGCAAATAATAGGACCAGTCCAAACACGCGTGTAAGACGTAGTCCACAAGGGACTAGGACTAGTCCAAAAGTTACCCAAACGTATGGAAAAAACATGGTCTATTTAACATTACGATGTCCTAGGGCAGGACCATATAATCCATCTTTGGACTACAACGGAGTAGTTTTAAAATTACTCCATTGTATACACAAGAGGGTTAGTTTTAACTTCGTTTAAAACGAAAACATGTCGTTAAAAAACGAATACATGTCGTCTCACTACAAAAACTTTTTAACAATGGCATGGCCCATGCTTGCATTACATCGGACCAGTCCATGGAGTAGTCCATTTTATCAAAATGGATCAGGTGGTCCAATATTATTTGTAGGGCGTAAACAAACGTATACAAGCACATCTAAGCAAAATGTAAACAACTTTTGACAACTAAAAAGAACATAAACAATGATCATCAGGCTTCTTGCGCAGACCTTTTCCATGGGCCTTGGAATATACATAAACAATTTCCATAGAAATTTTTATTACATAAAATAATTTCTTTTACATTTTTTAGAAAAATTTGTCTTAGAAATTTGCCGTATACGAAAAAAAATTCACAAAAAATTTATTGAATATAAACAATTCCTTATCAAAGCAGTTTTTGGAAATACGAAATTTCTAATTAATACGATTTCGTTTGTCGTGTTTAATTCCCAATTTTTATTCTTGATAACAACACTCAAGTTTGTTGTTGGGGGAAAATCTAGTTTCTATGCGCATTTCAATCGTTGCTTAGGCCAGCCAGATCATCAGGAAACATTCTTCCAAAATTTTTTGTAAGTAAATCCAAAGATATTAGTAAATAAAACTGCAGAGAGAATGCTTAGAAGAATTCTTAAGAAGTATGTCTTTTACAAAAAAAAAATTTTTTAGAAAAATTTTTATTATACAGAAAAAGTTATTGAAAATTTTGGAGAAATTTGTCTTGTTTCAAACAATTTCTGTACAAAATTGTTTTATACAACTTAATTTCAATATTGTGGCTCTTTCAGCGAAACAAAATTTTTTTGTAACGTAGTTTTTTTGCAACAACAATTTTCCTTTTCTAAGAATCTGTTTTAATAAATAACTTAAAAACAGTCAAAGTAAAACTGCTGGTGGCCACAAACGACTACTTAATTTGTGTATACTTGCTCATCAAAACAAAATTTTTAAGTGTTTAAATTTTGTCCAGCCATAATTAGTAGCCATAGGAGTTCAATTTTATGACCTTTTAGACTAGACAAATAAACATGAGTGTGGTTTTTACGGCTGGCGGTTGTATGTATAATGAAATAAATAGAACAAATTTCCGTTTAAAATTTTAAAAACAAAAAAATTCTTAAAATTTTTAACAGAAAACTAATTAAGAATAATGAAAGCAAAAGTTGTAAAGAAAGCTAAAAAAGTATTATCTTTATAAATAAAAAAGCCAATTTGACTATTCTTAATAAATTAATTTAAAATTAAACTATTAAATCAATAAAAATAATTAATTTTATGTAATTTTTTTTAACTCTTTTAACAGCCCACGTGGCGGGTTTGGGGTGAGGAGAAGGATACCGATATTATATACACGGTATATCTAAAAAAGGTGTGCTATCACCGGCCCACACCCACAGCAACAACTGTAAGTAGATATTTTGATTTACAATTTTTAACTGATTTCTATTAATAAATTGAATAAAATTTCTTTTTACAGGCCGATTCCGAAGATGACATTTCCTATTTGGAATGGGAAATGGTGCGTGTTCGTTTTGTCAAAGCCGCCACTTTGGAGCGTCTAGTCGAGGCATTGGCCACAGATGATGGCGAACTAGAGTCAACCTTTATCAATGTGTTTCTCAATACCTATCGCACCTTCTCGACGCCCAAAGAGGTCCTTGGCCTATTTGTCAAACGTTATAACACCCTGTGTGAAAAACAACGTATTGAAGATCTGAAAAATAAGGACAATGTCGACTATGATCGTCCCAATTCCATTCACGAGCAACATAAAAAAACTTTGCTGTCGGTGTGGAAAATGTGGTTAAACGGCTTTCCCGAGGATTGGAATGAAGAGAATTTAGAAGCTTTAATAAATTTCACCAGCAAATATCTCGCAAATACCGATTTACATGCGAGAGCCCTTAATCAGCTCGAAATGATCTTGCGCCAACAAGTGTATAGTAAAAAACAATTGCCCTCCTGGTTGGGTGATCAGTTTGCCGATTTGTATTTGGCTCCTGAGTTTCATGGCAGAGCCTGCTTTTTGGAAACTTATCGTTTTCCTCGCATTGATGTGCGTCATTTTGCCGAGCAACTGACACGCATGGATTGTGAACTATTTAAGAAAGTGATATCGCATCAGTGTTTGGGTGCCACATGGTCGCGAAGGTCTCAGGGTTGCTGTGAGACAGTGGTGGCCACGGTGACGCAATTCAATGAGGTCTTATATAGAGTTATAACGAGTATTTTGATCGAGAGAGCTCTGGAACCACAAGTGAGTTTTTATGAAACTTTTTCTCTTTGCATAAGACAAAATTTATCTGTATAACATCAGATTCTTTAATCAATAATTTCTCCGTATAAGAAAAATGTACCAGTATTATACAAATTTCTTTCTAAAAGTGCAATTTCTATAAACATTTGTCTCTATAAGACAAATTTCTGTATAAATGTTACTCTATAAAATGAATTCCTATAGCAATTTATCTTTTAGTACTTTTTTAAAAAAGCAAAAAAAAAGCTTAAGCGACAAAAACAAAATCTTACAGGAGAAGGTTCTTTTTTATTTTATTTCATAAAAATTTTTGTGTTAAAGTTGTGACTTAAGATAAAATTGTTTTTGCTATAAAAGTGTTGCCAATAAAGTCATTTATTAAAAAAACGAAAATTGAAAATTATGTCGCTTAAGCTTTTATTGCGGTAATGACTCGATATTAGAAACATTTCATAAGAAATTTTCGATTCTTGAAGTTCTTGAAAATTGTTTTTATTTAAAAAAGTTTTTTTTTAATTTTTTGTTTTTTAATGTTTCAGGATCGTGCTGTATATATTTCAGTTTGGATTGATATAGCCCAAGAATTAAGATTGTTAAAAAATTTTTCCTCGCTTAAAGCGATCATTACTGGACTAAATTCTTCAGCTATTTATAGACTAAGTAAAATATGGTCGGTTTTGCCCAAAGAGAAGGTCAGTTTGATGTATTTTTATTCAATATTTTGAAATTTTAATAACTTGTCATTGAAAAAGTTTATTTTATTATTATTATTAGTTATTATTATTAACAAAATTTAAATATTATTTAAAAATTATATTTAAATATGATTTTTTCTCATATCATAAAAAAGTAAAGACTTAAATTTATATTTCAACTTACTTAATCCCACATAAAATTTTTAGCTGGAAATCTTCCATGAACTGGCCCGCATTTGTTCCGAGGACAATAATGCTTCAGTACAAAGAGAATTGTTAATAAGAGAAGGTACCGCAAAATTTGCCGAAACCGTAGGCGAAAATGATCGTCATATGCAAAAGATAATACAAAAGCAGGTGGGATTTTAATTTCCTAAAATCCGGGTTCATGTTCTTAATATTATTTAATTTAATTTTGCTTTTTTTTCAGAGTACCCAAACCTCTCATGGCACTATACCTTATTTAGGTACTTTTTTGACCGATCTAACCATGATCCACCAGGCCAATCCTGATAACGTGGGCGAAGACAAATTAATAAATTTCGAAAAGAAACGTAAAGAATTTGAGGTCCTGGCAAAGATTAAGTTATTACAAGGAGCAGCTAATACCTATAATTTAGATGAGGATCCTTTATTTAACAGATGGTTTTATTCCATGCCTGTATTAACGGAAGAAGATGCCCATACTTTGTCGTATCAGTTAGAGCCCCCTCCAGCAACAGCACCCCGTAAGAGCACAACCTCGTCAAACATGTCCTCGGCGAATTCTTCAATATTGGGCCACCGTAAAACTGATTCTATAGCATCTAATTCAAGCAGTGGGGCTGGCTCACAATTTTATTGTGAAATAAGTTCCCATAACAGCTCAAGGCACAATTCCTTGGACCGCGAAGCCCAAAATAATCACATGTCAGCTACCAGTAGTGTATCGAATCTGTCTTTAGATTCTAGTAATTCCGGGGGCGGAATAAACAAATCAAAAATGATACATTCCCATAGTTCGAATGGTTTGTTGCGTAGTAATCAGGGCTTAAACACTAGTGGCAGCCACACGCCCTCCCATATTGGCTCTCCTTTGATTAATGCCCAAGTGGTTAATTCTCCGGGGGCCAATGCCGATTTCTATATAGTCAAAATAACCTTGGAATCGGAAACAATGCCTCAAGATGGTATTGTTGTCTACAAGAGTATGATGGTTAAAAATAATGAACGCACACCACAAGTGATACGTAATGCCTTAATGAAATTGGGCATAGAAGATGACCCCGACAACTATATACTGGCTCAAAGGCTGCCCGATAAAGATGTCGATTTGCCGCGCAATGCAAATGTCTTTTATGCTGTGGTTGTAAATAAGAATTTCGAATTGCGTTTCATATTGAAACCCAATGGGGAACGTATGAATGGATTGGGAGTTATGAATGGCAGCGGTAGTCGCAGTAGTCGAGGCAGCAATAGCTAATGGTTAACCAAGACCCTGTAAAAGGGTCTAACAAATGGTAAAAATTTTCTTTTCAAACAAACGCAGCGCGTACATGCAAAACGAGGGTGCTTGTGAAAACAAAATGAAATAAAATGGAACACACATTAAATTATTTTTTTTAAGTAATTTAAAAAAAAAATATGGAAAAAAGAATTAACGAATCTTTAGTTTTTAAGACAAAATTAATTGCGAGAAGAAAAAGGAATTTGTTAAAGATAGAAACGATTTTGGAAAGATTTTTTTAACAGTTTTCATTAATGCTTTTGGAAAAAATTTTTAGTTTTCATAAACAAAAAATTTTTTGAATATAAAGAAATTAATAAAATCTAAATTTTTTAACAGTTTTAAGAAAAATGTGATTTTTATAAACAAAATCTTTTGTAAAATTATAAAAAAAATCAAAATTTTATACAAAAACTTTAAATTTATGAAAATGTTTTAAGACTTTCAAACAATCTTTTTTTACTGCTTGTAAAAACCAAAAAGTTTCTGTAAATTCTAATGTAAAATGTGTTTAAAAACATAAAAAATATTTTTCGAAAAATTGAAAAATTTTTATAAAAAATGTTTAACATTCTGTAAAATTGTTAAACTTTTCATAAAATTTTATATGTATATTAAAAAAAATATTTAAGAACGCCTATTTTTTCATATATTGAATCTTTTGAAAAATTTTTCAAGTTATTTAACAATTTTCATTTCCTTTAAGTTTTCCAATGATTTTTATTTAATTTTTGTACATAATGAATCTTAAATCTCGAAACTTTTAATTTTTAATAAAAAAAAAAAATCATGACAAGTTACAACAAATAATTAATTTTTTTTACTAACCTAAACGATAATTTTTTATAAACCTAAATTATTTAAATATAATTTATTAATAAATGCATAAAATAAATTAAAAAAACTATGATATGAAAAAACCAAGAAACTTAAATTTAATTTAAAAATAAAAAACATTTACATATTGAATTAATTAGATTAATACCGACTACAGCTACAATAATTAAAAAAAAACTTTGATATTTCTATTTATGATATTTTTTATGAATTTTTACAAAAACCTATTACAATTTTTTGTATTAATTATATCTAAAACAAAAACAACAACTTTTTGGAAAATTTATATATTTTTTTAAACAAAATAACCTCCTACACAATTAGCTGCTGTATTTTTGTCAGTGTATGATATTGAATTAATAACAAACATGCTTTAAATGTATCTTTAAAAAATAATTAACTTAAGAAAAAAAAAAACAAATGTATTATATATGAATTACAAATTTAATTATTAAAATTAAATATATAATTAAAAATTAAAATGATATTTAATAAAGATATTTAATAATTTATAATAAATTAAAAAAAAAGAAAATCAAGTATTTAATGTATTATAAACAAAAGTTAAACACAAGAAGAAACACAGAAATAAATATAATTTATTTGACCCAATTATTAATTGTTATAAAAACTTGTTGAATTTTTGGATTTTAATATTGAAATTTGGAAAGAAGTTGAAATTATTTAGCACGATCGTTTTGAAATCGATTGATTTTTATTACATACCTGATATTCTGGGACCTTGAGTAATTCGAACAATTTATTTGTCATTCTTTGTATTGGGGTCGGAATGCTCGTCCGACTGTCATTAAACTTTGCATGATTACATTGATTTTGTTTCGTAATTGACCGTAAGCCCCATGTAAAGTACACTCTCGGAAAACACTATAAAGCCGCTAAAACCAAAAGGAATAATTATATTTTGGAGAAGTTTGGTCCTTTTAAACTTCATAGGGCTTAAATTAACACCATTCCATTTTTTAATTACCAATAAGCCCAATATCAAGGCGAATTGACTTTCAGGTGGCGTTGAAAACACAGCTGTGCTACTTTTTTTTCTTAATTAGAGAGAGGAACGTCAAAAGTTACTTGTGTTTTTGACATATCGCCCAACGAAAGCAACAAAAAAATACATTGTTGTGTTTTTGGTGTTGTTACTTGTTGTAGTATCGACACCACCGTTTACATGAATTCGCCTTGCCCAATATAAAGCCTACTCTCGGGCAATATTTTAATTAAGTCTTAAACTTTGACAAATAATGATATTGTTGTCAATTTTGGATAAATTTAGTTTTCTGATCCTAAAAATCACATTAACAAAAACTTTAAATGCTCTTGCCAGAATTTACCTTGCGTGCCATAAAAAGCCGCACGTTAAAACTTCTAATCTTTTTCGCTGTTTAATTGTCTTTTCAGGTTTTGTGTTAACAGTATAAGGTAATCGCCGTGGCTTAATCATTGCTAGTGTTTTCTTTTTTTTCCTTTCCTTTATGCTGTTGACCGATATTTCCTACAAAAATTAACATTTCGTTTTTTTTTCTCTGAATGAATCGTTTGTTTGGGGCAAATCTAAAATGCAGCCCCACCTGTCGCTTTGAAGAATGTTCAAATTCATTACTGACTATAGCAATTTTTAAATTATTCGCACCGGAAAATACGACAACAACACAAAACAATAAAAAAAAGGTACAATATTATCAGATTATTGCTCCAAGAGGCGAGTCTTGTTCTGTTCCATACAAGAAAGCAGTTTTGTCTTTCACTAGACCCTAATTTTCAATGTAATTTACAGAGGCCAAGAGGAGACATTTGTTTGTTTTTCACTTCAGATATTAAAGCAACACTGTTTTATATGTCAAAAGTCCCCTACAATAAATGAATGAGCGAATAATCATATTTTTCACGGGGGAAATAATAGAAAATCAAGTCTTCAATCATTTCTCCCATCATTTTCTTAACACCAACGGCGTATTTTAAATACGCCAAGCACAATTATGGTGATTATTTAAAAAAAATGCAAGTAGCAACATTTGAAACATATCTCATATGTAAAAATTAACCACGTATTCGTTGCTTTCCTGAACAGAGCTTTTCCAACTTTTAATAACAAGATTGTTTTCTTTTTTAATATTTTTTTTTTAAATTGCCTTCATTTTAAATCGCCGTTGAAAATAAATACAATGGCTGTGATAGAAATAGAATGTTATCGCAGCCATCAACCCTTGAATTTACCCATTTACAAGCATATCAATTCAACCAAATATGTAAACAATCTGTTTCTCTATTAACATGAGCAGAGCTTCTCAAACAAACGTCGTAGGTATTTAGTTTTAAACAACTACTACGCGTGTTAAGACGCATAACATTCTTCTCTGCAATAATTAGTAAAAATAAAATACAATAACTAATTGTTATTAATAAAAATTGCGCAAAAGTTTTATTTAATATGTAAAACATAAAAGAAACATAAAATATCTTGAGTGCCTTGACGTTAACTCCCAAAAAAACGAAAAACAAAAAAGTGCTAGAGGAAAAAAGAAAATTTATTTTAACACCAATAAAAAGTTTTAACATTATAATTAATGCAAGGCATTTCAAACAGTGCAAATTAGTTTGAAAACAACCGGTACAAGATTAAAAGCGGCATCAAAAATTTCTCTTATTATAATTTGTTAAAATTTAAGTGAAATTATTGTTAAACTACATACTAATAAAATAGTGTAAAATTGAATTAAATATGTAGTGTAAAAAATAAATACCAAAGATAATGAAAAAATTGCAGTAACTTAAATAGTCAAAAAATTAAAAAATTGTGCTGAGAAAGAAAGTAATAAAGTGAAATACAAAATATGTATGACGAATGTTAATTATGTATGTATGTATGTACATACTTAGTACGAAACTAAACCCTACCAGAATAGTGACAATCATTTGACCGGTCATATGAGTCCAACGTGAAAACTATAATTGATACCTGTGTACGTGTAATTTTGCATCCTTATATTACCAATGAATTCAATACAAAATATATTGTGTTTATGTTAGTTTCGCTCATTTATTTCTTGTCATTAATCAGGGCCTCAAAGTTTAAAAAATAATTCGATCAAATAAAGACTATAAGAAAATACCAAAACAAGAACAGAAGAAATGATAGATGATGTACGTTGCCAGTCTTGGTCTTTTCCGTCCAAATTTGGACAGATGGTAGGCTAAACCTAATTTTGGTCGGCTTGAAAAATGTACTTTTTTATCTTAAGAAGTTTGAAACACTTGTCACAAAGGAGGTAAGTGGAAATAGAATATCTATTTTACAAAACAGAAGATTTTATTTGATTGTTGATGAAGCTACGAATGTGGCAAAAAAAATTCTACCTATTCTTTTAATTGCTTGTTACTTTATCGGTGCATGTTTTAAAACGGATAGTTTTGTTATCTTATTTAAGTTAACTAAGTCTGAATTTACATGTTTCATCTTTTGATGCTTAACTTCTTTTAAATTCCCTTTTGAAAATGCCAATATGATCACACGCAGCAATCGGTTTCAACTTTTTTCGGTTCAAAACAACAACAATTTTATTCACAGCGAATCAATAAGGAAAAGAAAAAAAATTTACATGAAGCCATCGTTGTGGGTATACCTACGAATAAAAACACAAAGCGTACTGACCGAGTACAAGCATCTCCGTACGAACCCTCTTTCTCTTTATTCTCTCTCCTAAAATCACAAGAGTTGAGCATTAAAAGATGAAACTTGTGAAAGCAACCTAAGAAAAATTTGTCAATAAACTTTGCACGATTACATTGTTTATGTTTCGTAATTGACCGTAAGTCCCATGTAAACTCCACTCTCGGAAAACACTATAAAGCCGCTAAACCCAAAAGGAATAATTATATTTTGGTGAAGTTTGGTCCTTTTAAACTTCACAGGGCTTAAATTAACACCATTCAACTTTTTAATTACCAATAAGCCCAATATAAAGCCTACTCTCGGGCAATACTTTGATTAGTCTTAAACTTTGACAAATAATGATATTGTCAATTTAGTTTTCTGATCCTAAAAATCACATTAACAAAAACCTTTAATGCTCTGTCCAGACTTAACCATGCGTGCCATAAAAAGCCGCACGTTAAAACTTCTAATCTTTTTCGCTGTTTAATTGTCTTTTCAGGTTTTGTTTTAACAGTATAAGGTAATCGCCGTGGCTTAATCATTGCTAGTGTTTTCTTTTTTTCCCTTTCCTTTATGCTCTTGACCGATATTTCCTACAAAAATTAACATTTTGTTTTTTTTCTCTGAATGATTCTTTTCTTTGAGGCAAATCTAAAATGCAGCCCCACCTGTCGCTTTGAAGAATGTTCAAATTCCTTAGTGACTTTATAGCAATTTTTAAAATATTCGCACCGGAAAATACGACAACAACACAAAACAATAAAAAAAGGTACAATATTATCAGATTATTGCTCCAAGAGGCGAGTCTTGTTCTGTTCCATACAAGAAAGCAGTTTTGTCTTTCACTAGACAATGCAAATAAGTTTTTGAACCACCCTAATTTTCAATGTAATTTACAGAGGCCAAGAGGAGACATTTGTTTGTTTTTCACTTCAGATATTAAAGCAACACTGTTTTATATGTCAAAAGTCCCCTACAATAAATGAATGAGCGAATAATCATATTTTTCACGGGGGAAATAATAGAAAATCAAGTCTTCAATCATTTCTCCCATCATTTTCTTAACACCAACGGCGTATTTTAAATACGCCAAACACAATTAGGGTGATTATTTAAAAAAAAATGCAAGTAGCAACATTTGAAACATATCTCATATGTAAAAATTAACCACGTATTCGTTGCTTTCCTGAACAGAGCTTTTCCAACTTTTAATAACAAGATTGTTTTCTTTTTTAATATTTCTTTTTAAATTGCCTTCATTTTAAATCGCCGTTGAAAATAAATACAATGGCTGTGATAGAAATAGAATGTTATCGCAGCCATCAACCCTTGAATTTACCCATTTACAAGCATATCAATTCAACCAAATATGTAAACAAGCTGTTTCTCTATTAACATGAGCAGAGCTTCTCAAACAAACGTCGTAGGTATTTAGTTTTAAACAACTACTACGCGTGTTAAGACGCATAACCTTCTTCTCTGCAATAATTAGTAAAAATAAAATACAATAACTAATTGTTATTAATAAAAATTGCGCAAAAGGTTTATTTAATATGTAAAACATAAAAGAAACATAAAATATCTTGAGTGCCTTGACGTTAACTCCCAAAAAAACGAAAAACAAAAAAGTGCTAGAGGAAAAAAGAAAATTTATTTTAACACCAATAAAAAGTTTTAACATTATAATTAATGCAAGGCATTTCAAACAGTGCAAATTAGTTTGAAAACAACCGGTACAAGATTAAAAGCGGCATCAAAAATTTCTCTTATTATAATTTGTTAAAATTTAAGTGAAATTATTGTTAAACTACATACTAATAAAATAGTGTAAAATTGAATTAAATATGTAGTGTAAAAAATAAATACCAAAGATAATGAAAAAATTGCAGTAACTTAAATAGTCAAAAAATTAAAAAATTGTGCTGAGAAAGAAAGTAATAAAGTGAAATACAAAATATGTATGACGAATGTTAATTATGTATGTATGTATGTACATACTTAGTACGAAACTAAACCCTACCAGAATAGTGACAATCATTTGACCGGTCATATGAGTCCAACGTGAAAACTATAATTGATACCTGTGTACGTGTAATTTTGCATCCTTATATTACCAATGAATTCAATACAAAATATATTGTGTTTATGTTAGTTTCGCTCATTTATTTCTTGTCATTAATCAGGGCCTCAAAGTTTAAAAAATAATTCGATCAAATAAAGACTATAAGAAAATACCAAAACAAGAACAGAAGAAATGATAGATGATGTACGTTGCCAGTCTTGGTCTTTTCCGACCAAATTTGGACAGATGGTAGGCTAAACCTAATTTTGGTCGGTTTGAAAAATGTACTTTTTTATCTTAAGAAGTTTGAAACACTTGTCACAAAGGAGGTAAGTGGAAATAGAATATCTATTTTACAAAACAGAAGATTTTATTTGATTGTTGATGAAGCTACGAATGTGGCAAAAAAAATTCTACCTATTCTTTTAATTGCTTGTTACTTTATCGGTGCATGTTTTAAAACGGATAGTTTTGTTATCTTATTTAAGTTAACTAAGTCTGAATTTACATGTTTCATCTTTTGATGCTTAACTTCTTTTAAATTCCCTTTTGAAAATGCCAATATGATCACACGCAGCAATCGGTTTCAACTTTTTTCGGTTCAAAACAACAACAATTTTATTCACAGCGAATCAATAAGGAAAAGAAAAACAATTTACATGAAGCCATCGTTGTGGGTATACCTACGAATAAAAACACAAAGCGTACTGACCGAGTACAAGCATCTCCGTACGAACCCTCTTTCTCTTTATTCTCTCTCCTAAAATCACAAGAGTTGAGCATTAAAAGATGAAACTTGTGAAAGCAACCTAAGAAAAATTTGTCAATAAACTTTGCACGATTACATTGTTTATGTTTCGTAATTGACCGTAAGTCCCATGTAAACTCCACTCTCGGAAAACACTATAAAGCCGCTAAACCCAAAAGGAATAATTATATTTTGGTGAAGTTTGGTCCTTTTAAACTTCACAGGGCTTAAATTAACACCATTCAACTTTTTAATTACCAATAAGCCCAATATAAAGCCTACTCTCGGGCAATACTTTGATTAGTCTTAAACTTTGACAAATAATGATATTGTCAATTTAGTTTTCTGATCCTAAAAATCACATTAACAAAAACGTTTAATGCTCTGTCCAGACTTTACCATGCGTGCCATAAAAAGCCGCACGTTAAAACTTCTAATCTTTTTCGCTGTTTAATTGTCTTTTCAGGTTTTGTGTTAACAGTATAAGGTAATCGCCGTGGCTTAATCATTGCTAGTGTTTTCTTTTTTTCCCTTTCCTTTATGCTCTTGACCGATATTTCCTACAAAAATTAACATTTTGTTTTTTTTCTCTGAATGATTCTTTTCTTTGAGGCAAATCTAAAATGCAGCCCCACCTGTCGCTTTGAAGAATGTTCAAATTCCTTAGTGACTTTATAGCAATTTTTAAAATATTCGCTCCGGAAAATACGACAACAACACAAAACAATAAAAAAAGGTACAATATTAACAGATTATTGCTCCAAGAGGCGAGTCTTGTTCTGTTCCATACAAGAAAGCAGTTTTGTCTTTCACTAGACAATGCAAATAAGTTTTTGAACCACCCTAATTTTCAATGTAATTTACAGAGGCCAAGAGGAGACATTTGTTTGTTTTTCACTTCAGATATTAAAGCAACACTGTTTTATATGTCAAAAGCCCCCTACAATAAATGAATGAGCGAATAATCATATTTTTCACGGGGGAAATAATAGAAAATCAAGTCTTCAATCATTTCTCCCATCATTTTCTTAACACCAACGGCGTATTTTAAATACGCCAAACACAATATGGGTGATTATTTAAAAAAAAATGCAAGTAGCGACATTTGAAACCCAGTGTCTCATATGTAAAAAATAACCACGTATTCGTTGTTTTCCTGAACAGAGCTTTTCCAATTAACTACATATACTTTAAATTACAAGATTGTTCTCTGTTTTAATATTTTTTTTTCAAATTTCCTTCATTTTAAAAACTCAATAAAAAAAACATTTTTTTGCATGCAAAACATCGTAAAACAAGAATTTTTTATTTATTAAAACTGTTTTTATTCCATTTTTTTAATTCGCCGTTGAAAATAAATACAATGGCTGTGATAGAAATAGAATGTTATCGCAGCCATCAACCCTTGAATTTACCCATTTTCAATCATATCTAATATGTACTATGTAATGCAACAACCTGTTTCTCTAATAACATGAGCAGAGCTTCTCAAACAAACGTCGTATGTATTTAGTTTCAAACAACTACTACGCGTATTAAGACGCATTAACTTCTTCTCTGCAGTAATTAGTAAATATAAAATACAATAACTAATTATTATTAATAAAAATTGTGCAAAAGTTTTATTTAATATGTAAAACATAAAAGAAACATAAAATATCTTGAGTGCCACAACGTTAACTTCCAAAAAAACGAAAAACAAAAAAGTGCTAGAGGAAAAAAGAAAATTTATTTTAACACTAATAAAATGTGTTAACATTATAATTAATGCAAGGCATTTCAAACAGTGTAAATTAGTTTGAAAACTACCGGTACACGATTAAAAGCGGCATCAAAAATTCCTCTTATTATAATTTGTTAAAATTTAAGTGAAATTATTGTTAAACTACATACTAATAAAATAGTGTAAAATTAAATTAAATATGTAGTGTTAAAAATAAATACCAAAGATAATGAAAAAATTGCAGTAACTTAAATAGTTAAAAAATTAAAAAATTGTAATGAAAAAGAAATTAATAAAGTGAAATACAAAATATGTATGACGAATGTTAATTATGTATGTATGTATGTACATATTTAGTACTAAACTAAACCCTACGAGAACAGTGACAATCATTTGACCGGTCATATGAGTCCAACGTGAAAACTATAATTGATACCTGTGTACGTGTAATTTTGCATCCTTATCTTACCAATGAAATCAATACAAAATATTTTGTGTTTATGTTAGTTTCGCTCATTTATTTCTTGTCTTTAATCAGGGCCTCAAAGTTTAAAAAATAATTCGATCAAATAAAGAATTTTTCTTCTGTTGTGTGTGAAGGTCGTTTTTCTCCACACTATCAATAAGTTACGCACTATCAAATAACACCAAAGAAAGAAGTCCAACGGTGTCAAATCACATGATCTTGGCGGCCAATTGACACCGCCACTACGTGAAATAACACGGCCATTGAATTTGTCGCGCAAAAGAGTCATTGTTTCGTTAGCTGTGTGGCAAGTGGCACCGTCCTGTTGAAATCACATATCGTCAACATCCATATCTTCCAATTCGGGCCATAAAAAGTTCGTTATCATCTCACGATAGCAAACACCATTCACAGTAACTGCCTGACCGGCCTCATTTTGGAAATAATACGGCCCGATGATCCCGCCAGCCCATAAACCGCACCAAACAGTCTCTCTTTGTGGGTGCATTGGTTTTTTCGACAATAACTCTTGGATTATCAAATGCGGCAATTCTGTTTATTGACGAATCCACTGAGGTAAAAATGTGCCTCATTACTGAAGATGATTTTCTTCAAAAATTTATCATCCACTGTTGCCATTTCTTGCCACCATCCTGACCATTGACTACGTTTAGAATGGTCAAGAGGCTTTAGTTCTTGAGTCAATTGCACTTTGTTAGCATGTTCATCAACGACGAGCGTGAGAGGTGCAATTGTTGGGCAGGACGACGAGTTGAGGTGGACGGTTCTTCACCCACACTATCGCGAACAGCAGCAATATTTTTTGCAGCATGAGCTGTACGAGAATGCACTGGTGTTTTCAAATCTCCTACAGACCCGGTCTGTTCAAATTTTTGCACGATTTTTTCTGATTGTACGCACATTTGGACGTTAAATTGAAACAAACTTGACGTTAAGGTGTGGTTCACATTAGAGATGAGCGATATTTCAGTACCTGTGATTTAATCACTGTTACTGAAAAATCACGAATCACAGTTGTGACCAAATCTGTTAAGTAACAGGTAAGTTGTTATTTTCTTATTTTGTTTCATACACAAATTTATGATATTTCACTGTTTGTGTGGGTAAAAGCGTTTTTTGCACTCATGAATGTAATTGTTGCTATTTTTTCTTTTGTTCTCTCTTCTTCCTTATTAGAATTTTTTTTAAAGCCAATGTTTATTTGTTCAAGTATGTCCAACTAAACAGGTGATCGTTTTTGTTGCCTTATTTCTTTGTCAAACTCCATAGCAAAAAATTTTCAAATATCCTAGAACAAAAATAAAAGTTGTGATCACAATCACAGTTTTAAATAACAGTGATTTTAAAATCACGTTCACTAATCACGATGTTCCTTAAAAATCACGGGATCGCTCATCTCTAGTTCACATTCACCATCGGCCCTTAAAATTATATATTGTAAAAATTTTCCACACAGTTTTTGTGTTGTTTGTGATCATTATATTCTTGCACAGTATCGTAAACCTTTAGAATTCGTGAAATCAATCTGTCTTATTTTTTCACCCGTACACCGTTTGGGTTTTATAAGTTCTCCACCAATTTACATCGAGTAATTTATGGTTCATCACCGGACAAACATTGTTGAAAATAGGAAAAACTGTAACTCGGTAAAGAACTACGACGCTAAGCGATTAGCAAATGCAAGATAATATGTAAAATGCACGGAGAGCAGACAAAGTCGGACTGTTTCCCTTTAAAGACCTTTGTTTGTTTTTCAATTTAGATACTAAAGCAGCGCGGAGTTTTTTGTTAAAAGTCATTGCTATATCATTTTTTTTAAATAAAAGTAACGAATTTTGGAACTCAGCGCCACATATTTAAAAAATAAATACGTATTCTTTGCTTTCCTAAACAAAGCTTCTAGTTTTATTTTAAATAAAAAGATTGTTCTCTTTTCATATTAAAAAGTTTTTAATTTTAAAAACTCTAGCAAATACAAAAACATTCTTGCATGCAAAATCCTTTGAAACAAGGTTTTTTCAACTAATTTTGTTTGTAAAATTGTTTAAATGTTTTTATCCAATATTTTTTAATTCGCCGTTGAATATAAATACAATGACTGTGATAAGACGGCATGTTATCTTAGCCATCAACCTTAGAATTTACCCATTTTTTTTAGCAAAGCATTTGTTTCTCTGTTAATATGAGCAGAGCTTCATAAACAATTTTTAGTAAGTATTTAGTTTCAAACAACTGATACGCGTATAAAGACGCATTAACTTCTTCTCTGCAGTAACTAGTAAAAATAAAATACAATAACTAATTGTTATTAATAAAAATTGTGCAAAAGTTTTATTTAATATGTAAAACATAAAAGAAACATAAAATATCTTGAGTGCCACAACGTTAACTACCAAACAAACGAAAAACAAAAAAAAAAAGAGGAAAAAAGGAAATTCTTTTAACATTAATAAAAAGTGTTTACATTATAATTAATGCAAGGCATTTCAAACAGTGCAAATTAGTTTGAAAACAGCCGGTACATGAATAAAAGCGGCAACAAAAATGTCTCTTATAATAATTTGTTAAAATTCAAGTGAAATTATTGTTAAACTACATACTAATAAAATAGTGTAAAATTGAATTAAATATGTAGTGTTAAAAATAAATACCAAATATAATGAAACATTGCAGTAACTTAAATAGTTAAAAAATTAAAAAATTGTGCAGAAAAAGAAGTTAATAAAGTGAAATACAAAATATGACGAATGTTAATTATGTAGAACGAAACTTAACCCTACCAGAACAGTGAGTGACAATCATTTGACCGGTCATATGAGTGCCATTGCTGAACAAAGTCTTCATTATTTCCATAAGGACAACGTGAAAACTATAATTGATACCTGCGCACGTGCAATTTTTCATCTTTATCTTACCAATGAATTTAATACAAAATATTTTGTGTTTGTGTTAGTTTCGCTCATTCCCGAAAAACACAGAGGTTTGATTTCAAATTGAAAATGTTTTGAAATCAAACGTTTTTCAAACGAAAAACGTTTGATAATGATTTGAAAATCACAGCGTTCTCAACAAAAAGGTGAAATTATTTTCAAGTTGAAAAATGCCTTTATTTTCAACTTGTTTTCAAACGTAATTCTCAAATGTTTTTCAAATGTTTTACAATACAATGTGGAACATAAAAAAAATATTTTATTTTTTAATTTCAATTCATTATTTATTTAAATAAACTGTGACTTAAACATTCGGCATTTCCTGCAAAGACGAAATAATTATTTTGAGGATTGTAGCAACGCGATCATTCAACAAACTTATAATTTCTTTACTTTCCCGCTTTTTTTTAATTCGTATTTTTTTACTCACAAATAATTTTTATTTTTCACAAGAAATAAATCGTTCACATGTAAAACACATTTAACCACGAAGTAAAAATTCAACTTTTATCGCCATTTTTAATGTTTACATATATTTTTCGCTTTAGTATTGCCAAGCTTAGTTTTGATTTGAATTAAACATTTGATAACAATTTGACATCAAATTGATAAAACATTTTTAATGTCAAATGTTTATTTTCAAATCATTATCAATTTGAATTTAAATGTTAAAATCAAACAATTGAAAAACGTTTGAGGATTGTGTTTGATGTCAAATGATAAAATTTCTATCAAAGGTTTGACTTCGTGTTTGTTGGGTTAATTTCTTGTCATTAATCAGGGCCTCAAAGTTTAAAAATATAATTTGATCATATAAAGATAAAGAAAATACAGCAACAAAAACGGAAAGAGTGTTAGATGACAAAAGTTTCCATTATTGGTATTGGCAAAATTTGATGGGATGGTAGGCTTAACATTATTTTGTTCGGTTTGAGAAATGTTTACTTTACAAAGTTTAAAATACTTATCACAAAGCAGGTAAGTGAATATAGAATATATGTATATTTTACAAAACCTAAAATGTTCTTTGATTGTCGATAAAACCGATCCTTTTTCTGTTTTTGATATCTCTTAACAAAAACTAAAGCGAGATAGACAAAACATTTAAAAAATACGAAAAGCAAATGAAAAAGCGCAAAAGACTGGTATTTACGAATTTAAAAATAAAAGAATTTCCAAGTACAGGAAAGTTCATCCAAACTTAATTCTTTTCTTCTTAACCCTCTTAGAATGAAATTCCGATTTTCTAAAAAAAAACTTTCATAATGTCAACTTTTACTAACATAATTTTGTTTTGCCGGATCCTTGATTGTTTATTGGATACAAATAGGTTGTTACACTCTCGAAATTTGTCTGTATATACTTTAATGTAGAGTATCAAATGGTCGGGTCCTTATTTTAACGTTAGTATCAAACAAGTTGTCATTTTACTTTTACTTTAAACATTTCATAATTAATTAAGATAATTTTTTCAAGTATTCTATAATACAAATTACTTTAAAATATTATAATACAAAAAAACTGTTCTCTATTTTGGTATTAGAGTAAAAAACAGAAACAAACAACTAATTACAACATCCAAAGAAAATACATTGTTGCATACATACTTTAAGGTAAAACAGAACCAAAAATAAATCGGGTTATCAGTGACGCCATGAATGCAAAAGGAAAAAAAAAACAAAAAAACTTGAGTGACGTTTAAATAATGCCGTCATAAAATTAGCACAAAAGAAGACACAGAATGCACTCGCTTAAAAGCACCCACATGAAAACATACTTATTGTTTCCAATAACAACAACAATGAGTAAAAAGAAACTGCACTGAACTTCATAACTATGACGTAACTTAGGAGTTTTTTTTTTCCATTAAAACGAATTATTTTATTTACACATTTTTCATGTGTTTAAAGTCTAACCCCCATATTCATAAAAAATATTTTTATTTTATTGGAGGTTTATTGAACGAATTTCCTATGAAAATGTGTTCAATAAACCTCCAATAAAATTTAAATATTTTTTATGAATATGGGGGTAATTCTCTTTCAAATTGTTTCTTCTTTTTTTTTCTATACTTAAAAATATTTAAATTTATTTTGCCAAAAATCCTTGCTTATAGTGTTTTTTTATCTTAAGAAAACCAAAATGAACAAACTTCACTGGCAAATGTTGCCAGTTAAAAATCATTAATCATTACACCACAGCAACATACACGGACAGAATGTGTAAAATTTACATTGGCATCATTTAAGTTAAATTTCGCTTGGGGCTAGCGTTGCCGTTTTGGTTACTATTATTACTTGTGTACTCAAATTAAGCTTAACTCAACTTAAGCACTTTTTCCTTTTTTTATATTAAAATCAATTCATTATTAAAAAAGTTATTCTAATGTTATTTCTTTATTTTTTTTTTACAAATTATGTTTAATAATTATCTCTTCTGAAGTTAAACTGCTTAATTTGAAAATCGTTCTTGAATCATTGCACTATGTTTGAAAAAGTTATTCTAATGTTATTTTTATATTTTTTTTTACAAATTATGTTTATTTAATACCTCTTCTGAAGTTAAACTGCTAAATTTGAAAATCGTTCTTGAAGCATTGCCCAACGTTACCACGTTTTTATTCTACTTCTTTCGCAACTATTGATAGGCTTAGTGACACATGTTAAAGTTTGTAAATGTTTCTTGTCAATTTTGGATTGTATCTTATGTAAATTAAGGAATATTTAATCGGCTAACGAAAATTTCAATACACTTACAAAAAATAGCAAACGCAAACAGCAAAAAAAAGAAGGGGGAAAGTCTGGTATGGGCAAAAACGGGCTCTCTATCTAAGGCAAAGTTAGGGGTAATTTTTCCCTACTCCTTTCGAGTCCAAATTAAACCTAGTAATGTAGATTAAAAGTTTGTATTAATTCTAAGAAAGCTTAAAAGCTCAAGGTCACACAGTTTTTTAAGTAGACGAAAATAATTGTTAACTTTGTACGGGAGGTACAACGTCTACTTAAAATTTTAGAAATAATAAAGCCTTCCAGGACATCGGCTTAGTAACACAGTTGCTAAATTTATAGTATTTGTGTATAAAAATTTGGTATTTTCTATCAATTTGGTTTTTATACATTTTAATTACAAATATTTTTTGGCTTTGGCAACGCTGATTGTGGTCACCGTTATTCTCTCTTTAACATTTGTAAATAATGTTAGGTTAACAGTAATAATACCGATAACGTAAGTATTTGCTTAATGTTAATAGATAACATAAATTATATGATATTGAGTGAGGGTGAATAGTAATTAATACACTGTAAAAGATAAAGAAGATAAAAGAACATTTTATATAAAAACCCCATTTATTAAAGAACATTGTAATTTTAAACATAAGCAACAACAACAAAATAAACATTCATTCAAAGAATTGAGAAGTGTATGTGTGTTAACGTCTCTCATGCTTAATGTTATTGCCTTAAGGCTCAGTTAGGCGCACGTTGCTGTACCGTATCTGTACTGTATCAATCAGATGTGCGCTTTTTGTTACATGAAAAACAATACAAAAGCTTTCTAAAATGTAATGCACCGTAGTTGCAGCGTACTATTCTGTATAAAATAGAATTTTATACCGTTGTTACGTGACATTTGCAAAACAATGATGGGCGGCTTGTATGTTTCTTGCAATGCGGGTATTTTTGCTCTTTTTTTTGGTACTTTTTTCAGTATAGCTATGGTATTGTGACAAAACAACTTACAGTACACCATTTTTTTAAATATACATAAGTTTAGATGTATAAAATAAACAAATGCAAATACCTACACACACAATGGAAATGTGAAACATATAAACGGCTTTAAATGGTATCAAAACCTTGTCTGGTGTATGCACATTTACAATAAATGTATGCTAAAAATATATGTATATGCTAAAATACAATTTTTTTTATGGTAAATCTATAATATAAATATTATTAAAAATATTAAACTACTGTTTTAATACCATTTAAATCAATTGGTAACTTTTCTGCACAGCGGTCACCATTTAAACATTTTTAATTCCCATCACTGTGTGTATTGTTTTATGTATACTATTGCTTTTTGTTTATGTATGGGAAAAACATATGAAACGTTTTTAAATGTTGTATAAGTGCACCAACGTGTTTACAGTTCGGTGCGATACAATACGGGTACAGCAACGTTTGCCTAACTGGGCCTTAAGTATGCGTGCCGAGGAGGGTGTTAATGAGCACACAAAATTTATTTTCTTTTCAATTTTCGTCTCTGCTATCAATGGCTGTCAAACACAAACAAGATGATACAGCTTATAAAAATTTTGACAAGAGTCAACTTTCAGAGGCTTATTCAAAGAAGAAGGGCAACCCCTTTCAGTTAAGAGATATTCAGAAAGCCACGGACTTGTTGAACCGCTCTCATATATAAAATTTGTAATATAAAAATTTTTGTAAACAAAATTCATATTTAACTTTTCATGAAAGATAAATTTTAAATGGTTTAATATTATTTGATTTCTTCAAACAGGTTTTAATTTTTGTAGAGTAAAGAGTAGTTTACACGATCACATACGATCCTCAATGTTGCCTTTAATAGCGGCTTAAAGTTTAAAAACCAGTTTTTAAGCATAAAATTGCAACATCAGAACAGCCAAAAAAATATCTTCATTAGAGATAATTTTTCATATTAACTATCAGTCGCTGGAATCAACTTCTCTCAATCTTGCAAACTATTAGCAACGCAAATAAATTGCAATATTTACAATTTCAGCGAACGTAATCTGCTCTAAATGTCAATTGTAACTTATTGCTTATCATGTTATTTAAATGTTTTTTTATAAAATTAAATTTATATTCCTACATACATATGTATGTATGTGCTTTCAACTAGTTTTGTTTTACACAGGTGTGATTGCAGACCCATGTGTCTTAGTTAGTGAATGGAGTTGTTAAAATAATTGAAAAAGTGTGAATATAACTTTTCCGATTACGATACTTTAAACTAAAGATATTATATCTTGTTGTATTAGAAGTTCGAAATTTTATAAATAAAAATAGAAATACATAAGTCGTATGTATTTTGAAGAAAATAAAACCTGTCATGATAAGTTGTTATTGTTTTTGGAAAATTTGCAAACAATAATAAGATCAGGGAAGTATTTTTGTCAAAATAAGTACGACTTGTATTACTGCCTAAGCCCCTTTTATAGGCATTTTACACTATCACATAAGTCTTACATATTTTGGGGATAATCTCATGATAAGTTATGCTTGTATTTTAAAAATGTTCAAACACTAATTAAACCAGGGAATTATTTTCGTCAAAATACGTAGAGCTTGTGTGATAGTGTAAAACTGCTTTTAAAATAAATATTTTAATATTAACAGCAGTCTAACTTTTTTTTAAATTTGGCACTTGTACCCTTTTTGCTTTAGAATTCTCTCAGTGTACTTCACTCTATTAATTCAAACTCAACATATACATAGACAATAACGTTGAAGCCAACATTAAAACTTTTCTGCTCTGAAATAATTCGGTAAAAAAGCTTTCGGTTTTAGATTTTAAGACTTTCTAACATTTTTAAGATTTATGCAAGTAGTTGGAGACGTGGAGCCCTACCGTAAGGACTTAAATTATGTATTATAAAATACAAGAAAATACCAAACGGTAAATTTGCTTTTTTTTTTAAATAAAACAGTGAACAAAATTGAGAAAATATGAAAAAAGCAGAAAAAATGGCAGCACATAAAAAGTGGAAAAAATATTACTTTAAATAAAATAAAACAGGTTAATAATATATAAAATAAAAATCAAATTAAAAAGAAACTAAAAAAATGAATAATAAAAAAATGCAAAAGATATTAAAGGAAAATTGTTTGCTTTAAACTGAACAAGGCTAAAAGAAAAAATGTGAATTATTTAATTTTCTGAAGACTTAATATTAAGCCTTTTTTTTTTTGTTAAAATACATATAGATACATAGTATACAAAAACTGACAGCTCGGAAAAAGGTGAAAAAATTATGGTAAAATGAAGGAAAAATAAGAAAGTGAAAAAGAAAAAAAAAATGTGGTAAAAATTCAAGAAAAAAATTCTTAAAACAAATATAATATAATAAAAATGCTAAACAGTTTTATTTTATTTTCAAATTTAAACAAAAATAAAAAGAAAAATTTTCAATTACTATTACAAATGAAACTTTTGTAGAGGATTTATAAAATTTGAGAGAGAAAACGTGTTAATAATAAAAATTTTCATTTTGGTATTTCTTCTAAATTCTTAAAAAATATATATGTATATGTATATATGTATATGTAATAGGAGAAGATTGAGATTTATCCAAAATTTTACAACATTTCATTGGCAAATAACAGGAAGTAACCTTGAAAAAGTGCGTGTGTGCTCAATAATATTAAAATAATAACAACAACAATTATTATTAAACTTAAAATCTTCAATTAAAGAAAAAAAATTGATTTTTTTTGTGTTAATTCCAAACTAAATTTCATTAAAAAAATTCTCCAAAAATTCCTTTATTCTATTTATTTTGGGGGAAAACATTTACTTATTGATGACGCATTCCTTAAGAGTAGGGCAGAAGGTTAAATTACGAACCAAAATTGAAAGAAAAAAACTTGAAAAAGGCAACGTTTTACGTCGAGAGCATACCAAAATATAGCAACAACATTTCTACAATTAAAATACACCACTTGTAAATGTTTCGAAGAGTAAGAAGAAGGAAAAATAAAACATAAATGACAAAACTGGAATAAAGCTTTGAAAACTAGACAAACAACACTAAAAAATCATAAATATTACTCCGAAATTAAATTTGCCACCCACAATTCGTAACTTTTTAAGCAACTCTGCTTTCATATCTCGCCTTCTCGCTCTCTTTTCCACCAAAGACCGTACATAACATAGCTCTCTTTTATTTACTATTATAACATTTTTTTGTTTTCTTTTAAAAACATTTCTGTGAGTGACACTCGTCGTGGTCTTTGTATAGTTTAGCTTAATACACAACAAGGATAATAATGTGGTGGTGTCATCTTTTAACCGTTATGATTTTGTTTGATTTGTATGCGTGCTTTTGTTCTGTTGGACGAAAAATAAAAACGACAACAATAATATTTCACAGAAGCATTTAATAGTAGTAGATAAAAAAGGAACAAAACCTCAAGCGTTTTATGTTGAGAATGAAAAGGAATAGAAAGAAAAGGCAACAAAAAGCAGAAATCTCGAAAAGGAATCGGATTTAAAGAAACACAATTTAAAATACAAACAGTTAGAAAGGAACAGGCCATTATAAAACATGTGCTTAACAGATAAAAGAAATTTACTATAATAAAATAAAACAAGGTAACATTTAGGGACATTTTAGTCTTAAAACTAAAATTTCAAGATTTTCAAAATAAATACTTAATAAAAAGTGAAGAATTAAAAAATAAAAATATTCTATTTTAAATCAAAAACCTAAATTTTAACACAAATTTAACGTTACTTGGCTTCAAATTAAATTTTGGACGAATTTCGTCATAAAAGTGAAATAATTAAAATTAAAATCATCTCTTAAAAAATCAAGACAACTTTATAAAACATTTGAAAACTCTTTAACATCACAGTGATACTTTGAAAAATTGTTTTAAAAAAATAAATAATCCATGGACTCTTTGGGTTTATCAATTTGTTAGATTTTGGAATAAAATTTGTCTAAAGTTTACGATTATGTAATATAAACTATCTGTTTGCGTTACTAGAAGTACAAAAACTTGCCAACAACTTTTAAAAATATCTGTCGGTAGAACGTTCATTGTCATTGAGAACAAAAAAAGTAGATATTTTCGATCAGTTCAACCATTTGGTCCCTAATAGTGTTTTATAAACAACCCGTTTAGAATCCTGGAGACTACTGGTTCATGTGTACACTTTCGGTCTCTGGAATGCTAAGATCTTAAAAAGATCTGGTAATTTTAATCCTTAGAGAAGCTTATCTCATGGTGGTTCTTACCACTGAGCTACAAAACAATGCGTTTAACAACAGCTCTCGTTTGTAAGCGCCAACAACACACACAGGCAGCAATTTTGAGTGAGTAATTCGACTTAGTTATACACTCGCCCCTTGTTTAGGAGCCGGAGCAACCTAACCTCCGCTGCCTAGGAATAGCCAGCAGCATTTGTTGAATAGGAACATAACATAGGGAGATCCGTAAGCAGGCCGAACTTCCCCAACAAGTGGTTGAAAATCAGCGCTTGATACCAACTTATTAAGATATTTCTTCTTGCGATTTTGAGTATAAACCACAACTACTACGTGATCGCCGAAGGAGCCTAAACCAATAGTCAGACCGGTACATTGTCATCGGGGGCCATCCTTCGGCCATCTTTGCAGATACAAGATCTGTCAATCTTGAATTCTGCTGATTCCCAGGTATTGGCTGCACCTAATTTCCCAAGACGACGTAACACCAATAGGTGGAATATTCTTTAAATTTTTTTTTTTTTTAAATTCCCTAAGCTAATCCCCGCGAAGCTGTACGCTTGTCTGCAGGAAAGAAACCAGAGTCTCTGGCGGGAATCGACCCCACAACCCTGGGGCTGATAGACTAGCTCACTACTAGCTAGCCTACCGAGGCACATACCCATGGGGGATTTACCCGGGACAGTAAGATATAAGTGAATAGATATAAAGAAACCTGTCGGCAGACTAAACTTATTCACTTAATCTAAAACTATAACTAAATTATAATTATATGTATGTATATATACAATAAATAAACCATACATTTATAAAATAAATTTATAAACAATACATTTTTGTCTAGCACTGGCTGGACTAAATGTTTAAGTATTAGCTTTAAGAGTTGATAAATATGTAATTGGAAATCGTTTGAGATGAACTCTAGATGTGTCAATAGGACAAATAAATAAAATTAGAATTAAAGAAAGCGCGCCTTAAAGCAGCTTTGATTTCTTTAGTATCTGTAAGATATGTACAAAACAGGAGAAGAACTGTTAAATTGTGTTGTAACAGCTAAGCAGAATAGTAGATGGATAGGCTCCATTTGTAAAGACGTGTTTAAAATGCCAGTCAAAAAAAAAAACTTAAAGAAAGTGGTAGACGACTATTGGTCTTGTTTTATGACGAATACACAAAGATGTCAATCAAATGGATCTCCAAGGAGGTGATAGTATAATCCAGCGGTTAAGGCATAAAGATTGTAAATAAAAAAATTCACCTTTTGGAAAATCCACTTCTTAGTAATGAAACGGTTGGTTTAAAAATTATTTTTTTTAAGCCTTAAATATAATAAAATTAGTAAAATCGGGTAATTTCAAATTTCAAACTTTTACTATCATCCTTCTTCAGATTTTTAGATATTGTCCTTATTTGGGAGGTTTCATGCTCACATTTCCAGTTCAGTTTGCTTTTTGGCAAAGCATGGGTGAGTTCCAAAACGTCAGTTGCCAAGCAACTTGCTTTATTAAAGCTTTCTACAGGGTTTTCAGAGAATTATATTTTTTATTATGAAAGAAGGGTCTATGACAACTATGTGGAAACAAAATATAAGCTCGACACAGCTTCGGTGGCATACCTTTATCCGATGGTCCATATTTTTAATGACTCTGAGACGAAATTGAGGTGCAATGTCGTTCATGTGCCGAATAATCTCAGTCTTTAGCTCTTGAATTGTTTTTGGCTTATTGACGTTAGAGGTACCACGCCCTCTTAAAAACTTATAAATAATTATGGCCTATTGATGGCGCCTGGTAATAAGGAAATTACTGTGATAATTTCAGGAAAATAGTATCAGCAGTTGAGGAGTCTATATACACCTAGACCTCTACTGGACCTGTTGTGCGCTCCTCCCTATTGGCTACCACCACCTATAGGAAGGTGGTTAACGTCCGGCGTTAAGAACCTCATATTTAGTTATATTAAAAGTTCGGAAATTCTTGCTTGAGTTTCTTTACTGTTTCTCTACTCTCCTTCTTGCTTTTACTCTTGGACTGTCCCTCTCACTTCCAAAAAATATTATAAAAATCCCTTTAAAACTTAAAAATGGTAAACCATTGTTTAAAAAGTAACCACGTATTATTTTATTTAGTTAATTATTAAATAATAATTGTTTTTGTTATTATTACACACACTTTTTACAACAACTAGAAATTAACAAGGAAGACACGTTGTCAAAGTCTCCAAAAACAAAAAAAAAAACAGAATCTAACGGTCTTAAAAAAAGAATATATTTTGCTTTTGTAATACAATGTAAATGAAACAAGGAAATGTATCTGTTCTTGCTCTTCCTCCTCGTTTTTTTTTTATTAAAATGAAAGGAAGTTAAAAAAAGAAATGTGAAATAAAAACACAAACCATTTTTTAATAAGTGACTAGAGGATTCTGTGTGTGTTAAGTGAGTGTGTGTTAATTTTTGTGTGTTTAAATTTAATAAGAGAAATATAACGTGTATGATAGAGGAAACATTTTTTTCATATAATTGTCTAAAGTACAAAAATTATAATGTAAAGTTTTTTACATTTCTCTTTGTACTCAATTATTTATGTTCTTATTTTGTAGGTTTTCATGCCTGCATGTTGCATTTTCTTTGTAATCATGCAACATTACACATGCAGACACACATGCATATACTTTTAGATAGAACTGTTTTTTGTTTTCGTTTTTTAAATACATGTCTGTAGGTATTTAACAAGCTTGCACTAAAAAAGAAGGAAGCATGCTACTTTTTCCCATTTTAACTAATACATACTCACAGAGCTATACACACCGACATATTCTCTTATATATACATACATACATATATACACAAATACATATGTATGTACATACATATATTATGCATTTGCTTCAGTTATATGCAAAAACATGAACAAGTTTCCTGTTAAAATAACGAAATACGTAAAAAAAAATTTTGTTTTTCATTTAACAACTCGGCAATTGAAATTAAAATTAAATAAAAAAAAAAAATTATAATAAACCTCAAATTTAAATTAAATAAAGAATAATCAATTAAAAAAAGTATATTTAAAACCTGCAGTATATAAAAAACACCATTAAATAAAAATTGCTTGTGAAAATATTAACAAAAAATTATAATAATCATACATAAAAAAGATAAATAAGAGTAATACGACTTAATGTATTTTAATTATTATAATTTTTATTTAACAAACAAATATAAACAAAATCCTTAATAAATATTAAAATCAGCTTGAACGCAGCTAAAACAACAAAAACATTTTAATGTTTCCTTAATAGTCAAAACAGGTAAGTTTTTACAATATTTAATTCCATATAAAATTAAATATTAAACTAGTACCCATTTAACCGGTTTTAAATACCGTGATCCTTCTTAAAGGTTTCTCTTCTCTTAACTGAACAATTAACAGGTTCCAAGGTAAACCTGCAATTGCTTAAACTTACTTATGAGGTATTCGGATCCCAAATAAAAATTTAGTAATGGCTTTAGACTTTATAACGCATACTTCATTCCTCATTTAAACTTCATACTTTCTTTTATAACTGAAATGATAGCCCAATGGTTTTAGTGTTGAATCCTTCCTTTTACTTTTTTGGATATTTAAGTTGTACAACATGTAGTATGATTATTATTTCGCATTTTAAATATTAATCACACGTCACATATGACAATTTCTACATAATTTGTTATGCAAAGTGCTGTAAAATGACAAAAACATTTCAGTTAACATTAAAAAATATTTAAGTATGACATTTTGAAATAACATATCTGTAGCATGCTCAATTATGATAATAGAAAATAGCTTGACAAAAATATTACAACGGTTAATTCAAAAATATATTTTCATAGTTTTTAGTTTTGTACATTTGGTTGAAAATCAAAATAAATTAAATTAAAAGGGAAAGTTTTCACTGGAGACTAGACTATAATCTTGACTGGAAAATATGTATACTTTTTGTTGTTTTGGGTCCAGTTGGAATTTATTTCCAAAATAAGATCCCTCTCTTTTGTTCTTCTTAATCTCTCCCTATTACAATTCAAGTTTAGGATGCGGGTTTATTTGCTTTAAATTATCAGCTTACGTTATCCCTTAATTTGCTTAAATTATTATGGCCTCATTTCGCTATTGAAGCTCCCTCTTATTGGATTTGCTGGTAATCTCGATGTTAGTATCTTGACTCAACAAGGTTTTATTCCCACCCTCGGATGATTTTTTACTTTTTTTATTTTATCTTAACTAAATATTCTTCTTTAGGATCTCTACAAAGAAATAATTCTCCAAAATTTTCACCAATCAAGGCATTCATCAAATATAAAATAAGTTTTAATTAAAAATTTAATCAATTGAATTAAACGTTTAAGTTAAATAAACGTTTACTTAATTTTATTAATTTTTTTACTGGTACCAAATTTAATATATGTCACAAATTTTTTATTTGAAATCAATTTTTTCTGTGTACTGCTTTACCTTTCCCTTGCGGATGGCCAATTTTAAAGAGTCTGTGTTTCCTGCTAGTTTTACTTTCTTTCATTTTGGTTCTAACCCTATTGTACATGGACTTTATAGCCAGCCCTTACCTGCTCTTTTAATACCGCAATTAAATTTCCAAGCTCCTGAAAAGGATTCTCAGAGAAGGAGAATTGTGTCTAAGTATGCATGGTCGGCGTCGTCAAAAATGTAATGTTTGGTGTTGCAGATGGTGATATTGATAGTCCATATTTACTCCAAAGGGGGCTTGAATGTTATAGTTGTTGCCAGTCACCATGAATTCTATATTACTTCTCCTCTTTTTATTTTGGTAGAGTTAGTCTGGCATTTTTGACCTCCCGATATCATTACAAACTGTCCACTTTAGATACCGTCGTGCCTCGGTTCTGATACTACACCTCTCCCGAGGGTTTACATGTAGGTGGAACTTAGTTTATGGGTGGTATCCGCTACCAAGCTTTTGCAATTTTCTTAGACATGCTTTCCATGTCCACCAAAACTATAATTAGCAGGATCGTTTCTCCTTTATGCTTTCCTGAGGATACCTTGAAGGGGTATTTGACTAGAGACAAGGCTACAGTTTCGATCAACTTCAGTCTGGTTTTTCATTACTCCTTTTTATATTACGTAGGTGAAAATCTTTAGTCAAAAAAAAAAAACAAAAAAACTTCTTTAATATTAAAATCAAATAAAAAATAAATTTTTAGATTCCGTTATTAGTAGTTATAAGAGTTTCAGGCGCCACTACTCTTTTGTTTTTGGCTCCGTTTTACACATAAAAGGTCTCTTCTCTGCTACAGACTCCTTTTTTCTCTCTGCTTTATGTTATTACAGGTTTAAAAAGTTTTAATGTGTGCAATAGTAATTTTACTTAGAAATAACTTTTTCTTAGAGTAATTATGAAATAAAAAGCACTTAAAAGGGAAAATTCAGAAATTGAAATTAAAAGTTGTAAAATATTTTTACAGCAAAATGTATAAAACATTAGAAAATTTCAAATTTTAAGCTTAAATTTTATTTTTAACAAGTAATAAAAACTAAATTTAATTACAAGAAATTAACTAATAAAACAATTTTAAAAGAAAATTATATAAATTTTATTACTCAACTTTAAGCAATTTTTTTTTTATTTAACCCTCTTTTTTCTATTGCTCTTAAAGGAAAAGAAGATAAAAACGCCTGCCTAATAACCAACAATTTTTGTAAATCGCCTTAAAATTACCAAACATTTCTTGAAGTAGTTTTTACTAATGGCCACTTAGGAGAGCATGTAATTAATGGCGATTGCTGAAGAGCGCACAATACAGACGTTTTTTTTTAAGTGTCTCTACAAAATAAAGAGCTTTAAAACTAAATTTTAATCAACATTTTTTCTAGCAAAACTTTAAATTACAAAAAGTAAATTAAATTTTTCGCTTTTGTAAATTTTCAAAGTTTTTTTTGTTTTTACTTTAATCGATAAATCTTTCCATTTATTAAAATTACTTTCTTTTTCAATTCCACATTTCACTTTACATCCTTTGCCATATTTTGACTGAGCAATTATGTTTTTTTATTTCATATTTTGTACGCTTTAACCTCAAATTTATGAAAAATATAAAATGGTTATTTCATTTGTAACATTTAAAGGAAAAATATTGAGGAAATAACTGATTATTGTGGTTGCTTTCAACTAAACTAAAAGCGAAACTTCGACTCCAAAATTTTTCGGCATAAAAAAATTTTCTTATATTTTCCAAAATAAAAATATTTAAAATATCGATATAAAAATTGTAAAGCATAATTTTCTTGCCATATTTAACCATTTAAAAGGTACTGCATTAAAAAAAGGAGTTTAAAGTAAAATAAGGACCAGTCTCATATACATTTAGTATTCATTTTATAGTAGGAGTCGAAGTAGGATTTAAAAAATCTTAGCGGTTGGAGTCAAAGTAAGAACTATTTTTTGCCCTGGTCCAAACTATAGAGAAAAAGGACTTGTCCATAGTCTTGCTTTGAAATAAGACAAGAGTCTCTACTTGAGCTGCTATAATGTTTGACTAGAGTTAGACTTAAGTCTCGCCTTAAGACTAGTCCAAATCCTCGATCCTGTCTAGGCAGGCTGTAATGTGATCTAATGATTGGATTACAATATCGGCAAGAGATTAAATTTCAGTTCAAAATAGAGATTTCATAATAGTTGTTTTAAATTACCTGGTTAGTGCCCGTTTAGATCGTGCAATTTTGTTGATGCGAATCTTACTTTATTGGCGAGAGGGGGGAGTGGAATTAAAAGGGGCACAAAAGCGTGTGTACTCTTTTTGTTTGCTCATTCGTTCTCCCATTGATCACTCATTTGAAGTTAAATGAATTTAAATTCGTTCGCTCGGAAAAAGCTGCTGCGACAAAAGTTGCATAATGTAGCAAGCAAGTTTAAAAAAGAACCAACAAAAGTTGCAGCGACAAAAATTGTTTAATGTTAATGGGCACTAACATTCTCGAATAGGCCCCTGATTAGAAATTAAAAATAGTCTCGACTACTTGTCTAGAGACTTGACTTTACTCCTGACTAGAGACTTGACTATACTTTTGACTAGAGAATCGGTTATACTTTCGACTAGAGATTCGACTATATTTTTAACTAGATACTCGAGTATTTTTTCGACTAGATTTTGGTGAAAGACTGGGAATAAAGAAATGAGAGCCTGTTGTTGTTCGTAGTTTTTAGGTCATTGCCTTAACAGTAATTTAGACTGTAGGGTACAAAACTATCAGCCCTGCTTACGATGGCACTTGAACTTATTTCTGTTTTTTTCGTATTATTTCATTTACTGTACCAATTGGCGTGGGAATATATTATATTCTAAAAAAAATGTATTTAACTTTTCTTCTCTCTGGCTTTTTCTGTTTTTTTTCTCCTAGAGACTCATTATTATAACGGTTATTTGAGTCAACAACGTTTGACTAAATTTGTGTGTGCATTGTACCAAACTAAGGGAATGTTTTCTGTTGATGCTCGTAATTTTTTTTCAAACAGCGAAAACAAAAATGTAAAACTTAAAATAATAGAAAAGTTTTATTTCATTTTTACTGCATGCTGTTAGTTAAATTTCCTCACAGAGTTATGAAAAAAAACAAAATCAAATCAAATGTCTGCATACATAATAATAATATTGCAGAGTGATGGAGCGATTAGGTGGGTGTCAGTAAAAGTTGGAAATTTTTATTTTGATTTTAAAAGGCTTAATCTTGTTATTTATGGAATTTCCGAAAAATTTCATGGATATTTTCGTTTTATAATCGAATGGTTAAGTATGTGGCGTATACGTGATATTTTTTTAAATTTACAATATGGCTTATACGCCTAGTGTGATTCACTTAATGGAAATTTCAACTACATTTAGACCGGGGAAATGCGACGCAAACCAACCAACTATATCTAAATCAGTAAATATATAAACCATCTTTAAACGCACAAAATGGGGCGTTTAAACTACCAATACAGCTCATATGAATTTGACAACATAAACCGTAGTGCTGGGACACTGGTTTACAGCTGCTGAGTTTAAACTACGTATAAATTTAAGTTTAGTTTTACTAAGCTAGCGTTAAAACGTTCACTAATGTATAAGCCATTAAAGGGATAAAAAGAAAATTATCGGTAAAAGAGACAATATTTGCTTTTTAATTTGCCAGCAAATATTAATCTTTCAGATTTGAGTTTATCTTTATCTTTGGCTTAAGTTTAGTTTTCGTTGAAGACGTTGAAAGTTAAAAAGTTTTTGCATTTAAAAATTTTTATTATCTCTAATTGATTTTACCTTAATTGCCCACAAAGAACTCTGCTATTTTTAGAAGGTTTATAAGAATGAATGCTACTACCGTTTCTCTACTATAGTTACACAAACACATGGGAGATTTATAAATGTTCACTATTTATTTACGCCTGGTTTTCTACACATACTAGCAGTTGCACTAGAATTTTTGTCCATAGAGAGTTTTGACGATTATTTGCAAGAGTTGTGATAAATTTTGTTTGAATACGTTGTGGAAAAAACATTAAAATATTTTACCTTGGTAAAAAATTATCTCTATTTGACAGTGTGCATTTTTCAATTGACAGCAAGCATAAGAATGAAATTAAAGCTATACTATGCTCTCGATTCAAAGGTAGCATGAACTAAATATTTTACTGTTATCTGGACTGAAGGCTTTATTTTAGTTTCGACTAGAGATTAAGCTCTACACCGAAAAAAAAAGTATTTAAATGTAATTAATGTGATAATTAAATCAATTGTTTTATTTGTTTTGAAAAAAATAAAATAATTTAAACTTGTAAAATTGTTGTTGGAAATTGACAAATTAAATCAACACATTGTTTCAAACGGCAAAGTTTTTTGAATTAAAAATATCATTTATTGAGACAAAAAATATTCAAAATATTAAATATTTAAAGTTTTTAGGGGAATGTAAGAAAAGATAAACTCACTGTTTATTGTTGGTGTTTTGCTTTGGCTTTGATATTGTTACAAGTAGGACCGAGTGTTTATAATTCTTATTCGCTCTAGGGTTTTATTTGTACAATATTTTTGGCTTTTCTAAAATCTTTGGAAAAGGTTTCCTGATGAGCTGGCCTAAGCAACCAGTGAAATGCGCATAGAAGCTAGCTTTCCCTCAACAATAAATTTCAGTGTATTTATCAAATATGAAAAACTGGGAATTTAGCACGTCATACGAAAATCGTATTAATAATAAATTTTGTATTCCCGAAAATAACTTTGATAATAAACACCATAATCATTTTGGCAATGGAAACAAACTCAACAAATTGTTTGCTTGATTCTTTGAATTTGGTGATTAGAGACAATAAAAAATGTTTTCTTTGTAGGCTCAATGTGGCTCAACTTAAATATTTAATAAAACCCCGACCAAAGTCTCGTCTAGAGTTGAGTCCATAGTCTCCACAAGAGGCTTCAATACAGTCTATTTAAGAAACTGTCAAGAATGACTGTAGTTTTGACATGACACTAATATAGTGATCAAAAGTGACTAGAATATTCTTATTTAAAGTAAACTTTAGTCTTAAGACTAGACTGAAGACCTAACCTTTGTTTCGAGACAATACTGTACTCTTGGGACTAGAGATTAGACCCAAGTCTCGAGACCTTGGCCTACTACATGATATCAATCTACCACTAAAGCCCTATAAAAAAGTCTATAGACTAGTCTTAAAAAATATACCTTGGTTTTGGAAAAAATCTTAACTATACTCTCGAGACTAAAATAGAGTCTCTAGGCTTGAGACTACCCTTGAGGTAAGACTAAAAACTTCACTCATAAAATTATTACAGTAACTGATTGTGGGTGAATAAATTTGTTTTCCGTACTGTTAAAATTGAATAAAAATATATTTACTTTACGAATAACTTTATTTTTTTCATTTTTATTTGCTATTCGAAAAACAAGCTGCCAAAAAATAATGTGTTGCCGTACTAGTTTGATTTTTTGTCGGTTAAAATATATTTTTTTATGTAATAACTATTAAATTTTACGGAAAATGCTGCTTAATAAATAAAAAATTTAAAAATTAATGTAAAATTCATTTATTTTAAATTAAATGTATATGATCCGTATTTTAAATGAATTTTAAGTTGCTATATAATATATAGACTGCATAAATTGGAACGTTAATTCGACAGAAGACTAGAGTCTCGACTAGAGATTGAATGTTTATCTATTATAAATACGAGCCCACAGTCTCGACTAAAGTCATGACTGCAATATCAACTAAAATCCAAAGACAGATTTTCTATAGCAGAGATTAAACTTTAGTTCACACCCTTTTGAAAATGTAGCTTAGTGCTAAGCAGTTTTACAAACCTACTTACAAGAGGTATTAATTTTATATGGCGAATTCCCACTTGGAAGCACTACTTTTTTTTCTCTGCTAAATAAAAATTTGATAGCTGGTTGCGTTATAAAAAAATGTAATTTCTATGTTCGGTAATATTTCTGGAACGATCGAAAACACTATTTAAAATTATTGCAATACAACCTGCTTCCATGTAAGGGAATAATAGAAGCACTAAGAACATTGTTTGTGAATTTTTTCTTTAAAATAATGATTTTAATTATTCACTTACAACCTGCTTACTAATGAGGGATAGTGCGAAGTTATGCAATCATTACATTCTCTGCTGCTTCTTATTAGTTTTCGTGCTTCTAGAAAACTACAAATTTTTAACTGGGCACAAAAGTCACTTAATATTTTTTATAAAAATCTCTCATTTTTTCCAAACATGTTTATAATTTCCAAGATAAACACTAGTCAAAGAGCCACAAAACTTTAGCAATGTAACAAATATAACTCTAACTCAAATTACACTGTCTCCAAACTAAAGTGCTTGAATCAGACCGTTTTCTACATTTCTTTTTACTATTTAGAACGGTTTGTAATTGTTGTTGTTTTAAAACTCATAATACTTTTGTAAAGTCCTGTTTTGTACAATTGTTAAATAAGTTTTTTTTAACCAACAAACTTTTTATAATTTTTTCCAACTCCTTCTTCTCCTCCTCTTCTTCTGTCTTAAGAGAAACTTCAAGCTACTACTTAAAACTTTAGACATTTAATGCTGGTGTCATATAAATTAAACTAACGTAGAGAAACAATAACGACCTATAACAACACATTTTATTTATTGACAAGAAAACAAAAACGCACATACACACTCGTACAAATTACAAACTGTACGCATATACTCTCACATAATTATATTTAAGTTAGAAAACATAGACATAGACTTTTTTCTTTTATTGTTAAATAATAGAGAAACAACAACAAAAACAACCAAAATAATAACAACAGCGTAATGTAACATAATTTAAAGACACACCTATTTTGTACACCATATAATTTTTATATACAAAAAATCAAATTTTTTTCCTTTTTTATACTCCTTTTTGGATGGAGAATACAGGCAGCCAGCCAACCAACCAGCCAGCCAGCCAGCCATCAAAGCAAATAAACTTTGAATATACAAAGTAATAGATGAAGAAATAAAAAAACGCTTTTTTAATAAAAGAAATAAAAGCAGTAGGAGCAAAAAAAGAAAAAAAAACGACAAAGTTTGATATAAAAACTAATGACATATCACGGTAACTTAAATACAATATGGCATGATGACTCTATACAAATCACCGTAAAAGGAATGACATATAAACACAAACACACGCATAGAGGGACCACAACAGAAAATCTTTCTAAATTCAATATAATAAGAACAAAAGAAACAAGCAGAAGAAAACTTACCTAGACGTAATTGTTTAAAAAAAAACTAAAAAGAAATGGATCAATTTTAAGCACTATGGGTTTAAAAGATACAATTTTTTTTATGAATATTTATTAAAACCATTGGTATATTTTTCTATACAAATACGTTTGCTCTCATAGAGAGAAAGAGCATATTTGCTTTTATTTTTGAAAAAAATATTGACTTTCTTAGAGTTGGCACATATTTTCACGATACAAATACAGAAGGTAGTTCCACTCTCTCAAGGCCCATCTATCCGGTCTGCTTACTTGTACAAAAACAAAAAACGATTCTTTTTAGTTGTCAAAAATGTACTACCACATATACAAGCAAAAGGAAAAAACTTGTATGTGTGGCATACCATAAACGTATACATGCACATGTAAGCAAAATGTAAACATCTTTTGACAACTAAAAAGAACATAAACAATGATCATCAGGCTTCTTGCGCAGACCTTTTCGCCATATTAACGTTCTGACGTTTATGGGAATTATCAAAATTTGTGCTACCATATCTTGTTATATTTTGTTTAATTTATTTTTTGAAGTTTTTAAAAAATTGGATATTAATTCACAAAAGATAAAAGAAAATTTATATTAAAAAACTTTTAATATTTCTGTGAATAAATAAAAAAAAACCTAAAAAATAGATATTTTGATAAGATTAACAAACTGCAGTTTCAAGAAATATGGATTTAAAAATATCAGCCGCCGATTAATAAATGCATTAAAAAAAATTGTGAAGCCCTAAACTTCGCAAGTGCAGCTACATAACTTTTGTCCGTTTTGATGCTAAAAAGTTTTTGCTAATGTGTGTAACACATAAAAATATTGGCTCTAGACCAGTTGCGTGTAGCTCATATTCACAATCAGCGAGCTATTACAAGAGAGCTTTTGTGCTTTTACACCAACGAGAGCACTACAGCCTATCGGATCGGGGAGCTTTAAAAGCTATTTACCGCAAATGCAAATATCAAAGTTTGTGTGTTTGGACGTAATTGCTCTAGAGTCTAGACCCATAATCACTTTCCGAATCGATCTAACGAAGTCCGGCTGGCTATCTGTCCACGTTAACTTTGTGCGAAAAACTCTGACGCACAAAGTACAAAATTTTAGTGATATTTTTTTTGTTCAATAGGTACATAAATTTTAACTGACACAAGCCTTAAAAATAATGGAAAACGGTTTATAATTTCAATATAAATCATCCTACCAAATTTTATTCGAATCGGAGCTTATTTGATTAAACCACTATCGAAATTACAAAGCTTTTAAGTCTATAGCTTCCTTATTAATGTATTGATATATATATAATGGTAGTTTGGACATGAGAACTTTTGTAAAAGCTAAAATATCATGACAAAGAGTTATGCTGGTAGGTTTTGAATTAACCATAGGTTTCTATAAAATCCCGCTTCATAAACCAACTTTTTGACGAAAAAATCGCATATAGATGGCACAAAGAACTCTTCACCCGTATCGTGGTTAGCGAATTATAAATACGCCTCTGACATTTTGGTAATGAATTAAAGAGAACGTGAACTTATTTATATTGCCAAACACGCAAACCACGATAAGGGTGCTTATTTGAATCATACATAATTTTGTTTCGTTAGGTCCATGGTTGCCCAATAGGATATACCCTCGAACCTTTGTGTGCCACTTGTAAACTTGTTTAAAATATATTGAGTAATAATTTAACACAAACTAAAATCTGAATAAGATATGAATAATTTGTAATACAACTAATAATTTCCAAAAGAAATTTGTTTTATTTTTTTATATGTGGCAATGCGTTTTTTAATGTTTACAAAAAAAAACTAACTTCAAATAATTCCGATAAACTTCAAAAAAAATATTGTGAGAGAGAAGTGGAACTACCTTGTGTATTTGTATCATGTATATTTCTACTGAAAAATTTTTACTTTCTTATAGGAAGCACATATTCCTGTTGAAAAATATGTCCACCATTGAAGAAAGCTGATTTTTCTATTGAAAAATTTATGCTTCCGAAGATAGCAAAATTTTGTATTGAAAAATAGTTTCTTTTTTATAGAGATCACATTGTTATATTAAAAAATTTTTGGGAATGTAAAAACAGCACATTTTTCTCTTAAACAACATTCCAGTGTTGCCAATGAAGAATTCGGAAATTAAACATGACAGTGTCCCAAATTACATATTTGAAGCAATATTACAAACACTAATCGAAAAAAGTATGTAGCTTTGATAGAATAAATTCGCCTTGCATTTTCTTATTAACACTTCTTGTTTGTAATGATATGGCTACGTTTACAATTTTTTATACGTTTGTAATGGAAAGTAAAAAAAAAAATAAAAAGTCAGGGCTTAAAACACATTCACTTTGATGGAAACTGAAAAAAGAACAAAAGCAATCTTCGAAGAAAAAAACTTGAATGTCAGTTATAGGAGAATTATACACAGACTACAAATGGAACTAATTATGCAATATTCCAAATATTTAAGAGAGAGCAGACACGTAAAGAAGTTTTTAAAGTACCTAAATATCGTTTCTAAAAATAAGAAAATCCAAAATCTAAAAATAATTTCTTGATTTAAACTTATTTTGTTCGCATATAGTAAAAGTTTCTTAAATAAAGAAACATTTTGCTTAAACCAAGCCACACATATATTAAGAATAAGTATTTTTTGGCTTAGAAGAGAATCAT
The DNA here is from genome assembly GCA_949318255.1 of Pollenia labialis. Taxonomy (NCBI): domain Eukaryota; kingdom Metazoa; phylum Arthropoda; class Insecta; order Diptera; family Polleniidae; genus Pollenia; species Pollenia labialis. Next base: position 6,101,105 of record OX439140.1, read on the forward strand.
GCAAAATTTTTTTGGTTCAAGCCATGGTGAAATGAGCAGGTGGAATCGCTACGGCAACAAAGACAATATTACAATAAAAATGGTAATTAGGTCCCAGCTTATGTCAAAAAATATTTAAGATAAAAATCAAAGCGTGCCGCTGAACGTGATAAAATAATTCTATTTTAAGCCAATTTATTTTTAATTATGGTCAATATTTCGCTTATTTTAATTTAAAATTTTCAAACACATAAACAAATCTTTGACAACAACAACAATGAAAGAGCAAAAAATCGTCATTTGGCGTAGTGCTTCCACCTGTATTATTTTTTAGCAAATAATTCTTTCCGTATATACAATACAAAAAAAAACGAAATCTTAAAGAGAACGCTTTTTACACCCGATCCACAAAAGTGGAGAGGGTACTATGCGATTGTTCTGATGTTTGTAAAATATTGGACCTAGAGCCACTCTAAATATACCGATCGACTCAGATGCGCAAAGTAAAGATCGCAATTCTTGCTATCAAATGATAAAAGTTGGCATATGAGTTATAATTGCCACAATCAACAAGCTTAATGGAAATGGTGAGAATCGGTCCTTAATATCACATAGCCCCCATACAAGCTTCCTTCCAGTATAGAGTCTTTGTGCCCTTAAACCATCCTATATTGTTGGTATTTAGATTAAATTTGGTCCAAACTCATTTTATTGATATCCTAATAATCTTAGCAAATTTTATTAAGATCGGACCATATTTTTCATATTGGAATTTCACGGAAAAATGTTTCATATAAGAATTTCACGGAAAAATGCTTTTGACAAAGATTTTTCTTGAACAAAACTTTTTGTTTTGATTTGGTAAAGTTAAATGTTAAAAAACCCTTTTCATAACAACTTTCCCTGTAGAAAAGGCCTTTATTTAATAGAGTTCCTTTTTTCTCTAAACGACATACTTTTCTTAATGCTACTATAGAAAACTATCATATGAGTTAAAGTTTAATATACCTTTCAACCATAATTTTTTCTTTTTAAGTGGCTATTTCAACCCATTGTGTCTACCTATTGTGTCTGTCTATCAATAAACATATATATATTTATGAATGTATTTGACATTTAAAAAGAACAGAAGAATATCAGGGGGGTTCCACAGCACGTGTATACGCACTCAGTTTTCGGTAGACATCATATAGCACAGTCAAAAATCGAAGAAACAATATTAAACTAAAAGCAACAACCAGAACAGTGGGAAACTTTGATAAAAGAAACGGTTGCAAAAAAAAAAAATCCAAATATATCAAATTATTTATAAAATAAAAACTTTTTACTCTTTCCTTTTATCCTTTTTAAGACATGAACATTGAATCCAACCAATAAACTTTTATAAATATTCATATTTATATTAAATCGAAATATGTATGTACAACTTATATGAATAAATATGTTTTTTTATAAATAAATCACAAAATGTATAGTGAAATAAATATGCATGCATGTACATACAATGCACAGACATATTGCCATGAATATGAAAACTATCATTGAAAATAGCTGCTGTTTGCTCCTGAGAGTTTTAATACTTATTTTTCTCAATGCACAATACACTGACAAGTAAAACTGCATTGTCTAAGAAATATATTGAATAAAAAATATATTGAACAAAAAAAAAATAAAAAAGTTAGCGATTATAATCCCATTCTTTACATATCATGCTCAGCGTTGCCACAACAAAAAAATTTAACCAAAAAAGTAAACATGAAGTAACCAAAATTATTTTGTATCAAATGTACATTCTATTTTATTCGCACTTCAGTTGAAAAATATGTCTAAAGAAAGAATTGTGGGCCGACTTTTATAAATTTTAACAGTATATTATCGATGGTCTGGAAAGAACAGAAGGCTATATATTTTTTTCGAAATTTTTAGTGAACGTGTACCTTCTTTACAAAGTTAACACTTATTTTCGTCAATTTTAAAAATTTTATGAGCTAGAACTTTCAACATTTTTATGTAAAGAGCTCTTGTGAGTAAAACTTTTTAAGTCTTGCTGTGTTATCATGGTATCAAAGTGCAAAATTTAACTAAAGTAATGGCGTTTTATTTTCTGAGTAATATTCTGCATTTATTTTGCCTTTTACATTTATTTATGTTCTTTTCTGAAAAATATGTTCTGTTTTAAAAGTGCAACGTGTTCTTTTCTGAAGATGTAAAAAGATGTAAAAAGAAAAAATGCGTGTAGCACTAGATTAACAGCAGGTTTTGTTATTATATCAGCAAAAATAAATTATTTTTTTACTTCGTTTCTTGTATTTTTTTTACTTAGAAATTAGCGGTATGAAAGGCTCCAAATTTTTAACGATAATTGTTCTTTATTTTTTTATGCCGAAACTGGTGCTCTTTTGTAAACGTAAAATATTCAACACTTCTTAAAAATCAGGTTAACATTTAAAAATGTTGCCAGATCCTATGTAACACTTTTGTTTAGAAAAAACCCCCATAAGTGGTAGATCTTACCCAACAAACACGGAGGTTTGATTTCAAATTAAAAATGTTTTGATATCAAACGTTTTCTCAAACGACAAACGTTTGATAATGATTTGAAAATCATTGCATTCTCAACAAAAAGGGGAAATTATTTTCAAATTGAAAAATGCCTTTATTTTCAACTTGCTTTCAAATGTAAATCACAAATGTTTTTCAAATGTGAATTATTATACAATGTGGAACATAAATAAAAAAATTTAATTTTTTTTTTTTATGAATTCGCTATTTATTTAAATAAACTGTAAGATAAATATTTGGCACTATAGCAAAGAGATGAATTAATGTTCTATGCGTCCTCTTATTCTGGGAAAGTCGAAATACTTGGCTCACTTTTATTTTGAGGATTGTAGCACCGCGATCATAAAACAAATTTATTATTTCTTCAATTTCTCGTTTTATTTTTCTAATCGCCATTTTAAATGTTTACATTTATTTTTCGCTTTAGTATTGCCAAGTTTAGTTTTGGATTGAATTTAACATTTGATACTGATTTCACGTCAAATTGATAAAACATTTGATGTCAAATGTTTATTTTTAAATCATTATCAATTTGAATTTGAATTTAAATGATAAAATCAAACAATTGAAAAACGTTTAAAAATTGTGTTTGATGTCAAATGATGTATATTTATATGTAAATGCTTTTTGCCCGGTGGAATAGAATCCTATTAAAAGGGATGAGATCGGAAGAGCCTTTGACCTTATCGCTAATCTAGAAAAGAGCTTCAGTTAGACCTATGAATAATAAAAGATAGCAGATAATGGCCATCTACACTTCAAAGTATAAACCTTATATGGTTAAGTTGATAGTATGTGAAAGTTTAGGCTTTTTTTAAGTAGATGACAAAAGTATTGGTATTGGTTGCACAAATACTACACACACTTTTTTAGAGTCAACAAAGCAGAGTGGGAAATTCTTGTTCCAAAACAAAAAATTGATTATTTTTGTATACATTGGAAAAAAAGTAACCAATTTTGGTTAAAAGTAACCAAAACGGCAACGCTGATATTGCTTACTTTTTTCCCTTCCTCTCTTCCCATTTCTCTTCCAAGATACTTTATAAACTTGCTATGATTTTGCTTTCTTATGAATCCTGAAAAAAGTTTGAAAATTATTTTATAGCGCTAAAGTAAAGGAAGCTTAAGCTTTTAAAAGAAAACTAGAGAGAGAGAGAGAGAGAGAGAGAGAGATGGAGTGCTGCAAAAGGAGGGCCCTGTATCGGAAGTATATATTTTAAGTAGTAGATTAGTACATTATTGAGCATGTGCTTTATTGTAAAGTAGGAAGATAGATGGATTTGGTTAGATATCATTTTGTTTTTTCCTTTACAACTGCTTTCTTTTGCTATCAGCACAAAGGGGGAAACAATCAAGAAATATTAGTAAACTATTTATGGTTAAATGGAAAACTATTCTAAAAGTAAACACACTTCAATATCTTTGTTCATGTATTTATATCTTTGTAAAAAAATTAAAATACACTCAAAGAGATTTTATCAGCTGAAAGATAAAATTGGCAAAGGCGCCGTATTCTTTATAAATAGAGAAAATATTACTTATACGTAACATGTTACAAATATTTTGTATATTTTTTTGAAAGAAAAAATATTTTTAAAAATTTATATAGATTTTTTTAAAGTGAAAAATTAAAAAAAAAACAATTTTTTACTGAGAAAGACCAAGAAATTAATTTTATAGACCAAGAAATTAATATTCGCTAGTCATGTTACTTTCTAGACAAGTTTCTTGTACATTTTCTTTAAAGCAAAATTTGGGCCAACAAAGTTTTTCTCTATTTTAGATTTTTCTCAAAATGTTCTTATACACATAAGTAACGGTCTTAAAGTTTAATCCCTGGCCATATTTATTCTTAAATAAATTTCATACTAATCGGCCCAAAAACAAACTTCAACCAAATTTTGCTCTCTTTCATCTTCTAGCAACAACAGTTCACTGACAGTTTGTTGTGCATTATTCAAAAAATAACTGACAGATAATTTAAAGCCATTTGACAGATTCTTTCTATGGTTGCATGTATCACTATGAAATAGTGCGTGAGTGTGTAAGAAAGAGTATGAGTGTTTGACTATAATTTAAACAGTCAGTATTTTAGGCAGTCGTTTTGCTATTACAAACATGTTTGTTAATTTGACAAAGGATTTTCCTCTTTTTTTCTACTTTTATGAACAGTATACACCAACAATAACAAAAATGCCAGAATTTTTTCTGTATTCTTTTTTTACTTTTTGGGTTTTAGATCGAAAATATTTTGTACGACTTTTGCTCTGTTTGTAAATAATAAAAAATAAACAAAAAAAAAGTTATTAAAACACATGTTTATTTTCCATTTATTTCTTAAAATATTATTTTCAGTTTTTGTTTCGTTCAAATACAATTTTCCCTGATTTTTTATTATTTTTTTTGATAGAAGAGAAATCCAAGCGCTACAATAAAAATGTAATCCCAATTGGAATTGTTTTCAAATTTTAAATACGATAGAAAAAAAATTTTAGTTCTTTTTGTTCATTTATTTTTCTATACAATACTTTTCTCTCCTATTTTCTTTTCTGAACCAACCAACCAACCAACCAACCTTTTCTACTGGGGTTTATCTTGGCTCGGCTCGATATTTTCCTCTTATTTCTCAAAACGTATTTAAAAATGTACTATATTCATTTTGTGTTTCATTAAAAAAAAAAATATGAAATACAATTATTTGTACCTCTAGTACGAAAGAGTACACTAAAGGAAATTAAATGTTTATTTTTATGTTTTCCCTTGATTGATACTAACGAAAAGTCTCTAATGTAAATGCCAACATTTGTTAGTAGCATATTAAAAACTTTTTAACAGTGAGTAAGGAAAATTTTAATAATCCAAATATTGTTCTCTAAGAACCAAAAAATTTCTTTTAAAAACAATAATTTTTCGATTGAAAAAAACCTGTTTTTTTTTAAATGAAATTGTTTATTAGAACCCTTCTTTTCTTTTTAAGAAAAAATTTTGTTTCTACCTTCTATAGGAAGGACATTTTATTCTTCTTAAGACTTTTTTATTCCAAAGATAATATTTCTTCTCTAAATTTTCAATAGAACATATTCTGTTTTAGTGAAAAGAAATAAATATTTTCATAGATTTTTTTTCCTAAAGGAAAATAATGTTTCTCTTTAAAAGGATTTTTTTTACTTTCAAAAAAAGAAACTTTTCAATAGAAAAATTCTTTTTATTTTTCTAACAAATACAAAATTGCATAACAATTTTCTAAAGAAGGCCGTTGAGAAATAAAATATATTTTATTTTCAAAGAATTTTTTCTTCTGCTCTCACACATAGATACTCTTACTCTCTCAACAGAATAAATATTTTTATAAAAAATTGTCTTTATAAGAGACAAGGTTTTCTTCTATAGGAGTGCCACTATCGGTAACAAAATTGTTTCTATTTAAAGAAGGTTTTTTTCCCTAAGACACATTTTGCTCTTTAACGTTAAATTTTTTAAGAATTATTATCTCTCTTCAAAAAAAAAAGATTTTCTTTCTATACAAAAATGTTCTTTCCTAGACGGTTACTTTTTCGTTATTGAGAGTCCTTTTGTTGCTATGAAATATAAAATTATACTTTATATAGAAAATGTTTCTCAAAAAATCAAAGCTTTTAGTCAAAACTATTATGTCTCTATTTCCTGTAGTTTCCTCTAGTTCCTGTAAAAAAAACTATCTTTTAGGAGAGAAAGGAAAAGATAATGCCTTTTTTCCTGTCACTCTTAAAACTCAAGACTTGACGGCTAAAGCTTGAGGAGTGTGAACCGGCACTAAGACAAAAAAAGAATTTTCTGCTATGGAAAAATACTGTTTTTTTGAAATAAAAAAGAAAATTTATTCTCAAACTAAGAAGCAAAATTCTGTTTAAAAAAAGGGCAGATTTTGATGATTTTTTTTTATATCGTCCTGAAACTTTTGTTCTTTTTAAGCTATGAGAGATTTTTTTGTGAGCAAAACTTACAATTTAGATTTTAACTGAGTAGTTGTGATAAAACAATAAACACACCATAAAAAGTCCATTGTAAAATATTACAGCCATACCTAAACAAGAGCGGAAAGCGTTTTCTAGCTGTCAAAAATTCTCATGCCCAAACAATTTGTATGAAGCACCCCTAAATAGCGCGGCGTCAATGCTTTACAATTGGAAATTCCGATTTTAACAGCGCGTTTAATAGTGAAGTTGGCCGCTTTTAATAATAAATAAAGACAATTTAGCTATTTTTTTGTCAATCTAGCGGGTTTTTCTCTTCTTTTTTATTTCTATTATGTGGGTTTTATTAAACAAGAAAGTTAACACTACTGTTTGTGCCACAACGTTGACGCTCTCGTTTAGGTATGGCATATCAGCGTAAAAGCTAAGCGGAAGAAAACGTTCCGCCTTCCGCTCTTGTTTAGGTACGGCTGTTAGAATATTATGACTATATGACTTTTCTCTGCATTTAAATATATAGAAAACGACTAGAACTGAAAGAGAGAGAGAGTGAGAGAGAGAGAAGAAAACACCTAAATCTATGATTGTGTTTGTACGAAATTTTGAAACTTAAGTGCTTTTATATTCGTTTGATAAAGTTTTCAGATTTACAGGTTTACTAGCATGGTAAAAGAGAAAAATATCCTAACTCAGCTATCAAAGGAACCTTACTCTTTGATTTTTTTTTTGGTATGAAATTGGTTGGCCTGTTGTTGTAAGAAACTTCACACGTACGGAATTTTGAGAAACAATTTTTTTTTTGTTTTTGATAGACTTTCCCTTCTTGTCAATCATCTACGGTTCATGTACGATTTTTATTTTTTTATTTTTTATAATCAAAAGTAAATTGTATCGAAAACAGAAATGGCAAGTAAATACATTTCCATTTGTAGTATCTAAAGTGCAATTGACTCTCTCGTCCATTTCACGGTGAATTGTTTTCGTTTAGTTTCATTTCGTTTGGTTAAGTTTTATTTCTGTATCCAAACTAGTTTGATTTATCCTAACTAGTGAATGTTGTTATTGAGAAATTAAAATAGGAAAAGGGATGAGTATGTATGAGTATGGTCATGTATGCATTTCTGTTTGTTCGTGTGTCAGTTGAATTAAGTTTGGTTTAGTTTAGTTTGATAACACGTTTTTGATTTGAATTTGTTTGTAATAGTTTTGTGTCAAATAAAATTTATTGATTCGTTGAATAAACTGTTCTATAAATAAAGAAGGGTTATTGGAGTTAGTTAGTGTTCTTAAAATGTTGTTGCTGTTGGTGCGTTTTCTTCTCTTTGTATAATGATTTAATATTCATAATAATAAAAAGAAGAAGAAAAAACTATTATACATAAATGACTTCTTCCAAAATACGATTAAATTACAAAGTATTAAAATTACTTCGGTAAAGGTTTTTTGTTTCTACTCTCTTTTGTTTTTTAATACTTTTATAGATTTTTTTTGTTCCTTTTTTGGATTTCGTAGCATGTTATTGTCTGTTTTTTTATAATAAATTTATTTTTTTTAATAAATAAATAATTCAATCATTATTATCAATTTTAATACACTTTTTATGACTTTTTTGTTATTGTTTGCTGGGTTTATAAAGAGTTTTGAATGACGGAAAAGGGGTTTAAGATATTTTTTTTAACAGGGGAGGTTTCAAGAGGTTATTTTTTGATAAAGAAAGGGAAAATAAAAAAGGGGTTTGGATTTTATAATAAAAAAATTTTAATTGGAATACTTATAAACATTAAAAAGTCTTTAAAAGGGTTTCAGATAAATAATAAAGCCTTATTTAGTTGAGAGTAAACATCACTGTTACCGTACAGTAAAAAAGTAAGAAAAATCAATTTTGCACCAATTAAGACGTTACGGTTAAGTTACAACTTACTGCTAACTATAATCGTTCTAATTGCTTTGCGAGTACATACAACAAAATAAAGTAGCTGATTTGCAACATAACTGTAAGCTAACTAACGCTTAAGGCTTCTTAATAGAACTTAAAGAGTTTTCTATTTAATTTATGGCTACATTTATTTGGCCATAACTAAGAAATTTCTAAATTTTCAAAAAGAAAAAATCTTGGTGCTTAAGTGTGGGTTCGCACTATAAAGGTTTTCTTTTAGGAAGTTTGAGTTTATTAGTGAGAGGGGAAGAGAGAAAGCAATTATTTTCTCTTCTCTCACAAATAATTTCCAACTTTCTGAAAGGAAACTTTCAGAGTGTAAGCCCAGACTAAGGAAAATTTTTAAATAATTGATTTCAATTTTAAATTATGGCAAAATTTAAAAAACTAAAACAAATTTAAAATTTTCCAAAAACAAAAACTTAGAAAAAAATGCAAAAAAAATTGTCCCAATAAAATTATTTTTTAAAATTAGAGAAGTTAAGAATAAAATTTTGAAAAAAAATTATATAAAATAAAAAATTCCTAAAAAGGGAAATTCTTCTTTCAAATAAATTTCCCAAAAAGGGAAGTTTTCTTTTTAGGAAAACCTTAAAAATTTTAAATAAAACCATAGTATAATAATTACCAGGTATGTTCATTAGGGAGAGTTTTCTTTATTTACCCATGTAATGTCAAAATAATTTATTTGATTTTTGACGCTTGTTTTAATTTTTTTTCTTTTGTTTGACGGTATATGGGTTTTGAAATTGAAAACAAAATTTCTAATGACTATGCCGTGTACTTATTCTACCATGAATAAAACTAATAAATTTGTGGCAGAATTAAAAAAAAAATAAAATTATTTTTAAACTAGCTAAATATATAAAAAATATAACTAAATATAATATTCCTTAAAAAAAACTTCAAAAAAAAAAAATTTTAAATTTTAAAATAGAAATTTATAATAAAATAATTGATAAAAAATCTAAGAAAATTGAATTATTTTTGAATTAAAATTACATTAAATAATTATTTCCCAAAAAGGGAATTTTTTTTAAGATAATTTGATAAATTAAAATAACATTAATATATTTATGGCAAAATTCAATCAAAATGCCATAATAAGAATATTTCCCAAAAAGGACAATATTTTTTTTTAAGAAAAGTTTTATAATTTAAATATAATAAAAACACTTAGTGCCTATTTCACCAATTTTATGTAAATATCAATTTTTGTTTTTTATGTTAAAACAAAAACAAAATTATATGAAAATCTATATTAAAATATGAATTGATATTTAAATAAAGTTGGTGAAATTGGCTTTTAGAATTTAAAAACATTTCCACAAAAATTATTTTTGTTTTCTTAATATATTATTAACATATTTAAAAAGAAACTAAGAAAATGGAATAAGTTTTGAATTAAAAAAAATTCAAAAAGGGAAATTTTCTTTTTTTTTTGGAAAATATTTAAAAATTTGGATATAAATAAAAAATGTGTGCCAAAAATAAGTAAACTAAGTAATAATTTAATAAAAATGCTATTATAAAATTTTTTTTTGTTTCTAGAAAAATTTGCTCAAAAAATGATTATTAAATCTGGGGCATTTTGACAAAACATCTTAAATCGAGATAAGACAGCAAAAAAGTTTTAAAAAAAAACGGTGTAAAAATCATTTAAATCAAAAAAAAAAAAATAAACCAAATTAAAGAAAAATTCGTTTATAATATAAAGTTTTAAAAATGTAAACGAAAGTGTTTTTTAAATAAAAATGTCTATGGTTAAGAAAACTTTTTGCAACTTTTTAAATTTGACTTCAGAAGTTTTGTCAAAAAGCCACAGAAATATAACAAACGTTTTTTAAGGACTATTTTAGAAGAAAATACTAAAATTAAAAATGATCTAAAAAGGAAAATTTTTATTTCTTAAAGAAAATTTTAGAAATTTGATTATAATTTTAATATAATTTTTTTTAATAAATTTTTTAAAAATCTTTACAAAATTTATACAATGAAAAAAAATATTTATTTCGTTACTTAAAATCCTTTACAAAAAAGTATTTAAAGTATTTTCTTCTGCACGTCCTAATTCATAGTTGTTATATTTTAGATTTATGGAATCTTTTGTTTTTGCTATTTTAATGTTTAAAAAATATAACCATAAAGCGATTGTTATTTATGTCATTTATGTCCATAAAATATTTAAAAGAAAGGAAAAAGGACGATACGTATATAATATATATAACAATGGGTTATAAAACTATAAGAAAAAAATTGTTGAAAACAAAATATAAACGTTTTACACCTCAAACGGAAGTTAAACATATTTATGCCACTCAACATTTTATTTGCAAAACAAACGCCGTTAGTCAGTTTCCTTTCCTTTGAGAAGGATGTTTTGTGTGTGTGTGTCTAAAAAAAGTGTGTTGGTGTACAAATAATTGCTTCAGTTCTTTCTTTTTTTCCGCAAAACGTAACTTAAAGTATTACGCCAATATAAATTTTAATTATTCAAATTAGCTGTTATTTTTTATTTTTTTTCTGCTATTTTACTATTTCCTCTTCAATGTTTTTTTTATATATCACAACTGACATGTTACAATAAATCACTGTCTTGGCCACAAAGAGCTATAAATTTTCCTCTATTTAAGAATTTTTTTAGTCCCCTTTTGCTTTTGAACTCTTTCTTTGGCTTTTATATATTCACTGTTAGTTCAAGTGGTTAGTGAGGTTAAGTTAAGTTTGTTATTTTGCATTCAACACCAAGAAATATTCATCTGAAATACCATAAAGTATATATTCTAAATCCTTAAGCTATTCAAAGTCGAGGAAAATATCCGATGTAAAAATTCCAAAATTTAAACCATTTGTTGTCAAAATTTAATTATTTAAATTTCAAGTTCAATTTAATAATGGATGTTTTAATGACTTTTAACCCAACTCGTTGTCATTTTGTTAGCATTTGATCTCATTTTAAGAACAGACTGTTAACATATTTACACCGTAATCATCTCTTTTACATGTTGCTTTTATTTTGATAACACACCGTTAGTATATTGACAATATTTAGTAGTCATTTCAACAACACATTGTTCTCAGTCTGGTAATTTTTATTTTTAAATTGACTAAATATTCTAAATTATTGTATATTTTTACATACCTTTTAAAGAATGATTATTACCTTCACAGTTTATGATTATAAGGATTTTTTTTTAGTTCCTTATCGTTTTCACATCGGCATTTATATTTTATACAAAAAGATAATCTTTGTCGAATTCTAAAACATTTAACAAAATGATTTACCAATGAGTGAATTTGACTACATAAGTATGTACGCAATTAAGATTGACAACCGTGCTTTATCTATTTGACAACAGAGTGTTTTCAATTTGACAACAATAGTATTTTTTACGTCTTCTACTGACAGCGTTTTGTTCAAAATTTGACAACAGATGTTGTCGCTTTTGTTTTAGTACCATTGGTAGAAAATTTCGCTAACTTTCGATAGACTCCAAAGAAATTATTTTTAGTTTAGACCAATTAGAAAAAAAGTTGGGAACCTAAACACCTTTTTAAGTTCAAACAAGTTTATCCAGTTAAGATCTTGCGATACGTTACGATTAAATTTCTAAACCAAGCGCCGTCTTGTGCTGTATTTACACCTAAGTGCCGCTTCAGACACGTCAAGTTTGAGGAAAAGAAAATGCAAATTCTTTTTCCCTCTCTTCTAAAAATTCAAGACTTGACGAGTCAAACTTGACGTGTGTGAACCGTCACTAATTTAAAAGATCTAGAAACTTCTTAACCCTTTACCACAGTGCGCTGCCAACCTTATGACATTAAAACTGTTACTTGTTACTGTTACTGTTTTAATTTAACGACTACTTTTAAGCATAATTGGCCATGGGTTATGGATATACTTGTAATTCTAATTCATGGCGAAGGGTTTCAAAAATTCAGTACAACCGTTCACAGCATTTAAACCTGTTTTAGTTTTCTTTCCTTTTTAAAATCTTTACAAAGACATAAGATCACGTTTAAATTATAAAAAAAATAGTGAAATCTGTGTTACGTTTACTCTAACCACTATCCTACCTCCTAGCAAACCAAAAGCATAAAATAATCTATAAAAGTAAAATAAGAAAAGTCATCATACGAGAAACTGCTTTATTAAAAAAAAATTTTAAAAGGTAGAAGATTTTCAAAAAAAATTTAAATTAAAGGAAACTTTAGATAAAAAAAAAACGAAGAAAGCGCAAAGAAAAGGAACACTTTAAACTGCAGAAGCCCATAAAAATTTCTGTGCAAGTAGAGCAGCATTTATTTATCAAACATAACACAAACATTGATACTTATAAATAAAATGAGCTGGTTAAAAGAATAACAGTTCAAAAGGCAAAGGGTGTTTTTTTTTTATGGCTAAGATTTTAAAATTGCACTCACTGTCTTAATGTCTTATGTGCATTTACGTGCAGCAACTATTGACGCATTGGCGGCCAACATTTTACGTGTTAATCCTGAATCCACGAGCAATGCTGAAGTGGCCGAAAATTGGAAGTCCAGAATGATCTTCGTCTAAAACAACTGCGGTTCCCATATGCCCAAAATCATTTTCAAATGTTAAAATTTTTGTTTTTGAAAGAAAATTCGTCATTTATTAAAGCATCACCCTTTAAAATCATGTCCTAAGACAGAAAATTTAAGTTACACGTAAATATGATGTATTTCTTTATAAATGAAGTTTCTTAAGCAATTTTTTTTGTTGTTCAATACTAAAAATAAAAAAAATTGCTGCAGCTACTGGGTTTAATGTTTGGGTACTAACACCAACATTGCTGCATACTAAAATACACTTGCAACTACATATTTATACCCTTGCACAGACAAACACACACACACTTTTCCACAAACACTTTTAAATAGGCCACCACTAAAGTTAACTAAAAAAATAAAGGAAAGATATTTTTTTCAAAAGAAAATATAAAAGGTTTTTAAGCCTAAAATAGATATTGACAATATAACGAAAAGTCTTTTGACAGCAAAATGTTTATATTAAACCAAAAACTAGAAAAAGAATTAAATTTTTATTTGTGGCTATTGCACTATTTTTGCTTCATTTTCTGCTTCTTCTTTTCTATAAAAAATTCAATTGGTATTTTGTCTTTTAGTTTTAGGTGACAACTTAAAAAAAATAACAAAAAATTACACAAAATGGCAAAATGTTGTATCGTTTGTCTACCAAACAACATTTTGCATTTTAAACAAACTTTTTAATCTTGTTAAGGGAAAATTAAATTAAAATAGTTGCTTGAACTTATTTGGCATTACATATTTGAATTTTTTTTATATATTTTTTAACAAGAAAACAAGAATTTAAAGTGGAATACCAGTAAGTAAGTATAGTCGGTCAACTTTGACCGTTTGATACCCTACACCACGATAATAATAGACAAATTTTCCAAAGTGCCAACTATTTTGCAACCATGGACCCCGGCAAAAGAAGATTATGTTATGAGGTAAATATTCATGTAAAATATTTTGTGCTGAATATTATTAAGACATCTAAAGCTAAATGAGCTTTTATGTCTTAAGTGATTTAAGGGAGGAGGTTTATATGCGACTTCTGGTTAATTCTGAACCTACCAATACTAACTTTCGACATTACTATTCTAAATGTCTTCATAATGAAATGGTGTATGGGCAAAAAGATTCTTTTTCGAAAAGAAGTTTGATAGTCATTATGAAAATTAATGTAAAAATTTAAATTTGAAGTTGCTATTTCGTTTGCATTTGACAGCCTTTGATAGCAGACTATCTCGTGGTTTAAGCAGAAACAAAAAAAAATCGTGTGCTTATAAAGCACTCTATTTCAAAAATCGATGAATTAGGCTAATGGCCGATTTCACCAATTCTATTTAAATATCAATTCATAGCTAAATATAGTTTTTCGTATAAATTTTTTTTATTGGACTTGAAAAACGAATTTTAAACATTAATTAATATTGAAATAAATTAGTGAAATCGGCCAAAAGAATTGCTCCCTCATCTGAGGGACTATTTCTTGTTTCCAAACCTAAAGAAATGGCTCAGCGATAAGAGCTTCTCATCTCAAAACAAATATTTATTTTGATGACAGACAAATCTTGTTTTTAAAAAGGGATAACAAATTGGAGAAACGATGGACAAAGACCTCAAAGCAGATTATGTTAAAAAATAAATTTTTTTATCCAAAAACCTGTGTTTTAGTTGAAAGTCACGGAACTAGTGGCCAGCCCTCGTATGCATCTTAAAAAATTCGATCTCTATTTTGCGCACAAAGTTAACATGGTGGTACAACGAGACGGATGGACGTCTCAATCAATATTTCCATGTGTTTCTCACATCAGCACTAACTCATATTACCATCAACACCTATGGGGTTTTGTAGGTATAAAAATGATTTTTAAAAATATCGAGGTATTGCCGCAAAAAAAAGCTTAAGCGACAACATTTTAGATTTTCGTTTTTTTTTAATAAATGACTTTATTGGCAACATTTGCATCATTTCCTAAGATGTCATGGTCAGATAAGGTACCGTTACGATTTTACACCAAAAACAATTTTATCTTAAACGACAACCTTCATACAAAATTTAAATGAAATAAAAAAAAATAAACCTTCTTCTGTAAAATTTTGTTTTTGTCACTTAAGCTTTTTTTGTGGTTAAGACTCGATACATTTTCAAAAATTTTCAATAAAAATTTTAAACGATTCCAAGGGTTTTTTCTCATTCTCAGACCGATATTCTTTCTAGTCCATTAACAACTAAAAAAACAAAAATTAACTTAATTATTATAAATTATTAAAAGTGTACATTTCGTTTAACGAGTACAAAATTATAACTAAAGATCGTTTTGAAAATTGAATAAATATTGTGAAACTAAATTTAAAAATGAGAACAAACAAAAAAATCGTTGTAACATGTCAAATATTGATTTTTTAATTTAATATAAATGAAGCATGATGAATAAAAAAAACCAGGGCAGACAATTTACAAAAAACTTTGTAGGGGGTGTAAAATAAACACACAAAAAAAAAATTTTCTCAAACACTCACACATATACTCAATAAGGCAGACAACAAATCCACAACAACTACAAACAACAGGAAAAACTGGGAACAAACGCAGATTAAATAGGGAAGGGAGACACTGTTAAATCATTTATAGACAGACAGTACGATGAGCATGTTAACAATGCCAATTATGATAATAATGATTACAAAAGACGATGATGAAATTAAAATGAATTTTTAGAACAATGAAAACAATAGCAACCACCATTTAACAAACTGAACTGTTCTCTTTTATTTTATGGACAAAAAATTAAAACCTCACAATGAAAATAAAGAGTTTACAAAAACTATAAAATTGAAAGAAACACTTTTTTTTGCTTTATTTAATAAAACTATAGGAACAGGAACAAATATATGAATATTCCAACAATATTTTACAAAGAAAAGCCCCAAATAATTAAGAAACCTTTTTTTGAATTAGGGGTATGGAATATTTGATCTAAGATTTATAAAATATTCATAGAAAACTTTCTACACAGAAAAAATAACAAGAACTTTTCTTATATTTTCAACAATTTATATAAATAATTAACAATTTGTCATATTAACAATTTGTTGGTTTTAAAAATAAAATAATTTTGTGTCAAACATTTCAATACAAAATTAAAAATTCCATACTCTTTTTGGTTATAATCTCGTAAATATTATTTAAAAATGAGTCAATTTTTGTGGCAAGTAAAGCTATTATTTAAAACTTCTTATCGAAATTTAAACGAGGTTTTATTAATTCTAATTGATTATTGTGTCAAGATTCCGTTTTTTGAACAGGTTAAAACTTTCTAGTGCATCCACCTCAATGCATGCCTCTGTTAAAGTTATTTGCGATGGAATTTTTATTCAATGTTTAAAATTCGTTTTTCATGTCAAATAAAAAGAAAATTTTATAAAATACTATATTTAAATATAAATCGATATATAAATAATATTGGTGAAATAGGCTCTTAATGTTATAAACTCATCGTTAAAAAAAATTATGTAATGTGAACAGTTTTAATTAACAAAAGTATTTTTTATATTTAAAAATTCGGTTATTGGTGCCTTTTAATTTAAAAAATTATTTGCATTGAAGAATTTGGTATTCAACATGACACTTGATTTGTGTCGTAATTTTTTTCTGTGTACTAACAGAAAACTTTTGTTTCAAGTATTAATTTTATAGAAAAAGTAAATTTTGCAAAAATTTCCTATAAAAAGTAAATTTTGCAAAAATTTCCTATAAGAAGTAAATTTCATAAAAATTTCCTCTAAAAAGTAAATTTCATAAAAATTTCCTATTAAAAGTAAATTATGCAAAAATTTTCAATAAAAAGTAAATTTTTTTAAAATGAAGAGTAAAATATGTAAGAATTTTGTATAAAAAGCTAATTTTCCCAACATTTATAAAAACAAAACTAAATACATAAAATTTCCTATAAAAAGTAAATTTTCAATAAAAACTAAATCGTGTAATAATTTCCTATGAAAAATTTCCTATAAATAGTACATTTTTCAAAAATTTACTTAAAAAAAAAAGAATATTTTGCAAAAGTTTCCTATAAAAAGGAAATTTTGGAAAAAATTTCCTATAAAAAGTAAAACTTGTAAAAATTTCCTATGATTAATCTTCAATGTGTAAGAATTTCCTATACATAAAGAGTACATTTTTCCAAAATTAACAAAAAAATTAAATTTTGGAAAATTTCCTTAAAGAAGTAAAAATTTCCTATGAAGAGTAAAGAAGTAAATTTTGCAGAAAGACCAAAAAACGTGAATTTCATATAAAACGTTAATTTTATCCAAATTTCCTAAAAATAGCAAGTTTTTGTTTTAATTACCTAAATGTTTTGAGGAAATATCCTATAAATAACAATCTTTTGGGAAATTTTAAAAAAATTGCCTAAAATAGAAAATGTTGTCAACATTTAAAAAAAAATATAACATTTTCGGATCTTATTTAAAAATAGAGAAATCTAACAAAAATTTGATTTAAATAGCAAGATGCTTAAAATTTCCTATAAATTGCAATAATTTCTTAAAAATAGCCAATTTTTTATAAAAAAATTTTCTAAAAATAACAAATTTTGCAAAAATTTCTTAAATAGTAAAGTTTGCAAAAATTTCTAATACATAGATAGATTAATAGCAATTTTTATTTAAATATCATAACAGTTAATTTTTCAAAAATTATCCTTAAAGTAAAAAATTTGCCTAAAATTTACTACAAATAGCGAATGTTGGGAAAGTAAATTTTGTTTAATAGATTAAAAATTTTCGAACCACTGCGATATGTTTTCTAAATGCATAATAAAATTTCTTATTTGTTTGTTTATTTTATTATTTATTTTTTTCTTGTCATTTTTCATAAAATGTAAAAATATTTTACGATTTTTTAATGACACGAACATACAGCTATTAAAAAGTATTGAAAAAGCAAAAATAAGAAAAACTATAAAATATATTAAAAAAACTAAACTTTAAGAACTTTTTAACACGATATTGACACTTTTCAAAGACATCTAGAACTTGGCAAAAAGATAAAAGATAAAAAACGAAGGCTATAGCAATTCATGCAATACTTTCTGAACACACACAAACATCTAAATATTTATGAAATCTTTTCAACAAACATATTTACATTTTCTGTGTTTCTCTCTTGTTTTTCAAAAGGAACTAAAAATCCTTTTCCTACCTTTTGTCATAAAACCAACTTTTTAGCAACACGGCAACACTTAAAGCAAGAAGATATGCAATTACCCTTAAAAATATTTATTTCAATACTTTTTCCCATTGTTGCTTTTGTTACCGTAGTCGGCGCTGTAGTCAGAGCGGTAAGTTCTTCTTCTGTTCTTCCTTCTTTCATAAAATTATCAAGCAAACTGTTCATGTCTAACTTTTTTAGATGAACAGATAGTTTTCGCTTTTTTCCTATATATGTAGATGCCTGTTTTAGATTGTGTTCATAAGTTGGTTGATGGTTGTAACAACAGCAAAAAAAATTACTAAATTCAAAATGAAAATTGGAAAGAAAAAAAAAATGCAAATAGAAATAAACTAGAGTAACAAAACTATTGCCAGATAAAAAAAACTACTCGTACCACGACTGTCATGTCATAGAATAAATAGTTAGATGAATGACTGTCGCCCAAACTTAAACAACTGAAGTCCTGACTAAAAGGGGTTCAATGGAACTTCTGGTGGCTGCCTGGTTTGAACGAGTGACTGGTATGTGTGGTAATACGAAAGAATATGGAAAAACATGCCTAAACACGAACTTGTACTTGTGTTACATTAAGCAAATGACAAAAAATACTCGTTCAAAGGAAGAAAAAACTATAAATTGTTTAATAAATAAAAGAATAGAAAAAAGAACTCAAACAAAACTCATGACTACAAATACTAGAGTTTGCCAAAAACCGTAAAAATGTGAAACCGCGGTTTCGGTTTTAAAATGATTAAAACCGGTTGGTTTAGGTTCGGTTTTCGGTATTGAAAATATTAAAGTTAAACTACATACATATACATACATATAATTTTTGGGTTAGCAATACAATATTTTTTATTTGTTTAAATTCAGGTACTTTTATTAACCCTTAAGTGTATACCTGGCCAGGCATTTTTTGGATTTTCTTCAGTTTTTTTCATATAATTATTAAGTATATAAGAACAAAACTTAATGTATTTCCCAAACAAAGTGTTTTTTACAAGAAAATGAGAGAAAAGTGTAAATTTAAACATCGTGGGCGTGGCAATTGGCCAAATGAATATAGTGTGCATATTTTATTATATATTGACTGGTGTGAGTAAATTCAAAACGAAACGTATCAAGAAGCATACGCAACACATAAGAATTCTTTCTTTACCTCTTTTTTCGAAGAATAATTCCATTTGACAACAAAATGTCCCTGCTATAGCCATAAAACTCCATACATATAAAAGTAGTACCAGCCAAGCCCAGGTGGCAGTTTATGCCACACAAATTATGTGTCATTTTGCCCTATATTATGCAATAAGTCGCACAACGGTTTCGATTTAAATATTGCTCAATATTCGTTCAATAAAAAGGTGAACATAACCTATCGGAATATCATAAACAGCATTGTACAGTGTTGTCAACACATTTCACTTTCTTTTCGTTGTGCAATAAAAATAAAAAGTCTTTTAAAAACCGAGGTTTTTTGTCGGTTTCGGTTTTAGGCATTTAAAATCGAGGTTTTTTTTGTCGGTTTTTTGGTTTTAGGCATTAAAACCGCGGTTTCGATTTCTGTTAAAACCGAACAGCAATCCCTAACAAATACAGTCGTTTTTATTTCTTGCACGAGTATGTAGGTAGTAGTATGTGAAAATTAAGACACAAGCAAATTTGACTTTTTGGTCGTTTGATAGGAAAAAAATGCAAACAAATTATTTGGCAATAGAATATTTTAGAATATAAAAAAAAGGTTTTTTATTTTTAGTACAAATTTACTAAAAATTTCTAAATACTATACTTAATGTTTTTAGGAAATTTTCGCAAAATTTGCTATTTTTTTCGAAGTTTATGCCAAATTTGCTATTAATAGAAATTTTTTGGAAACTTTTCCATTTTAATGAAATTTTGGCAAAATTTGTTAGTTTTAGAAAATTTCTGATACTATATTGCCATTTTTAGAAAATTTCTCAAATTTAGCTTTTAAACAAAATAATTATATTTATAGCAAATTTCGCAAAATATGCTATTTAGAGCAAATTTCGCAAATAATGCTTTTTTTAGGGATTTTCATGACAAATTTGCTGTTATTATAAAATTTTTGCAAAATTTGTAACTCTTAGAAAATTTTCAAAATATTGCTAATTTTCGGAAAAATCCCAAATATTTTGCATTTAAGAACATTTTCGCCAGATTTACTATAATGTATGTATGTATTAAAAATTTTTAAAAATATTGCTATTTATAGGAAATTTCTCAAATATTGCCATTGTTAGCATATTTTTTAAAAATTTGCTATTTTAAAGAAATTTTTGCTGTTTTTAGAGATTTCCCAAATTTTAGCTTTTAAAAAAATTTTTCAAAAATTCGCTATTATTATGTATTAGAAAATTGTATAAATATTGCTATTTATATGAAATTTCACAAACTTTGCTATTTTAGGAAAAAAAAATGTACGGTAAATAACATTGAAAATTGTCCTATGGTTATCATATTTTTTTAAATAGCTTATTTTTATGCAAAATCTTCCTTAAAATATACATTTAATAATAGCGGATTACAGTGTTTGGTACAAATAGTCTAACGAAAGAGCAAATGCACAATATATTCCATCCTTTGTTAGATCAAACAACGAAATACACAGAGTTTCCGTTAGAATTTATAAAAGTCCTACAGTGTTTGGCAATTTCTCTTTCGCAAGACTATTTGCACCGTAATTATAGCTACCTAATGAAACATACATTAGTGGTATATTTATGGGGACTCTATATAAACTGTTTCCTCCATACGTGATTCGCATTTTTAAATTTAAATTTCCTCCCTACGTGTTTTCCAATAAGGAGGAATTTTTTAATTGAAATGTTACTTTAAAGTTGATTTTAGTTAATTTTAAATTATTTGCTCCCAATGTATTTTCCCATAAGGAGGAATTTTGAATATAATCAAAATTAAAAAACTCACTGCCCCTAAAATGACTAATTTTTAAGAATTAAAACAAAATTATTTTATGCTACATTTTATTTGCTTTTAAAAAGTCTTTTCTGTGTTTAATCTGTGACAAGAAAGAAGAAACTTTTTAAGATTTTCCGTTAAAAATCTTAAAACGAAGGAAAAAACTTAAATGGAAAAAAGCAAAAGTCGAGTAGAAAAGTTTTAATATTTTAAGTACAATTCATTTCACATTCATGTTAACAATTTTGAATAAATAGTTTTTTTTTATATACTTTTCTGCATTTTTTACTTTTATGTTTTATGTCTCTCTCTCTATCCTTCTGTGCAAATACTTTTGTGCCAGTTTTAAAAAAAATTTACAGCTGATTAAAGCAAATGTTTTCATTCGTATGAATGAAGGAGACTCAGGCAAACATTGGTAACTAGACGATGTATCTTTAAATGTCTTATCAGAGGAATTGTAAAGAAACAGTTGCAAATATCGCAACGATACTTACAACATTTACATATGAACATATATTTACATACACACATATAAAAGAAAAGTAATATAAGAAATTGAAAATAAGACCAAGTGATACATAAAAAAGGCGTTAAAACTGCTTTTGAACTCTTTTTATATTTTTTGTGATTTTAGGATTTTGTTTCTTATTTGCAACTACTTGACTTTGGGTTGTACCTGGCAGGTGATGTCGTTGAGGATGGCGTGCTATTTTTATATTTCTTTTTTCATTATGTCTGTTTGAGGCTTATTTATGGGTTCGTTTTAGTCCTTTTGCAGAATTTTAAAACAAATTATTTATTTACTCAGTATATACTTCTGAGTTACAGAGTTGTGTTGCTACGGAATGCATGTTGAAGTTAAACAATTTGTTGCACTTCCTTTCTTTCCTTAAGTCATCCTGGTTGTTTCCTTTTAAAATATTTTTATTTCGTAGCTTTTCTTTGTCTGCTTATTTTTCTAACACATAAATTACAGAGAGAAAGAAAACATTTTTATAATTTCAAATATATATAAAAAAGTATAATAAAATAAAAGCAAGAATTTTAAAAAGAAATAAGAAAACAACAAAATCACATAAAAACTTGAAAATTTGTTTTTCATCAAAAATTCCTTTTTTTATTAATAGAAAATTCTTTTTACAGGATTAATATTTACAAAATTATTAGATTTTTTAAATACTAAGGGAAATTACGATGGGTAGTGCAAAGTGTGCAATCGGTGCAAATGCGTGAAAAAATACACACATTTGCACAACACAACAACAAAATGTACGTATTTGCATTTTGCTCTATTTTAATTCGTTTGCACTTAAAAAACCATGAAAAAATTAGAAGTGCAACATCATTTGACATATAAGGCGCCATATTGTTTTTAAGGAAACTTATAAATATAACATTTTCGTGGGTTTTAATATAAAATAGAGAATTCATTTAAATTGAAATTAAAAAGAAAGCATTTATTTTAATTTGCTTGTGTATAATTGTGAACAAATGCAGATTTTTTACATTGCTGCCAGAGGTTTTAAGAGTTGCCGGAATAAATTTTCAGAAAAATGGCGCATTTGCACATAAAATAAAAGTACAAATTTACAAATTGATGGTTTGACGCAGTTCAACAAGATCATAACGATGCGAATACAGAACCGGCAGCTTATAGCAAACGAAAGGACAAAATGGAAGTCAATACTTGAGGAACACTGAGGACTGTCCTGCTAAGAAAAAAGAAGAAGATTTTTGTATGAAAGTTTTCAAAAATGTGCCATTGATTGAAAATATGTAATAAATAGTTGCTATTTTAGAAGCACTTTAATAAACAAAACTTCTTATAGGATAAAAACTTGTATACTTATAGGAACTATTTATAAAATGACGGAGAGTGTTTTTTTATTTTATTTTATATAAATTTTGTATGAAATTTGTTGCTTACGATAAAATTGTTCTTGCTATAAAAATCGTGAGATAAGGTACCCATAACATTTAAGGAAATGCAATTGTTGTCAACAAAGTAATTTATTTTTATTTTAATTAAAATATTTTTTTTTTTTAATTAAAAATGTTGATATTTATAGAAAATTGTTCGCTAAAGTTTTACTATTTAAAGGAAATCTTGCGCTTAAGGTGTCATATTAATTTTCTATTTTTAAGAAAAAGGTTAATACCCACACCACAAAAGTGGAGAAGTTGTTATGCGTTTGTGAGGATGTTTGTAACACCTTAAAATATTGGTTCTTGACCCACCTTTTTCTATACTGATCGAATAGAAACAATTTTAGAATCGATCTAAAGCTGTCCGTCCGTTCGTCTGGCGGGTTTGCTCCTGTCCATGTAAACAAAATAATTTGATGAAATTTAGTACATGGGCTTAAGTTGCCCTTATTGGCCATGTCTGCCAATTAGGGTACAACTGTCGAACATTATTTTTAATCTGTGATGTAGGATGTCATATGGTCGGTTTTTACCGATTATACATTCTGACTTGTTAATAAATTAAAATTTTTTGCTGAATATTTACTATGCGTTGTAAAATTGCAATTGTTGGTAAATATTTCTCTCATATACATATTTTTTTCTGTGTTTTATCATTAATTTCTGTAATTAATTTAATTCGCTACCATTAAAAGAAATTTATTTAACATCAATTTTATTTTATTTGCCATTTTTTTATCGCTAACGATTTGTTAGTTTTTGTTTGGGTGGTTGTCGGTTTATTTTACCCTAAAAACTTTTGCCAACTTATCTATCAATTTATAGCGAAAAAAAGTTAAAAAGAGAGAAATTAATGGTAACAAATTTACTAAACTGAACTTGTAATTAGCAATTGCATGATGGTGTTTTGATATGGGTGTGTGTTTGTGAGTGGGAGGACAGCTGATGGCTGATTAAGATGGCGATACGGGCAAGAAGAGCTAAAGGCGTTGGAGCCATAAAGTCAAAAATATTGAGTTGCTATGAAGGCGAAGGAGGTATTGTAAACGGAAATGCAATCAAACGGATGTAACTCATTAAAATCATAATTTCATGGCAACATATCATTTCCTTTTCCTGCTACTTGAAAAAATGCTAGAAATTTTATATTATTTTTCAGTGGTAATTTCTCTCGCATCATTTTTCCACATTTTCAGTTTTTGCTGGAACTAAAATTTTGTAACGAAAATGAATTTTTGTGTCGAGTCATTTGGCAAAATAGTTTGTAATATTTTTTTTTTGAACCAAAACACAGCAACAGTACGAACAAATTTAAAAAGTACCTAGAAATATGCAACAAGTTTTTATGCTTATTTCTTTCACTCCTCCCTCTCTCTTATGCGATATATATAATAAAATACCAACATTAGCACTATAAATTATTTTAGATGGTTATTTTCCTCTTAAAACATGTGACGTGCTCGTAGGATTTTTAGTTACCAGTTACAACAACTGCAACACAAAAATAATGCTTAAATTACATTTGTGGCATATTTGAAATTGTTATGGAAAAAGGTCATTTATAATTGAGTTGCAAGTATGCAAAAAAAGAACGTTTGTAAATAAATGGAAAATGTATTTGTGTGTGTATGCTTAACACAACTCTCATTTGTGTTGGTTTCGGTAAAAAAAAAAATTAGTGACTGCAGAGAGATGCCACACAATCATGCAACGCCAACAGTTACAGCAGTTTTACGAGTGCCAATAGCAGTAGCAACAGCATCATTGTCACTACAGAAAGAGTGAAGAGGCATAAAGAATATTAAACAATAGCAATGAAGTCCTTTGCCAATTGTTAAAACAAATGTAAATGTACAATTGTAAATCAAAAACAATAGTTGAATGAAACACAACAGAAAAGAGTAGAGTGATGCTGAAACTGCTGCTCCAATAAAGACTAAAGGGTTAGAAAAGAGTTGAACAAGAAGAGATTCTACAAATTTTAGAACAGAAATTTCATTATTATTACTAAATTAAAGGTTTTTAAGAGTGTTTTTAAATGCATTTTTCTTATTTATTTTTGTATTTTCAGGGGTTTTATAATTTTTTTGAGAATAATTGATTTGAATTTTAAAGCTTTTAAAGAATTAATTAAATTTTGAAAGATATTTTAGCTATTTTTCAAAAAGTAAATATGACTTTTAGGGCTATTATTACAACTTGCCAATAGTTAAAAGTCGGATTTTGTTGGACCGATAAATAGCTTTGCATTATTATAACTTCCATTTTTTATTGCTGTTATTTTCAATAATAATAATATTTAATAGATGAAAACATAATAAATGAAGGTTTTATAATGCAAAGCTATTTATCGGTCCAACAAAATCCGACTTTTAACTATTGGCAAGTTGTAATAATGGCCCTTAAAGTTTAATGGGAATTTTTTAAAATTATTTTAGGAATTTATAGAAATCATTAATATTAGAAAGTTTTATTTTATTACTAAGTTTTTATTTTGGGGATTTCTTTTAAAATTGATTTTTTTTTTGTTTTTTTTTTTTTAATATTGACAAATTTGTCATACCCAACGGTAAAAGGGATTTACCCTCGTCATAAAAATTTTATATTGTGTTTTATCAAACTACATGTCCACGCAAGACCCCAGCCATCAAAATTGGCGATATTATTAAAGAAATTCAAACGACAGGATCACCTTGTAAAGAATGCCCAATAAAATTTTCCTTTGGGACCTTAAATGAATATTAAAAAAGTTGCACATGGGCTGAAAAAATTAGTATACCTTTTGTAGATAAATATTTTATTAAATACGCTAAATTGAATTTCGTTATGGGCAAGAATCACGCGATCCAGGGAAAATTATTGTTTTTCGTGCTTTGACGGGAATTAAACAGATTTCAAGAGTTTTTTAAAACTGAACTAACTTTTATATTTAAATAAATTCCCTATTATAAAAAAAATGTTAAATTTTTTTGGGAATATGTTTTAAATTTGAAGATTGTGGGTATTTTCGAAACTTTTATTGAAATCCTCTAAAGTTTTTGATATTTTAAAAGGGATATTTTTTCTAAAATTTCAATAATTGCATAACCCTTTAAGTAGCAGCTACTGCTAAATCTACTACTTACTAGCTGTTGTTGCCGCTCTAATGCTTTATAATAAAACAAAATGCTGTTGTGAACATGAGGTTTTTTTTTTTTTTTTTAAATAAATTCATAGAAACATTTTTCATTCTATTCTGCCCCCCAATGTCCTTTGAAAAAGACATGAGAAAAAGGGAAAACAAAAAATAAAATAATAAATATACTAATGGGTACATTAGTGGCAAAGAGATCACACATTTTTATTTGGCAAAAAAAAATCTATGAAAAATTAAATAAAAGAAATGAAATCTTGTATAGTTTATATGTACATACATATGTATATGTATATTGTGTTTTACATATTATAAATTGTAAATCATCTAAATGAAGAGCCTTGAAATATTCATGTTAACAATATTAAATACATATAAATAATTCTTTAAATGGGGAAAACCATGTTCAATACAATAAAATGTTATAGGCGATGACCTTTAAAGTGGGCTTAATAAAAGAAGAGCAAAAAAACAATACAAAAATTAAAGTGGAAAAAAATATTTAAAATTTATTGTTTTAATAAAGCCCACACATTATTTAAGGCCGATAGTTAAATATTCTAGGCCCACAAAAACGTAAATGGTGCTTGTTTCATTCAAACTGATAATGAAAACTATAATAATAAAAATTTATCTAAATAACAGAAAAAATAATAACTAAAATTTAAGCATTAGCCATTATTATCCACACTTTTGGTCACTTCTCAGCTTGTGGTTGGCAAAAATAGAAGGGGCTTTGATTTATTTTATACAATTATGTTAATGAGCTTTATTATAATGACTTTCTATTTAGGCTTGCCAGATTCATTTCAAATATGTAAAATTCTTAACATCCACTAAAAAAAATTGATTTGTAGAAGAATTCTTGACAATTAAAAACTTATAAAATTAATCTTGTATAAAAATAACACAATTGTTAAAACCAGTTAAAAGCAAAAAATACCAGCAAATGAACGCTTTTGTTATAGCAAATGAAAAGAACGCTTTTGTTATAGTCAGCTTTTAAACGTTTTTAATTACAACAGATTTAGATGCAGCACGCTAAAGTCAATTAGAATCACTGAACAAAGTTTTTGTTTCCGATTTTTTTGGTTTTCTTTTTTTGCTGACCAGTGTTATAAGTGTTGCGTATAGAGAGTGTTGATACGGTTGTATGGAGGCTTGCCAGAAGAATTAAAATTTAAAGTGCAAAATCGACAAAAAAAAATGCTAAATTGTTCTACAGTGAAAAACCAAAGTGCTAGCTTTGTATCATTGATTTTTATGAATATAATAACAAATTTACATTTGAATTTTTTTTTACATATTCATTATTATAATGTTACATTAATTTGAGTCTGTTTTGTCTTAAGCCTATAGTACACGGAATGTAAAAAGCCACATGCGCATGTGTTTCTGACGTAATTTTGACGTCACTTCAAAGCCACAATAGCAAGTTCGTGTTGTGTGATGACGACAAAATAACGTCATAACCACATGCGCATGTAGCTTTTTACATTCCTTGTACTATAGGCTTTACTCTGTGTGGTGGGTATGGTGTATCAAACAACATGTATTTTCTGCAACCCATCTTTTGTCGCAGTAAGTCAAAAAGACAATTTCGCGGTTATTTCGTTTGGGGTGAGTTGTCTTATAAGCACTAATGGTCTGTTGTTGTATTAGTCAAAAAAAAACTGTTTTGCCTTTTGTAGGCGTGGGTCCATTCTAAACGGTTTCCAATTCATACTACAAAAGGGTTTCTTTTACATAATAGTATTATCTTGAAATATAGGCAAAGCAGCACATTGATCACAACATCCTTTATGAGGTATCCAAACAATTTATAGAATAAAACGATAATCGGTACATTATCATATTTTTTTTAAGAGCAAACTTGTCTATAAATATTCTAACATATACTTATAGGAATTTAAAACTGGTCGATACCTTGAAATGCTTTTATCTTTCTTTTTTGGACTTCTATGTCTTGTAGAATATTTGAAAAAATATTAATTTTTCAAACGTCCTTCGTCTTCTATTCTGTAATTTTTTCAAAAGAGAAAAATTATAAAAAAAAAAAATTAAAAACAGCTATTTTTAATTCGTATTTTTTCTCTGCTTCGTTCCAGCCTGACTTGTAATGCGCCTTGGGGGTGGTGTACCATACGACGGCGACCCCCCGACAATGAGCGCTACTGGCAACGACTATGCCGAATTATGCGATCTTGGACCTACGCGATGGAGTTCGCGTGGCTACTATCATGTACCACCACCCGCTGCGCACAGTTCATCCTTGCATCCTAGCATCTTGCAAACATCCACCCAATCGTCATCCAGTGTACCAACGGGTGGCTCAGCCGGCCTTACAGCCCATCATTTACGTGCCCACCCACCACCAACCAGTAGTTACGAAGCCGAAGATATTGGCAGCTCATACGGTATGACAAGTCCACCAGCCGGTGTCAGTGGTTTGACCAGTAGTTACGCCGTTAATTCACGCATTGGCAATAGTACAAGTTCTTTACGCACCGGTTCAGCGGCTGCGGCCGCAGCAGCAGGAGTAGGTGTAGCAAGCTCAGCGACTGTGGGTGGACGTCCAGGCCTTTATTACTCTCCACCCGGTACTTCGTATACTATTATCGAAAGGCCTCATTCGCCGCACTACTATTACAATTCGGCGGGTGTGGCTACGAAGGGTGGTTCGCTGCCGGGTCGTGGTTCAGCGTATCTTTCCTCATCGCCCTCAAATTTTATGAATAGTATGAGTGGTACCCTGCCTACCTCGACAGCGGCCAGGCATGCCCTGGCGGGGGGCTCCGTGGCAGCAAATAGCAATAAGAAAAGGCCCATTTCACCGGAGCAAGTATTGCGCATGTTTGGTGCTACGCAATCATCTTCAGTTCCTACTAGCAGTTATCATTATAGTAATGGTACCAGAGATCGCACTGGTCGTCGTAGTCCAGCGAGTAGTCCGCCATCAACAACGCATCAGGTGGGTGTTTTAAAAAAAGACTTAAAATTGAAATACATAAAGTGCATAATTGTTTGTCTTTGAGTGTTTGCAGATCTACCGTGAAAGAGAACGAGATCGCGGTATACCAAGTATGCACGATTTAACCACAAGAACTGTAAATATGTCTCGTGATCAGCACATAGATCATGGCTTTGGCATATGTGTTAAAGGAGGTAAAGACTCAGGTGGGTTTTTATAAATTTTCTTAATTCATTTAGGATTTAAAAAAAAATTGTTGTAATAAAACTCTTGAAGGTGTAAAATTTTCGAAAATCTAGTAGTAGTCAGTGATGCAACTACATATTATCTTTTTAATAAATCACTAAAAAAATACTTTCCTGCACAAGAAAAAAATTTCATTTTAATTAATTGTTAAAAAAAATTCAAAAATTTTGAGAATATTGATAAAATAAATTAAGCTGATTATAAATAGAAGGTAAAGCAAATTTGTAAATGCCTAATTTATTATACGTCTGTATGTATGCGTTACACAAAAAACTTTCGGTCTACTGTCAAAACCCTGCAAATAACAAGGGACTAGGACTAGTCCAAAAGTAACCCAAACGTATGGAAAAACATGGTCTATTTTACATTTCGATGTCCTAGGGCAGGACCATATAACCCAGCTTTGGGTTACAAAGGAGCAGTAATAAAACTACTCCATTGTATATACAAGAGGATTAGTTTAACTTCGTTTCAAAACGAAAACATGTCGTTAAAAAAATGAAGACATGTCGTCTCACTACAAACACTTTTTTACAATGACATGGTCCATGCTTGCATTACATAAGATCAGTCCATGGAGTAGTCCATTTAATCAAATTGGATCAGGTGGTTCAATATTATTTGCAGGGAAAGGACAATGTAAACGCAACAGAATTGAGGAAGATTTCAAATCAAATCTACTAAAATTCGTTGTTATGTTAACGGCCTTTAGAATTATTCAATTAAAGCCAAATCTTTTTTAAGCTCTCAATTGAAAATTTCCTAGGGGTGATTTTGTTAAATATCTATTGTTCATTACAATTTCATAAATGATATTAATATTTATTATAAAATATTTTTCTTATTATCTAGAAGTACAAAAATTAATTAATAATAGTTTCAATTACCTCCAGTATTACACATGAGTTTTTGAAAAATCAATTACTATTTGTGAAGTGTATTAAACAAAAAAAAAAAAAGGATAAAAATAGTGTTATACATTAAGTAGTTCATTTAAATCAATATATATAGATTAATAAAAGGAAATTAATAACTTACACGATTTAAGGGTGACCCAGGTCAGCTACGAAAAATGGGAAAGTAAAATGAAAACTAAAAGAATTTTTAAGAGCTTAAAACGTAATTAATACTTATTACTTATTATATTTGATTTGTGTGCCCCTGTTGGCTAGTTGGTGCTGAAATATTCGTTTAGGTAGAGGGTTGCCGGTTCGATCCGACCATCGACTTGGTCTGCATCACTTCAGCGGACTAAAGGTCTACGTTAATTCCTCAATAAACAACGTTAGAATATCATTTGTTATTGCATTAAATTTTCAGTTACAAATCTATTACTTTCTTTTAAATATCCTTAATTTTAAAACGAGTACCTTCTGTTTATATTATTAAAAAGACTTTCGATTTGATTAAACTTAATTTATTATTTTGAAATAAGTACATAGTTTTATTAAAACTTAATGTTGTTTAAATAAATCAAAAAGTTAAACCCGTTAAAAAAATTAATTCGATACCCATATTTGTCATATTAAGACTTTTAATAAGAAACTGGGAATTATTTCCTTTCATAGGTTAATTTATTATATTCAACATTTTTTAATTTTTCGAATTTATTTCTGAAAAATTGAAGGAATATGACTATTACAAAAAAGCTTTATAAAATACATAACTGAAATTTAGCTCATAGAATAAATTCGAAAAATTAAAAAAGATTTTTAATAAGCTTAAGCTCATAGTTTTATTAGTTATAATTACTTCTCCGAACATAAAGTTGTAGTTCAATTAACTATATATTCTTGTTCAAACTACTTTTATATTTTAAAATTTTTAAATAAAAAAGATTTTATGAAAAAAATAAAAATTTGTCAAACAGGTACCCGTTACTTACATATATTCTATAAACGTAGGCCTAATACCCTTTGTACACTTGCATATGTTTCGGAGAAAATGTGAAATACGCAATCACACTTGAAACATCTACTATCAATATAAAATTTCACCAATTCTAAAAAAAAAAATTTTATTTTTTTTAAATACTTTTGTTCTACAAAAGAGCCAAATATTTAAAAGATAATATCAAAATTCATTTTGTTCAACAATAAAAAAAAAATTAAGCAAAACAAGGCTTGCAAAAAAGGAAAAACTTCAGAAATGGTAACGCTTCTTTCAAAGCAAATGTCATTCTGTCAGTGATGCCACAATTATAATAGAAATGTTTGCCACTTTTGTAGTGATTACACTAAAATAATCGGAAGATGTATGAATGCGAAAGTTAAAGAAATACTGTTCTTTAGATATAAATAAATCTATTTTGTGTCCGCTCACATCTCCAATCCCGACAGCATTTTCTCTGATGTTGTTTATTGATAACCAAGATGCTTAAACCTAGTTTGGAAACTTTGGCTCTAGCACTTCTCAATATATAAAGAAATCTATAATGTCTTTCTTCAGAAGATGCTAAGTGATTTTCAAACTAAGGGAAACCCTTAAAAAATATTAATAAAAATTACATACAATTACCCTTAAGTATGCAATGTGAATAAATGCAAGCAAGCATTACCCAGCGGGAAAAAGAAGGAGTACGGATGCCTTCTAGAAGGCCTCTGTACCCCTTCTTTTGGATGTACAAGGTCTGTTCGCTCCATTCAATACTCATATCTTTTTTACACACATTGTCATTGCGAAGTTGGCCTTCCGTTCTCGATTCTTAAGCAGGTACATAAGAATGGTAACGGTATCAAAAAAAATAATTATTTTGCTTTTGCTTGTGCAAAACAACAATAAAAAATGTTAATCCTTCTCTACACTCTTCTCATAGCGAGTGTGGAAGATGTTCTTATATTTTATACAAAAGAGCCGTGACCTTCTATGAGGCATTCTTTAGCAGTTAGATAAGACCAGTAGTTGAATCCAAAACATTTTAAAGCAGGCCTTTAAAAAGGCCTGAAGTAAGAAGGTCTTCTGAGTTTTCCCGCTGGGTACACTTACACACACACAATCTTTTGCACACAAATAAATACTTGCACTCTTAATCACACCCACACTCTATCTCTCTCTCTCTTCCTTTGTCTTATCAGTCTTTTGCTTTGCCCTGCGTTGTTTTAGCATCAAGTGTAGATGTGATTACCATGTATATTTGTGTTTGTTTGTTATTTGTCAATGGATGAATGCCGTAGTAAAAATGTGTTATAGCCCGTTTACATTACCACGAAATTTAGTAGATTTGATTTTAAGTCATCCTCAAAATATAATTGCGTTTACATTGTATTTTTTTGTTTTTGTTATTAGCTAGATTTTGTTCGCATAACAGCTGATTGAAGGTTTTTTTATAAGACTTAGTCTGGGATCACACTATGAAAGTTTTCTTTCAGAAAGTCTGAGTTTATTGGTGAGAGGGGAAGAGAACATGCTTTTCTTTTCCCCTCTCTCACCCATAAACTTAGACTTTCTGAAAGAAAACTTTCATAGTGTGAACCCAGACTTACATACACACATATGAACATATGTATTAAGAAATAGGCATTTAGAAACTTGCATTTTTTATTTATAATCTACCTTATTTATGTCATCAAAAGGGGGTTTCACGCTTGGTAGTAACAACAAAAAATCCGACTAAAAGCTGACGCAAACACGTGTGTTAAATTTATCAGAATAAAACCGCAAAACTACTTGCATTCAAACTGACGAAAACCAAAACAAAAATCCGCTGATTCATTAGTTGTTTTTTCTAGAGGCATAGAACTTTTTTAAAAATAAAACACATGCAATTAAATGAAAAGTACAATATATTGGCTTTATTTAATGTTTAATTTCTGACATAGGGCCTCGACGACATCGCCTTATGAATGCCATTCTGTCGCTGCAATTTGCACCACTTATTCGATCATACTCGTCTTATTTTGTCAACAGTGTGCCGAATTTTGGCTTATAAATTATCAAACGTAGCTGGTTTCTCAGCATGGACCAGGGATTTGATGTACCCCCACAAAAAGAAGTTCAAAAGTGTCAAATGTTACGAACGAGGTGGCCAGGGCTCATTTCTTGAGATAATTCGGCCACCCAACATTCGGCTCAACAAATTAATAATTTCACGCGCTGTATGGCATGTTGTCTTGTTGGGGCCATTTCTTCACCAAATGATTTGCAATGACATGAAAATTCTCAAATAATTTGCCTGTAGCGTTTGCTATTCTCAGTAATTTTGGCACCGGCTTAGGACTTAAGGACAAATGTACTGATGATGTCTTCGGCATGTTAACCTTACCAAACACCAATTTTTTTTGAGGTATAATGGAGTCTAATGGGGATTGTGATCTCTCCAGTAAACGAAAATTCTGCTTGTTTATATTCTCTTGAAGACATAAATGACCCTTACGTTGCAGATGATATTACGTTAAAAATTTTATGTGGATGTTGGCCAAAATATTTATTAAAATTTTCCAAATAGTGGACGGGCAGAGACCGAGTTGCTGAGAACGGCGACGGATTGATAAATTCGAGTCCTCTGTCACACTCACGCGTGACTTCTTCAGTACGCACGGTAAGGGCTCGATATGGATGAATATTATCCAAAAAAGTAACTGTGGTCATGAATCGCTTCATAGTATTGCGTATTAGCTGCTCAGAGGGAGGATTATAAGCACCGTAAACTTGACGAAGTGCTCTAAAATCTTGGCGAGCAGAGCGCGAATTTTGGAAATAATCATCCATGATTTATAAACGGCTTTTTCTTGTACAGGGAACTAGTTTTAAGTGCTTTATGTAAAAACCCATAGTTGTATCACTAAGAATTACCATCTTTTGAGTAGATTTCGTCAAACTCTAGTGAAGAAGTAGATTTGGTTTTGTAACAAAATATCTTGATTTTGCCCGACATCTCTAATTAGTACTAAATTTTATTGCTGTGTGAACGCGCTTCAGAAGTAATCGTTTAATTTTGTATGCACGTTATTTGACTTTTTTTGTTGTTGGATTTTTTTTAAAAAGTTGGCATATAAAACTTATTATTATATTAAGTTCTTAGAATAGATACTTATTGATTTTAGTCATATGCAGTGTAGAATTTCATATTTAATACGTTGTTGACTTAAATACAATACTTTTTATTTTGTCAACAATTGAATAGAAAAATGAAGAACTAAAAAGAAAGAAACAAATTAAAGAAGAAAAAACTAAAATGAACTACATGAAGAATTTTGTTTTTGTTGTTGCTGTTGCTGTTGCTGTGACATAGAATATAAATTGAATTACATGTTAGAGAATAAGGTTAGATAGTAAAAATAGATCAAATAACATCACACACGTATTGTATGTGTGTGTGTGTGTGTTTTAGAGTAATGAGAGTATGTAAATCAAAAGTAAAAGGATTTAAACAGCTCCGCCTTTATGTCCAGGAGATCCCGTGATAATTTAAGTGTTGCAAATATATCAAACAAAGGAAATCTTGTTTAATTTAATAATATATTAATAATAAAAGTGATATTAAAAGTGGAAAGATTAATAATTGAAGCACAGTGGCGAATAACGTTGTAAAAGTCACTTTTTGCAAAAACTGTTTTTTTTTGCAGATAACTGTTTTTAATTGCATATCATTATTTTGAATAATCTAAAGAAAAAAAATAAAAAATTAATAATCTTGCCTGTTAAAAACTTTATTTTGCTATCCTGAAAAGTAATCATTTTGTAACTTAAAACGTTATTCGCGGCTGTGCTTCAATTTACTAAATAAACTGATTCATCTTTTTCTTCCTTTCAGGCCTTGGTGTTTATATTTCACGCATCGAGGAAAATTCTGTAGCTGAACGTGCTGGCTTGCGTCCCGGTGATACTATCCTAGAGGTGAATGGTACACCATTCACTTCAATTAATCACGAGGAAGCATTAAAAGTAAGTATTTGCTTAAAAAAAATTAAATTTTCTTATAAAATAATTTAGTATAAAAACAGAATAAATAATCCTACATAACAAAATACATTAAAAAAAAAATCAAAAATATTATATTCACTATCACACAATCACCACACGCAAATCCCTAACATTTTCTTTACAAAAACAATTATTTTTAAAAACTTTTGAAACTACCCACATTTAGTCTTTGTTAAACTTTTAAGCATGTTAAAAACATTAAAAAATTTTTCAATTAAGATATTTCTGGCAACATGACAAAGTAAAGAATATTATATTGAATTAAATTTTCAATAAAAAGGTTTAAAACCAGTAACCGGTATTCGAAACATAAAATAAAACTAAAACCTTTCAAAAATTGTTAAATATTTAAGAAGATTAAACTTTTAACAATAATATATGTTCTAAAAAAAATACCAAAACAAAGACATTTTTAAAGAAAATAAAAACGTTAAAGCAAGTATCGGTTACATTTTAACTCTAAACGAGTACCCGGTACTCATAATATTAAATATATAACTTCACGCTACAATGTATTACATTAAAAGCTATCAAAACAATACCTTTTATAAATTTTCAAAACAAATAAATATTCGAAATCAAGTATCCCTTTTAAAGAAACTTTCAACTTGAGTACGAGTACCCGTGAGCCAAAGTGAAAAAAAATTTGAATACTAAAAATCATGGAATCTTAAATAATTTTCAAATTTGTGAAAAAATCATTTCATTATTTAAACAAGTTTTCGGCATTGATTTTAAAGATTTTTTCATAATGAAATGTTATATGGCTTTTTATTAAACTGAGTGTAGAAAATTCAGAATTATGATTTTTAGTGTGTTTCACTACTAAAAAAAAGTGTATATAACTTTCTTTTTATTACAATTTTATGAAATAATCGTTATATTTTTTGAGTACCCGGTACCCGCTTTATTAAAAATCGTAATTGTCACGGATATCTTTTCCTTTATTAAAAAAAGTAAGAATTATTAAATTTTATGTGAAAATTTTGTCAAAAATTGCTGATTTTAAAACGTGTAGCAATCATTATAATGGGTGATTCATTTAGACTTTTTTTAATTTCAAATAAAAACCTTAAATTAGAACCGGATGTCGGAAACTTTAGAATTGAAAGAACTATATTTTCATATTTTACAACACAAATGTTAAACGCGGCGAAATTGAACATGGTTCAATCAGAAAGTTCAATTTTCAATTGCTTTTGTCCGATTTATATGTCGTGAATTGCGCCAGTAATGTTTACTTTTCGAAGCGGTAATGCAATTCTGAAATTAGAACCTGGGCTTTAGTTTGTGAACGAGTTTGTAAGCCTTTTAACCAATATCCTGGCGTGAAATTGAAGATTGAATTGCACGAAAAACAGTTCCCACAGAACGCTGATTTTTGTAATACAGCTAGCTGAATAATTTAAAAGCTTTGTTGCTGTATGAGACTTTTCATGGTGAATTATCCAACAATACTGAAACAATAGAAAGACAGTATGATACCAGTTTCCGTCCTATGCTCCAGTGGCGGTTAGAAGACACTATTTATGAATGAGCTGTGAAAAAATCATATAAAAAAAATTCCAAATGGATCAACCTTTATTTATTTTGTACATACATCAACACTTTTTAAATCATTTTTTCATTATTACATTTAAATTTTTATTATTTTTATTTTGATTTTATTTAATAACAAACTACACTAATACACTATGAGAAAAAATTGGCAATAGAACAAGTTTATTTTCCTTTTTCCTGCTCTTTCAATTAAGTGTTTTTTTATTATGGTTTCCATTAATTTCTTAGTTTAACTGTGTTCACATTTGTCATTAAATACACTGAGCAAAACAGACTATGAAATGAAGGCATTTAAAAAACAATTTTATAAAAAAAAAATGAAAATGAAATTTAAAAATAAAAAACTTAAAAATGCTAACACAAATAGTAAAATGTATAAAATTTTGTTGATTTTTTTAATTGAAATAAATTTTTAAAATCAAACAAAATTTTTGTTTCAGTGTAATTTGCTGTTTTTTTTTATAGAAAAAAACACCTTTTTAAGGTGACTTTTCCCAAATAAAACTCTTAAGTTTTGCCTTAAAAATTTCAAATTAAAGAATAAATGTGTTGTTAACATGCACTCCGAGTCCAATAAATAACAAAATAAAATAATCATTACACTGCACAATAAAATTAAAGCACCATTACATACATATTAATTAAAATTTTAGTTACATTTTTCTATTTATCTATAAGTTAAACTCTGTGTGTAATAATTTTTACTAAGTTTTACTTCATATTTAATTTAATTATTTTGTTTTGTAACAATTTTAATTTCTTTTCTTTTGCCTTATTTTTTCTTTTCTGTTTGTTTGTTTCACTTTTGCGTTTTTTTTTTGTCTGTCTACCTTCTTCTTTTTTGTCTCTTCTGTTGCCACATTTTTTCTTAACGCAGAGATGTGTGCAGATATTGAAATCATCACGTCAAATCAGTATGACGGTACGTTCGCCACCTACGCTTAATTCAACGGCGCCGCTGCATGGTTTCGGTCCACCTTCGAGAGATCCCATGTACGCATCCATGGCCCCCCTGCTACCACAACAGTCTGCCCTGCCACCGGGTGCTAGTATAGGGACATCCTCATCGGTTGGGCCTTTGCCATATAGACAGACGTGTTCCTGGATGGATAGACATGGTAGACCTGCCTCACCGCCCATGGAATATGGGGGAAGAAGGAGTGAGAGAAGAGATCGGTAAGTTTTTAAAGAAAACTGCCAAAATAAAATACACTATATGAAAAGTACAAAAAATACTTTCTACATTATTTCCTCATTATTAAAGTATTAAAAATTTCTTTTTCTAAAAACAATTTTTTTTGTAAGCGATTCGTTTTTTGCAAAACGGAACTTCTGTGTAAAACATATCACATAATTTGTAAAAGGAATTTTTTGCAAGACACATTTACTATAAAAACGTATTTATGTACACATTTTATTAATGTTTCATTTTGCAAAGGATACTATTTTTTAAGAACTTATTTGTTTGTTAAAGGTATATTTTGCAATGGTTTATTGTATAAAAAAGTAATTTGTGGAACAAGGGTACTGCTTTGTAAAAGTGCTGACTTATGTATAGAGAAAGTACTTTTTGTAAAAAAAGTACATTTGGTAAAAGGTACTTCTTTGCAGTTTATGGTAAAAAAGTACCTTTTGAAGTAAAATTCACTTTATTTTAAGAAGGTACTTTTTTAAAGTTACATTAAAATAAGTACCCCTTTTATATAAAAATAACTTTTTAATATTTTTAAATACTTATAATTCCGTTTTCATAAGATTTTTTTAACTAATTTATTCACAAGGAACTTTTTTTTAAAAAAAACTCTCTGTTTCAAGGATTCCTTTTTTCAAAAGCTTACATTTTCTTTAAGGAATTAAAAAAAATAAAATTTTCTTTTCTTTTAGAATACGTCGTGTTGAGTTGTTAATAGAACCAGGCCAGTCTCTGGGCCTTATGATTAGGGGCGGTGTTGAATATGGTTTGGGCATTTTTGTGACTGGAGTGGATAAGGAAAGTGTGGCCGATAGGGCCGGTTTAATGGTCGGCGATGAGATACTCGAGGTGAATGGACAGTCATTTCAAGATGTCACCCACGACGAGGCTGTTAGTCAGTTAAAATACCACAAACGTATGTCCCTGGTGATACGCGATGTGGGTAAAGTGCCACATTCCTGTACCTCCATTGAAATGGAGCCATATGATGCTTATAGTCCCACGGGGACAAGGTAAGTTAAACTGGGTAATCTTATTTGGTTTAAAAAAAAGACATATTAATTTGTGATTTGTTTCTTGTTTTTGATGAAGAGCACGTCGAAAAGGTCAAATCACCGCCATGGTAGAGGAGAAAGCTCGATCACTTTTACCCCGCCACCATTTTGCAAGTCTTTCGTATTATATAGCCGAATATTGTGCGAAAGCAATGACCATAGATGCCTTTGTAGCCGTCTTATTAGAAATGTTAGATACATATGAAAAGGTTGTTTTCTTAAGAAAGACACTTAGAGAATTTTTGTGCTAATTTTGTTTTTATTTTTTTTTCTAGCATACACTAGTGACGGAAATCCGTGAACTTATATTTCCTGAGGATCGAACACGTTACGATGAATTAGTTTATCGTAGAGAACGTGATCCTTATAGTGGTGAAAGATTAAGGGTAAGATTTTTAGTTTTCATTTTCTTCTAATTTAGATTAAAAATTAAATTGAATTTTTCTTACAGCGGAAAGGAGAAAGTGCGCGTGATTTGCCGGTAAGCTTTTTAGAAGATTTGTTCTACGACACTGACACTTTTTATTAACAATTAACTACTATATATATTATATAATATATAATCTACTACTAATACTCTCTACTAAACAAAACAAAAACTCTATAAAACCTCAAATTTATTAAGAAAACTTAAAACAGCTTAATTAATATTTAACAAAAAACATTATGAAAGTATTTTAAAAATTTATATTAACAGCATGTTAAATGTAAAACGTTTTAGAGTATAATTTTGAAAACCTTTTTTGAACTGTATTATTTGAAAACAAAATTTAAAAGAATTTTGTTCAACTTTTGATTTTTGTCTTGAAACTCTATAAACTTTTCTTTAAGTGTTTTTTCCATTTTTTAGTTTAAAAAACTAATTTTGTTTGGTTTTTGTTGTTGTTTTAATTCTGATTGGAAAAAACTAATAACGTTGTTATTTAGATCGAAATAAATGTTGTTGTAAACTGTGTTGTCTTTTAGGCAAATTTTTAATTAAAAATTCTTTTTTAATTTATTTAAAAAAAAAACACTCAATAGATAAGAATATTTTTTTAAACTCCTTAAACCAATGACAATAATTTATAAATTAAATTATTTAAACGAAAGGAAATAAAAATGAAAATTTATTTACCCCTTAAAACCAAAAATGTCTAGTAAAATTTCAACTCCATTCTTTATATTTAAATTAAAAATAAAACCTAACCTTAAAAAAGTAACTTAAAATTTTAAAAATTTATTAATGTTATTAACAAACACTGCATGATTTTTTACTTAAAAACAAATATTTTACTATTATTAATCACATTTTTTGAATTTTTCCCAAATAAAGTTATAAAAAAATTTTGAAAAAACCTTAAACCAAAATCACTATCTATTGAGAACTTTTTTTCAATTTCTTTATATTTGTTTCTAATTGAGTTCCCTAGTAGTTTTCTTGATTTTTCTCAGTGTAGGCTGTTTATAAGTGCCGAATGTCAATTTTTTTTATTTTGTTAAACATCAAAAAAAGTATTTAATATATCCCAATTTAAATGCCAAATATTAAATTAATTTATTTTGAAAATAGTTTTGAGTTTTGTTTAATTAAATTTGTTTTAAAAAAACCAACAAAAACAAAAAAGTATGACATACATTGCAAAAAAGTGGGCTAACATTTTGTATGAAGCAATAAAAATCGTTATGGCAACTATTTTTTAAAAAAGTGTTTCTTTTTGAAAAAATAACAAATATTGGTACCAATAACTATAATGACAAACTAGTTATATTTTTTCGACAAAAGGTACTTTTTAAGTTAAGGGTAAGGCTTTGCAAAATAAGTACCTCATATTGAGGTAATAAAATCTATTATTTGTTACTTTTTCAACTAAAGTTATTAAAAAAGGTTGAAAGTTTCTGTAAAAGTTGCTTTAATATTGAACTCTGACATATTTCGCCCTTTAATATTTTAAAACCTGGTCACCAGAAATTGTGGAGGATATAAAAAGTATCTTTTTATAAAAAAGGATCCAACATTTTCGTATTTGATAAGAATTTCCATGAAAAATACATTTTTTGTTTCCACTAATAATTTCCTTTTTACCTGACATCTGACAAAGTGGTGGTCGGTCTACTCTTCTGTCAGAATTTGTTAGCCTGTTAATCGTATTCTAAACAAATAATCATTAATAAATATTAGTTATTGCTTAATTTTAAGTCTAATCTTTAGTGT
Organism: Pollenia labialis; assembly: GCA_949318255.1. NCBI lineage: Eukaryota > Metazoa > Arthropoda > Insecta > Diptera > Polleniidae > Pollenia > Pollenia labialis. The sequence goes on from OX439140.1 coordinate 6,142,449, forward strand.
GTGTCATACTGTGTTTTTTTGAAGTTTTTTTTTAAAGACAACGACATGTATTTTTTTTAAAATAATTTTTTTTATAAGGAAATAAAAAAGTCGGAAGTTATATAAAAATTTAATTTAATTTGACTTTTAATTTTCTTTGGCAACAAGAAATTAACCACACTAACTTACAACAAAAACACCAGCTAAAATTGAATCTAAAATATCAAATAAGCCACCTTATTAAGTCACTATCACATATTTTATAAAGTTTTATATAAAAAACACAAATAGCTAAAAACATGAAATTCACCATTTTTATACACAGAGAGAATTTATTTAGTTTTTATGCAAACATGCACTTTCTTAAAGAAAAAAAATATTCAATTTATTGATATTTTTCAACAAAAAGCACTTAATGGTTATTATTTTAAACAAACAAAAAAAAAAGATTTTTGTAAAAAAAATTTAGGTAACCTGCAAAAACAAAAATTTTGTTTAGAAAATTTTTTTTAATATTAAAAAAAAAACTATATTACGTGTACTACCCATTACGTAGGTAACCGATGTGGATTTGGAAGTAAGTGCGGCTACTGGCAGAAGTCCATCATCGGACTCAGGGCTGGGCATGACCATGACGGATTTAAAGAATCGGTACTCATGCTAAAAAGATTTCTTTTTACTTCCTTTAAATAAAACAATTAATGACAAATTTTTTTTATTTTTTCTCTTGAAACAAATTATTTTTTTCTTCTGTTTTATAACACAAAACAAAATTTGAAAAAATACAATTTGATAAATTAATGGAACTTAAATTTCAAAAACATAAAATGTACACAAAAAAAACAGACCTTTACAACGTTTACCCTATCGGCCGATGTCGGCCGAACCGATTCTACATCGTACACACTTTCATCCCACACCACAAAAACTGCCATCTACATCTCAACATCAGCATCAACAACAAGTGCAACCACCACTGCTACCAATTTCATCCTCCTCAGCATCATCAACAAATTTCTTGCATCCCCATTTCAATGTGCAAACTCGCAATAATACACATCATGCCTCATTGCGTCATCTGGGGGGTGGCTTTGGTTTCGGTTTTGGTTCACGTTTGGCTGGAACCTCATCATCGACTTCGAAATTAATGGGGCCAACTTATCACAGCAGTACCACCCATAATACGCCTCAAAAGCAGTACATGTATAAAAATAATGACAGCAGTTGTATTGGAGGCCTCATCAATCAAACACATTTTGACAATCAACATCAGGTGATCATTAAAAAAAAAGAATTATTATTGAATAAAAAATACTAATTTCTAACAAAATTTTACAAAACAAATTGAAAACTCTTAAACAAAATTTTAAGAAATTTGAAATCTAAATTTAAAATAAAAAATTTCTCGCTCTCACTGTCACCTTTTCTTATTAATGTTGTGTGCTATCACTGCTCTATCTTTCTCTTTTAAAACCCCTTTTAACTGCTAAATTCTTCTAAATTTCCACTTTTTATCAAAAAGAAATTCCCACCTTTTTTTTAAACGAAAGCGAGCACTTAAATAGTTTTTGCATATATTTTATTTGTTTTTTTTTATAGTTTAAGAACAATTTTAAAAATTTTTAAACAAAAATTGACATTCGAGGTTTTTTGCTGTGTAGGGGGTTTTTCTAAAAAAAAAAAGAACTATTAACGTTGTAAAAAAATCCAATGTTGTCATTCCATTAGGTCTCCTAGGCTTTTTTATGTAACTAACTGTAGTTCTTGCATTGTATGTCTGTAATAGTGTTAAAAAAAGAGTGTTTTTTGTCGTCGTGTGTATATGTTTGTTATTTTTCTTTAATAATTTGTTCGTCATGTTTTTAATATTTTACTAAAACAATTTATTTATTTTTTTTATATAAAAATGTAATTTTGTGATTTATTTTTTGATATATTGGCATTTCTTTAAGTGTATTTTTATATTAAATTCTAGATTGCATAAAAATAATCTATAAAAAAATTAAGCAAAATGGGACCAGTCCTTACGAAATATTCTTCTTTCAAAAGCTTAAAATAAAAACAAAAAAGTCAACTTTTTTGATAAAATGGTAATTTCTTTAAAAGAGTAATTTTTTGATAAAAAAAAGTATTTATTTTTTTTGGTAACAAAATGTATGCTTTTAATAAAAATGTTTCCTTTTGGAAAGAATTTGGTGAAAGGTACTTTTTTCGTAAAATTTTATTTAGTTTTAATAAGTTATTTTTTGGTAAAAAAAAAGTAATTTGTTGGGAAAATAGTAATTTTTGGCAAAATTGTACTTTTTCGGTTAAAAAGAGGTACTTATTTTGTTATATGATTTGTTTTCTTAGTAAAAAAAGTTTTTTCGGCAAAAAAAAGTAATTTTTGGTAAATGGAACATTTTTAGTAAAAATAATTTTGTTAAAACGTATTTTTTCAGTACTTTTATATAAACAAATAACTTTATTTGTTAGTTTTTCCAACTTTTCTAATCTCTACTTTTGTCCTTTGGTATTTTCTTGAAAATTGTAAACAACATTTTACAATATGTTCATACTTTTCCCCAAAAGTACTTTTATATTTAAAAGAATATTTTTATTCGTTTTTATAAAATTGTACTTTTTAGTAAAAAAAATGCTTTTTCGGCAAAAAAAAGTACTTTTTAATTTCGTTAAAACGTATTTTGCTCGGTACTTTTATGTAAACCAATCATTTTATTTGCTATTTTTAAAATTTTTCAAATATGTACTTTTGTCATTTAATATTTTCTTTAAAATTGTAAACAAAATTTTAAAATATGTACATACTATTCGCCAAAGGTACTTTTATGTTTAAAAAAATATTTTTATCAACTGTTCTATAAAGTACTTTTTAGTACTGTTATAAATTTGATTTCTATTTTTTATTTTTTTTTAATTCTCCCAAAAAGTACTTTGTTATTAATTTTTAAATTGAACCACAAAATGTATTTTTTTTTTCTTAAATAGTAGAATATAAAATTTTTAGTAAAAATTTAAAACTAAATAAAAAAAGTACCTTAAAAAACTCTTAAAAACTGGTCCCTTAATCAAAATAAATTTGTATTAGTTCTTAATTTTTTTATTTAAAATTGTTTTGAGTTAAACACCAAAATTGATTCAAAAACCTTTATAATTTTCTATCATTTTTTAAATTCTTGTTTTTTTCTACTTCTTTTCGGTGAAATATTTGTTTTGAAAACAAATTAAAAAACAAACAAAAAATACTGAAATATGAACCAAAAATATTGAAAAACTTAAAACTAGGAATACGGCTGTGATGACCATAGGTCCCGAAGAATGAGTGAAACCCATGTACTGCCCCATACGGACTATGAACAAGATGTGGTGAGTAAAGGTTTTATTTTTTTTTCTCAAATTTTCTCTTAAAATACAAACTCTATAAAGATTTAAGAAAAGCTCTTATTAATTCTTATTAATCCTAGAAATGCTTAAATAAGTAAATATTTGCTAAAATCCTAAACAAAGTCGAACCAATGAAAAGTAAATTTTATAAATTCGTTTATATATTTATTTTAAAAAATATACAAGAGAGTTAATTAAATTCATATTAAAAAAAGATCTACACAGAAATTTACTTAAAACATCCAGCTTAAAACTAAAAAAAAAATAATAATAATTCTTTTTTTTTTGTTAATAATATTTAAAAGATATTTGTTTATATTATTATGAGCACTTAAGTTATTTAAACAATATTATGTATTTGTATTTAAACAAAAAAAGTTTAAATTTTCTGATGCACTGAAGGTCGAAAATCATCTCCCCCCTCCTGATAAGAACGCTGGTGTTGGGCTAAAATTGTCTCATTGGTCGATAATTGATAATCACGGGGCGGGGTAAAAGGCCTAGCCAGGGGATAATAACCTCCACGTGGGGGGCTGTTACCACTAGGTTCGTATTTGGGGCGTGGTATACGCAATTGTTTAATTTCCGTTAAATATGATTCCATGTTTAAAAAAAAACTGAAAAGATAAAGAAATAACAAAAAATTACAGTCTGCCAGGTTGAAAGCCGATTAACAATAAATTTAATCTTTTTTGTTATAAATACATAATGTCAATGAACATTAAAAAGGTAAAATTATATTACTATGTATTATGAAAAATAATTAAAATAACAATTACATGTGTGATATAAACACATGCTTACAAACATTTAATACTTAAAACATATTGTCAATACATACAATAATAATAAAAAAAACAACATAAAAAAGCAAAAGTTATTAAAATCTCACGGTTTTCAGGCTACTGAAATTAAAAGGTTTAATAGGAAATGCGATATGCGATATGGAAAAAGAAAAGAATATAAAAAGATAAAATGTGAAAAAATAACTGCAGAAGGTATTTTTAAAAAAATGTACATTTATAAAAAGTACTTCTTGAACAAAAACACACTTTTTTGTTAACAAGTATTTTTTGTAAAACGGTATTTTTTTTTAAAAAAGACACATTTTTATAAAAAAGTTCTTTTTCTAATAAATGGTATTTTTTTCTATAAAAGGTACTTTAATGTTAATAAGCTACTTTTCTTGTAAATGAGCATCTTTTTTGTGAAAGAGGTACTTTTTTTTATAAAGGTACTTCCGTGTATAAAGGTACACTTTTGTATAAAGGTAATTTTGTATAAGGGTACTTTTGTGTATAAAGGTACTTTTTTGTATAAAGATTCTATTTTGTATAAAAGTACTTTTTTGTATAAAGACAATTTTTATTTAAAAGTACTTTTGTGTATAAAGGTACTTTTTTGTAAAAAGGTACTAAAAATTTTAATGAAAATTTAACTAAAAAGGTACTAAAATTTTTAATGAAAATTTAACTAAAATTTTTGCTGAAATTTTTAATTAAAGTTTTATAATAATTTTTTGTACTAAACTTTTCAGTACTAAATTTTAGTCCTAAAATGTATAGTACAAACTAACTTTTTAGAGCTTTTACGTTTAAATTGGACAATACCATACCGGACATCTGCAGATTATGCGAGGATGCTGAGGAGCTAGAGACGATTAAGCATGTCCTATGCCATTGTCCTAAGATGCAGGGTCTCAGGCAGAAATGGAAAGGAAATAGATTTTACGACGAACTGGGGTGTATCTCTGGATGTAGTTCAGTCGATATACTGGGGTTCGGCAGGGAAATAGGACGATTATTTCTGATGAGGGGTCTGTAGTGGTAGTTTTTTTCTTTCTATTCTACCAATTATCTTAAATCTATTTATCAATTCTTTTCTTCTTTACTTCTCCATTCTTCCTCTATATTGAAGAGATTCACAAAGGACCGCATTGGTATCCGATTAGAGGAGTGCCCTTGGGCACATTCCCTTCCTAACCTAACCTACTAACTTTTTACTAGAAAAATTATTCAGCCTTATTGTGGTTGTCGTTTTCGTAAGCAAACGTGTCGTTTTTTGTAGTAGATTAAAGAACACATGTTGTGTATTACTTTAATCTATTACACAGTCGTATACGACAACGACAACCACAATAAGGCCAATTAGTTTTTAATTTAAGTACTAAATATAAGGTACAAAGTTATAAGTCAAACAGTTGGGTTATTCAATATTTAGCAAATTATTTTATTGTTATAATTGGAGAACTTCAACAGTCGTATTGTCATAATATCATAATATTTTGCAATACATATGGGGGATTCAGAAGGTGTGCTGTTAAATCATATCGTCATAATGTACTAAATAATATTTTACCATTGATCAATGCTGTGTTTTCGTCATAACTGTGCAGTAGAAATCTAAATTATAAGCGGTTACCCATAGCAGTCATATACATATAAAGCGTGATCCATTTCGAGGTTCCCTACTTTTTTAAAGAAAAAAAAAACACAGAAAATTCAAATTTAATGGGCAATGTTTATTATCATTAGAAAGAACATTATTTGGCATTTATTTTTTGAACATTATGTTTATCAAATTTTGGCCATTGCTACGTCGCAGATAGAGAATCCGTCGAGTCAAATTTTCGATGACTCGTTCGACGTACATTCCTCACAGAACGTGAATTTTCGTAATAAAGTTGAACGATTTGTAAACGTTGTTCAAGCGTAAGTCTTTCCATTATAAAATGCCAAACAATACTAAACAAAAATAACATGACAGCATGACACGACTCACACGTGATCTGTCAAAAAAGGCTACTGAAAAAAGTATCTCTACTTGAATCACCCTGATTTCTTAAATTATTTTAAGACATATGACTTTACAACTTTATGACTACCTTGTGAATCCCCCAATAGCTTAAAAAAATTTTTGTTCTGTTTCATACCAGAAAGGTCATAAAATAATTCTCGTAAATTCACAGTAAAAATCTAAACTATGTTTTAAGCGGTTCATACACTTGCAATAAAATTGTTCAATTTTACGTATTGTACAATTATATCGCCAATGTGTATGTGATATTCGAAGGTGGCAAAATATATTGGAAGCAATCAAAAGACTTTTGATTTTTATTGCACAACGAAAGGAAAGTGAAATGTGTTGACAACATTGTACAATGCTGTTTATGTAATTCTTGTAGATTATGTTCACTTTTTTATTGAATGAAAGTTGAGCAATATTTAAATTGAAACCATTGTGCGACTTATTGCATAATATAGTTCAAAATGGAAATAATATGGCGAATATCATATACAATAATATTGCAAGTGTATGGGCTGCTTTACAGCAGTGCACTACTGTTTGAAAACGCCAATTTCTAAAAACTTCTCTCGTATTTGAATAATGAATTTGCAAAATTTTATTATGTATATTAAATTTCTTTTTGATCGATCGGCTTTAAACAAATTAACTTTTTTTAAGTTTTTTGTGGTTTTAAAAGTCATTGCCTTGAAAACTTTTTTATTCGGCTTAGATTTTCTATTGGGTTGGTGATATTATTTACAACCGCAACAGGCGTTTAAAAAAATTATAACAGTTATTAATACTGATTGATTTTGAAGTAAGGCCAGAAAAAAAACAACAAGCAAAATATACACACATTCAAAAAAATAACACGGGATGAAATATTCAAACCAGAACACCAAAGAGATTTGTGAATAATAAAAAATGTTTATATTTTCTGAGTCATAGAAATAACTTTTAGTACACTGAAGTTACACACAAACGAAAAATTACTTTTTACAAAGTGTTAGGCCTTTTTTTAATTTTAAAATGAATTGAATAAGTAAAAATTGTTCTCTTGCCTTTAAGACAATTGCAGACAGAAGATTGACTTAAACGGAAATAGAGAGAAAAAACCTTACACAGTTTAAAAAAAAAATCAACTCTGAGATTGTGTTCAGTGTTACCAACTTCGTCCTTTTTAGGGCTAGATAAGCCCTTTCTGGGTTTTTTTTTTAAATTTATAAAGTACTAAAACCATGATGTCTTCACGCGTTTAGTGCCCCAAAAGTTGGCCTCACAATTTGTACTAGTAAGTCATTGTCGATACTTGCAATTTTTGTTCCTGCCTTCCTAATCTTCTCACCCCTCTAATCAATAAACTCAAGAAGTGCTGCAACAACAACTCTTTAATAAGGGATTTCCTGAGGAAATGAGGATCCCGCACATTTTTCGGGAAAAAATCGCGGGATATTTGTGAGGGAATTCCCGAGATTTTTTTTTTATTTGAAAATGGCAACTATATTGCTGATATAAATGTAAAAAAGTAATGTCAAGAAAAAGATGCAAATTCAAATCCGATAAGTAAGGCAATGCTTAAGGCTTGTTGCTCTAAAGTTTCAATTTGGAAAGCAGACGAGTTAAAATTTACACAATTTTAAATTTTTTTAAAGACCCAGATTTATATTTTTGATAAAAACGAAAATGTTTGTCCCACTTTGATTCAAAATATTTTATGATATTATATGAAGAGCAGCTGCATAAAAGACTTTTTGGATTAGATTCTGTAAATACTATTTATGTAAGAAATGATGACAAAAGTGAAAAATTATCATTTAAGGAAATTTTGAATGCAGCAATAAGTAAAGAAAACTCTTAATCGATTAAAAAATAATAATTTTCTGCAAAAAAGAAACTACACGTTTTTAAAGGAAGTGGTAAAAAACTAACAGGTTCCAGAGATTATACAAATTCCTTTGAATATAAAGGCAAACATCCGTAAAAATGGGAAGGGTTTTCTCATTGACAGGACTCTACTTACTTAAAATTAGAAAAAAGCTGTGAAAAGATTCTATAAATGCTTATTCTGTACTAAAATCCTATTTTCAAAGAAATATTTTGTAATATGAATTTAATGAATTGATAAACTTATGAATTGGTTTTTATTTAAATAAATTAATTTAACAAATAGAATCTGGGAATTTATTTCTCATGTTGAGTAACATTTTTAATATACAAATTTTCATATTATTCGAATGTGTATTCTAAGTCAAATTACAATCCTCAAAAGCTTTTATACTTTAAAAGTCTTATTCCTTCAATATTTTCCTCGAATATTTTGTATGGGCGATCAGACCTTTTGTTTGTATATTTCTGTTACGAGGCTTACTTTAGCTATCCATTGGCTAGCAATGAAGTAAATTGTAAACAACAAAAACACTATATGAAGAAAAACTTACATGTTTGGTTGATTTTAGAGTTGAAAAATTATGTTAATGTTTAAAACATAAATTAAAAAAAAGGAAAATTTCCGTATTCTTTTTTTTTTTAAATATTTAATTAAAAACATCAAATTTACAATGTGGAATGATGACGAAAACCACATCGGAACATTCCGCTTGTTTCTTATAATTGAAAGATCCTTCTAGAAAGATCGAAATGGGTATTCAACAAAAGTTACAGGTGTTAACAGGAACATAATTAATAATTGTCTCTTCTTCTCTTGTTCCGACGGTTAAGTGCTTAGAATTTTTCTAAAATAAAATACATACTATAAAGCAATTATAAGTATGAAAAAAATATTGTGGCTACTTTGTCTGCAGGGTATGTATGTACATATGTTTTGTATTTGTAAAATCTTTTTGATAAGAGTGTGTGTGTTTGTTTAAGTTAAAGAGTAGAAATGAAATTAAATACACTTCCATCGTATTTACTTTCAATTCATTATCAGAAGAAGTGCGTGTTTCTGCTTTTATCATAACAGCTTCAATTCTTTATAATCATATTGTACTTCCATTTTCTTCCTATTGAATACTCTTATAATATACATACATACATTATTACTCTTTTTAATCTTGTGTACAGCTGTGTGTTCTTTCTTTTGATTTTTTCGTTTAATATTTTTTTTTTGGTTATTTGATGGTGGTACCTTTTTTTCTTCTTCATCTGCTTGTAAACAATTTTGTGTACTTTTATGTACTTTTTCTTTAAAAAGTTGACCTACTTAAACAAATTCCCATTCATACAAGTACTAACATACATATGTATGTTTGTATATGGTAAATAAAATAACAAAACAGGTCTTGTCTTAAATAGAATGATGTCAAATAAGTCAAGAGCATTAAATGAAAACTTTGGCAACAAAATAAAAATAAAAACTAAATAGTTTTTTTTCTTTTTTTTTTTTTTGTTGACACACGTTACCAAAAATACTTGACCAAACTCACTTTATTTTTATCAAAGAATAAGTGAAACTTGAAAATAATGAAATGAAAGACAGGTAACGTGTTCATTTGACCTCTTTACACTTGGTTATAATTAAAATAAATTTGAGATTTTTTCTTAAATTTATTTTTAATGTATCCAGTACAGTACAGGCCATTTTGGAAATTGAATTTCAATGGCATATTTTTTTATTTATAACATCTTACACTAAATGTGGCCGAAATACTAAAGCAATGGAAAAGTTAATGTTACTTTTGCTGGTTAAAATGGTCAAAATACCTTACAAAACGTAAACAAAACATTTATTTTGACAGTTTCAACAAGCGAAAACCCATAACCAGCAGATCGAATGAGAACACCTGAGCCATAGATACATACATACTTGACTTCGCCTTGGTATTAATCAAAGCATGTTCACTATTGCCATTGCCTTTTGCAGTAGTCAACATAATGAAGCAACTGTGCCCTCAAAGGCAACTGGAAGATTTAAATTATACTGAAGACATTTGTCTCAGGCACGGCAGTATACTAAGTTTGACATTCCGTGTAAAACTTTTTTCTAAGACCCCATAAAGTTATGGGACCTTAAGAAGTTCTAAGTCGATTAAGCTATGCACATCAGTGTGTCTGACATCTGTTGAAATCATGCTCACTTTTAAACGACTCAAAAGAAAAACAAATATTATTATCAAATTGTTTCTAGTTATCCAAAGCCGTTTAGAATTGGAATATAGAAAAATCGGTTTAGTAGGAAAAAAGTTATGAATCCACCAAATCTGGAACAACCTTCCCAAAAAATTGATTTCGTGAACATCGGTCCATAATATAATCTAGACCAAATAGAAAGCCAACAGAAACACTTTAGTACGCCTAAAACTGTAACGAAAAATATTATTGGAATACAATTTGGGATATCACAATTTTTTAAGGCTCGAAATCAATCCGTGAAATTTCGTTAAGATTGGTTTAAATTTAGTATGTAAGGTCCAATCTCGAAAAAAAACTTAAGTACGCCTTAGACCGTAACAAATAATCCTATTGTAATTAAATTTGATATGTTACAGTTTTATAATGTTAAATTTTGTGAAGATCGTCATATATCGATCATATAAGGCCCACTCTCGGAAATCGTAGTTGTCGTATTTATGTCTAAATCCATTGCAAAATTTGGTCCAATTTAGCTTCATATGCAACTGTTCAGTTTTTATAAAGATTGGTTAATCCCATTTCGAGCCTACTCCTAATATATTCTAACTGTCGGTGAAGGGTATCAAAAATTCGGCACTCTAAATTTTTTTTTTTTTCTGAATATGGAATTCGTAAGATATTAAAGTTTTTTGTATTCTAGCAGTCAGTTGGTTGTAAATCTTTTTTGTAACGAAGAAATAATAATTTGATTATTCTCCCCTCAATAGATAAAATGGAAACAGTAAAATAGCAATTAACCAATTAATAGATTAACATGGACCGGTAAAATGAATAGTCACATTGAACATTAACAAGTACATTACATTTTATTAAATTCTTTCTCTTTTATAACTAAAATTACAAATAAATTAACTATGTTTATTTTGAAATAACTGGGGGTTATATTTTTTAAAAAAGGTTTGTTTTCTATTTTAAAATGTTTTGCAATACCACATGCGAACTTAATTTTGAGTCAATTTATTTAAGTTTCAAATCTATTTAAAATCTCAAATTTCCATAATTTTCATTTAAAATTCCAAAAGAGTTTTTTAAGCCTCAACTTGTCTTTAAATTTTGTCATATTTGGCATGCACTTAAGACCTGAAAAAATTGGTCAAGTACAGATAACAATTACATTTTGGTGCCTTTTTAGCTGCACATGGGCAGTAAAAATCGAAACTTTTAAATGACGTAATTGTCATAAAGTTAAATTTATTTATTAAGATTTAAAACCATTTTAAAGTCTTAAACCTGGTCACGTGTTTATTTCCAAAAAAATAAAAAAAATATTTATATTTTTTTTAAAGTGTTTGTTATGTATATTTTTTATTGGCCTTTTACAATGGTTTTTGGTAAAAATTAAACAAATTTTCATTTTGTAATCAAAGTGAATTTATTTCTTTTTTAATTAAAATTGTTTTTATTCAACCTTTCTATTTATAAATAAAAATACTTTTATTTCGAGCTCGAGGGTTTTTTTAATTTTCAAATGCTTATTACTTTATAAAAACTATAAAAATTATTTGAATTACAAAATTTTATAATTTGGATTCTTTTAACGTAATTCCATTTTTTTTAATTTCCTTTATTTTGCATAATTTTTTTTTATAATATTTATAGAACTTTAAAAAATTCTACAATTAAATGAACAAAGTCTTTAATAGGTTTAATTAAAATATGTTTTATGAAAGCCAATAATAAGTGTAATTTAAGACTATTAACGATTTTAAATTTTTTCTTAAGCTTTTTAAGGTGCAAAGTCTTAAGTTTGTTTCTTAAGAGGAAATAATTTGTTACTATTCTTATTAATTTTTTTCTTTTAAATTAATCTTAAGTTAATTATTTAGTTTTAATGATTAAAGTTGTAAACTTTCCGTAATTTAAATTACTTCTGTTTAACAAATTTCCTTTTATAAGACCAAATTTCTATTTTTGGGCTTATGACTATTTGTCTATTGAAGAATATTGTGCAAAAGACTATTTTTTGTAGAAAATTTCTTGCGTAAAACTTTTTGTGTACAAAAAATTCTTGTATAAGAACATTTTTATACAAATCATTCTTGTATTAAGGCCCTGTTAGCCGACCGTAAATGTAGAAATGTAAATGTAATGTAAACAGCTGATCGTTTTTGATGTATGGAGAGCAAAGCAAATGCTTAACTGACTGTAATGTCAGTTAACCGTAACGTGTCAACCTGTAGAAAAAAGAATTTAATTCGACATTTTTCAGAAACCGGTTTTCGAATAGTTCGACTACATGAATACGGGAAATTAAACTTCTTTCTTTAATGTGATAATTTTAAAATTTCCTACAATATTGAACTTATAAGTTTCTAGAGAACCTTAATATTATAGGTGCAGGGTCCTGAGTGAATGAAAACCTATTAGCTGAAACATGTTTTTACCTTTTGTTTTTCAGCTGGTACTTTTTGAGTTTTTGTAATATTCGATCTTTAAAGATAAAATTAAACATGCATGGTTCTGAGCGAATAAGAATATGTAAAGGAGAGCTTTTGGTACTTTTTCGTCAGCGTCTGGTACTTTGATTAGTTTTCGTTAATATTATACATGAAAAAATAAAATTAAAAATGCAATGTCCTGAGTGGATGAGAATCTATAAGAGGAGACTTTTGATACTTTTTTTGTTTTTGAGTTGAAATTGTCTGATCATGTTTACATTAAACTTACAAAATTAAATTAACTCTCGTCGAAGATAAAGTATGAACCGGAGGTTGGTCCCTCGCCAAATCGATCCACTAAGACGGAAAAAATAAATGCTCGGAACATGTAAATTTACTTAGATGTACTATGTTTCTTCATATGAACATACAAATTTATGGTCGAATTTTGACCATAAGGCGAACACTAGTTAATATAAAATATTCAATTATTTATGTATCTATACATACATACAAGAACTACAGTTTTAATACTATTTTAATCACTTGGTACTTTTTCTGCAAAGTGGTCACCATTTGAACATTTAAACTCTCATCACTGTGTGTGTTGATTTATTTTTACTAATGCTTTTTTGTTTATGTTTTTGAAAAACAGCTGACCAGTTCTTTAATGTTCTATAAGTGCACGAACGAGCTTACAGTACGTTACATTGCATTTCATTACATTTACGGTCGGCTAAAGCGGCCTTAAGGCAACTTTCAATACGACTGGAAGTTTCTTATAGAGCACCGAATTGAAAAAAATTTTTCTATAAGACCGAATTTTTATAGAAAATTTCTTGTTTAAGACTGAAAAATGTTTTGTATAAGACTATATTCAACAGAAAAATTTATTGTAGAAGACTTTTTTTTAGCTTGTATAAGAAAAGTTTTTACAGAAATTTTCTTTTATAAGGCAATTTTTTTAAGAAACTTCTTGCTAAGGATAATTTCTTTAGAAAATGTCTAAACTAAGTAAAAGTTCTATAAGAAATTCTTGCTTAGTCTGGGTTCACTGTGTGAACTTTACACTATGAAAAGTCGGAGATAAGGCAGAATTAGTCTTTACTTCCTGTTCTGTTTCGAATCAGCTGATTTGTTTTTGTTATTAAAAAACCTGTAAAATTGATCAGTTTTTCTGTTATGTTACGGTCAAATCTGTAATATTAAAAACTTGCTAAGTAATTATAAGTGGCAGCAACAGAAACAGAATGTTAAGACTAACTGAGCCTTTACTGGTGAGACGGAAGGGACGAATAGAATGTGGTGCATACTTTCGCGTACTTGAGAATTCTCTGATGTTTTATAAATTGTAAATATCAAACTGTGTTTTCTGTGTGATTTTACTACGTTTTCTTTTATTCTACATAAATATCACAATGTAAAGCTAGACATAAACAAATGTTTGCGTAAGGCAAATTACCAGAGAACATTTATTGTGCAGATACTTTTCTATAATCAACTTCCTTTACCTATAAGACGAACATAAGGCAATAAATGTGAAAACATTAGTAGGCAAAAGTTTAATTTTTTCCTTGCTACTAAAATATCATTAAATTAAATTACTTTTTTAAAGTTATTTTCAAGCCAACCTTAATTTTAAAGCTTTCAAATCTAACAATTTGTCTGCAAAATTCTGCTTCACAACATCCAAAAGATGTCCCCAATTTTGTAACTTTTATTTTTAAACAAATTCATAGAAAACCCAACTCACATTAACTCTATTAACATTTCGTTTTTCAAAACCAAGTCAAACGTGACTAAAATAATTAAAAATTTTCGCTTTTTTGTTTATTAGATTTATACATACATACATACCTATGTACATTTCATTATAATTTTGGCGTATGAAACGTTTTAATCGCATTGAAACAAGTGACCACACTTGCATGCATAATGTAAACAAAAGGTAAAAACAACAACAATACAACACATCAACAGCGATTATCAAGCCATTAACCAAAAATTTAACACAAAGTAAAAATAAAAAGCTACAACAGCACCAAATCAATAATAAAAACCAACAACAACAAAGTATTTTATTATATAAATTTTAAAAACAAGATAACTCTTAAGGCCCAACCAGAATGTGCGTAACGTTGCTTAAGTAAATTTTCGAATACATGTAAATCTTCTGTACCAAACCATATTGAAACTAAAGAAATTTTTTTTAAAATTTTATAAAAGCCCAACCATAATGTGCTTAAACGTGCGAATACATTTAAATTATATAAGGCAAACCATATTGAACTTAAGAAAAATGTTTGCTACATTTAATGAAACTGTCATTTGCTTAAGCAAGGTGCGAATCTAATCGCAAATTCCGTACGGAATCAAATGTTTTTTTTTATTTTATTTTGGGTTTTTTAAGTACATTTGAGAGACTTTTTGTTAATTTTTGAAAGTAGGGAAAGCAAGGCTATGCATATTATGGTTAGGCCTTTAAACTGTCATTTGCTTAAGTGAAGTGCGAAACTGATCGCATATTCCGTACGGAACCAAATGTTTTTTTTTTTCGTTGATTTTTGACAGTAGCTTAAGCTTGTTTATGCATATTCTGGTTGGACCTTTACTCATTCTCAATTCAATTACTCTTAAACTATTTTAAGTAAACTAACGAACCAGGGATGATAAATGACATTTTCAAAATTGTACTTAATTCAGTTAAAAATAGTACTTTTTTGACTCTAATTGTTCTAAAACCCAAAAAATATTTTTTACTGGTTTTATTATTAGAATAACAGCAAGTGTAAATAACTAAATATTTGGCAATTAGCAAAACGAAAAATTAAGTAAATACCTAATTGGGAATTTAGACGAAGAGCTGTGTTAAAATAAAACTGACAGCACAAAAGCCAAAATTTGAATTTTTAGGATGTTGCTTTGAAGTTTCAGTTTTATGTTCAAAAAGTAAACTCTTGCTTTCGCTTCTGCTGTGAAGACAAATATCAACTGTTGAAAATGTACAATTATTGTTTGATGCAGTAATGCTTAATAGTGGCTAATAATGGCTTAACAAAATTTTAAAAGCTTCAAAAAAATTTGGCTAAATAAAAATGGCAAAAACAATTACTAATTGCTAGATTGATTTTTTCATGGCTAAATCTATTTACAAAATGGCTAAATTGGCTACACTGGTTTGATGTGACTTTGAACATTAGTGGTGTTAAATCAAAGAAGCAGTTCGTAAAAAAATTTAATCAATTGCAATTTTTAAATAATAATAGTACTGGAAAAAGTACAATTAATTGTACCAACTTTATCATCCCTGTAACAAACAGTAAATAACCCAGCAACAACAATACATAATTTATGATTAGACAATTTTAAAACTAAAACAAAATTCCTAGAAATGCATGCATTAGCAATAACAACAACAAACTGTAAGCAAATTTTAACCAAATGAGTGGTTAACCAGAGTTTTTTTTAGACATCTTAGTCATTTATGCAGAAAATAAAAGAAAATTATAAAAAAAAAAAGTGAAAGTAAATTTTCCATTACAAACAAAATTGTTTAATCAAAAACAAAATCTTAATAAGCTTTAACAATTTTATGAAAGAAAAAAAAAAATTCAATGAGTGGCAAATGTATCTTTTGTTTTTTACGTTGTTTAAAGTGTAACAAATTAACTGACACAGTCGTTCAATCATTTTCAAACCATTTACTACACGCATATTTATGTTGATTTTTAAACACATTTTAATTCCATTAAAGTTTATAAATCTATTCAGTCAGGGAAATTTGTTCAAATTAAGCATAATTGAAACATTTACATGAATTGAATATGTTTAGGCTAAAATTAGCGGTAAACAAGTCAAAACACTTTTCAAAACTCGTAAAAGAGAAAAACACAAGTTATAAAGGTGCCAGATTGTTGAAAAGAACATTGAGGATAACCGACCTCGATTCATAAAAGCATTTTCCATAAAATAATTTCTTGCCTAAGAACAAGTTTCAACACAAAATTTCTTGTCTAAAAAATTTACAAGAGTCTATAGAAAATGTTTCTTCTAAGGCTAGTTTCTATATAAAATCTCTTGTGAAAAAAAGTTTCTGTAGAAAATGCATCTATAAAACAAATTTCTATAGCAAATTTCGTACGTTAATCAATTTTCTTTCTAGGTTTTCTTGTCTTAGACAAGTTTCTATAAAAATTGTTTGGTCTAAGACAAGATTCTATAGAAAATTTCTTGTCTAAGACAAATTTGTTTAAAATTTTTTTGTCTATTTTGTATAGACAATTTCTTAATTTAAGACATTTTCTTGTCTGAATCAATTTTCTACAGAAAATTTCTTATCAGATTCTATAGAAAATTTCTTGTACAAGGCAAGTTTCTATAGAAAATTTATTTTCTAAGACAACTTTCTGTAGAAAATTTCTTGTCTAAGACAAGTTTCTATAGAAAAATTCTTGTCTAAGACAAGTTTGAATAGAAAATTTCTTGTCTAAGACAAGTTTCTATAGAACATTTTTTGTCTAAGACAAGTTTCTATTGAAAATTTCTTGTCTAAGTCAAGTTTCTATGGAAAATTTCTTGTCTAAGACAGTTTTCTATAGAAAATTTCTTTACAAAAAAAATTTTTTTGTATAAAACATTTTCTTTGTATCCGATAAGTTTCTTTAGAAAATTTCTTATCTAAGACTTTATTCTATAGAAAATGTCTTATCTAAGACAGATTTCTATAGAAAAATTTTGTATAAGAGAGATTTCTATAGAATTTTTTTTTCTAAGACAGATGGCTATCAAAATTTTTTTGCCTAAGACAAGATTCTATAGAAGAATACTTCTCCAAGTTACGTTTCTACAGAAACTTGTCTAAAAAAAGTTTCTAAAGACAAAAATTTGTATAGAAAATTTTATTCTTAGCCAATTTTCTATTATTTTTATTTTAATAGAACTTTTTAGTTTTCAAAAATCTGGCAACTCTCTTAAGTAACTTTTCTACAGTTTTTAAACAATTAGTGCACGGCCTTTTTGTTAAAAGGTTCAATTACGTTTAATTTCCTTTATTTTTTAAATAAAAAAACAGTAAACTTTTTATTTAAGTACGTATTTACTAGACTTACACACCCGAAAACAAACTTTCTTCCCCCGTTTAAATGGAGTAGAAAATTTGGTCTCCTCTAGCGTATTCACCGTCAGGTTGGGTGGTAGGTAAATTGTTAAGTGTTGCAAAGTTTTTTTGTTTGTTTTATTTTGTTAAGTTTGTATTTGTGCAGTTGCAATTGTGGCGGAAAATGTGATGTGCAACAATTTTCCGGTTTGTAGCGTTTACGTTGATTTAACAACAGAAAAGTAAAATTAACCAACAAAGAAAATTTATTTCGTTTTCCTTGTAAATATGTTTGTATGTATATGTATATTTTTTTGAGTTACGACTACAAACATTTATTATGTTGCAGTTTTTCAATATTTTTTGCCGGTCGTTACTCGTTTTTCACTTATTAATCTTTTGTTTGGTGTTAAGGGTACTTCATTGGTTTTCGTAAAACTTTTATTTTGTGGTAAATTTTGCATGTTGATGTTTTATAGCTTTAATAGTTTGGCTTTGTTAAAATAAAAAAACATGTATTTACATATACTCAGGGCTATAATTATAAAAGCATTTTCTAAAAAAATTTTACTGTATAAGGCAAATTTCTTTAAAAAATTTTAAGTATGTATGTACATATATGACAAAATCTATAGAATTTTTGTTGCTTAGAAAAATTTTATATTAATTTCTCTATAAAAAAAATTGCTAAAGAAAATGTTCTCTATAAGACTAATAGGAGTATTTTCAAGAAAATTTCTTATAAGAGATTTTTTTTTATAAAGCACATTTTTGTATAAGATTTACTGCATAAGAGTATTTTCTTAAGATTCTTTTCTTGTATAAGAGTATTTTATATACCTAAGTAAACTTTCTTGATTAGGAATATTTTTAATTGAAAATTTATTTTATAAGTGCATTTTCTTTAAAAAAAAATTATATTTTTTTAGTGTATTTTTTTTAAGAAAATTATGTATAAAAGTATTTTATATTTAAAATTCTTTCATAACTATTTTTTTATATAAAGTTTTTTGTGTAAGATTATTTATTTTAGAAAATTTCGTGTATATAAATATTTCTTACGTAAAACTTTTTTTAAGTATTTTTAAATAAGATTATATTTTATAGAAGTGTTGTCGATTTTTGATCTAAAAATTACTCATAAAATTGTCTGAAAGAAGAATTCATTTTTAGAAAATAAAAATGTATCTGTAACTATTTCCCTGACTGTAGCTTATATTAAATGCAATTGTATTGTACTTCTAGTATTTAGAGTTGAGTGCAATAAATAAAAACAAAATATTTTTTTTAATATTTAAAGCAAAAAACACTCAACACCATTCATTTAAACCACATCAATCAGGAAAAGAACCAAAACTATAAAAATCCGACTTAACATTGGTTTAAATAACTGAATTAAATTTTCATTTCCACACCATGCAGTCGAGCGATTAACTAAATGGGCGAAAGGACGGACAATCAGACAAACCACGAGACAAGTTCAATGAAATAATTTCGTTTAACAAAGACTACAAAATATAATAGTTAAAATTTAAAAATTCCAATTTGACTTTAATAAATAAGCAACAAAAAAAATTAATTAAATGGATGACCAAAAAAGAGTATTATTTTTATATACATACACATTTGTTGTTTTGAAAATAAATTAAGAAAAACCTATGTTTAAAAATATTTTAAAATTACTTGACTACCCTAGAGGGAAGCGCACTGACACCAAAGTAGTCCCGTGATAGGTCTTTGGTGGTAGAGACCGGTTCTAGTTCTAACACTTTATATGAATAAGACCTGTCACTTTTACATGGGGTTGTCATTGGAGGGGGTCAATTGGCACCATTTGACCAGTCACAGATCTATTCCCAATGATCGTGCTTAGTGTCAGTTACTAAAATGTTGTGTTATTTCTATACAAAGTAGTATTATTTCAATAAAACAAGTCCTAGAATTCAAGAACCAAATCTTAGAACGTCCCAAAAAATGTGTCACAGAACCGGTGAAGGCTGTACTGTATTGCCTTACTTTTTCTACCTGTTTGTTCTTCACAAACCAGTTAAAGGATTGGTTGTTCTTTCACTGGTCATGCGTCCTTTCTTTTTGTACTTGTTCTATTTTCACAAATCCCAGCACCAGTCTTTTGGAGCAATTGACACAAATTTCCCGCAGGGTAGTTTCAAATACTTATTAAGAACTTTGTTTAAAATTTTAATTTCAAACATCTACGACATTATAAAAGTCATGTTCATACACACAAAAAATTGTGAGGGCAAATAATTTTACCATTTTACGATTGTGCTGTTGGTGTAAACAAAAACTTGTTGGAGAAAACGAAAACCTTTTGTCGCAAGAAAGTTTCCAACAATATTTTTTTTTACCGCAACAACATGAAAGTATTTGAAGTTTTTTAACAACAATTATAAATTATTTGTTGCAAATAAAATAACTTTTGCCGTTAAAGGTTTTCCTCTGAAATAACGGCACATTGAATATTGCTCGTAAATTATTTGCATTTGCAGGAAACAAAAATTTTTGTTGCCTTTAATTATTTTTTTTTTAATCAAATTATAATACTGTTGTCGTAAAATAATGGGAATTCGGCAATGACATGATTGGTACTTCATTATTGAGTCATTTGTCGGTTAGAAACTACACTCACAATATTCTGTACGTAAAATTAACTGAATTTGTAATACATATACAATAAATGAAAATTCAGTTAAAAACCGGTCTACTTATTTTTAATTTATTTTTAACGAAAAATTCTTTTAATTTTTACTGTAAAAAATTCAACCCCATGTTCCGTAAAAACAAATTAATTTTCAGTTATTTTATATAAATTAACTTTCAAAAAATTAACTGAAAAAAATATTCAGTTGTTCACTTTTAACTTTGCATAATGTTGTTGGGCATAATCCGAATGTAAATTCTATTTGAATCAAAATCGAATTTTTTTGGGATTACAGTTTTTTTTTGTGTGTAGCAACAAAATATTAAACATGTTGGAAGATAAAATAATTTTAACCGGTAACAACTTTAAAGACAAACAACTTTATCCTTGCATTAAAAAAATAACTAACAATTTCTCGTACAAGCCAATTTTCTTTAAAAAATGATTGTATAAGACAATTTTCTATAAAACATTTATTGCACAAGACATTTTTATCAAAATTTTTTAAATAAGAGAATTTTGTTTCGAAAATTTCATGTACATATATAGAACCAATATCTTAAGAAAATTTCTTATATCAACAATAGTATGTATGTATAAGAACATTTTTTACAAAACTTTAAGTATATCAAAATTTTCTATAAAGAAACCCAGTATTGTTAAACACAAATGCTTGAGATTATTTTATGTATAAGACGATTTTCTATGAAATTTTCTTACATAAAAAAGACAATTTTCTAAAAGGCAATTTTTTATGTAACTCAATATAATATAGAAAATTGTTTGTATACGACAATTTTCTCTAGAAAATTTTTTGTATACGACAATTTTCTCCAGAAAATTTTTTGTATATGACATTTTTCTGTAGAAAATTTTTTGTATACGACAATTTCCTCTAGAAAATTTTTTGTATGCGACAATTTTCTCTAGAAAATTTTTTGTATGCGACAAGTTTCACTTTTTAAGTAAAACAATTTTAGCACAGGAAAATTTTCTATACAAAGTTTTTTGTATTAAAGACAATTTTCTCTCAAGACAATTTTCTCTCAAAAACTTTCAGCATAAGACAATTTTCTCTTGAAAGTTTATTATGGAACGCAATTTTCTTTTTTTTTTTTTTGAATAAGGCAAATTGTCATGAAAAACTATTTGTGCTAGACAATTTTCTTTAGAAAATTTTATGTATAAGAAAATTTTCTTAATATAAGGTTTTATATAAAAAAAAATCTCCAGAAATTTTTTTGTACAAGACAATTTTAGCACAGGACAATTTTTAAGTTGTTATAAAAATCTTCTTGTATTAAACATTTTTGAGTAGAATATTTCTTGCATAAAAAAATTAGATGTTCTTGATAAATTTTTTTGTATAAGACAATTTTCTAAATAAAATTTTTTTTTATTTTTTTTACAATTTGCTTAATAAAATTTTTTGTTTTAGACAATTTTTTATAGAAAAATTTTTCTAAAAGAGATATAGACATTTATTGTATAAGGCACTTTTAGCACATAAAAATTATCAATAGAAAATGTTTTGTATTAAATAATTTTCTTTGCAAAACTTTCTGTTTAAGACAATTTCTTTTTATCTGCACAGGTTAATTTTCTCTTGAAAGTTGCTAATGGATGACAATTTTCTTTGGAAAGTAAGTAAATTTTGTATAGACAATTTAAACATAGAATTATTTTCTATAGAAAATTTCATGTGAAGGACAATTTTCTTGACAAAATTTTTTGTATAAGACAATTTTCCAAAGAAAATTGCTTGTATAAGACGATTTTATTAATAAAATTTATTTGAAAAAATTTTTTTTTTAATTATTATTTTTGTTTCTGTTGCTTAACCTGTGTTAATATCTGCTCAAAGTTGAGACATTATTTTATTCTGGTTTTCCCTCTTTTTTTTCTACTTCTCTGTGGTTTTGGTTTTTTTAATTTTAAAACAAATTAGCACTTTACACTTAATTTAACTTTTCCAAAAGACTTTCTTTCCATTTTATTATTATTATTTTTTTTAATTTGCAGTTTAGGGAAATGGCTTATGAAATTTTAGATGCGATGATTTCTTGAATTGAGAGAAAATTTTTGTTTCTCCTTTAGAAAATACAAAATTTTGCTTCGAATGTTGTGTAAATGTTTTAAAGCTTTAAAAAGATTGGTTTGTTTAATTAAGATTATTATGAAATTTTAAGAGTTGCTTTGCATTTTTCACATAGATATTTACTTATGTAACTAACAGCGATGAGGTTAATTAAATTCAAACAAAACTGAAAAAATCTCACACACATTTTGTGGAAAAATCTAGACCGTATAAGCCATTATGTACCATCATTCATAGGCATTCACATACTCATTCACACAAACAAATGGGTAAATTGTAGGCCTTTTTTGCTGTGAAAAGTTATAACAACTTTAAACAGGCAGACAGACGAATGTACGGACAGTCAAATAGACAAGTGGACGGACAGTTGGACGTTCGTTGTACGCTTAACTAACTCTCTGTCTGTCTACCTTGTTTGTTTAGCCGTTTTCATCAACACATATGGCGAAATTCGTTTTTTAAGCTTTTCTGGCTTTGTATAGTGTAGGCCAAGTTATGGGAAACCAAATTCGAGGTTTCACATGATCAATGTATAATATTAGACACACATTCATATGGAGGAGTTACAAATCAGTGTTACTTATTTTTGGCCATTGTCTGCTTTTGTTGCTGGTGCTCTTGTAGTTTTTGTTTTGGTGTCTTATTATTTATGGCTAATAATGTTACGGCTAAATCTTCAGCAGCTACTCTTTCAAATTTAAATCATGCTAACAATTTGTTAGCAATGATGTCAAATGTGTTTGAAATATTAAGATGCTAAAAAAGGTTAGAGGTTTTAAAAGGAGCTAGTTTCTTGTTTTGAATTCTTACACATTTAAAAAATATTTTAACATGCACTTTATTTTAATTAAAAGTTTAATTAAGTTAAAATTCGTTAAAAAATTAATTTTTTACCTTTTCGAAAAGCTATTGCCAATACTAAAAAATATTGACCTTAATACTAAAACTTTTATAGAAAATAGTCTTATACCAGAAATTTTCCAAAGAAAATTCTCTTATATACCTACAATATTTTCTATAAAAAATGTTCATATACTCAAAAGTTTTTATTTAAAATTATATTAGATTAAAATTTTTTTATAAAATAGTGTCTTATACATAAAATTTTCTATAAAAAATGGTGTTATATGTAGATGAAATTTTTAATACAAAATACAAGAAATTTTGAAAAAAGAAATTGTCTTATAGATAAAAATTTTTAGAGAAAATTGTCTTATATAAAACTGTTGTAATAAAAAATAGTCTTGTACAAAAAATGTTTGTAGCAAATTGTCTTATACATGAAATATTCTGTAGCAAATTTTAGATCCATAAAATTTTCTTTAAAAAACGGTATTATACAGGAAACTATTTTGAAAAAATTTTATTGCACGATAAATTTTATATATAAAATTATCTTTTACAAAATTTCAACAGAAAAAAGTCTTATACAAGAATTTTTCTTCATGAAATTGACAAGAAATTTTCTAAATTAAATTTTTTTTGTAGCAAAGCTTTTCTGCAGAAAATTTTTAATTTAACATTATCTAATTAAAGAATTTGTCAGCAAGAAACAAAATAA
Source organism: Pollenia labialis (assembly GCA_949318255.1). NCBI lineage: Eukaryota > Metazoa > Arthropoda > Insecta > Diptera > Polleniidae > Pollenia > Pollenia labialis. The sequence goes on from OX439140.1 coordinate 6,166,524, forward strand.
AGGAAAAATAGTCTAACACAGGAATTTTTGTAAAAAAAAATAGTTTTATAATAGAAATTTTAAAAAAAAAATGTAACAAAAAATTTTCTTTAGAGATTAGTCGCATACAAAATGTTTGCTTGCATATATTTTTATATACAAGCAATTTTCTAGACAAGATAATCTAATCCAAGAAAATGTTAAATATAATTGTTTTAAAAAAGAAGTTTTCTATGAGAAAAAGTCTTATATAGAAGATTTTCTACGGATAATGATCTCTTATAAAAACAAATGTCTGTATATGGTGATCTTATACTATGAATTTTTAAGAAATTTTTCATAAAAAATTGTCTTAATCAAGAAATTTTTCTATGGAAAAAACTGACATATAAAAGAATTAAAAAAAAAGAAAAAGTATCATACTAGAAAATTGCCAAAGAAATAGTCTTATACCAAATTTTTTTTTAACAAATAGTTATATACAAAAGAATTTTTTTATAGAAAATAGTCATAGTAATACAATAAATTTTCTAGAGAAAATGATTTTATGCAATAAACAATCTATAGCAAACTGCAATTATTAAATGACTACACTCTGAATTACTAAGAGGAAGCTACGTGACAAGTTAGTTTATATATTTTCAATAAGCACTCTTAAAAAATTTAGTCTGCTTGTTTTCATTATTTTTATCATTAATTTAATTGCTTATCAAGAATTCGGTAAATCAGAAGTACTAAATGTTACGAAAGAATAAACTGTGGCTATATTACGGCATTCCATATCATTGCAATACAATTAAAATGGGAATATTGATTAATATCGAATGCCGTTAATTGACCCTGATTTTATTTTAGTTTACTTGGGAAAAGTAAAATCGAAATTGAATTACGAACAGCTTAAATATGTGCTTGATTAAGACTGTGCGACATGTGTCACAGAAATATTACACGAAAGAGAAGATTGGAATATAGGGTGTAGACAAGCTTGCCGGCTGGACAATGCCACACGAAGGGCAAAATCAAGCAACAATTTGATGTTCTTTTTTTATATGACTCGTAAAAAATTGAATAGTTAAATTGAAATTTAAGCCTTAAACGTTAAATTGTGGCTTTTAGCTTGCAACAAAAAACATTAGGTCTAAACGTATAAGAGGTTTCGAAGGTGCGCCAATAACAATATGGAATATTGAAACAGATAATGAATGGTTAAAAAAAATAATATGTTTTTGGCTTTAAAAAAAGAAAAGTACTTCTTAACTCCTAAATTTTGTATTGCATAACACAAAAACAGTCAACTGTCTCTTAATCGACTACATAACATGAATTACGAAACCATATGACCTGATTTTGGCTTTAAAGGGTTACTTGTTGGGACAACAAGGCAAATATTTTAGACAGTCAACCAAGTTAGAATGGATTAAGGGTGCTTTACATTATTTTAAATCACCAAGATACAAAATTGATTAGACTTAAGTCCACTTGGGGACTAAATAGTGGCATATGTCTCGCTCAAAGGATTGTTTTAAATTAAAAAACTTGAACCTCTTTGCAATGTTGTAAGTGTGAAGGGACTAAGTATTCAGAAAGCAAATAAGGCTGTACTTTCGGCTCTAGCGATTCTTTAATAATCCTTCACCGAAAGATAGAATATTTTAGGAGTGGTCTGTATATAAGATCTATACCCTGACCCCACATTATTATAATTTGTTAAGGTTTTAGACCTACGGGTATTTATAGATCGACCATCGGAAAGTTTAATGCTTTTTTTTCTACACATATTTAACTTAATTTGAATAAAATGTTATAATTCGTATCAGTTTTAGAATTATTAAAAAGATTTGTAGAAGGTTATTTTGTATTGGATCTATAGTAAATTAGGGAACGATCATTCCAAAATTCGGTGGAGTGATTCCTGGTTTTAAGAAACCTAAATTTGACCAAATAGGTTTAAAATTTATTTTGAATTTAATGCAATGCTAAAAGCCACTTTGTATGCGACCCTATGGTAAATTGTTGTAACGCCCTTTTGCATTTTAGGTAACGATATGTATGTATGCTTTTTGGGGTCTTATATGAATATTAAAAAAATTTCACACGGAATGTCAAACTTAGTATACCCTCATTCACCTTTGCGGTGGAGGATGTGAAAAACCAAGTCAAATTAACTGTCTTCATAATAGACTACATGGAATCGACCTTATCTTATATTTTACAAAATGTTTAACTTTAAGGCTTCATTCAATAAAGAGTTGTCTATTGAATGAATATTGTTTAGCTGCTTTAAATTTTTTAAATTTACTCAAAAAAAAAATATCGCTTAATTAATCTTGTAAAATATTTATTAATAATTTTTTATTATTTATTTTTATTTCTGGTCCGATTTTTTTCTGCTTTTGTTGTTGTTTTAATGAAAATAAATCATGAGATAAATATGGCTAATAAAGGTGATAATTAAGTTATGGTTATTACTGGTTCAAAAAAAAAATGATGACGGCAATGATGATGATGATGTTGAAATAAACCCATAAAAATAAAAGCGAAAACCTCAATGACACACTAACGATTTGTTTGAAAAACTTTTCAAATTAAAACCAAAAAATTCAAACAAAAAAAAGTTATAAATGTATAACAACACACATGTACATTTTTTTTGAATTAACGTGATTTTTTAGCAACGAATACAACAACTAAAAACGCTTGATTTATAAACAAGTGATGCAGTTTTAAGCGTTTTTTTGTTTGTTTTTTTTCGTGAGTGTTTTGTAATACACACTCAGGAAAAGAAATGTATTTGTTTTTTTTTTAACTGCATAATAATTTTTTGTGCGTTTTCCTTTCTTCAGCCGTTGTTGATTTTTTAATTAAGTTGTTCGAGTGTTTTAAAAGCACTTAAGTGTAACTGCAGCTAAATTGCAAATGTTGGTTCAAACGGTTTTTAAAAGTTTATTTATTTACAATTTTATAAATTAAATGATTTAAAAACAAACAAAAATACGATAAGACATAATAAAAAAGTTTATTACCAAGAAATAAAAACTTTAACAGAGCGTAATAACAATTTATCTATTATTAAAAAAAAAAATTAATTTTTAATATTATGATTCAATTAATCATAACTTCAATTTAATTGAAAAATTTCGTGTTTTTAATAAAAACTTTTTAATATTTTCCAGCCCACCTTTTTAGGTTTTTTTTATTTATTTTTTTTAATTAAAAATTTAATAAAATTATCTATATTTTTTTCTTAAATTTAAGAGTTATTGAACCGAACGCTTTAAACGCTAACAACTGACTGTTTTTATTTTTAAGGTTTTGTGGCCAAATTCGTTTGCCAAAAGCCGCAAAACACAAACAGCTTTTTAGTTGATTTTGTTTCTGTTTCAGTTTTTTTTTTAATTTAGATGTTGTCTTTGTTGTTGTTCCATGATTATTACTGAAGTTGTATACAAAATACCAAACTTAAGTAAGAAAACTTCTCTACAGAGAAAGGTCATATTAGTAAAACAATTGGTTAGACCAAAACTAACGCCCTACTAAAAACAAATACACCCGAACTGCATACTCTTCATATTACTAAGGGTCGGTAAAGTGGCAATTCAACTTCTTAAAAATAAAAATAGTTAAAAATAAAAATAGAATGATGGCTTCCAAATAATCAATCGATGCTGATTTATCTGGTCAATAAAGTTTTTGTGATAAATATTGCATTACTTAGCCCAAAATAACAAAATTTACAGTCGGAAAATAATGTAGTTTACAGTAAATAATGTATATTTTCTAAAAATAATATCAAGTATTATAGAGGGTGTTTTTTTAAGGTGTCACAACTTTGGGTTGGCATCACAGCTTTATTTGAGCATCCATTTAACAGCTGATAGTTGCTTTTTGTTTTGTTTGCTTTGAAATGTCGTTATAAGTCGGTTTACACTAGAGCAACGCGTGCAAATTGTTGAAATTTTTAATCAAAATAGTTCGGCGAATGGTCTGAAGCCCAAGTTAATATTAATTTTAAATTTCAATTCAATTGTATTGTCCGATTAAGCGCATTTCAGCAGAATTGTCGCATTTGGAGTGAGGAAAATGCACAAGCTTTTGTCGAAACACCATTACATCCACAGAAAATTACTGTTTGGTCAGCTTTATGTGCTGGCGGAGTCTTTGGCCCATATGTCTTCAAAAACGATGATGGTCAGAATGCGAAAAGTTGTTGAACATGCGTGTTCAAGATTGCGCTTCTGGCGGCCACGTGGCTGAAATCATATTTAAACATTAATTTTATAAAATGTTCTTTCCAATAAAGCCCGTTTCATTGATATTAAAAATATATTTCCTTGTTTGATTATGATTTAAACTTGTGTCCCTCTATAAAAAACACCCTTTACTTTCTATTTACATTTTGTAAAAAAAGACTTTTTTTGATAAATATATTTTGCATTTGTTGTGCAACAATATATAGTTTACTTGACGTAAATGTTTAATTGTTAAAACTACAAATTTGCGTTAAGTAAACAACGCAAAGTTCACGTTAATTGCATATTTTCGGCAAACATAGAATTTTAAGGGGAAATAAAGCCTAAAGTATTACTTTAAGTAAACAATGATTTTATTTCAAGAAAATATTTAATTTTTTTTATAAAATTTTTGAAAATTTACTTCTGCTTTGCTTATTTATTACTCGTGAAAATAATGTAGTTTACAGGTAAATGTTAAATTTAAGTGTTAATAATTTTAAAAATATATGATTCATTAGTTTTACCTGATGTAAACGATGTAGTTTTTGGGTAAATAATATATTTTTTAAGTAAAAAAGGTAAAAAAATACATTTTTTCATAAATAATATAAATATCGCGATAAATAATGACTGACAATTTTTTTTTTCTTTTGCTTATATGTGGTAAACAATAGATATTTTGCAGTATATAATTTATTTTTCAGGTGAAACATTTTGAGATATTGGGTAAACACTTTTGGCTTTGAAGAAACTTTTATTAAAAAAGTTTTGAATTTCTTTCATGCAAAATATTTTAAAGAGTGTAGCTCATTTCTGAGTCTTCGCATGCTGGCTGATATAAAAGTTTACATATTATTTGTATTGTTTTTGTTGTAAAGACTAAAAAAACTTTAATTTGTTCCACCACTCATACTCATTTACTTGGACTCTTTTGTTGTTGTGTTAAGTTTATTTTCATAATGTTTTGTTGTTGTTGTGGCTTTGCTGCTGTCGCTCTGCTTGTGCTTTTGGCTTTAAGTTGTATTTTGTGTGTCTGGCTTTCTCAAGATCTTTCTCTGGTTTAGGTTATGTTGTGCATGTTCGTCTGTTTGTCTCTTGGCCAAAGATGTTGACGATAAAAAAAAGAGTTTAGTTTTCAGTTCGGTTTAATTTTAGTTCTGTTCACTGTTAACTATTTACTTTAGTTTTGTGTCCAAAGTTTATGGCATTAACAAGTACTAAAGCATAAAATAAAGCTCTCTTAAAGCCGTATGCATATAAATGGTTGGTTGTATGTGGCACTAATTACACATCATATTTACAAGAATATAGCAGACATGTGTCTGTATGTGTGCAAGTCCAATAGTTGAGGTATGATGAGATGACCAACAAACACTCTTACTTATTTTACATGATAATACCAGCAGAAGTTTTACTTTAATAAACGATCTTCAACGAGTCATACAAAGCGTACTGATTTTGTTAAACATGTTATTACACTTTGAAAGTCTTTTATAGCTTTTTAACTTGACTTAAAAACACTCACTCACGTACCACATACATAACTCTGCCACACAGCAGTAGACCAGACGCAGACGCACACGCATTTATGGCCTTCTTAAGACAAGAACGCCACGAAAAAAAATGTTGACTTAAAAATAAGAGGGAAATATCTTTGTACACATTCTTGGCAGCTTTAAAAACAATAATGCACCACAACCTTCCTCTTGAACATAAAATCTCAGTCAAGCCAACCAACGGTTTGGAAAAACTTCGTAGGTCAAAATTGCTGAATTGGCGGTACATCTTTCGTACTTGCAACTTGACTGCCTGGGTGTAATAAAAAAATCTAAAAAAAATAATTGGTTACTTAAATGGCTGGCTGTTTAGTTGGTTTGGTATCATCTCAAAAAAAAAAAATTATAAAAAACGCCAACCATGAGAAGCAAATCTAAAAATATTATGGTAAAGATCATATTAAGATTCACAGACATTCCTTTGCGAAGATCATTTTTATGATCTACAAACTTCTATGCCACATTCCAAAAAAAAAAAAAGAAAAACGTCCAGAAAAAACTCCCTTGAGAGAATTTTGTAACCGGCGCAAAACCTAATAATAACTTTAAAAACCAGACAAGTTATAGCAAACGCATAGCAATTTACTAAGAAATACAGTGATTGACAAAATAATAAAAATTTTTAAAGAAAATTTGTATTTAACTTTAAAAAATGTTATATTTTATTTTTTAAATTAAGCTCTAGGTCTTTTAATATTTAATTATTTATTTTCAATATTTCGCTAACCTTTGGTTAGCATCTTCAGGAAATTTAATTTTATTATAAAAAAACAAAAAACAATAACAAAATTATGAAAAATTTTTCTTTTTTTGTCATAAATTAAATTCAAAAAGCTATTTGTCATAAAAACAATTTCAAAAACCATAATCACAAAAATGTTTTGAAATATATTTTTCAAAAGTAGTATCTTACTACCTATTTTTAAAATGCAGTGAAAATGTTCCAAAACTGTTTCCAATAAAGTATTTGTATATAAAAAAGTGATTTGTGTACAAATCGGGATGTTTTTCTATATTTTTTACATAGAAGTAATTTAATACTTTTTTTTTGATACACAGAACGAAGAAACTAGTTTTTTAACAAAGATTTTTATGAGAGGTGTGGATTTTTAAGAAAAATTTCAATGATACGTTTAGTTTTTTTTTTTCAAAACAAGGAATATTTTACTACTATTTTCAAAATTGCTTTGAAAAATTGAAAAAAGTAATTAAATACATTTTTTGTTTAAAGTTTTGCTTTTTTGAAGTTTTTAAATAGTGCCTAAAATCTTAAAAGTAGCATGTTACTACTACTTTTTTTAATTTTATTTAAAAATTAATATATAATACAAATCAGAAATGAATTTTATGAAAATTGTTTCGATTTTAAACTTTTTTAAAAAGTAGTATTTTTACTACTATTTTTTAAATGCAAATTGCAGAACTGCTGTTCTACTGTAGATTTTAATATAAGTATTAAATTGTCATGGAATTATAATACATTACAAATACTGTTTTTAAAATGCTGTAATAAATTACAAAACTGCAGTAAAAATGGTTACATAACTGCCTAGCAATCGCCTCTAGTGGTATACAATGTATGGCCGACCTCCATTAGTTTTTTGTCCTTAACATTTTCTAAAAAACATAGTTGCCGCTTATCACCATCCATTAGGGGGGCTTCCATACAAATATGGCGGTTTAGTTAAGTTCTTTAATTTACAGCACCTAGATGGGTCAAATGCATGACCAGCCCCAGTTTATTTGTATCCCCATCATTTGTTTCTAACTTACCTTCCCGCTTTCCCATACAACATTTTCAATACAGGCTAGAAATATATTGAAGAAAACGGCCCGTAATTGTATGACCGATCGCCATTAGTATTTCGTCCTAAACATTTTCTCAAAACATACTTGGCCTTTATCTCCACCACTTAGGGCGTTCCCATACAAATATGGCGTTTTATGAAATTCTTAAATTTAATTAACATCTTTTGTGAATCAAATCAAAAAGTTGTAGACAGATGTTAATCATTGATGGCTTGTTTTGTTTGGAACTTTTTTTCTATACGTGTAGAAATTAGAAGCATAGCTGCCTTTTCCAATTTGTTATGAATCTTAAAAAACAAAAATTTCGTAATTAAGCCTAAAAAATTATTTTTTGCCAAAAAAAAAATTATGTTACTTACGGTAATTTTATTGCGGAATTTTTTTATTTTATTCAATAAATTAAACTATTTTTGAGTTACACGTTTAAAGCTCCTTTATTGCAACATAGTCATATCTCAAAAACCAAACCAAAACCAAAGTTATAGCAAAATATATTTTATTAAATCAGTATAAAAAGGTACATTTTAAAAATTTTAATCGCATTTTGACAAGTTTAATATTTTTTTTTTTTTTTTGAGATAGTACTATGTGCAACCTCCTCCATTTTCGAAAACAAGAGCTTAATTTCAAAAAAAAAAACCACTGGATTTAGCATATCAGAATTAGGTTTAAACGTCAGGTGCCCTACTTGTCAGTTTTTTCAACAAGCACAGTGTTATATTTATGATTTTGTGCTTTTTTGTTTTTTGAAAAATAGTAGTATTTTACTACCTTTGTTAAATGTAGTAGAAAAGCATCAACATTATTTTTTTTTTAATTACCCAGTTCTTCTTGCAATTGCGTTTCAACTTAACTAAATTTTTTAATAACTTTCAAGTGTTGAATTTTTTTTGTCACTAACTGTATTTATATTGCCCCTTCATAAAATTTAAAAATAGTTTTTTATTCATAAGAAGTTAAAGCTTAGAGATTTTTTATAATTCTTATTAAATTGTTAAAAATTGTTTTTTTTTAACATGTTTTTTTTCGTTTTGTAAGTTTCATTACACTCTTCCAGTATTATTTGATTCTTTCAATCTCTAGTTTTTTTTTAACTTAAAGTGTGTTATTTTTTTTTTTATTATTTTGTCTAGATGATAATTGTGCGTATAGTCTCATTAGTTTTACGATTCATTAAAAGTTTAAGAAAAATACGTAAAATGAGTTAAAATGATAAAACAGGATATGAAAAGCAAAAAAAAAGTTCAGGCATGTGGGATAAAATTAATAAAATAATCTGGTTTTATTAAAAACTTGGTTGGATATCTTGTCTTAGAATCCAACAAACTAAACTGTGTGGATTTAAAGATGTTTTTTTTTTTATTAATTTACTTGTGAAGAGCAAATAATGTGTATCAAGTCTGTTGAATAGCAATAAGCCGCGAAAAGATCCAAAAAAAATTAACTTCTAACCCAAAATACAAAAGTAAATACAGACTACCGGAATGTAGTTTGTGAAATCTTTGGCATTTGAATTGGTTTCGCCCTTTAGCAAAGCAGGAGATCAAGGAAACAAATTAATATGAGTACCATTTCGTATGGGTGTTAGGGAAAAGAAATTAGAGGACTAATGTCACTTAGAATGTCGAAAAACAAGCGGTCCTTAATTAGAGTTTGTATAACATCCAGACGTTTTTAACCCTTAATCAGAATATGATTTGTTGGTTGAAGCTGAATTGGACATCTAATGTGCATCTCGACTAGGCACTTTATGTCAGTCAAGAAGTTGAAACTCTGGTCATAACCAAACAATTCGAAAAACATTAAAGTTTTTATGGCACAAGAAGTGTGATTTTGAACTTTTTAACAGTATTCTGACATCTTGAAGATTCGCCAATTGTTTGGGTTGGCAAAGTTGCGGTAATTTAACAATTTGTTCGGACAAAAAAGTAAGATGAAACACCCCAGCCTAAGGAAACATTATTTTTTGAGCAAAAAATCAAAAAGTTGATATAACAATTCATTCCTGTGCTTTAACACGTATAACACGTATGGCACGACAGCTCATGAAAAGATAATAATCAAGATGGCGTTCATTCATATGGCTATACTTTTATTGATATTAGCCATCGTTTGCTCCAATTGTTTGAACAAGAACAAAAAATCAACAACAACATTTTGCACGAGCCAAATTAATGAGTGCACAAGAAAATGTTTGTTGTTTAAACATAGCGATAGCTCGTGAAGACGAACATAATAAAAAAACAAAGTGTTAGGGTTTCTAACAAGGCGAATTCATCCCAGGTAATCTCGGTACTACAACAAGTACAACTCGTACAAAAACCACAAGCAATTTGTTTTTGTTAAATCATTGTACAATGGCAAAAACAGAAATAAAACAAAACAGAAACAAAGATAATAAAACAGAATAAACCAAATTTTGACATCCAAGAGTGATTTTAGCAAATATCAGCAGGGCTTTTAAAACCACCTGTAATAAATTCGCCTTGGTTTCTAATTTTCTAATCAATTTGTTATCACAATGGAGAATTCTAAATTTGAAATTCTAAAATTTTTTAATAAATTTAAAAATATGAATAAAAATGTTCTGATTTTAAAATACAACCAAAAACTTTAAATCTCTTGATAAACCTCTTATATACATAGCTGCCTTTAAAAACTTCTAGATCCTTATTATCTCAATTATCCACTTCGTATATTTTTCTTATTTAAATTTTTATTTATTTAAATATTTTGATTGTTTTACTTATTATTTTTTTCTTTCCTTTATCTTTTCATGTAATTTTTATAACAACCCAACAAACATTTTGGCCTCAAACAGGAACAGGTAAGCGTTTTAATCAATTTTTCATTATCATAATCATGTCATACAGTTAATTTAAAGTTTTTTTATGGAGCTTTAAGCTTTTAAATGTTAAGAATATAAAAAAAATAACAAAAACTGGACAGGTTATTGTCTAGTGTAAACAGACTTACAAAGAGAAAAACAATTAATAACAGATTACACTTAGAGAAATTTTACATATAAACACATACCTACACCATTTAACAGTTTTGTAAATCCCTTTAGAGAAATTTGTAATTCTTTTTATAGAATTTTTTAGATTCTTTTTAAAAAATTTTAGATTTTTGTTCATTAAAATAGTTGAGGTAACACAATTTGAAAGCTTAATAATCAATAAATACCCGGCATATTTTTGGTATATTAATAGATTTCTAGGTTAGGTTGAAATGTAATTTACTCTGACATAAATTTTTTTTAAAGTTTTTTTTTTAGTAATTAGTGGTATTTTGTTGAGTTTTTTTAGTTTTTAATGAAAATAATCGTATTAAATGGTCTTTATTAGTTATTTTAAAAATAATTTTCTATATTTTTTCTTTGTAATTTCATCATGTCATAATTTTTCATAACGATATCTTTTGGATTTTATGTTACGTTTTTCTTCCAAATATTTTGAAAAATTTGTATATTCTTTTTTCGGTTTTTCTTGATTTTCATTGTACATATAAAATTTTGGAATATGTGTGTTTCCCTTTTAAAATCAAAAAATTAATATTCAACGAAAAATTTTCCAAATTTTTAAAAATGATTTTTTAACCTCTAAATTAAACTTCTTGACGCTCAAAACAAACCCCCATTTTTCCGCTTTTGTTTTCAACTTTCTTTTTTCCCCGTTTTTCCAATTTTTCTTTTTTTTTCTTTCTTGTGTGTGTGTTTTTTTCTCTCGTTCATTGTACATTTCAGGGAGGCTACCTAGATGGACTACGTTCACATTTGGGTGGTTTAACACAACGTGTCAAATCATGGTATTGGGGACGACCTCTTGTAAGTGCAATTGTATTTTTCATTAAAAAAATCCCACAAAAACAACAAATTTTCTAGTAAAAAAACCCAAAAAACAACAACAAAAGAAACAAAACTACCTACTACTCTTAAAAAAACAAATTCAGAACCAAATAAAAAACAAACAAAATTTAAAAAATTTTTTAAATAATTTTTAAAAAGCACATTTTGTACTAACATTTTTAAAAAAAATCTTAAACGAAATCTAAAATCAAATTTGAAATAATTTTATTAAAAAAGTAAAATTAATGTGCTAGTTAGGCTTTTTATTTAGTTTTTAGTTTAAAATTTGTTAATCCCAGAACAGCAGCTTGCTTTTGTTATGACTTTAAAAATAAACAAAACCATTTGACTAAATCACTTTTTTGTTAATACTATTATAATTAATTTGGTTTTTTTTTATTATTTTTTTTAATCATAGTCTTTAATGTAGTTGTTTCTTAAGAAAAAATTCTATGTTGCACTTGTATTTCTTAATTCAAATCAATTAATTAATAAGCATTTAGTAATTCTTGCAAATAGTTTTTCAAATTATTTTTTCAAACTTTAATCTGGTAAAATTCCTTAAAAAAAATGTTAACAATGTAAGTATTGTCTACTTTAAAAATTAGCTACCAAAAAGAAGCAGTATTTACTACAAACTTTCAATGAAAAGCTTGAAAAATATAATTGCACCATAACGCATGAGTCACCCTGTATTTACTTGTATTTAAACTTTATTTACATTTAGTTTAGTTTCCTTAGCCATTAATTAATTAATTTAAGCCATAAACCTTCGGTTAATCATGCACTTTATTACAATTTCTGAAAAATTATTTAAAATTTTTTTTTAATTCCCGAATTTTTTTTTCACAAAATTTCCTTTAAAAGTTCTGAGTTAACAAATATTTTAAATTGAAATTTGCAGCTTAAATACTTTTCACAAAAGAACTATTTCAAACAAATAAAAAAGTATATACGATCAAACCCGACCATTGATACCTTACACCACAGTATATAAAGACAATGGTTCGAGAGCGTTCCATGTCTAGGACCCATGGGCAATTTTGTACCCGACCAAATATTACCGAAATATCAACATCTATATGAGATTTGTTCTTCTTAGGACGATTTTAGAGAGGGCGTTTTTATGGGACCTGCAGTAATGTCTGTACCTAGAAGTACAACATTATGCCATGGCATAGTAGCTATTAAAAAAAGTATCGTCGGCATAAAGGTGGATATACTAAAAAGTGGGTCTTAGGGCGAATACACACATCTCCACAAACGCATAATACCCTCTTCACTATGGTGGTGTGTGTATAAAAATGATTTGTATACCCTTAACCACAGGTTGATTTAACGGTGTCTATCAGTTCATGTGTATGTTGAAATGGGGTTTCCAAAGACCCCAGATATTAAAGGGACTAGGTGGTTTTATATTTGTATAGCAATTAGTATGGAATTGATGGCTATTCAGCCATGTCGATCACAAGTGGCTGAAATATGAGTAAAAAACCATGACGCCCTCTAATGTTTACCTGAAAATTAATAATGTTTATTCATAAAGCTTCACTTTTAGAAGGCTTTTATATTCTCTGAACTTTATTATACCTTCACCACATGTTTTTATAAAAGTTTGTCATTTCGTTCCTAATTTTTACATTATTGATGGTAAAACCTACAAAGTATATATTATGGATTAGTAGCGAATTTGATTGCCCGTCTATCCTTCCGATAGCTTGTCTGTCCGTATGTATGTTGAAATGGGTTTTCTGAAGACCCCAGATATGATAGGGCCTAGTTTGTTATATTTTTATATTTCATGGAGTTCGAAATATTTTGCTATAGAAATTCATTTAGTTCGGCTTAAAAATGGCTGAGATATGATCAAACAACCATGACTGCCTCTAAATTTTACCTATAAATCTCTAATTTTTGCTCATTCACCTTAACTTTTTAATGTCTTGTTATTACTATCTTTTTCGTCCTGAAATAATCGTTTTGGCACATTGGCCCCCATATCATATGGGACAAAATGACCAAACTTATCAAAATCAGTTATTTCACCTGGACCCTATACAAATGTTCGCCCGAATTTAGGAGTTTAGTACGACATGGTCCATACAAAACCAGTTAGGTTGAAAAAAAAGGATCTGAGATCAGTGTTTGAAAATAAACAGTACATTAATTAGCGTTCGGCTCACACACCCAAGAACGATATCTATTTTTTTAGTGATTGTGCAGACGAACACAACTTAATACCGTTCGTAACTATTTTCAAGAAAGAACCGAACATTATATAATGTTCTGTTCTTCGTTAAAAACAGAACAATTGTAGTGATACTATTAACAAGCATTATATTTTAATGTTCTATAATGTTATAAATATAAAATTTATTGAACCAAAAAAAAAAAAAAAAAAAAAAAAAAACCCTGAAGAAGGCACACAACGGAGTGTCGAAATATTGGTTCAATAAATTTAATATTTTTTAAAAAAAAGAGACCTGCAGCTTAATAAAATAATAATAATAATAAATTTTATAAAGGTCGAATAGCAGTCAATTTATATTGAATGATTTATATAAGAAAAAATTGTTAGATAATTTTAAAGAAAATTATTTCTAATTTTATTGTAAGAAGAACAAAAAAATTTCGAATTTAATTGATATTTTAACTTTTTTGTCCTGGTGGTGAAGTGGATTTAAAATGTACGGCTTCTCCGATTTTAAAAGTACTTTTTTGATTACTTTTAAAATTTGTTATTACTTAAAAAAATTTTGTTTTTAATAAGGGTTTCTTAATAGAATTCTTACTTTATATATTTCTTAAAAGTATTTTGTTTGGACTCAGAACTTCCCTTAAATTTCTTATCAGCAATTTCTTTGTTTTCTGTTTCTTGCATACATTTTTTTTCATTTCAGTTCCTCATTTTCACACAACCGGTTCTTTTTTAACTTAAAATAAACACCCGTAGTTTAGTGTGTTAAGCTTGGTTTTTACTTTCGTATGTAATTCTTATACTAAAAATAAAAATAAAATACTCGTAAAAGCTTTTCTGAATCTAAACTATCCTTTTCAACAACCAAAAAAATAATGATCGTAGTGTTTGTAATACTTCTCAAACTTTAATTTGTAGTGTGTCTTCACTAGTCTTTTTTCATTCAAACTTTTGAATTTAAGTAGATTTGCAAATTAGATTTTTTACATTTTTTTTATTTACTTTCTTGAATCAAAACTCAGTCATAAAAACGCCGCATTTTATCATTTTTTCAATAATAAATCAAAAAATTAAATAGAAAAATTAAACAAAAAATGTACACAACACTGAATCATTAAAAAAAACAAACACTTACACAAACATTAAAAAAAACTAACAATTTGTTTAAAAAAGTTTGAAAGTTATTAAAAAACTATTATCAACAAATCGATCGTTATCATTTCAAGTGAAAACACAAGAAATTTATCTAAAGAAGTTTTTGCGTATTAAAAAAAAACAAAAAAACATTTATTTGAAGTGCAGTACTTAAATAATTACAGCGCTCAATTCAAACCCATACGTTCACACTGGCCAAATGATTGATCTTTAGTTTTAGTACAACTCTTGGGGCCCTAAAATATTTTGCCCATAAAAATCTATTTATTTTGAACACTTTTCGAATTGAATTTCAAATTTTCGAACATAACGAAAAACATAAATAATTTTACTTTTTCTTTAAAGAAACCAGCTAAAAAAATTATTTTGAAACATTTTTCTTAGTTTCGAACATTATTCAAACAGAAAAAGACCCATTAAACTAAACAGATCTTAAGTTTTTGCAGTTTAAAACAATTTTTGGGAAATTCGAAATTAACTTAGAGTTTTCAAATATTGTTAAAAATAGTAAAATTTCGGCAAAAAATCACTAAAATCTAGAATTTTTATTTGAAAGAAGGCCTCAAAACATTTCAACACTTTTTAAAATTATTTTCAAATTACGTTCGAATTTTCGGAAATGGCAGAAACTTTCAGGTTAAATATTATTCAGCTTTTTTTTAACCGGGTGCATAGAAATCATTTTAGAACTTTATTACTTTGAATTTTGCAAATGCAAATATTTAAAAAAAATCGATAAAAGCTGGTACATATTTTTAATTAAAAAAGGTCATAAAGCACTTTATAATTAAACAAAAAAAATCGAACTTAACTTCGAATTTTCAAACATGACTCGAAACCCTTGATTTAGATTAAATAGTCAACACCTTTCTTAAAATAACACATACAAAAGCATTAGCAAAGATTCGAACTTAACTTCGAATTTCTAAACTAAGATTTATATCATCTTAGTATAAGAACCCTTGAAAATATCTATAAAAAACTTTTTTGTAGACATTTTAAAAATTTTTTCGAACAAAACGATAGAACTGTTGACATAAATAGTCCACCACATCATTTTTTTACAAAATTTTTTAAATAACCTTTAATTTTCTAGCAAATTTATATAAATCTTCATTTAGTTATTTTCGAACTGAATTTCGAAATTTCAAACATAGACCAAAAATTATTATAAAGAGCTGGAAAATTTTTTTAATTTAGAAGCTTTTCTAAATTTTGTTACTTCGACTTCTTAGGTGAAAAGGTTTATATATATCAAAATTGTATAAATAATATATTTTAAGGGCCCTAAAATACGTAAAATTATTTATTTTACAACTTTGAACATTTTCGAACTTAAGTTGGAAAACGAAGTTGTGGCCAAAATGTATCGTATTAATGAAAAGTTTCCGGAAAAAGTTCTTTTAGCTTCAAAACTTCTGTTAGGTTTAAGATTCTCCTTAAAATTTCTCAATATAAACCTCTTTCCTCTCTCTCTCTTTCTAGCTTACAGCCGTACCTAAACAAAATTGTCAAAAATTGTCATGCCCATTTACAGCGCATTTAATAGTGAAGTTTATATTGTTAATAAATAATAGTAATTTAGCTATTTTTGGTCAATCCAGCGGTTTTACCTCCATTTTTCTTCTATTATGTGGGTTTTATCAAAAAAGAAAGTTAACACTACTGTTCTATGCACAACGTTGACGCACTTGTTTAGGTATGGCATATCAGCATAAAAGCTTAGCGAAAGAAAAAGTTACGCCTTTCGCTCTTGTTTAGGTACAGCTGTTAGACTTCTTTTTAAGATAATAAAGCACTTTAAAAATCGAAATTGCTCTTTTTTTTTTGTTTTAAAAAAAATTCTGTGTTTTAAAAAAAATATTTGAACTTTGCAAAAAAAACTTTACACAACTAAAAATTTTAACACCAAACAAAATAAATGTCTAAAACTTTCTTACACTGTGCTCTCTTTTTTTCTTACACTGTGCAATAAAACTTTTCTTAAATACAACTTTTTTTACAATTTTCCAAATTTTTTTTACAAATTAAAAAAACCCCAAAAATTTAAAATGGGCCTACACTTCTATGTAAAATATTAAAAACGAATTGAAAAAATATTGTAAAAATTTGAACAATATATAAATAAAATTAGGAGTTGGCCACAAAATTTTCAAGAAGTTTCGATATGAAGGAGGAAGGCGGTACCTTACTGGGCGATAAAGGTGTGCGTAGACATCAGGTAAGTAATTTAAAGGATTAAGGGATTCAAAAATGAATAAAAAAAAGACTCGACTCAATACTCAACTGAAATCCAAAAAGAAACAGGCACGATTCTAAAAGTTTCAGACTTGATAACACAAAACTTTTGACAAGAAAAAAAATCACCAACAAAACTCAAACTCAAAGTTTCATTCCCAAAATTCATTTAATCAGACATTTCATTTACAGAATTAAAACATAGAAAAAAAATATTCTTAAACTATTAGTTTTGTAATTTTTTAGTAAATTGGCTTGTATGTAAAAGTTATTAAAAAAAAAACACCCACCCAAAATTTATTTATTCCCAAGTACTTGAATAAACTTGATTATGTTTGATTTGTTTTTTAAATAACAATTAATTAATAAACTTAATTAACAAACTGCCTGCTAGATATTGTTTATAAGATATTTATTTAGTTACTTATTTTAAATACTTATTTAATTCCCTTTTTAATATTTAAAATTAAATTTTGAACACACATCTCAAAAATATACTTTTATTATTAAAAAAAACTCGTACACATTTTTTGTAATAAACTATATAATACACCCTCTTTTTGATTATAAACAATTGTTAAGAAATTACACAAGAAATTGAAATCATTTTTGAAATTATACAGATTTTTTTGAAAATTTAGTGTTGAATTTTTTTTTTTATTACTTTTGGTACCAGTTTGTCCATTTATTTTTAACCCTTCACCACAAAAGTAGAGAGTTTGCGTTTGTGCTGATGTTTGTACCACATTAAAATACCGATCGACTTACTTTTATAATCGATCTAACGATGTCCGTCCGGCTGGCTGGCTATCAATATAAACATTGTGCGCAAAGTACAGGTCACATTTTTGGAGATAATTTGATGAAATATAGTACATAGGTTGTAATGGTCGCTAGGACCAATTGAAAATAGAGGGAATCGGTTTATAATTTAATATAGCCCCGTACAAGCTTTTTTCCGGAAAAGAGTCTATGTGATCATAAGCCATCTTATTATGTTGGTATTTAGATTAAATTTGGTCCAAACTTATTTAATTGCAATCTAAATCACCTCAACTAATGTAATTGCAATCTAAATCACCTCAACTAATGTAATTGCATTCGGTCCATATTTTACCATAGTTCCACAAATACTTCTCCCGAAAATAGCTTCTAATTCCATAACTCTATCTCTCTAAATGTTGCCATTGGCAAAAAATTGGCAACAATAATACGGCTTTAATATGGTAACGCCCTTCCCTAAATCACTTAAAGGCAATCAAATCTCATAAAGATGAAGATATCTAAATAATATTCTTAACATAATTTTGTTCTGGCGGGTCAAGGATTGCTAATTAACGCAATAGAACGCCAATAATGTATGAAAAGCAGGCAATGCGTAGATCGTAAAAAGGGTATGAAAAGCATGCATTGCGTAGAAGCGAAAACACCTTGAGTGACCCCCCATCTTAAGATATAAAGTGGGGTACACACCTTTAGTGACAATCAACAATTTAGTCAGTCAACAGTCAATCTTAAAATAATTTTCAAATGTATATTTCAGTTAAGCAGAAACCTAAGTAATGTTGCTCGCACAATGGGAAATGTGAAGAAAATATATACTTAGTTTCCGACTGTATTAAAATGTTTATATGTATATACATACATATGCATGTATTTACGTACATAAATTAAGATAGCAGGGGTGACCCTTATTTCTATCAAGGCACAATGATTAACTGTACCCTGTAAACATGTTCTGTAACTATAGTGAGAACTTCACGCATCGATAAGATGTGTGTCTGTAACTCATGTCGAAAACTATCAAAAAAAAAAAAAAAAAAAAAAAACTCGAATCCGATGCGACATTGCAGACGTTCAGAACGCCAGTCATACATATCGTTTTGCGATATGTGACGGACATTGCGCATTGCGCAGGTCCGTTATTTTTGTGTTTGACGAAACAATAGACTTTGTGTATGTGCATTTCTGTGTGTCTTACATTTTTTACAACAAACACTCATATTTAGTCTATGATGACGTAGATGCGCAGTAGAAATTCTTTTTTGTACGGCTAAGTGCGCAATCTTGATTTTTGATTCATGACTGTCAACTATACCAAATAATGTAAAGTGCGTCTTTAATGTTTGTTGTTTGCAAACGTGCTTTGAAAACATGCGTATATTTTATAAAAATGTTAAAAGCAAAATAATTAAACAATAAAAAAGTGTGCCAGGAACAAATTATTGTTATTATTATTCTTTGTATTTTGCATTTTTGATTGTTTTTTGTTAAAATGTTTTCTCGCCTCATTTTTATTCGTGAGTTAATTTGACAGTTCAAAGCAGGAAATTTTCTCCCAAAAATATTACAGACACACCTTTTCTGTAGTACCTACCAAAAAAAATTACAAAAACAGTTTAGTGAGAAAAAAACGCTGTTTGTTTCAATTCAATTGAAAAGTTTCTCGACGCGTTACAGAACATGGGCACTGGGATATAGATTCTTGCCGAGTCGAATGCATACAGGTGACCGCAGGGAGAGCTATACAGAGAAAGTTGTGCTGGCTGTCCATTTTTTTTATGGGGTTTGATCAAGGCGAATTCATTACAGGTAATCTCGGTACTACAAGTACAACTCGTACAAAAACCACAAGAAATTTGTTTTTGTAAAATCATTGTACAATGTCAAAAACAGAAACAAAACAGAAATAACGATTATAAACACCCACCTGTAATGAATTCGCTTTGGGTTTGATATTTCGAAGACAGGTACATACAAGGTATATTTACACAAGGTAGACTCATTTGGGAGTGTAGACATGCTGCTCTATAAAAATAACCAAGTGGAACGGAATTGTCAAAGTTGTCTTCATATAAATTTAACGCACACATGTACAAATTTTGGCTCATATACACGGAATTTGACATTGGTGTTCCAACTTACAGGTAAACAGCTGACAAACATATGGGCCAACGAGTTTACCTTGTGTAAATATACCTTGGGTACATATATGTATAAAAAATATAAAAAAGGGACAGCTAGCACGCTCTCTCTCTCTCTCTCTCTGACCTGTATGAATTCGCCTGGATTTAGACTTTTCAAAACTAAATTTTCAAAAAATCTCTTTAAATTTTTTTCAAAATAATATAACAAAAATGGAATTTTGTAATTATTTTTTTTAATCCAAAAAAAATTTTCAGTCCATGCAAAGATTATCGGCTGAACAGCAACAACAAAATGGTTCAACGATTGAACAACCAACTCATGAACACAATCCAAATGTCGTACCTGATCATAGAGGCAACTTACATGTTACAGTTAAGAAAACAAAACCAATATTAGGTATTGCTATCGAAGGTGGTGCTAATACAAAACATCCGCTTCCTAGAATAATAAATATACATGTGAGTAGCAAAAGAAACAAAAGCTTTCTAATGATATACACAAAGTTAATTGTGATTTGATTTTTAATAAACAAAAAAATAGGAAAATGGAGCAGCATTTGAAGCGGGAGGCTTAGAAGTGGGTCAACTGATACTAGAAGTAGACGGCAATAAAGTTGAGGGTCTACATCATCAGGTATGAGCAAAAATTTGGTATACATTTTTAATTTTATTTTAACTTTGTTAAAAATTGTCAATGTTTTTCCAGGAGGTTGCCCGTCTCATAGCTGAATGTTTTGCAAATCGGGAAAAGGCTGAAATAACCTTTTTAGTTGTCGAAGCAAAAAAATCAAACTTGGAACCGAAACCAACTGCTTTAATATTCTTAGAAGCTTAACATTTGCTTGCCCTGCCGGCTACAGATGACCCATTGGAACAACAAAAACTAGAGTTCCTTTATGAATGGGGTATCGATTTAACGACAACGCCAAAACCAATGCCAACACCAATAACACTAACAAAAGCTAAAAATCCACCGCCACTGCCAACACTTACAACACTACAGCAACCACAACACTCATTACACCCACAACAACAACAACAACACAATTACAGCAATAAAAACAATATTAATAACTACAACAATAACAATGCAACAAAAACAACTTCGAATAATACAACAAACACTTCTACAACAAATACAACTATAAATACAACAACAACAAATACCAACAAGCAAACGACAGCAGCAACAACAACAACAAAATCCTCAGGTATATTTACACCAGCGAACACTCAACAACAACAACAAACACACCACCATCAACTACAACAAAACTCAACACACCAACAACATTCGCATCATCAATACCAACACCAAGAGTCAACATTAGAAACTTTAACATCTCCACTGTCATCAAGTGAACACAACACGCCCACACATCATCTCTACACCTCCAAAAAGAATTATGATTCCGTTTACCAATAAATTAAAAACAACAACAACAAAATGTAATTTGAACAACAAACAACAACAAACTGTATGTATTGTATGTTTTTCCCTTTAAAAAAATAACAAAAACTAACAAAAAAAAAAAAATATGTGTGCTAAAAAGAATAAGCGTTGCAGCCTGTAAAAACTCTCCCCAAGATTCAACAACAAACACGCTTCTACGCTTATTGTAACGGTCAATTGTGCTATGCTTATTAATAGAATCAAATTCCCGCTCCCGATCCTTAAGGCAGTTTAATAGAGATATTAACATTTTATTCCTGCGAAATTATACATTTAAAGGTCTGGAAAATTTTAAGCATTTAAAAGCTTTTGCTTTGATTTCCTTGGAAACTTTTGTAACACAGTTTAAATCTTTTTCCAGACTTTTGATCAGAATGAATATAAATTTCTTTTAAGGTATAAAAAATTATGTTTTTGTTTTCCTCAGCAGAAATTATATGTCCTTAACCCTTTAAATCCCATATTTAAAATTTATATATTCTCAAGATCTAGTTAACTGTTTTTTTCTAGAAATTGGTTTTCTTCTAGTTACTTTGTTGTTACGTGAGCCCTTAAATCAATTAGGACAACATTTGTATACTTAAAGTTACATGGGCAACGATGGGTTATTATTGCAACTTATTATTCATATCAGTCAATAAGTTTTGTGCTAAATTGACTGAAATCTAGAGAAGTTGGGCTTAAAATACAACAAGAAAACTTTTATGTAGTTATTATTAAGCTATCAAATGCTTAAATTAAATAATAGATACTTAAAGCCTTGTTTATTACAAATATTTTGGCTTTGTGAAAGCTTTATAAAACAACTTGTCTATGAAAAACTTTTTAATTAGCCTTTTAATCTTTTTTTTAATTCCACGTTTCAGTTTTTGGCTTAAGATGTACATAGTTATATTGTCAGGGTATTACACAGTTTTTGTAGTCTCATTCACAAGTCCCCACTTTTCATATACAAATTTTGTTTTGATTAAAGCTTTAATTAGATGTGTTATAACCAAAAAAAAAATGCAGCTAATCTTATTAGCAACACTGTATTTTGATTAAAGTACAATTTTCATAACGCCATAAACATAGAAAACAGTTGAATTTTGGTTTCTAGCCATAGCCATAAACAGGTGGTATGGCACGCCAAATTGAACCATAAGAAGGTAAAACTCTTGTTCTAAACATTTTTTAAAATAAAATGTATGATAACTTTTACATTTTACATTTCTTAGCAATACTCAAAACATGAAGTAAATGTCAGTAGTTCCCCTTCTGCACTTAGTGATTCAATTATAGAAGGCTTTTCTGTGTATAAAGCTTTTTCAAAAAGTTAATCTTTATTTTTCTCCAATCGTTTACTGCTAAAATTTTAATAATTGTTAAAAAGTTTATAAACTTAGGTTTCTTATGAGATAAAAGCATAATTAAGATACATTTTTAATGAAGTCATAAAAAAGCTATTTTTAAAATTGATTAAGTTAATCCTTTAAAAATATAGAAATTTCTCTATAAATATTCACTAAGGAGCTTTTATTTTGAGTTTTTAGTTTAACTTTAACAAAGTTTAAGGGGTTTCGAAAAAGCTTTAAGCTGAGTTTTGTAAGTAATTTAAATTACGTTTGCTTGACAACTAAAGCTTCGTACAGACGATGGTAAGATCTTACAATATTGTCATTAAAATTGCCTAAAAATGTCTTGCAACTGTGTGAACATTGTAAGCTCATTTTTATTTGGCAGATGTGTAAAATTAATTCATCTGACAATGGTACCGTTGTCAGAAAAATTACAACATTGTAAGATCTGATTACCGTCGTCTGTACGAAGCTTAACAGTCTAGATAAAGGCGGAAATAGGTATCAATAAAATAGCGATTCATTGATTTATTTGATAAAAATTTTATAGAAGCAAAAAGCTTTGAAATAAAAAAAATCATTTCGATGTTAATTAGATGTTTTAAGGATGTTAAGGACTTTTATGTTAAGCTTTCAATTAAAGCAGATTTTAGAAGTTTGAAATGTATTCATTAATTTAAAAAAGTAGCGTTCCTTTTTATTTGATAAGCCTTTAAGCTTTTATTAAATATTGTTAATGCTTTTTTAAAACTTAAGTTTTAGGACAGCTTTATTCTTTTTTAGTTATTCAAAAGCTTAATTAGATACATTAAAAAGTTTTTGGAAAGCTTTAAGGCTTTATTGACTTGGTATATATGATTTTTATTTAAATATTATGTGATGGAAATATAATGGTTTTTATTAAGCTTTTTTTTAGTTTAATGGCTTGTTTGTTTTAAAATTGAATGCAAAAATTTAAATCTGTAAATATCAAAAAACTGCCAATATTTAATTTACTTTTATGGAAACCAGATTTATATGGAAACCTCTCAATTCATGAAATCTAAACTTTTTGTCCTATAAATCCTTTATCCTTTCACTTAATATCGTATTCAAAGATTCTTAAAATAGGTTAAAGAAAAACTATGTTTTTATTAATTTTAGAAAAATTTTATTTAATGTTTTTTTTATGTCAAAATAAAAACTTTAATAAAATGCTTAGTAAAAAAAATTAAAACTTATTAAAACCCACCTAAAAACAAACAACAAAAATACCACAGTCGTAAAAAAGACATTTAAACAAAATACACAAATTATAGTAGAGAGAAACTATTTAGTAATGACTTTTAAACTTCAAAACTAGAAATCCAATAAGACATAAAGTAGAATCAAGAAAAATTAAAATGATATTTATACCAGAGACAACAAATACACAGAAACCCACACTTATACACTTTTAAACTGTATACATATACAAAAATACAATACAAAATAAAAATTATGTAAAATATTAAATTAAAATAGCATCATTATTAATTATGAATTATAAATGTTTAGCTTATTTACTTAAACAAACAAAAAACAATAACTACACCTCTTAACAAAATTTAAAAAATATATTAATTAACCAAATTAAGAATAATATAACATAAACAAAAGAAATAATAATATGTATTAGTACAATTATGCACCGCGCACCACTTTTTTCAAAAATAAAAACTGCAAGAACTAAAATCACACTAACAAGAACAAAAAACCAAACAAAA
The DNA here is from genome assembly GCA_949318255.1 of Pollenia labialis. NCBI lineage: Eukaryota > Metazoa > Arthropoda > Insecta > Diptera > Polleniidae > Pollenia > Pollenia labialis. Next base: position 6,190,999 of record OX439140.1, read on the forward strand.
TTTACTACAAACTAAATTTTGCAACAATTACATTAATTTATTTTCAACTTAAAGAAAACAGAATATTTCACTTGGTAAACGAGTTATAAACAAAACTTAAAGAAAAAATTTAAACAAAAACGCAAAACTACATTTTTGAACAGTATAGGCTGGAATAAAAACAAAAAGAATATTAAAATTAACAAAATGAAAAAACCGCTTAAAAACAAAGGTTGATTGGCACAAAAGTTTAAAGCTTAAGAAAAATTTACAAGAAACGTTAAAGAAAGCCGACAGGGCGCGATTTAAAAAAAAACTACTAACCCAAAAACTTAACTATTTATTTAAAACAAAAAAACCGCTTAAAAGACACTATTGTAAAATGAACTCTCTATCTCTTTCCTTACTCTTTGAAACTCTCTTTTATGAAAAAGCTCAAGTAAATTTTACTTAGAATTTTAATTTAATATTAAAATTTATCCTTTTAAAACTTATTTTTTTATTTCTGTTAAAGAAAAGTAAAGCTTTTGTTAAACAGCAGTAACAAGAACAATTTGTAAAATATATAAAAAAAAACAAGAAAATAAAACACGAATCAAATCAAATTTTCTAGTTGCTTTAAATTATTTTAGATAAACAAGAAAATGTATAATACTTAACCAAATCAGTTTTGTAAAACAAAATATAAAAAAAACCTGTTTGTAGTTAAACATTTTTAAAATAATTATTTAAAATAATGTTAATACATATTATTTTGCCTTTAGTTTTTGGTTTTTTTTAAGGGTTCATTTATTAATTACATATGACAAAAAAAGAAATATTAAAAATAATTAAAACAAAATTTGTTGATTTTTTAGCTGGGCAAAATAAAGGAAAAAAAAGAATATAAATATTTAAAAACTTGGAAAAATTTTGTTATTAAAAAAATTAACAAATTCCTTATAAAGTTAGGCTTACACATTAGATTTTCGGTTAAAATGTTAAAAAAAAAGAATGTTGGTCCCTCGAACATAAATGCTTAAAAGCATCAAAAAGAACAGCTGTTAAAGCAAAATAAGTCTGTTTAACTAACATTAAACTGCTAACACCAGCAGTAAACAACATTTTATGTATGGGCATTTCCAGCGAAAAGTCTACTTTTTGTCACGTAACGCCAGAAGTATTTTAAATTATTTCTCAAAAAATTTTTCAGTTTTGTAATGCAATCAAAACCCACTTTCGTTTATTTAACGTCACGCCAGTGCAGATTTTTGCTTATATCTGCAAATCCTTAGCGTCGATTACTGTAATTTTTTTTCTGAATGTAGAGCTACTTCATTACTTTGTATATATAAAAACCCTTTTTACAAATTTGACTTCGTCATTTAATTTTTTTACATTTTGTGCTACAAATATCACGACACGTCAAAATGGAAATGCCCATATGTATATGTATCTTAAATCTAACCAAAGTCTACTTTCGTAACAACATACAATAAATATTTTAAAGGCACATGAAATTGTAAAAACTATAAATACTAACGCCGGTATTTATAATTTTTTTTTAATTTAATAAAGGTTTACAAAACAAATTTTGTATGAAAATTTGCCTTAATAAACGTTTGTTAAATTGAATAATCGTTTATAAATACGGGGGTAACAGCATAACATTATAAAACAATTTAAAAAATAACATTTAAATGTAAACACTAACATCAAATCTAGTAAAACTTCAAATGCAGTTCAATTCAAAAATAATATCCGTACAAAAATGTAAACATTACAATCAAAATTTAAAAGCAAAAACGTATGCTACAGTTTTTTTAACAAAATAAATTTTTTGAGCATTTGTTTTTGTTTTCAATGTAGCTGCAGTGATGTTAACCGTACGGTAATTACCCTTTTTTTGGTAATTTTGGGCCGCAAAATGTAGCAAGGTAATTTTATTTAAAAAACGGTAATTTAAAGAAATTTGGATTTTGGTATAAATATGCGTACTTACATACATATGTAGGGTTTAAAGTATTAACTTTTGAGAGGTGATTTTCAATTTAAAAATACATAGACAAATATTATAACAAAAAAATTAACAACATTATGTTTCTATAAATGTTTTCGTAACACCGATAATTGCAAAATAAGAAAAATTAAACCACTCTTATACATTGTTAATTTTATATTCAACAATTCTTAAACATATGAAATAGCCGCAATGTTATAAATGTAACTATAATTTTCGGATTATTTTAAGTACGGGTCAAATTCAAAATTATTTTACTACCTTATTTATAAAAAATAGAATAATTTTGGTTAAAAATTTATTTTTTTTTTTTTTTTTTTTAGATGTTTATTTATTTTTTAAAAAGGGAAAAATTACAAACTCCAAATAAACAAAAAGTATGTATATATGTAGATAACTTATTAGTATACAAAGTCCCATTTTAAAGAGCTCTCAAGTATAATTTCTATTAATAATAAAGTTAATTTTTCTGTTATTTTATTATTTATATATGTACATAGCAGTTTTGGTTAAAAATTTATTTTAAGTCCAAAATTTACATGCAGATTTTTCTTTAAACACATTTAAAATTTAAATTAATGGTGTATAAATAATGCTATTACGTGCTGTTAACAAATGAAACAATCAATCGCCTGTCATTTGGAAACAGAACATTAATGTTTTGATTAAAAATCTTTGCGTAAGGTAATTTCTTCTCAAAAACGGTAATTTTTAAAGGACCGTAAGGCAATTAGTGAAATAGGACTTTGATTTTGTTTACATTCTTTATTGTAGGCAAAAGAGTCTTATACGCATACTCTTCAATAAGAAAACCAACAAAAAATTGTTTTAAGAAGGCTTATAAACAATGTTTTGCAAATATTACAGCGACAATTGTTGATTAACAACAAATTAGATCAATGAAAACGATAAAACTTGTAGGTACTTTCTTTATTTTTAAATAAATTTATAATAAAGTTTAAATAAATAACGTACAGATTACTAAATTAAATTATTTTCTTACTATTTCTTTAATTTTTAATGTCAACATAAAACATTTCTTAAAAACTGTCTGTCTATCGATAAAAAATATATTTTTTTTTCTTACAATTTACATTTAAAACAAAAACAAACTTATAAATTTTGATTTGTAAGTTAAGAGTCAGTTAAACCAACTAATTCTAAAAAATCCAATCTAAATTTCAAACTTACTGTTAAAATCGGTTTAACATTAAATTAAGAAATATCAGAAAAATTTCCAGAATAACTCTTTTTAAAGGTTTTTCTTCAATATTATTCTATTGAATTTAAAAAAAATACATTTTCCCCAATATTTTGCCCAGCTCCGTTGAGTTGTTATGAGTGTGATAGCTAAACTTAAATAAACAAAAATTATTTTTAACAAAAATCTTGGTTGGAAACCTTAAATTTCCCGTAAAATAAATAATTTTAACAAAATTAAAAGCAAAATATTTTAAAATTAATAAAAAAAACCTTTGTTAAACTTCTTAGAGTAAATATTTAAAACTAAATAATATATTCTTAAAAAATATAAAAAAAACTAATGTGCTGTTTTCACAACACAAGTAATTGAACGAGTAGTTGAATTTGTATGAAAAACACTCAAAAAAATGAGTGATTTTCATATAAATTTTACTACACGTCCAATCAGTTGTGTTGTGAAAACAGCACATAAGTAAAAATTTGTTGAGTAATTTGTAAAAAATTTTAATTATATAAGTGTAATATAAATTAATATATTAAAAAAATCAGCTAGTACCTTTCTTTTTTTGAGAATAAAATTTAAAAAAAAAAACGATAAAAACAAAATTATAAAAAAAATTAAGAAAAATTAAATACAATGTATAAAATAATAAAAAAAAAATAATATAGATAAAAAAATACAAAAAAAATGTTAAACTATGGCAACACATAAAAAAGCTAATTTAAATGTTTTTTTTTATTAAAAAAACAATTTCAAAATTTGTTGTGACTTCAAATTTTGTAAAACAAAAAACTTCTTTTTTTGAAATTTAATATTCTTTTCAAAAAAGCACAACAAAAAAAAATTAATTAACTAACTGGTACTATGAAAATATGTATTTAAAAAGTTAATACCCAACTAGCGTTTTTAACACAATATATACGGCCTTATTACGAGAGTCGTTGTCGTAGTCGTTTAAAGTTTTTGTCGATATCAATTAAAATTAACGACAATTACAGAGTAAAACACTTGAAAGTTTGTAGTATTTGTGTGGCTTACGACAATCGAAATGCCAATTTTTAAAACGACGTGTTTTTGACTACGACAAGCACACTCAATGGGCCGTTTTTGAAATTTTAAAAATTTTGATTGAAAGTTTTGAAAAATATGACTTCCTTATAAAATTTAAAAAAAAGTAAATTAATAGTCTTTTTTAGAATACGAGCTCAAAACTGATTCGTTTAACATACATACATATAAAATTATTCACCCCTATCGTGAGTAAAAATTCCTTGGGAGTTTTTTGCCAATTCCCAATTACTCCCAAGGAATTTTTATTCACGATAGGGGTGATTAAGTTTGTTTAGTTTAGAATAGATTTAACTTTAGCAAAGTTCAGTGCTAGGTGTAAATTATCTTGCGAAAGAGCAAATGCAAAATATCGTGACCTACCAGTGTTACCCGCTCGTCGAAGGAAGTCTTTTAAAATGTTGCTACTTTCTTAATTTTGTGGCGTACTCTTTCCTTTTCTTTAAAAGAAAATCGTCGATATGGCTAAAGCAGCCCATACACGATTCAATTCAATTGTCAACTAAGTCGGTTGTTGTCCAAATCAAAGCGTGTATGGCTTTGTCAATTGATTAGTTTGACGGTTGTCGAGTTGGTTGAAGAAAAATCAAAAGATTTAGATTTTTCAAGCTGACTACTAAGTCTTTCAATTCGATTGTACTGTGTGTGCTCGAGTCTCTTAATCACCTGTCAAAATTAATGTTTGTAGGTTTCTTTTGCAAAAAAAAAAAGTTAAGCATTTTAAAAATTGTCTTTTATATCATTAAATTTTAAAATTAATTTAAAATCTTTCAATTCAGTTGATGAAGTGTGTGGCCAAGCATCAATTCAGTTGAAAGACTCAGTTAACAATTGAATTGAAACGTGTATGGGGCGCAAAACCGCGATCTAGTCTGGCATCGTATTCATAATATTAATAAATATTTTTTTGGCACATTGATATCAGACAACTTTTTAAAGAGTTTCTACAAAAAAATACATTCCTAGCAACTATAATATTTATGCAAAAAGTGATTAAAAGTATAAAAAATTTGTGAATTTTTCAGATTTGAGCAATAACGATAAATAAGTTTTTGAATTGTATTTGTATTAAAATGTATTTTGCATTTTACTTTTGCCAAAAGAAAACCAAAATAAAATTTTTTTTAATATTTTTTATGTTTTTTTATTAAAATTTTCATATTGCCAGTTGTTAAAAAAATCCAAATTTTATTCAAACCCGCTTATTTTATAAACCGCTTATATAAATGTTTTTAAAATTAACTTGTAAAATATTTAAAAAACTCATCAAAAAAATTCTAAAAAAAATCTTACAAAAAAAACTTTAAGCATTTTTCAAACAAATCATTTTTTTAACATCAAAACAAACAATCAGTCAGTGTATGTAAACAAAAACAAACAAAATTCAAAACTCATTAAAAATTAAAAAAAATACTAAAAAAAAATGCTGTTAATTATAAAATTATAAAAATTTAATTAAGACTTAATAAGCCCCTTGAAAAAATTATAGTTTATATTTCCCTATAAAACTACAACAAGAAAAATATTTATTAAAAAAAAATAACCAGCATTTAACGAAAGTTTAAACTACAACAAAGGCTTAAACAACTAACTAGGCAACACTTACCACTAACAAAAAGTTGTATAGACAAATAAATATCTCCTCCCCTTGATCTAAACTAAACTTTAATAACTTTTACTAAAACTTAAAAAAAATAGTTATTATTTAAAAACTAACAAAAAAAACTGTTGTAGATATTGTGTAAATTAATTTTTATTGAAAGAAACTTTTTTAAAAAAAAAAAGCTTGCTTAGCTTTTTAAAAAGATTTATGCAAATTAAAATGCTTAACAAATTTTCAGTCTCGCTTTTTAATTGTTTTATGTTAAATAAAACCCTAGTTTTATTTGTTTATTAATTTTAAAACAATTATTGTTATTTCTTTGTTAATTAAAAAAAAGCTTTTCTGTTTTTTTTTCATAAAACATAAAATAAAAAGAAAACAAGAAAGTCTCCTGTAAAAGGTTGTGAACTTTAATTGACAATCGTTTGTAAAACATGAAAATTCTACAAACAAAAACAACAAACAGGTCTAAATACTTACAAAACAAAAATAAAGAGCTTGAATTACAATATTTTGCGAAAAACAAAAAAAATAGAAAACTTTGTTTTACAACAAACAACCAAAAAACACAAACTTATTTAAATTTTGCTTTATAAAAACAAATAAAACTAGGATAGCTTTATGTATTAATTCACATTAAACTGTCTCATCTTTTGAAATAATAAGGATTTTCTGTTTCTTTTTTTTTAACAAAAAAAGCTCCAAAACAAATTTAAAAGCTTATTTCTTTTTTTTAACTCTTAAAATTAAAGCTTTAATATGTAGGATTAAAAATTCCTTTAAGGCTATATTATAAATGTTAAGCCTTAAAACTTGATAAAGATTAAATAAAGTTTTTCAAAAGCTCTAAAAGAGTTCAAGAATTAACATTTTAAGAAAGTTCAAATAATTAAATCTTAAGTTGAGTACTTTGTTTTAAAAAAACTGTTAGTAAAGCTTTTTAAAAGCATAACAGTTTTTGTAAGCAAAAGAGAAGATTTTTAATATTTACAGATTTTACCAGAAAACTTTTACTTAATGTATTAGAAAATCATTTTTAAAGTTTAATTTAAAAACAAAAATAAAATGTTTCTGGCTTTAATAAAATCTGTAAAAGCATTAGTGAAAAAAGCTTTAATTTTTAAAACTTTAATTACTTAAAAAGCCTATTTAAAAAATAAAATTCGTTATGCTGTTAAAAAATTTCTAAAAGCTTAAGTAAAATTAAGCTTTTGTTAATTTTAGTTTATATTTCAGATAAATTTGTTAAAAATAAGCTTTATAGACTTAAATAATAAGTTCTACTTCTAAAACATTCTACGGCATTTTAACAAAACATATTATACTATGTTCACATCAAAATCGAGATGATTACCCATACATAGAAGTGATTTTTTAATAACTAAAAATTGATATGATTACAACTAAATCACTTCTTTGATCACATACAATCCACCCAAACTGAGTAAAATGTAGAATCGGCCAATCTGAACGTGTACAAACGTTTTTATTTTTAAATAGTTCATACATTTTCACAATTTCATCATTCATATGTTTAAAATAATTTTCTGATAACTTTATAAAATTATTTTTATCCATTTTTAATAAAACAACTGTCTGTAGATGTTATAAACAAAATATTTTTTTAATTTTGTTTTATTTTATTTGATAAAAATTATTTTTTCAACGAGTTTTTTTTTTAACTTTTTTGCTATCTTTTCTCGACATCCTTTTTTTTTGTCAAAATGCCACAGGACCATTTTCCAAATATAAAAAAAGATATTATGCAGTTACTTTTTCTTTACTCTTTCTTGGTAGAAGAAAATATTTTCAGAAGGTTTTAAGCTTAACATTTTTTAAAAGCTTAATTTTTTAAAAGCTTTTGTTAGGCTCTTAAAGCTTTTTGCCTTTAAAAAAGGATCAAATCAAACAAAAAGCATTTATCAATTTTTTCAAGACTAAAAATATTTTAAACGTTTGATTTTTTTAAATGATATGTAACTTGCTAAAAGTAAAATAAAGCTTTTCCTTATTTCCACAGAAACTTGTTGAAAACAAAAAACTTTAATAAGCCATATATTGACTTAAATAAGAAGTTTACATTTACTTTTAAAACATAAATTTTCTTACAATTTTCTAAATATCATAATAATATTGAATTTTAGTTAACACAAAATACTTTTTAAATGTTTAAAGCTTACCATTTCGAGACTTAAAGACAACAAGGTTCTATTTGCACCTAAACTTCAAATAAGATAGAACCTTGTTTTAAGGTCGTGATTTCTCAAAGCTTAATAAGAGCTTTACCAAAAACTTTATGTAATATTTTAATTTTAAAGAGCTTTTTAATCTTTTGAAAAATCCAACCAAAAGCTTGTAGCTCTAAAAATATTTTTAAGTTTTGATTATTTTTTTTACTGATGTTATATTTCTTAAAAGCTATTTTCGTTTCTACATTAAGCTAAAAAATTTGTATTGTGTATGCTTATGAAAAACGGATTTTCAGTTGCTTTAAGCTTGAAAGCTTTTTTAGAATATTTAAATTTTCAAATGTTGTTTTAAATGTTTGCTTTAAATTTAAATCTTACACGTTTTTCTTAAATTAAAGTTTCCTTAATGTTTGCTTTTTGCTTCAGTCTTCAAAAATCTTTTGCAAACTTGCAAAGTCTTTACTCCAAACCTCACGTAGTCTAGATCAAATACCAAAAAAAAAACTTACATTTAAATACAAAAAAAACCAATACTTTTTTAACATTTAAACCAAATTTACGTGCCACATTAAGATTTTAGAGCAAAACAACTGAATGGGTAAAACAACTTTAAATTTAAATAAAAACATTGTTAATTCGTAAGTCATAAATAAATGTACAGTAGAAGTTAAATTAACAAAAAAAAAATTTTCACTCATACTTTTTTTGAAATCATTAAGAATAGACAAATGGTAAAAATGCTGAGAAAAAAAAACAAAGCAGCACAGTGGGTTGGAAGGAAAAAACGCGGAAGAGAATTTTGGTTATATAAATTTTTAAATGAGTTTAAGTTAAATTATTAGATCATTTAATAAAGTTCACAAACAAAGCACAGTGGGTTAAAAATTTTCTACTTACACAGAAAAAATGCTCGCCAATTTTTTTTCCAATTAAACCAATAAAATCAGTTTTAATTAAAACTTAAATTACTAAATGGGCAAGTTTAACTCTCTTTTTGGTTAAAAATTTATTTAAACCAACAAATCTATAATTCGGTAAACATTTAAACCATCTCTAAACGCATAAACTATCAATACAGAGGATATGAATTTAACATTACAAACTAGTTACAGTAGAACAATTAATTTATTTTATTTTTTTATATAAATATATTTTAATAGTTAAGTAAAATTATAAATAACATTTTAAAAAACTTTAATATACCTAAATAAAAATATGTATAACTATACCAACTCAATTATCTTTTTATTGTTGAACTTCCAAAAACACTTTTTAACTAAAGTACCAACAAGAATTTGATTTTCCTTGAACCTATTGTGCATTTTTGCTAATTTATATGTTTTTATCTAAGAATTAAAAAAAAATATAAAAATTAAAACTAAAACCTAACATTTTTTTAGATGTATAAAGTTTGAAACTGCTTTTACCTTAAAAAAATTGCCATAATTTTATCTCAAAATCACCAAATTTCTAAAACTTATAGAATCTTACAAATTACCTTTAAAAAAGCGAGACTTTTAAATCTTAAAATATTGAAATATTATATTTTAGAAAAATATAGAAATATTTAATAAAAAATCTTAGTTTAAATTTTAAGCAAGCTTTTAGATTATAAAATATATTTATAAAATTGAGAAAAAAAACACCATTGGAATTTAGAGTTTAATCATTTAAGTGACAAAAAATTAAGAAAAAAATTCAGCGAGCTATACATTTATTAAAAAAAACAAGATTTTTTAAAAGAAAAAAATAAATATAAAACTATTATTAAAAACTAAACAGCTGTGTAAATTTGTTTTAAATATAATAAAAAAAACGTTTAAGGTTAAACATTTAAAAAACAAAAAAAAAAATATTTAAAATTTATATAAAAAACCAAATATTACTCAAAATATATTATTAAATAATTTCATAAATTAACAAAAAAAAAAAAAAAAACAAAATGCATTAGCATAAAAATATATTAAAAAATATAAATATATATAAATAATTTAAAAAACATGCTGATTTATTATTAAATATATATATACATAAATATATATATGTATATATATATATATATATATATATTATAAAATAATTATTTAATTAAAAAAATGTTTAATTTTAATTAACGGCTAAAATAATATTGTCCTTAATATTTACATATACATTAATATAAAAAAAGGAAACCAAAAAAATTATATTAATAATTATATAAAAACAAGAAAAAGAATGATATTATAAAAAAAACCACAACAACAAAATGAAGGAAAAAACAAAACAGAACATTAATAAATTGTTTTTAAAAAAATAACATTTAAACTTTTCTTTAATTAAAAGGATGGATGGGTAAGTGAATAAACAAAATCTTATTTTTATTTTTGTTAATAACCATTTTATAGAAAACAAAGAAAAAACATTAACGTGCCCTTAAAAATACTCAAATTCTTAGCTTTCCTTTGATTCCTTAGTTTTTCAAATCCATTTACAATGATCCATAATCTTTCGGAATAAAGAAACATAGGCTTGCCTGCCCTTTTTATGTCCTTAGAAAGGCAAAGTCCTCTTAATTAAAATACAAACATCACTTTAAATTCTGCAATTCTCTAGCTTTTAGATTCTGCGTTCCTTTTGTCTAAAAAGGACGATGGATTAATTAGTAAATAAACTAAAGACAGCAACATTTCTTATAAACAAAAATAAAAAAAACTATCCACGTTCCAAAAAATAAATTATAATTCAGCCTATAAAAGTCTGCAAATTCATAGCTTTTTTTGGACATCTCAAGCTTCATAATCGGGTAAGAAAAGCTTAAAATAACACCCAACAACTAAAACATGCCTGGCTTAATTGCCTAACAATTTTTAAAATTATCACTTTCGCCCTCTAGCGGTTGCTTATACAACTACAAAAAATGAATTTGATTTTTTGTCAAATATACTCGTTTCATTTTTTGCTTTTTTCTCGAAAACTAGCGGCCAGAAACGGCCGAAAACCCTATTCGTACGATTTCCACATGCTGAATCCGAATTTAGCATCAGATTTTGAATTTGAGCACGTTTTCAGAAAATCGGGAAAATTATTTTCATTACAATGCAACTCTGTGTTTTAAATGCCCTCAAAAATATGCTAAGGAAATTCATAAATTAAATATGTAATACTGTGGTGGTGTGGTGAGTGCATAATTAATATAAAAGCACACACCACACCATCACAGTATTACATATTTAATTTATGAATTTCCTTAGCATATTTTTGAGGGCATTTAAAACACAGAGTTGCATTGCAATGAAAATAATTTTCCCGATTTTCTGAAAACGTGCTCGAATTCAAAATCTGATGCTAAATTCGGATTCAGCATGTGGAAATCGTACGAATAGGGTTTTCGGCCGTTTCTGGCCGCTAGTTTTCTAGAAAAAAGCAAAAAATGAAACGAGTATATTTGACAAAAAATCATATTCATTTTTTGTAGTTGTATAAGCAACCGCTAGAGGGCGCCAGTGATATGTTTAAATATTGTTAGACAATTAGGCCAAGCATGTTATACATAGTTGTTGGGTGTTATTTTAAGCTTTTCTTACCCGATTATGAAGCTTGAGATGTCCAAAAAAAGCTATGAATTTGTAGACTTTTATAGGCTGAAATATAATTTATTTTTTGGAACGTTAATTTTTTTTTTTATTTTTGTTTATAAGAAAATGTTGCTGTCTTTAGTTTATTTACTATCGAAATTCAAAGTCCTCTTTATTGAAATGTCCTTTAAAAGAGATAACACTGTACAAACAAACATCACTTTAAATTCTCCAACTCTCCAGCTTTTCGATTCTGCGTTCCTTTTGTTTAAAAAGGACGATGGATTAATTAGTTAATAAACTAAAGACAGCAACATTTTCTTATAAACAAAAATAAAAAAAAAAATTAACGTTCCAAAAAATAAATTATATTTCAGCCTATAAAAGTCTACAAATTCATAGCATTTTTTGGACATCTCAAGCTTCATAATCGGGTAAGAAAAGCTTAAAATAACACCCAACAACTATGTATAACATGCTTGGCCTAATTGTCTAACAATATTTAAACATATCACTGGCGCCCTCTAGCGGTTGCTTATACAACTACAAAAAATGAATATGATTTTTTGTCAAATATACTCGTTTCATTTTTTGCTTTTTTCTAGAAAACTAGCGGCCAAAAACGGCCGAAAACCCTATTCGTACGATTTCCACATGCTGAATCCGAATTTAGCATCAGATTTTAAATTCGAGCAAGTTTTCAGAAAATCAGGAAAATTATTTTCATTGCAATGCAACTCTGTGTTTTAAATGCCCTCAAAAATATGCTAAGGAAATTCATAAATTAAATATGTAATACTGTGGTGTGGTGAGTGCATAGAAAGAAATACAACATACATAATAGTTGTTTATTTAAGGAGCGCCCTAAAATAGGATTTGGAAAAAACCGTGGTGAAAAACAACAAAAACAGTAGCGTGGATGTTTATTTAAATATTTAATTTTATTTTATTAGGAACAAAAAGTTTAATAGGAAAAAATTGTTTTTCAAAAACATCGCACATTTTTTAATATTTTTTTTAATAAACTGCAAGATTTAAAATAAAAAAGTTGAAGTTTAAAAAAAAATGTTTTATAAATAATTTATGTTAAAAACATCGCACGATTTTCTTTACAAACTTAAATGTTTTAGGTACTACATACATAGGTATATACATTGCAAACTTTCTTATTAAATTCGATGTTGTAAAAACATTGTATAACTTAATAATAAAAAAAACATCGCAAAACCTTAACTGCAAATTTTTCAAGAACATCACATTGTTTTCTACAGGAAATTTTATGTTTTCAAAATCATGCCATAAAATTGTAAATAAAATTCTATGTTGTCATTAACGTTATATGTACATACAATTTACTAAGAAAAAAATTATGTTTAAAAATCAACGCATAATTTTTTTATAGAGAAGTTTTACTTTTTACAAAATAAACATTTTTCTAAATTAAATACATAGAAATGTACAAAAAAAAAATTCAATCTTTTAAGATTATTTTGAATAAATTATGTATAATTATTGCAGATCCATTTGTTCGTAGAATGTGCCTCCTTCCTTTAGTGAAATGAAAATCTGAAAAAAAAATTAAAAAAATAGAAGAAAATTATACATACATATTTAAAAAAATTAAATAAATATAATTTCAATAGTTTTTTTAGCTTTTCCTGTACAATTTTCAAAATGTTTAAGGGGGCCTTTTCCGTTTTAGGTAACGATTTATTTATATCGCCCCTTTAAAATTTAAACAGACTGCTAGCACCTTATTTTCAAATCAAAACTCTCACATTCTGGTTTTTTAGTAACACACACTTGTTTTTGATTAGATTTTTTTTAATTTAAGCAAATAGACTTGTTTTTCATGTTCATTTGCATCTCTTAGCTCTTAATAATACATAATAATAACACAAACAAGTGCCTAAAACAACAACAATAAGGTATTTTTTTTTGTAAATTGTCCACTACGGATCAGTTTGTTTTGAAAACTCTGAACAGCAACATTAAAATACAAAATAGAATTTAAATTTTAACATGCCTTTAACTAAATCTTGTTTAAGCGCTCGCGACCAACAGGTGCTAGAATCCATTTTCAATCCCTTAGAATTAACTTCTACCCTAGAGGCCCAACTTATAAATGCCGATTTTACTGAAGTTTTGACAAACAATGATGAGCCACTTGACTGCGATTCCGAAGTACTTAAACAATCGAAGCAAGTGGAATTAAGCGCAGTTAAATTAGCCGAGGAACAGAAATTGGAGGAAGCTTTAGAAAAGTTTTCGGAATCTTTAAAGCTAACACCGAAACGTGCATCTATTTTTAATAATCGTGCCCAGGCTTTAAGATTGGCTGGAAAAGATGAAGGTGAGTGGAAACTAAAGAACTAGATTATATAATTAATTATTCATAAATTTCAGTTGTTTAAAAAGTAACAAAACTATTTTGGTTTTATTTTCGACTCTAAATAGAATTTTCATAAACAAATTTTACCTTGGCTGGTGTCGACAATAAGAGTGGTTAGTCGTGACTTAAACCCAAAACACAACACGAGACAGGTGCAAATAGTTGTAAATATACTGCACAACGCGATATTTATGACAATAATAAGCATCGCATAAATTTCAGTGAAAAATTAATGTTTTCAAAAACATCACATATTTTTTTTCATTACATATTCGATGTTTTCAGAATCTGTTGAAAATTAAACGTTTTGAAAAACTTCGTATAAATTGATAAAATGAACAGTAATGGAAAATTACCTTGGTACTGACTACCAAGGTAAAGAGTACTTTATTCTAGAGATGAGCGATCCCGTGATTTTTAAGGAACATCGTGATTAGTGAACGTGATTTTAAAATCACTGTTATTTAAAACTGTGATTGTGATCACAACTTTTATTTTTGTTCTAGGATATTTGAAAATTTTTTGTTATGGAGTTTGACAAAGAAATAAGGCAACAAAAACGATCACCTGTTTAGTTGGACATACTTGAACAAATAAACATTGGCTGTAAAAAAAGTTCTAAAAAGGAAGAAGAGAGAACAAAAGAAAAAATAGAAACAATTACATTCATGAGTGCAAAAAACGCTATTACCCACACAAACAGTGAAATATCATAAATTTGTGTATGAAACAAAATAAGAAAATAACAACTTAGCAAGTACCTGTTACTTAACAGATTTGGTCACAACTGTGATTCGTGATTTTTCAGTAACAGTGATTAAATCACAGGTACGGAAATATCGCTCATCTCTACTTTATTCAATATTTGTATGTACTTTTATGTGCTGTTTTCACAACCCAAGTGACTGAACGTGTAGTAAAATGTATATGGGAAACACTCGAAAAACTGAGTGCTTTTCATATAAATTTAACTACCCGTTCAGTCACTTGTGTTGTGAAAACAGCACATTAAAAACCCTATTTTAATTGAAAATTATACTTAAAAAAACAAAAATGTAAAAATAATAATTAATTTTATCAAAATAATTTTCGTGGGAATACAAAATTTAATTTAAATGATTTTGTTATTCGTGCTTAATTCCCAGTTTTTATTATTGATAAAAACACTTGAAATTAATTGTTGATGGGATAAGCTGTTCCTATGCGCATTTCACTGGTTGCTTAGGCCAGATCATCAGGAAACTGCATCCATAAAGATTTTAGAAAAACTAAAGATATTAAACCAAATAAAACTGTTAAACGTATAAGAATTACCGCAACAGTTCTATTTGTAACAATATCAAAGCTTAAACAAAATCATCAACAATAAACAGTGAGTTTATCTCTCCTTACATTCCCCACTACAATTGATTGGAATTCCTCCAACATTAATTGTAGTTGTAAGTAGGTTAAAAAAAAACAAAATAAAAACAAAAACCACACGCTTTATTGTTTTCGCAAACAAAATAAAAAGCAGGCTGCCAGTCAGTTTTTTTAGGCCGTGCACCTGCCAGTTTATTATCAAAATAATTTTCGTGGGAATACAAAATTTAATTTAAATGATCTTGTTATTCGTGCTTAATTCCCATTTTTTATTATTTGATAAAAACACTGAAACTTGCCGAGTCTGAAATGGGTCTTATAAGTTTTTTTGTGTTTGAATTCATTTACTTTTTTAAAACAGTTTAATAAAATAAACACATACTAAATATTGATATTTTATATAGTTTTTTCTATGTTTTACAAATAACGCAAACTTTGGAATTTTAAAAAAAAAATTGCAAATTTTCTAAAAATAAACAACGTCAAATTAACTATAGAAAATTTATCGAGTTTTAAGGCAGAATTAGTCTTTACTTTCTGTTCTGTTACGAATCAGCTGTTTTTTTTTGGAATTAAAAAAACCTGTGAAATTGATTAGTTTTTCTGTTCTGTTACGGTCCAATCTGTAATATTAAAAACTTGTTAAGTAATCGTAAGTGACAGCAACAGAAAAAGAACGTAAAGACTAACTGAGCCTTTATAAAGCGTCAATATTTGTACGGAAAATAATGCGATATGTTCAAAAATAACGTACTGCTTACAAAAAACTGTTTAATGGTTTTAAAAAACATCAGCCACAGCATTTTCTATAGAAAACTTGATGATTTCATAACTTTTAATGTTTTTAAATTCTGAAAACATCGCAAAATTTTCTTTAGAATATTTTATGAGTTTTCAAAATATCAGTTATGAAAAGAGTTACAAAATTTTGAATAGAAAATTAAATGTTTTAAAAAACACACCCGGAATTTCAGTAGAAAATTCGGTGTTTTTAGGAATACATAGTCGAATAAAAAAAAAAGATTAAAATTTTGCCACGTTTTTTAAAAAGGTTTTAAAACAAATGTAATTCATTATTTAATTTAATTTAATTCCAGATGCCTTTGCTGACCTCAATCATGCCCTTGAAAGTGACAAAAATCCTACTAAGACCAGATGCCATGCTTTGTGCCAAAGAGGTGCCCTTTATAGAAAACAGGACAAACTAGAAGAGGCCCGCATAGATTTTGAAGAAGCTGCTAAAATGGGCAGTAAATTTGCCAAACAACAATTGGTCGAAATCAATCCCTTTGCAGCGCTCTGCAATCAAATGTTAAGACAGGCTTTTCAGCAATTAGAGAAGTAAAAGAAAAAGAGAATGATACATAAAAAGGAGAAGCAACATTAACCGTTATAAGGTTAATTTCCGTAGTTGTAGTTGTAATTAATAATGTTTTTCTTTGGTTTAATAAACACAAAATAAAGTGATGAATGAAATAAATAATTTTATATTTAAAAATATTTGTAGTAAAAAAAGGGTTGAGACTTTTTTTAAACCACCTTTTTAAAAGCTGTGGTCTTTAAATAAATTTAAAAAAAGAAAGAAAAAAACAAATACATATAACGGAATAATTTCTTATACAAACAATATATCATGTGAATTAGTCTCGTGTTGAAATCGATCATCATTGATTTACAACTTGTTGCATGTATAAAAAATAAATTTCATTAAAAACCTGTCGAAATTCATGCAACTCAAAAGAAAGAGAGGGAGCAACAAATGCAAGGTGCGTTTTCGGTGCTTTATGAAGCAGTTTACTCGTATTTATTTCGCGAAAAAAATCGCTTAAATAACAGTTGCAGTTAAGTCAGACGGTGGCACGTGGTTAAGGCACGATTTTGTGCCAATTTTACACAATGAAAACTGCAACTGTTGACTGTTTTATGTTTTCAAAACTATTGCGATGTTTTTTTCGCTTTCTTAAATTTAATTCCATTTCATTGACCTGACAGTCAGTCATTTTATTTAGATCTTAACTTTTAAAGAAGAAAAGAAGGGTTAAATTCTAAAGAACATACAAAATAAACCCCTTTTTCTTTATTTGCTTTAAATTCATGAAAAATACATTTCATTTGTAAATTAAGTTGAAAAATTTAGCAAAAACTTAAACCTACCAGAAACGGTACTCTGTAATTTTTTCCTCAAAGAATATAAGAAACAAAAGAACACGAAAGTTTTATCAAAGGAAATTAAGCCACAATAACAAATGTTTATTTTTTTTTTTTAAGATTGAATATACAAATTTAAAATATACATACATGTGTTGTCTTCCAGTACTAAGAAAAACCAAATAAAATCTAAAAGATCGACAAGAAATTTTGGAAAAAAATGAAAGTGGTTTTATTATTATCCTTTTTTCAATAACATGCTTACAACATACTTAATACGCGCTGTAATAAAACCTTTTTTAAATTTAAAGATAAATTAAAAAAAAAAAATTTAAAACACGCATTCTCATCTGATCGGTAGACAGAAAACGTCTTACAACCGAACCCATAATGAAATGTTGAAGGGTGCAATGGTGGTGTGTGGTTTACAAGGAGTTGTTTAGTTTAGATTGGGTTTGGTTAAGAAAAATTAAAATTGGCACGCTTCTGCATTAAAATTGTTTTTACACAAGGCATCAGGCGGCCAGCAATAGTTGGGGTTTCTTTGGGGGTTTTTTTAAATCTGTTATTTTTATTATTTTGTAACGAAAAAAAATCAATACAATTAAGAATCCAAACCAAAAATGTTTTACCATCTGAGATCGATTTAAAAAAAAAGTTACTTAAAAATAAAAGCAACATCAGTTCAAAATAAATTTTGGCATAAAAATTGTTAAAAAAAAAAAAAAAATTCATAAATTCTACTAAAAATTTAATATTTTTATAAGAAGTTATTGATAGGTGTATTAAGAAAATGTAAGATTTTAAATTTCATGAAAAATAGTTCAAATAAGTTTTATAAAAAAATTTTCAAAAGTGTAAACTTTTGCAAAACTTTTATATAAAAGTAAAATTTTTTAGTAAATATCCCCAAAAAAAAATTTTCAAAACATGCTACAATTTTGTAAAAAATAATAAAATTTTGAAAAATTTCTCAAAAATAAAATAGTTAAATTTTGTATAAAATATGTATTAACAAAACAGTAAAATCTCGTAATCGTAAAATTCAACAAATACATACATACATATTAAAGTTTCATATAATAATACTATGCTAGTTGAAAAAACAGACAAGCCGGGCGGGCACATGGCGTTTTAACATAATCTGGGTACACTGAATCAAGTGGTGCTCGCCGTTTTTTAAGATTGGCTCTGGATTTCGAGATAAACCGTTTTTTCGAAAATGGAGGAGGTTGCACAACATATATTCGCGTAACTCAAAAACGGTTTAGTTTATTGAAATTACTAAAAAAAACCGAAATTCAAAATTTTTGTTTTTTAAAAATTAAAAATGTAGTTAGGCTTCTAATATTTTGCAGACATATAAAAAACGATGCTGCAAACAGAACAAGCCATAAATGAGTAAAATCTGTTACCAACTTTATACAAAAGTCGAAAATTAATTTAAGAATTTCATAAAAGATTTCCCTAAAAAGTGGAGATAAGGGCAAGTATGTCTCGAGAAAAAGTTAAGGACAAAAACTAATTGAATCGTTTATTTCAGAAACCCGTCGTGTGCCTATTTTCAATGAGAGTTGACGGGTTTCTGAAATAAACGATTCAATTAAGGTCGGTTATACATTTTATCTTACTAGGGGCGACTCCTGGACATTTATGGGACTTTTTTTCAATATATTTCTAGTCTGCATTGAACATTTTGTATGGGAGATAGCGGATAGGTATGTTAGAAATATATGATTGAGATGAAAAATAAAGAGGGGTTGGTCATACATTTGACCCATCTAGGGGCATCCTAGGCGCTGCAGGGGCCAAATTTAAGAATTTCATTAAACGGCCATATTTGTATGGGAGCCCCCTAAGGGGTGGATGTATATGCCAAGTATGTTTTTAGAAAATGTAATGAAGGTCGGTCATACATCTAATCTCCCTAGGGGCGATTCCTTGGCAGTTATGGGGCATTTTCCTTAATATATTTCTAATCTTTATTGACTATTTTGTATGGGAGCCCCCTTAAGGAATGGAAATAGCGGGTAGGTATGTTACAAATAAATGATTTAAATGAAAAATAAAATGGGGTTGGTCATATATTTGACTCATCTAGGAGCATCCTAGGCACTGCTCCAGACAAATTTAAGAATTTTAACCATACATATGTATGTATATGGCGGTTTAATAAAATTTTTAAATTTGACTGCTGAATGAATTTTTAAAAAACAAAAATTTTGAAATTTTGATGAAAAAAATTATGTTTTAAAAACGACTGCTCATTTTAGAAAAAAGTTTTACTTTTCTTAAAGGAAATTTTATTGCGTGATTACTTCGAAAGCAATTTTATTTCAGTCGATCCTTAACGAATCGAAATTATTTTTTCAGTATTGTAAAACTCAAATTAATGCTTTACAACACTGAAAAAATAATTCCGATTCGTTAAGTATTGACTGAAATATTTAGATATTTAATTGCTTTCAAATCGAGAAAGTTCTCGATCACGAGTGCCAGAATACGGTCCCAGCTCTTTTAACGCCTTCATTCTTTTAATTAAATTTTTAAGTCTTGCTAGGAATAATAAACATTTTACGTAGAGATCTTGGCTCACGTGCCTATAAAATACAACTCGTGCAAGAATTATAGCCAAACGACGATCGTTTTCGTCGCATTTTTGCTGATTGGACTCATTTGAAAGTGGCCGAAGAAAAGCGTTTTTATCAAAGAATTGTATTTGGTGATACCATTGTGTTGACAGCAGCGTAATTAGGCAACGCCATTTATATTAAAATATAAACAATTTTATGTAAGAAAAGATAAGCTCACTGTTTATTGTTGGTGTTTTGTCAAAGCTATGATATCTGTTGCAAGTAAGACTTAAATTTTTGTAATTCTCATTCGTTTTACAGTTGTATTTGTATAATTTTTTTTATCTTTTTCAAAGTCTTTGGAAAAAGGTTTACTAATGATCTGGACTAAGCAACAACTAAAATGCGCATAGGCACTTCCTTTCCCTCAGCAATGAATTTAAGTGTATTTATCAAAAATAAAAATTGGAAATTTAGCACGGCATGCGAAAATCTTATTGATAAAAATTTTCTTATATTTTAACATCAGTGGCGTTGCCTGATTTCGCTACTGGAATTATCGTTTTAAGTTCTCATGCAGCTAAAAACAAATTACCTTTAATAATTATTATTTCACACAATTTTATATACTAGCTTAACTAGCTTAACCCCGTGCGCTTTGCTACCCCATCGAAATACTATTAGTAAAATTTTTTTAAAACAGATCTCGTGTATGGATAGCAAAGCATCTTGTACCAAATTTTATTGCTTTTACAGAACCCGCTCTGCTGATATGTATACAGAAATCGCATGTGTTCGTATGGGAGGTGCCATGACTACTTTTCCTATTGAACCTACTTTTGAAAGATGCTGTGTATTAACAAATAGAAACTGGGAATTATTTCCTTCCGAAGGTTACTTTATATTATATTCAACATTTTTTATTTTTCGAATTTATTCTATGAGCTAAATTTCAGTTATGTATTTTATAAAGCTTTTTTTTTTTGTAATAGTCATATTCCTTCAATTTTTCACTGGTTTGATTTAAAGTCTGGATCATCTCTTGACTAAGAATCAATTTTTCTTTCAAAAATACATTTTTTTGCCCATGTTCTGGAAAACGAAGCGTTTTAAATCGCTAGCGGAAATCTCCACTCGCATCTTCTGAAAATAACGTTTCCAATTAGTAAATCTTACATCTCTTTCGATATAATTGCTAAGGCTTTACAATTCCTCTTTTCACGCTATAAATTTCATAAATATCGAATTATTTTTTGCGATCTATTTTTAAACTGAACAATATCAATATAGAGAGTTCAATGATTTTCCTAAATATTGCTTGTTGTAGGGTAAAACAGGTTTCTTACTTATCAATTTAATATTGTTTGCCTGATTTTTTATTGAAATCTGTAAAAAAAGAATCTCAAATTGCTTACAAAATTCACAGTCGAAAAAAAGGAAACAGTTAAACGTATTATAAAGGAAATGTTAACCCTAAAACAAGCAAAGTTTAAAGAAAATATAACAATAACGCAAGTTTTTTTTTTAGTTTTTAATAAAAAGCCGATGCGAAAAAAGAGTTATTGGCATCGCGTTTTGATTGGGTTGATGGTATTTCTACAAAAACGTTTGGAATATTTAAAATGCGACCAAAGGGCTAAATCAATCTTTAAGCACTCTAAGGCAATAGTCTGACTATTACAAAAGAGCATTGCAAACAACTATTAATCTGTTTGAAAAGAACTTTTCAGAATACTTTAACAAAAATAAAATTCTATAAATTTTTCACATGACAATGATTGTCATAATGTTGCTATACTAACTAGACACTATTTTAAAAACAGCGCACGGAAAGTTTAACATTGCCCGCTTTAAAACCAAGTTCGTTACTTTGTCAGACTTTAATATGTTTAACATTCTAATAGATATACGAACCACTTCAGTTTAATTTCACTAAAATGTTTTAAAATCAATCAAAATCATTGCATAGGATTTGATTCTATCATATTAAACAGCAAATATTCTTTATTATACCATATTCCCATTTAAGGGTTAATTAAACGTTCCTACACACCGCACTGACCACCTTTTGTGGTTGACTGTAAGCAAAGTTTTTTATATTTTTTAAATGACTGTGAGGATTTTTGAATCGAATTTTTAAGGTATAACAGCAGGTGCTACATCTTGTTTCAAAAATTGTAGCAGATTCTAAAATTCAAATAAAAACAACAACAAAACGGAATGAACATTTCAAAAAAAAATGAAACACTGACTTTTAAAGATTCCTTTTGTTACGCTATTAAAAATATGAGAGGAAAAAATGGAAAAAGGGATGTAAAGAAAAATATCTTTTTATAATCCTATTAAAATGGAAATCTGTGTTGAAGATTATTTATAAAATACCACTTCAAAAAATTATAAAGTTATTTTGAAAACAAAAAGTAGAGAATTTTTTATGAAGAGTTTAATAAAAATATAATATATTTGATATTTGTTGGTAAATTTTGCAAAATTTAGAAAGTTGATGCAATTCATTATAAATTTATTTATTATATTTATCGTTTTCGAATTGATTATTCTAATAGTGCATAGAAAATATTTCTGGCAAATATTGAAGGAATAAGACGAATTAAGTTGAGAGCTTGATAACTTGTAATTTGACTTAGAATACGCATTCGAAATAAAATTTTAATGAAAATGTATATAACTTTTCAATATTTTTAATCAGGCTTAAGTTCATCGAATTTAATTTTCATTAAATTATTTTTGTGACGGAAGGAATGTTTACAACATGAAAATTAATTAAAATTGTTATTGATAATACTTCATTCTTGACTGACCTGGGATTCGAACCCGGGCGGCTTGTTACCCTGACATGTTTCGATCGCTACCACTCGATCTCCTCAGAGGGATTTGCCGTCTTACACTCGCAGCCATCGACGACTGCTGACATCAATAGTCAAACATCAATCCTTAAACCAAATTGTATTTTAACCTTTGGTAGGTCGAAATTTGCTTTTTTGAATGATTATCCATTTTTAATTGATTTTTACATGTTTTCCCTTGCCTCTGTTTCTTCGTACTTTTTGTCAAGAATTCTTCTTGAGTTCCAAAGTAAATTTTTTTTTTATGTTTGTCTTTCTTTTTCTTGTTGACCTTTTTCAGCACAACTTGAAGGACAAATGTACACATATGGCAGGGTAACAAGCCGCCTGGGTTCGAATCTCAGGTCAGTCAATAATGAAGGATTATCAATAACAATTTTAATTAATTTTGATGTTATAAAAATTCCTTTCGTCATAAAAAGTTTAATGAAAATTAAATTTGATGAACTTAAGCCTGATTAAAAATATTGAAAATTTAGATTAAAAACCATAAATAGTTCAACAAAATTACCACAATACTAATTAATTTATATAACTTATAAATGTTACTCACCATGAGAACTAAATTCCCAGATTCTATTTGTATAAATAATTTAGTTAAATATATACAATTTACAATAAGCACTATCCAGTTATAAGATACAAAGAGTGCTGACGAAGGCCGTAGCGGGCAAGAAAATGCATTACATTCTGCTGGTATATTATACAGGGTCCGCCAAATAATTTTTTTTTAAATGCTATAAAAAAACTACTGAATATTTTCTCAAATTTCTTTTTTTATTTGAAAGTACAATTTTTCCGGTTAATAATGGAAAATAATTTCATTCAAATGGCTGCCTCGGCTGGCCATGCAGTAGCCTACACGATCGGTCCAATTTTTAAGCACATTATCGATTGTGTGCAGCTGTATTTCACCAATGGCTTCACGAATATTGTCCTTTAAAGCATCAATTGTCTCTAGCTTGTCTGATTCTACTTTTTCAAAGATGCAGAAATGCATTAACACGTGGTGTTGTCCTCAAGCTTTGGCTGTTTTGGTTTGCTCAATAGAAGGAAAATGTGATCTTATTGCTAAGTTTTTTAAAGTTTAAAGATTTCTTCTTTATTTCATTAAAGTTTGTAAGAATAAAAATCATTTTGATGAAAATGTTAGGTTACTTCGAAGAGGTAACGACTAAATTGTCTGACGCTTTTGCGCTATTTAACAGTCTTCGAACATTATTAGAAAAAGGATATGGAGAATAGTTAAGAGTCGCAAAAATTTTAAACTTACTTAGCATTTGCTCTGAATGAAAGATTTGGGGGTTTAGAGGATAATGATACTTATTTTTTGATAATATTGACTCTCGATACAAAGCTCAAATTAAAAAGAAAATCGACTTCAACCGTATCGAAAAACGCCTTATTGAGCTGCCTTATATGGTGTTCAGATATAAATTTTTTATTGTGCTAATATTCGGTTTTTTGACAAAATTATCTTTCTGTTCACACATTCACAATTTAGCTAACTCAATTAGAATTGTACTTAAGCAAAATGTAAACAACTTTAGAGATCTTTAAAGAATGGACAAAAAATCTGGCTTTTGCGCAGACCTAATGGATGGGCCTTTGTGTTGTTGTCATTTTTTTGCGAAATGTCCAAACACTTTGTTAAGTGAATTGTGTTTTGCCCACTAAACACACTTGTAACAGTGTTGCATTTTGATTTTACTCAATATTAGTTATAACAATTTTCGTATTAATTGAACAATAACTAATTTTTACTCAATTAAGGTGAATATCTGAACACGGTATTACATTACTCCGCATTCCAAAAGTGTTGAAGACACGATCACCCCTAAACTAGTAAAAGTTCTGATAAGTCTACCAAAACTGCACTTTGGAGTGTTTGCGAAATCACTAAAAAAGAATCAGAGGGGGATAAGCTTCTGTAGTTCTACTAACGAATAAGTCGAGAGATACCTTTGACTCCTAATATTTTTAGAGACGCAGATGCGCTTGTTTACTAACGCAATGACATGTTATACCCAAACTTGAAGAAAATGGCGCAAAAGTACTTAAGTTTCAAATGAGCAGGTCTAACAATCCTTTTTTTTTAAATAAGACAAGCGTTAAGAAATATTTTTTTATAAACTTTTCCAAACTTGTATACAAATTTTTTTAAGTGATGTATGTAAATTAATTGTTTGAGAAAATAATGGGGTCAATAAAAACACAAATTTTTATTTAATTTTCTATAAAAAAAAAGTTTACTTAGTACCGGTTCACACACGTCAATTGTGACTCGTCAAGTCTTGAGCTTTTAGGAGAGAAGGGAAATAGAATGCCATTTATTTTCCCCTCTCTCCTAAAAAATTCAAGACTCGACGAGTCAAACTTGACGTATGTGAACCGGCACTTGTTTTACAAAAATAGAAAATTTTGTTAAAATGTTTAATAAATAAACAAAATTTTCCTTTAACAAGACAACAACCTCCCATAATATTATTCTCTTAAATAATCATAATTTTGCTCATTTATCTATAATTAAAATTTGAAATAAATTCGATTTAAATCCAAACAGGACATAAGGTTTACATGCATTGAAATGTATTTTGTAATCCTTAACAACCATAGACAATAATAAAAACTCTTATGAATAACATTCATCAATAAATTTTGTAATGAATAATAAAACTGGCAAGAAAAAAGCGTCAGTTGTTTGGTCAAAGAACAAAGAATTGAAAACAACAAAAAAAACAAACAAATATAAAATGGCACGAAAAAATATTAAAATCCCTTATAAAAGAAAAGTGCCAAGAGTCAAAATCGTTCAAGCAGGGTTTAATTTTCGAAACAGTCAAGCAGTTTTATAAGCCTGGCAACATATGTTGTTCAAAACAAAAAAATTCAATCACTTAATATTTTAACAGCAGCAGCAGTAGAAAAAATATACAACAATTTTCAAGAGGCTTAATAATAAAACAGATGAGAAAACAAAAAAAATTGGAATTTTGCTTTAATAAAACAAAAAAAAAGGATTCTTGAGACCGGAACTGAAATTTGATCAATCTCTTCTTTTAGTAGGAATTTAGATTAACTCCAAAAATGTGTGCAAAATTATTAGATGTTTATCTAAACTTCCTTCCGTTTAAGTTGTATTTCGGCCAAGAAGCAGTTTTAATTAAAAATCTTAATTTATTTTGAGATCCTTAAAGGAAAACAATGTTGCTGATATGCTTTTCATTAATAAAGTTTAAATATTTAAAGTGTATTTTCTTTAATCAAATACGAGTAGTTTTTATTTTAAAATTTCCTACCTGTTTTTCTAATTCTTCGTTTTTACCTGGGCGCGTGCCGGCTGTCGTCATTTAAGGTTTCTTTTATGTAACAACATTTTTTGCTCAGAGTTTCATACGGTTTGTTGAGTACGATTTTTCTTGTACTTCCTTTTGCTCTTTTTCTGTTTTTTTTCTTGTGGTTATTATCCTGTTTACTGTCATTGACTTTCACAACAACAAAACAAATTTTAGTTTTCAAAACATATGACGCTTACAATTATTACGGATTTTTAAGGTTGTTTTTAGGGTTCTTTGTTTTAAAGATTCTTACAAAATTTTAAAAATTATAGGATTTTTTAGGATTAACACACTACGTCTTATAAAAAATAAATAAAAAAAAATACAGGATTACAACACATTTTCAAAATTTTATCATTATTTAAATATATAATTCCTTTTAAAATTTTTAAAAACGCCTTTATTTGAAGTTGATCTCTTGGGTCCATATATTTAACATTATTTATTATCTCTTATACACTTGTAAACCTCCTCAACTGTCATATGAATTGTCATAGTTTAAAGAAACTACAAATAAAAAAAGGAAAAAAAGATTTTAAATCAAATCTCCTTAAAAAACTTGTAAATAGTTCAATCAAAAACTTTCTTAAAATCTACAACGACTTTTAAACATAAAACAACACAGTAAACGACTTTTATAACTAGCGGGGAACGAAGCTAAACGTCTCTTTCACAATAAACAAATCCAATAACTCTCACTTAGCGAGAGGGTTAAAAACTAAAACCATAGCACACTGACTGGAATTGAAAGAGAGAAAAAAAAATAACTCATAAAGAAATAACTAACGGCTGTTCAGAATTTATAGTCCAGATAAGAATACCGACTATATTCCAGACGATAATCCCGACTGTTTTCCAGACAATAGAAAAAAATAAAGTCCAGGCTATAGTCCGCAATAAAGTTCATAAAATCCAGAATTTAGTTCAGGCTGTAGTTTATACAATTATCTTGACTATAATCAAGACAATAGTAAATTGTCCATTTACTATAAACTTGATTAAAATCTAGACTATAGTGCAATTCACAGTCTAGACTATAGTCCATATTATAGTCTTAACTATCGACTAAACAAAGTCTAAGCTTTAGTCCAGATTATAATCCAGATCATAGTCTAGACTATGGTCCAGACAATAGAGCAATTATAGTCCAGACTTAAATCCAGACTGTTGTCAAGATTATAGTCTTTGCTATTATAGAGACTATAGTCCAAGCTACAGAACAGACAATAGTCTAGTTTACAGGACACAATAGTCCACAACTTATTTCAAAGTTATTAATTTCTATTAACAAAATTTTATGTTTCTTAAATTTAATGTAAATGTCCCTAAAAACTCTAACTGAGCTAGATAAACAAGAGCGGCAAGCGTTTTTTTAACATGAAAATTCTATTGCCAATACATTTTCAATAAAATAAAACGACCGATCGATCTATCAGATATGATTTTCCAGCAGGGTGGTGTTGAATTCGCGTTCTAAAGGCTTGTTTTGTACCTATAAACTGTTTAAAAATTATATGTTTTGACATAATACAGACGCTCGCCGCTCTTATTTAGGTAGATCAGTAAAGAAAAATTAACTTATTATGTACTCTCTTCATACCTTTCCTTGCTTTTTTTCAAGAAATTCTTAAATATTTTTACAATGTCTCTTTGTCATTTTGAATTTTCTTAACATTCATATGATCCCCCATTCATTCATAAATCGCCTTGCCAGCAGTAACCAAAGTCAATAGGACTTAAAGCAGCAACAACAAAAAAAGAGAAAAACATTTATTAATCTCCTTAATGCTCACACAGAGAGAGCATAAAATATTTGTTAACAGGGATGATAAATGCCATTCCCAAAATTGTACTTTATTGAGTAAAAAATTGTACTTTTTCAAATCTTATTGTACTTAACCCCAAAATTATTTTTTACTATTGATATCCGTAACTATGCTTTGGGAGCTGATAATGCCAAACTGTGTAGACATTTCTGTTCAGTAAGATTTGGCAAGTCATTATGAATTGTTTGATGCTACAACGACGCTTGAAAATTGTGGAAATTTACTATGAAAAAATAAACCTGTTCGCGGGCACTTTTATCAACGAATTGTGTTTAGTGATTAGTGAATAAAAGGCTACGACAATAAGCAAAATTGCTGTATGTGGAGCGAGAACAATTTCAGGAAGTTGTTCTGTAACTGGCCCCTAGTTCGTGCGATTTAACGCATCTGGATAAATTTTTATGGAGCTATTGGAAGCCAATATTAAATCCAACACTTACGCCACACGGCCAGATATTTTAGAAAAAGTGGTCAAAAATTTAACAGAATGGACCGTGTAACTTGTAGTGCGGTAGACATATGCCTGAAATCATATTTTCAAAATTAATGCCATGAAATTATCTACCAGATTACAATAAAAAATTGTATTCCAACCATAGCATGTCTTGTGTTATCATTTTAAGTTCTCGTGCAGCTAAAAAAAACAGCATCCTATGCATTAAAATTCACTTTTAAACTTATTTGAAATATATATTTGGCAATTAACTAAAAAAAATATGTAAAAAGCAGTTTAGACGATTAGATTTTTTAGCTTGTTGTTTAGGCTTGAGAAATATGTTCCATATTCGCCGACAAATTTGGTACAGCAATTCTCGATTTATGGAAACATTAGTCCATTCGTTTCATTTTTTAATTATCCAACCTTTGACCAAAATATTTATATTTTAAAGCATTTGAAATTTTTAAATTGTACTAAAAATGTCATTGGAGTACTTCAGTACTTTTGCAATGCTAAAAGTACTGAAAAAAGTACAATTGTACGGACTTTATCATCCCTGTTTGTTAAGCAAAAACTGAAATCTAACTGTCACTAAATGATGCCAAAAGAACAATAATAACACAATCACCGCTCTAAACGGTATTTCCCAAAGAAACTTCAAAGGGTTTTCTAAAACTCACTAAAAAATAAACAAATACGATTTTTGTTTAGACAAACGTTTAGACAAGAACAAATTCACAGTCCAACAAATTCAAATTTTAACTAAAACTTGCAGTTTACTACAGATCCGTTTCTTTCTTTTTTTTATGCTCGTGTGCAAAACGAAGCCTAATCAATGTTTTTGTGCGGGTACCACTACTACAACTTGGAGTTTTCTATTTAAATTGTAGCAGCAACAGTTTAAGCGCCATGATGGCTATTTACTATTAAACGACAAAGACAATATTTTGATGCCACTAGTTGCTGCTACAGATGATGCTAAACAAACACACAAAAAAAAAACGAGAAGTTGCTAGAAAATAAAGAAAAGTATCTTGCTGTTCGGGTTAGACCTCCTCGGGAGTTGACAACATCAGCGCAATGGCAATAAAACAATTTACCAAACAAGACCATTTTGAATAAATATAAATGTGTCCAACATAAGAACATATTAAACTTATAAAACATTTTAAAAGCAGAGGCGGAGTTTGAAATTAAATCAGGTAGATATTATTATTTTGAAACGATTTAAACAAAAAAAATTTTTTTTTTTTTTAATTTAATTAATGGTACAATAGTTATAAAGAGTAGTTCAGATTTAGATCTGACCATAGTCGAGACAATATTTAAGACTATAAAATGAAGAATAATCCATTCTGGTCAGACTAAAGCACTCGTTACTCATACATAAATGTTGCGATCGACTTCAACGGTTGGTAGTTACTAAGAAATACGTAAACGTGTTGAAAGGTGTGTAAAATAAAACAGGAAAATTGTAGTTATATAATTTATAATTTTAGCTCTTGTTATTTGTGCATTTTTTATAAAAAAAATCGCTTTATCAATTTACATTAAAAAGCATTAGCTTTTTTAACAACTGATAATTAAAAACAAAGAAAATTGTATAATTTCATTAGGTTCACCTGCAACACACGGTCACGTTTACGTAAGAGTAACTATTCATACATAAGCTTTGTAAGGAAATCGGAACTGCAACGTATACGGTTACGTAAGATTGAAGGTTCTTAAATCTGACACTTGTGCAGAAAATCGCAGAGACTCTTGTCCTGACAGTAGCTTACGCTACAAGCCCAACATTAGTTGAGTCTTAGGTCTAGGCAATAGTCCACATAGGAATCTAGACAATAGCTCAGACAATAATTTAGACTACAATCAGATTACAGTGTAGAATGTAGTCTTATCCTTTTTACAAAAAGTTTAATAAAAAGTGCTTTTACAAAAACTTTTGATGAAAAAGTACTTTTTAAAAACAAGTGAACAAACATACACGTAGAAAAAAATATGTTTGGAGGTAACCATATTCTAAGAGCAACATAATACTATGGATGGATTTTAACAATTTTTATGTTTGCAGGTTACCATATTATGTTTGAATATGACCATAGTATGGTTAAAATCAATCCGAAATCAACCATAATATGGTCAAAATTAACCTTATTTTGGTCAATATTAACCATGAAAATGGTCAAAACTAACCGTATTATGTTCAAAATTAACCATAATATGGTCAACATTTCTTAGAATTTTGACAAAAGCAATTAACAGTCAATTAAGGTCAGAATTAGCAATAATATGGTCAATGTTAATACATATGGTTATTTATTTCATCCATTTTTTCAATTTGTTGTTGTCCTGATAGGTGTTATGTACCACTTTTTTAAAAAATCCTCTTTGATTCATATGCCAGCCTGTGTATTTTATTCAATAATTAAAATAAAATGAATGAGAATTTTAAGCAAACCAAGTAAAATGCAAATGACCAGAATATTGTTGCTTTTTGAACATATTTTTTAAAATTGAAAATTAAATATACAATGTTTTAAAATATTATAATTTCGAACATATGTATACATAATTGATATTAAATATTAACCATAGCATGTTTGGAGGCAACCATAATATGGTCATAGCTTTTCGATTGATGAATTAAACCATAATATGGTTTCAGTGATAATAATATGTTTAAGTGTATAGTTGTAGCTTTATTTTATTAAAACAATATACATATTGTTAAATTCAATTATATTTGAAGATTAATAGAAACAAAATATTATCAATCTTGAAAAAAGTTTTGTTTAAAATAACAAAAGTTTGTTTATTGGCATTGCAGGGACCATAAACACAACTATCGTGAATAAAAATTCCTTGGGAGTTTTTTTCCATTTTCCATTTTTACAATTGAATTAATATAGGAAAAATGGAAAAAGGGAAAAAACTTCCAAGGAATCTTTATTCACGATAGGTGTGAATATGTTCTTTTGCAATTCTTCAACCAAGTTTTTTCTCTGCGTGTACACATACCTTTTCTAGCAACATTTGCCAATAAATATTCCTTAATCTTAAAAACTGACCCCTTTTTCATTTTTTGAAAGTCCGCGTTTGAAATTTTGAAAATTAAACGGTTTAATTGTGTTGGTAACATTGGCGCTGTAGCACATTTATCATTTTCTTTTATATTGTTGAAGTTTTTGAATAAGAAGACTAGGTTAGGTTTGGTTTTTCCCTTATAGATCTACTAGCAACAACTACAACCATAAGAATCATTGTCAAAAATACAACAACAAAAAAGAACCCAAAGGTGCGTTTGGTAGGCAAAATATACGAAAATTCTTTACGGCGCCAAATAAAGCAACACACACAAATACAAACTATGAATCCAATTCTTTATTTTTTTCTTTTTATTCCAGTTAGACTCTATGATAAACTTTAACTTCGCAACAACAAGTTGAACAAAAGTAACAAATTTAAGATCTTAAGCAAATATATGTACAATTTGAACTTATTACTAATGGATCTGAAAAAGAAAAGAAAACGCAAAATAAACTTCAAAAAACCCTCTATCAATGAGTATCGGAAGTTTCAACAGCAGATTAAGCAAAAAAAAAACAAAAACAAAAATTTACGAAAAAGATTTCATGAAGTCAAGCAACCAAGAAACCAAAAAAAAAAGAAAAATATTTACACAGATTTACAACCAACTTGTTGCTAACGAGACGTGATGTATACAAGAGCCCGCTTTCTTTAAGCCGGCAATTGAAACAAATACAATGACAATTCAGCAGCAACACAACGAGCACGTTTATTTGCCTACGGAAGTGGCCAAAACAATGAACCGAATTGAAACAGTAGCACACAGATCACAGTCAAGACAGACTTTAAAAAGTTATAAATGTGTAGAAGTACGAAAAAACCACAACTCGAGTCATACTCTTTTCTTATTTGCGGGATTCTGGTGGAGAATGGTGTGTGGAACAATATTGTCAACATTAAAATGAATGCGAGCGAGCGATCGGGTTCATACAAACAGCCCAAGTCAGTTATTTAGCCAACTGAGTTTAGTTAGACGGACACTGACGCGTTGTTCTGTATATAATTTTATTTTGTTTGTTTGCCGACATACGATTTGCATAAATGTGTATTTCATTTCATTTCAATTAATTTTTTTATTTAACTTGAGTTCAGTTTAGTTTACAATGACAAAAGATCTCATAATTGCATGATTTAACTGGCTATTCATACACAAAAACACAAATAATTTAGTAGAGGTGACACTGAGACAAAAAGGTTTTGCAAAAAATGTGTCATTTGTTTTTTCAGATAAAGAGATTCTTTTTAAAAATAAGAAGTACCTATTTTGAGAATGAAATTTGGTTGGAAATAAAAGTACTTTTTTGTAAAAACGATACATTTTGCAATATTTAGCTTTTTTTGAAAGCGTACTCTTTTGTTAAAAATTTACTTTTTTGGAAGAAAAGTTTTTTTTGCAAAAGGGCAATTAAAATTTCAATTCTCAAATGTTGCTCCAATGTATTTCTTTGGTAGTTTTGCTCAAAGCTATTTTATGTTAAAAGATGATTTTTTAAAATGGTGTATTTTGTAAAAATCTATTTTTTTCTTAACTGTAAAATTTTTTTAAAATAAGAACACTTCTTTATTAAAGGGAAGGTAATTTGTTAAAGATACTTTTTGGTCAGAAGGAACGTTTTATACATTTTAATACTTGTTTTGTAGAAACTTATTATTTGTAAGATAGGACACAGAAAGAAAAACACTTGAAATAAATGAAGTTTTTTATACTTACTTTAAGTACGAATCGTATTCAAAAATTGAAGTACGAATTACTCTAAAACGTACTTGAAACAATCCTAAATGGGATTACTTTCGAAAATCAATCCCGGAATTTCTTAAAGTACAAAATTCTTAAACCAAATAAAAAAGAGATTGGTAGTGCTACTCTAAGAGTAAAATTACAAAGTGAGCGTTTAAATCTCATTTACCTTATCAAAGTTTGTACGGATTTTTAATATCGAACTACTTAACTTATCCATATTCAATCCCAAATTCGTACTTGAAATAATCCGAAAATGCGATTGATTTAAGTAAAACTAAGATTTAACCAATCTCAAAATTCGCTTGATTCAAGTTGATTCAATCCCGAATTAGCAATTAAAATAAACCAAAAGTGAAATTAGAAGGAGAATTTTATTATGATTGATTTACTTAACCGTTTTACACCTTACAGAATTTTATTTTATTAATTTAATTATTAAACACCAGCATCATTCCCGATATGTTTTTTACTTAAACAACTTAATGTAAATATATAACTGAAAATATAAACTTAATGAAAAGCAAGAGTTCTGAATTTTACTTTTAAAACATGAAAATAATGTGTTTTTGTCTTATTCAGTTGTTTTTGTTGTGTCTACACACATCAAGCAAATCGTTTTTTAACTACTTGTGTGGTGTTGTTGTAGTGTCTACTACAAACTTTGATAAGTAAAATTTGTTTTTTTCATTATTTATTTATTGAATCTTCATATAATCAATATGAACTAACAATAATTAATTAAATCTTATCCTAATCCTTTATTTTATGTCCTGCCAGTGCCAGACAAAAATTTTCTTCATCGCAGGTTCTGTTCATATATCTAGGTGTTTATCGCTCATCTTAATGGATAAGTGCTAAACTCACAAGTTTTAAAATCTTTCGAATTTATGTCTTTTCTGTTTTTAATTTCTCGCAGTGTTAAGAAAATATATATGTATGTATACATAACTTTTGTCAAGTGACACAAGATGAGTAAATATTTAGTATTTCTGTTAAAAAAAAAAGGTGTGAATAACAATCACTAACTTTAACATCAAAATGTGGGGGAGTTTAGAAGAAATACGACTCTAGAAAGATCTTAAAAAAAGCGGACAGTAAAGAAGAAAAGGGCGTTTAACAGCAATTAATAAATGTCGCCATATTTTATAACAGCAGGCTCTAATTTACATATTTAATTTAAATATTAAGGCTATAAGGATTAAAGGATTTTATACGAATTAAATCATCTAAGATATATTTTATTATATAAAATAGAACTTTTTTTATTACAAGTATCATTATAATTTTTTTCAAAGGTTTTCTCTTTATTTTTTATTATTTTATAATAAAAATAAAGAAACAGGTGCTTTAGAGATAACGCCTAGATAGAAGTTTTTATGCGTGAATTGTTTTATGCCAGGACTATGCCAGGCTAAAGGAAAAGCATCATCACATCTACCTATTTATGCCTGGTTTGATCATTCTGGTTGTCCTTAAGAGTAGTATTCAACAAATCCATCTACTTTTATCTGGGCGTTCGTTCGTTCTTTTTCTTTTTTTTTTTGTAGTGTGTTCCGTATCTTGTAATCGATCTAGCAGGTGGCAATATAAATTGTCCACACTTCCACATTGATCGTTTTTTTCCTCTCTCATTTTCCTTTTTTTTCTCCAATTTTTTAAAGTGTTTGTAACTCAAGTGTTTTCAGTGTCGTGCAACAGCAGGTTGAAAGGACATCATTACATAGAACAATTATTTGGTTATGTTAAAGGAATTTATTTATTTTCTACAAAAAATACACAACAACTGAAACCCAATAATATCAACATGAAAATAATTCAAAGATGTTTTAAAAGTTATAGGAAAAATAGTAGAACCTTTAGTATGAACATAAAATTAAAAAAGTCATGTAACACATGTTTATGGCCACAAAAAAACAAAGAATACAGAAACAAATTGTATATAGAAACAATGATACACCTGATCTATTGGATGGTTTTTTTTTAATTTTCTTTTGGAGGGAAATTTTGGGATCATAAATTTATACAAGATATTATAATATTTTTAATTATCATTTGAAATATAAAAATTACATTGGATACACAAAAATAAGCCGTCATAATTATACAATTTTTTTTAAAAACTATTGAAAATTTAAAGCAGGTGAATTTGAATATCAGGAAGATTTTAGTTGCGCTCTAAATTCAAATATTTTTATTCGTTTTTAAAAAATTTACTGCTTATTTCACTAAATGCGAAAGAACTCTTTCTTTACTACATGTAAAACAAAAATATATTCGCAAAAATTAGTTTTTGTTTTCAATGTGGGAAAGAAAGCGTCATTTAGTTGCACCACAGATTACCCAGAAATGAAACAAAAATTTCAAGCGAAAAGTTAACAGTCTAGTGGTCAGTTCCCACTCAAAATTACATCAAGAGACACCATTTCTAACCTTAATCATTTAGAGTCTAGGGCGGATCAAGTCTTCAGTTCAGAGTGTCACACATTTGAAACTTAGTCGGGACAAGCCTTTAACCCAATTTATGATTTTAAAATACCAGTGTGACTAGCCCCCCGTGAATGAGCGCTTGTTTAGAGTGGATTGACATTATGACTTGCAGGACCAGGACTTATACAAATAAAAACATAATATATGTATGAGTTAGCTTTAATTTTTAAAATTGGGCTGTCCTTGCATACCTGGAGAATTTTGTAGGCGTAGGGCGTAGAAAGGCATATGGGACAAAATTAATCTTTCTGCCCCTTATGCCCATAAAAATGCCAAAGAAATTTCAAACGCCATATAAGTTATTTTCCATGCTAAATAAATACATTGACTCTTACATTTCCAAGTCTCGAAAAAGTAGCTTCAAAGAGTTTACTTTACTGGTGATTGGTAACCAGTGCCCGTATTCTGTAATTCGCGAAAGCTAAATATCTCTATCGCTAAAAATCTAAAAAATGCAACAATGTAACGTGCATTGCTAGATTTGGCAATGCCATAAAAATTTTATTCGCCGCAATTAGCTTTTAATGTCTCTCGCTACTACTATTGCTTTGCGTGTTGTTGTTGTATTGTTGTGGTATTGAGGCCACCTTGCTAACCTATTACAAAGGAAACTTAAGTTGAATTTAAATCAGTGATGGGAAATTCAGTACTATTGCACTTTTTCAGTACTTTTTCATTTCAAAAATACCATGGTACTTACACGTCAGTTTTAGTACTCTTTTCTTGTTATGTTTTCGAATTAAAAACAACTTAGCCGTATAACTGAGCTACCTAAAGAAGTCCAACAATCGTATTTTTCATGTCAAAACTTCTAGCATTCATACAGTTTATATTAAGCAAACCTTAAACCTTAAAATCAACACCATCCTGTCGGAAAATCCTTTTTTGCAGATCCTTAGGCCGGTTTGTTTTATTAAAATTGTATTAGCAATCGAGTTGTCATATTTCAAAAACGCTCTTATTTAGGTAGCTCAGTAATTGTCACACGACTCTTACAGAGAGTCGCAAAAGGTGCATTCCAAGACTAAAAAACGAGGGTGTCAAAAAATTAATAAAAAAATGTATGTAAATGTTTTTGTTACTTGTCAGATAATCATCAGAAGATTCTTTTATATACATACTTATGTATGAAAATACATACAAATGCATTTACATAAATGTTTATATCAAAAATTAATTATTTTTAGCTTCTTAAACAAAATATTTTATATTTTTTTATTAAATTGAATTAGTAACTTAATTTTATGTATTTTTGTTTATTATTTTTAATTTTGTTTTTCAATAAAAAATATGTTTGAAAAAAGTACCAAAATATTGAAAAAAAAGTACTCCATTCCTTGGTGGTCAGTACCATCTCGATTTTTCAATTTTCCATAATTGATTTAAAAGTATCAGCTTGATGAATTGAGTTACATTTAAGTGCTTTATGAAAAACAGAATTTGGTATTTAACACGATTTTAAATATAAGGACTTTATTACGGTTCACAACGCAACTCAGTTGAGTTGTTATTTCTTAATTTTTGTATTATGGTTTACAACTTTGCTATATTGCGGTGAACAAAAACATAACAAAAATTACAGCTGATCCACAACCAGTTGTCTTAATTACAACTCAACTGAGTTGAGTTGTGACTAGGGATGCCAATCGGGACTGGTTTTCACAAATCCCGGAATTCCGGAATTTTTCGGGATCCCGTGATTTTTCGGGATATTGGGATTTTTCGGGATTCGGGGTTTTTAAAAACTAGAAGATTAATGCTGTTAGTTATTGTAAAAGTGTTTGTTTTGTTTTATTTTTAGTAAAAGTAGTTTAATTCTAGAGCCAATATAACATTTTTCAAAAGTGGCCCAAATTGTTTTGGTGTTGTAAAGATTGTCAAAACACTGAATTTTTATTTTGTGTTTAAAATTTTGTTTTTTCTGTTCCCGTACTTCTGTGTAATGTTGTATTTTTATGAGAGAAATTTATGCTTGCATTTGCACGAACTTTACCCAAAAAGTAAAGAAACAGAGCTAATGTGTGTTCGTCTTGTTCTGTTGTTTCTATACACAACAAGCAAATCTTTTTTAACTACTTGTGTGGTATTGTTGTAGTGTCTACAACAAACCCTGATAATTTTAGTAAGATTAAGCCGCTCATTTTGTAATTTTACTCTCAGAGGGGCACTACCAACGAAAAGTTTAATTTTGTTTTTGATTTGTTTAAGTATTTTGTTTACTTCAATAAATTCTGGGATTGATTTTCGAAAGTTATCCCATTTAGGATTGTTTAAAGTACGTTTTAGTGTATCTCGTATTTGAATTTTTAAATACGACTCGTACTTAAAGTAAGTATAAAAAATTTAATTTATCCCGAGGGAAGTCACACATCGAATCCAGCTAGGAAAAATCTCGAAAATTCGTCCGTAAATACTATGTTGATGGGCTTAGCAATTATAAGTTTTGGCTTGTTTTTTTTTAATAAAAATATTATTTAATTGTAGAATATTTTGCTGTCAAATAAGACATTATGGTTTTTTGGGATATAGTTTTAACAATTTTCAAGGGAAATATTTTAATATTTCCGGTTTCTCTGCTTATTAATATGCTCTAATTTACTAAGATTTCATGCAAATTTCACATAAACTTTTGTGTTTTTTTTAATGTGAATTTGAGTAAGCTTTATTTTCAAATCAACCCAGATTATTTTAAGATTCTTAAAATATTTTGAAGTTTTCTACAACCAATAGTTGTATAAGTACTTAAGGCTAATCTTAAAAGATTTTTTAAATGTTCCAAAAATGTCGTTTCTACAGCAAAAAAAAAATAAGTAGTTAATGATTGTGGCATTAATAGACTAAATTCTTAACTTAACCTCTATTTTTACTTCTTACTGGCAACCGTTTTCCATGGCTGCTTCTGCATTTGAAGTAGTGTTGTCGGATTAATTGTCACCTTTAGAATGTTGTAAATTTATTTTAAATATTTCAACAATTATACACCTTTAGCATTACGCGAATAGCCAAACATTTAGCCCAGTCATTTAGCAAATGAAATGATTTCAACTCTCAAACATACTACAAGCGAGTAGCAGCAGCTCTTAAGCATTTAATGAATTGTTAACAATTTGACCATAAATGGCTTAAACGACACGTTCTTGTCGATTCAAAACTTTTTTTTATTCGGTTTCTAACGTAATTTAATTGAAACAGACAACATGGCAGCATTTTAAACTAATTTCAGCTTACAAACCAAACCAGGTTTGAAAATTTACAATTGTATTGAGAAATAAAGTTGAGCTTTAAATTCACATTTAAAATGGTGGAGTGAGTAGTCGTTTTATTTAAACGGCAACAGCAGCATATTCTCTATATAGAGTTGTTGTTGTTGTTGGTGTAATCATTGGCGCGGTATTTACAATCAACATGTGACAAAACAGTGCTGCCAGATTTGTCCGTACATTGTATATGTTGTTGCCTGTTTGTATTTACAATAGTATTTGCAACAACAATAACACAACGGTGCCTTATTTGTTGCAAATTGATTGTAATATCACATGTAATTGTTTTTATTGTTTGTTGTTGTTTTATTTTATTATTTTTTTATTGTTTTCTATTGGTTTTGGTTTGTTGTGCGCAGAGCAGGCTCTGGGATCTCCAATGCGTTCGTTATACTAGAATGTTAA
The DNA here is from genome assembly GCA_949318255.1 of Pollenia labialis. Lineage (NCBI taxonomy): Eukaryota > Metazoa > Arthropoda > Insecta > Diptera > Polleniidae > Pollenia > Pollenia labialis. The sequence continues at coordinate 6,230,520 of OX439140.1, forward strand.
CAAAAAAAGGCGCCATCAAGTTTTCTAAGAGTGTGTTTGGTTTTAAGGTAAAGAGAATTTAGAAAAAAGGTGTAAAGTGCAATTTTAAAACTGAATAGAACCTTTTTGTATAGAGCTATTACAAAAAAAGGTTTTTTTTAGGGTTAGGAAGAAATCTCCCTCTTTTTTCGAGGATGGACCAATAAGTCCCTGAATTTTTTAATATCCCGCCTCATAACTGAAAGGACAACACTTCTTTTGTCAACAGGCATCAGTCAGTTGACTCCGGTGAAAATGTTATGAGTCGATTACGGATGGCAACACAAATGAAGTTAGGATTTTGCCGCTAGCAACTTAACTTTTGTTCAGTTGCCATCCGTAATCGACCCATTATTATGTGTTTGACAGCCATTGATAGCAGACTAACACGTTATTTGAGAAAAAAATTTAAAGAAGTGCCAATTTCGTGTGCTAATTAAGCATTATTCTTTGCGGAAAACTCCATTACTTGAACCACGGGTATGCTTGATAAATCCATTTTTCACCATCAATTTCTATGGCAAAAATTGGTTTACTGAATTAAATAGTGGCCTTCCAAGCACGGAAGATGCCGGACATTTTGGATGTCCAGTTGAGCTCTCTATATCCGAAACAATCGAAGAGATTTACGATATGGTGTTGGCGAATCGGAGATTGTCATCGCGAGAGACTGTGGATGCCATTTGTATCTCACATGGCTCAGTAGTTTTGAATAATCACTTGGGAATGATAAAGCTTTTTCCAAGGTGAGTGTCGCGTTTGCTTTCAATATACCACAAACGCAATCGTTTAAAAACTTCGTAGAAGTGTTTGGCATTGTTCAATAGTAATATGGACGAGTTTTCGCGCTGTTTCGAAACCGTAGACGAAACGTTGATAAAAACAGTAGGTTATTATAGGGTGAATCCAATTTTCAGCCGATAAAGTAATGACGACCATTTTTTTTTTTTTTGGGATACGCGCGGTATGATCCACATTAACTTATTTCAAAAGGTTAAAAAAATCAATGTCGAATATCACTCCAACTTATTGGGTTGACTTAATAAGGATTTAAAAAAAAAAAAAATACCACCACATTTAGCCAACAAAAAAGTTCTTTTGCACCAGAACCATGCAAGAAATATGCACATATTCAGTTTGCATAGCAAAAATCAATATATTCGGATAAATATTTTACACTCTAATTAGCAATTAAGGTAGCTGACTCAACCACCGAAGCATTAAAAATCATTCGGCATTCATAGCTTGAAAATGGAAAAGTAAATATTTTGGCATATTGCTAAATATGTATGTACTAAAAAAAATTTCCTCGCACAACGTTTAAATTTTAAAATTTCTTTGCTGATTTGTTCCTTAACAAGCGGTAACAAGCTCTTGAAAGGCTAAAATCATAACACTAAATTGTAATTGAAATAATTGGTGTTCAGAGTTGAGGAAGAAGAGAATTGAAATGATTGTGATACAAATTATCTGAATCTTTTAAATACTTTGGGAGACAAAAGAGAAACCCGTTTTTTAGGTTCTGTTAAAAAAGTTTTGAAACCTTGCTAAAATTAAAATTTTTTCCCCGGAAAAAATTTCAGTCAAACATATATTTTTGTATTTCTAACAAAAAAAAAAGGGAAAACTCAAAACACAAAATTTATTTACCACCACTTTTTGTTGCCAACATGTCAATTGTACCTACAAAACATCTGAAACGTACTCAATATCAACTGAAACATTCCTTAAGGCCACAAATATTGTTCTTATATTGTTACTGTAACGTTGAATGTTGATTTGGTAGTTCGAACTCAAAGTTTGCATATGAACACACTGGTCACTAGGAAACTAACAGAAGTTAAACACAAAAGTTTTTTCTTTCAATTCTCTAGATGTTAACAGCTGCAGGCCATTTAGTACTTTTGTTAACAATATATTGGAACTATATGAATTGAACGGCTACTGTAAAACGTTTTAAGAGCTCCTACAACCAAAACCAAGCAAAGTCATACCTCTTAAGACCACACTCTATAACAGCCAACCTTTTATTCCAAGAGGTTTTATCTTTTTAGTTAGCGTATCTTTGTTGTTGTTCCTATTACTACGTTGAAAAAAGTTTAAAAAAATCCCTTGGCTTTGAGTAGTTGTTGTAGCAATGCAAAACTATTTTTGGTTTGGTTTTGCCTATTACCAAAATCCATAGCGGGGTTTTATAGTTATACGCAATGCAATTAATATCAAATAAAATTGAAATAAATTCACTTTGAAATGCAAATTATGGCGATTTTATTTCATTTCTTCTCCTTTTTTCTTTAAGGTTGTGCTTCTTCCTATAGGAAGGATTCATTGGATTTATTATATTTTTGGTTGGTTTTTTGCATATCGTTTAAAAAATCTAGCCAAAATTGTAGAATAAAATAAAGAATAGAAATCTCTACGCATGAGAGGAACGTTTAATTAATAGCGGAATTTAAGGAAGGACTTAATCAAACAATGCATTTACAAAAAAATTTATTTTAAGAACTAAAAGATACAAAACGTATTTGTACGTAAATTTTGATACTGTTAAAGTTAAGGCACTGCTGAGTTATATTTCATTTTTAATTTGTTACCCCTTTGATAGATTTGAAGACATATCCCCGTATTTATAAGCGATTTTTAAATTTAACAAACGTTTATTAAGGCAAATTTTCATACAAAATTTGTTTTGTAAACCTATATTAAATTAAAAAAATATATATAAATACGGGCGCAAAATTTTAAATTAAGAATTTTAAACAACATTGTTTACTTAAATAACTATTAAACCCTGAATTTCAAGTAATTTCATCAGAATAATTACCTAGAATTAAATAAAAAATTAATTAATACATTTTGCAATGCAAATAATATACAAAAAGAAAAGAATGGAGGTGAGAACAAACTTTACTGTGCTCGCAAAGTTGCTTTTATCTTGTTCCTCATTTATGGGTGTTTTTTAAGACGTATAGAACGTTATCCCTAATAACAGTAAAACTAGCTGTCATACTAATGAAGTGTGATTGATATTTTTTTTTCAGTATACTTTGGTAAACTCCCATGCAGACTTACACCAAAACAACGTTTACAAATCGTGAAAATGTATTTCCAAATTTCTGTTCGCCAAACATATAGAGCTATTCGCAAAGTTTACGATGCGCATAATCTTCCATATGAGCAACTAAAATGCAATACTATATGGATCGATTCATGATTAGGTTAACTTTTTTAAATAATATTTATCCAAATCGCGCGTGCAGAAGAATCCATCGCCGCTGAAGATGTGAGTGTGACAGAGGACTCGAATTTATCAATCCGACGCCGTTCTCCGCAACTCCAACTACTTGGAAAATTTTAAGGAAATATTTTAACCTACCATATAAGACCCAACTGGTGCAAGAATTAAAGCCAGCGGACCATCAATTGCGTCATGTGTTCGGTGAATTGCTGAGAATCAATTGGAAGTTGAAACAGATTTGTATTGTCAAATCATCTTTATCGATGGGGCTCATTTTTGGCTTAACGGGCATGTTAACAAGCAGTTTTTGAAGAGAGCACAATCCTCATAAGACTTCTGGTGCGGTTTACATGTCACTTAATCCGAAACCGGCAATAACATGTCATTTGGAGGAGAAATGGTTCCAATAAGACAGCGCAATATTCCATACAGCGCGTTAAACCATGCCTTTGTTTTGCTAAACTTTTGGTGATCGAAATATCTCAAAAAATGGACCTGTGAGTTGGCCACATCGTTCGTGTGATATGACACCTTTGGACTACTTTTTGTGGGGTTTCGTCAAATCTCTGGTCTGTGTTGATAAGCCAGCATATGCCAAATATTATTTTTAAATATAAGCTGCCATGAAATTTGTGAGAAAGGCACAAAACTTGTAGCCAAAAATGTCTTATTGTAAACATGTGTTGCCTGGTTTAAGCAAAAAGTTATGACTCAAAGCGAACTAAAATTTACTTAAATACAGCTAAAAAAAAATCATTTTTATTCTTACGTTACTTAAATCAAATTTTCGTTGCTTTTTATTAGCACTAGTTAGTTTAAGAAAACTAAATATAAGAAACTTTTGATACAAATTAATTTATTCAAAGCATTTTCTAAACAATTAAAAGACATCGCTAGCATTTGTTTCTTGATGCAAGAATTTCGATTCTATTTAAAAATCAAGAAAATCAGACTAATATTAAATAAATGTTGTTTGAAATTTTAGATCTTATACCAAAAACGTGAATTTTTTTATCATGAGAAAATGTTTCTTTGTTTAAGAAAGTTTTACGAACAAAACATGTTAAAAACAGGAAATTATTTTATTTTATTTTATTTTATAAAATTATAAAAGCGCTTATTTATCGCTCTTTTTAAAAAAGCGCTATGGTAAAAATAACAGCCTTTTTAAAAAGCGCTAAATCTAGCAACAAAGGCGCTAAATGGGCAAGTCTGATGTTCCTGGCAATCGTGATCGAGTACTTTCTCGATTCGAAAGCAATTAAATATCTAATTATTTCAGTCAATACTGAACGAATCAGAATTATTCTTCAGAACCCTTTCAGACTCGGCAAGTTAGTTGCGCAAGTTACTTGCCGAGTACAACAAAGTCTGTAAAAAAAAATATTTTTTCTTACCTCGACCTTACCACTGACGTCTACAAACCAAGAGTTGCGCAAGTAACTTGCCGAGTGTGAAAGGGGTCTCAGTCTTGCAAAGCATTATTTGAGTTTCACACTACTGAAAAAAAAAATCGAATCGTTAAGTATCGAATAAAGAATTAAAATAAAATTTGTTTCGAATCGAGAAAATACTCGATCACGACTGCCAGACTTAGCCTCCTGGTTTAAAGAAAAATCCAAAGCACATACATTAATTTTTTTAACGAACATGACAATAATCTGTGGCAAATGCCACACTTTTAAACATGTCACTAAAAGCGACACCATAGTGATAATTTGCTTTATAAGAAAATAGTTTTTATGTGGCCAATCGAAATCAATTTGAAAAAGTTTCAGTTTAATAAAAAAAAATTGTTGTTGTTGTTAAAGTGAAAAAAAATATTGTTTTTGCTACTGTCGTTACTGATATCAATCATGCGTTTGTCATTCATTCATTGTCTTCGTTTTGTAGCAACAAATGTTACCAAAAACTTTGACCACATGTGGTCACAAACAGAAAAAAAAACTCACAACTCAACACCATGTTTGTTGGGCTTATGGTAGGACGTTTAAAAATTTTAAATATAAAACTTAAAAAAGGAAGAAAAAATTATTTTTTATCATTTTTTAAGCTAAAACAAAAACAAAAAAAAAAGAAATTTTAATTGTGTGTGGTAAAACACGAGACAAAGAAAAATTGGCCAGAAAGAAACCAAATCAACAACAGCAGCAACAATAACAATATGTTGCCAATATAAAGTCGCGCACTTTTTGTACACATGTTGTTGGTTATATTCGTTTTTTTTTTTAATTTCTCTTGCTATGGTTTTTGTAGTTGTTGTTGTGCTCGTTGTAAAAATGTTAAAGGTTGGCGGGTGGTGTTACGCAGAATCTCTGAGTTGCACTGAGACGACAACATGAATTTGCGATTGTAAGTTTAAGCGGTAAAACAGAGCTACTCGAAGCAACAATAAAAACAACAACTACAATGGTATAAGAGGAGCCAGTAGCCAGCAACCGCAGCATTAAAGTTTTTTGCAAACATAGTAAAACTAAAACTGGCATTTTATCTCTTCACTAAATTAAAAACAAATTGTCAAACAATTGGTCCGCTACTAAACAACAGTTTAAAAGCAGAGGTTCTTAAATAAGTTAAATTGAGAGTTTATATAACAAGAAATTAAAAAGATAAAATAAACAATTTTTACCAGAAAATAATGAAAAAGACATTTTTAACTTAACATTAAACATTTATTTTTTCTAATAGGGTTCCCCGGTAGGCTTGTTGGTTGTGAGCTAGTCTTTCAGATTTTCTTTCTAGCCTTAAAAACTCTTTTCTTTAATTAAGCTAAGCCCCTTGAAACTGTTTTAATAATTTTTTTAAGGATAATTATTTCAACCTAAAGAAACCGTTTTAAGAAAATGCTCTACATAACCTCAAAAACAAAATGTTTTTTAATATTTCGACCTAACCTAACCTAACACTTTTACTATTTCTAAATTGTTAATGGGAGAAGTTTAGTAGAAAATTTCAAATTATTTCAAAACATTAAGTGACAAATTTCTACTTAACCTTAAAAATGTTTTGTATTAAAACCCCAATTTTAAAAACGTAAAAGCCAATAACTATTAAATAAATAAAAAATTCAATTGAGTTGAAAAAGTTAGCATTTTTACAATAATTAGCATTGTGGTTATTTTGTTGGACTGTTTATGGTTTTTAATCCAAATTTTGATATTTTAATTAGGCTAAAGTTCATCAAATTTAATTTTCATTAAATTATTTTTATGAAGAAAGCAATTTTACAACATAAAAAATATAAAAAATTTATTGATAATTTTTCATTCTTGACTACCGCGGGGCTCGAATCCGGGCTTTCACGGACATGTTAGACTTACATTTTTCAATTGCAACCACTCAATTTCTTCAAAGGATTTTGCCGTTTAACACTCACAGCCATTGACGACAGCTGGCAGTTAGTAGTCAAGCATCAATACTTAAACCAAATTGAAATTAACCTTTGGTAGATCGAAATTTGCTTTGAATGATTATCTCTTTTATTTGATTTACATGTTCTTCCTTAATTCTGTTTTTTCGGGTTCGAGCCCCGCGGCAGTCAAGAATGAAAAATGATCAATAAATTTTAATTAATTTTCATGTTTTAAAATTCATTTCTTCATAAAAATAATTTAATGAAAATTAAATTTGAAGAAACTTTAGCCTAATTAACATTAACATATTTAGCTAAATATCTCTCTTTATACCGTGTTCAGATATGCCTTATGCCTTATTATTGAGTCAATATTTAGTTGATTGGTATAATTATCTTTCTGTTCACATATACACAATTATGTCAATTAATATTACTTCTACATACAACATTCAACGTAAACAAAAATGTACATGTATGTATAAGCAAAATGTAAACAACTTTTGACATGTTTTAGGAATAAACATCTGACTTTTGCGCAGACCTAATGGATGGGCCTCTGTTTTGTTGTAATTTCAGTTGCCAAATGTCAAAACACTTTGTTTAGTAAGTTGTGTTTTGCTCACTAAACACACTTGTGACAAGGTCGCATTTTAATTTTACTCAATATTTATAACAATTTCGTAGTAATTGAGCAATAACTTAATTGCAGCTCAATAATTTCATTAATTGAGTAAAACTCAATTAAGGTGCATATCTGAACACGGTATTAATCTTAAAAAACATTCCAATTTAAGAAACCCTGCTTTTGTTTGTTGCTATTTTATGATAACCTATTGAATTGTAGAATATGCATTTTTTCCTCGTTTTCTCTGCAGCTTTTCTTATATTAAAAGGTCCTTTGATGGTCGTCAATTGATAGCCAGATTTGTGCAATTATCATTTTAATAATTGCCAACAATCTTCACGATATATGAGACGCAGCGTGGCTGTGGTAACGTAGAAACTCTTAAACATTTTTGCATGGCCAGAAGAACTTAGAGAATTCAATACGAAATCTAGCATAGGGCTGACTAGCTGGCTTAGCCTGACTTGGCTATAGGCTGTGGCTTTGCTTTTGTGTTGGTATCCTGCCTGCAGCGCTCATAACCAGTAGCTTAAATTGTAATAAATTTATTACTGATTTTGTCTGATTTCTTTTCACAACGTTTTAAACTTTTGGCTTTGTGTTGTCTACATTTAGATTATGAATTTTTTTTCTCTCTCTTGTTTTTTATATTTAACTAGATTTTTATTGTTGTTGTTGTTGTTTATTTATTTGTTTGTGTTATACAAATTCTGTTGGCAAAAATTTCCAATAGCAATTTATCCATGTTGCCCCCCTTGGTAGTAATAAAATTGTTATCGTATGTAAAATATTGACGCTTTTGTACCCACGGATTGTTCAATATGACGGGATTTAAATCAAAGTCACAGTGTTAATTAATTATGAAAAAGAATAAACAAATTTTTTTTTTTTAATTGCATGTGAAGTTATAAATCTTGGTAATGGGATATGGTTGAGGTTTTTCGGGTTTTTTTAAGGATTAAGGATGGGAAAGGGTTACGATAAAAAATTAGATCCATATTGAATCCCTTAACTGTAAAAAAAAGTAGAGAGGAAGAATTTTTTTAACCAAATAAGAAATAATAGTCAATATAAAAAGCAATAGAAGATAGATGTCCTCATTAGCCCTTGTCTCTTGCAAATTGCCTCTGCGTTTGCCATCTTATGCCCATGATGAAACTAATGATGTATTGAAGTTTGCACCCTGAGACTCATCTAGATCATCATAGAAATAACTGCCTAGACTTGTTACCCTGTTTCTGAAGTCTGTTAACTTTCTCGCACAATCTGCAGAAAACATAGTAAAATCCAAAAAATGTGTTCTAGAAGAAACTTTTATCTCAAAAAAGAGATACGCACAAAAGTTTTAAGTTTTTAGGCGCTAACAAAGAAATTTTTCTCCTTAACCTCAAAAAATGTTTTGTTTAATAACTTTGAAACTCTACAGATTATTTAAAATTTTTTCAATGCAAAGATTATTTGAAGTTGAAAGAAAAGTTTAGACGAAAAGTTATAATGAAAATTAATAATGTCTCAATAAAAAATTAATCTTCAAACGAAGCAGGTTTGTAAGGGAGAAATGTAGGTGTTTCGCTTACCATCTAGCTTAGTCTGGTTTCACACGTTTCATCTTTTGATGCTCAACTCTTATGTTTTTAGGTGAGAAAGGAAAGAAGAAAGGGGGTTAGTACGGAGATGCCTGTACTCGGTCAGTACGCTTTGAGTTTTAATTCGTTGGTATATTCACAACGATGGCTGCATGTATTTTTTTTCTTTTCGTTTTCTCTTTGATTCGCTGTTAATAAAATTGTTGTTGTTTTGAACCGAAAATGGTTGAAACCGAACAAAAAGCGCTTTATTCAACGGATAAAAAACTGGTGAATGTAACGTTCAGCTTTACATCCTGAATGTTTTTTTTTAGTTATTTTTTAGTATTCTTCCTTACAAACCTGCTTCGTAGTAAGGGAATGGCGTAGCATTTGAAATGTTATTTTTTCTTTTAAAAAACTTGTTAAGAGTTCCTTCACTTTCTTAACTGCATCCGTGTCGATACGTTCATCAAAAAACGCTAAGGCAGCCAACCCACCGGATAGGTACCACTGATGCCGCAGAAAAGTTTTCAACGTGGCGCGTGTGATTGATTCGTTAAAACTTTTGTAGTCACCCAATCGCTTTAATAAACTTAAATCATTGAGAGGAGCGTATCTAGGGCATTCTATTCAGCAGGTTTTGAAAAATACATATTTTTAAAGAATATATAATTTTCATCATCCAGCGTGCCCGATTTATGGCTCCAGGAGCTTTTATTGTCGGATGGGGCTCAGATCTATCACTTAAAAATATAAGGCTCAGTTGAAGCAGTTCTTTGTAATCTTCTCTTGGATGCATTTCCCGAAGTTGCGCTTTTATAAAAATTTTTAAATCTCCGCGTATATATTTTTAGTTTAAAAAATCGTTGCAGTATTTGAATTTTCGTTGGCGGTTTAGCAGGATTAGAGGCATCAATCATTTTGCCTACAAGCCACACACTTCTTGTCTTCAGCAAAGCCATATCTATTTTTAATCGAAACTCCTCATAATTATTTGTTTACTATATAGAAATTTATACTAACCAGTTCAAAAGTGGTTCAAATTTATAAGATATTTATAAATATTAACGCGATTTGTTATACCCTTACAATATTCTGTACTTAAAATTAACTGAAATTGCAATATAAAATAAATAAAAATTCAGTTAAAAACCGATCCACTCATTTTTTTATTTATTTTTAACGAAAAGTTAATTTAATTATTTAATTATTATTATTATTTATTTTTAACGAAAAGTTCATTTAATTTTTACTTGCAAAAATTCAACCCCAGAATTCAGGTTTTCAGAATTTATTGCAGGGCATAGAGCTTCATCGTAAAAGCTCTAATAAATAATTGAAAGCTAAAAATAAATAGTTTTTTAATTTTTTTTTTTTTGGGTATTTTTAATTTCACAAAATTGGTACAATATTTAAAAAGGGTATAACTTTGGAACAGTAAGAGCGTAAGAGCAAATTCAATTGATTTTTTTTTAAAATGAATCAGAATTTATCCATCTTTTAAACTGAATCATAAGTTTTCTCAACTTCAATATAAATTTTAAAAGTTAAAAAGCATTATTTTTAGCAATATGAAGCTAAGTTAGAAAAAAAATGTAATTAAGGGGACCCAAATGAACAAAAAAATAACCAAATAATATCTGCACAGAGAAGTAAAGTTTGAATAGTTTTCTTTAAAAAAAATTGACTTAGTAACAAAGAAAATCGTGCTCATGGGCCGAGTAATGAAAAAAATTCAAAAAAGTCGAGAAACTCGATTTTTGGGTTAAATTCGATTTTAGCGACCTCTAAACCTCTTCCGAAAAATCTGCAAAAAATCACAAAAATACTTTACTCTATAAGCTTTCAAAATATGCTGGGGTACCTATAAAAATATGTACACTATATACATTAGGCTGGGTCAAAAAAATAATCAGCCTTATTGTGGTTGTCGTTTTCGTAAACAAACGTGTCGTTTTTTGTAGTAGATTAAAGAACACATGTTGTGTATTACTTTAATATATTACACAGTCGTATACGACAACGACAATCACAATTAGGCCGATTTTTTCTCTTATCGACTTTTAATAGCGTAAATATGTTGTATTTTTGTCTGAATTAGATCCCTGTAAAATATTATTAATTTATTTTTATTGTAAGAGCCCGCGCATTGACCTTCAATTTTGTTAAATTTTTAATATATCAACAATAGCATTGTATTGCAGAAAAGCATATTACTGTATCTTAACGACTTTTAGGTTCGTGAAAATAGTGTCAGGAGCATTAATGACTCTTTGCGCTAAAAAAGTCAAGCGATGGTTTAATATAGACGAAACTTGAATCAAGACGAAAGATGCCCGGATTTGACAGTAAACAAGATTTTGTGACCAAAAAGGATTTTATTGTTTTATGTTGTATAAGAACCAAATTTTTATATTTTTAAGTTTAATTCAAAATATTTTTAGTTTTAATTAATAATAATTGATAGTAAATAAAATATTAAAATTTAAAAAATGGACTTTTTTCAAATATTCTTAATTCTTAGGAGCTCATGCGCGGGCTCAAGATGACACTTTTTTGAACTTTTTTTTTGCAACTTTTATTTGTTTTAACGTAATACAAAAAAATATTGCTATTAGAATATGATTCGAGAACTTTTATTTTTTCTCATACATCAGTGACCCACCCTTATATACATACACTACTAAGTATGTCTGTTTTTTCGATTTTAAGATGTCAATGACATATTGCTTCATTTTAAACGCTCTTTACATAGTTCTAAAAATGTCTGAAAAATATACACCAATTCCGATTTTTTAACGTAATAATCAAGTTCAAAAAGTTGAGTACCTAGCCCATAGTTTGATATAGAAAAGTTGTTCGCCCTAACCTAAAAAATAGTTTTTTCCTTTAACTCATTAACCCTTTATTAGTTTTTAGAATATTTAAACAAGTAAGAAAGTATAGTCAGTCAAGCCCAAGAATATGATACCCTACACCACAGTTTATAAAAAGATTCATGCAAATGTTCTTTGTGCCGAATATTATTTAGATATCTTCATCCATATGAGATTTTAGAATGGGGGTTTAAATGGGACCTAAAGTTAATTTTGACTGCAATAAAATAAGTTTAGATCAAATTTTGTGATGTTATGGACCGATTCGCTCCATGTTCAATTGGTCCTAGGAGCTTATGCCAATTAGAACCCATGTACCAAACTTCATCAAATTATCTCTAAAATTGCATCCTGTACCTTGCGCACAAGGTTTACATGGACAGTCAGGCAACCAGCCAGCCGGACAGACATCGTTATATCGACTCAGAAAGTGATTTAATAACATTTTAAAAAGATTTTAGCCTTAACCAAAATAAAAATATTTTTATAATTATAAAACTTCTTGCAACATTTAATGAATTTTCAATGAATATACTTCTGCTTTAGGTAAAACAAAATAAGAATTTAAGTAAAATCCTAATTTAACAAAAATTCGTTTAGTTTAGAATTAATCAACAACTTCCGGAAAAGTAGATTATTTAAAGAAAATAGATAATTTTAATAAAAAAAATTTACAAATTTTACTGGAAAAGAATGGAAAGTTTTTGTGGCAAAACTTGACTTTTATTTTCCCCTTTAGTTTTCATTTACATAAAATCCTAAGTTTTGACATTAAACTTTATTATCTTTTTCAGTAAAACTATTCTGAAAAACCAACGTTAATAGAAAAAAATGATGGTACACCACCTGCCTTTATTTAAAAAAAAGAATAATAAGCCCTTAAACAAATTAAAGAAGTATTTACCTATATAGATATGTATTTATATACTACATATTTCTGCGTATATGTTCAAATATACATACATACATACATACATACATACATACATACATACATACATACATACATACATACATACATACATACGTATGTACAATTTACATTTTACAACAACTGAGCCCTCATTTAAACATTTATACTATAATTTCTATTAGAAAAAGAGAGCATAAATGCAAAACTACAATGTGCATACATAAATTAGCCTTAAACTTCAGCCCTTAAGCCAAAAACGCAGAACACGATACTAAAATAACCAAAAGAGGAACAAAACTATGATGGTACAAAACAAACTAAACCTGGTTAACGGACAGTTTCCCTAAAAAAATGTTAAACAATTGGCGGACAACTGTAGGCATTGCGCCAGTGACACGCGTCAGCAAGAAGCCCCTTTAGAAAAAACTTAAAGCGCAGGCGCGCACTAGTTTTTTTTAATGCCAGTCTTATCTTGCTAGCTCCCTCTTTCATTGTTTATTTTTGAAAAATAAGGGCACGTGAGTGAAATGTGTTACAATTTCATTTTTTCCTTCCTCACAATAGTTCTTTTTCACTTGTCAAACATAACTAAAGAAAAAAGACCCAGCAAATACCTATAAAACTATTATCGGATGGCTTGTGTCGTCAATTTATGGGTATTTATTGTTGTTTTAAATTTAGCATGCTTGAGGGATTACGTAGGGGTGAATATCACAAAAAAAGCATTTTTTTTTATTCATTCATACACACAAATACAAAATTTCAAATATATTTTACTGATAATTGTAACGGATTCACCGTATGCCAAACGCATCGTTGCCGATATCTGTATTTTTGTTAAATTATTTTATTCCGAGCCAAGTTAACAGGTAAAATAAAGCAACAATTTTTTACATACGATTTGTTTCAAAGAAAATAAAAAAAAGTGGCGGGTATTTTTGGTACAACCCACTGGTTCTTTTACTTTGAAATCCGAACGCGTACAGATATTATTTCGTAGATTCAAGCACCCTCTCTCAATAGTTTTTCTGTGAGAATAAAGTTGCCAGATGATAAAAAAAATAATGATAAAGTTAATTTAACAATAGGCAAAAAAATATTCATGAAAAAAACGCTAGTTAAAAAAAATATAATTTAAAAAAAAAATAAAAACAATAAAAAAGCCTTATCCCTAAAACGATTAAAAACACAAATAAATAATTATGGCCTGTTCATCGATTTTGAACGATTTCGCTTAAGTAACATGCAAAGAAAAACAATATTTTATAATTTGTTTTTTTTTTAGATGTAAGTTAAGCGAAGAAAATCTTCGTTCGGAAATAGATGAACAGGCAGCTTATCTTTATTTGATAAAAAAAAAATAGCACAAAATTAATACAATTTATATTTTTTCCCAAATTTATTTTTTCCCCCATTAAAGTATCAAAAGTTGCAGTATTGTAGTGGCAGCCCATAATTTAGTACGAATTGGTCAATGAATGGAGCAAAATGTTTTGTAAAAAAAGCACCAAAAATAGTTACGATTTTCACCCCTAAATGTTTGAATTTCGAAAAAGTTTCAAATATGTATTCGTATTTTTTGATCAGTTTCGAATGTGGTATACACTTTGTTTCTATGTTTATTGGTTGTCAGAAAATGGGGTGTCAGAAAAGGACCTAAATTCAGGTTTTACTCGTTTATTCCCTAATAGGGTCGAATTTCAAAAAAGTACCAGACACCTGTCCGCTTATTTTTCTAAAGAACAACGATACATCTTTTTTGTATCTCTTTCAGTTTTGGAGATATAAGGTTAACGAATTTTCGCGTTTTTTACCCTTTTTTACCCCCAAACATTCGAATTTCCAAATATCCCGTCTTAGTAGATCGATTTGGGGAGTGAAAAATCTCTGGTTCAAATAGGTATCAAGTTTTTAGCTACAGGCGTTTAGTCTGTGCGATGATAAATCAGTCAGTAAAATAACAATTTTATATATACATACATACATACATATACCTATCCCATCTTGACACAAATTTATTCTGTAAAAAAATTTTTTTTTAGAAAATACCTAGGTATTATACCTATCTATCTACCTATTAAAAAACATTAAATTAATATTATTAAATACCTATAGGTACCTCTAAATTTAAAATCAACAAACATCTTTTTTAAGACATGTAAAACAACGTAATCATCTTTTTAAATCTGGCAACTAACGCTATTTATAATTAAAAAACTGACTCTTTGAGTACATACCTTTTTGTTTACATTTTCTTTAGAGTTTTCTCCCTTTCCAATAAAAACAATAACAACAAATTTAAATGTTATTTAATGTAAACAATACACCATCTTTCAAACACCTTGTGTAATACCAAAGAATAAACTCGCAAGCATTAGTGGTGAATTTAATATTCTCTTACCAAAATAATACACAATCTTACAAACAAAATACTTTTACATTTATCCGTTACTTATGCTTGTGCCTGTTTGCTTGGTTTATTTGTTATTTTTGTTTTCCCTTGATTTCTCTGTTTACGAAGCTGCGATTGGTTGTTTTGTTTTAAGAGAAGGCGTTGACTTTTGTTTAATACATACTCAAAATGTGTGTGTGTGTGTGTGTTTTAAGCAAAAACAACACTAAGGTGATGCCTTCGTAATTGTTTGTTTATTATCTATAGGAATTCCATTCATATTTTTAATTATTTAGATTTTTTGTATTTTAATAAGAAATTTAAAATCATTAACAAAATAATGGATCTTCTTTTTTTTATTGCTTGAAAACAAGTGTTTTCAGAATAATTAATACAAAAAATTTATTAGGTAGGTATTAGAAGTAAAACTGCTTTTTATTTAGTTTAAATATGTAGGTACCTACATACCTATTAATTTGTTTGCGAAATTTTTAAAGTAAATATTAGATGATACCTACCTAATTATGTTATTTATTATAGGTACCTACCTACTTGTAGTACAAATAGGTACCTAGTTACAATTTCAAATTGCATTCTAATTTAATTAAGCAACATAAACGTAGACATTAGGAAACATAGGTACCTATATTAAACCCGTTCAACATACCTACCTAGTCTCTGGCGGAAATCAAACCCGCAAAGCTCTAAGAGATAAAAATGATATTTTAAAACCAGTAGTTTTACAAATAAAATATTATAAAATTTTTTGAAATAGGTACATACCTAGGTACATAAACCAAACAAAAGAAAATTTTGTAAAACTGATGAGCTGGATTTAAACTCACTTTCGATCATTCAAAAAAAGCCAAAACAAGCGCAAAAAAATGTTATATGTACCTTCCTACCTACATCTTTTTTGTTAAAAAAAATTTAAGTTTTCAAAGTAGGTATTTAAGTTTTGATAGGTAATAAATATATTATTATTTTAAAACTTTGAAAATGTTTGATATTCTATAGTTTGAGGTCCACACTACGCGGTCTGGTCTATTCGTTTTATACTCACTGTCTTGTCCTTATTTCGTGTCGCATGGAAGAGTAGAAAGTAAATCTGTTTCGTACATTCCACTCGTTTGCGGTATAAATTGGTAATACAATTTTACACTGATTTTACTTTTTTGACACATGTATAAATGCATTGAACGCGTGGTGTGGACCTTCACCTTGAAGGTAGATAGGTTTTGAAAACACTATATGTATTAGTACATACATACATATACATTCATACCTGGTTAATTATAATTACCATAATTGTAAAAAAGCCAAAATACAATTTTATAATCATAAAACCTATGCAAAGAATATTGCCGATTTAAAAAAATTATATCACATTGTAAACTTTTTCAGGGGTGTCCTGGAAATCGCAAACGTAAAACGCAAGAATTTGGAAGTTGTTTTTAATAAACTTTAAACCTAATTCTTATAATTTTTTGTTTAAAATCCTGTTTAAGAGGAAAATATGTGCTTAAAATTTGTCATAAAATTCTTTTATTACAGAAATCTTAAAAATCTTAATAAAATTCTTTTATTGCAGAAATCTTATTAAGGCTTTCCATAATATTTATTAAAACAGTAAAATTACTATTCTTAACCGTAGAAACATAATTGCACCATATGAACCAAACTTAGTCTGTGTTCAGACGGCTCATGTCTTATTTACATGATTCTTAGTTTATCTTCTTTAAACTTTCATTGGCGTTCAATCAATTCATGTCTTGTTGACGAATTGTAGTTGTTGTATAATCTACCCGTCTCCACTATCCATCAAATTGGTAAGAACAGCATGAATTCTACTCGTGTAGACTGTTCATGTTTCGTCCATGTGCTGTCATCGTTGCCTAAACATTCGTCTTAACATCCATGTGCGCCATGATGTTGGCCATACAATGTATTTTCTGTATACAACCAAACGCCATAGCAACAAAAATTATGGTCAATCAGAACATGAACATTAACACGGGTTCGCCACATAGAAGAACATCAACAAAGACATGGGGTTAAATAACGAACAAGCGAAAATATCGAATGATACAGAAAAACGTTATGAAAGTAAATGAAACTGTGTACTCGTTTCTTCTACCCTCGCCTTTCTCGCCTAGAAAGAAACAATCATGTCAATAAAACATGAGCCGTCTGAACACAGATTTTTATATTAATAGGTTATCTTACGTAAAAGTAACGTTGCGGATGAATCTGATAAAATTTAAATTAGTTCTCCGTATAACGTATCAGCTGTTAAAGAATCTAATGATTGTTTATACCTATTTATTGATAAGCCGAACATTCTACCGATGTGTACGACGTTTTTTTATATTTCTTTACAAAACCAGTTAAATGTTTAATAAAAAATAAAGCTAAAATTCATAAATTATATTATTTTTTTAAAATTTATAACGTATCAGCTGTTAAAAAATTTTATGTTTGTTTATATTTATGGATAACGTGAACATTTTATTTATACAAGACCCACTTAAATTTAATTAAAAAAATAAAGCTAAAATTTCTTAATTCTATTATTTTTAACCAATTTTCTTTTGTTTGATTTTTGCACATTTTAACAAGTTTGCGTATTTTAAGTAACAACCATAGAAGTCGACCGCAACGTATACGTATCCCGAACAATTGCGTATGAGTAACGAGGCTTTTAGATCTAAATTTGTTTTATACTCTGGTTGTGACCGTATTGAAAAATAAAATTAATAATATAAAATGAATTTTTTTTGTGTTTCCAAATTGAATATTTGTAAAAAAAATAATAGAAAAAAAGTAAAACAAAATTTTAACTGCCTGTTTAAACGATTTTAAACATTAACGTTCGAAATCGATGAACAGGCTGAAATTAAATAAAAATTTTGTTACATACATATGTATTTTATTTTCAAAATAAAACAAAATACGTTTACGACGGCATTGTGGTTTAATGCAGATTGTTTATAAAAATATATGGCATTACGTCCTATGTTCTTATTTAAAAATGGAAAATAAAATCAAACCATTTATGTACATACATATGTATACATTATGTAGGTATATTTTTTTTGTTGGCAACAGTCATGCCTTTAAATTTTAGTGGGCATAAGTAAATTTGAGTTTAAAAGACTTTCTTTACCCTTCGTACTAAAAAAATAAAAATCATAATTTCTTCCCCAAGAAAAAAGTCATAATGAAAATCCATTGTAAATCTATAAATAGGGCAAAACCTTTCAAAATTGTAAAAATTACAAAAATTTTCCACTTTTAATAGAGGGAATATGTACATATGTACATATTAAACTCTAAATAACAAACAGGCACAACTCAAAATTGTTGTTAATGCAAACAACGTGAAGTTTAAAG
This sequence comes from Pollenia labialis, assembly GCA_949318255.1. Lineage (NCBI taxonomy): Eukaryota > Metazoa > Arthropoda > Insecta > Diptera > Polleniidae > Pollenia > Pollenia labialis. The sequence goes on from OX439140.1 coordinate 6,248,898, forward strand.
TTCTGGCCACGCTTGCAGTTTTGGTTTAATTTCCTAACTTAACCTTTAAAAATTTACAAAGTGAGTCCGATTTGAAAAACAATAGAATAATTTGCAATAATTTTAATAAGTTTTAGTTTCTAAAATTAGTTAATGGAAATCGCGTACTCCATAAATGAAAGAGATAATTGTGCAGTGTTATATGAATGAAAAAGTGTCAATGTTGGCTATAGCACAAGAGTTAACTTGCTCAAAAAATAATATTTGGTGTAATGCACTTGTACTAAGAGACAAACGAGTTTAAAACTACAGCCAGAAAGCCTTGGGTACGAAGGACCACTCCTACACAAGATGAAGTTATTTTTAGCGCAAGTATGAAATAAATGAAGAAATATCTGATCGGACGAAAAGGAGCCAATAAAATGAGTCGGGACTTTGTGGGTGCACTGCACAAAAAATAATATTCAGAGCGTTTGCGGTTTGCCAGGGAAATGCTTTAAAAAGATCCAAAACTTCGCAACGCTATTAATATTAATTTAGATTCTAACATATTGTTTTGAATTATACCTGCACTAATACTTAAGGCCTTCCTAGGTACGAGGTCATAAAGATTTCAAATTCAAAACCTTAACTCGACACACAAACTGTTCTTTTTTTTACCCTCTTGACTTCAAAATTTAACAATAAAAAAGAACACAAAGTGTCAGTTGGACAATTTACAAAATGTTGCAGTATGGAAAGATTAAATACAAAACGCCCGCCAAACATTCAAAACCAATTAGTAAAGGGAGAACGCGTGCTAAGAAAACCGATTAAAATGAAAAAAGACTGCTAACTGATCTTTAAGAGCGAAAATTTTTGGTAACAGTATGTGTATTTTGGAGAGAAATTTAATACAAATTTTATATTAAAAACAATTGTGTGAGAATTTGTCCCTTTAGGGCTCTTCAAGAGCACACAATCCATAAGGATCTTTATTTTAAGGGTGAATTACTGTATTTTTTATATAAATGAAAATATACCTATTTAACCGATACAATAACATATGGACTTACAAAATAAAACCAACAACATAAAATCCCTACCTTTAACGAACCCCAAAAAAACCCAACAACAGTTTTTAAAACCGTTTTGATTCGTTTCACCTTCGTTTTCTCTCACAAAAACACACAAAACCACTCTCTGCTTATTGTTAAGACTAAAGTATTGGTAGTTGAAAACTGTATATTGTTGTTAGTATTGGTGGTGGTGGTTTATTTGTTGCTGCATTTTTTTTCATTTAACTTTGGTTTTCGTTTAAGGCTACGATTTTGGCCATATAGCTATAACACATTTTACTGACTAACCGGCTGACTCTTTAGATGACTGGGCTAACTACACCGTGCATCACACCAGAGTCTTTTCAGAACTTAACAATTGTTTAAAGATTCAGTCAGGTGCCAAGCACCAAACCGAACGGACGTGTTCTTTTTTAGTGTCACAAGGAAATTTTTAAAGAAAACATAAAAAGCCCTTTAAAATCTTTTGAAAAAAAATGTTTTACGCTATTTAGAATACGGTTTTATTTATAAAAAAAAGCATTTAAAATAAATTCTCTTACTTCAAAGAAAATTTAAGCAAAATTGTTACACAAATAAAAAAAATATTTAACCAAATATTAAGAAAACAACATGTGCCTAAATAAATGTTTTTAAATATTTTTAAAAATCTAAAAATCTTAGTGATTTTAAAAGAATATTAAAACACAGTTAGAAAGAAAACTTCTTAAGTTATATTTAATTCAAAAGAAAGAAAGAAAAGTTAAAAATAAATTATTGAAAAATCGTTTTGAAACCAAAATGAATCACTTATCGCCACCACCCTCTCCACAATCAAAACCAGAAACTTTAAATAATTTTACTAACCCAGCTTTGGATATGAATTTAGCAAGTTCCAAAAATTGGATACAAAGAGCTTCGGCTTTTAATAATGTAATGGCCAGTGCGGCCGCTCAAAAGCTAAATACAAGAGGTAAGAATGTAAAAAAAAAACACTAAAAGCTTAACAAAATACTAAAGTTTAAAATTTAAGCTTTTTCAAAAAAAATTATAAGTTCTAATTAAAAGTGTTAAACACAAATCCTTTTTAATGATTTCTGGGAACTCAAATTTACATCCAAAAAAAACTTATTTTAATACCCAGTAAGCTAAGAAATATTCAGCTTTCTTGAAAACAGTTTTAAAAAGTAATTGTATTAAGAAAAAAAAATTAAAGAAATAAATTCTAATGATTGAAATAAATGCTTTTTAAACACTCAAAAAAGCTGCTCAATATCAAAAGTTTAATAAGAATGTCGTACCAAAAGAATAAGCTCCAAGGTTTTTTGGACTTAAAACCAATCATAATATTTTTGGAAATCGTCTTTTTAGATGCATTCTGTGCACGAATGCTTCAAAGTTGTCGAAATAAAATCTAATTGGTTAATAAATTAAATTTTAATCAGTTGAAAAGAAAACAGTTTGATTTTTAAAAGCTCACACAGTTTAATCTTTAAACTAAAACTGTAATATTACAGAAAACTTTTCAAAAAGTTTATCATCGTATTTAAATAAGGATTAACTTATTTCGTGTTTTAAAGTTTTTTAACAAAGCTTAATAAAAATAAAAAGGGCGTTTGTGCTAAGATTTTTACCCTTAACAAACTTTAAAAACTTTTTAAATACATACATACTTGGTTTTAATTAAACAGAACTTGCACAAAAAATAATTTTACTCTAAAGAAAATGTGTAAAGCTTTAAAGCTTTTAACACAATAAACAATTTTAATCAAAAGCAAAAACATACAAAAACATACTAAGCGAAAAAAGTTTTTAAGAAAAAAACTCATTTTGATGTTAACTTTAATTGTAAGTGTTTATGCAAAATTAAAAAAAATTAAGATCAAAGCTTTCTAATTGTTAAACAAAAAAATTAAGGTCAAAGCTTTCTAATTTTTTTAACAAGCTTTAAAAACAAATAAATTTAACGAATTTACTATTCATCCAAGAATAAAAATTAAGCTTCCACCGAAATAGATTTCAAACGACGGGAAAAAATTGAAAGGGTTTTGTAATAAACATTGCTTGAACTAATGAAAAACAAAAAGCTCAAAGGTTTGTTCATATTCTAATAAGAATTTAACGTTTTAATAATTACAAAAACAGCTTAAGCTTTTAGCAGTATTTAAAATTAAAAAAGCAAAAGTTTTTAAAGCTAAGCAAATTAAAATAAATTTAAGTTTTTAGTTAACTATTTTTTGTTTTAAAACATATCATAATATTTAAATATAATCCAAAATTAATCTCAATGTTTTAATAATTCTTAATGTGATTGCTTTGTTCTTCTTTTAATTCTTCCGCCTGTTTAGAATTACCACTTCTATACAATCCCTTGCTGTACTCAAGTGCCTTATTATGGCCGCAGTTTCTTTTAAGCTCAGCCTCTGCCTTGGCTTCTCCTCACACTCCCATCACACCGAAATCTCCTCTGACAATAACAAACAATAGAGATTACACCTTGACACCCGAGAAAGAAGATATCTCAGCATCTTCACAAGATGAGTGCCTAAACGAAGACATGCCTTTGAATTTATCCGTTAAACGGTCGCCCCAAAATGAAGAAAACTCTATAGACTCTGGAACCCCACCACCCCTAAGAGCTGTAAATTTAAAATCCTCTCCACACACACCAGAAGATGAAGAGGAATATGAGCCGGCTGCCAAAAGAAGATCACAAGGTTCTTATATTTGGTCACCAGCCAGTATGTGCGAAAAATCCATTAGATATCATCAAAATTCCGAGGAGGAACACGAAATGGATCCCATAGCGCGTAAATTTAAATATGAACGCCGTAACTCGTATTCACGCCAGCAGCAGCAACTCCAAGATTCTAATCTTCTGACGCCTTTATCATCTATTTCTGGACCTGCTACTTTCCCCAGAACGTCAGCTAAATCAAATCCTGACTTGGAATTGGCTCAACAACAGATTTATGCTCATCGTAATGCTTTTATGGCTGGCTTAGCGGGCAATAACTTGGAGTTTTTAACTCAACATTTAAAGGCTCAAACACAAAGGGAATTGGAATTGTTAAGACAGCAACGGGTCGATTTATTTGTACAGCAATCCAGTGATAATGATAGTAATGTTGGTGATTTAACTATTAACGAAGATTTTCAAGACTCTAATTACCATCAGCAACAACAATTTATTTCCCAGCATCATCAGCAGCAACAACAGCATCCCGATTCGACCGCCTTAATTGGTAGTCTATCAGATGTGCGCATGTCTTCGAGCACATATCAGGATAGTGATGGCGGCGGTAGTGGTGGTGTGATATCGCATAATGGTGAAAAAAGAACAGCTAGAAATTTTCAGGTGAGTTTTAAAATGGAATAAAGACACAACAGCGAGTCAATTTAGAATTTCTCACATTTTTAAAACTCTTATAAATTATTTAAAATCCCTTTAAAACCATCTTTTTGCAAAGTAATTGGATTTAGTAACTTTAAGTTTAGAGGGTTTTGATACTCTTGGTTACTTCTTTTAAATGCATAAGTGCAGTTTTAAACACCCTGTTAATATACAAAGTTGGCGTTAATTTGGTCGTTCAGTTTCCTTAATTTTTTTTTATTTTAATTATAGTTGTAATTAAAAGATTTTATAAATCTTTTTTTAATTTTATTCCCTCAATATTTCACATAGTAATGGATGGCTTAAGCAAAAAGTATGTGATTTGTTATTTATCTATAAATATGAAAATAAATTATTGCTATTATAACCCATACAATTATGCAATTAAGCATATTTGTAAAAAAAATTCGTTTTGTTGGAGGTGACCATAATAAAAAAATGAGTTTTCTCCGCGTCTACATATTATAAGAGCTTAAAGCTTTTACAAAATCATCACTCTGTTCAAGTTAACATTAACCTACAATGTGTTTTTGACCAATTTTGGATTTAATGTCCGCCCGAGATCAAAAAATAATTTAATTACAAACATAAAATAATTACATAAGATTAAAGTCTTAATTTTTTGTTTAAAATACAGTTCAACTAGCAACTAGAAATATGACGAAAATTTATTACAAAGAAATGTATCAAAGCGATTCGTTTTCTAAAGTGAATTCCAACACATTCCTGAATTTTAGAGGTCCCTGAATAAAGATTTTCAATGTACATATGAACATTTTTTATCAGCACTAGTTTTCGCGCACTTGCAGACATATTACTCATTTACTTCAATAGTGGCATAACTCAACAAAAAAATACATTTCGAGATAAACTCATTTCCGTTAAACGGAAAAATTATAAAAGACATAAAGATGAATTTTAAACAAAATTTAAAGAACTCCAAAATTGAATTTTTTGAGTTATGTCACTATTGAAGTAAACAAGCGATATGTATATTAGTATAACTTGAGAAGGCTTTGCTCTATTCGGTAATATAAAAATTTAAACTTCGAGAACAGAATTATCTTTGAGACGAGTAGACATTATTTCTAAATCTGCACAGAAGTTGCAGGTATGTATATCGTAAATGTTTGGTTTAAGAACTTTATAAAAATTAAAAAAAAACTAGCATGTTGCCTAATATATTCCAAAAGAATTGAGCCCTTTTTCAATTTAAGCTTTCAGAAAATAATACGCACACGTAATCACTATGTTAAAATATTAAGACAGCTACAGCCTGACAAGTTGGCTATAAAAGCTGCTCTTTTAGGGATTTTGACAAAGATTTTACAAGCTTTACTATCAATTTTATAAAAGTTTGTAGGATTTATTCTCTCGTGAAACGATTTTTTTTTATTTTCAATTAGACCACCCATTTGCATCATTTTTTCCTAAAATTACAACAGATGTAGTACCGTTTTAAATACAAAAAAAAAATGAAAGTAATTTGGTTATTAAAAAAAAAATAACTGATTTTTTAATTTGATAAATCCCCTAAAAAAATAATCGTAAAAACCAACCGATAAACATTTAAGCCATCTGTTTTTTCCTAAGAAGTCGCACGCACAAAATATAAAAAAAAACAGGATCAAGCGTATGATCACTTTTCAAAATACTGGATGGCTGCCAACAGGCTCTCTGTGTTGGCCTTTAAGAAACCTTTCAAGCATATCAAGTTGCATACTGATTACCAACTTGGTTGCATCTACTATGTATGTATGTGAAGTAAAAAGGCAGGCTGGCAGGCAAAAACTAAAATTTAGTTCAAAAGAGAATAAGAGACCATGTGCCACACATTAAATTTGTTCAGTATTTAAAAATTTAAGGATTAATGTGTGAAAAAATTGTAAAATGATATTGATTTAAAAAAAGTAACAATTAAAATTAAACAGCACACGACTGTTATGTTTTGAAATAAAAGTCTAATTTAAATTAAAAACAAGGTAAAAAGCCATAAACTTCTAAATAAATTTCAAAAGTTTCCAAAAAATCTTAATAGTTTTGAATTATTGAAATTGAAGCAACCCTGTTACTATTAAAAATTGAACTAGCAGGGGTCAAAGTTAAGCATTTCTACTTGTGACACTTTTCTCTGGCATTATTTATTTATTTATTGAATATTCGTATATTAAATATGAACTAACAATAATTAATTAAATCGTATCCTTATACTTTAATTAGTCCTGCCAGTGCCAGACTAAAATTTTTATCGCTCATCTTATTGGGTAAGTGCCGCAGTGTCTCTTTTTCTTAAGCGAGTGTGGCCGCCATGATTAAAAATATTTCGAGCTAGTGGATTTGGGTGTTGTTTAAGCCTTTTTAAATATTTTACTGCAAATTTAGTAATCCTAGTTTTGACTAATGGCACATTGAGATCCTTATGAATGTTTGAGTTTTTAACATACCAGGGAGCGGCTGTGATTATTCGAAGAAGTTTATTTAGGCGCCTTTGAATTTTTTCGATATTAAAGGCCGAGGCAGTGCCCCATAACTAAATACCGTAGCACCAGATAGGCTTTAAGATAGAGTTGTAAAGTAGAAGCTTGCAATCGAGACTAAGTACAGAATTTCCTCCAATAAGCCAATGAATTTTAATGGCTTTTAGTTATATTTGAGTTGCCTCTATATGGCATTTCCACGTTTATCGCCGATCCAGATGTATACCGAGATATTTTACATACGAATGTTGAGGAATTATTTGATTATTGATTGTAATAGAGGGGCAAGATTCCCGGCGCAAGGTGAATGTTATATGTACGCATTTTTGCTCATGAACCATTATCCTCCATTGTCTTAACCATATTTCTAGTTGAAATATATGATGCTGTAAGTAACGAGATGCTTCATAACGGTTTTCGTGGACGCTTAAAAAGCTGTATCGTCTGCAAATGTTGAAGTTTGGAAGTAGTGGTTTGTTGGCATGTCCAAAGTATAAATTTAGTATAATAGAGGGCCTAAGATGCTGCCTTGTGGGACTACAGCGCCAATTGGCTGAGGTGAACTTCAGAAATTTCCTTCTTTAATAATAAATTGACGACCGACAATTTATGTAATAAGCCTTCATGCCAGACTTTATCAAAAGCTTGCGAAACATCGATGTAGAGTGCTGAGCAATATTTTTTCCTTCAAATGCTTTTCTTATGACATTTACTATTCGATGAGTCTGTTCAATTGTGCTGTGTTTTCTTCTAAATCCAAACTGATGAACTAATAATTTCTTAAACAGCTTTGACATTTTTGATAAAAAGCCAATAGGCCTATATGACTCAACTTTTGTATGATCTTTCCCTGGCTTTGGTATCATGGTAACTAAGGAAACCTTCCATTCTTGCGGGTAGTATTCAAGGCGTAAAATAGCATTAAAAATAAAAAGAATAATTTTCTTTGCTATGAGAGGTAGATCTAAAAGCATTTTATTACTGATCTTACCAATACCAGGTGCTTTCTTAGTGTTTAAGTCACAAATATCCTTTTCGATATCTCTTATCTCAAATGGGAATAGCTGTTCTAGCAGCAACAGGTGGCAACTCGACCGCAATATCGTGAGATATATTTGGTGTTTCAAGTGACTAACAAACAGATTTTCTTTTTCAATATCGTTGTTTGCCCAACTACCATTCAAGTTTCTTAATGGTGGCTTAGATAAAAATGGCCTTTTTGGATTTCTAGCTGCACGCCATTACAAGTAGTCTGACTGTGTAGTTGCATCAAGTTCCTTTAGATATTTTTGTAGAGAAGCCGTTTTCTGAGTCTGCAGTAACTTTCTTAGCCGTTTTGTGCACTCTTTTAATAAATTCTTAAGTTGCGGGTATCTGTAAAGTTGCCACTCTTTGCGAACTCTCCTTTTTTCAGTCAAGAGCCGCTCGACATCTGTGGAATATATTTTACTATTTTTTGTTTTTTTTTTTTTGGGCCAATACTGGAATGTTGAACAGCTAGTTTTAGATAACTGTCAAAATTAACAATGGAGCGATCCACATTTTCCGGTGTACTAAGCGGAATATTCTCTGTGCAATGGTTACTAAGATATTTTTTATATTTTAACCAATTAATTTGTGTATCTGACATCGCTAAGTATCCAGACGGAGATACATGTCTATTGGGGGGTTCATTATAGGAACAATTGTAGGTGTGTGGCCGGAAGATATTTCTAGCTGAGCTTCCTAAATAAGATCGGCAAGCGTTTTTTGCTTGTCAAAACTTCTATTTAGCATAAAGTTTATACGAAAAAAACCTATAGAACGCGATTTGAACACTACCCGGCTGGAAAATCTTATTTAATAGATCGATATGTCGGTTTGTTTAATTGAAAATGTATTTGAAATAGAATTTTCCAGTTTAAAAAACTCTTGCCGCTCTTTTTTAGGTAGCTCAGTAAGGAAGCTTCAACATGAATCGTTTCTGTGGGGATGTTTTTAACCACGCCAAAATCGATAACATCTGGAATTTTTTGCTGATCAGTAGGCCACAATTTTGGTTGTCCGCTCGCGACCACATTTAAATCCATTTTACAGATTGTATTAAACAAAACACGACCCTTTGGTGTTATAAGTCGTGACCCCCAGAAGGTATGTTTGGCGTTATTAAAATTTAAAAGGAACAAGATTGAGCCTCTCTTTAGCTTTAAACGTTTTAATAAGCCCTTAAAAATTCCCTTAAATCCTTGAAAATTCCTAAAGTATTCCTTTTAGGAATAGAGAGCTTTGCGCTTCGGTTGGTTTTGACTCACGATCGCGAATGGAAGCAAAATTAGTATATTTATCCGTTTTTGAGCTTTTTATTAATTTAATAAATAAAACTTTAATGTCCATCAAGTAGAACTAAAGCTTTTTTTAAAAAATATAAAATTAAAAACACTTTGGTAACACCCAAAAAAACCTACAAGACAACAAACGCTGCCAGCAAAATCGCCCAAAGTGATATATAAAAAATCGCATCAACAAATTCCATACAAATTTGGGTGATCTTGCATAGGAAATATCACCCAATTTTTTTGGGCGATTTTTTGTAATTATTGGGTAATAGTTCATTTTTAATATAGTTGAGAAAAATTCTTGGGCGATCTTGCGTTTTCTTATTTTGGCCAAATTCAAAATCCCGAATGCGATTTGCTGCCAGCTATACAGAAACGCTTTAGTTATCTAGTCGAGATCTGGGAATTTGGGATTTGAAGCTTCGGGCATATGACCCAAACCCAAATAAGTATGTAAGTTTATAACTACTTTGTTTGTTTTTTTTTTATTTTTTTAGCCTTTTTCATCATTTTTGGATATACAGGCATGTTCTACAAAACGAAATGAAGCGGAATTGAAATCGAACGAGATTTTGATCTCAATTATTTACAAATTGGATGTAGTTTATCCGGTTTTAAATAGTGGTTCTTTTAAAAATAATTAGTACTCAAAGTATGAAGTATGTATGTATATAAAAAATAATATTTTCATGAACCTTTTCTACAGGATCGGGTTTAAAATTAGTGTGATTTTAAATCCACTTCATTTCGATTTGCAGAACATGCCCGATAGTTTTTATTTTTAATTTTTGGGCCATTTTTCGTTTATGTTGGGGCATTTTTCGTTTAGGCGATTTTTCACAAATTACTTAAGGCGATTTTTCTTTGGGCGATTTTGCTGGCAACCATCAACAAAGCTTAACTTATTAACTGTTTTAAAGTTCCTAAAGCATTTTCGTAAATCTCTTTACACAAATCTTTCAATGAACAAATCCCCGTATTTTCTTCAGAAAAGCTTAAAAACTAAAATTATTAATTAATTTGATTAACTAATTGCATGTTATAAGATTTCAATTTACTACACAACTGAATTTATATTGTAAACAATAAAATTTATATGACACTTTTATCTATAAAATTAGATCATTTTCAGGGACACAATAACATACAGTGGGGTTAGTGATAGAAGGGGAAAAATATATTTTATGTTCTATTTACCAAAAGAGCAATTAAATTATTTTATAAAATCGTAAATAATACGAAAACAATTAACACAACTTGTACTCAAAAAAAAAAAACACGCATTACAAACAAATACTCTTCTTCAATTGAACTCTTTTGCGTTATTAAAAGCGTTGAGGGAGTTGAATAATTTCCATATTTCTGCTGTAGTTTTCTTTTTTCAATTAATTGAATTGAGGTTAGTTTATTAAGGGGTATAGGTTACTATTTTTATGGGTATTGGTCAAATCTATGAAAAACACGATATTAAGCAATTTAAATCTATAATAGAAATTAAAGGATTTCAATCAAATTTGTAAATGTTTTGTAAGAATATTTATTTAGGTAATTTTTTGAACATTGTCTTCAACGGTAAATATTTGATTTAATTGGTCTAAATACATAAAGAAAAATAATTAATTCAGCAAAGAAAGAAGGAAGGGGTGATAGTGATAAAAAAGGGGCAAAATGTATTAAACTACAGGGTCCGCCAAATAACTTTTTTTTTTTGAAAATGCTATATAAAAAAACTACTGAATATTTTCTCAAATTTCTTTTTTTATTTGAAAGTACAATCCTTCCGGTTAATAATGGAAATTCAATTGTCTCTGGCTTGTCGGCGTAACACTTATCTTTGACGGCACCCCACAAATAATAGTCCAACGGTGTTAAATCGCAGATCCGAGGTGGCCAAACGTCATCAGCTCTGCGGCTGATAATGCGATCTTCAAAAACAGGGCGCAAAACACCGAGTTTAGCTTCGGCTGTGTGGTACGTAGCGCCGTCCTGTTGAAACCAAATGTTGCCAATATCCTCCTCTTCAATTTTTGTGAACAAAAATTCGTTCAACATGACCCGATAACGATCGCCATTGACTGTAACGGCCACTCCTTGTCCATTTTCGAAGAAAAATGGCCCAATTATCCGCACCAAACAGTGACTCGTTTTGGGTGCAACGGCTTTTCAATGTATGTGTGCGGGTATTCTGTGCCCCAAATGCGACAATTTTGCTTGTTTACATATCCGCCAAGATCAAAATGAGCTTCATCTGATAAGATGATTTTTTTTGGCAAAATCGGCATCTTCTGTAAGTCGATCGCAGGCCCACTTAGTTAAGCGAAAACGCATATTTCCCATCGTTGTTCAAGCGTTTACACAACCATATTCATTCAGCGGAAGGATAAAACTAATTATCAGACATGAGCGAAGTGCTACCATTCACGAAATAAGCACTCGTTGAAAAAAAACGTTAGATGGCGGACCCGTTATAAAAAAAGGGTTTAAATCGAAATAAGTTCGTTATTTATTGTTGCTTAAAAGGGTTTTTTAGTAAAAAAAAAAAACTTGATAAAATTTTTTTAAAATTGTTTAACTAAAGATAATTTTTAAAATTCGGACTAAATATAACAAATTTAAATTTTTTCGAAAAAATATATTAAAATTTATCTTGTTTTATTGTTACCATTCGAAGCTTTTCAAAATTTACATTTTAAATTTTTTATCATACTGTTCGAAAATTCGAACATAATTTTGAAATTGCTTTTTTAGTTGATTTTTTTTTTATTTTTTCACTGTTCTAAATTTAGTTGTTTCTGCTTTTTTATGAAAAAAAGTTGAAGTGTTTTATTTGTGCATTGTTTTTAATGCTCGAAAGTTGCTGTTTTTTTATAAATAGTGGCAAATTTTAGAGCAAAATCAGTTTGAGCGTAAAAACTTTTAAGATTTTTGAAAAAAACTCTTCAATTTCTTTAAAATGTTTATTCTATTTTTTAAGTTTTTATTATATATTTGGGTTGCGAAATGTGGCCACAGGAAAACTTAACCTAAAGGACTAAATAAGGAACGGCCCCAAAACTTTATATGAAGCGCATCGACATAAATTGTTAGGGTAATTTAATTTTTTTTTTGCATTGCTTCTTTTTGATGTTTTTGCAATTTAAGTGAAATTAAATCGCAAACTTTACTTTGGTACTTTGGCATTTACTAATATTGAGAACTTTAGTTAGCGAAGTCGGTGTTTGTTAAAACATAGAGGAGAAACTCATTGCGCCCGGCCGAAGGCCAAGGCATGCTATCCGCAGCGCCATATTTTTAATTATGTTTTTCTGTAAATTTCTTTTAAGAAATATGTATTCAAAATAACTTCCGTTTTAAGTAAATTGTTCTTTTATTTAAAATAAATTAAAACTCTTAAAAAAAACAAAGTATACTTCGCTCCTTTAGTGCAACATATTCATATCTCAAAACAAATCAAACTTGGCAAAATGCGACAAGAGTTTTCAAAATGTACCTTTTTATACACATTTAGAAAAATATATGTTAAGTTTCAGATATAAAACTGATTTTTTTAACATACATATAAGGAAGGTATGAATGAGCACTTTTACTTAAGTAACTCCAAATTTTTGATTTTTTGAGATACGACTATGTTGCAATAAAGGAGCGACTTATACTTACATACAAAGATCTATAAAGTGCATTTTAAAAATAAAAAAAAAAAATTAAAAATCCATCAAAAACCCATCACAACTAACAATAATTCCCAAAACACTTGTGTCATTATTGATTTTGAAAAAAATCCAACAGCCCCAACAAAAAAATTAAAATTATTTATTACTAACACGTACAATTTACACAAAAGCTGCACTAACTAATAGTGACACATTTAGAAATGGAAATGTAACAAACCAACTAAACAACCATTTAATCAAACTGTGTAAATATTAGAAAGAGAGAAAATTAAATAAAACAATTTCGAAATAATAAGAAAAATGCATAAAGATTTTTTTTTAATTTAAAAAAAATGTTAACTGATGCTACTTAATGACAGGTTTTCTTATTATTTAAAAGAAAGAATTGAAAGCAGAATTTAAAAAAAAGCAAATAAATTGGTTCAGCTGAATTTGAAATATTAAAGCGTATTTTCTTAATAAAACAAAAAATTTCCGAATATTGACTTGATGAAATACCTTTTTATTTAGGTATGTAGATACCTAAATTGAAACAAAATAAAATGATAACGTTTTCTTATAAAAGATTTAATATTTATTTAGCTGAACCAAAAACGAAATAAAACATGAAATTTTAATTTTAATTTAACCAAAAAAATAAATAAAAATTTAAACAAATAAATTTTTGTTAAAAATGGTTAAAAATCAAATTGTAGACTTTGATTAGTTTTTTTCTCGAACATGCAAACTGTTCAAATAAAGAGTTTTTGACTTTTTTGCATTCAATTACGGTAGTATTGCGAAAAAGTTAACAAAAATTTCCCAAGGGTTGTTAACTTTTTCGAACTTTTAACTTTTCTAAACGGGGTTTTTTAAACGGGGAAAAATATGCGATAATAAACATGGATCTTTCAGAAATAATACACCTTATTTATTCCAATGGCTTAGTTATCATCATTCCAAAAAATAAACTTATGGCCTGTTTGTCAATTTTAAACGAAAACTTCGTTCGCTTAACTTACATGTAAAACAAAAACAATATTTTATAATTTGTTTTTGTTTTACATGTAAGTTAAGCGAACGAAGTCTTCGTTCGAAATCGAAGAACAGGCTATTCGATTTTTCATATGTTTTCGCCAAAGCCTCGAGAATTTCAAAAAAATGTTTTCTTATTTTTGAGATACATAATCCAACGCTAATAGTTTTCATTAATTATCTTAATTATTTTTGTTCAAACTCTCTACTTTCTGTTTTCTCTACTTTAACTTTTCCGCGAGTTAACTTTTTCGCGATTCTACTGTAAATCAAAAATTAATTTATGGTACTTCATATGTACATACATAATATAATTATTTTTGTTTATTTAATAAAGAATTTTAATTAATTTTAAAATTTTTCCATTTTAGTGCAAACAATGTGGTAAATCTTTTAAACGCTCCTCAACTTTATCCACCCACTTGTTAATACACAGTGATACCCGGCCTTATCCCTGTCAATACTGTGGCAAACGTTTCCACCAGAAATCGGATATGAAAAAACATACTTATATTCATACAGGTAAGCTTGCCCTACATTTACTTTATGATTTTTTTTAATTAAATTTATTAAAAACAAATCACTTAAATTAAGTAAAATTTCATAAACTATTTGTCATTGACAAAAAGGGAGTTAAATGTGCAATCTGCATTTTAAAATCTAAATAATCTAAGTTGGCAACGCAGTAAAATCGTCAATTGTTATTTACATTGATAGAAAAATTACAGTAAATAGTAAGAAATTATAAAGTAGCCAGATGAAAGTTTAATAGGGAATGGAATTTTATGCGATTTGGTTTAAAAGTTTCTAGGAATTTGAAGTAATAATAAAGAGAAAGGCAATTCTTTGTACTTTCTTTAAGCTCCAAAACAGTAGTTGTTTGTTAAAATATATTTTTTTGTTGAAAAAGTACATGCTAAAGGTGCTTTTACACGATCTGTATTTTGCAGTTGGGTTGTCAGTTACAAAATCCATATGTAATTGCACATGTCTGTCTAAATTGACAAGAATGTTTTTAATTTTCGCTTTCACGCGTTCGTTTTTGGTTTCATCTGACATAACCTTAAATCTTTCATAACAGCAAATTATTTACCAATTTCTATTTCAATTCACTTTTAATTGCATTTCAGTTAATTAAAAATGTTGTTTGTTTAAGAATACATACATATGTGTTAATAAATAAAAAATAATTAAATATGCCACCACAAAGAAATGACCTGCAAAACAGCTGATGTCAGATGGTTTGTCAGTTCAAAATAAAACACGCTGTAATTGAAAAATTTTGCACTGCTAATTCCATCTGACATTTACAGAAGCATTTTTTGCGTTTACACGACATGTATGCATTTTGGAGAGAGAAATTTGACAAGTACACTGTTGAATACGGACCGCGTAAAAGCACCTTAAGTAGTAAACAAGTGATAATTGTGCAAAGAGATTTCGTTGACAAAAAGTACTTTTGGAGAAAAGGTAAATTTTTTTTAAGAATTATACGATTTTTAATAAAATACTTTTTTTGTTTCAAGCTGTTTTTATGTTAAAAGCAGATTTTGAAAAAAGTACTAAGGTACAACACGTTAGTATGTATAGTACATATGTATGTATAGAGATGCTTTACAAAAATACAATATAAAAAAGGTTATACATATTTGTATTTGTGAATTTGTACACAGATATTTAAGCGTACGAGTTCTGTATTTTCATGCTACCTCCAAAACGCTAAAAGCACACTACAAGTACGCTAAAACTTAATCGGTTTTTTATCCTAGGATTTGCGTTTGTTAGCTCACAATCGTTTTTTCATTGTACACTGTATTTTGCCATTAACAGTACATATACATTCTTTACAAATATACAAAATAAAAAAGGTTTTATTTTTTTATTTGTAAATTTGTTCACAAGTAAAATACGGTATAAATTAAAATACTAAGACAATGTACCGATCTTATTTTATCATACATGTAGAGTTGTTTAAGCGTACGAGTTCTGTATTTTCATGCGACGTCTTTCACATGCAATATCATTCATGAAAAAACACAAATGCAGTAAACTTATGGTCAGCACAATAAGTACATTTCACTAAAGAGCGTGAATGCTAAAAGGAACATTTTATTATTTGTGTTTGTCGGCACACAACAGTTCTGTGCCGTTTTTTTTTTTTTACAAGTTCACAAACACAAAAAGCTTTTGTCAAACCTTGTTAAAATATACTTTTAAAGATTTTTGCTAAAAAGGGGCTTTTTCTGTGTATTTGCGTTTTTGTGACGCTTTTCATAAAAAGAATAAATAACTCAATTTAATAAATTAAAGAAAGGTATTAAAACAACTTACCCTTAAATTTTTAGCTCCTTATTTTCCTTTTGTTGGCTTTTGAAATTATTAAATATCCTGAAATTGACAAGAAAAAAAGTATTCACAAAATCAACAATTATCGTTTAAAATATTAGAAAAATCTAAAACTTTTTGACTTTTTTATTTTATGCAAGGTTTTAAAAAAAAAATAAGAAAAATCGACTGGAAATCGATATAACGATAATATAAAATCATTTAATTTTTTTAAAAATTAACTCAGCTTTTGCTGCTTTGAAAAGTAGTTCTGGTTTAGGTAAGGGGTCCTATAAGGGTAAGGTTTATGAAGGGAATATTTTATAAGCATTTTAACCAGTAAAGTTTTTAAAATTTTTTTCGATTTTAATTTCACTCAAATTCGATTTCCAAAACATGGCTGATAATTACAACAATTTTTTTATTTCTTGTATAAATTTTCTTTTTTAAATTGTTAATTGTTATTTCTCATGTAAAAATACTTATTTCATCTTTTTACACTTAACTGTAAAATATTCTAAGCAATTGCATACTTACTTTAATGCAAAAATTTATATTTTCTGAGTTAAATTTACTAATTGAATTTATTAATGCTAGGAGGGATCACATTTGGGTTGTACGTAGTAATAACTTAGTTTATGAAAAAACGCTCCATTTACCCACAATTCCTTCGCAAACGTATTTTTTTCTTTAATTGATATCTAAATTTCATATTTTCTCGCCTAACTAAAATTTTTTTTAAGTCATCCCCTTATTTATATTAAATTACTTTTGAATGCTTAAAATTCATTTAATTCCTCTAACTTTTCTATTTCCTTTTGATCTGGCATCTCCTTTATTAACTACATTTTGTTTTTATTCTCCATTAAATTAACACTTGTCATAACAATCACTCTCAAACACATATTAAGACATACTCTAACATACTACTATATTGGTGTATGTTGTTGTTGTTTTATGTCTGCATGCATGTAGTTTACAAGCAAAAAAATTAACACGTCACGTGACTTTAACACATTGTTTTTATTTCCCCCTTTTTAGATTTTTCTTGAACAATTTGTATTTGAAATCACTTTTTTCGTAATTGCATTGGAGTATTTGTTGAATTTTATAAACGATTAGGACCATAACTATCATATCTGATTTAATTTAACTAAAAGAGTGGATAAATAATTTAGTTATATTGGTTTAAATTGAGGTTAGGGTAAAAAAGTTATACATATGTATGTATGTACATATGTATTTCCTTTTAAAGGGTTAAAATGATTTGGAGTTTAAAAAAATAAAGGAAATATGAACTACTAAAAAAGAAAGTTGAACAGAATTTTAAAATAAAGCTACTTTTAAAGAAAAAAAAGGAAAATTTTAAATGAGTAAAAATTGTACCAAAACGAACTTATATTTCTTTATTTCTTTTGAGTGCGAAAGAATTTGTAGTTTTAAAAATTTAAAAAAAGAAAATATGGGAAACTAATAAATTAAAATTGCTAATGATTTTGTTATATTTACTTTAAAGGGACGAAAGGATAGGTTTTGAAATTAAAAAATAAAAAATAAAATATTTATTTAAAACTAATAAACCAGGAAAAATTCAAGTCGGGATCAAAGTGATTACATAAAATAATTGCTAAATTCTGTGGAACACCTATTATAGCAGTATTTATTTACTTTTTCTTTCTCTTTTAAATTTTTAGGTGAAAAACCTCATAAATGTACCGTGTGTCTTAAGGCATTTAGCCAAAGTTCGAATTTAATCACCCATATGCGTAAACATACCGGTTATAAGCCCTTCGGTTGTGGTCTATGTGAGCAAGCCTTTCAACGAAAAGTCGATTTGAGAAGACATCGTGAGAGTCGTCATGAAGAACACACACTCAACGCCCCAGCACATACAAATAATTCTTTAGTAAAAATGGAAGTTAGCAGTAGTTGCTGAAAATCATCAAACAAAATTTTAACAAAACAAAACTTTGTTAATTTATTTTTATAAAAAAAAAAAACTGAATTTTATAACAAAAGCCAAGTCTTGTTAAAAGCCAAAGTAATTTCTAGGCTTATTTGCTAATAAAAAAATATTCCGCTATTTGCGTTTAAATCTTTAAAGTCTTAACAAACTAGAAATCCAAAATAATAACTAATTAAAAAAAAAGAAAAGAAAGTCATTTTTTTATTATAAAATTAATTAACTTTAAGTAAAAAAATTTGTAACTTAAGTTTTAATATAATATTAAGTTTAAGCAAAACAGACAAACAAGAAAAAAATACCTTAATCCCCTTAATTAACACTTAAAACCTTATTTTTTAAGTTTTAAATTTAAAATTGTGTATAGACTTATTTTTTACAAATCAAACCCCGGAAGACTTTAATTTTAGTTTATTTTGTAATTTCTATTAAGTTTCTTTTTTTTATTTAGTAAAATTATTTAATTTTTATTATTTTTATTTAAAAACTAATTGATTTTTATTTGGCTTTATAATTTATTTTTTTAATTTTCTTTTAAAAAATATAGCAGGAAGACATTAATTTAAAAAAAGCCATAAAATATAAAATAAAACAATTTAATTGCAGCTAAATGTACCAAAGAATATTTATTGAATTTCAGTTATCTTTAAAAAATACTATCCTTTTTTCTTAAATTAATTGGTACGATTCTTTTTAATTTAATTTTATTTTTAATAAATATTATTTAATAAATTTTTTATATAAAAATATAATTATTTATAACAATTTCTTAGTTCTATTGTGAGTTTTTTTTTTTTTTTTGTGAAAATTTAGGATTTTAAGTTGAATTTATGAAAAATATTTAAAAAAAATATATATGAAAATAATAAAGATGGAAAATGGAAAACAAGATATTGAACAAGGTGTTTTATTTAAAAAAAAGGCAATATAAATTTTTGTTAAAACTGTAAAAATAAGACAGATTTAATTAAATATAAAGGATCTTCCATTAGGGACTGCCGAACTTTTACTGTTAATAGCGGCCATACTGTTGACGCTGCATCCCATAGTTGTCAGGTAAAATTTTGTGAAAAATTCGTCAAAATCGTTAAATTGACTTACTTAAATCGTTTGAAACATTAGTAGAATAAGTCATTGTGCAGACTTGCACATTTTGCTGCTGCAATTTTTTAAAACTCAGCTTTGAAATTGCATTAGTGCCCAGATTATGAAGTTTAAGTATTGCAATTTTTGTATTTTAATATTTTCTTTTTCTCCTTATTTAATATCTGTTAATGTAAATACAAATACACCTACAGCCAACTTCAAGCAAAATAGTGTGAGAATAACCATATAAAAAAGAATTACAGAGTACATGAAATTGAGTACCCCTCCCCAATATTCTCACACCTTTCACCAATAAACTCAAGAATTGCTGCAACAAAAAATTTCAAGTCTGGCCGATGACCTAAGGCCCAACCACAATGTGCTAAAATTGGCTTAAGCAAATTTGCGAATACATGTTAATTATATGAGGCAAACCATATTGAACTTAAGGAAACTTTTTGCTAAGTTTAATGAAACTGTCATTTGCTTATGCAAAGTGCGGAACTGATCGCACATTCCGTAAGGAGTCAAATGTTTTTTTTATTATTAATTTTTTTTTAATGCATTTGAGATACTTTTTTTTTTTAATTTTTGACAGTAGGTTAAGCAAGGCTATGCATATTATGGTTAGGCCTTAAAAGCCCTTATTCTTGAAGCGGACAACCAAAAAAAATATGTTGCCAAAATTCCTTTATATGTGTGTGTGCAAAATATAACGTTTATTTGTCGAGTTATAAAGTGCTTAAGTATTGCCGTTTTTAAAAAATAAAATTTTTAAATAAAACAATAAAAATTCCAAAAGGTGATTCTTATAGGAAATCTTTTGATCTTTTCGGAAAACAAAATTGAAAAAAAATTTGCATCTGCAAAACCTGAAATTACCAATTTAAAATAAAATGTTTCTTACTTCGGTCCATTTTTTTAATTTTTTTTACCAAAATAAGCCTAGGGTGTCGTCTTTATACTGTGAGTTTAAGAATGGGATCACCGTAAAAGTCATTCAAATTTCTTTACACTCGCAACGCACTTCAAAACCAGAAGGGATAATTTTGAATTAAAATTTTTCTAGCTTAAACCCTGTTTTTTATATTTTTTTTTAATTAGTAATACTGTAAACGTTTTGAGATGGGATAAACACTACACACAGAAAAAAATCAATGTTTTCGGTGGTGATTTTGCTTAATAGTTAATTCATGTTAATTAAACATGATTTTACAATAACTTGCGAACAACATTTTTTCTTTTAAAATAACTATAATTCATGTTAATTTAACATTGCGGTAAAGAAAGAACAAAATGTCATTAATTTTGAAATAACAATCCGAATCACGTTGAATGAAAGTTATTTCACGTTGAAACAGCGTGAATTTCATGTAGAATCAAATTGGTTTGAGTGTGATATAACAGTCAGAATAAGAAGCTTCAGAGACAACATATGCATTTATTGAAGAACAATTCAAAACACTTGCCCCTGTTACACATGTTTCACTTATTTCGTATTTCCCTTTGCTAGCAGAAGCATCAGCAGAATGACCCTACATGGTTTTCGTCATCATTCTACTTTGAAAACTTGATGTACTATTTAACTGAATAATTTTAACTAAAAGAATACGGGAATTATCTTTTTTTAACCATATTTTAAACATGTATGTTTTTCTTTTATGGTGTTGTTTTTTTCTATACAAAACAAGTAAAACTGGTTTTAATAGTATGTATGCATGTTAATTTAACAAGATTTTATAGAACACGCCCGTATATTTTTTTTCTAACCTAATAATTCACAACTTACCGATAGCTAAAGGTTACAAATTGATACCGACCACCTCCTTCACTTTTCCTTCCCGAGATTTTCCTGAACATAATTACCCCCTACCTTTATTCCTAAAGGAGGTCCCATAAAAAGTTTAAAATTTTATGAAATTGTAAAAAATTGGCCCCTACTGCACCTAGGATGTGCCTAGACGGGTCAAATTTATGACCTTTATTTTTCATCCCCAACCTTTGGTTTAAACAAAGCTACCCGCTAGCTCCATTCTTTAGGGACTCCTATACAATATGTCAATGTTGAATACATTATGTCAATTAAATAAGACAAGAAGCACTTAGTGCAAGGCTTTTTACTTTTTTATATAAAAAATAATAATTTCCCCGTAAGAAAATTTTACTGCATAAAAGGAATTCCTTATGGTAAAAGCCTTTTTTATAATTGGATTTTTCTGTAAGTTACTGAATATTTTAAGAACACGAGCGCAAAACTCGTTCGCTTCTCTTATATAAAAAACAAAAACAAATTTTGAAAATTTGTTTTAAATGTAAGTTAAACGAACCACAAGATTTCGTATGAGTAACGAGGCTTTCAAACTATAATCACTGCATAGTCTTCAAAGACGCCCTACCAAAAACCAGCTTAGGGCCTATTATACGCACTGTGGGTACTGCCTTCTTTGATATTAAATAGAACCTCTGTTCATCTGTGTTAGCTTTACATATTTTCGCCACCAAGAGTGCAACGCCGTAATGTAAATGCTTCTCAAGACGCTAAAGGGCCAAAAAAAAAACTACACAAACGGAAAAACAAACATATGAAAATCGTGTGAAGCATGTTTGTGTTAATAAAAAAAAATTTTTAATAGTCACACAAACACCATGTTTGGTTTATTTTGCACCACCCCCAGGGTGTAAGCAATTAAATCTATTTAAATTAACCTTTTAGAAATTGGAGATTATTTTTGTCCTATATTGAAAGTCCCTTACATAGATTGCCTTAAGTACCTTGAATTTAAGTTTTTTCATAGCTTTTTACAATGAAATACATTTTTCAAAAACCTAAATAGCTTTAAATAAAAAAAACTCAACCGTAATCCTAATAATGAGATCAA
The DNA here is from genome assembly GCA_949318255.1 of Pollenia labialis. NCBI lineage: Eukaryota > Metazoa > Arthropoda > Insecta > Diptera > Polleniidae > Pollenia > Pollenia labialis. The sequence goes on from OX439140.1 coordinate 6,271,038, forward strand.
TGTGTTTTCCCTTAAGGACATAAAGAATTTGAAAAATGTGACCTTGTAAAAATGATCAAAGGAAAAAGGCTTTTGATGGCTTCCGCTTATACCATCAGGCCAAAAAAAAAACCATCTTATTTATGAAGCTAAACATTTTTGAAATAGTTCAATGAGTAATTTATAATGACTTTCATTACTTTGGCCATACAATTCACCCCAGTTAAAAACCTAAGATACTCAAATTTTTTTCCGAACAATTAATAATTATTTTTTAAAGACAACAACATTTTAAGCAAATTGTTTTGCGAATTTGTGTAGAAAAAAAATAAATATAATTAAATGTATATTTACTAACTTGATTTTGTAAAACAAATTTTTGTCACAAAAATATCGATCAGTGATAAATGGAAGGACGGACAGTTTTTAGGGGCAGCTTAATTTTGAAAAAAAAAACTAAAAGGCGGCATATTGAAAAATCTACTTTTAAGTTCGGTAATAATTATTTAATGTTTATAATTTTTTTAATATTGTTTTTGTTGGATTTTTTTGGTGGGAATGTCAATAATTAAGCTTTTTGTAAAAAAGCCGCGCCACTCCATAATTCAGTGCACTTCTGCTGCTGCTGCTGCTTTACAAATTTTTAAACATTTAAGGACTTGAGTTACAATCAAAAAGCGTGTGTAAAATGATTGCCCTGGATATTTTGCTCTTGATGCAATCATAAACCTAAAAAAAACTAAAAAAACACTTTAAAGAGTTTCACTAATCATGGCTTTAAAATAATCAATACCTGGTTTTGTATTGATAATATGACAATTACCGAAAATTTCAGCTGCTTTACTTTGTTTTTGCTTCTTTTCTTAAAAAAAAATCTCGTTCATTTCAGCACTTTAATAAAAAAAAATAAATAAATCTTGTGTTAACAAAAAATCTGTTGAAACCAAAACTTAACAATTGCTCAAATTATACCCAGGCAGGCATTCATCATCTTCTTTTAACTGCCACAACAAGTAAAACGATCAATGATTTTTCTTAAAGTCAAGTGCGAATGGATTCATTTGGAGTACGTTTAAATACGTCAACTATTTAACAAATTGATCTGGCAGAAATATCGATTTAAAACCAACCAAAATACAAAAAAAAATTCTCTACAATTCAATTGTGTGTTTAATGATGATCGAAATTTTCACATGTAACTCAAGGACCTGGTTTTTGGCATCCAATACAAATATGTTTTGTTTTGTGTTTTAAATGACATCTTTTTAGAGACTAACTAAACAAATAAAGCACAGTGGACTAGAAAAGCAAAATATTTGGAAAAAAAAATTAAATTAAAAATAGCCTTACCAAGAAATTATTTTGCAGACTTTGCTATAAACTGGTTTCCAGATGATAATTTAAGGGCGAAATAAACTACACAAATTGCATTGAAAACAGGTCGAAATTAAACGTTTGTACAAATGTTTTTAATTGGGGTGTTTGCTGTTTGAACAAACATTTGAAGCATGTTTGTAGAAGCACCACCAATTTTTAATATTTAGTAGACATGCTGGATATTTAGTCGTGCCGAAGTTATCTTGACACATTTTACAAAATTAAAAACATGAAATAGGTCCGTTTTCAGTGGTTAATTTAACAGAGCTATTGATCTGAGAAGTTTTCCGATCTCTATCGTTTATGGAACTCATTCCTGGCTTGTTTGTCCAAGGTTCATGTTTTAATTCGTTTTCCCTTGCAGAAGTTTAATAGTGTAAATATTCAATTTCCCAAAAAAAATTTTTGTGATATACATCAAAATAACGATTTTGTCAAACATTTTGTGGTGTCTCGTGCTAAATGTAATCATTTCAGTAAAAACTTTGCAGAGTGAAGAAGAAAAATAAAAGCATTAAAATCATTTTCGGCCGTAAATTTTAATTTTTTAAGCAGCATTATTTTCTCCAAAGCAGATTTTGTTTAAACCACTTTTAACTCCCAATTATTTTCCTTTCCTTTATATTACTCACCCTTTGTTTTAAAAAAATTTGCCGCTGCTCTATCGTCAACTGCATTCATAGAAAACAAAACGAATATTAAAAACTAATGTTTGTACGAAAAATGTTTGTGTTGTTTATTTGCAAACAGAAACAAAGTATGTGTTTATTAAGCCCTTTGTGTGGTTTATTTTGACCTTTAGTGTATAACTATTAACTAGTTTATAGCCTTTAATCGAGCTTATGAACGAAACCTTAGAAAATCTTAAAGACGCAACTTTAAACTAGTTTATAGCCAAGACTCGTTTAAGCAAAATGTTTCTTTATTCAAGAAAATTAAATTTTGGATTTTTTTGTTTTAAAAAACGAAATTGATTACTTTAGAAAATAAACTTCTTTCCGTGTATGTTTATTTGTTGACTAGACTTTAGTCTAATTTATAGACTGTATTTCTTTCTTATTTATGGAGACTTAAGTTTATGGACTAGATTTAAGTCTTATGGCGTAGGCTTCACACTTTCACATAGAGAAGATTTTAAAATTTGTTCTGTCTTTTTAATTGTTCTCTTTTTTTGTGATTGTTCCCACTGTGCTATTAAACCTGACAGGCAGTTTGGAATCTGCTCTGCTGTAACAGCTTTTTAAGCCGACAAAGCCGTCGGCAAGCGTTTATTAGCGTATCGAAATTATTCGTAGAGCACGTGATAAAATGTCTTTTATGTATGTGATGATCATAAAGTTTTCTTATATTACTGGATCTTTAAGTTTTTTAAAGATAAGATTTTGCACCGAAAATTAATATATAAAAACATAAAATATAATTCTTACTACTGTTTGTTTTACATTTTTTTACAACATCTTTCAATCTAATCAATCCTTTCTTCCATTTTTTGTCCTCTCACACTTTTCCTATTCAAATTTTGAGAAAAAAATGGGAGAAGAGAAAAAACTCACGGGAATTTTTTTATTTATTATTGCATTGCTTATATTGTTCACATAAATGAACATTTCAATCTAGATGGATTTTTTAAACAAGTAAAAATAAACCATAACTAATTTCTCTTATTAAGAATTTCTATCATTTTTGTAAAAAAAAAAAACATCTTTTTTAACTAAAATTATATAAAAGAACATATCATTATTTTTTGTCTTTTAAAATCCTATTAAAACAATCAACATCATCATAAAACAATTTATGGGAAATTATCAACATGTTTTTTTCAAGCCCATCAAGTCCTTTGGACTTTATTCGAATTTTAAACAAGTGCAAACTATTACAATTGTTTATCAAAACATAAATTTGTCAATGTTCTTTCAAAGACTTGAACTGATCTGGCTTTTTCTTTTCTTCGATCAAAATAAAAAATATCAAAAGAAAAAGAAAAAGTAACAACACAAAAATAAGAGAATAAAGGAAATGTTTTATGCTCAATCTAATGCAACAAAGACTCAATATGAGGTCTTTTGGAAAACAAGAAACAGCCTGGAGAGAACATATAATGATCGTTAAATCCAGACAATGAAAAAAGATCAAATGAAAAAAATAACGCAAAACTAAAAAAAGAAGCATTAAAATTGGGTCAATGCAAGGTAACTAAATATAAAAATTCAATACAAAAACAATACCGGCAGCACCCTTAGTATACACAAGTGAATACAAATATGCTGCCATAACTGCTTACATGTAGCATTATGTGTAAGTTTGTGTATGTGTGTTTGGAGAGGAGTGTGTGACAGGTGCAGTGGTAACAGCAGCTAAAAAGTGAAGAACTTCTTCAATAAGAAAAAATTCGGCTTTAATGTTTTTTACAGATTTTTTTTTGCCTTAAGTTATTGTTGTTGTTGTTGCTGCATGTTTGGCAATACATTGTTGAAACCTTTAATTTTTATACGACTTTCTTCTCTCTCACTCTCTGGGTATAAGCAGACAGACTAATTTTGAGATGAAAGGAAAAAATTAAATACACATCCCTGTGTTTTTAAAATTCTATGAAAATCTTAAGCCTGTAGTTGATGTGGGACTTTAATTTAGGGTTTTTTTGCAGCTATTGGTTTTGCAATATTATTGACGTTAATTTCTGTTTTTTTTTTCTCAACCTGAAAATAATCTTGTAAAAACAATTGAAACAATTGAAAAATGTGTTTGTATTGAGCCTTCCATTAACACATTAAGGTACAAAAATATGAACAAAAAAACAATTGGATTTATGATATGCGGTTGGGATTTAAGGGATAAACATTTAAATTCTTTTTGTTTATAATTGACTTTAAATGTTAAAATAAGTACCTGGTAAAGATTAAAAACTGTTTGAAAAGAGAATATTTTATGATTAGTAACATCGATAATAATATTTTAAAAAATTTAATCAAGGGAACTAAACATTTAATAATGTTTAATTCACTTGATTTAATTTTTAATTAAAACTGATTTTATTTCTGATTAATGCTTTAATTGGTGAAAAGGGTTTTTTTTTTGCATATCGCCATGTTACAGTGACCACGTGTCACCGTAACACGAAGAAAACTTTGAAAAAGAAAAACGAGTGTTTTTATAATAAAATACTAATTTTTAAGGTTTTTAATACTCCTTTGCAAATAATTATTACCGCTTTTTACAGCTAGAGCTACCTGAATTCCGACTAGCACCTGAGCAATAATTAGCCCCCAATTTAACCCTTGTAAGATCATTCCCCGCATATTCTAATCGGATGAAGCCACGGCTACATCTTGATCGATCCTTAAAGAACTCTTACTTACAACTAGTTTAAAACGCTAGATTCACGGCAGCTTTAGACTCTTGTGTGAAAGGGATTACGAGTCAGTCTTTGAGGAACAGGTAGTTTCAAAGGCGTTCGCCATAATCATGTAAACGTCATCAAATTTCATACATACATATATGTAGGTAAATGTATTTTTAAAAATGTTTAACTTTGGTTCTAAAGCTTTTAAATGAGTAATGTTCATCTGAATGTCTGTAAGTCTAGCCTTATCTTAGAAAAGTTACTCGTGTGTCTTCAATAAAATCATGTTTTCTACAACATCTTTTTAGGACTTACAATTGCTTTTTTTTGTCCTTTTCCATTTATAATTTATAGGAGATCCTTTAATATTTAAGTAGATCATTTGATGGTGTTGGAAATGTGCCTACGTACATTTAAAGTGATCAAAAATAAATAAAAGTTTACAAAAAAACCTCCTAAAAAATTAAAAATAAAGCAGCAAGCTGCTGAAATTTTCATTACAAAAGCCGCTTTATAAGTCAAATATTGTAGCATGTGTTTTATTAAACGACGTTCGAGGTTTTTTTTGTCATATTGGTCAAGAATGAATACCTCAAGTTAATGAAACCGGCTGCAGTGTTTTTTGTTTTTGTTTGTTTGCATTTTGAGCCTTTCTTTAGTTAAAGGGCCAAAGACAAGCTCATGGCTCAAGATACAAATGAAATAAACAAAAATGCAGTTAGTAGGGTTTTGTGAGCCAACAATAACAACAACAACGTGAAAAGGAAGCCTGCTGACGTTTTTAAGTTGTTTCTTTAGTATTTTTTTCCACCAGACAGGTTTACAGGATTCATTTAGGACAACGGCACATCTACACTAAAACACACAGACACTTATGCAAAAACTAAAAAAAAAAACTAAATACAATAGCAGGTGCTTATTAAAAACATTTTTTCTCTGTTAACCAAGATTGCAGCAGGGTTCTTCTTGTTAATAAGAAATCTTTTCGTTTTGCTGCTGTTTCTTTTTTTTTCTTGATCTTATTGCTCATTTTAAGCGTTTGTTGGTTGCTAAGGGATGGCTGAATAACAACAAAAAGGATATAAAATCGCTGTCTATATTGAGTTTAAGGCTCATCGTTATTACAGCACCCGATTACATTTTTACAGGTGCCTTTAACTGCACTAACAACGATCATGTAGTTTTTGTTGTTCTTTGTTGTCTGTCTAGAAGAGCTAAAGCAGCATCCTTTTAATAATGATCATTGGCAGGATCATTATCATTATGAAGTTGTTGTTAACTATTATCGTCATTCATTCAGAGCGGCACTTGTTGTAATATATTGCGACGATTTCAGACAGGAAAGAGTATTTTAGGAGGAGAGGTTATTTAATAAAGCAAGATCGCAAAAAAAAATCCAAAAAAAATCCAAAATAGTAACAAACTAGTTTCAGGGCGGGTTAATAACGGTTTGTAGAATACGCTCGTAATGCACCATCTTCTACATAATTTGGCACTAACTTTTTCATACAACTTATATCATGAAAAGTTTTTACAACACTAATGTACATGCTGTGCTCAATTTATAAATACGGTAAAAATGTCAAGAGGAGTTAGATTTATTTTAATTTGAAGTCTTCTAAAAGCCTTCTTTTTTAATCCACGTTTTTTTTTAACTTCCATGGCAGTAGAAATCTGTTGTCAGTCTGGTCTTTTCCACTACAAAAACAGTTCCTAATCGTATATCTTAAAGGCTTATACCTTGCCATTTGATTGGTTAAACACCAGCAACCACGTGATCCTCAAAAAGGTTTTACCAATAACCAGTCAAGATCTTTTAGATCCTGTGGACTAGTGTTTCCCGTGGTACCAAATTAGATTTTGGTCGGGCGCGATCTATTGAAGATATCGACGAATCTTTCTAACTTTTGGTATCTTCGAATCCACCATTAACTCAAACAAATGATAATCGGAACAGCAATTAAATGTAAGTAAAAGTTTGCCTTTTGTTTTAATTTGTACTCCTAATGATCTATTTTATAAGTCGACCTAGTAGAAAAAACTGAAAAGAATAGTTTCAAGATCCTTAAAGGCGACATAGTCAAATTTGAAGTAGAGAGAACTAGGGTCAATAGGGATTAAATTAATATGAAAACTGTTACAAAATCTCCTTAAGCAAATTTATTTGCAATTTTCATAGGCTAAAATCAACAATAAATTTCAGTGTATTTATCAAATATGAAAAACTGGGAATTTATCACGTCATACGGAAATCGTATTAATAATTATTTAATTGTTTAATTTTTTTTTTTTTTTTTGTTAAATAACTTTTTTACAAAATAAAAAAATGATTTTGAGTGATGGAAGTCTTTATTTGAACCTTTTCAATTTTTTTGGTTAAGTGGGAAAGATGATATCCGCCAAGTGGCTGCCGCCAGTGTTGATACATATTTTTGACCGTTTTATAACATTCTCCATTAATTTGTGCAAGATTTCCGGTGATAGCTGTTCGCATTCCTATCCAATATTCTCCTTATCTGAATCTTTTTGGCATAAACACACGACTTCAAGTAGCCCCGAAGTAAGAATTCTGGATCGTTAAATAGGGTGGGAGAATAATCCTTCCGCGTGAACTCCGCACCACTCAGTGACTTTAATGCATTAACGTATTTTCGTGCATCACACGCGGATTTTTAGTGGCCCAGAAACGAAGATTTTGTTTATTGACGTAACTGTTTAACTGAAATAGGCCTCATCGCTCATGATGATTGTCTGTTTGTATAATCCAGCTGTCTAGTTCACAAATGTCAAATATGATTGACGTACGATGCCATTTGTAAAAAATATAAAATTTTTCGGTAGGGTTATTAATTTTGTGTCACCTTTTACAAGCTATTGGTTCGATTAGGCACCTAAAATCCTTCTTTTTTTAGGTGATAAAGAAACAAAAGTACATTTCTTAATTTAAATATAAAATAATATCGACATTCCAAAAAAACACTATCTTTTTTAACACTCTTTATTTAAAGCAGTTCACCTGCTTGAAGGACTGATTGCCAACCTGGTTGACTGTCAGTCTGGCTGGATATTTGTATGTATGAGTTTTGTTTTTAACTTGTCGTTCTTGTTACATTTACGTTCATACTATTATGCTACTCAATTTTATGACATTACGCTGCTAAGCGCTGCCACTGATATTGAGGCTGGTGATGTTCATGAAGATCATAATGATGTTGTTCGTGATGTTGCTGCGTTTGTTGCATGTGCAAGAATATGTGTATGTGTTGTAAAAGGTGCGCCTGTTTACTTTAACTTTAATCAAGCACCAAAAACACAAAACACAAATTTTACTACAATAACAGCAAAAAATGAGCCTCAATTCCTGACCTAAGACATCATTTTTTTCAATAGCCCTGCATTTATTATTGGAGATTCTGAGCATGTCTTTTTAGCTGAAAAATACTTGGTAAGTGTTGATGAACTGGTCTACATGGGGTTGTTTTTATTGTTGTTGTTATTATTGTTGAAAATTTTCATGTTGTTTTTGTTTATTTTATTTCATTGGAAACTATTTCAATTTTTATTAATAGCTGAAGTCACAGACATTTTAAAAAAAATCACCTGCATATTCAATAAACCGCCAGTTTAGGTTTTTTTCTTCTACTTTTCAATTATCAACTTTTTAGATCCCTTCGAAAAAAAAAATGTTAGCTTATACATACATGCAGACTTTAAGAAATATTTTTGGAATGCCAGGATATGTAGTATAGTTTATGGCTTTAATAGAGGAAGAGCAGCGCAAAGGGGAAGAGGAAAAACCAAAAAAACATATTAAATTCTAATTCTTACAGGAAACCCCGCTTTTCTCAAAAAAAAAAATAGGGGAACAAATTTTCATTATTGGGTTTTAATTAAGCAATTGCATATTTAAAACTTTAAAAAGGCCTTTAAATTTCGATTAAGATATAAGACATTGAAGTCTCCTGCGTTTATCGAACCAGCTACTCCTATTTTGTAAGTGTGGCATATCACCGACTAGGAACCTCTGAGACACTCAAGGCCAAGGATCGTATCTTTTGTTCAAACTTCAGGCTTTCCATATTTTGAATTCAAAGCAGATTTAAAGGAATGATAGTGTAACAATCGTTGGGGCAATAAGAAATATTCAATTTCTAAATACAAAATTTTTCCTCTTGCTGAAAACCCTTTACTCTCTCCCTTTCTTCAAAAACGTTTCGCTTTCTTTAATCCTTCTTTTATCTTTTCAAATGTTGTTAGGGCATTGTATTCATAAATCGCAATAGTTTTAATACGTGAATGAGTGTCTTAAGTTTTTATAGGGGCTCTTATGGAATCTCCTCAGCCGGCCGTTAAAAAAAGAAACATAACCAACCATTCTTTCTTTCAATTTTTTTTTGTAATTCTGGTGTTAAAAAAGTCTGTTAATTCTAGTTATTTGACAAATTATGTGGGCTTTTTTTTTTTTTATTTTATCAAAGAATAGAGGGTGAATTTTATTTGAAACGGTTAAAGACCTTTTGGCGGTTTAAAAATTATCATACATTTGAAAGCATAATGCAAGAAGGTCTTCAAGAATTCTGTTCCAAAAAGTGTCTATTCTTTGGCAAAAGGTTTATTAAGAAATTTTGAGGGAGTGCTTTAAGGTGACCCATTAACCCTTAACTAGGTCCTAGTTTTCTGACTTTTTAACTTGTAAGATAGGATTTAAAGCCTGTTCATTGATTTCAATTTTAAATTACATTTTAAACAAAAACTAATTTTAGTATTTCGTTTTAAATATAAATTTCTATACGAACGTTGGCGTTCGAAATGGTTTAACATGCAGTTAATATTGTGCGTCTGTAGTTTGTTAAAATTTGTTGGCTATTTAAGCATTACACTTACACGTGGTGGCGCAAAAGTCATCACCCTTTCGGAAGATGCTATAATTTTTGCAAACGGCGGTTAATGCCAGTCCTGCTTTGACAATTGTAATGTAAATAGATAAAAATTACACATCAAGAAGAAATCGTGAGCTATACTCCTCAAGAGCGCGGAATAATTCTTTCGATTTTCTAAGGGCTGTATTTTCTTAGGCGTATAAATTTATTTTTGTGGGGTATCTTGAAGCCACGAGTCTATGTCAACAAGCCTCATACTCTGAAAGTCCTCAACGAGAATATCCGTTGGCGCGCCGGAAGTTTTGCACAGAAAAAAAATGTTTTTTCTACTTACTTTGAGCACGAGTCGTACTTAAAAATTTATGTAGGAATCAGTGATGCATTTTGAGTATATTTTTTTTTTGTTATTTTTGACCAAATTGACGATTTGAAAGGGCCAATATGGATTTTATAGTGTCAAATTTTTTGGAATATTTTTCAGTATAAACATGGGCAACAAGACAGATATACTAACAATAGTAGAGTTTATTTTTTAAAGGGCCAAATGAACTACACAAGCGATTTGACAACAACAACAAAATGTTTCTGTGAATATAAAGAAATGCCACTTTTTGCATCACTGGTACAAACATCACTAAAAAGTACTTGATGACCAATCCTGGAATTTCTTCAATAAGTACATATGAATGCCACTATGAGAGGAAAATTACAAAATTAGCTTATTATTTTCAGGGAACTAATAAGTCAAGCTTTTAAAAGTTTGTTGAAGACTCTACAATGTAGTAACAACACTACAAGAAGAAAAGCATACATTATTTTTATGTTTAAAAAGTAAAATAAAAACCAACAATTCCCGATTTCTATTTGTTAAAATTATTTTATTAAAAACATCAAATTTTTAAAGTAGATTGATTGGGCATGCTATGCTGCTAGTGTTTTATAAATGAACATTCTTCTAAAAAAGAAAACTAAAAAAGTTTTCTAGAGTTTGATTATGTGCTTCCAAAAAAACTTAAAAACTGAAATTCTTAACCTTAAAAACACCTTAATGTTTATTGCTTTTTTTTAATAAAAACATAAATAACTGTTTCTTAACACAAATAAATAAACCTATTTAGAAACCTTTTGTATATTTAATACAAATACTGCTATAAGTTCAATAAACTTAAGCACCTTTTCCTTAAAGCATTCAAAACAAAAACAGATCCTTTTTTGTCAATTATTTTTTCCATTAATCCCATAAATATCCTTTTGTATTGTAACTTAAAAAAAAAGAAGTTGTAGTAGTTTATAAACGTTTTAAGTTGAATAAACTTTGAATCTACAAAGTTAGAACCTTTACTTATTTATAATTCTCTAAAGCTATAAATATCCTAAAGTTTTTTTTTTTTAAATAATTTTGAAAAAGGTGATCAAACTTTTTCATTAACATTGCGTTAGGTTTAACGAACCAAGAACTTGAAACAACGGTAATTGAAATAAGTCAACATCGTATACGAGCGGTTAGCATATAAATGTTTATAAAACATCCTCTTGCTATATAAAAAAAAAAAACTCTTATGCGTATTAGCTGCAAGGGTTTTAAGCATTTGAAACCCCTATCATTAAAGCTACCAAAACCAACAGGTCTTTGACATCTTTTAGCAAAAAAAAAAAAAAAAAACAATTCTTTGTGATAAAATATTCGTTGTAGCAAGTTCAATAAACCTTAGATTTCAAATAACTCTAAAACTAAGAACAAATACAAAAATAAAATAAAACAGCTAATCGTTTGACAAATCGAAAAATATATGTATATTAATGGCAAAGCAAAATACTCTTGCCCATCATTTTTTTTTTTTTTGTTTTTATTTGTAAACCGAAAGATCTTGCCTGCGCTAACTCAGTCAGGCAGGCTCACTTAAGAACTGTGTATCTGCACTCTTATTTTGGCTTGTTTTATTTGTTTGGTGTTGCTGTTATTAATTTTGTTAAGGGTTTGTTGTAATGAGAATTCAGAAATACTCCTTTTGCACACAAAGGGATGGAGAGCCATTGCAGAAGAGAGAGAGAGAGAGAGGTAAATCCTCTTTTCAGATTTTTATGCAAACAACTTGTGACCAGCGATGCCAGAAGTGCAGATTTATCTGCATTTTGCAGATTTTACCCCCAAAATTATTAAAATGCAGATTTGAAGATTTTTGGTTTAAAATTGCAGATTTTTTAGCTCGGTAAAAACCTTCTTTTCATTGTCACTTTTGTTTGTACTATTTCCACTTTTTGCATTGATAAACGAAATATATCAACCATTGATGGAAGAACCGTGGGGCAATACATAGATTTATTAGAAGAAATTGTGTAAATATTTTTAATAGTTGCAATATTTGATCTCTTGTAAATTTTCAATAATAGTTTAAATAACATGTCAAGCAATTAACTTTTTATTTGTTGTTTAAAATAAGATACACGTGATAAATCTCAACTCAGCCTGAGTTTCGGATAGATATTTTTGATTTAAAAAAATCTAAAAATTATTAGCCATGGTCTGAAAATCGCATTCGAGATAAAATCGAACAAATTTTTAAAACTTTTCTGTGTTAAGAGCTCAACAAAATATTTCCTTTTTAAAACTTATATTTTAAGGACCACCTATGGATATTTATGAGAATTATTTTTAAATTCCAGAACATTTTGAAAAAAAATGTTATATCTTTTTCTTAATAAACTACATTTAAATGTAAAAAATGTGTTTTGAAGATTTATTGAAGATTTTTAAAATCTTGACGCAGATTTTTCAGATTTGTTGATGCAAAATTATGGGGTTTTGCTGATTTTACCTCTAAAAGTTCTGGCAACACTGCTTGTGACGCTTAAAAACTTACTCCTTCATGTGCACGCATTAACAAACATTATTAGACGGAACAACATAAGATGATTGTTGTTAAAAAAGGGGATACCAACAAATGTTCTTTAATAAAGTAAAACTTATAAACCTTATAAATAGGGATGCGTTTTCATGCAAATGCATGTTTTTTTTGTCGATAGTTTAAGAACGATGTCTACCAATTCTTTCCGAATCATAAAATTTGCGTTAAAACGGCATCGATCTGTTTTTGCATAATTTGGTGATAATGCATATTTAGGTTTTTAATGCATATTTTTGAATAGTTTGACATTTTAATATTATGAAAAAAGTTTTTAAATACACAAAAACAACTTCAAAAATGTTTTTAATAAATAAAATAATTCTTTTAAAGCTTTGCTTTAAATACAAGATTTTTAAGATTTCGACAAAAAGATTAAGGCTTCCAATGGTTTTAAATTATTTGATCCAAAACTATTTCAATTAACTTGCCTGGCACATGGGTTAAACCACGTTGCAGAGGAAATTAGAAGCCAATTCGATAAAATTGCCTTTTTTTAATGAAATGTATCCCTTGATTTCCCTTCCACCGCAGCCAGTAGCAACAAGATGGGGCCCTACATAGATGCTTCAGAATTCTATTTAAAAAACTTTGAGTGATTTGAGAAGTGCTTGTTGATACCGATCATTATGCAATTAAAAGAGTAAAAGAAATATTAAATTTAAATAACATTAGAAGCTTATTGCTTATTGCATTTGTACTTTCCAATTAGGGATGTATTGGTTAAACAATAATTAATTAGGAGGGATTTAGTTCACGTAATACTCAAGTCAAATTAATTGAACTGCAGAAAGTAAAATTAACAATGTGGAAGGAAGAATAGCGCGACAAATTCAAAAAAATCAAAAACATTTTGCAGGGAAAACTCAAAGTGGGATCTCTTCTTCAAGTACAAAACAAAGTTTTACTTTTAATAAAATAGTTCTTATTTACTTAAGCAAACAAAAATTTAAATAAGTTGTTTAAGTTTTTTAAAGATATTTGAATAACAATAGACTGAATTCTTGTTGTTTGTAAAAAAAAAGATTTTTTTATGGAAATATTTTCAGTTTTTAGAGAGTATTTTTTTTTTTTAATTTTGTTAGTGCATGTTTTGGATTTTTTAGTGCATACTTGAAAATCTCATCCAAGTTATAAAGCACAGTGCAATCTCCCTCAACGAACACGTTCCTTAAGCGAACATGCCCGTTTGACAGAAAGGAAAGCATTTGAGTTCTTTTGAGTAAAGCCTTAAGTTTTACTGATGAAATCATAAGGGCCACTTATTAGATGTTAACGCGCTATTACTACGTCCACCAAAAAGGTCTATATTTCGATTTATAGGCTAGTCTAATGTTTGAACCAAAGTATAGAGGTATGTGATGAAAATCGATCGTTTTAAGAAGGAGCGATGAATTTCGAGCAGTTTTAACATTTGTTTCAGAATTATAGTCTTTATTTTCGATTCCAAATATAGTTAATGTAAAATTTGTATGAAAATCACTCAATAAACTGAGTGCTTTCCATATACAATTTTCTACACGTTCAATCACTTGTGTTGTTAAAACAGAACATAAATTAACATACACACATGTATATAGTAAAAAATTTAAGAAAATATATACAAAAAATAAGAGAAAATGATTTTAGAAAATACTCCAAACGATATTGTCGTTTTAAAATCGTTTCGTTTTCAAAATCAATTTCCATTACATACAGAATGGAAAAGTTTATAGTCTGACTGAAAGTATAGTCTAGTCTATAAAGTGACTAAAAGTCTAGTATTTATATAGTCTGTCCTAAAATCAAGTCTATAATCTGGCCCATAGTCTAGTATATTGCCTGACCTATAGTCTAGTTAATAGTCTGGCCCAAATAGTCTTATATTATATATTGTCTGGGCCAAGGCATATAAATACCAGATGAGCTGATATCTACAAATACAACAATACAAAAACGACAAACATTTTGGATCAGCAATTTAAACGAAATTGTAAAACAATTAAACACATAAATAAAATTTGTATGTGTGAGTTAAACACACACATCCAATTTTTTAAAAAAAAAAAAGTAAAAAAAAACACTTTTGACATTTTGAATAAAAAAGTTAAACATTGCTGATCGGATAAGTTCACATCATAGGTCCATTTATGGTCTACCATATAGGACAGTCTGGTCTAAAGCCTGCAGTCAATTCAAATTTTTTTTGTCCCCTTTCTATATAAAAATAACACATAACAAGAACAAAATGTGACATGTGCTTCATATCGCTTTTGCTCTTGCCACAAATTCAGTGCAAACTACTTACTACATCATTAACATGCATTTTATGTTGGTTGATCGTTTGCATGGATGGATTCGTTTCGTTTATTCCTTGATAGTACGAGTAGTGTTTAAGCTTGTGGCTTGGCTCGTGTCATCTGTTGCCGCTTTAATATATTGCCAAGAAATTAATTTTGCGCCACACAGTTAAAACAAACTTAAAAAAAAAAACGTTTTTAAACGTAACCAAGCTGAACGAACGTACGCCTGGACTCACGACTGATCTACTACCAACTTACTATACAACTTTTGTTTTGAATTTCTTATAGTTAAACAAGGACTATTCGTGCTGGTATAAAAGCGTTGAATTTTTTAGTTTCTTTTTTGTATTTAGGACTTCAATCTTTTGTAAAAAAAAAACAAATCCTTAAATGACGAAAGGACACAGATTGGCCCTCGGCTATTTTTTTAGTAACTCAGAAAAACTAAAATAACAACAAATGCTACAAAAACATTTATAAACGTTTTATTTTTTTCAAGGGACGTCTCAACTTGCATCACACCTGTCGCAGTTTTTTATACATTCATTCGACAATTTTTCTTTATGCATCAGGGTTAAAAAAAGGTGCTCTTGTGATGATTTTATTTAACTTTTTTGTTATTAAGAATCCTGTTGTTGTTTTTCTATCGGTTTTTGATTTTAAATCAAATTACATACATATTTTTGATTTTGTTTTTTTAAAAGGTTTTAAGAAATTTAGAAAATTTTGAGTGTTTTTTAACAGGATGTGAGTTTTTAAATTTGAAAGTCTTAGGAGAATTTGAATAACTTTTTTTTGTAAGGAAATAAAAAGTTTAAAAGCATTTAAAGACCGGTAAATCGTTTTTTAAAGTTCAACTAAAATATGTAGTTTTTTTTTTTTGGAAATAATGAAAATTATAAGAAATGTGTGTAGCTTCTTTTTTAGGTTATTAAGATTAAAAATTACCTTTCGATATGTTAAGCCACATCCAGATTTCCCGCCATAAGAATTAGGCGTGGTATTCTAAAAAATAAGAAATAAAAAATATTTTTAGCAAAATTGTTTAAGTTTCAAAAAGATTATTTTAGTTTTGCTAGTGTAAAAGTGTGTACAGTATGAAAATTCCATTCAAAGGAATTCGTTTTTATACCCACATCACAATAGTGTTTGTGCTGATGTTTTAGTATACCTATCTACTCCGACTGTCCATGTAAAGTACAGGTCGCAACTTATTTTTCGAAATCTAAATCAACCTAACAAATTTCATTTGAGTTGGTCCATATTTAGCCATAACTCCAGTAAAAATACTACCCGAAAATAGGGTTTTATGCCATAACTTTCTAGTAGATGTTGGTATTGACATGAAATTTTAAGACAGTAGCCTTGCTAGTAGCTACTATGTATATTGTGTTGGTAGCTCTCGAATTGAACATTCTTAGGTCCTAAAAAAAACGCCTCCCTAAAATCACTTACATACAAAAAATCGTATATAGATGAATTTATCTTAACAATAATCAGCACAGCTCTTAACCGCATTATATAATTTTGTTTGGGCGGGTCCATGATTGCCCATGGGCCGCAAACAGGGTACACTCAGTGATGCCAGAAGTGCAGATTTATCTGCATTTTGCAGATTTTATACCCCAAAATTGCCAAAATACAGATTTGAAGATTTTTTGCTTAAACATTCAGATTTTATAGCTCGGTTGAAACTTCTTCACATTGTCACTTATGTTGTACTATTTCCACTTCTTGTATTGAAAAACAAAATATATCAATCATTCATGGAAGAAAACAGAAAAATTCGTGTTTATTAAGCGTTGAAATTTTCGAAACTTTAGAAGGAATTCTATTCGCGAATGCTTTCTTAAAAATAAAAATTGGCATGTCTTGACACATTAATATCGTCGGACTTATGCCATCTGATTATATACAAAACTAGCATTTAATCCGCTACTTCGCTAGCGTCTCCTTTTCCTTCGTGGACATATTTTTATGCCAAAGATTATTAAAAAAATACCAGTTGTAGAAAAAAAAAGCTAAAGTAATATATAAAATTTTCCGTATTCCCCTTTATGGTACTATTTCCCCCCATTAAAGTATTTAAAATTTCAGTATTGCCCATAATTTGTGCGAATATGTCAATGTATGGAAAAAAATGTTTTGGAAAAAAAGTACAAAAAATAATTGAATTTTTCACCACCTAAATGTTCGAATTTCGAAAAATAACCAAATTCGTAATCGTATTTTTTTGATATGTTTCGAATGTGGTATTAACTTTGATTCTCAGGTTTTACTCCCTAATAGGGTCGAATTTCAAAAAAGTACCAGACACCTGTCCGCTTATTTTTCTATAGAACAACGATAAGTATTACATTTTTTGGATCTCTTTAAGTTTTGGAGATATAAGGTTACCGAATTTTCCCGTTTTTACTCTTTTTTTACCCCCTAAACATTCCAATTTCCAAAAATCCCGTCTTGTGGATCGATTTGGGGAGAGGCCAATCTCTGGTCCAAATTTCAAGTTTTTAGCTTCAGACGTTTAGGCTGTGCGATGATGAATCAGTCAGTAACGTTACAATTTTATATATGTAAAGGGTCCGCCAAATAACTTTTTTTTTGAAAATGCTATAAAAAAAACTACTGAATATTTTCTCAAATTTCTTTTTTTATTTGAAAGTACAATCCTTCCGGTTAATAATGGAAAATAATTTCATTCAAATGGCTGCCTCGGCTGGCCATGCAGTAGCCTACACGATCGGTCAAATTTTTAAGCACATTATCGATTGTGTGCAGCTGTATTTCTCCAATGGCTTCACGAATACTGTCCTTTAAGCGTCAATTGCCTCTGGCTTGTCGGCGTAACACTTATCTTTGACGGCACCCCACAAATAATAGTCCAACGGTGTCAAATCGCAGCTCCGAGGTGGCCAAACGACATCAGCTCTGCGGCTGATAATGCAATCTTAGCTTCGGCTGTGTAGCACGTAGCGCCGTCCTGTTGAAACCAAAAGTTGCCAATATCCTCCTCTTCAATTTTTGTGAAAAAAATTCGTTCAACATGGCCCGATAACGATCGCCATTGACTGTAACGGCCACTCCTTGTCAATTTTCGAAGAAAAATGGCCCAATTATGCATCTGGACCAAAATCCGCACCAAACAGTGACTCGTTTTGGGTGCAACGGCTTTTCAATGTATGCGTGCGGGTTTCCTGTGCCCCAAATGCGACAATTTTGCTTGTTTCCATATCCGCCAAGATCAAAATGAGCTTCATCTGAAAAGATGATTTTTTTGGCAAAATCGGCATATTCTGTTCAAAGTAATGTCGCAATATTTCCCAGCGTTGTTCAAGCGTATACACAACC
Organism: Pollenia labialis; assembly: GCA_949318255.1. Lineage (NCBI taxonomy): Eukaryota > Metazoa > Arthropoda > Insecta > Diptera > Polleniidae > Pollenia > Pollenia labialis. The sequence continues at coordinate 6,289,147 of OX439140.1, forward strand.
ATATTTGTTCAGCGGAAGGATAAAACTAATCTGACATGAGCTAAGTGTTACCATTCACGAAATAAGCACTAGTTGAAAAAAAAAAAACGTTAGATGGCGGACCCGTTATATTGATAATATACATATGAAAACACGGAAAGAATATTATTTTCTAAAGTAATCAATTTCGTTTCTTAAAACAAGAAAATCCAAAATCTTGATTTTAATTTATTTCGTTCGTATTAAGTAAAATTTTCCTAAATAAATAAACATTTTCTTATAACAAAGCCACACATGTCGACCCCTTTGCGCGAAATTATCGTATATGCCAATTGTCAAAACGCAATTGTCAAAGAGACATCACATGACAAAATATTGTAGGCGAATTCCACTTCGTTGCTCCATAAATTGAATGTATATTTTCATTTTGATATTGCAAGCGAAAGCAGAGAAAAGTAGACAAATGGCTTTCCTGTAAGGACCACTTTTATTTACCAGAACTAATTTTAAAATAAGGAAAGCTAAATTTAAAAAAAAAATTATTTGAAATCTCCATCGATTTCAAATTCCAGAACATGGCCGTATATTTTGAAATTAATTGTTATATATTGTTCAAAATAAACAACATAAAAATATTTATTAAATGTGTTTGAAAGATTTATTAATGATATTTAAAATCTTGACGCAGATTTTGCAAATTTGTTGATGAAAAATCATGGTTTTTTTTTGCTGATTTTACCTATAAAAGTTCTGGCAACACTGGGTACACTCTTGAAAATTGCTATCTAAATTCGCTGGTGTAGGAAATCAGAGGGTCGGGCTTGACCTACTATTCTTCCTTGCTGGTTTCTATTACAGTTTTTGTAATACGTATATGAAAATCGTAAAATGTTAAAACAGTTTTATCTTTTAAGCCATTTTACATATTTTGCCATTTTTATTTAGTTAGTCCATTGTTTTTTTTTTTATTTATTTTTTATAACTTCTTTAGGGTTAATACGTACGTACATATTCATTGGTTTAGTTTATCTGTTTCTTTTTTACTTTATTTAGTTTTTCTTGTATTTTCATTGATTTCTTTATAAAGAATGGCTGGCATTTCCTATGATTTTTTTCAAACAAATTTTGACTTGGATTTGTCATGGCGGTCATTGCATTTGGTTAAAAAAAAAACGTCTAAACAATGCAAAACAGCTTAAGAAGCATTTAAATAAAAAAGCCAACTTAAAGCACAGCACATTTCAGCACCAGACTTAAGTTACCACCCACTTTCCTAATATAAGTAAGAACATAAGTAAATGGCATTAGTGTGGCAGGCAACATGTAACGGCTTGTTTTATAGCACTTTAACGGTTTCAGATTTATTTCAACATACACGAGTTGTAAAATGGAATGCATTTAAATGCAATTAATAAAATAACAAAAACACAATGTAGGAATTAAGACTTAATGCACAAAGATTTGTAAACGACTGTAAAAAAAATGGAAAAAGGTACTAGTTAGTTTCTTTTTTTTTTAAATAAATCAACAACATAAAATAATTTTAAAGGGTTTGCATTTAATTGCAAATAAAAAATTTTTTTGTAAATCGCAATTATCGATTAGTCGAACTTATGGAGCTTTACTTAGGCGACTTATGGTCTTAAAGTATACTTAGAACACCACTTCAAGGTAAAAGCCAAAAAAAAAATAAAGTGCATACACACAGCGAAAATAGACGTACAAAAATTGGCAACCAATGATATCAAAACAAATTTTTTTTTCAAAACGCTGTCAAATTGAAAACAAAGATTTGAAAAATACCATTTGCATCAAACTGATATAACTTTGTTGTCAATTATTTGCGTACATACTTATCAGCCATGTTCTGAAAATCGCACGATTTGAATTCGCAAAACTCCAGACTTATTTTATGGTGTTCTTAAACTCGTCTGCTAAAGTTTCTTAAAATTATTCTTGTTTCCTTCAGCCTACTTTTGCAATTTGAAGTCGCCAAACTTCAAGTCAGAATCGCAAATGTTAGCCGTTCTTTTTTTTTAATTTAAATGTCGATGTGAAAACAAGTGCAGTTATAATGACAAAACCGATAAGATAACATAACAGTTACTTTTTTTTTTGATTTTTATTTTTCGATAAAAAAAAAACAATTATTTTTCTTATTTTTATGAACAAAAATAGCAGTTAATTTTTTTATTATTCGATCAAAAATAACAGTTATTTTTTAGAACAAAATAGCGGTTATTTTTTTGTTCTAATAAAAGTTATCTCTAATGCGCCCCATACACTTTTCAATTCAATTGTCAACTAAGTCTTTCAACTGAATTGATACTTGGCCACACACTTCTTCAACTGAATTGAAAGATTTTAATTCAACTGTCAATTTTAGATTTTTTTACAATTTTACAAAAATTTATTTTCTCTCCAAGTATCCATGTTTGCCACCAATGTCATTTTTTTATTTAAAATTTTATTGAAATTAAAGACAATTTTAAAAATATTTCACTTTTTCTTTGCGAAAAAAAATTACAAACATAAATTTTGACAGCTGATCAAGAGACTTAAGCACACACAGTACAATCGAATTGAAAGACTTGGAGTCAACTTGAAAAAATCAAAATCTTTTGATTTTTCTTCAACCAACTCGACAACCGTCAAACTAATCAACTGACAAGGCCATACACGCTTTGATTTGGACAACAACCGACTCAGTTGACAATTAAATTGAATCGTGTATGGTCTGCTTAAAGCCTAGTACTCTGTTCAAATATGTATGTATGTGAAAAATGTTGATTACCATTAATTATTTCACACGAAAATTTTGACATGGATCAATGTTACCTATCATGCGAGTTTGTACAATTTGACGTTTTATTTCTGTAAAGTATGCGACATCGTTTTGCGAATGTAAACAAGCCCTATATGTATTTAACTAAACATATTTTGTTTGTAATAAAAACGAAAGTAAATATGGATAAAAAACTGTTACCGGTTGTGTTATTTTAATTTTTTATTTCTTATTTAAAAATCAGTTCATACTTTTTTGCTTAAAATTAAACGTTAAATTAGTGAGGCTTACATTATTTCGCATGTTGCCAGAAACATTTCGAAACTTTTTCACAATATGAACCGAGTACAACTCTATCAACATTATTTCATAGATATTCCGCACAAGTTTTTTTCATATGCGTTTTGACAGTATTTCACGTGAAATGTTGAACCGAGTAAAGAATGAATTTACAAGGTAGTCATATGCACTAAAAAATCGAAAATATGTGCTTAAAATATACACTCAAAAAATTTAAAATATGCACAAAAAAATTAAAAATATGCACTTAAAACTCGAAAAATTATTGTCATAGGAAAAAGTAAGTAATATTGTCCTACAAAAAATTCCAAATTCTTGCGTTTTACGTTTTCGATTTCCAGCACACCCCTGAAAGATAATTTTGCAAATAAAACTGTAGAGTGAATGAGAATAACAAACACTAACGTCTTATTTGCAACGATATCAAATTTTTATCTTAAGATAAATACCAACAATAAACAGCGAGTTTATCTTTTCTTAAAGAAATAAATACAAAAATAATATTTCATGTGGTTTTTTTTGGTTGGGTTCACAATGGGTTATTTTTAATATGCTGAGTAAAATGTGTTGTTGAAATTACAACTAAATGTTGTCAATATACTAACGTGGTGTTGTCCAAGCTGAAAAATCTTGACACCATCCGATATCAATTTGAACACAAACGTAGTTGGCTCACTTTTGACAACGGTTGGTATCTCTGCGAATCTCTCTGAATGCCATGTAAAAAAATATGCGCCTTTTCGACAGTTAAAAAGCGCTAAATCTAGCGCCAAATGCGCTTAATTGGCAACTTTAAATACGAGTTTTGCAGGAGTATTTATGCATTAAAAGTGCTCTTTTATTTACACTTAGTTACTTTTTACCAGGGTTTAAAAAACTGCTGTCGAAATAAAAAACTGTCGAACAAAAAACGAAAATTTGTGTACAACTTTTCGCGTTTTGAGTTCGTTTGACATCGACTGTTTTTACTTAATGAATCGGAAGTAAAATCAACAGTTTTTTTTTAGCAAATGACAAATTTAGATGTGGAAGAAATGGCAGTTTTTAAACTTTTTCTGCAGTTTTATAAACGCTGCTTTTAACGTCCGATTTTTGCAACATTCACTTAGCATTTCGAATAGATTCTGCCTCATATTCGGTAAGCTTATTTAAAAATGTTCTCTACGTTGCAAAAAAAGGTTATTTTTGCAAGCTGGACCAAAAATGGCTTAGATACGAATCTGGGTTTTATTTGTGGAGAATAAGAAGTTACCCAAGAATTTTATAAGATAAAGTTTTTTAAGAAAATGTTCAAATATATGTACTTATGTATGTATATTATATATACACTATATTACAAATACGAATTACCTTGAGAGTTAGTTTTTTATGATTTTTATGAAACATACTATTTTAGTTCTTGAAAAAGCGAGCAAATACAAATAAATATTGACTTTAAAATATATACATACATTCAAATCATTACAAAAACATTATAAATACTAAATACTTACTGAATTAACATTTTATGTATATATGTACATATGTATGTATGTATATTCGAGTGTGTCTTTGTTTTTTTTTTTTCTTATATTATAGTTGTTTATGTATTAAAATATTTCGTCGACTATTTATTTAAAACTTTTGTTTATTTGATTTTCTTAGATTGATTATTTATTTAATTTATTTATTTATTTATTTTTATTTTTCTAAAACTTATTCATTTTCTACGTATGTATGTAATATTTGTGTAATTGTGTGTTTCTTTAAAACTTTGTTTATTAGATTATTCTGTTGGATATAGCGCAGTTTATTATTAGTAGGGGTGCGCCGAATATAGACTTATCGAATATGAATGTGGAAACAAGTAATCAAATGAAATTTTTAAGTAAGCGAATACTTACAACGTGTTTAAAATGTATGTATATGCAAATATGTATATATTTTACATACATATGTAGGTATATACATACATATCAACAAATCTTTAAAATACATAAGTTTGTATTTAAATAAAACAGAAACAGTTTGAAAAATAGCTAAATCTTTAATAATCTTGTAAATTAATTTATATTTTAGGGATACACGGCAAAATAATAAAAAAAATTGCATTTATAATAATAAACTGCCTGCCACTAGATTTCGAACGTAAATTTTATTTGCTTAACTTTTAAATTGCATTTTTAAATATTTGCATCCATTTCAGCGAATGCAAATGCTAATACCTAAAATAAGCAAATATGTAGTTCGCAAAGCGAATTCGAAACCGAATATTCGTCGCCCCCTAATTATTAATGTTTTTTTTTGTTATGTGTTATTTTTTTACGATTTCATCTCTCCAAGCATGTGCTAAATAGAGCGTTTTTCGATTACAGTAGTTTTGACTTAACTGCACAAAATTGATATATTTTGGAATTATTCTTTCTAATTCCATACAAGTTCCTTTTTTAAGTGCACTTTCTATACCTGCACATTTAAGATACCTATGTAAATGCACAAAATTTTTAGCATTTCACAATTATTTTCATACAAAATATCAAAGTTAGCTGCACTTTGACTTAACTGCCCAAAATAAATATTTTCTGGAATTATTCTTCAAAATCCTTGTTTACGTGCATTTTGTATACCTGCACATTTTTCATATTTTCGGGCAGCTTTAAAATATTTTTCATACAAAACATCAAAGTTAGCTGCACACATAAAAATATATGGTGGCCACTTTTTACATATGTAAATATCCAATTTAAGCTGTTTATAAAAATATAAAACGCAATTATTATGCTTTTTATGTTTTTTTATTTGTGACTTCTCATTGTTTTTGTTAATGTTTCTTTTATATTAAATAAACATACATACATGTATAAAATGATCTGTTATTTCCCAGCTAGCATAGGATGTTTGTTAGACGATTATGTTTAATATACAACTCCTTAAAGAATCTTCTGGTGATTATCTGACGAGTAACAAAAACATCTAAATCTTTTTTTAATTTATATATTTTTTTATTTATTTTTTGACACGCTCGTCTTTAAATCTTTTGGGACTCTCTGTAAGAGTCGTATAACAATTACTGAGCTGCCTTAATAATACAGTTTTTGAAGTATGAAAATGCTATTGCCAATACAATTTTAATAAAACAAACCGGCCTAAGGATCTGCAAAAAAAGATTTTCCGACAGGATGGTGTTGATTTCGCGACCTCAAGGTTTGTTTTATCGAAATTGTATGAAAATTAGAAGTTTTGGCATGAAAAATACACCTATTACGCTTATTTAGGTAGCTTAGTCATACGGTGACGAGTTGTAAAATAATACCTACATGAGTCTAATACGACTCTTAGCATGCTTTTTAAAAGACTCGTTAGATAATCTCAACATACATCATAAACGATTCCCTTTACGATTATTATAAGCGTTTTTCGCTGCGTTATGGAAGAATCTCTCATACGAATCAGCACATGTAAAAGTTTCTCCCGTGTAGGAATCGTCTACAATTAAAAAATGAGCTCGTCGATGATCAAAAAGACTGTTTGTGAGATTCCCAGTAAGCTCCTGGGTTGAAATAAAATTTTAATAATATATACATTTATGTATTAAAAAAATAATTTTTTTATTTTACTTTTTAATCAAACACTTTACTTTAGCTGCACTTTTGTGCAGGTAACCACAAAAGTGTGACCTGCACATTAAGGCAGGTAAATGCATTTAAGATAACTGCATTTTTGATTTGCCAGTAAAGGAAATTGTGCAGCTAAGTCAAAAGTACTGTATCTACAAAATGTTTACTACTTCGTTTCATTTAGGTAGTTAAACAGTAGATTTTGCGGTATTGAAAAACAACAACAAAATAAGTTCGAATAATAGCATAATGGGTTCTAAAATTATACTTTTTTGTTACTTTAAGATGTTGTATTGGCTGAGTTACAAAACGTCGATTGTAAAGCAACACGCTTTTTTTGATTGCATTCCACAATGTTTTGCACAAACTTTTAACTGTTTACGAAAAAAAATTCCGTAACAAGTTAATGTTTACTGTTTACGTCACAGTTTTATAAGACTAGAAATAGTACTGTCAAATTTCGTGACAATCGATGCATAATTTACCCTAGGACCCATATAATTACTACTCCCGTAGAACAGTTCAGTACTCCTAAAACCGTTATTAATAATGCTATCACAATAACATTTGGTCGTCAGTTTTATAAGACTAGAAATCGCACTGTCAAATTTCGTGACAATCGGTCCACAATTTACTTTAGGCCTCAAATAAAACCTACTCTCGGAAAACCGTTTAGTATGCACAGTATTATAGGACTAGAAATCACACTATCAAATATCGTGCAAATGGGCTCATAATTTACTCTAGGCTAGTTGTGGACGATATATGTACATCGAAGATTTAAAAACACTCGATGTAAGGTATCGGTACGTCGAAACAATACGTTGTTTTTTTTAACTCATAAACATTGTATGAATCGATGTTTTTTAATCGATGCATCGAAGAGATCAATTAAATACAAGAACTTTGTAGCATATTTTAAATGTCATAATCAACAATTAAGGGTAATCACGATGCTCATTGTGCAATTGGTCGTGAGCATACCAATTTTATTTTTGTGCAAATGTGCTATTTTTCTAAAAACTTTTTCTGACAACACAAACTTCCGGCAGCACTATAAAAAATCTGAATTTGTTTACAATTATACACAAGCAAATGAAAATATTTTTTTTCTTTTTAAATTATTTAAATTTATGTGCTGTTTGTACAACACAAGTAACTGAACGTGTAGTATTAAATAAATATTACTACACGTTCAGTCACTTGTATTGTGAAAACAGCACATAATTCTCTTTTTTATTTAAAAACCCACAAAAATGTTCATTCTATAAGTTTCATTAAAAAAAATATGGCGCTTATATGTCAAATGTTATTGTTTATATTTGTTTTCAAGTGAGCAAATATGCACTACTAATGGTGTTTTCTTTTCCACAAAAAAATGTGCCTTTTTTTAAAAAAATTCAATTTGGTGTCTTTTTCCTAAAAATTTTGCTCCCGAAAAGGGTGGCTTGTTTTATTCTAAAAAACTCATGCTTTTCGGGAGCAAAATTTTTAAGAAACAGACACCAAATTGCATTTTTTTTTTTTAAAAAAGGCACATTTTTTGTAGAAAAGAAAACACCATCAGCCCAATTATGAATACAAATTCCCCGGGAGTTTTTTCCCTTTTCCCATTTTTTGCAATTGAATTTACATAGGAAAAATGGGAGAAGGGAAAAAACTCCCGGGGAATTTTTAAGTTTGCTCATGATTTGTTTAATGCAAACGAAGTAAATAGAGCAAATTGCAAATACTTACATTTTGTTGTTGTGTTGTGCAAATTTGTGTATTTTTACACGCGTTTGCATCGTTTTCACAATTTGCTTCCCCATACAAAGTTTTGAGATCGAAGCAAAGAAGAAATTATCCTTCTCTGCTTTCTGTCCTAAGTTTATTTGAAAATCAATACTGTCAGAAGTATTTGATATATTCTGGCGATTCTTTTAATATAAGTTAATGATTCGTACTCCAAGAAAGCGGTTTTTAAAAAACGCACACACAAGGCACATTATGTATCTGACGATGGTTGGAATATCGGCTGCGTCAGAAAGCCACATGTAATGACTCAACCATGAATGCGGTTGAGTGGCAACACTCTAGGCAAACTTTTATATTGAGAAGAAGTATTGGGATATACAATATTTGTTTAAAATAGTTTATCTTTATGTTATTATAATCGAAATATTGGAATGCAAAGAAAATAAATTACTTAACATATTAATAAACTAAAAATTGTTTTTTAAGTTTTAATACATTGTCTTCAAGTCATATTTAAAATTACATGTATGCATAAAACAAAGAGGTCAACAAAATCAATTATTTTGTATTAAATTTCCGTTTTTTATAAACTACATTCATATCTTTAATGTTCCAAAAAACAATCGATGTATAGAAAACATCGATGAATTTTGCGAAATATCGATGTTACATCGATGCCTGTATGGGATGTATTCCATCGAAAAAAACATTGATGTTTTTTTATTCAGGTATGTGATGGAAATCGATAGATTTCAAAACGAACATTTTTAAAAGGTGTGATAAGTTTCGAGGGATTTTAAAATCCATTTCTGAATTAAATGATTAAGTTTTCGTTCAGAATACAACCCAGCGAGCATGTCATTGGCGAGCATGGGTTCACGTTTAGGTAAACGGCTCGTCATTTAAAATATTGCTTAGAACCAATGAAAGTTCAGTGATTAGATCGGGGTTTTCATTGATCCGGAATATTAACTGAAATGAGTGTAAATGAAAGCAATGAATTTTTAATGATTTTAATGCGTATTTTCATTGGTGAATTATATTAATTTGTATATGCATTATGGGAATGTATTATAAATTAATTTAAGCGCGTCCGCAATTTGTTTGCATTTTGCGTTTTGAATTTAATATTAAATTTGAAATTGTTTTGCTTTCACTGAAAATTTTAAAATTTCGAGTTAATATCCTCTCGTTGATTAATTTGAGATATAAATTAATAAATATATATGTATCTATGTAAAATATATATAAATCGGTCCATAAATACCTGAAATATGAGCACAAAACCATAAATGCCCCTAATGTTACCCAAAAATCTCTTAAGCGACAGTTTTCAAATTGGGTACAAGCTTCCGACAAAATAGAAAAGTGGGAATTTCACAAAATAGATTTATTTATACCTTAAAGAACGGTATTTATATTACGATCTGTTCTTATCGCACCATGGTGAAGGATATATAAGATTCGGCATATCCAAATATAGCAACCACTAGTTTTTCTTAAAATAGTATAAAAAGTTCTTAATTTAATTTGATTAAATTTGTATGAAAAAGTAGAAGTATATTTGTTTTTAAAATTACATGCCGTAGTGGCAAGAAGGTGAAAATCGTAGACCATACATTTTTCCAACAAAAACTGAGTTTTCAATAAATTGATAAAACCTTCAAGACTGCGGCGAACAAGAAGTAAACTGACTGTTTTAATGCATGTCCTTGAAATAACCTGGACGACACAATAAGTACATTTCTTTTTATAAAGCGCCAAAAGAACAGGTAGAAACAATTGTCATCTCTTATGTTTAATTTTGTAATATATTATATTTATGTGTAGTTAATTATGTAATAATAACTATTACCTGTAATACTTCGGATTTATTTTTTGTAATGTAAATTCACCTATTGAACTTCTTTTGAAGTTAGGTATTGGTAATAAAAAAAATCAAAGAGCCCCACAGTGAAAATAATTAAAATCTGTGATGTTTAGCATTTTTATTAAAAAGCAGTAATTTTGATAAAAATTTGAAACTAAATAATTTGCTGTTGAAATTGTAAATATTCAGTATTATTTTTGTATTTGTTTAAGCTTCCTTTATTTGAAGTAGGTATATACAATTTCTTAAATATCATTGAGAAATACCCATTTCCTTTTTTTAGTTCATAAATTCTATTCTTCTTTTCTATTCCATTTTTATGATAAATTCTTTAATGCAACTTGTGATGTGAATACCCTTATTGTGTTGGACTTATTTTTAATAAAAATGTATACCTAATACAAAAAATTAATTTGAAATACTATTACCTTCTTCCAGCACTTGTCTGAGACATTCTTTAGTGATTTTTAATACAACTTCACTTAGTTTTTCAGCACTAAAAGGTTTATCCAATGGTGGTACATGTACAAAAAGTGTACGACAGCAATCTCTATCCAAAGATTTCAAATAAATGTAACCACATAAGTAATTGCCTACTTGCTTGGATATTTTAGCAACTTTGTTTTCTGCTTTTATTGGCTCTGACTCACTAGTATAATCAGGAGTGCAGTCGCAGTTGTCGCTGATAACTTCTATAATTTTCTTAAGATCCAATTTACAAAATATAGCTGATTTCTTGGAAGAACAATTTTTCAAGCAGGCGGTGCCATTATCCAAATGTTTGCCGGCATAGTCCGGTTTAACAAAATTGTTATTGTAAGCCAATTTTTCAACATTAACACAAGTCGCCTGACCGTGCACACCGCAGTGGATAACTAAAGTTGGCCTTTTCGACCATATCTCTTCAATAGCATTGTCTACCGCCTCATACTCAACAGGTATTTCTAATTTTACTACTTTAAAGCGAGTATTTTCGTATAAAATCTCATCTGGCAATAAACGTACCTTTGAAGTGGCAGATTTTAATTAATATCAAAAAAAAAATTTAATAATACATTTTAATTACCGCCTCCCAACTTGCATTGACAGTTTCATGGCCTATAAATGCTCCAAATCCCGTTATAATTACCAATTTTTCCTGTGGAGCTTCCATGATACCAGTTTGGGTTTTACGAGGCAGCGTATATTAACTCAATTCTTCTTTTTAAAGTGTTATCTTTTATCCAGATATTATTCATTAATTAAGTTATTACTTGGTTGTCGACTTAACTTCTAAAACAAAAAAGATTTATGAGATCATTCGCACGATTAGATTAAAGTTATAAATTAATACCTACTACTTTGGTTATAAACAAAGTTGCTTAAGTAAACAAAACGTTGCCATATTATTTTCCTTGCAGAGTTGTATAACTAAGTAGCATTTCCTACAAGAAATGAATGAGCGAGTAGTCACATTTTTCATTATGGTGTTAAGAAAATGATAGAAAAAATGACCGAAATCAACCCTACAAGAAATGAATGAGCGAGTAGTCACATTTTTCATTTTCGTGTTAAGAAAATGATAGAAAGAAATTACCAAAATAAAGTTTTCGGTCACATTCGGTAATTCCTTTCTATCATTTTTTTAAAACCAAAATTAAAAATGTGACAACTCGCTCATTAATTTCTTGTAGGAGAGTTTACGGGTACATTCGGTCTTTTCTTTCTATCATTTTCTTACACAGGGTCTCCACGTGAAATAAGATATGATTTTTATATTAACAAACGTCAAATTCAATCGCAGAGAGTATTATCTTACGTGTAGACTCTCAAATAGTGTTAATTTTAATATTATAATTAATATTATGAGACAGTTGTTTTGAGACATCTTATAACAACTATCTTATAAGCAAGGCGAATTTATTACAGGTGGTCTTAAAAGCCCTGCTGATATTAGCTAAAATCACTGTTGGATGTCAAAATTTTGTTTATTCTCTTTTATTATCTTTGTTTCTGTTTTGTTTTATTTCTGTTTTTGACATTGTACAATGATTTTACAAAAACAAATTGCTTGGGGTTTTTGTACGAGTTGTACTTGGTGTAGTACCTAGATTACCAGGGATGAATTCGCCTTGCTTATAAGATGAGCTGACAAAAATGCACATACATACATACATACATATTAAAGGGCTGCATGAACAACTTCTTTCATAAACATACTGAAATGCTTATTCACTGAAAGTCGTGCTCGAATAAAATTGAGATTACCGAACAAACTGTTGTTTAATTCATGCTGCTATGAACACATTTCGTTTCATATCGTAAACACACAGAGGTTGTTCAATGAAACGGTCTTTGTTTCATAGTTTTCATTCTCTCTCATTTATTTTTATTAATACTCAATAGCAATGTTGCCACTTCAGTAAATCATGTACATAATTATTTGCATGCGTTGCCCATGTGTAATTTAAATTTTAACACATATGTAGATATACCTATGCACATGTATCGATGCCTTACTTCGTCAACCTCGTAACTTAAAAAATACGGTTTTGACTTTTTCATATCAAACGACTTCTATTTTTGTGTTCTAATACTGCAACAACTTATTATTTCAATACAATATACATAGATGTAATCAATTCTTTAATAATTCCATTTAACTTTAACCCAAACACCGAAGTATACAAAGATGAAACGTTTTTTTTCTCTCCTGAAAAATTGTATTTTTTGGAATATAAACAATAAATAAAATGCAAAATATGTTTGTTTTTTTGTTTGTCATTTGCATTTTTGAATAATACAAATCTTTGAAACATGGCAAGATTTTATTGTCTTGTAATGTACTGTACACGGCCCTGAAATGAAAGGAACTCATAAAAACACACACATTTTTAGGTGAAAGATGAAAAACAAAAGGAGGAATGAGTTTATGAGAAATTTAATTGTTGGTTTTGTAAGTGGCTTATTAGTCAGACCACGTGGTTGTTTTTTTTCGAAAGATATTAAAAACTTGAAAATGAATGTAAGTAAATATAATTAATATCGGTTCAAGTTTGTCTCGCTAGTATGTAGCATAACAGCTTTTTAGCCATACGTGTTTTTTTTGACACTTTTTTGCCTAGAATTTATCACTTTTATTTTAACCATGAATTATCTCATTTTTTAGTTCTCATTATAAAAATATCTGTAGATTGTTTAGCATTTTGAATTTAATGTAAGTGAATGTTTTTGAAAATAAAATTAAATATATTTAATTTTATTGAAAATTTACATTGAAAACAAAATGCATCTCTTAAACTTGTTGCATTTACCCCTCATGAATATTTCTATTTTTTTTTTAACTTTCTTATGTTTTTATTTTTCTACAACTGGCAACACTGACATTTAAATCATACTGTTTTTCCATGAACTTATTCGAGATTTGTTCAATGGTTGTTCTGTTTCATGATTGTTAATGTTCATATTCTCTTGTACAAGCAAATAAACTAATTTTTTCTTATTCGTGTATTAAATATCGAGTGTTCATTGCTTTCATTTCATAGTGTTTCATCTTACTGAATACGAATGAAGCGAACACAAAATTATAATGAAGGTTTCATGAACATCATTATTAAGTTTCATGCAGATGTATAATACATATAACACAAAAATAAGACGCTTTCATTAAATTGTTTAATTTTTTAGTGCAAATAGTTAAAATCTTGTGATAAATGATTAAAAAACAATACACAAGTTTACTGTACGAGAATCATTGGATTATGACATCTTAAAACATACGTGTTCACCTTGTTTAAGATTAAGATTAACATGAAGAAATTTGTTCTCTCATTCTGCCGACGTTCTCTCACATATTATATCAGATATTATCTCACATGCAGTCTACAACTGACATGAAATGTTTAACATTAACACTAATATGATGTTAGTGTTAAGTATAGAATCATCATGTTAGAGGTTTTCTCATGTTAAAACACGGTTGTTAATGCAAATGTTTTAACAACGCTTTTATAACATCATGTTATAACAGCAAGCAATGTCAGTTGTAGACGTGGAGTCAGGTGAAGACCCCATGCTTGCCCCATGCTATGACAACAAAATTGGCATTTATAAAAAAGTTGCCAGAAAGGTAAATAAACACATGTTGCCAGTTGATTACAAAAATATAAAAACAGGGTGGACTTTAAGCGAACATTTTTGGTTAAAAAATTTTAAATGCATGATAAGAAAATTTAGCTTTTTTGTAGTCCATACTACAAGCGAAATGGACCTTAGAACAAATAATATGTATGATATCGAAAAAATTGCATGGACGATGTCATTGTTAAAAAAAGTTTGTAGTGAAACGACATTTCTTCGTTTTTAAACGAAATGTTTTCGTTTTTAAACGAAGTTAAAACTAATCCTCTGGAGTATACCATGGAGTAGTTTCAAAATTAATCTACTAGGAGTTGTTTTAAGAATACTCCGTTGTAATGCAAAACTGGTTATATGGTCCAGCTCTAGGCCATTGTTATGTTAAATAGACCATGGTTTTGCAATACATTTGGGTTACCTTTGGACTAGTCCTAGTCCCTTATGGGCTATATTTTACATGTGTGTATGGACTAGTCGTATAATCTGCAGGGTAGCCTTTACCAACAAACTTCGTTTGTCTGCCTTTCACTTGTCATATTGTAAAACGGAACATGTCACATAAAGATCTTTTAACGCAGAGTGAAGCGAAAAGTTAGGCAACTCTCATCTCGTGTGTGTTGTCAAAGTGTTTATTGTGACATACACCTTTTGCGTTACGCTTTTCTGCCAAAGTTAGAAACGTCACGCAATGCGAAGAAGTTTTATCTGGCATGGCATTAAGTGCTGGTTCACACACGTCAAGTCTTGAGCATTTAGGAGAGAAGGGCATTTCTTTTCCCCTCTCTACTAAAAACTCAAGACTTGACGAGACAAACTTGACGTGTGTGAACCGGCACTTAGGGAAAACATTTGTTTTTTTCTTATTGGTTGGCTTATCGAGGCCACCTTAACCCTAGATCTACACTAAAGATAAATATCTCAGAAAGTTGGCAATAACGTCGGCAGAATAACAGAGCAATATTTCTTACTGCTCAGGTTATGTTAAAGGCATGGGAAAACGTATTTATGTTAACTCATGATTTGAAAAAAATCAAGGAAGAAGGTGCAGTGTAAAAACTCCCGCCATCTTGCAAAAATTATTTTATTAAGATAAATTCTTTCTTATTCGACTTAGTTTTTAAATGTATATTAATTCGATTAAGCTTGAGACCTTATTTTTTTATAAAAATATTAATTTTTATTAAATTAATTTTTTTTGTTAAAATAAAATCAATATTTTTGGATAAAAAAGAACTCAAGCTTAAACAAATTAATATAAATTTAAATTATAAAGATCGAATAAGAAAAAAATTAAATCAATAAAAATAATTTCTTTAAATAAATTCTTTAATTTAATTATTTTACTACAATTATAATTTGCTACAATTTCACAAACTTAATTTCTTTCCACACAATTTGCTTCTATTTTTTGTTTCTCTTTTTCAATTGACAACCAAATTTGACGTTTTATGTTAACAAAAATTGTCAACAAAAATGGACTAACAATTATTGCAACATAAATTGCCGGCAATAACTAAGTACAAAAAATTGTTGTCTACATTAAAGATAACATAATTTTGACATTTACTGCAATATATGACGCAATAATTATCTCTGGTATAGACGGGCAGTAAAGTATAATGACGTGTTGAAACCGTACTTACCAGCACTGTTTCTACATATTTTATATTAATAACCGTGCTGCCACACCAAATGTTTTTTCAACTCTAAGGCAGGTCTGTTTTAATACACAGTTGTATTTATTGACATTTTCTTTTAATTACCACATTCGCTGTATTTTTCAAAATGACGTGTCAATTTTGCACAATTCTCTACACTCAAAACAACCTCTTTAGGGATTTAAGAGAACGAATTCATTTTACATTTAAATTTCGACGCGTAAACGTCGTTGTTGGGTCAAATTAGATTTTTTAAACGCGCTTTAAGTAATTTTGTGTGTTTTTCATTTGGCATATTTTTTTATTTAATAAATATAAACAAATTGAATTAAAAAAAATATAAAAAATGAAGTTTTTGTGTTCTTTATTATTGGTGGCTACCGCCACTTTGGGTGCATACGCCGACGAAATCCAAAACGAAGATGGTGTCTTGGTATTG
Organism: Pollenia labialis; assembly: GCA_949318255.1. Classification (NCBI taxonomy): domain Eukaryota; kingdom Metazoa; phylum Arthropoda; class Insecta; order Diptera; family Polleniidae; genus Pollenia; species Pollenia labialis. Next base: position 6,305,627 of record OX439140.1, read on the forward strand.
ACTGTGGACAATTTCAAACAAGTTATTGCCGATAATGAATTCGTTTTGGTGGAATTCTGTAAGTATACTAGTTATAAATTAATTTTTTAAACGTTTTTAATTTTAACTGATGAAGTCCCTATATGGAAATTTGTGACCATATTTTGTTTTATCAACAGGAAAAAAATTGTCTGCGTGTAAAATTTGTTTGTATGTAGTTTTCTTTATTATATACATACCTTATATTATATGTATGTACATACATATATTTTAAGTCTATTATAGTTTATCTTTTGTTCTGAATATGTTTGATATCTCGTTTCTGGTCGGTTTAATGTTTTTAATTTTTGTTCTCGTAACCTTTTTTCACTTATTCTTGTTGCTTTTACCGGCTATTTCTGCTGTTTATTCCCCAGCGTTCTTTTAATTTCTTGTTTTAAATTAGAGATGGAAGGTAGATATTTTCAGTAAGTACTGATTCTAAGCCAAAAACGTACTTTTCATAGGCAAAAAGTCCTAAATAAAGTTATAAAAATCTTACTTTTGGGTTTTTTTTTATTTGGAGAATGTAAATTCTTTGCTTTCTGTTGACGTGTCAGTTGTATTAATTTTTTTTTACTTGGTACCATGGTGGAATAAGCAGGTGGCAACAAATACAACATTATAACAAAAATTTAATAAACCACCTTTTAATCATATATTTGGAGTACTCCTACTCGTTTCTGGACTACTCTTCACATGCATGCATGTACTAGTCTCGCGATCTGCAGGGTAACCATGGTATGATTTTTGTGTTTAAAAGTCATGTATCTATCATTTTGAACTTTTTTTATATAAAAATATGTATATGCATTTTATGTTTGGATTGAAGTGCATTGTTTGAGTTGGGTGTTGGAAAGTGTTGCAAGTGCATATTTTCAACAAAAGCTCATTGTCATTTAACAGTGGACTCTTGATAACATATTGTTTTTATGTGTACATAATTTTAGAATGTTTAAAGCTGTTTTTAATTTTAAAGAATAAATTTTCATGGTATAACTACCTACATAATATGTATGTACATAATAAGTACTTATTCTATATTTTACTAAGACAATTAATAGGTATTTCTAAAAAGTTTTATAAGCATCGTTTATTAAAACAACTTAAAAAAGCAGTGTTAAAAATGCAATTATTTAGGTTAGGTAATTGTTTAAATTGTTAAGAAAATTAATTTCAAACATTTCTAATAAATAAGATTTTGATTGACTTTAGGATGGTAAATTCAAATTAGCACAATTAATTTAATAATTTTTTATTTTATTTACCTATTTAATTTTTTCCCATTAATCGAGCCCATAGTCCATATAAGACATATGAAAATGCCTGGAATATATTTAAATCAATGTGAAATAAAAACAAAGGTATTAGTTATCAAAATAGTTCATGACCAACACAGCTCAATAAAATTGAGCTTTTTTAAATTTGCTGATTACGATGGTGATATGTTGTTGTTTCTCAACCAGCTCTAATTTTAAAGATATAATTTATGCCCAATGGGACATAAATAAGTTAATAAATTTCCAACTTAGCAAAGAACGTGAACTCATTTCCTTTAATCTATTACCAAACAGTCGTAGGGGTATTTTAAATACGCCAAACACAATAAGGGTGATTATTTTATTGAAATAAAAATCCAGATTATGTAGGTACATGTATCAAAAACAGGTTGTTCCATGTTCAGGGGTCTAATCACCGCATACGATATCGAGCAAAATTTATCGAAATTATTTATTTTGGTATCATGAATCTCGATAAATAGCATTGGATATCGAGTAACTCGACATTACATTTCTCCAGTTTTCATTCGATACGTCAGTGTCTATCGTTTGCAAAAACATTCGGTAGTTTATTCGATACGATAGTATCGAATGCGGTGATTAGACCCCAGATCCCTGATTTAATTTTCTACCCATTTTCTAATAACAGACCGGTCTGCGGTTTGACTTCTAATGCAAAATTTCTATAACTCTTAAGTAAAAATAAATGCAAAATTTTCAAAAGAAGCAAAAAATAAAAATTTTGAGTTAATACCCTCTTGTTGATCATGTGCGATTTTTTCTTAACAACATCGTTTTTAACTAAAGTTTATTGTTGGAAAAAAATTAGACATAAAAGCTGATAATTTAAATTTAATTATATGTATTTGTTTACTTTTTGACATTAATTTTTTCAGCTTTTTAATTCTTAATAAATAAGTTGTCCTATGTTCGTCATTTTATAACTCGAGAACCAATCATCGTATTTTCAAACGAGTACATGCGTTGGAAAGGTCTACTTCCGATAGGTGGCGCTGTTGTCGTAATATTAAAATTTTTTTATTGATGATAAATAGCGCTGGGGTCCAGTTATTAACAAATTTCTCCAGTATTATTTTTAATAAGAATCCCAGTATTATTTTTAATAAGAATCCCGTGCAGCGACGGGACCAAACAGCAAGTTTCCTTTATATCGTTACCTTAATATAAAAAGGCCCCAACTCATTATTTTTGGAAATCCGTTTTTTTATTGATTCTTGTAGAATGGTTGCTAATACACATTCTACTAAAATTTCAAGCAAATTAGATTAAAAATAAAGAAGTTATAAGCAGAACACAAAAAGCCCTAACTCATACACACAATTTTTCTAAAGAAAAAAAGCCCTAACTCATACACACAATTTTTCGAAAGAAAAAAACACTGACTCATACATATAAATTCCTCGTTTAATTTTAATAAAGATGTTTTTTGACAATGTTTGTGTAGCTATATTATTTCAGCTTTTATTAAGTTTTTTCCTACTCCTGTAAAAAGTGTTTCTGATGAGTTGGGGCCTTTTTATATTAAGGTAACGATATGTATGTGCATACACACTTAAAAATACATGTAACATTTTGGCCACGTCTTAAAAAGGCAACATATCTTGAACTCTTATCTCTCTTTTTTCATATTAATATATTACTTAGAAACAAGTAATTTTATTTTTAAAGCATGTATTTTCTTATCACTTTCTTAAAGTGAAAACGCATCATTTTTTAAATAACCCATGATCTTTTAAACTCTTAAAAAGCTGATAGTAAAAAATGCAACATTACTAGAACTTAATGAAAATGTGCGGGTACATTCGTATTGTGATTTATAAAAAAAAAATTATTTAAATCTTAAAGATTTATTTAAGATCAATATGTTTTTTTTAATGTTTCAGTAATATTTTTTTATATAAATTTTATTTTACTTCCTGTTTCATAATTTCAAACGTTATTATTTACATATATATTTTCTATATTAATTTGTGGAAAAAAGAAAAAAGGGCTTAAGTTCACTTAAGCTCAATTTGATTTAATGCTCCTTTGAAATCTTCATGTTCAAAAGTATGTTTGGGCAAATGTTTACCGACTTATTCAGGAAGTTATAGCAAAAATTACTTTCTACTTACATATCTTTTTAATGTACAATATCATTTGATATAAAAACTGAAGTTTACTTTTGATTTCTGACATTAGAAATATTTAGGAATAAAAACTTACAAGCAAAATGTATTAACAAAGTGACCTCAGTACTACAACAATGAAACAATAGAAAAAACAACAGGCATTTTGTTGCTATAATTGAGACATCAAATGTCAAAATTCCTTTATAAAAAATGCAAATAAACAAAAAAATGACGCCACACGTCACATACGAAGAAAATCACTGCAAACAGCTGCGCTTGTGAGGCCACTTTATTAGTACATTCTGCTTACAAGTTTTTTTTGTTCTTAGTTTTTCTATTTTCGAATTTTCTAATTATGTATGAATTTTCTTTTTTGTTTTTGTCTTCAAACCTCTTTTTGTATTTAACAAGTACAATTTCCAATACAATATCTGTTAAATTCAATATATTTTTTTATGTCTTATGATTTGTCTTTTACTACAATCTATAGTTAAAAGCCATTTTATAAAGTTCATTAACCCTTGAGCCAATATCTAAAAGCGTGGTATTGCTTGTTAATTAGTTTGTTTGCCGGTTCGGTTAGATTAGTTTGGTAATTCGGGTTTTTAGGTAAAGTTGTAGTAATAAAAAGCGTTTTTAAAAAAAATATATTTACAATACGATGAGTCTTAAGCCGGTTGTTAAATATTTTAGGCAAAAGGATTAATACTGTTGAGTGTTTTTATTATGAAAGAAGCGTTAATAAATAGTATGTTTGTTGTTTCGGAAAAAGTGTTAGGCTAGGTTCTGTAATATTTTCTTTTTGAGAGCCTTAGTAAACACAGCAAGTGTTCTTGCTTAAGCATTGATTTTACAGAAGAAACAGAAGAAGAACGAAAAAAAGCCAATTTTTGTGCAATTAATAGAGTAATTGAGAAAGTTATTTTTTTCTTTTCCTGTACAAATTTACACGAACTTTTTCTTTGGGTAAGTTCGGACAAAAAAAAAACAATCAGCTGTTTACATATGAAACTGAAATAAGACCCTTTTCACACTCGGCAATTTACTTGCGCAAGTCTCTTGCGCAACTCTTGGTTTGTAGACGGAAACAAATATTTAGTACAGACTTTGTTAAGTTACTTGCGCAACTAACTTGCCGAGTCTGAAAGGGGTCTATTTCAGGAAATTTAAAAGCAAATGAAAAAGTTTAGTTTTAATTAAAACAATATTAAAAAGCAAAAGGTGTAAGGTTTTTGTTCAAAAATTAAAGTGGTAAAAACGTTATCGCATACATATTTCCCTTAATCTTTTATATAAAAAAAAAACAAAATATAACAAATTACAATGAAGCAAATGTTTTGGTTTTATAATGTCATGACTTTTAAGCGTCTAAAATCACTTAAATAGATATTAATTTGCAAAGTAAGCAGCATTTAGGCCATGTCAGATAAAACTTCTTTGCTTTGCGTGACGTTTCTAACTTTGACAAAAAAGCTTAACGCAAAAGGTGTATGTCACAATAAACACTTTGACAACACACGCGAATTGTTTGTTAAAAAAAAATAAATAAAAAAAATTATGCTAGCAGGCTTTCAAAGCGTGCAAAAAGATGAGAGTTGCCCAACATTTCGCTTCGCTCTGCGTTAAAAGTTCTTTATGTGACATGTTTCGTATAAGTATGAATATTTCATCTTGGATGTCAAAGCAAATATCTGACGCAACGCGAAGCAAAAGTTTTATCTGACATGGCCTTTAGTATTTGAAGAAGTGCAAAAATGGTTTTTTGCGTTCCATCAATTTTGGGTAGTTTCGGCAAATTTAGATATTAATTTTCATTTTACTCTAATTAGTCCGAACTTGCCCGAGATCTTGTGAAATAAAACTAATATTTGCTCTTTGTATAGAAATATGATATATTCCAAATTACAGATTTAAAACTTCAAAAAAAGCAACAAAAAAAATATACATATTATATAGTACAAAATATAATAATCTTATATACTTACATATAAATACGGGAACAATATTTTTATGGTTGATTTGTAAGTATCTTACTTCACGTCTACAACTGACATAATGTTATAAAAGCGTTGTTAAAACATTTGCATTAACAACCGCGTTATAACATGAGAAAACCTCTAACATGATGAGTCTATACTTAACACTAACAACATATTAGTGTTAGTGCCGGTTCACACACGTCAAGTTTGACTCGTCAAGTCTTGAGTTTTTAGGAGAGAGGGGAAAAGAAATGGCCCAGTGACGCACGTGTGTTATACGTACTGAAATACGTATGCTATACTTTGTGTGTACGGGGTACTCGGAAGTGTATATACGTTTTTCGTTTACTTTTATATAGAACATGGCCGCTTTTTCATTGCTTACCATCAACCCACAAAGTGTACGAGAAAGTAAACGAAAAACGTATATACACTTCCGAGTACCCCGTACACACAAAGTATAGCATACGTATTTCAGAGAAAGTGTGTTACACTCAATTCTATACCACGATTAGCTTACTTCCTCTCTGCCTGTAGTACTGTTTCATGTACATTGTACAATATGAAGTAAGTGAAAGCATACTCTGTGTTACAATTCCACTTACAATTCTGAGTACTCGGAATATTAGTCACTGGGGGCATTCTCTTTTCCCTTCTCTCTTAAAAGCTCAAGACTTGACTAGACTTGACTTGTGTGAACCGGCACTTAATGTTAAACATTTCATGTCAGTTGTAGACTGCATGTTATCGTCCACCGATTTTTATGAAACATACATACATATGTATGAAACATACATACATATGTTTATCGATGTGGGTTAAAAAGCGTTTTAAATTTGCTTGCAAACCCACGCCCATACATACATGTATAAATGGTGGTTGAGTTTTTTGTTATTCTTCTAAAATGTGTTTTTTCTTGCATTATACTTGTAAACACACATGTACACACATGTATAAACGACGCTTATGCTCTATGTTTTTCTCCCCAAATGTTTTGGTTTTAATTTTGCACTTGCAAACGCACCCTGCAAATAATAGGACTAGTCCAAACACGCGTGTAAAGTGTAGCCCACAAGGGACTAGGACTAGTCCAAAAGTAACCCAAACGTATGGAAAAAACATGGATCAATAATATTTGCAGGGCACATGTATAAACGTATTAGGACAGGGCTGTCGTTAGACATTTTGAAAAATAAAGTCGCGCAAAAACGTTCAGAAAATAAAAGACGGAAACCTTTTTTAATGACTTTTAACGAAGATCTGTGTTTTGTTTTTTTACTTTGATAACATTTTAAGAAAATGTTATAAATTAAATACGGGGACATGCACAATATATTTTTTTTCTACATTTTTGGAAGTAAAGTATTTGAAAAGCGGTTTAATTATCTTGCAGACACACGCACAAAGATGGGTGAATAGTGCATTTTGCCGTTCTCTTAAAATGTGTACGTTTTTATTGTATAAGGCACTGGTTCCCTCGAAAGTAAATGTCAAATGGTCGAATTTCGGCCACCGGGCGATCCTAGTTTATATAGTTAGTTATTATGCTTATAATTGTTATCGGTCTAAAATTTTTTAACTTTAAGCGCCTTTTAGATGAACAGCTTTTCCATTTCACATTACATATGGCACGTGTCGGTGGTCATTAACTTTTTTTTATTTAAACAAATACACGTGTTATTACGTACAAAACCCGCAAAAATTTCTAAAAATAACTGTTATTGTAAACAAAACAATGTTTATAGGCAATTTTCTATAAAACTTTTATTGAAAAGGTTAACTTTGTTTTTGAAACAATTATTGAAACGTATGTATGGATGTGCAATACCTGCATACACAATTGTTTTAAACTCACCTTTTGTATGCTTATTTGTTTATTAAGTTATAATAGTAAACAATTTAAAAAAAAAACACTTAAGTAAATACATATGTATGTATGTAGAACATATCATAGCTGTAAGGTATGAATTAAATACAAAATTAAAATACTTTTTTTAATTATAATTTCTATTTTATAAAAGAAAATAAAAACAATTTATCAAAGTTTTTCTTGGGATTCAAAAAATTAATTAAGGTTTCGTTTAAATGTGCTTAATTCCCATTTCTACTATTGATAAACTGAAATTTATTGGTGCTGAGATAAGCTATCGGCTATCGGCTGGTCATGTATTTAAAATTCAAAATACAAAATACTTTCAGGTTGTGTATTTAAAATACAAAATACAAAATATTTACACATCTGTATGTATTTAAAATACAAAATACAAAATACTTCCATTTATTGTACGTATTTCAAATACAAAATACTTTCACGTCATGTACCTGTATGTATTTAAAATACGAAATAATCTATTTTTATTCAAACCAAAAAATAAATTAGATAAAACTAATTAACAAAACAATTGTTTCCTTTCATAAATATCAGATTTTTGAATGTAGCATAAAACAGTTTCATCATCGTCTTCTTTACTGGGGCTTTTACTTCTGATACGTTCTTTAGAGATTCTAGTTTTTGGTACATCATAATGCAAGCAATCTTCAATAAACTGAAAAATATATTTTGTAAACTATGTTTTTAAAATACAAAATACTCCCATTTTTTATGTATTTAAAATACAAAATACAAACTACTTCTATTTATTGTATGTATTTAAAATACAAAATACTTGCTGGACACGTATTTAAAATACAAAATACAAAATACTTGCACGTCATGTATTTAAAATACAAATACAAAATACCTATTTGTATTTTAAATACGTATTTCAAATACATGTATTTCAAATACTGCCCAGCCCTGGCTATCGGGCATGTTCTGACAATCGCAAAACGCTTAACATTTACTATTTTGACTTGAAATTGCATAAAACGTGTAATGTAAATTGTAATTTAAATGAACAAATTCCCTCTCTACTGTCCCCTCAACAGAAACAGACGCACTATTTCCCTGACAAACCCTAGTAGATCAGCCGGACTACATCCAGCGATGCACCCCAGTTCGTCGTGAAACCTATTTCCTAGCCACTTCTGCCTAAGACCCTGCATCCTGGGACAATGGCACAGTACATGCTCGATCATCTCCAGCTCCTCCGAATTATCGCATAATCTGCAGAAGTCCGGTATTCCGTTGTCCCATCTGCCCGCAAAAGCCCTGACAGGACAATGACCCGTCAAGAACCCAATCCCAGTAGAACCCTGGTTGCCCCTGCGTCCAATCCGGGCCATAGTGCAATCAACTCTGTCCCTCCAGGACCGGTTAACGTCATCACGGAATTTCTCCCGTATCACACCATTGTAGTAACATAGGGGAGGCTTCACCCCCTGTGCCTTACCACTAAGTCCAGATTCGAACCCCCTCGCGAGTTCGTCCGCCACCTCATTTCCCTCAACCATGCAGTGTCCAGGTACCCAAAACAGTCTTACATTGAGTCCACCAAGAGCATTCCTACACCGAGCGACCAGGCACGATCGCACTGTATAATTTGTCAATGCCCTAAGCGCGCCGCCTGACTATCGACGTAAATTGTCACCACAGATCCACCCACAATGTGTTCCAGTATCACCTCCGTCGCCCTCCAGATCGCTAGGATCTCAGCCTGGAAGACACTGCACTCATCGGGGAGTCTGAATGACCTTTTCACCTCGGTGTCCGCGATATATACACCGGCACCAGTGCATGATACACAATTGAAAATTAAGTTTTTTTTATATGTCGTTGTAGTATATTTTAGTTGTTTATAAGAATTTTAAGATAATGTGGATGTTAGTTGGTGAGGGACTGGAAAGGTATTGTAATGGATTTGATTGAAAAATGTGGTATCTCATAGCTGAAAATTTCGTGCAATATGATTAAAGATGTGTAATGGAAATGGTACTTGTATTGTAATATGAACATTGGTCCGATGAGTTAGGTTCCATTAGGTGTTTCTTTGTAATTAAAGTATGACCTAACCTGAGTCTGATGAATTTAGAATAATTTTGAGTGCTAATAGTCTTATTAGTTTTAAAGTTAAGATAGTCTCTAATATTTATTTTTTTCTATTAATTTCTCTATACCAATCCGATGTTTTTAACCATAGGTTCGATAGTTGGGTCAGGGAATTACGTACATAGCCGAGTATGTCGTTAGTGTTAATGTTATTAGTCAGGTAAAGAGGGGATCGGAGTGCCGTTTTTGCAGCAGAATCCGCGAATTCATTGCCCGGAATAAAGCAGTGTCCAGGAACCCAAATTAATAAAAATTGTAAATAATTCATTTTTAGCCAATATTTAGAAGAAAATAATTTACAATAAACAGCTTTGGAACATATCGTTACTTTAATATAGAAAAGCCCTTACTAATGTTTTCCTTACTTTACAGAAGAAGGAAACAACTTAATAAAAATTATAGTCTTGCAGTCACGATTTTTTTTAAACGCAGTTTTTTGTTCAATTCTCTAAGCAATTTAATAAAAAACTGGTTTTAGAAAAAATCGCGACTACAAGACTATAATTTTTATGTTTTTTGCTTCTCCTGTAAAGTAAGGAAAATATTAGTTAGGGCTTTTCTATATTAAAGTAATGATATGTATGTGCATACATACATATGTATGAATATAAACATTGCAAAAATAACAAACCCCAAGTGTTTTACAATATGCAACGTACATATGTATGTATGTATGTACATACATATATGCCTTAAATAAAAAAATGATTTTTTTTTAATAAAATTTTAAATAAATATGGGCATTTCCATTTTGACGTGTCGTGATATTTGTACCACAAAAAGTTAAAAAATTAAATGAAGAAGTCAAATTTGTAAAAAAAGGTTTTTATATATACAAAGTAATGAAGTAGCACTATATTCAGAAAAAAAAATTACAGCAATCGACGCTAACGATTTGCAGATGTAAGCAAAAATCTGCGCTGGCGTGACGTTAAAAAAACGGAAGTGGATTTTGACTTGCATTACAAACTGAATAAGACTGCGAATAGAGCAAGATGTTCTGTATAAAACCGTTTTTAGTAAACTTTAGACTAGTACAGATTTACTTTTCAAGCAATAAAATTTATAAATCTTAGCTCCTTTTAAGGTAAAAATGGGCATTTTCAGAGAAATGTCTACTTTTTTTAATGTAACGCCAGATTACAAATAAGGTTGTATTTTCGGACCATGTTGTTCAATCGTTATCCCTTTTGTTACTAAATGTAGAGCTGGTAGCGCTTTACACTAAAATATAAAAATGTAAACTAAACATGTAAAATTTTTTGAGAAACAATTTAAATTATTTCTGGCGTTACGTTACAAAAAGTAGACTTTTCGCTGGAAATGCCCATATTCCGTTTTAAAAAACGAATTCTATTGTTAAAAAACACTTGTTTTAAAAAAAATAATATATTTTTTAAAAAAATTTGTATTTTATAAAGTATATCGTTACTTTAATGTAGAAAAGTCCTAACTAATATTTTCCTTGCTTTACAGGAGAAGGAAAAAACTTAATAAAAATTATAGTCTGGTAGTCGCGATTTTTTTTAAAACCAGTTTTTTATTAAATTGCTTAGAGAGTTGAATGACTTTAAACGAAAATCAAGTTGTGCTGCTCAACGTGATGAATTAAATAAGTTTTAAGCCTATTTTTATTTACATATGGTTAATAACCTTGCCGCCATTTGTATGAAAAATTTTGTTGAAGATTTGTATTCAGCTGTCATCAGCATGTACTCTACGACTAAGCGCTTATTTCGCCAATTCTGTTTAAATATTAATTAATTTTTAAATATAGTTTTTCGTAAAAGAAAATCGAACTTTTAACATAAATTGATATTTAAATAGAATTGGTGAAAAATGCCCAACGCGAATTCAGACAGGTGACCGCATCATGAGATAGAATTATGCTTGTTATCCCTTTTTTTTAAAAACTATGTATTAACAAATCAGCTGATTTTTACTAACGATGATGTGGCGCAAAAATTATTGTATGTAAGTTAAAGCGTAAGAAGCAAGTAAGGTATGAAAAACATGCAATACGTTAACTCGTTGTGTGGACTTTCACCTAAAGGGCTGAAAATGAATTTCAAATACATACCACTTTTTAAAGTTAAGCGTATTTTAGTGATTTTATTACATATCGAAACAAATTGTGGTCCGATGGGACAATGTAGCCAGTAAAATTTCGAAGTAAAAAGCCTTAAACAGCATTTCGGACGCGCAAAATCACTTTTAACATCACTTAGCTTTAACTTATAATATTAAATTTCTTTCCTTTTGAATGAATTCTGAAATTGCGTTCTAAGTGGCAACCAATGATTTGGCAATGTTCTCTTGAGTTTGACAAAAAACTTCATACTTATATAAATTGTTTTTGGCTGAACTAAAAACGTCCTACGACTTGCGTTTAACTTGCACAAGCCGTCTCTCGCTCGATGAAATTGATGGAAATATTCAGCATACGCCCTCGTATAGTATGTTTAAGCTAAACTTTCTACAATCGATGCTTTGTTGGCACAAAATCGACCACTTTGTGAGAATAAATGACATGTTTATTTACCCTCCAAAATAATATATAAGATACGTGGTAAATTCCGCATTTTTTCGTTATATATATATATGTATGTACCTAAATACTGAAGGCTTTATTCAAAAAAAATATTTAAGATTTATACATATAATAACAAAAGTTTCGTTAAACAAATATTCATAAAAAATCGTTTACTAAACCTTTTCAAAACCTTAAATATGTTTATTTTATTATATAGACTGCTTTTCTGTTATCTTTTATTTTAAACTCTCTTTCTCTTAAATTCTCTTAACCTTCTGCTTAGCAAATAAATGCTTTAAAACAAAAGACGTCATCCTAATCAGCTTCTATTGCCTAAGACTCCTACGACAACTACTCACCATTCACTGCTTATTAACTGGTTTATTCAATTGACGACATAGTGCATACGTGGCTCTGTTTTTTTTACCTAGTTTTTCCTCTCCCTAAATAACCTCCCTCAAGTTGAAACAGAGTAAAAAACGTGGATAATTGTCTTTGAGCATCAACTTCATTATCAGCGATACTTGTCATTGTAGTTTTTTTTATATATGTAGATTGTGTTCAGTTAGGTGTAAAGTGAAAAGTTGTTTGCAATAACAGATGTAAAAATTAAAAGTTTGCATTATTTGTATAGATTATTCACAACTATTAATTCATTGTTTCAAAAGATAATAAAGGTAAATTTTAAGAAAAATATGAATTTAAATAATTTTTTTTAATATATATTTTTAAATTAGTAAAAAAAAAATTTTGCGAAACAGAAGTTTAAAAAAAAGTATTTCTAACTAAAAAATAATTTTAACAAAAAAAAAACTTTTTTCTAATAAAAATTATAGACGCTCCCTGGTGCGGTCACTGCAAATCTTTGGCACCCGAATACGCTAAAGCTGCCCAAACATTAGCTGAAAAAGAATCCAACATTAAACTGGCTAAAGTTGATGCTACTGTTGAAGGTCCTTTGGCTGAAGAACACAATGTACGTGGTTACCCCACTTTGAAATTCTTCCGCAACGGTGCTCCCGTCGAATACAGTGGTGGTCGTCAAGCTGCCGATATTGTTAGCTGGGTTATAAAGAAATCTGGTCCACCTGCCAAGGAATTGTCCTCCGTCGAAGATGCCGAAAAATTCTTGAACGACAATAAAGTAATTTTATTTTACAGAAGTCCAATAAAAAATTGCAGTTATTTAATTTGTTTGTTTTTTTTTTTTAGATCGCCATCATTGGTTTCTTCAAAGATTTGGAAAGTGAAGCCGCTAAGACTTTCGTTACTGTCGCTGGTGAATTGGACCCTATGACATTCGGTTTGACCAGCAACGCTGATGTACTTGCCAAATACGAAGTTAAGGATGGTGCTATTGTTTTGTTCAAGCCTTTCGATGACAAGAAAGCCGTTTTCGATGGCGAACTCAACTTGGTTAACCTCAAGAAATTCGCTCAAGTAGAATCTTTGCCTTTGATTGTTGAATTCGATCATGAATCTGCCTCCAAGATCTTTGGTGGTCAAATCAAATCCCACTTGTTGATCTTCGTCTCCAAGGAAGCCGGCCATATTGAGAAATATGTTGAACCCTTAAAGGATCTTGCCAAAGATTACCGTGATGATATTCTTTTCGTTACCATCTCTTCCGATGAAGAAGATCATGCTCGTATCTTTGAATTCTTCGGCATGTCCAAGAATGAAGTACCCGCCATTCGTTTAATCAAATTGGAAGAAGATATGGCCAAATACAAGCCCGAAAGTAATGACTTATCTCCCGAAACCATTAAAGACTTTTTACAAAAATTCATGGATGGCAAACTCAAGCAACACTTGTTGTCCCAAGAATTGCCCGAAGATTGGGATAAGACCCCCGTTAAGGTTTTGGTTGCAACCAACTTTGATGATGTTGTCATGGACAAGAGCAAGGATGTTTTGGTTGAGTTCTATGCTCCCTGGTGCGGTCACTGCAAACAATTAGCTCCCATCTTCGATGAATTGGGTGAGAAATACAAGGATAACGAATCAATTGTCATTGCCAAGATCGATTCTACTGCCAACGAATTGGAACACACCAAGATCTCATCATTCCCCACCATTAAATTGTACCGCAAGGGTGACAACAAGGTCATTGAATACAATTTGGACAGAACTTTAGATAATTTCGTGAAATTCTTAGATGCCGGTGGTGAAGTTAAATCTGTAAGTTTTAATAACTGTAAAAGAAAATTTTATTTTCAAATTCTTAAAAAAAAATTTTTTTTTTTTTTTGTTACAGGTCGAAGAAGAAGAAAATGTTGTAGAACAAGAAGAAGAGGAACACAAGAAGGATGAATTGTAAATTTTCCGTTCATATACATATATTCCCCTTTCACTCTATATAAAAACTATTTTAAATTCTATCTTTCGTCCCACCCACCATAAATTTTTTTCACTTAATTTAATTCCAACGAAGAAAATGTAAAAAAAACTTCATTTACCTTTAATTCTAACCATTTAAGGTTTGTTTTATGTTTTTTAAGGTAATGCATTATTTGTTTTCATCTTTAAGAATACAATAGTTACACGAATATCTAAGTGGGAATACTGGTTAATCCCACTGTTAAGTGTTTTAACATTCTTTTATAAGTATAAAATAACGATTTTATTGTTATTTCTATAAAATAAAGAAAAAAATCTTGTTTTCCGTTTTTTTTTTCTGTAATAAGTTAAAAAACTACAAGGTTTAATTTATTCTATTTTTACGTACATCATACAAATGTAATTAAATTAAACAAAAATATTTAAATTATTTAAACAAGACTTTTTATTGCTTTGATTTAAATGGGGAAATTCTTTACATAGAACGTTATCGAACGATTTTTGGTGTAAAAGGCGTTTGTTAGCAACTTTTTTGTATTTAAAATTTTCTAGAAAAAAATTCCAGCTAAAAACTTTAGCACACAATGATTTTTTTAAGGCACTTACTTTAATTTAAATCTAAGGAAATGTAAGAATTTTTTTATTTCAGAAAAAAATTCAAATTATTTAAAATGTAAAATAAAGTAAAATGAAAAATAAACATTTTTTTATTAATTAGAATTGTGGTTATTTTGTTGAACTATTTATGGTTTTTAATCCAAATTTTTTTAATATTTTAATCAGGCTTAAGTTCATCAAATTTAATTTTCATTAAATTATTTTTATGAAGAAAGGAATTTTACAACATGAAAATTAATAAAAATTGTTATTGATAATCATTCATTCTTGACTGACCTGAGATTCGAACTCAGGCGGCTGTTACCATGACATGTTTCGATCGCAACCACTCTATCTCCTCAGATGGATTTGCCGTCTTACAATCGCAGCCATCGACGACTGCTGACGTCAATAGTGAAACATCAATCCTTAAACCAAATTGTAATTTAACCTTTGGTAGATCGAAATTTTATTGTAAGAAACCACTTAAAAATGTCTTTCGAAAAAAGCTTGGTTGAATTTGTATTCCAAAATAATTCTGACTCGAAAATGTTTTTCGAATTTAATGTGGAAATATGTGCGATAAATATGTTGTATGGAGCTTTATTTAATTAAAACGACGGTTAAATTTAAAAATCAATCGTGAATGAATCGTTTAGAAAATATTGTATGTTAGGTAAGGTGGCCGGTCATAAAGACCCCGCATAGACCGTGTAGGTCCCTAGCGTTACCACATTATACGATTACCTATACTTGAAACGTTTAGTGCGATGTGATGATACCCAGAGTACGCCACACCCTCTTGGCGAATACTAGGAGTCTCAAAAGTCCAATATAACCCTGGAAATCCTGCACGTTTCGGTGTTTCCCCAAACTACCTGAGATTTCCTTAGTACAGTATAGTCCGTATTCCTCTTTATATTACGAATTGGAACTGGAATGACAATCACCCTGCTGTACGGTAATTGAACCCCTCGTCTCGCCAATTCGTCTACCACTTCGTTACCTTCCACGACCTGGTGGCCGCGAGCCCAGTAGATGTGTACCCTTCTGTTTTCACTAAGTCTAAATCCCTACACTCCTAGACGATCAAAGAGTATGTGTATTTAGCGGATATCGCCTGACTATGAAGATGTTTGCATATGAGTGCCTAGTATTAGAGGCACGAGCCAAATCAGCATTTATGTTGACCGCAAATATTTCCACCTTGAATATACTGCAGTAATCGGGAAGCTTATAAGATTCCCGAATACCAAGTTCCCAACATTAAACTGCATCATCAACTCCCTCTTTCATTTTGGAACCCACAGTATAAAAACTGAAAATCTAATACGCGGTCCTCTATTAAAAGTTAGTCTTGGAATGATGTAGTCGCTGCTACAGTCAATACCCCTTATAATACTACCATGACCGTAAGGTCTAAACACAAGTTGTCTCGTCGCTCCCAAACGGAACGCAGATTTCCTTGGTGTTTCTTATGATACCAGATGAATCGGTTGTAGGTTCAGGATTACATCCAGTGGCGCAGTCAATGTTCTACGCAAAACTCCGGTAATACAAAGCTCAGCGAGTCTTTGAGTGCCCACTAGCTTATTCCGGGAAGATATCTTATACAAAGCCGTCCAGCACACAAGTATTCCTTAGGGTAAGATTGGTCTTGCCAATGCCGTGTAAATCCAATTTGTTAGAGCACGGGTTAGACCCCAAGTTTTGCCAAGCGTTCTCTTGCATGCATAGAGCGCGTTTGTTGCCTTATTCACTCTTTCTTCCACATTTAGGTTCCACGACAGTCTCTATCTAATATTATTCCCAGGTACTTTGTGTGATGTTTAAGTTCTAGGCTAGAACCCCATATCCTAGGTTTCTATTCGTGAAGAGTATTAGGTCCGTCTTCTCCGGATTAACTCCCACTTCTACTCCAGTTGGCCACTGGCTCGAGTGTAGCCTCGATCACAGAACTAATAATACCCAGATCTCTACCAGTAACTATAACCGCTACGTCATCTGCGTATGCGGCTACCCTTGATGACCCGTTGAGAAGTTCATTGACGACAAGCGTCCAAAGCAGTGGTAAACGAACTTCTCCCTGTGGAGTTCCCCGGTGCGCCCTTTTCGTTATCTTGGAGTTACCCCCCCCCCCCAGAGATATTGTTCTACATCCAGTTCTTAACGTGTGGATGTGCCTACGTACAAGCCAAAATCGCCTCTGTGGACACATTATTGAAAGCGCCTTCGATGTCCACGAACACTCCTAAAGCGAACTCTTTAAAACTCAGGGTTTTCTCAATCTGCAAGCCAACTGAATGAGTGCCATCTAAGTTGATTTACCCTTCGGGTATGCGTATTGATTTTCAGTGAGATTTGTCCGGCCCATATTTCCTTTGATATGATAGTCCAGATATGTCTCTAGAGTTTTCAATAAGAATGATGTGAGACTAATAGGTCTGAAATCTTTTGGGTACATATGATTGCTTTTACTTGATTTCGGTACAAGACAATCTTATATATCCTCCAAGATTAAGGCACATATTTAGTTAGCCTCAGGCATCCTTAACTAACCATGGTACAATCTGTTGTTGTCCCCTCAAGACCAGGCGACTTATATGGATGGAACGAGTCAATGGTCCACCACCTTTTCATGGGAGAGAATATCACTTTCTGTGTGAGAGTTTGTACCAGTTGGAATGCGAGCGTCCGAGCAGCCCGGAATGTGTGTATCAATAAGTTCCCTTAACGCTTCGGTACTGCTCTTCGTCCATTCTCCGTCTTCTCTACAAACTGTACTTGGCATTAACGGATTGCTTACCAACATTTTCCGCTGTCTTGCCGTTGACACTGAATTTGGCGTAAAAGGTCAAAATCAATCTGACAACCCTGAATTTAAATAGTGTATTGTAGTTAACTTCAAAACTTAATACTAAGAACACAACAAAATCAAAAAAAAGGGGTTATGTATAACTGGTGAATTTGGTAGTTAATCTATAACCTCTAAAAAATGGTTTGGTTTATTTTTATTTAAAAAAATCTAAAAATATTAAATTAATAAAAAACAAGTTTCATATAAAATGTAAAGTTCTGGGTGCAAATTACGGCATTCGATATCGGTCGAACATACAATACAATGTAAATAGAGATTGATGATATCGAATGCCGTAATTTTCCCTCTGTTTGTAAAACAAAATTGAAAAAGTGTTGGAAAAAGTATTTTTTTTGATATATGCATAAAAAAAATTAAAAATGTTTTTTAAAAAAGTACTAAACAAAATTTTAAATTCATATTTTTATTTTTTAGATAAGTTACGAATGTGATACACTTTTATTGCTATGTTTATTGGTTTTAAAGACAGATAGGGCAAAAGTTTTACCCGTTTACTCCTAAAAAGAGCCAAAATTCAAAAAAGTAATAATTTTAACAAATAGAAACTGGGAATTTTTGTTTTTTTTTGGCTACTAAAAAAAGATAAGTCTACGGTATGACAACACTGCTTATACTAAAAGAAAACAAACACACATACATGATACATACAAACCATTATGGTGAATATAAACCCCTATTACGGTTCACAACTCAAATACGTTGATTTGTAATTTTTGTATTATAATTTACAACTTTGCTATATTGCGGTAAACAAATACATCAAAAAATATTTCATTTTAATGAAATTCAAACAACGTTCCTCCATGGTTCAGTTGTCTAGGCGATTTGTTATGGTTAGAAAAGGTTGAAATCTTGGTTTTTAAAAAAATATTTACCAGTTTTAATTTATAATTTTCGGTTTGTTTTTCATACTGTGTGGCATTTACCAGCAATTTAAACTCTATTTTTTTTTTTTTTTTTTTATAATTTCCTAGCTTATCCCGCGAAGCTTTATGCTTGTATGCAGGAAAGAAACCAGAGTCTGCAATTAGCTCCTTTTTGAATTGTGCTTTGTTGTGATACAGACGTGCTTTCTTAACCCCGCATACAATTTGAATTATAAATCTTATGATAAAATAAATTCACAAAATCGTTTTGCAATTCTGGAGGATGAATCCTCTAAAGCACCAAACGTTATAAAATCGTCCAAGCCTCTCCCGATATATCTTAGGGAGCAAAACTCAAATGAGCTAATAAAGAGTTAAGGCTTCGTTACTCTTACGTAAATGTTGCGGATACGTAAACATTGCGGTCGACTTGAAATGTTGGTAGTTACTACAAAAACGTAAACGTGTCATATGGTGTTGAGGTGTATGTGTGTACTCGTGCATATGTATGTATGTAAATTATTATTTGTTTTGATTTTGCTCACAGCCTTGTTGCAACACATGTTGCTAACATTTTAACATTCTTGTTTAAAATCGCCAATACATACCGATACCGGCGCTTTTGTACAAAAAAATGAAATACCTTATACATATCTTTGGCATTTTGACAAAACATCTTAAGTCGTGATAAGATAGCAAAAAGCTTTAAAAAAAACTCGCTGAAAAAATAATTTTTATCAAATAATAAAAAAAACCAAACTTAAAGAAAAATTTCGTTTATAATACAAAATTTTAAAAATGTAAACAAAAATGTTTTTTGAATGAAAATTCGTATGATTAGCACAAGGCGAATTGACTTTCAGGTGGCGTTGAAAACACAGCTGTGCTACTTTTTTTTCTTAATTAGAGAGAGGAACGTCAAAAGTTACTTGTGTTTTTGACATATCGGCCAACGAAAGCAACAAAAAAATACATTGTTGTGTTTTTGGTGTTGTTACTTGTTGTAGTATCGACACCACCGTTTACATGAATTCGCCTTGGATTAGCAAAATTTTTTTCGACTTTTTGAATTTGACTTAAGATGTTTTGTCAAAGTGCCATAGATATATGTATGTATATTTACATATCCAGCACAAAATTTGCTTTAAAAAATTTGATTTTTTATCTAGTTTTTATTGCGCCTGAGAATCTAGTTTTGGAGTTATGGACCTTAACATATTTTTAGCCCTTATTAATATCTCTTCAAATGAAACTTGATACAACCAATATGTGTCTAAGCAAAAATTTAAAAAAAAAAATTTTTATAATATTTTATTGTAAACTTAATTTAATTTTCTAAAGATGCTAACCTAAGGTTAGCGCAATAATGAGAAAAATAAATAAATATAATATATTTTTTTAAAAAAGACCTCAAGCTTAAATATGTAGTTCAAAATAATTATAAAAAAAGAAAGGTCAAATAACAATAAATAATAATGTATATATATTTAATATAATAAGGTCAAGGCGAATATTCGGAACTATACGCCGATTTTTTTCTATTTGCATTGTCAAAAATGTATGCAAATAATTATGTTACAATAAAATCAATATTCGAATCAGCTGTTTTATGTTTTGGCTCATGTGTTTACAGCATTTAATTAAATTTTTATTTAATAATTTTATAAATTATGATTTTTGCGTTAAAATATTGTTAAAACTTGTGTTGTAAATGTAAATGAAAATTATAGAAAAGAAAATAAGAAGTAGAAATACAGTAAACATACAAATGTACATATGAAATAAATGCCATCGTTGTATAACTTGCATTTGTTGTTTATATTTGTGTAATTTTATTGTTTTGTAAATATATAGCGAATTTAGTTAAAATACAAAAACATTTGTTGTTTCAAACTTATAAAAAAATAAAATGACCATAGAAAAAGTGAGAAAAAGGCTTTTGCAAATTTGCAGCAGCCCGCTGCCGGAAACATGCAAAAATACCATTTTAACATTTATCAATTTTATTTACTTCTATCTACGGAAATAATCTAACTGTTGGATAAAATAAAAAATTAAACTTTTAACAACAATATTTATTTCCAACAAATAAACAAGAGCTGTAAGCTGCTTCTTTTATTTTTAATAAAAACCCGATAACTTTGGTTTCTGTGACACATAAAGCCAACATTAATTTCAGTTCGAACAACAAACCCATAACATTGAATTTCATTACATCAAATTTAAATTAATGTTTTGATGAGAATCTCATTAATAAAATTTAAAAGTAAACCGTTGGTTAATAAGTTTTGTTGACAGCACTGCTTCATAGCAAAAATACAATTCTTAACAGCTGATACGTAAAAACGGAGAGAAATTTTAATTTTATCAGGTTCATCCGCAACGCAACGTTACGTTTACGTAAGAGTACATATTTGCACAGTAGCTTGGTAAGGAAAACGGAACAGCTGATTAGCATCGTATACGTTTACGTAAGAGTAACGAGGCCTTTAAATTGATTGGTGAAAATTCCTTTTATGTAGCTGCAATAAAGCGAGATAGTATAAGCGAGACAAAAATACAAGTAAATTATGAGAATGATTTTCGCAAAATAATGACCAAATTTGAAGCAATTAAAAAAAGTTTTTATACATACCAACTAAAGAGCAGTAAAGGGCTTCAGGTGGTGATAAAGGGAATTGACTCATTTGTAGACCAAGAGGAACAAAGAACATTCTTGGAAAAAAGGCTTCAAGATTAAACATGTGGTAAATATTAAAAATAGGGGAAAAAATCCTCAACCACTTTTTCGAGTGGAGTTAGAGCCCGGGGACGTTAAGTTAAAAAAACTAAACGCATCCTATTTACTGTTTGAAATATACTCTGTACAGACAAATCACAAATTCACCACAAGTGGTGGATTTTATTTTAATGTGTTAAATTTTACGCATTCACATTTATGTATTCAATATATATTAATTTAACGCTTGTTCAGTAACAAGGCCACCCTACAAAAAATGATTTAGCGAGTAGTCACATTTTTCATTTTGGTGTTACGAAAATGATAGGAAAAAATGACCGAATGTGACCGATAACTTGATTTCGGTAATTTCTTTCTATCATTTTCTTAACACCAAAATTAAAAATGTGACTACTCGCTCAATCGTTTCTTGTAGGGCAATTGAAAAGGTCTGCGCAAGAAGCCTGATGATCATTGTTTATGTTCTTTTTAGTTGCCAAATGTTGTTTACATTTTGCTTAGATGTGCATGTATACTTTTGTTTAAGTTTATGGTATGCCACACATACACGTTTTTTCCTTTTGCTTTGTATATGTGGTAGTAAATTTTTGACAACTAAAAAGAATCGTTTTTTGTTTTTGTACAAGTAAGCAGGCCTGATATGTAGATGGGCCTTGGCCTTGTTGTACTTGTTGTAGCAACGAGTCTACCTTGTGTAGTTCTTCCATGGTATTTTATAAAGCTTTTTTGTAATAGTCCTATTCCTTAAATTTTTCAGAAATGACTTTATACACTACCAGACTATTATATTGTATTTTCTTGTTACATTTTACCTAAGCTTTCCTTTGGAAAGCAATGAGGTATATTGTATGTACAGAAAAATTTACAATTATTAGACACAATCCACTGTGTCACAAAAAATGCTGACGAAGGCCGTAGCGGGCCAGAAAATGCATTACATTCTGCTGGTGTCTAATAATTGTAAATTTTTCTGTACATACAATATACAATATAAAAAAAATGTTGAATCAACAAAATACATGGGGCTTTTTGTAGTTGTAGAGATGCACCAAGGCGAATTCAAACAGGTGAACTCATCTCTACAACTATAAAAAGCCCCATGTATTTTGTTTATACAATTTTCTGG
This sequence comes from Pollenia labialis, assembly GCA_949318255.1. Taxonomy (NCBI): domain Eukaryota; kingdom Metazoa; phylum Arthropoda; class Insecta; order Diptera; family Polleniidae; genus Pollenia; species Pollenia labialis. The sequence continues at coordinate 6,328,104 of OX439140.1, forward strand.
TTGGTTGTCAAACTTTTTTTATTGCAAATTAAAGTTATCACTTTTTTATAAAAGAAATTAATAAATTCACTTCAATCATTCGCAGTTTTGAAATTTTTTTATTATAAAAATAATATTTTTAACACTTTTCATTCAACTTCTTCTCAAAACAAAATCATATTTTGACGTTTGACCATATTTTTTATTTCGCCGTGGAAACAGCTGATGAACGGCTGACGAGATGAGCCCTACAAGAAGACTACCGGTCATTTTACTAGTTATATGACCGGTAGTGTTGACCAATATAGTGTTATAGTAATAGTAATTTTTTTAGTTTTGGTTATGCATTTCTTGTAGGGAGTTTACCTGTTTGAATTCGCCTTGAGTTGCACTTACCTGTTATGAATTCGCCTTGACCGCCACCTTTAGTAAATTCGCCTTGAGTCTACCCAAGGCGAATTCAAACAGGTAAACTCATCTCGTCAGCCGTTCATCAGCTGTTTCCACGGCGAATTAAAAAATATGATCTAACGTCAAAATATGATTTTGTTTTGAGAAGAAGTTGAATGAAAAGTGTTAAAAATATTATTTTTATAATAAAAATATTTCAAAACTGCGAATGATTGAAGTGAATTTATTAATTTCTTTTATAAAAAAGTGATAATTTTAATTTTCAATAAAAAAATTTTGACAACCAACCAGAAAATTGTATAAACAAAATACATGGGGCTTTTTGTAGTTGTAGAGATGAGTTTACCTGTTTGAATTCGCCTTGAGTCTACCTTGTCAAATGTGCCTTGCCGGCTGACAGCCGATTTTGGTCCGCCGTCGACAATTTGTAAACGAGCTGCCTCGCCGATAAAATATGTCGGCGCAGTTCTCACACTTCGGTCGACGCGGTTGTTCTCTTTAATAATATTAAAAAATTGAATCGCTGCTATCACGTCAAGTAAAATATTTAATTATTAAAAAAAAATTGAATTAAATAAATATAATCATTAAATATTAGTTAATTAAAGTGTTTTGCTTAAGAATCTTGTAAAAAGATCGATTGAAAAATGAATGTTGCTTAAAGAAACCTAAATTGGAAAAAGTATGTATTATATATTTTTCGTTGAGGTCGCCATTTTTAATTTTTCTGTATTAAATTACCTCAAAAAAGAAAAAGCATGAAAAAAAAGAAGAAAATTTTAAAGAAAAAAATGTTCAAGATTCAACAAAATAAATAATTTCATTATTAACGAAATAAATCAACTAAAAAATAAATTGGAGCTGTCTGTAAATGATAATAACAAAAGATTAAAAGTAAAAAAAAGTAAGTTGCATATTTTTTTATTGTGTTATTACAATTTTTTTTTGCATAACTTTGAAAGTGGTGGTGAGGTGCTCACGCAGCAATAGGTTTGTTGTTGCTTTTGTTAATACAGTAATTTTTCCTGCAGACCAACTTTGCTTTTGAGGCAGAGTTGATTTTACGAAGGCCTGCAGAGCTTGTCAATTTTTATTTTATTTTTTAAATTTTGGTTCAGGAAGCCAGCACCTAAAATAGCTAAAAACGTGTGTGTTTGTATGATTATGAAAATTTGACAAAAGCAAAAATATTTTGTGAAAAATATGGAAAATAATGTATTAGATATTATTGTATACATACATATTAACCTTTTTTGAGAAAAAAACAAGTTTGATTTGAGTAAAAAATGTAGATACATACCAAAGTATACTTTATTTAGTAAGTACATTTTTAAAATTATCTTCGTTGTCTTAAAAAGTTTGTGATCTTTTTTATACGCAATTAGTTATTATATTCTGCATTTGTTTTTCAAATAACAAAAAACTATACTTATTGCAATATGTTCTAAATATTTTGGCGTTTTTTTTTTCTTTACATACCTATTTATCTGTGTATTTTAATATGAAAGCTTCTGTGTTCATACACACACACCCAAATCACATTAAAAAAAATAACACAACAATAGGAGAAAATAGCATAAACAATGCGTGAAAATAAGTATCAAGAATTGTACCTGCTTCTATATATGTATGTTTGTTTTTTCGTTTGTTATTCCTGTTTATTTACATTTGCATTTATTAGTGGCGATATTAAACCTGTTCTCCTTTTACTTTAAATTTTCTATATAATTTTAAAAATCATTTAAAAAATTTCATAGGCAAAGTTTTGCAGTTTAATGCCATCAAATCATATGTATTGAAAGAAACAGTCTGTCTGGCAAACTAGTCAACAGTGTGATGCAATATTTTGTAAACAAAATTCTTTAAAGGTGCACACACACGATGCAACATAAGTAGGAACTTGGTAATGTTCCACTATTTTTGTGCTGCCATTACTAATTTTATAGGTATACAAAATTTTGACGGAAAAATATTAGTCTTTAATGAAATAATAAAATAAGTCACATTTCGCCGGAAAAATTTAAGTTTTACACAGTTTAAATTTAAGCCACATGTCAAAAACCCGGCATTAATGTTAAAATGTTCCTTGTTGAAATTAATATCAAAATACATACATATGTATCTATGTTGATATTTTATGATGCCAATAGTATTATTTTAAGGCAAATGAAGGTAATTTTTAAAATATTTTCTAATTATAAATATAAAGGATGTTTTTATATAGAGTCATACAAGTTTAAATCAATGAAATGGGCTTGGAAACATGCCTTCTGTCTAGTTATCTGTTAAATTAAGATTTCTACATGGCAATCGGCACAAAATTCGCAATTTGCTCGCCGAATTGGAATTGTTCTCTTAATAGCGCCTTAGCAAAAACACTTCCATAGGGTAAAGAAAAGTTTAATCAGCCGAATCAAACGGGCTTTATTGGAAAGTATATGTCATGAAATTAATGTTAAAATATTATTTCATCCATGTGGCTGGTGCTTAGAAGAATCTGGAACACCAATTTTCAAAACTTTTCGCAGCATTTACGGCCGTATTTCGCTGATAACTCTTCGATTGTTGATTTCCAGGTGTTCAATTATTTGCGGTTTACCGACGTAGGCAAGTGACAACATAACCACAAAGAAAATAATTCAATAGGGTTAAATCACACGATCTTGATAGCCAATTAATTGGGCAATTACGTGAAATTAGTTTTTCATCCAAAGTTTCTTTGAGTAAATCAGTTGTAGCGTCCGCTGTGTGGCATGCGATGGTCGTTTGGCTTTAATATCTGCACAAGTTGAATCTTCAAAGCTTCTAAGTCAGGATACTTTCATTAGCTGAGAACGGCGAAGAATTGATTGATTAGGATAATCTTCAATGCTTTCATGTTGAGCGGCTTCAGCGCGCACTGTTCGCCGCTGTTGTGACACTCTAAAAAAAACACGCTTTATTATGTAAAGATGCGTATTATTGTCATTTAAAAATTTTAAAAAAAATACAAGAAACTTTTATTAAAAAAAATATTTAAAATAAGTATTCTAGAAAAATGTTAGTAACCTATTTCTGATGTGCGAAAGAATTCTTTCCTCCTTGAAAATACATTTAAAACAAAAAAAAAAAATAGGATTTGATTTTATTTTAGTTTAATTATCCTTAAGAAAGAATTCATAGTTGCATCATTGAGTAGATTTCATCAAAATCTAGTCACGAAGTAGATTTTGTTTTGTATGGAAAAACTAGTCAACAACAACTAAATTTGGCTTGAAATCTCGTATGAACTAGATTTCGTTGTAGTGTAAATTGGCTATTAGTCTTTTAAAAAGGGCACATGATGAGGAAATGAAAAAAAATAAAGCACCGAGCTTTACTTAGTTGTGTCTCTAGATTAAAGGATATATAGTGGATTTGTTGCTAAAAAAAATCAATTTTCAACGTAGGGAATTTTTTTTGTTGTAGGAAAAAAGTGATTTAGTTTAGACTACATATTTCATTTCTTTATTAATGTAAAAAATGAAACATTAAATAATATTTAAATAAAAAGGGTATTCACGTCATAATTAGCACTCTTGCAAAAAAGCAAAAGTGCAAACACATAACAACAACCACAAAGAAAATTATTTACCCACAAATAATTGTATCTGTGGTTGTTGTTATATTTTTGCACTTTTGCTTTTTTGCAAGGGTGCAACTTGTGACGTAAATACCCTTTTAGTGTTTGTATACAGTATTAATACAACTGTTTTGTTTTTTAACGAAGAACTGAACACTATATAAAGTTCGGCTCCTTCTTCAGCACTAAAAAATATATATCTTTCCTGGGTGATGAACTAAACGCTAAATAATGTTCGGTTTATTTTCGAACACTGCTTTCTACACATTTTTTTGATTTTGGCAATGCCAAAAAAAGTGTCAAAACTTTTAAGCTTTTACTCTGATAATGTTGCATTTTTTGCAGGAGTGCAACTTTTAACGTAAATACCTTAATTGTGTCATTATTTCATTAATTTATTTAGAACATCAAAAACTGGCCAAAATTTGTTTGATTGTTTTGTAAAATATAGATACATATGTATGTATTAATGACATAAAATTCTACAAAGTTGTATAAGAAAATATTAAGGTAGTTAACGTCACAAGTTGCACATTTGCAAAAAAGCAATAGTAGGGTGTATCTTGTGCCTTCAAAAACCTTTTCATAAAACTCTAATAAAATAAAAACGGTTCGATGGAAAAAACACCCTGTATTTCACATATCAGACCGGATTTGATTGCAGTAAAAGTATCGAAATTGATTTATGTTGAGGGTAATCACGATGGTAAGTGCAAAATTGCAATTTGTAAATAAGCAGTTCCTGTTATGATTTAACGCGAGCATATCAGTTTTATTTTTTGTGCAAATGTGATATTTTTCTAAAAATTTATTCAGACAGAACAAACATCTTTAAACTGTCAAAAATCAGCATTTGTTTACGATTACACACAAGTATATTAAAATAAATTTTTTTTTTAATTTATTTAAATTTAATCCTCAATTATATATTAAAATCCCTGAAAAATTTCAATTTCTAAGTTTCCTAACAAACAATATGGCGTTTAATGTGTTAAATACATTGTTTACATTAGTTTGTAACTGAGCAAATATGCACTTCTATTCTTGCACACATTTGCATCGTATGCACACTGCACTACCTATCGTTCAAACCTTTATTTTATAAATTGATTTTACAAAATGATTGCTTTAAAAATCAGAAAATTGATTTTATGATTTAAAATTTAAATCATGCATGACTGCAATTAAATAGATTGCAAGCGTTTACAGCTCTGGTAAATAGCTAGGTAATCAATTTTTAGATTTAAATCAATTAATAAACTTGGTAAAAAAAATGTTAAAATAATGTTACTTCTGTAACTTGTTTTTTGCTATTGCTTCAAAAATTTCAATTTAATTTTTCTTTACGCAACTTAAATGTAAATTTTACATTGTAATGGTAAGAGAACTGACAAGATAAAGAAACGCACATTTCAACTAAAAAAAACAAGACACGAAATTTAAAATTTGCAAAAAAAAATTACTTTTCGCTGCATACAAACATATGAATTGGAAATATACCTGTACCATCATCAATAACACAAAGGAACAAGGTTTTGTTAGTTAGGAATTCTATGTTGTTTTTAAGATAGTTTGGGACGCTGAATCGAAATCTGCTCTTAGTTTTTTCTATCAGATCTACTTTTCGAGATATACCGTTATGTCCAAAATTAAGAAACTACCGCTATATATACATACATATTCAGTTAAAACAAATTCATGATTCGTCAACGAAATTTTCTTTTAGCCGTGCTTACTTTGGTTTTAACATGCCTAGTGGTTTCAGAGATATCGTTGTAGTTTTTTAAAAAAGAACATTTAAAAAAAAAAAAATTTTTAAAATTCATAAAAAAACTACATTTTCATACGATCTTTTTTTGTAACTTTTTTGTTTTTTTTTTTTTGGCTGGGGAGCCATTGAATGAGTTTTTTATTAGTTATAAGTGAAAGTATGTTTATAACTATGTATTAAAATTAAATTGTATTTGTATTCAGGAATATATCTTTGTAATATATGTTAATTGGCCTAGGAGGCTTTTATATATTACTGTGAATGAAATAAATAAAAATCGCAGTTTTGGTTTAAAAATATTTAGTTAATCTTATTTCGAATGCAATTTATTTCATTGTAATCAGTGCACAACTTTTGATTTTACTTATTCACAATTTATTGGGAAAACTGAATTGATAAATATCGCGATTTCCATACAAAAATAAAATTTTATAATGTGTGTGTGTTTGCTGTTAACAGTTAACAATTAATGTTAACAATTTTTCTATTTATGGATGTTTTTTCCTTCACTTACAAATTATGTACCTTCACTTAATTGTGAATTAAAGTTAAACGCGTTCATCAATTTGTATAATCTACATATGTCCCATTTTGTTCATGGTTTTGTGACTTTACGTGAAAGTAATAAGACTAACTTTTTCCGTTAGTCTGCTTTCACACGTTTCATCTTTTGATGCTCAACTCTTATGTTTTTAGGTGAGAGAAGAAAGAAGAAAGGGGGTTAGTACGGAGATGCCTGTACTCGGTCAGTACGCTTTGTGTTTTTATTCGTTCTTTTCTTTTTCTCTTTGATCCGCTATTAATAAAATTGTTGTTGTTTTGTACCGAAAAAAGTTGAAACCGATTGCTGCGTGTGAATATATTGGCATCTTTAAAAGAGAATTGAAAAGAAGTTGAGCATCAAAAGATGAAACGTGTAAATTTAGACTTATGGATTTTTCATGATTTTTTTAAATACAAAATTTGTAATTTTTTTAAGAACAATTTTTCATCCATTTTGTGGTGAATTCTAAAAATTCAATAGTTATTCAAGGGTAACAATTACAACTTTTTTTTAAAAATTGCTTAGTTAAGTGAACAGTTATGATTTTTTTCACTTTTATTTTTTGGAAAAAAGTAAAAATACGAATAGTAACTGTAACTTAAAAATGCGGTCTGATCGAGAAAATCGGATAATCGATTTGAAATCAGCTACAACTTATTAGTAAAACATTGCATCAAACTTTCAATCAACACAAAAAAGTTGAATTTTGTTCCATTGTGTAATATTTTCACATAGAAAATACGGTACCCAAAAACTAGACGAAAATTAAAAAAAAAAAAAAAAAATAAATTATTAATATACAACAACATGTGCCAAGTCTAGACTAGATGCATGAAATATAATTCATTTACTTTAATAATGACATAACTAAAAAACCCCATTTCAAGATAAACGCGTTTAAAATTTTTGATTTGCTCTAACCACTTATAGTGCGTTTACACTTGTAATTTTAAAACCTATTTATGATCGAAAGCTACTTTCATTAACTATAGCATTTACATCAGAATTTTAGGCATTTAATTTGTTTATCTTTAACAAGTCATAATATTCTTAGCACGAATAGTTGAAAAAAAGTTAATGCACGTACATGTGAACATATAAACAAACCTTTTATTTCCGTTGTCCATACTAAAAGAAAAGTTATTTTGTTTCACTTAATTTTTTTATTTTTGAGGAAATGTCAAATATAACTAGTGTTGCCAGAACAAAATTTGAAAAAACGGAGTTGCATTACCAAAAACTGGTTATTTGTATCTAGTTTATTTCAAAAGCTAGTTACAAACGTGTTTATAGTTTGTACGGATAATCAAGTTTCTCAAACTAGTTTATCATCATAAACAACTTATACAGGGGTGTTCTGGAAATCGAAAACTCAAAACGCAAGATTTTTTAATAAGATTTTTATAATAAAAGAATTTAATGACAAATATTATAAAAATATTTCTCTATTAAACAGAATTTTATAACAAAAATTATAAAAATTTGATTAAAAGCGTTTTAAAAAAAAATTCCAAATTCTTGCGTTTGGCGTTTTCGATTTCCAGAACAACCCAGATAGCCTTTTTGTGGAGAGAGAAGGTGTAAATGCACTCTTAGAAAAAATAACAACACTCTCTTAACGGGAAAAATATATATTAAAAGATATAAAGATGAATTGTTTACACAATATAAAGAAAAACATAGCGAACAATTCTGCATCACATTAAGTTTTTTGAGATATGTCACTTTTGAGCATTATGTGCATAAATAAATATTTGAAGTTTTTTTTATTAAAGCTACAACATTAGCTATAAGTGAAGACGGACTTATAGACCGGGTCGACCTCCATACAAAAAAAAAGTTGTGCCAGTCACCCTAGAATGAATGATAAGTATGTCAATGAAGTTTCTAAAACAGGAAATTTTTTTTGCCACACCCCAAAATACAGCACTTTTGGTTTTTATATGTGGCGCTGCCCTGGTAGGCTAGCTGGTAGAGAGCTAGTCTGTCAGCGCCGGGGTTGCAGGTTCGATTCCCGCCAGAGACTCTGGTTTCTTTCCTGCAGACAAGCGTAGAGCTTCGCGGGGATAAGCTTAGGGAATTAAAAAAAAAAAAAATTAAAGTCCGATCTTATCATATCACATATCGTTGTTCATGACCTGACAGTGGCTTCCTTTTTGCCTTTGGTGACTTTTTAATCCGACATCAAACTTTGGGCGCCACTTATGCCATCTTGGATCCTTCCCCCAAATGGAAAATTTTTAGTGCCAAGAAAGTCCTTGTAAAACTAAGTATGTCTTTTATTATACTCACTTTTATGCCACGCATCAAAATTTAGCCCCTTCTGTCTTTTTCACATACATATTACATTAAACCAGGTAGAACCCAATACAAAAACACAAACAAAATTTCACCAGCAACTTCATAGAATAAAAGCCATATTTATTAAGTTTCAAAGTGCTGTATTTTGGGGCGTGGCAAAAAAAAATTGTTTCCTGTTTTAGAAACTTCATTGACATATCTTTTATTCCTGGGGGTGACTGGCACAACATTTTTTTTCGACCCACCCTACGGACTTATGTACATAGATAAATAGATGTTAGAGTTACAGTTTAACAAAAATGTTTGAGGACAAAATATTTCAATATATTTTTATACGTTACGTCGTGTATGTATACCGAACATAAACAAAATTAAATTGTGTATTCTAGTTCATTAATTTTATAGTGACACTTCCGTTTGTATTTTAAATTAAAACTGTATTTTGGAATTTAAATAGGGGTAAGGGCTTTTAAATCAAAATATTTATATACATATCGTCGTTGTTCCGACAAAATCAGCTGTGTGCTTTTTATTTATTGAACAAATGTTAACATTGCTTTGAGTATTTCGTGAAATAAAACTCGATTTATTGGCTATTGGGTAACTTTAAATTTTTTTTTTGAAAAACTACACACAACTCATTTTGTTGGAGCATTTTTAGTAAATATTTTTAATTTTTTATACACATACATAGCTATTTTGGTTTGAAGAAAGAATGAATATTTTTATTAAAACTTAACATATTTTAAGCAATATCCGTGTTAAAATTTTTATTTAGGAAGTTAAATAAGGAATAATAATAGATTACACAAATACGTTGAATCCTATTAATCGGACAGATGAATGAATGAATGAGGACTAAGGGAGAATGCCTCTTCCAATCATGACGAAAATTATGCGAAACGCCGCCAAAATCTCAATTGCCGACCAGTCCAATTTCAGTGCTTGGCAAAATAAATTTTGCAGCCCTTTTGATACACACCTTTTGTATCTTTCAGATGACTGTAGAATTTAAGTCATCATTTATTTAAACTAAAATTTTGCTAAATTGAACTAAGAATACATATTGCTAATTAAACCTTAAACTTAAACCTACTTATAAATTTAAAAATAGTGGAAAATGGCCTTAACCTAAAGTTATTATTGGTTCTAGTACTCTCCAGCCATTGACACTCTATTCAAGCTTCAAAGAAAGTTTGAATAATTAATAAAAACACAAACTAGTTTTTAAAACAAATAAAAAGATTTTTAAGTACATTACAAAAACTTGACATTTATACATATTGAAACAATATTTAGTAATATAAAAGTAAAAGAAATTTTACGGTTTTTTTAAGGCGAATTCAAACAACTTTTGACATTTCTCTATATTAGGTTTTACAAGAAAAATAAATTATAAAAAATATCTTCCATGTCGTCGTTAAGGTTTTTGTGCTTTCCAGCAATATTTGCAAACTGTAAATTGGCATCAGAGGCACTTCACTCGTTTAAACATTTGTTTTATATCATATCGACCATAATCTGAAAAGATTCGAACTCTTTCGCCAGTTTCATCATGGGTGTTAAAACGTTTTTGCTGATGTGTTTTCTTGTATGGTCTAGTATGTCCCGCTTGATCAGTGTGAGTTAGTAAGATATGTTTATCTTTGTTTACACCAGATTTATCGCCTTTAGATTTGGATCTGTTATCGTTACTCTCAATATATAGAGAATTTTGTCGTTCTTTAAAAATATTTCTTTGGGCGCGCGCTTTTTCTAGTTTTTCTCGTAATTTATCTGCAAGTTCCATATTGCACATTCTTTCAGCTTTAAGTATTTTTGCGTCTAATTCTTCGTTCATTTGATGGTCAGTTAAAAATTCTGATGTAGAAGTGCATGATTTTTCATTTGATTCCTCTTTCGGTACAGCTTCATTATATGCAGTCTTATCTTCACTGCCATCGTGTAATTTTTTTCTTTGAGGCGTCATGCTTTCGGTGAATTTATTTTTGTTACTTGGCTTTTTCCATCCTTTACACGGAATTAAACTTTGCGTATATATTGATTTTTCTGATTTTGTACTAATGTAGTCATCGTCATCTTTTGGTTTCTTAAATTCGGGTATACCAGTTCCTGTTGTTTTCCAATAGGGATTTAGTTCTTTTGAGCTTTTTGCCGGGTCGTACACATCAATTTGTTTTTTTTAATTTGACTTACTTTCTGTGCGTTCTCATGAATACGTTTTTAACATTAAAGCGTCTGTCATCCAAATGTCTCGTTGTAGTGGCTCTTCTCTTTTCTTCAAATCCACAAAGTTTTGATTTGTATCATCTGATATGTCGCTGTCGCTAACGCTACTGCTTCAAACCTTACTTTTCTAAATCTTTCTAGTTTTCAGCTTAGATTTTTTAAGCCTTTTGTTGTCATCTTCAGATAACGAACTTTCACTATCATCAGTTGTGGATTTACTATCCCTAGATTCTCTTTTCTCTTCGGAGCTAGAGTGTTTCCGCTTTTTATTGGATTTTTTTTTTATCATTTATTGTGATTATCTTTTTTGTTTATTTTTCTTGGCTTCTTTGCTCCTTTTCTTAAGCTTATCTTCGACTGATGGGATCATCCAATTTGTTTCACCTTTCAATAGCATTTTGGTGTGCCGTTCAGCTCTTTGTTCAGCCCGCTTTTTGCTTCGTCAAGCATCTTGACGAACTTTTTCTTTTTCTAGAGCACTTTCACTTTGAAGTTTATTTTGATTTGTAATTTGGAAAACTTCCAGTTACAATTTAACAAAATCATCTTTTGACATATCTCTACATAATTATAAAAAAAAATGTAAACAACTTTTGACATGTCTCTACCCAATTATGCAAGAAAAAAGTAGCTTAGGTGTGTTTTCAACTCCATCTGAAAGTTAATTCGCCTTGGTATCACACAGAAACAAAACGACATAAATAAAGATACTAAACAAAATTTTGACTTCAACCAGCGTTACCATATGTTTTTTAAAAAACACTTTTTATCTCAGAAAAAACTGGTATTCTCAACAAAAAAAATTTGTTTTAAAAAGTGAAATTTTTTTAAAAGAAAATACAAAAATGTGTTAGGAATTCGTTTTATTTAAAGACTTATGCCTGCATTCATAAAAACATTTCAAATTTAATAAAGGATTACAAAACAAATTTTGTATGAAAACTTAATAAACGTTTGTTAAATTTAATAAACATTAATGAATACGGGGGTTAAAAAAATGGAATAAAAAATAGTTTACTAAAAACTACTTACTGAGCATGAAAATTCTATTTCAAAAACAATTTCAATAAAACAAACCGAAATATCGATCTGTCAATTAAAATTTTTCATCCACCACTTATTCGCATTCTAAGGGATTGTTTCGTATAAATTTTATGCAAATGAGAAGTTTTGACATCAAAATAAGCTTGCGGCTCTTATTTAGGTAGCTCACTTAATAAAAAAAACATAACATGTATTAACAAGACATAAAATAAAATTTATATTAGGAAATCTTTTTAAAAATAACTCATATTAACACAGACATTTTTTATTTGTACATTGATTTTTAAAATTTAAAGCTATTTCTCTTGATTGCTTAAAATTTCTACACTCGCTGTAATTATTTTTATTTTTGAAAAAGTCTTGTTCGTAAAATACCACATAAAATTGGTATTTCTAATTTGTTTTTAACACTATTTTTGTTTAAATTAATTTTTGAGAAATACGCTGCTGTAGAAATTGGTAATGACATAATGGAATAAACAAAATTTTTTAAATATGGAAAACTTCGGACTCATCACGACGTCATACATTAAATACTTCCTCCCAAAAACTGTTGCAGTAATTAAGGAGTTAGAAAATAGTTTAATCGCATTAAAACCACTTAATATTTTATCCAATATACTGCACAATTTAAGTTTTTTTTTTTTTTTTTTTTTGAAAAGTGTATTTATTAGATTAATTAATAACAAATTCAACTACAAATAAACAAATAGTGCAATATTTTCCCTCTACACACTGGTCCTTAATCGAACACTCTAGCATATTTTATAATACATTTTCATTTGTTTTTTTTTCAACTTATTATATTATTATGTTATCAATATATGTATATACCAGCTAATGTTTCTTTTGCAATGAAAAGTGAGAAAAACATTACTTTTATTTTTATTATGAGTTTTTAAAAAAGGTCAAAACATTCCGTAAAAGAAAGTTAAGAAGGCAAAAAAAAACTAACACAGTCGAATAAAATTTTTTTAAATAGCGCAGACTTAGCTATATCCATGAAAAATGGATATATACCGATTTCTCAAAAACTGGAGCCAATCTGACACTTCCAAATTTACTTTCGCACTCAGGGGACTCCCCCCTAATAGTTTGAAAAGTGTTCATCCAAGTTCATTTTTTTCCGGGTCACAGTGTAATTAATTATGAATATAAATAGAAATATAAAAAGGTACTAACAACATAGGTTTTCGACCAAATTTAAAAAATTTAGTTAGAGAATTTACAATGAAACAACAATAAAAAAACATAAATTCCTAAAAGAATAAAAAACAGGCAAATAATTTACTTTTTTAAATTTTTTTTTTATAGAAAATTAAAATTTTACATACAATTTGTTTAGCAAATTTCTGGCTTCTTATGCTAATTAGTACCTAATATTAAAAACAGGCTTTTTACTGAGACATTAGTTAGGGTATTTGGTAATACCTTTTTATTTTAAATCTCCTTTACAACAAGCCAAAACATACCTGAATGTGTGTGTTTATTTTATAGCTTAATAGGAAAGATTAAACTCCAACTACATCTGCTTTTACAAACACTCATACTTGCAGTCATAAAGACATAAATTTAATGTTAAACATACATACATATGTTGTTATTACCTGAACAGATTTTTCAGGATATTTTTGTATTTTTTTCTAAACAAAATGAGTTTATACACTCAGTCTTAGTGTAACTAACTTAGCAAAACGTTGTCAGACACAGCTTATTAAAAAGTTAACTATACACGAAAATATACATATACATACATATGAAATATTTTTCAACAAATATAAAATTAAAAAAGCGTGCGTGAGAGTCTTAACACCATAATAATATACAGAAATTTTAACAGCTTTGTTTTTAATTTCTTTCTTACAGCATGATGTCGTATAACGAATATAAGGCAATTTGTGCAGCAAAAGTGGCTGGACCACAAAAAGAAACATCCACATCATCAAATTTAACCGAAACACCCGAGGATCAAAACAAAGTCTTCACTTTTATTGATGAAACATACCGAGATATACGACGGTACTACTCTGGTCTACGCAAAGACAATATTAGCACACAATTATTGCAAACAATTAATAAATATAAAAGGTATTTACAATTTTAAATAAGCTTTGAAAAATCATTAAATAATTTTTTAATTTATTTTGATTGTTTTAGTGGCTGTAATGCTGTTTTTAACAAGGCCTTGGAGTCAAACAATGCGTGTCATAAGTTGTCGCAAAATATTGTACGCACAATTGATATATTTAAAGAATTGTGTGAATGTCTAACGGATGTAAGTAAATTTTTTTACCACAACATCGATTTTCGATTGAAATCGATTTTCCATTCCCTAATTTGAAACATTAGTAAAATTCTATTTTCAGTACATTTAAAAAAAAAAAATATTTTGATTTTTTTGAATACCTCTCGAAAAGGGATTGAAAAAAGGCTTTACAAAAGTATTTTTTCTATAAAATTTTGCCTTTTTAAATAAATTTTTTTTAATATATATATTGTACTCGTGTAAATAATTTTTTAAACCCTTTTTTATTCCGATTAAAAGTGGGTGTAATTAATTTCGAATTTTGCTTTTCCAAAAAATAAAAATTTAATTACAAAATCTAAAATAAATTCTACCGGAGTTGCAATTGCGGAATTAATACCATTTCATCGGAATTTGGTTTAGCCCTGAATGTTTGTTCAAAGAAGTTATACTTTTTTTTAACAGTTTCTTTATTAATATATAGAATCTTCTAATAAAAGGCTTAATTTTTATATGTAAAAAAAGGAGTAATTAAAACAAAATCATAGGAAGTTCGTATTTTTTCGCAATCTAATAATGTGTTTTGCCTTAAGCTTTTAAAGCATTTCTCAAGTTTCTTTCGATAGTTTTTAATGTTTTCTATAAAGTAGCTTTCAAATTGTTTTTACTTCTTTATGATTCATAATGTTTGATATGAGTTGTGACAAATACCGGATTAAAATTGCTGAACTGAATCTTTTTATAGTACTTTTTAATATTTGTTCCGGCTGGGGAGCCAATAAGTTGTATTAATGGGTGTAGTTTCATTAGTAAATGTAAGTTATTTTTATAGATTAGGTTAAGTACTGAACTCGGGATTGTATTGCTGTGCAATCTAACTCGTAGATTTGCGGCTGTATGGACGACGTTGATTTTCATCAAGAGGGCGTTACGATTTACACAAGTAACAATAGCATAGCCTTTTTTAATCGAAAAGTTTTCTGGCGGTGTGATTTTTCGGAAAGGCATTCACAATATGCCACCGAGATTTTGTGCTTTAACACCTTTAGACTTTTTCCATGAAAATTATTAGGTCCTGCTACATTTACAGTTAAAAAAACATCCGACGATTTTTCTTAAAAATACTTCTGTGTTTTACATACCAAAATTAAACCTCTTATTTGTTTATTCAAAATGCATCTTTTTTTTAAAATTCAGTTTTTCAATTAAATTAATTTCGAAAATAATAATACTCTAAATTTATATCACTTTTCAGCTGGAGGAATATAATTACAGATTGTGTGAAATCATTTCCATTTTTGTAGCGTGTGAGCTAAGGCTTAGTGTTGATGCCGCCCCACAGGAAAAACTGTTAACAGCGCATCGTATTGTTTATATAATGCGTAGACATCTTGTGCAGGAGGAAGAGGTAAATACATTTGTTATTGCAATTAACCGGTTACTCAGCTATTTTTCTTGAACACGTACAAATGTACCCACACTTCGTTTTATGCGGTTTTTAAATTAAAAAAAGAAAAACAAATAAAAAAGGTACAATATACTTTATTTAACATAGTCAGTCTTCGTAAATATAACGCCGCCATGAGAAGGACTTAGAAGAACATACGCTGTCGGGATTAAAAAAATTTAACGACTGTTTTTGCAAAAATATGCCAACAACAATAACCTTTTTTGTAATAGATTTCAAAACAGTACCGAATTTGCTTACCACGTACCATGTTTTTAAAAACGACCAATTTTCGCCACAAAATCTCCAACCGCGATAAGGGAAAATCGTGAGGAAAATCATAGCATAAATGAGATGCTAGGTTAGGTTAGGTTCCATGGGCAGCCATCGAGAGAGACAGCTCACTTGGGCCCTTGACTGGTCCCTTTGTGATACCCAGCGCCAATGCCCATCCTATAAAGCAGTTACTCAGATGGCGTCACTGCAAAGTCCACCACTTCGTCTTCCTAATGAAGAGAAGGAGCGATTTAAGTTCCATCCTAGATAGATCCCCCAAGCAGGCAAACACCGGTTCCCCCATGTATTTTCCCCTGATGCCCCGCAAACCGAGGCATTGACAGAGAAAGTGAAGCACAGTCTCCTCTTCCTTCTCGTTCTGACAACTTCTGCAGTAGTCGTTGAATCCCAGACCCATTCTTCCAGCATGAGAACCAACCGGCCAGTGCCCAGTTATAACCGATACCACTGTCCTAATCTGTTCCCTGTTGAACCCAAGTAGAGACCTAGTTCTCCGTTCTTCATATCCAGGCCATAGTATCCTGGATATCGAGCAGGTGGAATCACCGGTCTACCGCGTATGCGCAACCCTGTATTGGAAGGCCAACGAATTGATCAATGAATGCGTCATCCATACGACCACCCTGTGTGGCCAGCCCATCTGCTACCTGATTGCCCGGGCATTCTGAGTGCCCCGGTATCCATATTAGCGTTACCCTTGAATGTTTCGCAATCTCATTCAAAGTTATCCGACATTCTACAGTTCACCTAGATGTCGTATAGATTCCCGCTAGGGAAGCAAGGTCAGCCTTGCTGTCAGTAAATATACGTATATCTCCCGATATGCGATGATACCTCAGCCAGTTTGCCGCCCGCAATATAGCCGAGATCTCCGCCTGCAGGACACTACTCCATCCTGCAGACGTAAGGAAACTCTCACATCTAGTTCCCCTATGAAGAAACATTCGCCAACCCTTTTACCTTTCCTCGAACCATCAGTAAAGACCTTCAGGGTCGGTTCATGGAAAGTATCCGTCAGCACATTGCCTTGTGCCATCTGTATCACGAACCCCGCGCCGATGAAAGGCCCCGGGCTGCAATAGTCTTGCAATCCCGGCGTGTCCCTAGTCACGGGCCGTCTAGCCGTGCGCCGCGTTCAGCCGTGTCGCCGAACAAAGAGCCATCTGTCTGGCCGTGATGTTCACTGGTTTAATATCGTAAACAGTACCCTCGTGGGAGTAGATCGCATTGATCCCGTGATAATCAACGCGACTAGTCTATGTACCTTCTCAAGCATCGCGCGGTGCCTGCTTTTATCCAATGCTGTCCACCATACAATGACACCGTAATACAGAGTCGGCTTTACTGCAGCTTCAAAGATCCAATTGATCGGCCCATTTTGATTTTCGGTCTGCGGGCGGAGGGGCGTGGCAAAATCCAATTTTCATATTGCACCACCAATGACATCTATATAATTTTGACGATTTTTTCTTTAAAATGACGGCCATGGTCCAACTCAGTTTTTACGGAAAGAAAATTTTGCCCCGCCCGCTTCTTTCGATTTACCTAAAATCAGAAAACGGCTCTTTACACCAAATAAAAAAAAAACAAAATACATTGTCTATGCGCTGGTAATAAATAAATATAATTTCCAATTTGCCTTAAATACATGCGTTTCTTTTTTGATTGAGCTCATATCTACACCATATGTAAGTTATTTTGTAAAAAAACTTTATGATAGGTATTCCATGGATTTTTATTTTAAAGGCCGTAAATTTCGTTAAATGCTCAATTTAAATCGTGTGGTGTGTCAACGTGACCGGGTCAGCTAGTTATTAATAAAAGGTAATGCAAATTTCTTTTTGTGTTTGTATGTGTAACGAAAAATCTTTTAATCAGTTGTTTTGTTATTTAAACAAAATCTCGATAATGTTAAAAAAGTATAATGTAAACGCACTAGATTTCGAAGAAGATTTAAATCAAATCTACAAGATTTCGGCCTAATGTAAATGAAGTATTACAGACGTTTAACTCTAATGAAAATTCTAGTATTGAAAGTGGCTTAAAATTCGAGTGGTTATCAATATTATGGCGAGACCAATCCTAAAACTCTTCTTAAAACATTTACAGTTTTATTGTTATTGTTCATTTGCTCTATTGTTTTTATAAATAAAACAAATTTTTGTTGACTTTTTTGTATGAGATTTTGTGTGAATTTTTATACATCAATTAAAATATTTGCGCTATTTTTAAATTAAAAAACGCACCCATAGATTTTATAAGACGCCAGTGTAGTTTTATGCGAATTTGAATTGTGCGATTTCTTGCAGAACGGATCAATCGCATAAACCGAGGTTTGGGTGTATATAAATAATTTTTTTTTATTTAAACATTAACCAAATTTCTATTATAATCAATTTTAGCAAGAAACACTTTACAACATCCTACGTACTTTGGTTTTTATACCAAGATTATTTGATGCCCGGGATATAATGTGTGCAATATTTGGGTAACTATTTAATAAATTAAACAATTATTTAAATATATATTTAAATAAAACCTCAATTTTAGTATATTTATACCAATAAAACCCATGGCAGAAGTCAAAATCTTGCCCGACAAATTATATATGTTATACATAATTATCTTCTATCGCTGGATGATGATGCAAGAGAACGATGATAACAAAATGTCAATTGTTAACTTTGCCGAGAGTTTTATGAAACCTTCTGTTTCTCTGTGCTCTAATAAATTATATGCTGCTTTTTTGCCCATGTATAATACTCACAGTACGGCAACACGTACAATTTTAAATAATTTAAAATGTTATCGGGATTTACGTAATGTAAGTTTTGGGAGAGGATTTTTGAAGTAAAAAACTAAATTTTTTAATTGTTGTTATTTTATTTTCAGGCTACTATTATAAATAATGCTCTCAATAAAATTGGAGCTTTAGTGGTAAGTTTTGTGTTTTTTGTTAAATTTTGTTTTAAAGATTTCTACTTTCAAAAGTAATTATGAAAAGAAGTTTTTAATATTTTTGTTTCGCTTTCATGAAAAAGAGCTTCAACTAATTGTTTTTCAAAATGGCGTTAAAGCTGTTTTTTGCAAACATTTAAACATTTGATGAATTTAAATTTAAGGCCAATTAGTACAACCATTATAAAATTATTAAATAGCTCACAAAGTTTAAACATTTAAGCAAATCCGAAATTTTTTAAAAATTGAGAATATTTATTGGCTCTTTTATTCAATTCAGTTTATATAAAACTTAACAACTTAACTTTATATCAAAGTTTTTCATGGGACTTAATAAATAAATTAACAAGATTTCGTTTGAATGTGCTAAATTCACATTTCATACTATTAATAAACTTAATTTATTGTGGATAAGCTATTCATATGCCTATTTCACTGGTTGCTTAGGCCAGATCGTCAGGAATGATTTTAGAAAAACTAAAGATATTACACAAATAAAACTGTTAAGCGAATTATGAACTCCAGTTTTATTTGTAACAATATCAAAGCATACACAAAAATAAAAACAATAAACAGTGAGTTAATATTTTCTTAAAGTCCTGTCAGTCTTTTAAGTTGCAAATGTTTGATGTTTTTGTTAACCGCAATAACACAGGGATGTAAACAATAATTCAAAACTCTGAAAATTTAAATATGTGCCGAACCATATTGAAAACTTAAGAAAACTTTTTGGTTAATTTCATGAAACTGTAATTTTCTTAAGCAAAGTGCAAAACAGATCGCACTTTTCGTAGGGAATAAAATATTTTTTGGTTTTATTTTTGTTTTTTGCGAAACAGATCGCAATTTCTGTACGGAATAAAATATTTTTTTTATTTTATTTTTGTTTTTTTTAATGCTTTTGAGAGGCTTTAAGTTAATTTTTGACAGTAGCTTAAGCTTATGCATAATTGTAGTTGGGCCTTTACTAGTCACAATTATTGAAAATAAGCCATAATTTTCTGTAAATGAACACACCTAATGTATATTGTGAAAATAAATTTTGAGACCAAATAAAAATACTTTAAATACAAAATACAAATTTCAAATACTTGTATTGCCCAACCACGATTATTGCTTTTGGGGAATAAGTAAATATTGTGTTGTAAGTTTTGTCACTTCCATATTCCAATTTGGAAGATAAGGGAGTTTCTATTGCAGTGAATTTATTCATGTCCTAAATATGTAACCGAATATCTTTAGATGCAGTAAGTACTGAACCTCAAACATATCCAAAATAGAGTAAAACAAGAAAATTATTGTTGCAAAACACACCAACTACATATTATGATAGAGTAAATGTTTATTTACTTGAATTGAAATAACGTTAATAAAACATCAGGGGCCTAATTTTTGCAGTCGGGATAGAATACTTTTTCGATTCGAAACCAATTTTAATTATAAATAATTCCTTCAGTCGATACTTAACGAAAAAATGATTTCGATTTGGTCAGGAATATAAAAAAATGAGAAAAAGAAAGACGAGTTAAAAATAACAAAATTGCAAAAACAGTCATCGTCCGGACTTAAGCGTGCATTATACATATATCAAATAATAAAAAAAAATGGGGTGGTCGATTATTCGACATTTTTCAGTAACCGGTTTTCGAATATTCCAACTATGTAAATATTATGTATAAATCGGCACAAGCAAAACAGTTAAGAACTTTCTTCCTTTGTTTGTCAACCGAACCTCTATGGAGAGAAAAAAGAATAAAAAAGGGAAATACGGGAAATTAAATTTCTTTCTTTTATAATTTTAAAAATTTTCTATAATATTGAACATAGAAACAAAATATTAAAGGTTCAGGTTACTGAATGAATGAGAACCTATAAGATTAACAATGTTGGTTCTTTTTTTTCATCTGGTACTGTTTGAATTTTTGTTAATATTCGGCCTACAAAGATAAAAATAAACATGAATGGTCCTAAGTGAATAATAAGAATGTAGAAGAGGGAGCTTTTGATACTTTTTCGTTTTACATCTGTAGTGAGATTCTGTAATTAATTTTAACAATAGTTTTAACCTTTAAAAAAATTAATAAGCAAATTAACGATTTTGCTATTCTGTAACATTTTAAACAACACTTGGTATTGTTAAGTCAGCTGTTTGTTTTAAGTAAACGACAACTTTTTTAGTGTTGTTTATTTATTGTTAAATGTCGAAAAAATAAAAAAATTTACTTTAAAGAAATAATATAACTTGAAAATGGCAATGAAATAATTCGCATTTAATTTAATAGTAAAATGTTTGTATTATCTACTTAAAAAAACTAAAAAAAATTCTGTTTAGTTTTAATAATTTTATTTGTTTTTTTTATTCCTCCTTGTGTTTTTCGTTATTTTGCCATTTGTTTGCCAGTGATGCTACTTGCCGATAATTTTTATCTATGTTGTTAACAACAATTTACGGAATCGCATAATCACTTTTTTCTATAATTTTAACAACTTCATTAACTGTGACACATCGTTAGTGCAAACAACAAAACATGTTGACAAATATAACAACTATTGTTATTGTTAAAAGTTACAGAATCCCAGTAGTGGGTACTTTGATCAATTTTCGTTAATATTAGACATGCTGTCTGACAAGTGAGAATTATATGAAAAACAAAAAAAAATTCGTTTTTTTGTTGTTTTCAATATAATTTTGTAATATTTTTTTTTTATATTTTTTATATTGAACTTACAAAATTAAATTAACTAGCGTACATAGAAGATAAAACATTAACCAGAGGTTGGTCCCTCGTCAAATCGATCCATTAAGATGGAAAAAATACATGAAACTGAGTACTCCTCCCCAATCTTTTCATCACTCACAAATAAACTCAAGATTCGGTGCAACAAAACTGCATTCTGGACGATGACTTAATTTTGTGATATCCTAAACCAGTTAAAAAATTGTATACATAATTTTTTGCTTTTAGATCTTTTCAGTTGAAAATAAAAGTAAAGCTTTTGAAACCGCTTAAAGAAAAAAACAGTTTTTTCTCTTAAAACAGGTATTTTAAAAATATAAATTAAAAATATTTGGATTAGAAAAAATACATAATTGTTTGGGATGTTCTTAGGGAAGCTTTTTTGAAAAACTTACGAATTAAAAGTTTTTTTTTTTAAATATGTACTTACAAAATTATAAATTATTCTTTGAAAGAGAAACTTACATTTTTTTCCATTTTAAATGATGAACAAGTAAAAGGTCTGATAGTTCTAAAAAAATTCTTCTATTTTTATTGCACAAATTTGCGGCAGTTAATCGCTGTAATCCGTGTGTTAAGTAAAAAATTGGAAAAGTATTTAGGACTAAAAAGATAACAATTTTTAAACTGATAAAAAGGAAAAGCTAACTAACATTACACTATAAAAGTTTTTATCTAAAAATAAATCATTAAAAAAAATTCGAGACGTTATAACAAAGTGGCTGCGTTTTTAAAATTAAAAAAATTTTTTTGTTAACAATTTACATACTTAGATGAGAACTTAGATAATGTAAAGTTAGCTTTATCACATCTACATATTTATTATAAAACTTTAGCGAAACAGTTTTAATAGTAAAAAATGCTTTAATTTTAACTTTATTAGAATCTCTGTGATGATGAGGACGATGATATTATTGTGATAGAGACCTCTCCTGCTACAGATTTTCAGAAAATTTTTGCTTCTGTACATTTAGAGCCTTTAAGTGGTAGTATGTCCAATATCAAACTCGAAGAGAAAACTGTTGTTGGTACTGTTGATTTAACAGCAGAAGAAGAACCTTCTAATTCTCCCACTTCCATAAGGGCAAGGCATGAGAAATGGTTAAATGAATTTCATCGTTTGGCCAAACAACATCGAGAATCACAATTACTTTTGGAAAGACAACAAAATATCCAACAAATCTCAGAAAATAGAATAGAGGCAGTAATTTGTTTAGATAGTGATTCAGAGGATGATGAAGAGATCACAGCTGCTGCTAATGCTAGTAAAAAAACTACACAAGCAACCATATCAAAAGAATTATACCAAACACCAGCTAAAACTCAACAAAATAATGCTGAAGATTTATTTGTTGATAGTTATCCATTAACAACAACTCCCATTAATTGTGAATATGATTTTGAGTCTTTAGATGCTGAAGATGAAAATGATGTAACAAAAATTTCACCAAGATTTTTAACAGGTACTTTACGTACTTATGAAGGCAAAAAGAGTAATCTATTGGAAAAGGAGGATAAACGTAACTCTGATGATGATGATACACACAATAGAACACAAGATTCAGAAAAGGCTTATAGAAGAGATAGTATACATATTTCCTTTTCACCACAAGAAAGAACACAAAATGATGATGATGAAGGCACTGACGTGCAAGATGAACATGATGATATGCTGGAGGAAGAAGAGGAAACCAGCGCCTATACATTTCTGCCAACAACGAGTAACAAACCAGAAAAGGAAATATTTGCCAAGCAAATACGACCAATGGGACCATATCCCACCTACAATAATATGCATAATGATAAAGTTCTTTTCTCCCAGTCGCTATCACGTTATCCCCAACAACAATCACATCAGCAATATCACGATAAACAGTACTACTATTCAGATAGCTCGGAAACAAAGGTAAATTATAAGATAAACCTATATCTCTTAGGCTTAAATAATAAATTTTGCTATTTAACACAGACACCCAAAAAACAAAAGAAACGAGTACATTTCAACTCAAGCCCCTTAGGTCCTACAGTCTCTATGGCGTCGCAAAAAACTCCCCTTAAATCGGCTCTTCAGCAATCTAAATATAAAGCCTCTGAAGCACCAGACGTTTTTCATTTAAGAGGTTTTGAACGTCTCTCCTTTGCCTCTAGCATAGCTGGTTCCACTTCCACAACAGCCTCTAACTCTACATCATCTTCAACTAAACAACAAGGTAGGTCAATTTTTGATTTTTCTTTAATTTTACTTTCTTATATCAATTGTTTCTACTCAAACAAAACTGCAGAACCTACAAATGAAATATATAATAATCTCTCAAATAATAACGTAAAAAATCACAACCACAATAATAATTCTTCAGATATAAAAGCGAAATCTACAAAAAAATTCAAGAAAGATTTGAAAAAACAGAGACCAGATAACGACATTTCGTCATGTGCCCCAAGTATAGCTGGTTCCAACGCCACAACCATCTCTACATCATCTTCAATTAAACAACAAGGTAGGACAACTTTCCATTTTTCTATTATATTACTTTTGAACACCCTTATTAAGAAAAACCGCATCAAGAAAATAAATCACTTGATCAAGATTGTTTAAATTTAACTTAAAAACAATCAAAACTTTCTAATATAAATTGTTTCTACTCAAACAAAACTGCAGAACCCACAAATGAAATATGTAATAACCATTCAACTATTAACGTAAAAAATCACAATAATAAGTGTTCAAATTCATATAAAAATTTGTCAGTTTTTAATCAAAATTGTTTGAAAATGAATGTTAAACAGAAATCTGTAAAAAAATTTAAGATAAAATTGAAAAAATTCAAATTAGAGAACGATATTTCATTAACCAATTTTAAAAGTTACCGTATTAATAAGAAACAGCCACATACAACAACACTAGTTTTAAATAACAACAATGATGATAGTAATAAGATAAGTAATAATAACTTCACTGAATCATGCCAATTGAAAGATAATCCTAATTCGACTCTAACTCAAAACGTTGACGATGACTTAATTTTCAAGAAACCTCTGCCATTAACCAAAAAAATGTTCAAATCGCCCAGACCGTTAAAAATTCATAAAGTTGTTTCTTTAAGGAAAAACCCTTATTATCATATTAAACCTAAGGATATGCTAAAGGCAATGAAAAGCAAAACAAAGTATGTTGAAAACGCTGAAAAAATTTCAGATCATAAGGATAAATCATCACCTTTAAATGATGACCGACAGAAAACAGGTACAGAATTATCGACAACCTTTAATGATATGGAAATGGATGATTTATCAAAAGTAAGTAAATTACTAACAGATCAAATTAATAGTTTAACATGTAAAACTGAAAAAAAGGAAATTAATCAATCAAATGATTCGAAAATAAATAAGGGATTAGAAAAAGAATTGTCTAAGGAAACCGAAAATATATTATCAAATAATTTAACATTAAAGTCTATGCAGTCTGATAATGAAGAAAGTAAACTAGCTGTTGAGCAATTTTCCGATTCCAGAGAAGATCAAGAAAATCCTGGTTGTTTAAATAAAACTTTGGAGTCTTCTAAAACCCCAGATGCAAAAGAGAATTTAATAAATTTAAATAGCGGAAGTGAAACAATTAACCAGAAACAACTCTCAGAAGAACAAGAAAAAACAAATAAAATTGAAGATGTCATGACAAACGAAAATAAGCAAGAAAGTGAAGCAATAGAAACAAAAATTTGTATAATAGCGGATCCAGCCGAACACTCAGAATTTAATAGTGATCAAAAGAAAAACGGAAATCCACAAACATATTCTTTAGACGTGGATAATGAAATTGAACAGGAAGACCCAAAAACTCAGCAAAATTATAGAAAGCCAGTGACCAATTTCTGTGCAGAATTCTTGGCTGGCTTACCGAATGAACCCTCGCCGCATGTTACTGATCCTGGAGAAAAGAATGGTCATGATGAGGACAAAAATAACGTTGATTTTGAGTTTGAAAATAATTGTCTTACCCCTACACCAATGTGTCGCATTGATTTGGATGTTATGACGGATAATACTTCTGATGTGCATGCATCAATGCCAATAGCTCTACTTTCCTCAAAGGAAAGTGAGGCTGACAAACTTTTGGAAGATTTTAATCATAAAACCGAAGATATAGTAGACAGTTCTTTGTGCAAAAAGCCATTAGTTTCAGAAGTAATCGTTTCTGACCATAGTTCTCCAACCATTTGTAGCAGTAGCATTAGTTCTGTTCCCCCAGTTTCCAACAGCTTTAATGATTCTTTAGTTAATGAGGAAGAGGATTTAATTAAGAAATCTATAGTTATCGAAACTGACAAGATCATATTAAAAAGATTACGTAAGAAAGAAGATTCTGGAGTAGAAACGATATGTAAAAAATCTAAAAATATGCCATCTGATGAAGAAGGATTGAAATCAGTGGAAAAGATTATCAGTTTAAACGCAGACGTTGTTCAGCCGATACGCGTTTCAGAGGTTATGGAAGATATTTTTGAGAATGCAATTTGTACTGATGATAAGGATAATAATCTAGATTGTGACCAAAGCAAATATTCTACAAAGTCAAATAATCAATTAAATTTAGCTAACGACCTAGAGGAACCTATAAAATCACATGCAAAATCTATAAAAATCTTTTCAAATTCCAAAAAAGACATCAGCGAACCAAATTCGCCCAAGAAATTAAAGAAATCAAATAAAAGATCAAAAACTTTAGAAAAACTGGAGACACATCCAAGAGAAAACACTGAAGATGCTGTAAAATCTCAAAATGATGAATGGTTAAAAGATAATAACAAAAATGAAAACACAACAGTACAGTCTTCTAAAGATGTAACCCAACAAATGGAAGCATCTTTTAATAAAAATCAGCACATGACTGTAGAGCTGGACGATTGGAAACCAGAGTCCCAAGACGAAATCAAAACTATCGACTCCGATGCTAGAGGAGTATCTGCCATATTCTCATTTCCGAAAATACCCATAATTTCGATATCCATACGTACTACTTCTAATAATAAGACTTATTTCGAGATATCAAATAGGGAAAACGATAATGTAACTAAAGATTGCAGTCAAACTAAGAATATTAAAACTTCCCAGCAAAACAATGAATCCGAAAATAGAAATGTAGATAAAAATGTAATTAGTAGCACTTTGGATAACAATGAATTGAATAAAAACAAAGAAAAAATAATGCAAATGACTGCAGAAGAATATAATGAAGAAGATGATGAGGAATACGAAGGCGAGCCAGAAGAAGATGATAATATGGAAGAAGAGGAAGAAACTGATATTATTGAAATTGAGAAGTTTTCTCATGATTCAAACTCAGCCTGTTCTTTACCACTGAAAAAGCGACCAACACAGTCCGAACGCAATGGAGAGAATGAAGATTCTCAACATGTAACTGCAGGAAATTATGAACAACCTCAAGAAATAGCTGCCGAAGTTATTATAGAAAATACCGATAAGGACAAAACAATAATTGAAGACAATTCTACAGAACAGTTGCAACCAGAAATGACACAAACTAACAAAGAAGAATCTGAAACACAAGTAGAAATAATTAAAAATATTCCGCAACAAATCAATCATATTGAAGAAAGCTCCAACTTACCTAGTGATTTCGATGATAATAAACCTTCTACAAGTGCTGCTTGTTTCAAAAAGCTATCTGACCCTTCTTCGCCATTTAAGAGACGGATTCAAATACCTATAAGACCAATTGGACAAACTCCAATACAAATAGTAGCACCGCAATTAAAAGACAACTCTTTGTCACCCTCTCAAGACCTTAGATCAATAGATTCTTTAGTTCCTCAAGTACCGCGCATGCAAACCCAAAATGTACAACCCCTACCAGAATCTTATCCCGCCACACCCATGTTGAGTGTTGCCAATGTAGAAAAATTAATGGATTTCAATCGTTTCATAGAAGATCTCTTAGCTTCTCCAGATGTCTTGACCATAATTGATAATGCCAATGCTTGTGGTTATTTTGCTGATGGTCAGGCCTATGAAATGGAACGTATTGCCATATTGGAACACTACAATATAGCCAATGCCAAGGGCAATACCTCGGTTACAAAGCCTTTGTATTTTAAGAAAAGTGCAGGAGACACTATTTCTATATTTATTGACAATGACAATGAATGGATTTCATTGCCACCCTCTACTTCAAAGCAATTATTAAAATTATCATTTGTTTTGTCCATTTTACAACAGCAATACAAAGTAAGTGATGTTCGGCAACGTATTAATATTGCTCTCACCTTCCTTATACGTAATACTTCGAAATTTAAAAACAATACAAGTGGCAGTTTGTTACAGCAACGTATGCCTTTGTATAATAGAAATATTGCTGATGTCTCCAATTCTAATCAAAATATTTCTCATCCTTTGCCCTCTACATCTTATTTTAGAATTGCCACAAATAATGAAAATCTCAATACGAATTTCAGTATAAACTCTAATATTGAATCCGTACAAGATTTTCACTCGCCTAATTACTCCAACAATCAACCAACATCAGAATTAACTTTGCAACATGAATCGACAGTTAATGGTAACCAAAATTGGAATAATTTAATGCAGTTTGCAAGTTCAGCCTCGGTCCAAGTTACTGAACAAACTAGCTCAAATAGTCCCCAGAGACTAAATACTGGCAACACTGAAAGTGAGCAACAACAACAATTCCAAACCCAAACACAAAATAGACGAAACAGTTCCTGGGATGAACCAAATAATGATCAGTTGTATTTCAATCCTCCCTGTGCTACCAGTCCTCAAAACGAAGTTATTGTCAACACAAATGGTGTCGAATTACATGAAATGCCCCAAGATCAACAGAATATATTTATTTCAATAACAGACGAATCGGGTCCAGCAAATGGAAATTCCGAGAACTCTTTGCACAAATATAATACCCGGAAGCAACAACAGCAAAATCCTAGATCATTAGAGGTTAATGAACCTTCTTCTTCTACTCTATCTCTAACACAACAATCCTATTCTAAAAGATCTTGTTTTTCAAATAAAAGCAACGCTTCAATGAGCAATAATTTTGTATGCAACAATATTATTTCTACATTTGGAAATCAGGAAATTAATTTACAAAATCCCTATCGTTTGCAACAAATACAACAGCAACAAACAAATCAAAATCTAAATACCAGTCCTAAATCCAATTTTCAACATCGCAATATATCATCACAAAATTTACCGATTAACACCTACAACAATAACATAAACTCCAAACCATTGGCACAACAACAACCTCCCCAACAACGTTTGTCTACTAGATATTCCTCCTCTCTTAACGCTCAACCTTTAGACAATAACCGACAAACTCCAATTAAATCTAATGAATCAAATTACAAAGAAATTTTACAACCCTATATTACTTATTTGATTAAAGATCATGAAAAGACCTCAAAACATTTATTACAAGTTTTTGAAGAAGTTTCGAATTCTAATCCTCTCTCATATAATGAAACAATAAACAACAATTTTAACCAAACATTGGCACCGCAACAGCAACAATTTAACAGTGCATTGCCAACCTTAATACGAAATCCCC
Source organism: Pollenia labialis (assembly GCA_949318255.1). Taxonomy (NCBI): domain Eukaryota; kingdom Metazoa; phylum Arthropoda; class Insecta; order Diptera; family Polleniidae; genus Pollenia; species Pollenia labialis. The sequence goes on from OX439140.1 coordinate 6,357,260, forward strand.
AACAAAATCATATGCCAGGTTTACATCAAATGACTGGATGTAATAGTGGTAACGTCTTGCCTTCTCTAATTAGAAATCCTCATGAGAACACTTTTACTAACAGCGATTCTGGTGCCTTACAAGTGGTGCAATCATTCTTAGAACAGTCGCAATCAGATTTAGAAAATACACAACAACAAAGAATGTTTGGACACCAACAAAATCAAGAGCAGTCTTCATCTTTTTTGAATCCAGGATTTGCAAAGGAATATGTAAATTTTGTTGGCTCTAGGGACGAAATAACGCGCAAGCAAAATTTGCGCAGTTTTGATTTAGAACATAATCAACAGCAACAACAACAAACGCAACAACAACCTCAACAATTAAATAACCAACTATCGCAGCAGCGTCAAGAGACCCAACGCTTAAACAGTGTTAAACGCAAGTGCCGAGAAAGAAATGATAAATTAGCTGAGGATTTAAAGCATAAAATGATAGAATTTTCCTTACTCAAACATAATGTGCAAGCCCAATTATTAGAAAAACAACTACAGCAACAACAAAGTAAAATAAATCAAATGCAAAACTCTATAGCTACCGCCAAACGTCGTGGCAGACCCAAAAAGGATATAAATAAATTGTTTTCCGATAATAAAACTGCAACCGAACTAGCTTCATCATATAATAGCCATAGCAGTTGTAATACTACCACTTTTTCTTCTAAAAAAAATATGACACAAACTAAATCCTCTAGCCGAGTGACAAGACGTAATCAAACTAATAATAATTTTTTAACAACTTCCGCTACTACTACTAACGACCACGCTTACTTTCGCCAACGTTCGGCCGCCCGTGAAGCCGTTAAACGTATAAATACTGAAACCAACAGTAGTATTTAATAAAATTTTAAATGCAAAAGAAAGCAGCAGTTAGAATAGAAAAAAAATTTGATAATAAATATTTAACTCTCGAGTTTGGCCTCCATTGAAAATAATTTGGTTTATCTGGAGTTCCGCAAATAGATTTGGTCCGTAGCTGTCAACTTTTTCGTACTCTTAGAATTTCGTATGAACTCGAGTACTCATGAAAGAAATATCCTCGATTATTATTTAAATAATTTTTGACGTTTACATAATAGATAAATATTTTTGATTTATCTTCAAAACCTTTAATCTGCTAGCACAGAATAATATTGCTTTAAGAGATGTGTGTTTTCATCATGTTCTAAACAAGAACAGACATCTTTTTTTAAGGTGGTACTTTTACCATAGCCACAATTTATTTCACATGGACGAAGGGATTAGATCCGAACTCAATTGTGTCTTTTAGATACTAATTTTACATTTAAATACACCTAAAAAAAAGGCTTACCCAACCCCAATCTCTGAAAAATCTTTTTTAACTGATCACTCGGTTTTTCAATTCTGGTTTCAGTATTCGATGGATTTGGCATTTTTTCCATCCTTATGGCAACAGATTAGATCTATGTACTCGAAAACACTCCAGATTTGATACCTTTGACTGAAACGAGGCGTACTGTTTTGAATTTATAACAAATACGATTGAGATCGGCTTATAACCTTCCACACGCCAGTTAATTTTTATACCCACACTACAATAGTGAAGAGTGTGTTATGCATTTGTGCTAATGTGTGTAACACCTTAAAATATGGGTCCTGGAACCACCTTAAAGTATACCGATCGACTCAGAATCAATTTCCGAGTCGATCTAACGATGTCCGTCCGGCTGGCTGGCCATGTAACCTTGTGCGCAAAGTACAGGTCTAAATTTTGCAGATAATTTGATAAAATTTGGCTTATAGGTTCTTATTGGCACAAGGACCAAGGCTATTGAAAATGGGTCGAATCGTAGGACCACGAGGTGAGATAGGGGCAATTTTTGCCTCTCAGAAACTATCAAACCGATTTTAATGCAATTTAAAACATAGATAGATCCCTATTTATAAGCATACATGAGCTATGCAGTTTTTCAAAAATAGAACCATAAGGGGAATTATGGGGCAATTTCTGCCTCTCAGACCTATCAAATCGGATTTAATGAAATTAAAAACATAGATAGATCCATATTTATATGGCAACGGTTTTTTAAAATATATTTAAATGGACACAGAAGCATGATTCTCCATGGCTCCCAAATAGGGTACACTCGTCAATGTGTTTTAAAATACTATGGTGTAGGGTATCATATTGTTTTTTACTGGTATAGCCGGTCGGACAGTGCCACGTAAAAATATAACAAAAAGCAAACATCTAAACAAAAAATTAAAAGAAACATTCTCAAGCAACAGAGATAAAGTGAAATAATCGTATTTCCGTTTTGAAGCACTAAACTGGAATAAAATTGAAAAATTATAACAAATAATACAGCCAAAGAAACAAATTAAGACAGTTAACAAACCAAATTCCGTTTTATGCCAAACTTAAAACGTCAAAATATTAAGATTTGAACATTTATTTTGGATTTTAAAACAAATATGTATAAAGCCATATTTATAACTGGGAGACTTGATTTCATAATTTATAACATGAATTGTTTAACAGATCCCAATCAACATAGTTCAGTGTCGTTATAACCTAACAAAAAAGCATTATCATTTTAATACAAAGAACAACAGATGCAAGTCTAAAAGTATTAGGCCTGGTTTTTGAGATGTTTATTAAGTTTAAACTAAGTTTAACGTAGTCTAAAACTCGGATTTTTTCGGCGAAATTTGATTTTTTTATTATTTTATTAAATACCAAGATTTGTAAACCGTAAGAGGGGCATTAAACTCAACAGTTTTAGTTGGTTTTTAAATTAATAATTTTAGATATACATATTTAAAAATAATAATGCCTAATTTTTTACGATATACATAAGTGTGTGATTGTATGTATGTGGTTTTTATAAATAATTATCTTAAAATAAAAAACCAAGTTTAAGGCTTTTACAAATGCATTATTTTTGAAAATTTTTTTAATTTTATTATTTGTTAAAATTGTTTGTTCTTTTATTTAATAACATATGCATGACTTTTGTTATAAACCTTAATATGTTTTAAAAAGTAGTTAAGTGTTAAATTTGAATATTTAGGGATGTTTTTTTTTTTTTTTTTTTTTTTTTTTTTGAAAATCTAAGAAATAAAAAACATTTAACTGCTTTTGGTAAACAACATTAAAATTGTAATAATTATTTTAAATAATTGCAAAAGTTTGTTATAAAATGTTATGAACCACTTTTTGAAAGAGATTTGAGCTTCATGCATTCAGTTATTGGAACTTTTTTTTTTTGAAATAAAAGAAGAAAAAAAAATAAACTGAAAATGTAAATGTAAATCTCATCATAACCTTTGCTCACTATTGTTAAAAAAAAAAGGAAATGGTGATGGATAGAAAGAAGGTTTTTAAGTCTGAATTATGTATATTAAATAAACAAGTTTAAACAACAATCAACACAACTGAAGTTCAGTATGGAATAATAACCAACAATCAACATACCATAAAGATGAACATCAATCAACATACTAAGAAAAAAGAGGAAAACAACATTCAACTTTTTAAATATTAGATTTCTTTTTAAGAAAGTCAACGCGTTCAACATGACCTAGAAGCAAAAGTCTTTAAACAACATTCAACATTATTTTAGATTAAAAATATTTTAACAGCAATCAACACTTACTAAGTAAAACGGGATCATCCATCAATCAACATACCATAAAGATGAACAACAATTTTCAACATTTTTTAAGTTTCAGACTATAAAATTTTGAAACTTAAGAATTTTTTACCTTAATTTAAAAATATCCTAACAACACAATCAACATACTAGAACGTATAACGGAATCATCAATCAACATTTTTTGGAAAAGTTTTAAGCAAAAACATATTTAAAACTCTAAAATTATTTTTGAGAATACTCAAAATATTTTAATAAAACTAGTGTAGAAAAACATTTGAACATTATTTTTTCTTCTAAATTTTAAATATTTAAAAACTGACAAACCATTAAAAATATATTTCAAAATATTACATTGAAAACTTCAATTATTTTCAAAAAGTATACTATATGTATGTATTTATATGTATATAAAATGAATGAACTATATTATAAGTTTTATAGTAATTAAGTTAATTTTAAAGTTAAGCTATCAACTCAACTTTTAAACTACTCATGGAACCAATCCAAACCAAACTTCTACAAATAATTGGTAAATATGAAAAAAACTTTTTTAAAATGGAAATCTTAAAATTTCCATAACTAAAAATCTTTTAAAATATTAAGTTTTCTTTTAAGGATGATGTTAAGTTTTCTACTTATTTTAATTTTTATTATAAAAAAAATGCTTTTGTTTGGTTCCATAACATTTTACAGCAAAAACGGATTCGTTACATTACATGTGTTTTCTTAACTTCTTTTAGTATTTAAGTGTTTATTTTCTTCAATTACTACTCTTTTTTTTTAATAAAAAAAATTTTAACACAAATAATTTTAAAAACGTAAACTATAACTTTTCAAAAAAAAAAAAATCTTTATAATTGGTTCATGAAATATCAGCAATAGTAACATTTGAAGAAAACAGTATTAGTTAAATTTAATAAAATACTTTTAATATTTTTTTTTTGTTTTTTCAATTTAGCAGTGAGTAGAAATAATATTAAAACTAATATTAAACAACTACTAAAAAACTCAAACTACCATCCACTTCCTATTCACCATTAAATAAACACTGCTTCTTGTTGAAATAAAAATTTTAAACTTTACCTTCAACAAAATAAATTTTCCACTTACTTACTTACATACTTACTATACTTTACAGCCCTGGTAAACTCATTTTTAAAGTGGTTCATAATTTTTAAGACTTTTTAACTCAGTTAGTAAATGTTTTTTTATTATCAGTTGTGCTGCTTACAAACGTTTTTATTGAACCATCCAGTTTTGTTTTAATTAAGTACTTTACCACCCTACATCATCATTTAAATAACTTTTGCAATTATTTAATAATTACAAAAATTTAACATGAACCATATTTGTAAGTTCTAGTTAATGTTTATGAATCCAAACAAAAGTATTTTTTTGTAGTGAATGGAATGAATAAAAAGTTAACAATTATAATGTTGGTTTATTAGCTATTTCTTAAAACTTTGTAAGAACCATCAGGAAATTTAAAAGGAACTTTGTTAAATGGCCAACAACATATTCGCATATGTAAATCTGGTATATATTTTTTATAATTAGGGCAAGTTTTTGACTTTGTATTTAAGTAGTATTTATCTTTAAGTTCTATTTAAATACAAAATTTACTTTTCCAGTACTTTTTGAATGATTCTTATATGGTAATATAGGATACCTAAAAGTCTATTTATGTAGTTTCTATTGTGCTTTACTTGACAAGGTAAATCAAAAAACAATCAGCTGTTACTTTGAGGTTACATTGTCAATAAATACAATATTTAATTTTCCTTAGTTTGGTTGAAAAGCTATTGTGTTTATTTTTATTGTTTTTTTAATGTTTAATTAAAATTTTAATAAAAATGAACGAAACATGTATTAAAATACGAAGTCAAAAACTGGTCATTAGTTTTGAAATTTGATGAAATAAGAAATACACCTAAGTATTTTGAGTATTTCGATTCAAAAGGACGTTTTTTGAACCCAGTTATCGCTTGCTTTTTTACGTTTTGCTTTAGAAAACTTACCGACTTTATTGGTTGCAACTAATTACTATTTAACACATTAAACCATTTTCAATATTAATGGCATAAATATTTTGGCCAACTTTGGGACAAAAAATGAACAATTTACCCCAACAGCATGTTTTAAAAAAATTAAAAAAGTGGTCTTCAAAGCATGGCTTTTTTATTCGTAATAAAATAAACAATTATAACGTAAAGTTTATACTTCTTTATATCTAATTTTTCCATTATATGCTGCGCGTTCCTCTTGCGTCCGTTGTGAACGTAATGTTCTTACTCGTTTTGATTCTCGGGTACGGCAAGATTTGGGCGTTATCATGGCATTTTGATTAAATATTTTCGTAATTAATAACGTATTTAAAAAAAACTAAATTTCTTTAAATATTGACGTTTATTTTGTGAACTGTTTATGATAAGCGGGTACGTACACATCTTGCTGATCATAAGTGGAGTTTGATTTGGCATATAATTTTTACTTAATTTCTCCCTGTCTCTTTTATATACATACATATATGTATACATATACAACTCAATTGTGACTAAAAATTCCAAGGAAATTTTCCTGTCTAATTGTGTAAGTTATTTTAATTAATACAGAACATTTAATTAAATTCCTTACAATTTAAGGTTTTTGACTAGAAAATAATTCACACAAAACAAAGATGGTCACCGTAAATATAATAGCTTGCTAAGGTTATAAGTTAGGTTCGGTTAGGATAAGAATTAAAGTTATACACAACCTGTGTTCTTTAATCTACAACAGAAAACGACTTAGGCCGGGTTTTAGAGATGTGGATTAAGCTTAAAATTAGTTCAAAGTTGTCTCAAACTCGGATTTTTCATGAGAAATCAGATTTTTTTTTTCATTGAAGACCAACATTTTAACCAAAACTTAGCTGTTCCGTCAAAAATTTGTATACACTGGCGGTAACTAAACCTAGGTTAACTGAATTCTCAAAAACTAAGCCTTAGGGTTCAAACAGAACTGCGTCTAGGCTACATTTCCCATGTATGTAATTTGACATAAAAATTTGCCGTAGAATTAAACTTACTTTATTAAGAGAATATTTTTTCTAAAGTTCTTACTTAAAGACACTTATTCTTCAATAAATGTAAAACATTTTGTGAACAGAAAATGTAAAACAAAAGAAAATAAAAAATTTAAACAATAAAATTATACAAATAGTTACTGCCGACGTTTTAATTGTGAGCTTAAGGATTTTTGCCTGCCTGAAGTTGTGGACTAAATTCTGTTAGTAAAAAATGTGTACGATTTCTTCAGCTATTTTTTATGAACTTTCAATTAAAAAAAAAACGGAAATTAATTTTTTACGTTTTCTGAATAAAACCCATTATTTTTTGTAGCCAGACTTAAATGTAGAACCGAACCCCTTAATTTTTCCTTCTCGACATTTTTCCCGAACCTACCCTATCTTAATTCCTAAGGGGACTTCAATATAAAGTTTATGAAATTTAAAAAAAAATGTGTCCACCGCTGCTATAAAACCTAGACGTCGAATGTATAACCGAAGCCACTTTGTTTTTCATTACCAACATTTGTTACAAGCATACCAACACGCTATCTTAATTTCTTAAGGGGACTCTCATGCAAACTTTAAAAATTATGAAATTGTAAAAATTAGCCAACAGATCCTATGATGCCTCTAGAAAGGTCATATGTAATACTGACCCCACTGTTTTTATTCATCTCCAACATTTGTTTCTAACATACCTACCCGCTGTCTCTATTCTTGAAGAGGGGCGCCCATACAAAGTTTAGTTTTTTTTTTAATTTAATTATTTATTAAGAGTTCCAAATACAATTAGAAATTAAATTCTAACTTAATTAACCGAGCAATTGTAACGTAGACCTTCAGCCCGCAACCGCAATGTAGTGCAGATTTATTTGTATTTTTGCTAAAGCCACTTTTATTATTACCGAATGTATGTCACAATTTCAAAAATATCTATATATTAAATTAAATAAGTCGCGTTCAAATTGGGAAAGTTTTCTTACCAAAAAAGTTTTTCTTGTAGGTATAAAACGAAGAACAGTTGGAAATCTTGTATTCAAATAAACTTTTGTTTTATCGAAAGTACATATGTGTATAATAATACATTTCAAATGGTTAATATCAATATACGTGTATGTTCTGTAAATCGAAATGAAGTGGATTTAAAACCGAACAAATTTTAAAAACGAGCCTGCAAAGAAGGTTCATAAAAACAGGAAAAATTACAGCAATTTTGTAAATAATTAAAATTAAAATCTCGTTCGATTTTAATTCCACTTCATTTCGATTTGTAGAATATACTCGATAGAGACTTATAAACATATGTTAATCTAAGATAATTTCTTATTACATTTGACTAATTCAATTTTTTTCATTTTTATATTTATTCTCTTCCACCCATTTCTCTTTCCCACACATACACATATAGAGCACTTGGAGGCAGCAGTAACATTATTTCGAAATATTGTCGATAGACCACGCCAGTCATTTTTTTATCCAGCACCATTTTCACCGTCATCGTCTTCGGTGTCATCACGTTCTTTAACATCACCAGCTAAACCGTCAACGACGCGGCAGAAATCTCGACTACCAAAAAATAAAATTCCAATTTTAAATCTCAGAAGATGTACCATGGGTACTAGAGACGATTTTATGAAAAATTCCGAATTAGAACACAACAACAACGAAGAGCGTTATTCAATTATCAGAAATCGTGAGATATTAAATGATGGTTACCAGTCAGCCGGGTTTCCAAGTACGGCCAGTTATAACGACGATTATTATGGAGTTGCATCAGATTCGGATATTGTAATAAATTCACGGTATAAAAACGATGCCAAATTACGAAAACGTTGTGCAGTAGTGATAAAACCAACCAAGGAATTAAGGCAATACGAACGTAAACGTGATAAAATGTACAATGAAATTTTGCAAGAGCAAAGAAGAAAATTGGAGCTAAGAGCTTTGGAGAAACAAAGAGAAAAGGAGCGAAGGCTAATGGATAAAACAGAAGAACAAAGTTTTCAAACAATGCAAAACGATCTAGGTGCAACAAAAGCAAATATGGACCGAGCTACGAAAACCAGTAAAAAGTCTAAAAATTTTAATGAAATATTCATGAGTAGCGAATCTGAATATGAGACAAACTTTGAAGTACGCACACGTAAACAAAGGCAACAATATGTAAAAGATTTGCAGCCTTTAAATATTCAAATCAAAATGACAGAGGCCACAACCACGTCGTTGCTAAGTCAAATCGATGCTCATTTGGAAAAACCTAAAACTGAGAAGTCCACTAAATTTAAGGAAAAAGAACCGCAACAGGAGAAGTGGGAAAGAGCAGAAAAAGGAGCTCATATTAATCAGCAAACTTGTGATATTAGTAGTGACAAAGGTCCAAAAAAACCGGAAGAGCATAATCTTTTAGTAGATATAGCACAGCATTTATCACCATATCATTTAGATTTGCCCGAAAAAAATAATCTACCAAGAACCCCGTCACCTGCACCAGCGCCGGATGCAAATGAAAAGGCTATCGTAACAGAGCATCTTATTATACAGCAAGAGGTTGCTGTTAACAGTTACGCTCACGAACCAAAATTAAATGAAGCAGCTAACTTAAAGTTATCTAGTCCTTGTGCAACTGCAATGTCTCCTAAAATATCAAGCGATGAAACATTGGAACAAATTTTAGAGAAATCCATAAATGTTTTAAAATCGGTAACTAGCCCTTTAAATAATCTAAAAGAAAGCTCCTCAACAGCAACAGAAACTCAGAACGAATCAACATTTCCATTGTTGATAAGTAATGTAGAATCTTTAAATAATATCGAAAGGCATGAAGACGTTCCTCAACACAAGTCTGAGGACAAACTGCCTTTATTTTCAGCAACTGATATTCTTTATAAAGACAAAAACGAATCTAAAACCAAACATGTTAGATGTGAAGAGCGAAGTGAACATATAGACAGTAATAAACCGGTAGTAATACTATCATCAACTATTTTAAATCCAATTGAAAATTCATTAATTTGTGCAGCTGATGTTGCGAATATCTCAAATGAATCAGCTATAACACAGGCGCCAAAGGTGTCTTCATTAATGACGGCCGAATTATCTGATATTTCTATAGAATCAGAAATTTCCAAACATTTACCGGAAATTGCTGAACCTTCACCGGTGGTAACGGATATGTCCGACAATTCAAATGATTCTGGGGTGTCTCAAAACTTTAGTCTTCACAATTCTATCATAAGCAATAGCACTGACTCTAACGAAATTTCCTTACCCGTCTTAAATTTGGTAATGCCTAGCATACAACAACCACAAACATTGCCAGCAACAACACATCAAGAATCTATAGAAACTAGTTTAATTCACTTTAATACGTCTCTATATACGCCCACAAAACTTGCCGTTTTAACAAGTGAGGAACAAACTGCTAATAATTGCTCCAACGATTTAAACACGCCCTTGAAATTTTCTATGCAACCTGAGTTGGAAAACGAAGCGCTTAAAATTACTTTAGAACCAGAAGCTGATAACAATGTAACCAAATTTCTAGATCTGATATTAAATAAAACCGTAACAGATGCAGAATCGGAAACACGCGACAAAATTATCAAAGAACTAAACGCTTTAACGACTGAGGCCACTAACTTAGAACCAGAAGCATGCGAAACTGAAGTATTGCCAACAGATTCAGTAGAAAACCAGAAGGGAGTGGAGAAATCTAATAAAACGGCTAAGGAAATAGTAGAAAATAAGTCTGTGGAATCTGATAGGTTCCGGGAAGCTGAACATCAATCATTAAAGGATGATAGATTACGGGAGGAATCTATTATTTTAAAGGAACCCGAATATTCACAGACAACTTTAGATTATTCCCCTGAAGGCCATAGAGAAAATAATGATTCTGCTTTAGAAAATGTTGAAACTGAAAATACTGTAAAACATTTAGATGTTTTGCAGACAGCAAGTTCAAATAATGAGTTAAACCCACCAAAAGGAAATCCTAAACAAGAAAATCATACAAAGCTGTTAAGTAACTTAGAGACATCCGAATCGGCAGTCCCAATCTTAAGTCCGGTTAATAGGACTACAAAATCTGCATTAAAACAAACTTTTAACATTAAGTGTAGAGTCAGACTAAAACGTCTTAACATAGACGAACACAGTAAAACCATTAAAAATGAAACTTGGATAGCTATACCCATTTCCAAATCAGAAGAGCCTGTTAAATTAAGTAATGAATTAATCAAATATGATACTGTGATTGAGACAAAAGCAATCGTTAAGAAACCTTGTCTGAAAACGAGTACCAAACGTTCAAATGAAGTTTTGAATCCTAGTGAACAATCTCAAGACAATGGAGAAACGCCTACAAAGAAAGCAAAAATTGAAAATGAGACAGCGACAGCGACATCTATAGAAAGAGTAGAAACTTTAACAACTCAACCATCTAACACATTCACTCCACCATCCTCAACTGCTTCAATATTTACTAGCACAACAGCACCAATTTCCGCAAAATCAAAGAGCAAAACTTTAAAAACGGTAACTTTCGATTTATCAAATTTAAGTGATGAACTGCGTGATACCTCCACCACCATGGCATGTAATCCTAAACAAAAATCTAAAAGCTATGCAGCAGGCATGGCTCTTGGATGTTATTTAAAAAATTCGAGACCGCCCAGAAAATTGCCTGATAACACCCTACGGGCAGCTGAGACTTTACAATTGTTTGTTAACACTATTAACGATAGTACTCGTACTCCACCACCAGCCGAGTTTAATAAAAAACGTAGTCCAATTAAAAACAAATGCATAGCAGAAGACGAAACTCCACGACCTCCACCAACTTCGACGTTAATGGGTACCCCAACTTGCAAGAAAAGTTGCACGGAAAAGTCACGCTCACAAATAACCGGTTCCAAAAGTAAAGATCAATTGGTATCATCTTTGGCTACTCCTTCTATATCAAGTATAACTAGTGATATAACTACGGCAAGAATTTATACTTCCTCACCTTTAGATCAGACTCTGCCGGAATATGATGACAATGTGGATACAGTGGCAGATTCCGAATTAATTTTACCCACAACCACCGGCAGTTTGAGAAGGAAATTAAAGAGACCAAAAAAATCCTTAACACGTCCAGAGCCCCCAGATGATATCGGAACGGACGATATAAGTAATCAGCCTGAATGCAATGGCGAAGATGATACCGATGCTGTGGTAGATAATGAAGACGATGTGTTTTCCGAAGAACTGTTACCCATACCGACAGCAAATGAGCATATTTTAGAAGATATTGTAAGCGCAAGACCCTCTCACATAGGCCCGGGTACTGTTATCAGAGATGAATATATGAATATAGAGGCCACAGCTACAGTGCCAGTGTACTTGTTTAACGATGAAAGTCGTGATTTGGCCACTCCCGAACCCATACAAAGTAGTGATACCACAAATGTGGTAGATTCCTCCTCATATTTAAACACTTCCTGTACGATTTCCAATAATGTGGAAGCAGCTACGGCGGCCAACACAACCTCAGCACTTGGCAGTTTAGAGAAGTCTATGTTGTCACCATCAGAGCATGAAGTTTCCTCAACACAGGAAACCTTTTATCAAACACCCACCAAAAATAAACAAACTGAAACATTCGGAGAAAAGACCTCAACGAACAAGGATAAGGTAAATGGCACGTCCAGTTCTACGACAAGCAGCAGCAATGGCCAAAAGCAAAAGCCCGAGGATAAAAGCTTTAAAAATAAAGATTATAATACCTCCTCCACTACTGGACTATTGCAAAACAATCAAGTAGATACCACCAATCATTCACCCGAAATGTGCAATTTAGCATTAACAGTCACACCAATGTCAACCAGCCCCACTGCATCTGGCAATCGTAAATTACGCAAGGCCACCACACATGATGAGATACTATTCAATGAAATGCAACAGCTGCCATCAAACAAAAGAAAATCAACTAACACCACCACAATTTGTGCCGAATCTACTAGTGATAATAGTAGCAAACCTAACATTGTGACCAAAAATCTAGAAGATGCTAAAACAAATGGATCTCTTGCCAAAATAGACGATAAATTTAAAAAGTTATTGAAAGGAGTGTGTAAAAATGATAAAATTCAAAACTCCAATGAGTTAGAAGTTGGAGCATTCATAGCTGGAAATAATAGTGGTGGAGGGGGTGGGGGTTCCTCACCCTCTACTACCACTATTATAAATGAAGAAACTTTATCCAGATCCAAACGTAAGAAATTAAAATCTTCAAAAGCTAGCAAAACTAAAAATTATATTGAAAGATCTACAAAAATTGTGCTTAAAGCTTCGAAACTTACACCTCATACACCCGCCAATCCATTAATAATAACAATACCCAAATCAAGAATACTAAGACCACCATCAACACCCACCCCACCATCAACATTTGAAGAATCACAAGATGAGCAAAGTGAATTTTTAGATATACCAAATGCAAAACTTTTCATAGAAAAGGAGAAAGAGCCCCAAAAACTTAATCAGCCAACGAAAACGGAAATATCTAAAGCTGCCGTAAGTGTAAGCGGTAAGACAAAACGTTCCCTGAGTCCCCTAAATTTGAAAACAGAAATTAATAATCTGAAAACGAGTACGCACTCTGGAAGTGAAAATCAAGATGTCACCCGCAATACAAATAGTACAACTTCAAACAAGGAAAAATCTTCTACCACGTTTACAATAACGACAACAAAAAAGAAAGATAAACCCAAAACAACAAATTTCTCCTCGTCCTCCTCCTCCAGTTACACAACCTGCGCAAACAGCAATAACGATAATAGTTTAGTATTTGTCAAAGATAAATATGATTTAATTAAAAGTAAAGACAAACATCATCTCCACAATCATAATCAACACAATGATCGACAGGAATTCAAGGAAAAACCTAGAGATAAAACAAATAGTCACACAAAATCATCAACTTCTTCCAGCAATATACGTGTGCATAAAAGATCTACCAAAGAGAAAGTAAAAGGAGAAAAGCTTAAAGAAAAACACAAAACTAAGGACAAATCTTACGCACACAGTCAAATGGCAAATGTTTTAAAATTGAACACCAGCCAAATCAGCAATAAACACTCTTTAACAGCATTATCAACAGCATCAGCGCCATCCTCGTATGCTGGCAATTATAAAACAAGCATTTGTAAATCAAGTAAAAATAACTCTAGCTCCTCCTCATCATCCTCCTCTTCCATCTTGTTAACATCATCATCCTCTGCTACTGATATACTTAAATCTAAAATGAATCTCTTAACAACACAATCATCCTCGTCCGCTACAGCTACAGCTGTGCCTGCCAATGCTTCGGCACAAATCAACACCGCAACACTATCAACAAATAATGTACGTAAAAAGTTGAAAATAAAGTAGCCTATGAGGAAAGACTGGTTAAAAATGCCGTTAAAAAAGCGAAGGGTGCTCAATTGTTAAACAGCAATATAAACATAAACTTAAAGGAAATATTTACATATAGAATGAAAGTTTAAATTGTAAGAAATCCGAAAAATATGGGTTAGTAGAAAACTTTTAAATTCCAAAGAATAAGACATTTTTTTTGGCTTTTTGTTATTTTTTTTTAACAATTTGTGTCTTTCCTACATAAAAAGAAGTTACGTTTACATTTTTAGAATATATATTAAACTCGAATATTTTTTCTTTTAATTTTTTTTAATGAGATTGGATGCTTTAAAATGTTTTGATAACAAGACAGCTGTAAAATTTAAATTGTTAAACATAAGCACCACTGTGCAGCAAAAAGATAACAACAAAATGTCAACACAACATACTTAGATCAAGTGAATTAAAGCAATCATTTTTAATTAATTTTAAATACCTGTAAGTGATGCTTCTGTCTAAGTAATCTTTTAAACTGATTTTTAATCATTCTCAGAATACGGAGATTAAAACTTATTACATAGTTAAAACATCAAAAATTCTTGAACTTTACAACTTAAAAAGCATTTGTTTCCATTTTCTGATTCCTTATTTAAAATAGCAATAAAAGGAAAGGTCTTAGACTTAGCTGTTATAAGAAATATGTAAATAATTGAGCCATAAATAATTCTTATATTGTAGATATACAATTTTGTTCCTTTAACCAAAAGTTATTTTCAATGAAAATAAGTTTTGCCTTTCTTATAAGTTATTCATAATATCGTTACCTTAATATAAAAAGGCCCCAACTCATCAAAAACACTTTTTACAGGAGAAGGAAAAAACTTAATAAAAGCTGAAATAATATAGCTACACAAACATTGTCAAAAAACATCTTTATTAAAATTAAACGAGGAATTCAGATTGAAATACATAATATAAACGGCTCTTGCTCTATAAGTTATACACAATATAAAACAACAACAATTCTAGAAATGCAATGCCTACTTTGTATGTTTCTGCTGAAATGTATGAGTCAGTGTTTTTTTCTTTTGTGTTCTGCTTATAACTTCTTTATTTTTAATCTAATTTGCTTGAAATTTTAATAGAATGTGTATTAGCAGCCATTCTACAAGAATCAATAAAAAAACGGATTTCCAAAAATAATGAGTTGGGGCCTTTTTATATTAAGGTAACGATATGTTTTTTTTTTCTTTACTCATAACGTTTTTTTTCGATTTTGTTTGTTTTTAACCCTCTACTGCATGCATTATGATCCAGCTTTTTTTTGAATTATTATTTTAAATGGCATAATTAAGATACTCAAACAAAATTTTTTCTGAAAAGCATGTCAGTTTTCTGGAAAAAAAATTGCCATATATGGCTTTATATGCACTCCTGTCTGTATCACCCTAAAAATTTATTGCCATATATGGCGTTTCATGCAACAAAGATAATATAATTTTTTTTTATTAATTTTTATATTTATATTTTATTTAAGCAATTAAAAGTTATTAAAAAATAGTGTAAGGAATATAAGAAAAAAAAAAATACGAAAATAACACTTCAATGGTTGTATATTAATAAGATTAAAAGTAATTAAAAGCAGTGTAAAGCAAATAAGTATTGCAAAATCGAAAGCAGATTGATCTACTTATGCGTGGAATAAAGCAAAGCAATTTCTGTCTTTGTTGAAACAAAGATGGACCCCGCATTTAGTACAAGTTATGATCAAAATTTCCAATAATTTTGACATAGCTGACGTACTTTTTTCCATTCTGGAAGATGTTCTGTAAAATCCAGTCTGACAGCACTTAGTGAAAAGTCTTGGCGGCGAGCTTTGTTTTTTGTGTATTTCTTTGGCACGTTACAGAAACTCGGGGTAGAACCACAGGAATCTGAACCTCTTTTTCTATTTGCTAGAGTAGTTGGAATGGAAGCAGCTCGGCCTTTTCTTTTAGATATGGTTTTTCCAACCTTGTTCAGATGTTCTGCCACTGCCAGCTTAAAGTCGAAAAAGGGCATGTATACATCGCTCTTTCGGCGCCACAGTATCCATGCATTAACTACGCATAAATCACATATACCGTAATGTTTATCAGTAAATGCATGAGAAGCCAAATATGACACGACAAAGTTGGACGAATTTTTCTGTGAATGCATGAGAAGCCATATTTGGCTGTTCTAAAAAATGCGTGATTTTACGAGTTCTACATGCACAATTGAAAAATATTCACATAAACACTAATCACAAAGCTATATATTCTACAAAAAATATGTAAGCATACCAACTTACTTGTAATTAAAAAAAAATATATGTTTTATTTTGTATATTTTCACTGTACGAAGTGATCACGTGTACTTATAAACCATGAATCAAAAAAAACAAGATTGCGCACTCAGCCGTACAAAAAAAATTTCTACTGCGCATCTACGTCATCATAGACTAAATATGAGTGTTTGTTGTAGCAAATGTAAGACACACACAAATGAACACACACAAAGTCTATTGTTTCGTCACACACAAAAATAACGGACCTGCGCAATCTTGTTTATTTGATTCATGCTTATAAACAGGTATGGGCACCACTACATTGAAAGGTTTGCATGTGTGGCATTGTATTGGTGCGTTTACGTTTGCATTTGTTGGTTTTTTGCTCTTTTTTTTTGTATATGTATACACATCTTCCGCTCTTTTTGCATTTTGATTTTGCATTTGCCCATAGCTGCTTATAAACAAGACTGAGGTTTTCTATGCACCTATGTAAAGAACAGAGAAAAAAACAAAGGTCTACTTGTGTTTTTAAAAAACTATTATTTTTCAAAACTGTCAATTTTTGTTGAGAATTGGCATTTGAAATTGAAAAGCCATATGTATATGCATATGCAGTAGAGGGTTAAGTTCCCTAATAAGAGCTACATATGTGCGGTTTTCACAATACACAAGTGATAGAATGTGTATTAAAATTTATACGAAAAACAATCAGTTTTATGAGTAAAACTTTAATGAAAAGCAATCATAAAACTGAGTGTTTTTCATATAAATTTTACCACCCGTTCAATCACCTGTATAAATAATATTTTGCATGTTGTTTTTTTAACGTTGTGTGTCTAGGAATATAGTCCTATGAATATGGTAAAATCGACACGGTGTTTGTTCAAATACTTCTTTTAAGTTTACTTTTCCTTATTTAGGCAGTTTATAACAATAACAATACACCAAACCTGACACTTAAAATAAGCGAAGCGTGACGTTTTTGTTACTAATTTGGTAATATTTTAGCGGCTTGCACTTTGCTGTCTCTCACGAGCTTTACGCAGCGTTTACATTTGACATTACTCACAAAACACTAAGAAATTAAAATAGTTCACTTTTAAAAAATGTCAAACGTGAACGTTGCAGTGCAAGTTGCAGCTAAAAGTGTTTTATATGAACTAAACAAATTGTAAGATAATCGAACATAGTTAAGGTGAGAATTTTTGTTTTGTGAAAAAAGAAACGGTCCTTTATTTTTTTATTTATTCATTGACGGTGACGTGTAGCAGACAAAGTCCTGCAGCGCTTACTTCGTGATCTACATATTCATAACAGACAATGTCGCTAAGTTTTTCCTTTTAAGGGAACAGTGACATTGCAAAGCCGTTGTCATGCATAACTCCCACAATATCAACTTGTTACTGACTCTGTTCCGATTATTCATCGATGAAAATGTCATAATGACAATGTCGCTCATAAACGCCACCGGGTATGTACTGGCAATTAATTGTAAACGCTGTTTTACTAACAACGCACAGTGTCGTTTTTTCATATAAAGGCCATAAATATAAGCAGTTATTGCACAACAACAAAATTTTGCACACTTTTTTTATTTATAAAAGATAAAAACACTAAAAATTTCCAGCATGTCGGACGAAGGATTCGAGTTCTTACCCATATATCCTGAAACTGAAATACTGTAGAAAAATTGCACCAACGCTTTGCATGCATTAAATATAATAAACGTTGTATCACTATCAACTTTTTCTCAATTTTGATGAAGGATAAGCCTATTTTGTATAACAAATTTAAAAATAATATAAAAACACCACTTTCGCAGTATGCATTTTTTATTTAAATATTGTTTTGTTTTTTTTTTAATCTATTTAAACTTTTTAAAAATGGTTGCATGACCGAGCAATAAGGCAGCAGAAAAACAAAAAAAAAAAATAGTACGCCGTTACCCGAAATTTTTGGAGGACTGAAAAAACAGGACCATAAATGTTTTTACTTACAATTTACAATAAAATTTAGTATTATTTTATATTAAACTGCAGCATTTTGTTATCTTTAAATTACAACAGTAGTTATCAATTCTAACTTAAATGAGTATTAAAACTCTGTTAGTGTAAACGTAACTAAAAAAAAAATACAAATTGTTAACAGTGGATTTTATTTTAAAACAATCAAAAACAGTTTGAAAGGCACAAAAAAATAATTGTAAACAAAAGATTTAAAAACTTATAAACCAAAATGTGTCCGAAATTAAAACAAACAAAAGAGTTATTTAAAAATTTTATATTGTAAAAAAAATTGAGGTTTAACATGACATATTGTTTAATGTTTTCTAATACCAACTAACATTGACATTTCCGTATAATTTTACAATTTTACGCTAAAAGGTTAAGGTTTAAACTGTTAATAAAAATCTTTAATTTGTTCCTTTTCTCAGTGTATTTTTGATCTTTAAATAAATTATTTGCTCAATTAAATATTTTTTTTTTATAAATTTTTAATAATTGGGACGACTGCCTGCCATTTTAAATAACTATTTTGTTTTCTTTAAGTAAGAATGACGAATTTATTTGTTCATTATTTTTACCAAATAGAAAAATATTTTTTGTTAATGCATATTGCACTTGATCATAAAAAGGATATTAACTCTAAATATTAAAACCTAATATACCCGCTGTAAAAATATGGTTCTATTTTGTCAACTTTGTTTGTAATGAATCGGTTGGTTTAAAAATTAATTTTTCTATGCCTTTATTATTAATTGAAAAAATTGTTTTGCTTCTACTGAAAATTATTAAAATATTGAGTTAATTCCCTCTTTATGATCAAGTGCGATATATTTTTGTATATTTAAACCAATTTTTAATTATAATTTAACATAAAAAAAAAAATTCATTATAAATGAATTTTCGTTTTCTTTTAACAAGCTTCATCAGACTGTAAAATTATTTTAAATTTTTATTTATTATAGTAGATATTTAATACATACATACATATATAAATATATTTAAAAATTAAATTAAAAAAAAGATATAATTAAAGTAGAATAAATAAACAAATGAAATTTAGTTGTAAGTTATTTTTATTATAAAAATAAATTTATTTATATTATAAACATAACTAAATTAAAGTTAATACACAAATATATTTAAACTAAAATTAATAAAGTATATATTCAATAATAAAAAATAAATTGTACAAAAGAAGAAAACAAAAAAACACAGTAAAGTAAAAAAATAAAGAAACATTAAAATACACTTACAAAAACCTTATAACTTATTAAAAAACTTAGTATAAAACAAAACAAATATTTTATGATTATTAAAATGAATTAATAAAAAAAAAATACTTTACGTTTAATAAAATTAACAAATCGAACATATTAAAATTAAATAATGAGTAAAAGAAATGTTTTAAGTTATTTTTATGTATATATATATATATATATGTATACATATATGTATATGTTTTAATTTCAATGTCAAAAACTAGTGTTTTTTTTTAAAATAATATAAATCAAATAAAACCGATTTAAAATAATATTGGTTATTTATTTTGATCAATTTAGGATTGCAGAGAAAGGTAAGTTGCTTAATCAATAATTACTACTTTTCCTCATTTGAATTTCTTATTTTTGTCTCATTTAATTTTTTTATTACATATTTTTGTTTAATCTTTTTTGAAACATGGATTTGCATCCAATTCAAAATATTATTACACAACGTCTTCATGCGCTATCGATTTGCATAAGACATGAACATAACGCCGACAGAGCAGCGGTATTAATTTGTTCATGTTCTTGTATGTGGCGAATATGTACGTGTTGATGTTCATGTTCTGATGTAAACAAAAAATGACATTCTAAGGCGAACATGGTTACTCATACATATGTTTAGGCAACGATGGCAGCACATGAACGAAATATGAACATGAATAGTCTAGTTGATAGTGGAGACGGAGTTACATGGCGCTTACATTAATGCGCGTTTCAAAAATTAATCATAATAATACATTATCAAGTTAAAACTTTAATTACAATTTGACAATAATCCAGTAAATTTGCATTACATTTTTAACAGGGTAACATTGCTTATCGTTTTTACATTTAGTGGCATGCAAGTGGCAAATTTCCACTCGCATACAATTTTTGCTGCCATTGCGAAAAATGTGAGTGCATTAGTAAAAAAGTGTGAGTGTATTGAGTTTTTCGAACTGGCTGTGGCTTGCAAATGTTTATGAAATTTTTTATAAAAGAATAGTTTCTATGGGATCAGAGTTGCATTTCCTTCGAAAGTAGCAATTTGAGTTGTCATCATTTTTGTGGGATAATGTGGCATTGACAGATTTTAAAAACATTTTCTATGTCGAATAGAATAACATCAGATTTTCGTGTGAGTGAATCGTACGATTGTGTAGGATAGTGAATCCCGGCCTTAAAAACATCATCACAAGCGTTACTGGTAATCATGCACCAGCAAATAAATTTTGATGCATTTACGGACGTACCCTTAGGTTAGGTTAGGTTAGGTTGAAAGGCTGGTGTGAAGTCTCCTTCACACCCTCACCCAGAGACCAGTATGGTCCATTGTGACGCCTTAATTAGAGAAAGATATGTAAAGAAGGAAAATAGGTGAAATAAAACAGCGAAAGCACAAGTCAGAAAAGAAAGATGGATAGAAAAGAATGTTTCGGACCAGCCCCGAAAGAAATCCTGACCAACCAAATTCGACCTACGTGTGGCCAGCACCCAGCCTCCTCTCGCGCAGCCAGGCCATCCCCATTACGAATCCTATCAGACTCCCAAGTCCACAACCCGGGACATCCCCTAATTCGTTCAGGAATCTACTGCCCAGCCACCTCAGCCTGCTGCCCTGCAACCTGGGACAGTGGCACAGAAAGTGCTCAACTGTCTCTAACTCCTCAGGGTCCTCACACAACCTGCACATATCCGATAATTCGGATCCCATCCTCACCGCCATCCTGCCTATCATACAGTGGCCCGTGATCATTCCTATCATGGTCCTCACGCTGACCCTACTCATGCCCAGCAGCAACCCCGAATCGGACTTGCTAAGCACCGGCCACAGCGTCCGTGATACCCGGCAGTCCGTCCGGTTCCCCCAGGCCCGATTGGTCGCGCCCAGAATCCACTCCCTGATCCTTCCAAAATAGAAGCCTATTGGAGGTCTAACCGCCTCCATACAGTTAGGGTCCTCCATCTCTGAGCCCTGTCTTGCTAACCCGTCAGCAACTTCATTGCCACCTATGTCGCAGTGACCCGGCACCCAGCACAACCTTAGCGTATACTCCCCTAAGACTTCTTCCAAAGCCCTCCTACAATCATCAACTAGCTTTGAGTTCACATAACAGCCCCTTACGGCCATAAGAGCCGCCTGGCTGTCCACATATATAGTGACCTCAGAGCCCCTATCAATGTTGTCCCTCATAAGTTCCACGGCCCTCAATACCCCCAGAATCTCCGCCTGAAAGACACTACAGTCGTTAGGAAGCCTATATGACCTTCTGATGTCCAGATCCTCAATGTAGACTCCCGCACCCGTGCCCCTCATCTTCGAGCCATCAGTGAAAATAGCAAATCCACTAAATAATCTGCTCCTACCTGACCAGCTCTCCCTAGAAGGCACTATTACCTCCGGCGACCGCCCAAAGTCCACCCTGGTGCCCACATAATCAGTGGAGCCGGGTAGTCCCAGGCAATAGCCACAATCCTCAATCACACTCAGGATCCGTGAGTGACCCTGCGTGACATTCCCTATCAATCCTAACTCCCTCAGTCTAAGAATGCTCCTGGCCGCCATTCCCATCACATACTGCTCAATAGGCAGAAGATGTAGAATGACGTCCAGGGCAGCCTGAGGAGTACTTCTCATGGCACCTGTCATGCCAATTGAAGCGAACCTCTGAGCCTTAGAAAGAAGGTTCCTACGACTAGCAAATCCCAATGACTCCCACCAAACACAGCATCCATACGTAAGAATGGGTCTAACCACCGAAGTGTACAGCCATCCCACTACCGACGGCCGGAGTCCCCAGCTCCTACCTATCGATGATCTGCAAGCATAGTAGGCATTGAGACCCCTCTTAAGTCTCTCCTGAGTATTTCTTCCCCATGACAGCTTGCTGTCCAGAAATACCCCCTTAATTATATTATTATTTCTTCGATCTTATTATATTTAATTTCGACCCAAAACCGCGAAAATAACGTAAGCGCAAAAAATATTTATTGTTTTTCATAAAAACTTTGTATGAAATTTGTCACTTACGATAACTTGCTTTAAATTCGCAACGGTACCTTTTGTGACGTGGGCATCCAGAAAGTTCACTTCTAAAAAGATTTCAAAGGTGAATGCTGCAGTGCAAGTCCATCTTAACGTGTTTTATATAAACTACACCAATTTAAAAATAGCTTAATACCCTTTGTACACTTGCATTCATTTCGGAGGAACGCATGGAAGATGTTGAAATCACACTTGAAACATCTAACATTTACTATCAATAAAAAATTTCACTCGTTTACTTTGGTCACATCTAACATCTACCATAAAACAAAAATGTCACCATTTTTGAATAAAAATGTTTTTTTTTTAAATATTTTTTTTCTACAAAAGTGCCAAAAATTTAAAAGATAATAGCAAAATGAATATAGAATTATTTTTGTTTCACAATATAAAAAAATTAAGCAAAAGGAAAAACTTGAGAAATGGTAACGCTGCTTTCAAAGAAAATGCCATTCTGACAGTGATGCCACAATAATATAATTTATTGCCACTTTTGTAGTGATGACACTAAAATTATCGGAAAATGTAGAATGGAATACAATGAATTAGTAACATTTTGTAGAGATGTTGAAAAATTTGATTCTAAGCCCAATGTATTTCTTATGGGAAATATTCAACATCTTCGTAAATTAATGTTATACCCTTTGTACAATTGCATACATTTCGGAGGAACGCATGTAATATGTTGAAAATGTGAAATACGCATTCACACTTGAAATATCTAACATCTACCATCAATAAAAAATGTCACCATTTCTGAAAAATAAACTTTAATTTTTTTAAAACCTTTTTTTCTACAAAAGTGCCAACATATTTAAATATAACACCAAAACGTATTTAGAATTAATTTTGTTGAATAATATGTATAAAAAAATAAAGCAAAATAAAGCTTGCAAAAAATGATAAGCTTGAGAAATGGTAACGCTGCTTTCAAAGCAAATCTCATTTTAACAGTGATGCCACAATAATAATAGAATTTATTGCCACTTTTTTAAGTGATGACACTAAAATAATCGGAAGATGTAGAATGATATACAATGAGATAGGAACATTTTGTAAAGATGTTGAAATATTTTGATTTTTACCTTCATGCATTTCTTATGGGAAAATTTCAACATCTTCGCCAATTAATGTTAGTTGTTTAATGTTGGCAAGTGTGTAAAGGCTATTAGATGTTAAATGCTGACAAGTGTGAAAAGGCTATTAGGCAATACAACTTGACGATTCTGGCGATTTTTCCCACGACATTCGACCAATTCAATCTGGCAATTATGCATACAGCTGATTAAGTCTTAACTCAGAAAGCAAATGTTTAGAATTTTATAAATTTGTGCATTTAAAAATTTAAAATTAAAATTTGTGATATTAATTCAGTGAAATGTTAGATAAAGTGAAACATGTTATTTTAGTGTTATCTGGTAAAGGAGGCGTTGGCAAGTCAACTGTGAGCACGCAGCTTGCATTGGCTTTAGGAGAAAACGGTCATAAGGTAAGTATAAGATTTTAA
The DNA here is from genome assembly GCA_949318255.1 of Pollenia labialis. Taxonomy (NCBI): domain Eukaryota; kingdom Metazoa; phylum Arthropoda; class Insecta; order Diptera; family Polleniidae; genus Pollenia; species Pollenia labialis. The sequence continues at coordinate 6,381,464 of OX439140.1, forward strand.
TCCTTTTGCTCTTTTAATCATTTTTATTTTTTTTTAACATTTTAGGTAGGACTATTAGATATAGATTTATGTGGTCCTTCTGTGCCCTATTTATTAGGTCTAGAAGGACGTGATATCTATCAATGTGATGAGGGTTGGGTGCCTATCTACACAAATGAATCTAAATCCCTAGCAGTCATGTCAATAGGTTTTTTATTAAAATCACGCAATGATCCCGTCATTTGGCGTGGTCCCAAAAAAACCATGATGATTAAACAATTTCTCAATGATGTAAAGTGGGATGATTTAGATTATTTGATAATTGACACACCCCCCGGCACCTCAGACGAACATATCACTGTTATGGAATGCATGCGTGAAGTGCATTGCGATGGCGCCATTATAGTAACAACACCACAAGGCGTTGCTTTAGATGATGTGCGTAAAGAAATTACGTTTTGCAAAAAGACCGGCATAAACATATTAGGTATTGTTGAGAATATGAGCGGATTTGTTTGTCCCCATTGTGCAAATTGTACCAACATATTTTCTTCGGAAGGTGGTGTTGAGCTGGCAAAGTTAGTAGGGGTGCCACATTTAGGCACGGTACCTATTGATCCTCGTGTTGGTCTTTTAAGTGGTACCACGCGCTCTGTTTTAACTGAGTTACCGGATTCTGGTACCGCAGCCACTTTTAAGGAATTGGTAGAAAAAATTACAGCTTAATTTTTTTTAAACTGCATAAATATATTTTTGTTTCAGTTGTTAAAAATAGTGTTTTTAATTAATTTAAATGATAACGTAAATGAAAATAAAAAGAAAAATTACATGCAAAAATAGACATTTGAAAAAATGTGCAAATGCAAGGTAAAATATAAACTATACAAATAATTTTTGACTTAAGGAGATCATATCTTTATCCTAAGTAAAGATCTTTTGCGATAATAATGTAGAACTTTTAAGAATTAACGTGTACTCTATTTTTAGGGGCAATAACGAAAAGTCTCATAACTGTTTACCCACTCATTTTCATTTATCTAATTGTTTCACCTCGCTCCTAGATTTTTTCCTTAGTAGCCAACCTTCTGCTGTTGCTTATAAAACTCAATTTCAATTTAAATTTTTCTCATACCATAGTTTTGCAATTATTTCCATTAAACTTTCTATGCCGTTACATAACATGGTTAGATTTAAGGATTATAATCGTGTTAACTGATCTTATCCAATATTCTGAGCAATTTGATTTATCACCTATTTTCTGTACTAATGATGTTGATTTGCATATATCGATTTTGACCTATTTAATTTATGGCCTTCATAACTTTGTACCTTCATCCACTATTAAACCAAATGCATCTCTTTCCTGTTGGATGAATTCCAGAGCTATTACTTATGCTAGATCTGAAAGGGATCTTGCTTAGGGGGCTTACCTTAGGAATAGAACTGATGAAAATTGGAAGTGTTATTGTATACTGAGAAATGAGGATAAATCTGTAATTAGAAAATATGGTAAACATTTGTGTACCGGGATAAATAATAATCAAACGTGGAGTAGATTACGTTGTTAATGTTGTACTGGTCGTGTGGAATCTGAAGCTAATGTTATGTATGTTAAGGAAATAGCTAGATCTTTTTTTAAATAATATGAGGCTTAATGTTTATGGCGATTTCATATTTGATACCTTCTCTGATAGTATAGGATCTTTTTCTTTTGACCCGGTTACTGAAACTGATATCCTCATAGCCTTTAACTTCATTAAATCAAATGCCACTGGACATGACAATATTCTTAAATTTATAAAAATCATTTCCCCCTCATTTCTTCGAGTTGTCTACACATAATAAATACGATATTTACGGTCGGCAAGTTTCCCACAAATTGGAAAATGGTAAAGTGGTACCCATCACTAAAAATGATAATAAAAGTTTAGACCTATTACTATTTTACCGGCTATGTCTAAAATTATGGAAAACTTAATAAAGGTACAGATTTTATCCCACTGAACAATATTCATTAATGAATCCAAATCAGTTTGCTTTTCAAAAGAACCTAAATACTACTTCTTTACTACTTCACTAACTGAATCTGTTAGATGAAAATTAGGTAGTCATTTAAATTGCACAATGGTTTCTTTAGACCTTACTAAAGCTTTCGGTCGCATTAATCATAACATTCTTATAAAAAAATCTTAATGAGAACTTTAATTTTTCTAAATCAGCATGTAAATTTGTATATTCTTATCTCATAAATCGTTACTAATATGTTTTCTTTAATGGGTCTTGCTCTAGTACTGATCTTGTTACCTCAGGTGTACCCCAAGGGTCAGTTCTTGGGCCTACATTATATACATATTTAAATGATTGCATTTCAATTATGAATAATATCTTCTGTCAGCCCTATGTTTTTGCTGATGACATCTTCTTATTGTATACTACGGATTTAAGATATATACATTTTGATATATCCATAGCTAACACATGTTGTCTAGTCTTGAGAAGACTTTACCGATTAAAAGCTTATACACAAAAATATATTAGGAGTCGACATATTCACTAATTATGCCACGTGCAAATTATTGAGGGAATTTTAGAAAAATTGTGCGGTATGTAATTGATGTAAATACAACGGGTCCGCCATCTAAGGTTTTTTTTCAACTAGTGCTTATTTCGTGAATGGTAACATAACTCATGTCTGATTTGACAGATAATTAGTTTTATCCTTCCGCTGAACGAATATGGTTGTGTATACGCTTGAACAACGCTGGGAAATATACGTTTTCGCTTCGCTAAGTGGGCCTGCGATCGACTTACAGAAGATGCCGATTTTGCCAAGAAAATCATCTTTTCAGATGAAGGTCATTTTGATCTTGGCGGATATGTAAACAAGCAAAATTGTCGCATTTGGGGCACAGAAAACCCGCACGCATACATTGAAAAGCCGTTGCACCCAAAACGAGTCACTGTTTGGTGCGGATCCAGAGGCATAATTAGGCAATTTTTCTTCGAAAATGGACAAGGAGTGGCCGTTACAGACAATGGCGATCGTTATCTGGCCATGTTGAACGAATTTTTGTGCACAAAAAATGAAGAGGAGGATATTGGCAACATTTGGTTTCAACAGGACGGCGCTACGTGCCACACAGCCGAAGCTACACTCGATTTTTTGCGCCCTGTTTTTGAAGATCGCATTATCAGCCGCAGAGCTGATGTCGTTTGGCCACCTCGGAGCTGCGATTTGACACCGTTGGACTATTATTTGTGTGGTGCCGTCAAAGATAAGTGTTACGCCGAAAAGCCAGAGACAATTGACGCTATTCGTGAAGCTATTGGTGAAATACAGCTGCACACAATCGATAATGTTCTTAAAAATTGGACCGATCGTGTAGGCTACTGCATGGCCAGCCGAGGCAGCCATTTGAATGAAATTATTTTCCATAATTAACCGGAAGGATTGTACTTTCAAATAAAAAAATAAATTTGAGAAAATATTCAGTAGTTTTTTTTATAGCATTTTCATAAAAAAGTAATTTGGCGGTCCCTGTACAAGAACATGATCGCGTTTCGTCGCTTATTCCTATCATGTCAATGTCATGATTATCTGAGTCTACGTATTTTGCTTCATTTTTACAAAATTATGATATATAGATGACCTCCATTACCGTTAATACGTTTTCTTTTATTAATTCAACACGTAACATTCAGATTAATGTTCCACTGGGACATCTTTCTATTTTTCATTGTTCCTTTCTAATAAGAATTCATAGAACTTGGAGCAAACTTCCCAATGATCTAAAATTGTTTTCGTATTCTTACCTTACATATAAGAGGAAACTTCTTGATTACCTTAACAGAGATCAACTTTCAATATTAAATTGTATAAAATTCTTAACTCCATTATCCATTACATTTTTAAAACTTTGGCTGTAGAAACCTTTTATTTTAAATTTTTTATGCAATATTTATATGGCTGGGGAGCCTTTTATCTTAGTTTTTTTTTTATATTTAATAATATTCTGTTTATAATATTTACTTCATTTACATACATACGTACATACATAGATATTTTACTAACAATACATGTTCTTGGCCACGAAGGCTTCTTTGTATTGATATTTAATAAATTAATAAAATAATAATCAGTTATCTGGAGCAACGTCGGTAAACTAGATTTGTTCCATATTATGTATAAATAAAGAATTATTTAATGCCCTTACTTACTACAACTCAACTCTAGTTCAGTTGGAATTTTGCATTTTTTGTATTATAGTTTACAACTAAAATTGCATTTTATTTCATCTATTCATCAGTTAGGCAATGCAGAGCCTAGTATACACAGTCTTAATACCATAATTTAGTTAATCTATGTGGGAATCCTGTCTTCGAACTAAATTTCAACACAATATTAACGTTTGATGCTGTGTAAGGCTTTTTATGCTGATATTTGAGAACCTATCACCACAAAATTTTAGCAAACTGTAGTGGGCTAAATTTTACACCAATATTATTAAGTTTTGCGGTTAAGGGCGCAGTGTGACTGCAAATTAAATTTTATCGGCCAAAAGTTCAATTTTTTGCTATCGCCGATTTCAAAAATGTTAATGCCATTTGATAGCAAACATATAAGAACTAAGGTGTCCAAAAAACTGCATCAAAATATTACATCTCTGTGTCATTAATACGTGATGTGTTATTAAAAGTATCCCCAGGTTCTATATTTTAGTTAAATCCGAAATTCAGGGGTATAGAACTTGTTAGTGTCAAAAGGGGTTAAAGAGATGTAAAAATTGAGTTTTTTTTTATGGATTTTTATTCCGTATATGTGTGCATAATTTGTAATATTACAAATGATAAAGTTTTTGTACGCACAAAAAAAAATCATCAAAAATCACGATAAAAGTTTAATTTTGTGCCAAAGTGTAATTTAAACAAACATTAAGTACTTTTTTTACTTAAACTAGTAAAACAAACTATAACTATTATTATTTATATGAATTCTACTAATTAGTACTGCAGATAGGTTATTTGGTTTCAGGTTTTTACATTTCCAAATAACATAAGGGACATTACATAAGCTGTGTTTAGTTTCATTTTAATCAAAATGTGTAATTTTCGTTTCAATATTGTAAATATGTTGTTTAAATTTTATAACGTTTTTTCCCTCTCCTGTAAATTTTGAAAACTGCAGATAGGTAATTTCGTCTTTAAGGTGACGATATATACTTTTGCAACTATGTATTTGAAATTGTCTGTTGAAAACTTTTTTCTTTTTAGTGAAATTACTCGCAACAGTTTTTTGCTCTTTTTATTTTTCTGAAATATAACAATGGTTTACGAACGTTTTGTTTTCAAAAATAATTCTGCAACTGATGCAACTCCTTAAACTGTCAAAGCCGGGCAGCTTTTGAGTTGATTTGAAAGAACACGGGTCCATAGAGTGTCGTGAGAGTGACTTGTGGTCCTCTTAAATTGGTAGCCTTAGATAATCAAGTTTTTCAAAAATTCGCCAAGAATATACATATGTATGTATGTATTTATGGATTGCAAAAAATTAGACTTAAGCTGACCTATGATTAAAAGTTAAGTTATCTCCTTTGCTTTTCGAGATATTTGTATAAAACGGATTTTTTGGGCTGTTTTTTTTAACGATTTTTCTAGTTTTTAATCGGCTGGATTATGTTGAATATCAAACTGTTATCAATCGTGGGTAAAACATATTTTATATTGGTAGGAAAGCAGACTTTAAGCAATGGTATGTTGTATTTAAAAATGCTTATGAATTTTTCTATAAGTATAGTGGTGTATTCAATCCCACTCCTGAAATATTCGAACTGTTGGTGGAGGGTATCAAAGATTCGGCACAGCCGAATATAGCACTCTTACTTGTTATACCCTCCACCACAATTAGTTGTGAAGAGGGTATACTAAGTTTGTCATTCCGTGTGAAACTTTTTTATTATTCATCTCAGACCCCATAAAGTATATATACTCTAGCTCCTTGAGTAATTCTTAGTTGATTTAGCCATGTCCGTCTGTCTGCCTGTCTGGTGAAAACACGCTCACTTTCGAACAACTCAAAAGAAATAAACAAACTTGGTGTCAAATTGCTTGTAGTTATCCTAATCAGTTTGGGATTGAAATCCAGCAAAATCCGTTCAGTATGAATCAAAATGTAGAACCACCACATTAAAAAATTGATAATTTTGTTACAAAAAATAACATAAATGGTGGTACAAGGCATGGAATGAGGTAAGATTTTGCAACATTTCGTGAAGATCCGTCCATCATTTAACCTAGGCCCCATATAAACACTGCTCCCGGAAAACCGTTTAGTACGCCTAAAACCGTAAAAAATAATGCCATCATAACAAAATTTGGTACGTCACAGTTTCTTAGGACTAGAAATAACACTGTGAAATTTCGTGACGATCGGCCCATAATTTACATTAGGCCCCATATAAACCCTACTACCGGAAAACAGTTTAGTACGCCTAAAACCGTAAAAAATAATGCTATCATAACAAATTTTGGCTCGTCACAGTTTTATAGGACTATAAATGATACTGTGAAATTTCGTGAACCCTTCTACAGAAAAACAGTTCAGTACGCCTTAAACCATAATTAATAATACTATCATAACAAAATTCAATACTTCACAGTTTTATATGACTAGAAAGAACACTAATAAATTTCGTGATGATCGGTCAATAATTTACTATAGGCCCCATATAAAGCCCACTCTGGTAAATTAAATAAATACGCTTAAAACGTTGCAGTAAAAATGGCGGTTAACATTTTTCCAACTTAGCTTCATATGGCCAGAAAAAATTTCATCTAATTTTGTTATATACGGTCCCTAATTTAACTTAGATCCCATATTAAGGAGCCTTCTGAAATTTACTGTAAACGCTTAAACGAATTGATACTGTTACGAATCATGATATTTTACTCAAGCTAGTTTAAATTGCTAAATAATTTAATATAGGTCTAAACCTCAAACCAACCAATTTTAATGCTGATGTCTGTTTTTATAAAGATAAATTAATAATAAATAGACATCATATAGATATCCCTCCTGAAATATTCGAAAAGTCGGTGGAGGGTATCAAAGATTAGGCACAGCCGAATATAGCACTCTAACTTGTTTTTATCTTATATTGGAGGGGAAAAAAGATTGGTGGTAAAAAACTTTTGATTTTTTGATGGTTTTTTAATGGCCCGGAATGCTATTTTTCCATAGTTAACCTTTTCTTTTGGTTTTAAATAAAACTCAGTTTTTTTTTATAATATTTTTAAAAGTTTATTTTTATAACTTTATTCATCATTTGTTTGGTTTTCATTTTTATTATTTGGTTTTATATTTCTATAAAGTATATAATATATAATCTGCATTTTTAATTAATATTTTTTTTGCATTTTTATTTATTTTGTTGTTATTACTATTTTTTTTTGGGTTTTTTTATTTATTTTATTTGTATAATATATAATTAATAATTTTTTATTTTTGGTTTTTGTTTATTATTTTATTTATTTTTCTGTGTGTGGGTATTTTTGTGTTTTAATTTTTTTTAATTAATAATGAATGAATTAAGTAAAAAAGTATTTTGACTTGGACATTTGTTAAAAAAGGAATCCGTGTTATTTTCTTTTTCATTATAATTTTTTTTAAAATTATGCTAAAAAAATTAAACAAATGTTTTATTTTGTAAATTAAAATTAAGTAGACAAATTATAAATTTTTATAGTATTATTTTTTATAAAATTTAATAGAATTGAATGTTTTTTTTTTGTGATTTTCATGAGTTGATTTTTTTGTCTTATTAAAATGTTTTTTTTTTGTTTTAGTTTTACAATAATAATAAATATTTTATTTTTGTTTATTTAAAAGATTTTTTTCTTTTAAATTTTTTTATTTATTTATTTGTTGCAGTGGTTGCAAAATTTTATGTTTAATTTTAATTTGTTGTTATTATTGTGTTTATAATTAAAATAATAGTTTTTTTTTGGTTAGTTTAATTGAAAGTATTTTTTATTATTGTTGTTGTTGTAGATGTTAATAATAATGATCATAATTTATAATTGAATTAATAAGTTTTAATCCATAATGATAATAATCATAATAATTAATTTATAATATAATTTTTTTTATAATGTTGTTGTTGGTTTTTGATAATTTTAAATGACCAAATTTTCTACATTGATTTTTTTTAAATTTATTAATTAAATCAATATCTTTCTATTTACAAGTAGAAAATATTTGTTCATATTATAATTTAAATACTTGTATTATTCGGTGTTTGCTTTCATCCATTTTTTGTTTTTTGCCTTTGAATGCCGCCTGTACAAACATGCATTCGTATGCAGTTTTTTTGTTTAAATTATTTTTATTAATTAATAAATTTTTTATTTTGTTCAACACTATTTTCTCTTTGTTTAATTAATTATTTTTTAATTATAATAATAATATAACTTTTATTTATTATTTTATGTCATTCCTTTTATTATTATTTCTCATTATTTTTTCAATATTTTTATAATAAAAAATTATTATTTCTTTACTAAAGTTTAGTTCTGTTTTTAACTTTAGTCTAATATTTTTGTTTCTTTTTTCTTACAATATTTTCTGTAATTTTTGTTTTAATACTATTTTCCCTAAGGATTTTTATTTTCTTTAATAATAAAACAAAAAAAAAAAAGGAAAAAATATATGGGAATATATATTTTTTTTTAATATTACAATATAAATGTTAATTTCTTTTAATTGATTAGAATTACCAAATTAAATTTTCAATGCTACGTTGACAATAAAATGAATTTTCTTTTCGGTTTAATCATTTCAAAATGACAACGATAACGAGGAGCTGCATTTGTGAAGGTCTAGGTTTTACACAATGGGTTTGGTTTGGTTTTAATTTAATTTTTTTAAATAATAATGAAAAAAATATAAATTACTACTTTCTTATTATATAAAAAAACATGAAAGCTTAGAAACCAGGCTGGCATTAGTCGATGCGAAGCCCTTTGCGAGTTGTTTTTATTTCGTGCCGCTTTGCAAGGGAAACATTTTATTAATCAACTGTTTTTTCTCACAAAATTGTTACGAAATTAAATTTAGTAAAGTTAAAATTTCAAGTTATATTAGTATAAGAATCTTATGCATAATTGTAGTGGAAATAGCACTGTACATATTGTTTCTGTTAGAATGTCGTTCGTTATGCGTAAAAGTTGTCTTTAAATCAAAATATATAATAGTTACAGTGTCATAATTAGTACAAATATTTATTTAACTTGTCATAAGAATAAAAGCAGAATTTCAGTATAAATGCGTTTTAGAGAGTTGAGTGCTAATTAAGTCCATTTCTTGTGAATTGATGTCATAATCACCGTTACTATCACTAAATTCCCCATTGTTAGTTTCTGTTCAAAAAGAAGACAAATGAGGAGGTGTAGAACGTGTGATACCAATGGATTTGGAAGGTACTTTATCAAATGAATAGATGATGTTTGTTTATTTACCGAAATAAGCAGAAATATGACGGTTGTCTTCTGCTATGCCATAAACAAAAAGCACCTCAGGATTCATTTGCAGCAAGCACCTTGCTGATTTCAGTTGCTCGGTAATATTGTTTAACATTTTACTAAATAATTGGTTGACATATTTACATGATATGGCTTTAATGTTTGGCAATTTATGCAATTCTTCAAAAAAAACTCTAACAGCGCTTGTAGCAAAATGCCCCCATATATCTTAATTTTCTGGTAAATACCCGGTAGAATCCCATCTTTACCAGTCAACGATACATATAGGCACATTAAGAGTGTTATGATCGCTAAATAAATTTACATTAGTGCAGTGTTACCACCATCAAAATTTAAAATTGCACTTGAAATGAAGAAAATTGATACCAACTTTTCCAAGTTTAATTTAAAAATCAGTCATAGATTCGCGCAACTTAAAGGCGACTTTATAATTTTTGTAGCGCACATAGTCGTCCATTTAAACAGGTTTTTTCAAAAATAAGGCCAAAAGGTTGATTTCGAAAAAAGGGGCCTGTCAATTAGCCCCCAACATTGTCAGATTTTACACCTCTCGATTATTGCCTGTGGGGCTATGTGAAGTCACTGGTTTATGCTGATACGGCCAGAAAAATGACATGTATTGACAAACTTCAGTTTTACAACTTTTAAGGGCGCTAAATATTCTCCCAACCAAATCATTTGTAAGGGGCAAAATAAATTTTTTTTTTACTTTTTGGAATATTGGAAACATATCATTTAGTTTGAATACCTTTTTCCAATAAACTTTTGGTTCTAAATCACTATGAAACTTATGTTTATCGAAATCTAAGTGTCCATCTCTAATTAAAAAATGGAAATTATTTCTTAATAAGCAACCGTGACTTCATGGTACATACACATTTTTTCTATGAAATTAAATCTTTACATTATTTGTTTTAAAAGGAAATAATTTTAAATTATACCTGGGCCCTGTACATTAAAAAAGCAACAATTTTACAATTTTTGTTTGTGTTTCAAATATATTTTATTTACTTGTAGATTTGTAATTTGTAGTTTTAAGAAACAGGGCCCTGATCTACACCGATAAGAAATTACCCACGGCCGTAAAAATTACACATAATTCGCATAGAAAATTACATTTAAAAAAAATTTTAACATTTTTAAATTCTAAAATTTGTTTTAAATGTAATTTTCTTTACGAACGTTAACGTGTGACATCGTGGGATTGGCTCTAAGTTTTAAAAAGCGACGGTCTTAGGGAATAGGGTTTTAAATTTGATTTTATTTTTTTTTAACGGAGGGAAAAAAACACTAAATTTTTTCTTTGTCTCAGAAGGATAACCAGGCACAGGAGAATTATAGCAAATAGATTTAAAATTTTCCGGTAACTTCCTTTCAAATTTTTTATAAATGTATTATTATAAAAAAAATAAAGAAAAATTATTTTTTTGTTGTTTTTTTTTACAAAATGAACTTTGACACTTTCTTAATTTTTTACATACAGAGTTAACCAAAGAATTTCCATTTACTTTGGTTGTAACGAAAATATTTTTTTATTTCTTTTTAGTTAGAAAAAAATTATGGTTCCTTTTCCAATTCATCCTGTTTTAATTTATCGTTTTATAGTTGTTTGTTTTTTTTTGGTATATACCAAAATTTATTTATTATATTTTTTGGTTGATTTTGTTTTTTTATAAAATGTTAAAGATTTTAACTCCTAAATTTTTAAATTGGTTTCTTTGTTTTCTATATAATTACAATATATAATTATATAAATCTTATATATATAAAAATGTAATTGCAAATATCCCTTGCCTCTTTTTTTGTTAAAATACAATTTAATTATAATTATTTTTTATTTATTTATTGAATATAATAAATAATGTGTGTGTAATGTGGGATCTGTTCAAAGTGTGTAATTTGTCTTAGGAAATATTTTTCAATAATATTTGTTAATAATTTAAATATTAGTTTATGTGTGAGTGTTTAACTATATATTAATAAAAAAAAAAAATAGGTGAATAAAAACTTAGATGCTGCCTTTTATTTTAATTATAAATGTTTTATGCATTTGACTATAAGAATCTATAAAATTTTTGTAAAAAAATTTTAATAGGTTTTTATTTATAAAAAAAGGATATTTTCTTTTTAATAAAATTTCTGTTTTTTTTTTATTAAATTCTCTGATAGAAATTTTTAGAAATTTTAAAGTTTTGCACTGAAATAATAAGCATTTTTAAGTTATAAAGTACTTTTTTACGTAAGCATTATCGCCACGTAGTTCTTGAAGTAATTAAGCACTATAACTTAAATTATATTGTGCAATAGATTTTTTTTACTAATATATCCTCCATCAATTTGTATAGTTCCATTATTATTTTTCCTATTACTAGCAATTATTTTGTTAAACATATTAATGCATTTTTAAACTATTGTAATTAACAAATCTGGGCAAATTAAGGCATTCGATATCGATCGAAATTACACTACAATTAAAATGGAAATTTCGATCGTTCGTCTTGCGTCCTCCTAACGATCTACTTTTGTACCCACTAGAGCTGCAAAACAATCGATAGTACTATCGATAGTATCGATAGTTTTATTTTTGGCTGACTATCGATGGTGCGACTATCGACAGCGATACTATCGGAAAATTTAAAAAGCATACTTACTCAACTCAGGCTTTTCGCTGCCGGTAAATTTTTGTATGTATTTTCTAATTTGTCTTTAAAAATATTATGTTTGCATTTACTTAATGTAAAATAAGAGCAAGTAAATTACAATAAGAGAATCCAGTGTAAATACATATAAAAGAAATTGGTAATGCTACCCTGATTTTTTTTAATGTACTACAAAATACATACATATGTATGTATGTTAAAAAAAATTCGATAGTATCGATAGTTCATTTTAAAACTATCGAAACTATCGATGGTGCGACTATCGATAGTTTTACAGCTCTAGTACCCACGCAACCATAGCTTGAGAGGGTATTTTGCATTTGTACTGATGTTTTTACCACATTGAAATATTAGACCCAAGGTTTAGTATAGAGATCGACTTAGAATCACATTCTAAATCGATCATTCAAAATAGACGATAGGAAAATCTTTTTAAAACCTGTGTGTAAATACTGTGGTTTAGGGTATTATAAGGTCAGGCTTGACCGACTATTTGCCTTTAGGTCACCTCATGCCTTTGGGGCATCTTATCTCTTGTTTTTGTTACGTTTAGATTAGTTTAATTAATATGGAATATAACTAAATGTCACTTTAAATTAAATAAGAATTAAATAAGAAGTTCATTATCGCTTGGTAGCATTCGAAAGTAACTTTAATTATGGATACCAGGGCATGCGATCTGCCGGGGTAATCAAACAGAAGAAGAGCTTGCCAAACGAGGCAATCGTCTGGATAATATATATTTATTGCTCAATTCGTTGGCTTTCCAATGGCTCACTGTTAGTCAATCTTTAAGCAGTCATTATAGACTTGCACAGTTTAGGTGGAATCGTGCATCCACCTGCTCCGTATTCAGGCTATTGTGGCCTGAGTCCTGATTGTTATGAGTGCTTAAAATCAATCTCTAAAAAATCGTGTTCAATTGCACCAATAGTTAGTTATAAAAGACTTTTAATAAAATTCCAATGTTTATTGAAAGTTAATGAAGTGGGGTGACTCCTAGGTACGCCAGGTAGTGCTTTTACTTTAAACTAATTTTAAAAACATTTTAATGGACATTTTTTTTTTAATAAATTTAAGAACAACCAAAGATGGAGGATATATTTGATTCATCAATTGCTTTTTGATAAATCAGTTTGTATCTTTTTTTAAAAAAAATTAAAAATTTACTAGTTAATTTTTTACAAGCGTATAATTTTGCTTTGATTTTTTCTATTTATAAATATAATAAAGGACTAAAGTTTTATTTTGTTAATTAGTGTTTGTTTTCAATAAAAATGATTATTTTTTTATATAACGCTGAAAGACCTCTAAAAGTGATTTCATTATTTTAATTAATTTGTTTTCTTTAATACAGTTTAGTGAAAGAATTTAATTTTGTATTTTTTAAGGATTTTCAAATACATTTTTTTAAATTTTTTGTATATAAGCTGATATGGTTTTATAAAAGCCGCAGTATTTATTTAAAGAGTATTTTTTTGTTAAAAAAAACTGAGAAAAAATAATAATCAAAGAAATTATAAATTTTTTAAATTTAACTTTTTTTGTTTTATTTTGCGTCCCTGTGTATTTTTTATATTAATATTTTTAGTTTTGTGTTTCTTTTTTGTAATAATCGTTATTATATAAACTATTTTTTTAATATTCCGCTTTTTTTTTATCGAAAACTACTTTTATCTATTTTTTGTTTTAGTTTGTTTAAATATTTATTTTGAAACCATTTTACTAATATTTTTTTAATTAATTTATTTTTTATAATTTTGTGTCTTGTAGATTTTTTAGTTGTTTTACTTTTTAAAAATATTATTGTTTTGTCTCAAAAAGTGCAAAGTTTTTGTTATTTTTTGTTTTTCAATATTTTAAATTTGTTTTTCAAATGGTTTTTAATGAAATTAAATAAAAAGTTTAGTTTTTTTGTGGTTGAAGTGCATTTGTCATGATTTTTTTCATCTTCTTAGTAGGTGGGTTATAGTTTAGAGGAATTTAATTCTGTGTCTTTAATATTTTATTTTAAAGGGGTATTTAAAAGGAGGCAACTGAAGGTTTAAGATTTTAAATTAAAAGTTTAAGAATAATATATTGTAACAGTTATAGGAAAATTGTAATAAGACTCTGGAACTTCTACCTTGAACAGAATTATTAAAAAATGCCCAACATTTCCGATTTCTATTCGAATGGATCTGTAGTTTGATGGTTTGCTGTAAGTTTCGACTTATTATAAATTGTGTCTTAATAAATATTAAAATATTAAAATAAAATAATTTTTTAAGTTATAACGTTAAGTAAGTACTTACGTTACGAAGAAACCTACGCTAAGTTATGCAATGAAACCCTGTTCAAATAGAATTAACAACGTGAACCAATCAAAAATTCGTACGAAGTTTAAGGCCCCTATTACGGTTCACAACTCAACTTAGTTGAGTTGTAATTTCTTAATTTTTGTATTGTGGTTTACAACTTTGCTAGATTGCTGTGAACAAAAACATAACAAAAATTACGACTGATCACAACTAGTTGTCTTAATTACAACTCAACTGAGTTGAGTTGTGAACCTTAATAGGGGCCTAAATTCCCTCTAAGACCTCTTATACATCAACGAAATTGAAAGGCAGACAGGCTAAATTTGTAACCGAGAGAGGAAAAAGGTAAAGTATGTTACATTTTCTACACAAGATTTTGGGATGCATTATGCCGCCCTGTATTTATTTGTGAACTAAAAGCGTTTCTCTTTATCAAACACAAAATTTACTTGTGTAAGTTTATAAAGTTTTTCGGGTACACTTAGGAGTTACCACACCTTAACTTAAAACACCTCATATTGTATTTATTTAGCAATGATCAAGTCAATTAAGCTGAACCTGTAGTACAACGTTACGAATAACGCTGCAAGCTGTCAAAAGTTAAAAACGGTAGTTTCAAAGTCGTGTCAACAGAATGCGTAGTTGTGGTAGTCGTTGCAGTTGAAGCTTGAAATTGAAAATTTTGAGCTTTGTTGCTCTACAGAGCATTCGTCAGGATCTACAGGAGCTACTACTACAACTACTTTATTCTGTTCCAGGCTTTATGTCTAATACAATAAATTGAAGATCATTTTATACTTCACGGCGCGCAAACCTGTCAAGTAGCGTCGAAAGAACACTGATTTGACAAGTAAATAGGACTTATAGAACTTATTTGCCAGACTTTTACCCATCCTATTTTAGAAGAGCTGCAATGGCAAGGTCGTTACTGGTTTTTATATTCCGTTTAAAGGATTTAACAGTAAACAAGTTTTATATTTTTTGTAATTTCTTTAAAATTCAAATAAAACCCGTTTTTAAATATCAAAGAAAACATTTTTTGTATTCTCCCTAACGGACCCCTATTTGAGAAATTTTGCTTTAAAGTGTCCAAAAACCACTTATTTGGTCCGTTTATCAAAAAATATTGATTAAGTTTACTCGGAATTTGCTTTTCATGGCTTAAGAGCTGAGATCGGCAAAACTGCTACGTCGTGCTTTTTTTCTCATTTCATTGTAAAACAGTCAGTCTCGTTTGAGCTTTCACACAGAAAGGTTGGGTTTTCACTCGTTGCTTGCATTCTGTGTTGCCATTTTGTGATGTTTTAAGAGGTCTGTGGACCTCCATTTGGGAGACGTTGAATTAACGATTTTAATTTCTTTTTAACCGATTTTTTAAGAATTTTCTACCAGTTTATTATTACAATAAAAGTCTTTTGACAACACTCTCTATTCTTATTTATATTTACTACTAAAATATTTTAATGTACTATATTTGTTTGCCGATCTCTGCTGTAGAGTATCCAAAACTTTGGTTAAAAATTTCATAAGAGAATACATTAAAATCTTCTCTATTTAAGTTCCTTTTTTTGTTAAAGGTAATTTTGAAGTCTAGAGTCTTATTACTATTTTTTACAATAATTTTTTTTTTTAAATAAGGAATAAAAAAGTTTTCATTTAGCAAAGTTTCGAACCCTGTTGAAATTAATTTATTTTAATAAAAAAATAGTTAGAAATTTTTTTTAATTTTTTAAAAACTTTTTTTGGTTTTTCTTTGTGATTTTTGTTTCAAGTTGTGTTTTGATTTCAATTTCTAGATTTTATTGTTCATTTAAAGGTGCTCTTGAAATATTATTACTTTTTCTTTCTTTCTTTCTCTCGTTCTTTATATTCTGTTTTTTATAATAATTTCAAAAATTAAACTTGCAAAATAAGAAAAATAAACAAAAATAAAAATTGTCTTAGAACACGGACGGAATTTTTAAAATTAATTTCACCGATTAAATTATTTGAAGAAAGAGGATTTTAGAAACTATTTCAAGTTTTTTTTGCTATAAACCTGCTTTGCTATTGTTGTTTTTTTTATTTAATTATTAACTGTTTGTTTTTATTCATAATTATTTTTAATAATAAATAAATATATGTATATATTTTTTGTTATTTACAGTATAAATTCGATTACTGTTTCTGTTTTTTTTTTGTTTTATATCTATTTTTTTTAAAACTACTTGTTTTGTTGTATTGGGTTTTCGATTTTAATTTTTTTTGTATTTATTTAAAATATTTACAAAAAAAAAAAAAAAAACATTAAAACTAATTTTTTATAATGTCAAATTTTTTAGAGACTTTTGTTAAAAAAATTCATTCTTTTTTTGTTAGATTAGTTTTAATAATTTAACATTTTTTGTTACGTTTTATAATTATGTTTCTTTATTATAATTATTTATTTATTAATTTTTAATAAATGCACTTTCTTAGCTTGTTTTTTTTTAAATTTATTTTCATAATTTCAATACAAGCACTACCAATTATTGTTCAATGTATATTTTTTTTCAAAAAATTTATTTTGGTTTTTGGTTTGTTTGATAAAACGTTTATTTGGTTTATAAAACATAGCAAAATTAGGCAACTTATGTAAACTATTATTAAATAATAGGAAATTAAAGTATTTTTCAAGAGCTTTAAAAATAAATGGGAGTTAGTGGAGAAAGTGCTTTAATGCATTTCGGGTTTTAAGAGATTCAGCAACATTTGCCATTTGTATCTAATAAGCAATGACTTTGTGGACGTTCCAAAAAAACAGATAATTTTGAAACTCTAGAAATTATTTCAAGATAGGGTGCCCCGGAAGGGTTACGGGTAGTGCGAGAATCGCTGGTTCGATTCCTTCTAGAGACTCTACGTTTCAATTTCAAACAGGCGTCTGAACTCGCAGCATCAAAGCTGACGACGGAAGTTGTATTAACACAACAGGCGACCGAAGACGCTATTGAAAACAGACGACCGTAATCGATGTATCAAAACAGGAGTTTTTGTAGGATTAAGTAGTGAAGTGAACATTTTGGAACTACAAAAGCTACCTGTTTTTATGTCTAATCTCGTCTTTTGTTAAAAGAAAGTGCACAGTTCTTTCTTTGAAATTTATCTTTTCTCCATTGATAGCCTTTTGTTTTCCGATAATTGAAACACTGCAATCGTACTAAAACTACCAACTGCGTCGTTTAGACAATCTTAACTCTTACGTCAACGTATACGTTGCGGACCAGCTGTTAACAGTATTTACGTTAACACGACATTGTGTTGCAGATTAATACGATACATTTTTTCTTACGTTTCAACTGTTTAAGAATTTTATGTTTACGCTTATTGGTAAATTCAACATTGCATTGACGTACACGACGTTTTTTTTTTACAAAACTTACAAATAACAAAAGCTTAAATTTATAAATTATATAAATTTTGACAAATTTCCTGCTTTTTTTCTAACACATTTCAACACGTTTAAGGAATTTTCAGTAACAACCCACCATTGAAGTCGACCGCAACACTAACGTGTGAGTAACGAGGCTTTTAGCCAAAATACTTAAGCAAAGACATTTAGCAATATCTATCTCTTTTCTTTTTAACTCTCTTTTACATTAAAAGCACTATAGCAAATTATTAATTAATTAAAGTATGCAATGTAGTTTTTTGTTTCTTTTTTATCTATAAAAGGCTTAATTTTTTAAAAAACTTTTTTTGTTTTGTTTATTTAATTTTAAATTTTAATTAAGTGTAGGCATGTATATGTAATAATTGCATTTAGTACCCTGTATCCTATGTGATTTTTCTTGTGTTCATTTTTAATATATTGTTTTTTTTTTCAAATATAATTTCATAAATAAAATAAGAGGTTTATTTATTTATATATTTTTGTTTAATTTCCAAGTGTCTGTGGTCTATGATTTTAATTTAAAAGCCTTGTTGTATGTTGTGTTTTTTTGTTTGAATAAAAAGGCAAAAAGTTCAATTTTATACTGCATATTTTTAAGCAAAAATTTAAGAATTTTCTTTTTGTTTTTTTAATTAATTAATTAATAATATTTTCTTTTAATGATTATTTATGTATGTCTTTATTATATAAAGTGCAAAATAGTTGTAAACCTTATAATTCAGAGGCTTTTTTGTATGTTTTTGTTTTCAATTTTTTTTTTTACTATTTTCTAAAAAAAATGCTAATTTAGTACTAGGATTTTTTGTTCTATTTTTATTTAGATAATTTTATATACAAATTTTTAAATCTTAAATATTAAAATGGACTAGTTGCTGATTTTTCTTTAATTTTAATTCTATTAATTAAACAACATTCTATAAGAATGTTTTGTTTATTATTTTTTATTTAAAATTTTAAACTATTTACTATTTATTTTTATTAAGTTTAAATAACATTTAAATGTTTTAGTTTTTTTTTATTTAAATTTGTGTTGTATTTTATATTTTATGTGTGTACATTAACAGTGCTGAAGTATATCGTGTTTTTAAAAGATTTAATTTTCCCAAGAAACTCTTAATAATATTTTTGAAATTTTCCTTAAACAATTACTTTTAAAATATCATAATCAGTCCCTTTGTATTTGTTTTTTTTTATAAATTTTTTAACAGTTTTTTAATATTCATAGTCTTTGAAAGAGTTATATTTTAGAAGAAAAAAATTAAGTACTGGTTTAAAAGAAAATTTCAAAAAAAAATTTTTAAGAAAGGAAAAATCAATCCTAGATTATAGTCAACACTGTTTTTAAGGAACGTCAAAGATAACTGTATTGTTTACTATTTATTTACAAACTTACAAGTAGATTTTTGTTTAAATTTTCAGTTAAACAAAATTTCTATTAAATTAAAAAATATAACATAAAATTTATTTTTTACTTAAAATAATTGTAGTCTCTTTAGAAACCTTTCTAAAAATTTAAGTTATATTTTTATATAATACACCAGAAAGAAAATAGATTTCGATACTGTTGAAAAATATTAAAAAAAATTGCAAAATGTTGCTGTCCCTACATATTAACAATGTTTAACAGTTGCTTTTTTTAAAATAAATTTTAAATTTTGTATAAAAGTTTTAGAGTCATATAATGTCTTGACTATTTCATTCCAATGTGCCTACACTAAAAATTTTAGCGAGTTCAGGGGTCAAATCACCGGATACGATACCGAACAAAATTGGTTGACATTTTTTATTTTGGTATCATGACACTGGGATATCGAATGAAATGTATCGTAATTTGAGATGATAGCATTCGATATCGAGTTACCAAAGACATCACATCTCTCCACTTTTCATTCGATACGTCAGTGCCTATAGTATGCAGCAAAATACGATAGTTTACTCGATATCGAATGCGATGATTAGACCCCAGTTTAAACTTTAAAAGTGTCTCGAATAATTTAAACTTGTGTCTCTGCTATTAACGAAATAATATTAAACCTGATTTTGCACATGCAAGTATAGTGTACGTATTAGTGTATCAACCAAAAATTGAAGAATAGCCTATCGACTTAAACTACGAAAAGTGTGTATGGTTAGTAAAATAGTGCGGGTGTATCGAGTTCTTTGAACCTGATCTTGCATGTGTTAAATCCAGGTAAGTTTAATGGCCAAACCAGAATGTGAATAACGTGGTTTAAGCAACTGAGCGAAAACAGGTAAATCATTTATGTCAAACCATATTGAACATAAGGAAACTTTTGTTTAAGTTTTATGAAACTGTCATTTGCTTAAGCAAAGTGCGAAACTGATCGCTCATTCCGTAAGGAGTCAAATGTTTTTTTATTATTAATTTTTTTTAATGCATTTGACAGTCGTTTTTGGTTTTTTTTACAGTAGCTTAAGTTTGTTTATGCACGTTTTGGCTGGGCCTTAACATCTTCAGTTAATATTAGATCACCTAAAAAAATGTGGTTTAAAATATTCCCAAAGTATCCAAGCTAATAGGTATTTTTGAAGTTATATTATAAAGTGTCTTGACTAAACTCATACTCCCCTTATTTTTTAAAATTAAAATAGATTTATGAAACAAATTTTCATAGGAAATCTGTTTAATAACCCTTTTTAAACCTGTTTTATTTTTTTATAACTAAGGCCGAAAGTATGTAAATATTTTTTCCTTTTTTTTTTGTTTTAACTTTAGCAATAAAATTGCAGCTAAACTTGGATGAATTTTGAAAAGATTTGTCAGCGTCTTTACTCAATAAACAAACACGCCTATCGTGAAACATAACCAAACAGTTTATTTGCTCGTAATTTTTGCAGGGAAAAGAAAACTCATTTCGGGAAAAATTTTTTCATGATAACGTGAACGAAAATGGTTCAACTATTAATTTGTTTTCAGTTATGTTTACAACTTTTTTTGTCTCAAATATTGAACTGTAGTTAAACTAGTTAATTTTTGGGTGCACCGGTAAGCTAATTTGCAGTGAGCGCGTCTTTCAGTGCGAGAGCTGCGTTAGAGACTCTGATATGTTTTGTTACAACAGGCTGAATGTCTACGTTACTTTTACTCGGTAAATTAAGTTTGAATGTCTGTAAATTGTAAAAGTATAGATAGATAAAAAAGAAAACAGGTTTATAAAAGGTCTATTAAACAAATTAACATACAAAATACGTTTCATAAACCTTTTATATACCTGTTATATTTTATATAAATACGGGTGTAAAACTCAAATAATGTCTTAACTAAATTAACTTGTGTCTTAACTATAAAACTGATATTATTTTAAATAGTGTACTGATTCAAAATCTAGTATATGTAACAGAAACTTTAAGTATCTTATATAACGTAGTTCTTAAGGAAGAGGTTAATTATCCAGGTAATTATATGTAGTATACACATATGGGATTGTGTTCACAAATCCATATGGGCGTTATAAAGCCGTTGAGTAAGACTAAAATCAAAAGTATTTATGGGTATTCTGGGTTTCAACAACAAACCCGGCTTGCTAATTTTTAGACCTTGTGCTTAAGTCTTGTAAACTTACCGGTAATATCATGTTAGTTCGTTTGTCTAGGGCCCAATCATAAGAAAAACAAAGTCTAACCTATCAGGAAGGACATCGTGAGAACTCTTTCTATGGTAAAATCACAGTGAGATAAGGCCATGCTAAAAAGCTATGTTAGTGATAAACATACATACGTATTCAATTTATTTAGGAATATGTCAAATCTATAAATCTCTTGTTTCTATTTAATTCTGAAAAAAGAAAGCAGTTAGTTTAAAACTCGTATGGTGTAAATCTTTTGTCGTATATATTTAAAGCGCTTGTTGTTCTATACTTCTTTCCCAAACATTTTGTAACTCATATTATTGATTTTTAATATAACAATAATACTTATCAACAAAGTTCTAATAAAAACTGTACACCACCGTAATGCATTTTTTGAAAACACAAACTCTGAAACTGCTTTTAGTGTTCGCGAATTTGTGCACAAAATAAATACGGCACACAGCGTTTGTGAACTGGCGAACATAAATACTAACATAACTTACCGATCTTGTTTTAGCACACGTGTAGTTTTTTTTTTAGCGTACGTGAATTTGTACACAAACCAAATACGGCACGTACCGATCTTGTTTTAGCACACGTGTAGTTTTTTAGCGCACGGGTTTTTTAGTGTTCATTTTGTATTTTTGAGTGTAGGCGCAGTGAACTTTTGATGTACGTGTTGTGCTGAACATACGTAAGATTTTTTTAATGTCCTAGAATCAATTTCCAATTAAAATTTATTAGTTTGACTCTCATTTTTTACATTTAAAACTTTCTGATAGCTATGTGAAGACTAAAATTTAAGGGGTTTTAGTGTCCTTATGCTTTCTTTCTAGATACAAACTACTGTCATCGATTACATGGAAATAATCGTGGAAAAAGTTGTTTTATGGCGCTTTTTGCTTTTCAATCAAATGTCAAATTGCATAATGAGTGAAGTCATTGGGGATTTTTTCAGGAATTATATTGCATGTGAAATAGATCGCATAAAAAGGGTACGATAAAGGAACGCTTAATGTACGCTAACACGAGATCAATACATTATCTTAGTATTTGTGCTCGTCAGCTCACAATCGTTGTGTACTGTATTTCTAAAAATTTACAAACACAAAAAGGCTTTTTTATTTTGTATATTAGTAGAGAATGTGTATGTGTACTGTACCGTGCCTTACTGTTTTATTCCGAAGTTTGCTAACCACTGAAAATCAGGAAAAACTTATTTCAATTACATATCAACATTTTCAAGACATTTTAGTAGATACACAAATTTTATGAAATGCTTGCAAAGAATTTAAGTAAAGTCACTATTTAAATCTTTAACTTGTCTATTGATCAAGACAAAATTTAGTAAAGACACTTTTAATAGGGACTTTCAGACGAAAAATTTAAAAATCTGAATGTCGAAATCAAGACATACATTTTAGAAATATGTATGTCTAATTTTCTTCCATTTTGTTTGATATTGATATGATTTAATAATATTTTTACAAAGGAAAACTAATATTTTAAACAGAAAATTATTGTCATGAGAAAAATTGAAATTGGCAAAAAAGCATTGAAAGTAAAAATTAAATTGCTAATTTTGAAAATTTCTTTCATAGTAATTTAGTTATCTTTTGTGTTATACTTTGTCCAATTTTAAGGTACATTTTTATATAATATATATCATTTATACGGATATACATATATATTTTTAATAATTTTCATCACATTTTTCCATTATTATTTTT
Organism: Pollenia labialis; assembly: GCA_949318255.1. NCBI lineage: Eukaryota > Metazoa > Arthropoda > Insecta > Diptera > Polleniidae > Pollenia > Pollenia labialis. Next base: position 6,404,672 of record OX439140.1, read on the forward strand.
TAATTTTTGAGCGTATTTTTTTTACAACATACAAGACAAAATAAAAGTTTTTGTTTGCAAAATTTTGATTATAATTTTGTAGTAAGAACGTGTTTTTTTTTAAGTGAGAATAATAGAGAGAAAAAACCAAAAAAATAAAAAAGAGAAGGAAAAACAAGTTAGTGTTATTTTAAAAGGTGTTTTTAAGAGTTTTATTAAAAAAAATTTAGAGACAGCAAGCTTTCCAGTTTGAAGTGAGAAGAGCAGCAGATTCAGCTCTTATATATATTTTTTAACTTTAAGCATGATTAAGAAAACTTTCTGTATGTTATTGTTAGCAAGGATAGGATAGCATGGAAGAACAAGATGAGGTGTTTCTGAAAGTTATTCAGGCCTATCGTTAATAAAAAATTAAGAGGACTTTCCCTTGAAATTTTGCTTTTCCCCAAACATCTTTTAGAAAAAGGTAACAAATTTGAAAGGAGGGTCGATAAGTTTTTACTTAGATTTTTATTTTTTTTTTTTCATTATAGGAGACAGCGGAAAGACAAATGCAAAGCTTTTAATGGCTCTATACACGATCAATATGCTTAACAAACATGTTTATAGTATGAGTAAAAAAATTGTTAGTTTGAGTGCCATCGATGATGCTGGATGGAAAATAAAACCGATTTAGATATAACGTCAAGCACACCTACCCGAGCTTAACAGCAAACATTTTGATTGTTTGATTGCATTATTAGTGTTTATGGCTCAAAATTGTAGCCTTTTTTAACAATACATTTTAAAACCAAAACAAAATGGTGCGAACCGTCAAAGTCAGCAGGCTTATCTCTGTCACCTGGTTACGTTTAATTGTTTCATCTTTTATAAGACAGGGAGAGAAAAAAAGTATGCATGTGTTATTTTAGAGAGTGTTGAAAAAGAAAAGTAAAATACTAAGCTGTTCACTTTCCTCTCTGAATTCAAGACTTGCTTAACAAAACTTGCTGTGTGTAATTGTTTTTTTAAGCAAATGTTTGTGTTTTGAATATACTATTTCTTTTATTTAAATAAAATTTTGAAATGATTTTTTGGAAGATTAAACTAAAAAATTTAACAATTAAAAATTTGTTTTTGCTTGTTTTTCTTTAAATTTGATTTCGTGTTTTTGTCTTTGTATTATTATTTTTTTTTAGTAATTTGTTAAATTTATTTTGTGTGTGTGTTATATTTTTTATTTAATTATTATTTTTTTTTAATATTCAAATCACAGCCCATTTGTGTAGGTGTTTTTTAAAAATTTTATTTTGTATGTTGCTAAAAACTTAAAAAAAATTTATAAAAAGAAATTAAAGAAATATACAAACCAATTGTTTAGCTGTTTTTTTAGTTTTAAAGAAAGTGTTCCCATTTTGTTGTAAAAGTTTTTTTTTAAAGCCAAGTTGTTTAAAAAGCTTTTGATCAATTAGGAAAAAAAATAAAACGAATTAAGTCATGTCTTGGATTATTCAAAAATTCAGTTTTTTATTATTTTTTTTTATTTATTTTGCGTTTTTAAAAATTTTAAATATTTTTTTGTTTTAAATATAATAAAATAAGTATAACGTTTTGTTTTATTTTAATAAATTAGTTATAATAAAAATAATGTAATTTCTAATTTTTTTTTATAAATAAAATATTTTTTTTTGCCAAAATCAGTTTTTATTCTTTTGCAATAATTTTCTGTTAGTATTTAAAATACAAAGAGAAAATAATAATTATAATTATTTTTATATTTTAAGTTTAAATTGAAATTTTATAATAATATAATTATTTCTTTATAATAATAATATTTTGTTTGTAATAATTAACTTGAATTTGACTAGAGTGTATAACTTTGGTTGTGTATTTATTTTTGTGTTGATTTTATTTTATAATAATTTATTTATAAGGGCCTTAAAAAATTTTCAATTTTATTTTCAATATTAAAAATTTTATTTTGTTATTGAAAAAAATTTATTTTATTTCTGTTTTTAAATAGGCCTGTTTCTAAAAAACTACTTTATTTTTGCTTCTTCTATATTTTTTTGTTTTTCTTAAGTTTGTTAGTAAGTGTTGTATATATTTGTGTTTTTTTTTGTAATTTATAATCTATTATTTTTCTTTTATATAAAATTGTATAATAATATAATATATTTTTAGGTTTTTTTTTCGTGTAGAGTTTTCTTAAAAAAATTAGCAACATTTGTAAATGTTGCTTTTTGAATTTTTTTTTTTTATAAAGAATTTACTTCTACTTATGGGTGGTTTTAAGGGGGGACTTTCATCCGCCTTTTAGTTTTCTCTTTAAATATATATACAAATTTAAAAATAATTATTTTATTTTGTCGTTAAAAAAACAGAAACAAAATATTTGTAAAAATAAATAAAAAAAACTTAAGAAAAGATTTACTTTTAAGTTCCCAAAAAGTTATTCCTTAAATTTGGTACAGTTTTTAAATATATTTTGGTAAAAAATCATTTTATTTCCAAACTTTGTTTTCAAAAGTTTTATTAGATTTCTAAAGCTTCCTTTGAAAGTGCATATCTTTCATAAAATGTTATATTTCAAAATTTTTTAGGCTAATATCAAAAAAAAAACTTTGGAATTTATAAAAACGCCAGACAAGCCGTTTTTCGGAAGTTTTTTTAAGACACCTTTGAGAGAAATATTAACCCTTTTATTTTGTTAGAAAAAAGAAAATTTTTCCAATTTATCTACAATAGAAACCGAAATTGTTTAAAAATTTGTCAAAAAAGTTAGCTGCAAAGACAACGGTAAGACTTAGCTCCACCAGGCACTTGGATGTTGACTACATTACACCTGAGCCAATCATTGATCCTAGCTTAATCGTAAGCATTTTGGATAAGATAAATAGTTCACCATGATTCCGTAGGTCTATTCCCACGAATTCTATACATGGCAGTTTCGAGTTGGTTCTAGCATTTACTTCGAGCAATTATACTAGAGCATTTCTCTAAGGCCACAAGAATGGTGAAATTTGTAAAAAGCGGGCATAACAAACCTCAAGAATGCCGGATGTCTCTGGAGCAGATAATGGGACATTCAATGGTTAATTTTTAAATGAAACGGTTCAACATATGGTACAGGTATTTCGCTCTCGAGGAGCAAACACTCATCGTGCACAAATAACATCAAATCTTGAATCAGAGGCCTTTAAAGCACATTGTAAACCTAATTGCCGTTATAACTGACCAATGACCTATTGGAATACATGCCCAGAGGCTAAGGTTCGTTTGCAATCACCTGCGTAAGTAAGAAGATGAGTCAACGGCACATCTTCTATGTCATTGCCAGACATTCGAAGCCCTAATATTCAAACTGTTTGTTCGAAGAACATATATATTTGTGAAAAATATTTAGATAAGAACTTTTGGGAAATGCTTTTATTTCACATTTTAAAAACCTTAATTTAAGATTTTTTGACGTTTAACAGGTTACCTGACTGTTGGTATAGATATGTCAAATGAAACGAACAAATCTAACCATACGTTTAAACTTATTTTGTATTTCATTTTTCGAAATATTTTTTTTATGTGATTAGAGGAGCTGGCACCGTTGCCGAGCATTTTGGATCAAGACAAGCTTACAAATTCTAATAGACTCAAATGTATTCCAAACAATAAAACCGATCTAGTTCTGAAAAAACAAGTTTTATAGCATAAAATGTAAATATTTTTATAATTGTAAAATTTAAAACTTTAAAGCAAAGATAATAAAAAAAACACAAGATTATAAATAAAACTCTTGCACAATAGTGTTTTTCTAGTTTAAGCTTAAGGCTGTAAAAACATGTCAAACTAAAAGCTTTTTTTTAAAGTTCTTTAAACAAAACCTTTAGAATTTATAGTCTTTGCTTAAGCCATAAGATGATTTTTTTTATAATTAAAAAAAGTTTTTTATTAAACACATAAAAACAAGAGCTTTTTATGCAAGTAATTATCAGCTCTTTTTGCTTAAAAAAGTTGAAAGCTGCTATTTAAATATCAAAATTAATTTCATTCAATAAAAGGAACGTTAGCTTAAGTTTTAGAATTGTTACTTTTTGAAAAAGGTATAATTTAAAGCTGTACTTTTTAAGTCTCAAATGGCTTTTTATTATACAAATGAAAAAAGCTTAGCCTTTAGTAGAAATAAACTGTAAAAAACACTTTTTGATCAAAAAAATATAAAGTTTTAATCAAAGTTTTTTTTTGTTTTTAAAAGCTCTTTTGAAAATTTTTTTATCATGATATTTAAGCTTTTACAGTTTTATTAAAAGCTTAGAATGCTTGTCTAATTTGGTTAAATTTATAACAAAGGAAACTTTAAAGCTTTTTATTTATTGTTTTGAATATAATAGGAAAAAAAAACTATTTATTAGAGCCTTTTTATTAAATCCAAGGCGAATTGACTAGAAGGTGGGGTCAAGTCAACATATGGTGTTTTTTTTTCGGTGGTCGACTTGTCAAAGTTTGTATACAAACTAGTTTTTTATGTAAAAAAACCAATTTTTTTACTAGCAACTTTTTTGACAACCCCACCACAGAAGCAGTGTTGTTGTAGGGTTGACCTCACCTTCTAGTCAATTCGCCTTGATTAAATTTTTACAAAAAAGCTTTTTTGAGAACTTTTATGATTTTCTCCTTTGTTTTGGGAACTTTTTAGTAAAAACAAACCAATTATTTTAAAAATTCATTTTTTTTTAAATTTAAAGCTGTTTATGTACAAAACTTTTGGTATCATAAAAAGCGTTTTTTTTTTGTAAAATTTCTTAAATCATAATTTCATAACGGACGGAAACCTTTGCCCAAAGGTTTTTTGATTTGTTTTCTTTTCTTTTCATTTCATAAAAAACTAAATTTAATTCAAACCGTTTACAATTTAAAAACAATGTAATTTAAAAACAATTTAATAGGAAAAAATTGCACTTTAATATGAAACGAATTTAACAAAAATTATTAAAAGCAGATTATTTTTTGTTTATAATTATATGTGTATGTTTTTTTTAAGATCTTTTAAGTTCTAATCATAAATTTTGTTTCCTTTCTTTTACTTTACATTATAAGTAAAATTATTATGATTTTTTTGGTTTAATTTTGCAATACTTTTTTCATTGCGTTTGTTTAATTATTTTTTGGCTTATTTAGCTGTAGATTTAAATTGTTTTCTTTTTTAAGTTTTAATTAAAAGAAATATAATTACAATTTTTTTTGTACATTTTCTTATTTAAGTGATTTATTTAAGGGAGGAAATAAAGGGGTTTAAAGAATTTTGATCCAAAGTGTTTAAAAAGGTGTTGTGTTTAGAATAGTGTTTAAATGAGAAGTTCCTCAATTTCAGAAAAAAATACAGATTTATATAATTAAATTTTTAAGGAGTAAAAACGTTGATAGAAGATTTAAATTTTTTAAACGCTACAATTGAGTTTTAAAATTTTAATTAAATTATTTGACTTTTTACAGTATTTTTATCGAGTTCTTAAAATATCTTTAGAAAATCAACAATTTTCTCAAAATATCAAAGATATTTTTAGCCGTAAGCTTTCCTGGTATTGCCAGATATTTGAAATTCGGTCTACTATAAGAAACAACACCATAGTCTAAAATCAATTCTGTGTAAGATTAAGGCCCCTTAAAGTTAAAATTTATTGAGATCTGTTGATCAAATAAAAATAAATTGAAAGGCGCATTCAGCCTTTAGCTCAGGGGAGATAGTGGGGATAGTGGAATTTCAGTCGGGACAGCCTTTAAACCAAATGTGTTCGAACAAGGCAGGGGGATAATGACCTCCTTGTATCCGCTCTTGAAATTGGTTATATATCTTCAATAAGTCTTGTAATAAGAAATCCCTGAGATGTTTAACCCGAAAACATAAAATTCAAATACAGGTCAAAACCAACAACTGTATTATGCCCTTGTAGCGGTTTACAACTCAACTTAGTTGTGTTGATATTTTGCAGTTTTATATGACTGCTTACAACCCTGTGTTAGAGAGGTTAAGAAAAACTTCAAACAATTAAAACTCATCACTAGCAGTTGTAACTGAATTGAGTTGCAAACCCTAATAGGGGCATTAAACACCAAAGGATAGTAAGTCTAAAAGTCAGACAGAAATTAAGGTATGTAAAAAAGAAAAAAAGTGCAGCGAAATCGGGCGATCTTTTGATCAAATCGAAGATAAATATAAAAAGGTCATTTATTTTTACGTTCGAAATGAACAAGTGCTTTTCAAAGGGATCGATGCTTATACAAATCAGTTTGAAAACTTAAGGGGACGTATTTTGTTAAGCTTAGAAATTACCATCCCTTAAATTGTTGTTTTGTGATTAAGAGAAAAACATTTTTAAAATTGTTGTTTTCTGAGCAGAACTTTTGGCAAAAAGGCAATTTCTTGCAAAAATCTAAAAGCTTTTTTGCAATATTTAAAGTGTACTTTAATGAAATCTAAGATGTGACAGAGTGAAATTTTGATTATTCTCCCAGTTTAAGTCAAATATTTCATTTATATGTATTGAAAGCTTTTAAACAGAATTCTCCGTGCACCAAGTTGTTTCGCAATGCGAACGTCAACATTCTATAACGAAGCATAACGGGAATATTACCTGCCTTTAAACAACTTTACTCTTAATACCAAGTCACCAATAGTGCACTAAGGCGCTAATGTATGAAATTCTACACACAGATGCAACAGTTGAGCCTATCTTACCTATATCTATATTGGAGATGACTGCCTTAACAGCTGACACTTCATGGCAGTATTTTGGAAGCCCTGCATGTGTACTTGTCACTCTCTCATGAATGACTAAATTAAAAAAAACATAAAAAAATGAGGTGTGGCTACTAAACAATTGTTTGGCGAAATGAGGGCACCCTGGTTTTAAGAACTCAAATGCTTAGAGCCGATTCACATTAAGGGTGATGACGCTGCGACAATGCTTACGTTCTCTTTTGAAGCTCCTTCTTATATCCACGCTCATTTACGTTAAGACGTTTTTCTCGAGGAGGAAGTTTTGGCATTAAATTGATCAATACTTCTTACACGCTCATGTTGCCATAAAGTAATTATGCTTATTTTACTGACAACAATTTATAAAGACAAATTGTTAATTTTTGTTAAAAAGAAAAAAAACCAATAAGAAAAAAAACCCTGAAGAAGGCACTCAAAGAAACATTGGTTTTAATAAATTTATAAAAAAAGTTTTTTATATATAAAAAAATAAGACCTTAAGCTCGAATATTTAATTTATATATTAAAAGAGAAAGAAATATGTAAAAGCGAAGTGTCAAAATGGTCGCTTCAATTCTCATTACCTTTACTACCCCTTAAGCTTCTCTACTTGCCGCAAACAAACACGACTCGCTGGGGATATGTCGCAGCGACTTTAACCTTAATGTAAACACCCTCTTAGCAATATTCATGATGCCAATTTCAAAAAACCGTTTTTAATCGTTAGGCTATTAACGTGAAGGAGCTATATCATGCATTTCAACATATGTAAGCCATAAGTTTTCAATCAATAAGCCTATCCATTAGGCTGTAATTTTGGAAAGACGAACTTTAAACAAAGCTTGTTAAATTACATTGGTGTTGCATCTGCAATTTTATTAACATAAAATTTCGTAAGCAGGCTACTGTAAGCAGATTACAAGGCTTAGCCTAGGCACATTCGTTGGGTTTTGGGCTGCATCATATAAAAACGATAAGCTGGACGAATGCGTATAACTGTTTAGTGTATCACAGTCTGAGCCTTTTTTACTTTCTCTTTACTCCCTTTTTCCCAGCAAAAAATTCAAGCCCACTCAAAAGGTAGAACAAGAAATAAACATGCTGTAAAAAACCCTTTTTTTAATTTCAACTTAAACTTTAATTAACTTAATTAAAAGTAATGTATTGTAATTGTTTATTTATGTTTGCTTTTAATAATTTATAATAATAAAATGTGCAAATATAATTATTGTTTTTTTTTTCTAAGTTTTAATAAAGTTTTTTTGTTTGCTTTAGTTTAATTAATTAAATAGTGTTTTAAATTTAATTTATTGGTTTAGTTAATTACTTGTTAGCAAATACCTGTATGTTATTTATTTTATAATTATTTGTAAGCAGCTAAAGTCTAAGGGTTTATTTTTTAAAGGATATTTTTGTTTTGGTTTATTTTTAATAATAATATAATATAGGTTTTTTCATAAAATGTGTTTTTTTTTATAAAAATGGTTTAAAAAATTTAAATAAAAGTTAAAATTAATTTAAATTAAAATGTATGTAAATATAATTTATTAATGTTATATGTATTTTCTTCTACCTTTATTATTTTAATATATAAATTAAATATTCAATTCCAAAAATTGTTTAATTTTGTAAATTTTTTGTCGTTTTGTTAAATTTGTTTTAAAAAAATTGTTAACTTTTGGTAAAAAGAAAGAAAATACCCTGAAGAAGGCACTCAAAGAAGTGTCGAAATATTAAAAAGGTTTTTATATAAAAATAAGACCTTCAGCTCGAATATTTAATTTATATATAGTTTATTAAAATAAAATAATAAAAAATATTTTTTTATTAAAATTTTTTTTAAAAATTATTTTTCTTTATAATTTTTTTTAATAAATATTTCTTTTTAAATTCTATCATAATTAAAAATTAAGCAAAAATTATCGGAATATTTAACAAAATACTGTTTTAGTAAATTTAACAAAAAAATCTTGTTTTTTTTTATTTAAAAAAAAATAAGTTTTTTTCTTTAATTTAATTTAATATAACAAAATAATATTTCTTTTTATAACAGTGGGGTTGCTTTTTTTTATTAATTAATTAGATTTCATAGACTTTTTTTTTTAATTTTAAATATTTTTTTATTTTTAATAATAATAGAAAAATGATATATATTTGTTAAACCTTTAATGTGTGTGTTTATTTTTTTATTTTTATTAAAGTTTTTTTTAATTTTTTTTACAATAAAAAGTTGTTAAAAAATGATTTTTCTTTAAATTTTGTTGTTGTTGTTGGTTTTTTGTTTTTCTATAATTAATAAATAATATATATTTTTCCTATTATTAATATTTAATAATAATATTGTTTTGTTTTATATTTTATTTTGTTTTTGTTGTTTTTGTCCTACTTTCTATATAATAATATATAATATATATCTCTTATAATTTTGTTTTAATATTTGACTTAATCATTAATTAAATTCGAAATTTTTGTTAATTTTTCTCTTTACTTCCTTTACTTATTTCAGTTATTATTATAATTATTTCCTTTGTTTAATTAATTACTAAGCTAAAATGCTAAAAAGTTTTACTCCTGCTGCTTAATAACGGTTTTTTTCTAAATTTTATTTTGTTTTTAATAATTATAATTAAATTTTATCTTCTATCTTTTTTTTTTTAGTTTGGTAGAATTCTTCTCAACTTATTTTTTTTTTAATAAATCAACAATATCTTTTTTTGTTATTATTTTAATCATTTTCTTTTGATAAGTTTTTTTTATTAATGTTAGTAAAATTATTATATTTTTTACATAATATTTAATTTTCTACTTTTTATTTTATTTGTTTATAAATTCCCATTATATTTTTTTTGTTGTGGTTTGTATAAAAATTATTCTTTTTTTTAAATATTTTAATTAAATATTTTTTTATTTTGTTTTTGAAAACCCAGATCGTTTTTGGTCACTTGCCAGTCATATTTAATTTTTTTATAATCAAATAAAATTTTTTTTTTATAAATTTTTTAAGATTTTTTTTATCTTCAAATCTTTTTCTGCAATAATCTCTAACAAAACTAATATAATGTAATACAATTTTTATTTATTCTTTTTGTTAATAAATATATATTTTTTATGATACTTTGGCAAAAAATTTTAGTTTTTTTTTTCATTTCTTAAGTTCAGTAATGTTTTGTTTATTATTTTTTCATTTATCTCATTTTTAAAGGTGTATAATCGGAATAAATATAAGTTTATATATATAATTTTTTTTAATTACTGTGTGTAAAATACTTGTTTGAAGTTAGAATAATTATGTGTAAATGTAAGTGTTTGTGTGGAAAAAAATTCAGGAATATTTTCGGTTTTTAATGCTGGAGTCTCATCTAAAAAAAAGAGAAAACAGAAAAAGTTTAAAAAATACATTTATAAAATTTCCTTAAACAAATTTCCTTAAAAAGCAGAGAGAAAGTTAAAAAATTTTGTTGAAATTTTAAAATTTCTAAGACCATATGTACAATACATATATGGTGCTCTTATATTTTACATTATATAAACCCTTAAAATGAAAAAATATTCTTAAAATATTTTTATAAGTCTCAAACGAAATAAATACTTGTGTATAAATATGATATACATACATATTTATACACAAGTTTGTATAACTGTAAAAGATTTACCTCCGTATTCATAAACGATTATTAAATTTAACAAACGTTTATTAAGGATAATTTTCATAGTAAATTTGTTCTTTAAACCTTTATTAAATTAAAAAAATTTTTATGAATACAGGCATTAAAAGATAAGAATTTTTGTCAATAAAAATTTTGTAAACAAAAACTGTATAAGAGTTTTTATAAGTGCTTATAAAATTTTTATGTTACATTTTAATAATTATAGCTCTTCATTTAAGATTTTTTTAAAAGAGTGTGGACAACGAAATTTTGATTATTAAAAACTATTCGTATTAGAGTTTTTATAAGAGTTGTTATAAGTGGGTATTCAATTTTTTTATGTATTAATAAAAATAGCTTTTCGTATTAGATTTTTTACAAGTGTTAGCAACGAAATTTTGATTGTTAAAAACTTTTTGTATACGAGTTTCTATAAAAGTTGGGAATGAAAAAAAAAATTTGTTCGTTTAAGAGTAACTAACCTTATTTATGTATTGTAATAAAAAAATGGTCGTTCGTATTAAAGTTAGTGTAACACAAAAAAAGAAAAACCAAGTAGTTCCATCTATTCGTTTTATTATTTAAAATAAAAAAAAACAATACGTACAAAAGCTTATAGCAGTAAGTAAACACGTTGGTAAAACAAGCTAGAGTGCTATATTCGGCTTTTTTACATCTTTTATACCCTCCACCAACAGTTAGAATATATCAAGAATAGGCTCTATATGAGATCTCTGTTATAAAAAAAAACCTAAATTAGACCAATTGTCAATAAATTAGTTTAGCTTTAAATAAATAAAAGTAGTAGTATACGTATGTATACGTTCTTAAGTGGTTTTAGGAATGCTGCTTATATGGGGCGTATGGTAAATTATGATCTGAACTTTACGGAATTTAATTGTATGATTTCTATATATATAAAACGAATTGGTGCAAAATTGTATACCAATGGCTGCATTCCACCATTTATGTTAGTTTTTGCAACAAAATTAAAAATTTTTTTAAGGTGGTTATTTTACATTTGGATTCATAACTCTTATCATACTGAACCAATTCAGCGTGATTTCAATCCCAAACTACTTAGGATAATTATAAGCAATTTGACACCAACATTAATCTTTTCTTTTGAGTTGTTCGAAAGTAAGCGTGTTTTCAGCAGACGTACAGACACACGTACATGCGTACATTGACTTAGAATTACAAAAGGAGTCAGAATATAGTATCACAAGCCCATACAAAATCTTAAGATTAAGATATTGTTACGTTCATATTTTAGTGCTGTCACATTTTCTTTTAAATTACGTCCTGTCAGAAAATCAGTTCAAAAAAGAATTTTTGAACCGATATATTTCAGTTATATTAAAAAAATTAATCATTTAAGCTACGCGCATTTAAGTGCAAAGGTTGCAATGCAATATGTAGGCATATTTGGTTGCATTAGTTAGCGGAGCCAGTATTTGTTATACCATAAAGGAGAAAATCCTTGCGCCCGGCCGAAGGCCGTCTGTTTCTAGAGAAACTTTAGTTAGCGAAGCCGGTACTTGTTTTATCAAAGAGGAGAAAATCCTTGCGCCCGGCCTTGTCCACGGACACTATGACACTGGACGTTATGACATGCTACCTTTTAAACAGCTGCTACTCATACATTTGGAATATTATATACTATAATTTTCCTTTTTACAGAATGTTTACTTCTATAAAATAATATGGCTTTATGTCTCATTTTCGGAAAAAAATTTATGGCGTTAAGTCCCACTATATTGAGACTTAATGGCATATGCCCCTTTGTCTCAATGGTATGGGACTTGACGCCATATGGCTTTATGTCCTATGGCTTTAAGACACCCCACCGTATGCCACCAAAGCCGTGGCGAGAATTTGGCCGATATTTTGTTTTACAAATAATTGTCATAGACAATAATAATTCTTTGAAAACTTTTTGTTTTATTTACAATTAACATCGCGCGTTTTGGTTGGACCTATAGAACATGCCAGATATACACTTTTAAATGTTAATTATGTCAATCACCGTAAGAGTCTGTTAGTTATAAATTTCATGCACAATCCATCACAATAACGACAACTTTGTAACTTCTTCTCTTTCTTTAAAAGGAAATTTTGATTTATATATAGTTTAACTTACCTGTTTGGTTTTTATAATGATGAAATGTTGTTGTAATTATTAATTTTATTTAATTATAATTAATAACAAAAAATGATGTCTTCCCCTCATTTGAATTATTTTTTTTTGATTTTTTTCTAATTTTTTTTTAAATTTTTTTATGTTTTTTTCTTAATTTTTTTTTATAAAATTTTTTTAATGTTGCCAGGGAATCAAATTATTGTGATGATAAAGGCGGGGTTGTTGTTGAGTAAAAAGAGGATTTGAATTAGTAGAAGAAGAAAAGGAGGAAGAGGAGGAATCAATTTGTAAAACATAAAATTGCATAAATAATTTTGTGAATGTTTGTAGATTTAAAGAACTGTGAAAAGAATTTAACATTTGAAGGAACTCCGATTGTTAATAGGGTCGACTGGCATCTTTGGGCCGTTTTAGTTGTACCTTCAGTCTTTTCATGCCAATCTGAAAACCATTCATGGCCTGTATGGCAGCTTGAGCGCTGGCAGGATTATCAAATGAAACGAAACCTATTTTTTTTTGTTTAAGAAATAGAAAAAAAAATAAAAATTCAAGCGTTAAATTATTTTCATATAATAATATTTGGGAAAGAGCTTAAAAAATGTATAAAAAATAAACGTACCAAAACATTTGCTTTGATTTGTAGCACGATCTATGAATACTTTCGAACTGATCACATTGCCAAATGGCAGGAACATTTGCATGAGCTCAGCGTCACCAAATTCTTGTGGTAAATGATATATGAAGAGATTACAGCCCTCGGGACCCGAAATCGAACATCCTGGGAACATCAGAAAATCTTTAAAGGGACACATGGCAAAAAAGATAGAAAAAGAAAAAAAACAAACGAAATTTGTTTTCATATAATAATGATGAGGAAATCATAAATGATTAAAACAAGTGTAAGAGGGTGGGATTTTTTTTAATACAAAAATTAAATGATTTTTTTTTTGATTTTAAAATTAAAAATAATTATATATAAATGATCACTAAAACTTAAAACTTTAATTAAAAAAATCATAAATAAAAAACGAGCATTAAAAAATTAGAAATTTATATACTCTAACATGCATAAACATGCAGTTAAAAAATATTTGAACAAAAATGTTTTTCAACAAAAAAAAAACATTTGTTTTTTACAATATTCAAATTAAATTTGTTAATGTAAATGAAAAAAAAAATCATAAAAATGTAACAAACATTTTATTCTACACACAAATTCACAAGCAGACATTGAAAACAATTTTTTTGTTAAAAAAATCATAAAAATGTCATATAATTTTTCTCTTGTTTTTTTTTTATGCAATAATTGTTGTTTAACATTATTACCTTTACATATTTGTTAATAACATTTTGTTATTACAAATATTTATTAAGTTGTGCCTCATAAAGCAACACAAAAACATAAAAAAGTTGATTTATTTTATAACAGTTATAATATTTGGTTTTTTCTTGTTTATTCCAAACTCTTATACACTAAAATGTACATTTGAAAGTAAATGACTATAAAAACGTAGATTTTACTTCCAATTCAATAAACAAATGTTATATAAAATGTTCAAATAAAAATAATAAAAAAATTGCAAAAAAAATACTTTTAATAGCTTTACAAAATTCATTATAATCGCTTGGAAAAGGAAATTGAAATATTTAATAATTTAAATTAAATATTGTAGCTGTTGTTTTTTATTCTAATAAAAACAAAACCATTTTGAATTATATGACATTTTTTGTTAATGTTGTTAAAAGGTTATGAAGTGTTTAAGTTTTTATTAAACAAAATTTGGAATATAAATGTAAAGAAAAAACATATTAAATATTATATTTTTATAACACTTTATTTACAGTTTAACACAAAAAATATAACACAAGATATAATTTTGATAGATTTGGCTAGAATTTTAACAAAGTTAAACAGTTTGAATAATAGCAATTTAACGTTTTTCTACAGATTTCAATTATGAATACAAATTCCCCGGGAGTTTTTTCCCTTTTCCCATTTTTACAATTGAATTTACATAAGAAAAATGGGAGAAGAGAAAAAACTCCCGGGGAATTTTTATTCATAATTGGGCTAATAATTTTATTGCAGTTAATATAGCCCTTAATGGCAGTTTTTGTGGACAGTTTTTTTCAAGCCTTTTTTTTAACAAATAAAGTTATGCAACACTTTGTAACAGACTAGAAAAATAACTTTTAGTAAAAACAAATATTTATTATTTTTATCAGTTTTCGTAAGTTTGATTTTAAAATTAAAAATATTCTCAGACTTCCTTAAGATTAAAATGATTGAAATCAGTGTGTATAACTGTTTTTTGTCTTATAACTTTTTTTCATACAAATATTGCTATTAAATACTGTATACTATGGATATACATACTACTCGTACTTCATATAATAAAACTTTATACATAACAGCCTGGAGCAATGGCATAGTATTTCAAAATTCTTTTAATTTAAAATAAGTACTAAGAAGAACAAATGTTTCTATTTTAATAAAAGTGCCTGAATTGAAACAATTAAAAAATTTGTATTACATAAAAAAATATATATGTTCATCCTTTTACTTGGATATTTTCAAAACCGAACCGAAACCGACTGGTTTTAATCATTTTAAAACCGAAACAGCAGTCTCACAATTTCTACGGTTTTTAGCAAACTCTATTTTATACCATTAAATTTAACGCTGTATAAGACATTCGATAGACTTTAGAAACAATAAAATGATTTTTAACAATTTGTATTAAAGTTTCCTTAACTATTAACCAGTTTATAGAAAACTTTGAAAGTTTTATGTTGACTTGGTAAATTTTTAATAATGTTTAACAAATTTTACAACGTTTCTTAATGCTGATTTTAAAACAAATATTGTAATATAAAAGTTATATTAAAATATTAAACATTATAAGAGTATTTAAATATAAATTGGTAAGGAACTAAAAGATTTTTAGCAGTTTTAATAACAATTTTCCTAAGCCTTTATAACAATTAATTAAATCTTACCATTGCCCTTTTGATTTTTATTAAAATATATACTTTGAAAGTACACTTGAAGGACTTCAAAAGCGTTATACAACACTTTGAACTACATAACGTTCAAATAAGTATACGAGCTTATATAACAGTTCGTTAAGATTTATATTTAAAGTGCTAAAGTTGTTGTTAACTTTTTGCACAAATATCACAAAAGATAATATACGATATAAAATGTTGCGTTAAACTGTATAAGAGTTATAAAGAAACGTATAGAAAAGGTATTGAAATTCTTGACAAAAGCAAAGCTTTTAAGAATTTATAATATTATAAACAAAAGTTTTTGGAATCGTTATTATAACATTTAATATAAAAATTAGTTAATATACCATTATTACTATTACTTATAATTTTTGCCAAGTTATTATTATGACGCAATTATACCTCTTTAAAATCAATTATAATGCAATTACATGGAATATAATGAAAGTCATTCTAGCCAAAATAAATCAATTATAATGCTTTAATAACAAATTATAATACATTATTTTTATATAAAACAATAATATTATAATACTTTATAATTAGTTTTAACATGATGAATGCACTGAAACCAAGTATAAAGCAATTGTTATGCATTATAATCCATTATGAGCCGCTTATAATGAACAACAATAAATTATAATGCGTTATAATTGTTAAAAGCGCAATTGAAATGTATTATAATATAGAATAACACAAACATAATGAGTTATAATCAATTATGTCGCCATTATAATGCATTATATATATATATACAAATTAAATAATAGTTAACTGCAATACAATTTAATAAATTGTCATCAATTATACCAAATTAAAATCAATTAGAGAAAAATATAATGCATTAAAATTAATGACAATGCATTATTTATACTTATAAAACAATTTTAATATTTTATTTTATTTCATTATAATCCAGTTATAATTTATTTTAACACAGTAACAATAAACAAATGTTAATTGTAACACAACTAATCAAAAACTTATACAATGCAAACTAATCCATAACAATGCATTATTATCAATTATAACACAATTTTATATATTATAATATGTATATTATAAAGTATTTTAATCCCTTATAATCCAGTTATAATATATTATAGTAACTTATAACGCAGTTACAATATACAAATATTAATTGTAACTTAAATGCATTATGATTAATTTTAAAGCAAAAATATAATGATTTATTGTTAAATATGTATACCATAAAAATGGCGCATTATAATAAATCATAAATGATTATATTTTACTTAAACACACAAACATAATGAATTATAAAAAATTATTACGCAATTACATGGCTTAACTAACAATTATATTATAAGAAATACCTAAAAAGTTTAGCAGTTTTTGTAATTATTTTCATTTACTATTCAAATGTTATTGTGTTTACTCAATTCCAAATCTCTTTTTTTGTAATTAATTAGCGTATTTTTTAAAATGATAATAACTAAACAAATATTTATTTTATATTAAACAAAAAAAAAAACTTATTACAAAAATAACAAAAACAAACAATAAACAATTAAAATTTATTATTAATATTTACATTAATCAGGAAAAAAGTGAAAAATAAATAAATTTTAAAAACGATTAAGTAGAAAGTTAGGAGCTTACCTTCACGTGGAGCGGGTGCAACCGCCGCTATTGGTGGTGGTAAAGCTTGTGGAATATGTCCATAAACGGCGGGAAAGGCTGCATTATAAATAATTTTGTTTGGTTTTACACAAAAATCGAAACATTTAAAAGACAACACAACAATTAAATATATAAATATTTATAATAATTTATATATATAAATATATATATATATTAAAAGATATTTATAAAAAATAAACAATAAATAAATACAATATTTATATTAATAGTTAAAATATAGAACAAAAACAACAAATCATATAGAAAACAAGTAAAATATAAGTAAATAAAACCAAACATTATTTATAAATATTAACAAAATTATTTGTTTTGTTGTTAACATTTATATACTAATGTAATACTTTCTTTTTAATATATAACAAATAACATTTAAATTGTATTTGTCAATTAAATTGTATTCTCGATTTTTTCAACTAATTTTAAAAAACATTTAAAACATAAATTAACTGTTTTAATTTTAAACAAAATATATATTTTTTAAAAACATAAAACATGTAGTTAAAAAAAAAAACAAAACTAAATAAAAGCTTTAAAAAAACAATAAAGCAAAATTTATTTTGTTTAAATAATATTTTACTTTATTCTTTTTTTTTGATTTGTTGAAGTTTAAAGTTTTGTTAAACAATTTTACTAGAACAATTAATATTTATGGCATGACACAACGATTATAATTATAAGTTAAACAATATTTTAATTCAAAACAATAAGAAAATAAAAAAAAAAACAAACATAAATTCTGATAAATGGTTTATGGGTGATTTTTTTATAATAACTGAAATATCTTTATTATAGTTTTCTGGTTTTTATATGAAAACTTAAAATAATTATCTTTTTTTTTAATGATAAAACAAAAAAAAATTAAAATTTTATACTCTAAAAGCTATTATTAATTTATTAAATGATATATATAAAAAAAAGAAAACAATTAAATATTTTTACTTACCAACTCCAGGGAATGGTTGCATGCCAGTGGCAAAGGCATGTTGTAAAGCAGCTGCTTCACCATTTGGCAGGCCTTGGGGTGGTATAGTTAAATGTAGAGGTGCTGCAAGTTGTATTAAAACTTTTCATTAAATGAAATTGTAATTTATATAGTATACATTTACTATAAGAAAATAAATATAATAAGTATAAAAGAATTTTAAATACAATACAACAATCAATTATTATAAGCTAGAATCAATTATAAAGACATTTATAAATATTTGCAATAATTCATAACGTCATTTTAAGAGATATAAATGAATTGTAAATTAATTCTAATCAATAGTAATCACTTATACAAATGCTTTGTAATTAATTGCAGGGTGAAATATTAGTTGAATCATTCATTGTGTTTATGGCTACTAATTAGCCTAAAAGTAATTTTACTTTTAAACAATTTCCCCAAAAATCCTATTTGTTTTGTTGAATATCCCCAAATGACAACCGCAAATGAAAATTGTTGTCCTTTTCAACAAAAAAAAAAAAATTGCACCTTATTAGGAGTTGGAAGCCCAAATCTGGCAGCCCTAAATGCAATATAATTTATAATGTCAGAATTATAACGTGTTTTAGTCAATTATATTGCAATTACATTTAGTTGCCATCGATTTAAATACTAGGGGTAATTATAGCTTGGTTATAATGCATTTTTATTTGTTTTTTTGTTCTTATAATGAGCTATAAAAAATAAAAATTAAAAAATACGTTAAAATTACATATAACACAATAATTAAATATAGCGCAATTATGGCACCCTATGCTCCAATGGGAGTTAGAGGAACACATATATATATAATTATTATAACTTCTAGTCAATTATAATGCGTTTAAATGCTTTCTAGACAATTGTAATGCGTTCTTATCAATTATAATGTAATTATGGGGCATGATCTACAAAATGACTTATTAATAAATTAAACTACATTTAAATTAACTATATTCCATCGTGGTATATTTTTATATGTGATCTCCGAGAAAAGATTATAATTTTTAATAACGCTGTTATATTACATTATTTTTTTTCTTTTTAAACAATTATAAAAAGGTATGATCAACCTAAATATTATAAGAATCTATAAAAAAGAATTACATATATTCGTCATAATTCTATTATGACCACATAGAAAAAATAGAAAATCGACTTTCATTAAACAATTCGTTCAGACAATTAAATATTTAACTAATTTTGCCCCTGCAAAGAAATTGATCATATCAATTAACGGATTTGTATATTCGAGTCATGGGGCATAAATTTAGTCAATTAAAAAATTAATTGCATAAACTAAAAAATACACCACATATACACAAACATTTAATTTTATGTGTTTTGATTAAAAAAATTAATTGCAGCAAACAAAAAATTAATTGAATAATTAATGCACACCAATTAATTATTTAATTGAATAATTTTTTGCAAACATTTTTTCTGTGCATAAATTGAGTTTATAAAATTAAATAAAAATGCATTCCTACTAATTATAACTCAATCACAATGCAATATAATAAATTTGAAGACGTGTATTATAAATTATAATGCATTAAAACACATAACAGCTTTAAAAATTTCTTATAATTGATTTAGCCTTTTATATATCGCACTTAATCAACAAGAGAGTATTAACTCAAAATTTAAAAATTTTTAGTAGAAGCAAAACAATTTTTAATTTTACATTAAAGGCATATGATTTTTAAACCAACTGTTACAATTCCGAAAAGTAAAAAATTAAAGTAAGATATTTTTACAACGGGTAGATATGAATATTACGCCTTGATTTTTATCAAAAAGTGAAAATATAAAAATTTTGTTGATCAAGAGCGATATGTTATAACTCTCTTTTATTCACTTAAGTATTTAAAAAATCTTCACTTTACTTTCCTTATTTAATAAGCAAAAAAATTTAAAAAATACTTACGTCCTGGGAATGGTGTCTGTTGTGGCATTCCATTTGTGAAGACACCATCAGCAGCCGCAGCTGCTGCAGCGGCGGCAGCACTGCCTGGTTGTCCATTTGGTGTCTGGGCACCCATCTGAAAATTGGGCATTGTCGGTGAGGGTAATGACGGTTGACCAGCACCATTAATGCCAGGAGGTATTTGAGTGGCCAAAGCAGTCATGGGATTCATATATGAACCAGGGGCTGTTGCAGCGGCAGCCATTAAAGCAGCTTGTTGTTGCTACAAGGATAGAGTAAAGAAATAAATATAAAAAATGTATATACAAAAACCAAAAGAAGCCAGTAAAAACCAAGACCAAAAAAACAATTAAGATTTGCTTATACTTATAAGGATATTAAAAAAGAAGACAAAAAAATACAGAAATTTATTTACCTGCGCATAAGCCCCATATGGGCCAAATTGATTAAAGACAAATGGATTAAGCAGATTCATATGACCGGCCATTTGTTGCATACGCCGAATTTGCCTTTCTTTTTCTGTATCAGCAAATTTAACTACCAGACTAGAGGAAGCACCCTGTAATTAAATAAAGAAAAGACATAAATTTAATAGACTGAATTTTATATATTTTAAATTTTTAAAGTCTATTTTCTTATTTTGTTGCAATAATTTATTTAAAATTTTCGTTAATACCCTTTAATCCCTGTTATTTTATTAGTATTTTAGCTTTTAATTAAAACAAATTGATGAAAAATAAATTAATAGTATTCTTAAATTTTTCATACAATTAATGTTAAATATTTATTGGTGTGATGTTTTATTTTCGAATTAAATTTATTTTTGCAACAGCCATATGGTAGCTAAATTTAGTCTGTAAATGTCTTTGTATTATTTTATATAATAACTATTTTATATGCATATATTATTTTGTCATTATTATGCTAATTAAATTTCTATGTTAGTACATATGAATTGTAGTGTACTATAAAAAATAGTTTTGTTGTAATTTTTAATCATTATCGAAACAAAACAAGATAATCATTATTTTAGACAATGTAATGATTGTCATTAAAATACACTCTTCAAATGGTGAAATAAAAACAATAGAAATTTATATTAATGTAATTCGAGTTAGATGGAATAAGGGATACCCTACATAGAGTTTTTATATAAACTTTGGAGCTTTTTAATTAAAGTTTTACTAACAATTATATAACTATCATTGGTAATCGAAAAATATATTATAATAACGCATTATAATACGATTATAATTAGTTATAATACATTATAATTACTTATGAGGCCCTATGCTCCTTATAGGATCGATGAGAACATATATATATAATCGGTTATAATACAATTTTATGCTTTAAAATTAAGAATTTCAACATATGCTTTATAATTTTATTATAACAAGATTATTATAACGTTTTAAATTGCCACACAACCTATAAGTAACATAGGGCCTCGTAGAAGCATAATCACGGATTATTGTATATTCTAATAAATTATATGTACATAAATAATTAAGAACATTATAGCATCAATAATCTTTAGTTTTAGTTTTAATGTTAATGTATTTGTTATACCAATGCAGGAGTATCGTTTTGCACATTATTACACTATTGTAATCCAAAAAAATGTTTTTATAACTACCTAATAGTGAAGTATGTGTTAAAATGAGTTTAGATTTGGGTGGAGCTTTGGTGTATGAAGACAAAAAAAGTCATCCAATAAAATAAAATACCTCCAGAATGTTGCATCTACCTAAATTATATCAAGATATATTTTAGCCCTCTACCAGGGCTAAAAGCTAAATTATTTTTATGAATTTCATTTTAATTTTCTTAATATTAATGGAACGTCTAAAAAATATAACTTTTCAAACTTTAGAGGCCTGTAACTCAAAACTTTCTTTCTTCGATCAACACAAATGTTGTATCGACTGAAATAATTAAGAGATATCTTTTTAACTGTGTAATAATCTTTTCAATTATTTTATTCAGATATTAACCTTCGCTGAAATTTTTGCCAATAAACAAAAAAGCTAGAAAAATCAATTATTTTATTATTATTATTATTATTCCTATTAACAATTTAACCTTTTTTTAATTGTTATAATTCTTTATAACATCATTATAATAGTGTTTAAATTATAACATGTATGTTATAATCTGGTTGCAATAAAATGTAGTTGTTATTTATAATTATAATGCATTATAAAGATTTCTTCGAATCTAAAAATCGTTATAATAGCAAATTTTTAAGTAATTAAGTAGACTAATGAATTTATAACCTTGTAATTATTCGATGTAACAGAATTTAAAGATACTTGTGTTTTTTTAACTAAAAATATTGCATTATAATTTGATTATAATTAAACACATGATTATTATAATTGCATATTATAACTTTAAAAGCAATTTAATATTATATCTTTATTATTCTTTATAAATTACTGCCAAACTAATTTCATATTTAATAATGGTTTATAAAGTTTTATAATAGCTTATTATAAGATATTATTAGCAAACCTTAAAAATTATAACGTTGTTATAATGTTATTTAAGTTTAATTAATTAATTTATGTTGTTATAATGTTTTATAACATTATTATAACGATATTATAATTATCGTTGCTGCAATAAAATTTGGTTTTAGATAATTTTTTAAAGCATTATGATTCATTATAACATGATTATAATGATTTTTTATGTTGAAGGATTACAATATCTTAAGAAGAAGTTGCATAAGCTTTAAATTTAAGTAGACCTATCTAGGAAACCTTTCTGCTATTTGACTCTTTTTCGATTGTTCCTCAATATCATGAACAACTGAGTATATTGAAAAATTTATTGTATATAGCTAACAAAACATTTCTTTTATCATCGTAAAACAATAATTATGAAGGGTTGTAGCAAAAAACTCTTATGTAAACATAATAGGATTACAATCAAAAATTTTATATATACATTTTTTGTTGTTATAACATCATTTAATTCTATACGCCTATCGAAATGCAAAAAAAAAGAATTCAAACAATACTAAACTTCTTAAAAAAAATAAACAAAAAAATCTAGTTATTTTTGTTAATATACACATTTACTTATACCAGGGTCAAGTTATTTGCTATTATAGACTGATAAAATAAACAAGTTAAAAAACCTGTTGTTTTTAAAAGTATGGAGCTTATTTTAGTTATAAGAACAAAAATTTTATAGTACATTTGTAGGGGCTTATTTAAAAAAAAATTAAGCGTTAAGAGTATTAAATGGAAAATTTGTTTAAAAAATTCCTAAAGTTTATGAAAAGCCTTAAGTTTGCAGAGCTTATTTATAATATTGCATTATAATTTGAAAAATAAAATGTTCGTATATAAAATAACAGAAAATTCTTCGTTATTTGGAATATTCGTAGCATATTGTGGGGCGTCATTTAGGGCACTTTTTTAAGAAACATCCTAAGAAGTTTTAAGTCTATTTGAAATCTTAAGGTTGCAAAGATATTTGAAAACATTTCTATATTTATAAAAGGATTAATGTGTTTATAAATAAATTTACAAAGTAAAATAGTTTTACTAACAAAACTTAAAAATACATAGTATTTGAGTTTTCTTCGGCTATTTAAGTTTCAAGGTTAATTTATAAATCTTGAAACTTGGTTTAAGTATATTTAAGTCCCTAAAAAACTAATTTATTTAAATTTCTACTATTTAAACCACAATTTTTAGTTATATACAATAAATTTTTTCCAGTCCTGTTGCTCTTTAATATTTAGCCCTGAAATTATTTTATATGTTTATTTGTTTCCTTAGCTCACAAGCAGAAAAAAAATAATAATAATAAACGTTTGTATTTTATTTGCTGTGTTGTTGCTAATTTTACACAATTTAAATTATAGTGCTTTATGGCAACACCTAAAAGTATGCAACAGTTTTAATACCACAACAAAGTAGTCCTTTGGTAATATAAATACAGTGCGACTGAGTTTTATGCTATTTTTTCTTCATAGCTAAATTCATACATATACGAATGTATGTATTTAAGCATGTAGAGCCTGCACTCGCAGAACCAGGCCCAAGCATTAAAAAACAAGTAGTGGAAACATAAAAACCACTGTCATGTACAACATACGAATAATAATTTTGGCACGAAAGCCATGTTAACATGTTCCCCGTGTATAAAAATGGCAAAAATAAACTTAAAATACACAAACAGACATGCATACATATATACAGACATGTACACATATTAAAGCACACATTTGTAGCGACACTGTCGATGATAAACTCACATACTGGCTGTAAACATTAATGCAACTAAAAGGCGGCAAGTTGTAGCGTTACTTCCGTACGCAAATTTTTTGTGTGTGTGTGTATATGTGTAGATATTATGGAAAACACTTTTTTCAGTTTTACAAATGATAGGGACTCTTTTTTGCTTTTTATGTATAACTAAAGTATGTTGGTGTTCCTATATTAAGCCAAGTCAATGCCACTTTTCTGTATGCAATCAGTTTATTATGTTTTCTGGTTATACTCATATATATTTTTTCGGGTTTCTTTTTACTATTGCTGTTGTTGTCATCATCATAATGTTTTCTGTTGTAGCTACTATAGTCGTCTACAACTATCCATCCGACCAACCATTCTATATAAGCTAAGTTTATGCAAAAGGCTTTTGGTAGCAAATACCAATATACTCAATGCCTTAACATTTATTCATAGCTGCAACATAACAACAGTGCCAATCCAACACCAACAACCCTGGCATAAGCAACAGCAGCGAAAAACAAATCGTAAGCAATGTTATAATGCCGGATATACTTGCGGCTTGTTCAACCATTAGTGAACATGTAATGTGAACATAGCCTCGCGTAATCACAGTGAATGTAGTAGAGAGATCTATATAGAACATTTACATACAAACATGTAAATGCATATGAGTAATATTTATAAGTTGGCTACAAGTAAAGGTAGTGGAGCAATTATCAAGGACATACATTTTTGTCCATAAACAGGTAACATTTTTTATACATACAAACTTGATATACCCTAATGATATAAAGTTATATTTTGTATAAATATGTGCAATATTTTTCAACAAAATCAGTTTTCTTCAAAAAGTATGTATAATTTTTAAATATATTTGTGGCAAAAAACATTTTTCTCTAACAATTCATATTGTAAAAATTCCATCCTTCAGTAAAAAAAATGTAATGAAAATTAAATTTGATGAACTCAAGCCTAACTAAAAATATCAAAAATTAACAGTTCACATTAAAGCCACAATTGTTCTTAAAATAGCTATGGCACAAGCTCTAACGTTTACATTTGTACTTCAAGTTGTACAAATAAAATGTCGACGATAGTAGACAAAAAAACATAATAAACAATTTTTTCAGGTTTTCAAGACAAAGTCTTGACAGGAAGAACTCGAAAAAACAGAAGAAAAGGGGCAACATGTAAATAAATTGAAAAATGATAATTACAATTCTGATGGAAGAATGCGGTGATTCTTCAAACCCCGGCTCAGCCAAGAAAATTTTCCATAAATTTTAATAAAATTTCATGTTGTAAAAATTCTTTCCTTCAGCTAAAATAACTTAATGAAAATTTAATTTGATGAATTTAAGCCTAACTAAAAATATCAAAAATTTTCTTTTTTTTAATAAAATAAAAAAAAATTAATGCATTTTTTTCCGTTAAATATAGTGTAATTTCCCATCTTTTTTCTACCAAAAATTTGATCCTTAAAGTGTGCTTAAGTTTTACTTTTTAAAATTAACAGCTCAGACTTTTTCTGAAGATAATTTTTTTTTTTCTTTAAAGCATGTTAAAGTTTTATTTCATGTTTAAGTCTGATTTGAGTCAATTAAAGTTTGGTTCGCATTTATTTTGCCACCCCCTGTTTGTATGCTATATAACGACCAACAGGTTTATTTGCTAGCTGTTCACGTATATTATAGTCATATCAATTTTTTGTCCTTATACAAATCACATGTATACTGTAAATTTTATGGAATAATGTTTATATATTCCCTGAACATTTCACATGCACATACACTTGCACATGCATAAATATTTAGGTTTGTGTTAAAGTGTATATTTACTTTGGTGTTGGCAATATTTTAAATAAATTCGTGCGGATTTTATTTTTGGCGGTCTCAGACAAATTACTTTTTAAATGCATTTTTAGTATAAACATTTAATAAATGTTATTTCCACATACATACATGTGTTTTAAATATTGTAAATGTGTTGAGATAGCATTCAATTTATTTATCACACTCATCCTGCTCACCAAATTTTGCTTTAAGTCCCTCTCCCCCCTCTTAAAAAAATAAAACAGAAATACTTGTACAATATTTGTACGGGATATGTAAATACAATGTGAGTATCTGTGTTATAATAACTACCGGTTTTAGTTTAGTGTTCTACAATATTGTTGATGCAACAAGACAAATTGTACGTTTTGGTAAATAAAAAAAATTTTATCCACTAATTTTTTTTTGGTGTTTTTCGGCTCTTTGGATTGTGTTCGTTCGGCGGTGTTAACCAACAATGAATAAAAGATTTGTGGTATTTAAAAAAATATTAAAAAATAATTTGTGACAAATTTAAAAGTGTGATATGAAATAATTGAGAACATACGATTAAAAATGCTGTAAGGTATGCTATAGTTTAATTACTTTATTTTTTACGGGTGGTTGTAAGGGATTATTGTTAATAAAAATAGTTATATGTTTTTGGTTGTTTAAACTAAAGCCGGAATATATGCATTCAAAAATTATTTTTGCGAATATTTGACTTTAGTTCTAAAGAATGCTTTAAATTTTTTAACAATATTTTACGAATATCTATGATAAAAAGATTTTGAAACTATGAACTGTGCTTAAAAATTGTTATTTTTAAGAATTTTTAAATTTAAATTAAAAACTTAGGTAAATGAAAGAGTTATTTGTCTTTGCTTCCTTTCAAGAATTTTTGTTTACCAAAAGTAGGCCATAGTTTTTAATAAGACACGAAAATCGAAAATACGAAATTAAAAGTTATTAATGAAAATATTGTTGTAACAATTGTTGTTAAAAAGGAGAGTTATGGATTTTTGCTGTTAAAAATAAAATAAGGTATTGTTTTTTAAAGCAAAAATTAATGCCTTGAAAAATGTTATATATTATCATTTATAAATACATATACATAAGTTTTACTCTTGTAATACTTTGTTGTTTTATTCATAAATCAAAAGATTTTAGATTGCAATTTGAATTTAATTGAACAATTTACAACTTTTTGTGTAAGCAATTATTAAAAATGCTGTAAAGTTTGGTATAGCTTTTTCTGAAGATTTGCAAATTACAAATGTGCATTATCTTTAATTTGCTTATAAACATATAAATAAATATTAAAATTTGTTGCAAAGCCAATGTCAGGCAGTATTTTCTTAATAAAACTTTACAGTATTCTTTATCGTAAATAAAAAAGAACTGATATTAAACCTAATGGAAGCAACAAGTTAATGAAACTCAAATCCTACTTACTAAAGAATAACTTTTACATTAAAATTAGTTACTAAGCCCAATAGTAAGCTATATTTTATCATCATAACATAAAAGCCTAAAAATATGCAATTTTTTTTGTACGTGCCTTAAGATATTCTAATAATAAATTTAACAGAATGTGGAAATTATATAAATTTATATATTGATTGGCAGCCATCTAGAGACAGCTCACTAGGGTCCTCTATTGGTCCCTTTGTGATACCCAGCGCCAATGTCCATCCTTTAAAGCAGTTATTCAGATGGCGTCACTGCAAAGCCCAGCCAATTCGTCTTCCTAATGTAGAGAAGAAGCGATTTAAGTTCTATCCCGGATAGATCCTCTAAGCAGGCAAACAACGGTTCCGCGAGGTATTTTCCCCTGATGCCCCGCAATCCAGAGCATTGACAGAGAAAATGAAGCACAGTCTCCTCTTCCTCCTCGTTTTAACAACTTTTCCAGTAGTCGTTGAATTCCAGACCGATTCTTCCGGCATGAGTCCCCACCGGCTAGTGCCCAGTTACAGCCGATATCACTGTCCTAATCTGGTCCCTATGGAACCTAAGCAAAGAGCTAGTTCTCCGTTCATCATATCCAGGGCATAGTGTCCTGGATATCAAGCAGGTGGACTCACAGGTCACCGCGTCTGTGCAACTCTAGAGGACTCGCGCTTGATAAGTTATTTACAGTGAGCCATTGAAAGGTCAATGAATTGATCAATGAATACGTCATCCATACGACCACCTTGTTTGGCAAGCCAATCTGCTACCTGATTGCCCGGGCACTCTGAGTGCCCCGATATCCATATTAGCGTTGCACTTGAATGCTTCGCAATCTTTTACACAAATTTTCATATTATTCGAATGTGTATTCTAAGTCAAATTACAATCCTCAAAAGCTCTTACAAAATATTCCTGGAAAATATTGAAGGAATAACCTAGGGTTTACACTTGCAAGTGCAAGTTCGAAAAACTCAATACAGTCACACTTTTTCACTAACACCATCACATTTTTCGTTCTTGAAGCCTAACTTGCAAGCTAATTTGCTTGCAAGTAAATATTTGACACTTGCAGCAAGTAAAATGACAAATGAAGAAACAGTTTTACCGTGGATGAATTTTGTATCAATTTACTAGTATGTACTTAGTAATATAAAAGAAATGTTTATAGCGGATTTTATGGGTAATTATAAAAAATAACAAATAAAAAAAGCACAACTATACAACAACGCATCTTAACGGCAATATTAATCATTAATTTTAAGCATTTTGAAATGTTTTCTCAGTAATATTATGACATCGCCACTACGGCAATACTGGAGTCACATATTTTATAAAATAAACATAATTGTGTCATCAAGGTGGACCGAAAATTAATAAAGAAGAAATTATTAAATATATTTTGTTACAGCATGGTAATGTTTTTAATAAGATGTTTTCGCTTCGAGAACATTTGGAAATGTAAGCACTCAAGCTACTTGCAAGACTTTCGGCTTTTTCTACGACATTTTCATTGATAATTCGTATGTATGCACAACTTGAAAGTTGTTACTTGCATGTGTAAAGGCAGGATAAGACTATTAAAGTATAAAAGCTTTTGAGGATTGTAATTTGACATAGAATACACATTCGAATAATATGAAAATTTGTATAATAAATGTTACTTAACATGAGAAATAAATTCCCAGATTCTGTTTTTGTTTACTTTATCTTAAACTTTTAACAACAATCTTGATGAGCTGGCCTAAGCAACCAGTGAAATGCGCATAGAAGCTAGCTTTCCCTCAACAATAAATTTCAGTGTATTTATCAAATATGAAAAACTGGGAATTTAGCACGTCATACGGAAATCGTATTAATAATAAATTTTGTATTCCCGAAAATAACTTTGAACAAATTTTTTATTTTTTTTTTAAATCCCTTCTAAAATATTCGAAAATGCTGTATAATTTAAAAATTTAATTGTTTTGTTAGCACATGTCATCAGCGCCTAAAATTATAGTTATAGTTAGAATTTATATAAGAGAGAATTTTTCAACAATTCAATTTATTTAGTTTAATCTTTCAATTTTATATATTTTTTGTGACATATTGTTTTAATTGCTGCATATAAATTTTTTTTTATTATTTTTTTATTCATTTAAATGGCAGGTTCTAAATTTTAACTATTTTATTGAAAAAAAAAAAAACGAAAAAAGTGCTTAATATCTCTACATAACCCAACAACAATCAACTTCAATTTTAAGCCCACATTTTTTTTTAAATAATGGGCCGTTATATCAAGAAATAAAAATGGAATTCAACCAAAATATCACGAAAAAAATGTTGTTATAAACAAAAAAATAACAGGACAACACTGACAGTTTAATGGGCTTTTAAGCGGCTTTGGGCTAAAAGGCATTTTTGATAAAATATTTAATTGATGGTTTTTATGTAGTCTCCTCTCTTTATGCATTTTTTTCCTGTAACCAGTTTTTTTATGATTATTATTTCTGTCATGTGTTCCGACCCGAACTATGGTTTACATTCGTAATTTATGGTGTAGAGTTTTAGGCTGGCTAAATGTTTTTACCCTTCTTTCTCCCCCTTTTTTTCTCTTTTGTATGTTACAATATTGTTGGTTTGATTTGTGATTTTTAATTGAAAGTTGTTGCTGTAGTTTAGTGTTTATGTTATTATATTGCTTTTGTTGTTAAATATTTTCCATTTTCTATATATAAATGGAAATCAATAAATTTTTATGGAAAATGTGGTAAAAATAAAAATATTGTGCATACTTTTAGGCATGTTTTTTCTTTTGAAAATTATATGCATAAACTCTACTCAATACAAACGTTAGGCGTTAACATATTTTTTTCTCTTGGTTAAATATTTATTTAAAAGTTTATTTTTATCATTTTAATATTTTATAAAAAAACAATTCATCATAAATTTAAATGGTTACTTTGTTAAAAGCTTTTATAGTGTTTTTTTTTTTGTGGAATTTAAAGACATTTTTATTTTCATTTGAAATTTTAACAAAAAGTAGGATTTTGTTAGATTTTTAAACAACTTACTTAAAGTTTTTTAAAGCCTTTGCATTTTGTCTGTGTGTTGATTGGCACTTGGTCTATTTTCGAAATTAAAGGAGCTTAAACCTTGTCAAAGTTATGAATCAAATCAAAGTTATAATCAATGCCGTTTCGCTCAAATTTTTGCTTGCTCGAAATTGTGCCCGTTAATTAGCTGCAAAAGAATTTGTGGTCGGATGTTGGCTGATGGTCTTTTTGACTGTTACAAGTTCGATAGTGTGTACCCGCCTTTAAACAAAATTATGTTATTAAAATATACAAATTATTATATTTATTGTTATCTTCTGGTTTACATTTTAAAAACTTTTTAATATTTGCTTTAATCATAGTTGTTTTAATTTTTATAGCAGATAACAGCGTAAAGCTTTAAAAAATAAAGACTTTGGATTTTATAATGGACAATAGCCAACCAGCTTTTTAGTTAATTTTTAAGAAATTAAAAAAGCTAAAATAGTTTTAAGCTTTTAAAAGCCTTTGTTACAAATTTTTCAACTAGATACATTTATCGAATAGTAGTTTTGAATTTAAAAAATGTAGTTTTTTACGCATAAAGCTTTTGGAAGCTTTTGTAAATTTTTTATTAACTTAAGCTCTAAAACAAATATTCAAATATTTTGATAGTGTAGTAATTAAGTTTAATGGTGACTGAAATTAAAAAAAGTTTTAAGCTGGTTCAAGATTTTCTTAAATCATTTTATATTTGAGGATTTTTTCCTTTTTGTATTTTTTCAAGTAATTTTGTGATTTTATAATAAATTAAGGTAAGATTGCTTTAGTAATATTTCCATGTTTTTTTTAAATTATTAAAGTTTTAATGCCATTTTTAATTCATTTGAAAATTTTAGCTCTTAAGCTTAAGCTATTATCTTCCTTTATCTTAAGTTTTTATTCATTCGTTATTTTATGAAAGCTTTTACCACACTTTTGAAAGCTTATGTTTACAATGAAACGTTAACATAATTTTAACAAATTTTTCCAATTTTAAGCTCCAAATTTTGTGTACTGTTTACATTAAGCATTAAAAAAAGCTTGACACATTCTTCCAATTTTATGCTTTTAATTGTTTATATTGTAAATCTAGCTTTAATCAAACTTTCAAAAGCTTATTATCATTATAAAAAGCTTTACGAACTTTTTCGATGTCACTAAATATTTTTGTTTGTAACTTTTGTAGGATTTTTTTGTCTCCATTAAAAAAATTCAATTTATTTTCATTAGCATTAAAAGCTCTTTTATGTAAAATTTACCACATTTATTCCCATTTCCTGCTCTCCTCCTTTTTTTGCTCTATCGTGCATTTAAAGCCTTTTTATATATATTTAAATCTACAAAACACTATTTACGAAATCAAAAGCGAAACATTTAACAGAAAACCAGCAACAATATATATAAAAAGTAATAATATAACAAGATTTGCCTCAACAATTTCTCTCTCTCGCTTTCTCTCATTTTAATTTTTAAACTGACACAATGAGTGGAAGAAGAAAAAAACTGTTAAAAAACTTTTTTAATGTAATTGAATTAAATGCGGAAAAAACGAAGTGAATTAAATAAGTTTTCGCCATTTGGCAAGTTTTGTTGAACATACAATGTCGACAACGTTTAACCAGCAGCACAACTGTGGAAAGGAGATAAAGTGAGAGAGAGACAGGGTGGAAAAGCAACTCATTCACCAAAATGAATAGTGAATAGTGAACAAACTCTTTTTCTACTTCATGGATTTTGCATAAAAACCCCTTTTGCCTTTTGGCTCAGAAAAGCAAGAAAATAAAAACCAGAAAAGTTGTAAGTATTTAGACATTTTATCATTTTACAATGTAATAGAGAAGGAGGCTGGGGAACTATGATGGAGGCTTCAGTTAAGACGGTGAGTTTTAAGGGGTCAGTGAGGATCCCAGGAAGAAAGTTCTTTAGATGTAAAGTTCTGTTACAAGTTTGAATATAAATTTTTTTCATAGAATTCTTTATAAGGTTTTCTTGATGTGGTAACACACAAAGTGGCTTTAAATTGTATAAAGATGAAATATTTCCAGCAACACTGAACTGTAAAAAAATATTGTTTTGGATACAGAAAAGAGAAGGTGCAAGTAGTGAAGCAAATGTTAAGTTTAAGACGTCGCTAATTTGATTTAAAAAAAATCTTTTTGCTGTTTTAATATTAGAAAAATTTGCTTTTGAATAAAAAACTTAATATTTTCTGTTTCTTTCATTTTTCACTTCAATAAGTGATTTATTTGGCGTAAAAGATTTGAAGAACTTTTTTACGAGAAATTTTCAACAAAATTTGTATGTATTTAATTTCTTGTTATTTCCATTTGGTTTGTCGGATTTATTTTTGCGTGTTGAACATTTTTAAAGCATGTTGTATTTGTGCGTTGATAACAATGAATGTTGACAACAAAATTAAAATGTTTTTCACTTGCAATACATTTTTAATTAATTTTAACATTTTTTTTTTCATTTTTGTCGAACTAAGAGAGTGTTTGTTTGAATGTACCATTTAGTTTGACTATGACATTTTACTGTGTGCGAAATTAATTGAAAATGTCATTTGCCGCAAATTACTAAAAAATTGTTAAAACTAAAAGTGAAGTAAATAAAAAATTAAAAATAAATGTGAAAGAAAAACGTTTTAAATGAAAAATAAAACTGCAAAACATTTAAGATAAAAATGTTTTAAAAGCTCGTCATAAATTGAAAGAAAAAAAATTAATAAAATAAGTAATTATGAAACCATTAAATAATAAAAGAAATTATAAAAAAAATATATGGAAACTGTAATTATTTCGTCGGCTTAAAGAGAAAACCTGCTAAATCCATTTCTTACATTATGACATTTTGATATGGTTCGAAAGATAAAGAGACCCCGCATCGAATTAAAAAACCATTCACTTCAATTCGGGATCTATAAAATATTAGAAAATAAGCCAAACATATATAGGTTTACTTCTTAAGCTAGACATAAAAACCATTTAGAAGGGTTTTCTGGCCTGTAAAGCACAGATTTCTAAACAGATATGTCACGAGACGGAAGAATTTGCGTTTTTTTGTCTTTTTCTTCGAAAGCTGCCCTTTTTGCATTTATCTTTGCATCACCTACAGATGGGCAGCAAATTTTTTAAAAATATATTTTGTTTCAACATATAAAAGTTGTGTTATTCAATACTCTTTTTTAATTTGTTTTTTAGGAAATAAATCATTTGGTGCCTAATAGAATAAACTACTTTTCTCGAACCTAATACAACTGCTTTTTATCACTTTAATGGCCGTTTTCTCATTACACGATTAACTTTTTTCCCAACGAAAAACTGCACATTAAAGAAATTTGGTTTTCTCAATGTCTCATTTGCTTCTCTTCTGTCGCAAAGCTAACCAGCACTCATCTGCCGATTATTTATTTTCCTTTTATTTGCCGTACAGATAAATTCAATCAGCTGACTCCCAACTTTTACATGTATTTTGAGAGGTGTTGCCAGCTTAAAACCATGTATTTTGTCAGTATATTGAGAAACCCAAAATTGTTAACAGACAGTTTATCGGTCTAATAAATTTATGTCGACATTAAGTAACAGGCAGTTTGACGGTACATTGAGAAAATGGCCATAAATTTGTTTAAAACGTTATAGGTCATTAAGAATTAAACAATTTCTTTTAATGTGCGAATCCGTTTAACATGCAACACTTAACTATTCCAGAAAGTTTCCTAAAGCCTGAAAGCTTTATTTTTTACACTATACAACCCTTTCTCGTATGCTTAATTCTTTTTTTTTTAATTTTTATTTCAATTT
Organism: Pollenia labialis; assembly: GCA_949318255.1. NCBI lineage: Eukaryota > Metazoa > Arthropoda > Insecta > Diptera > Polleniidae > Pollenia > Pollenia labialis. The sequence goes on from OX439140.1 coordinate 6,439,123, forward strand.
TTTCACCATATTTTTAAGTGTTGCCAATTTCCTGACTGTTTATGAAGCGTTTATAGAACAACTTTTATTTCTTTTAAGAAAAAATAGCATACTTTAAGGCTATAGCAATAAAACCCATGTTCGCATGTTTTTTTTTTATAAATTAATGCAAAAAAAAAAAACAAATCTTTTTTTTATTTAGGTGTTATTTTCCAAACGTTCTCCTATTCAGTTCAATTTCCTTTTGAAAACATGTTTTAAAACATCCGGTTTCCGGTTTCCTCTAATTTATTAACAACAAATTTTTTTTTATGACAATTTTCCTAAGGCTGTTTGACGACAAACATCAACGATATATGCAAACAGCTAAAATTTAAATTGTTGTACTTTAAACTAAATGGAACAAATGAAAAAAAATCATCATTTAAATTGGGGGAAAAAAAAAAAATGTGAGTTAAAAAAATTTTTTTTTAAATAGAAGACTGTTTTGTCTGAAGATTTTGCCATGTACATATTTTAAGTTTGTTTGCCTTAAACTGAACATGCCGTTTGTTATGCTATACATTTTTCACAATTGTAATAAAACTTTGCATATGCAACAGGCTGTCTTATAAAAATGATGCATGCTACCAGTTTTCTCTTGTTTTTTTTGTTTGGCAAAAAAATGATTCTTTTTTGTCTTGGCATCATATTACAAAAATAGCATGTTGCATGCAACATGTTTTATTTTCAGCTCGTTTAGAACTAACAAAAAGGCCAAACGTGACGCTATTAAAACAATTTTTAGTTTAACTTCCGTTTAATGTTGTACTAAGTAGAAGTTTTTCCTTTGAGTTTTATTTTCTGGTTGCTTGCTGTTTTTTTCTCTCTTTTTGGCAATTGCCAGTCTAATTTTGCACCATATTTTTTTCAACTCATTTTGATGCTTTTTTAATTTTTTTTGGTGGAAAAAGCCTTGTCGTTTGTATTTTTATTGTTTTTTAATACTGCCTGCTTTTGGGGGATTTTCCCCTCAATTTTGGCGGTTGTTGTGGTAAGCTTCTGTTGGCCCACTTTGTTTGGTGTTGTGCTGGTGCAAGAACAACTGCAACTTATTATTATAACTCGTGCTAAACTAGCAGGAAAAGTATGTTGTAAGTGTTTGGCAAAGTTTCAAAATCCTTTTAAATACTATGTAATAACCATGTCGCTGAAGTGTTAAGTTTGGGAAGTATATTTGTTATTTAAACACTTTATCATTTAGGGAAATATAGTCGGAAGAGAAAAAAATATTTGTTGAGCTTTTAAAAAGGAAATAATTGAATGTAAAGAAGATATTATTGAATTACTTTAAAATTAAACGATTTTGGATAAAATGTTATTTGAAAAATACTTAATTGTTTAAATGAAGAATAATTTACTAATATTGTTTCCAAAAAACAAAAAAGTATGGGGTAATTTTTGTTTTTTTTTTAAGTTTTCACAAGTGTTTAAAATTTCGATTATTCAAAAAAAATTCTTACCATTCTCTAAGAGCAGAACTTTTTTTTATCATTATTTAGACTAATTAAACAATGAAAATGTAAAGCATACTTTCAAAGCATTTATAATGCCTTGTTATATACTTTAAAATGTAGCATATTTTAAGGACCGTTAAAAATTAATTGATTTTTAAGATTCTTTTAATAATTTCCTTCAAAATCTTTTTTTTTAAGGGAAGCCTATATTTAGGGATTTTTTATGTTAAGCGTATTTTACTTTAAATAAAACACACCTAAGGGTTACTTAAAAATTAAGTGACATTTTTAGAAATTTGTGAAAATAAAGAACATTTTAGAGAAATTTAAAAAAGCATACTTTTAGAACTTCAAGTAATTATGCAAACCTTTTGGTAAAACCAAAGCAAACTTCCAGGATAAAAAATAAAATGGCATACTTTTAGGCTTAATTTTTATTATTTTCTTTGTTTTTTTTTGTTTTAGATTTTATTTAAATTTTTATTCCAAGTTTAAACATTTTAAACATCAATTTTTTAAATTTGATTTAAACTGAAAACTACTAACTTGTTTACAGCCTGACTTTTTTATTTTTTGCTCATCAGACAATAAAAAAGATTTTCCATAACTATAAAATAAAATTTTTCACATTTACAATAATGATGACATTTACAATATTTATGCAACAGGCGATGGGGCAACATAAAAATCAGTCAGCATGAAAAAACAAACAACAAGAACATACCTGCAGACAACCTGTAACCAAACAATAGCAGATGCAATAACATTTTTGTTGTTGTTACAACACAACTAACAGCAACAACAATGAAGAGTTAAATAACAAAAGAAATATGTACTTTTAACAAAAAAGTCACAAAGACAAAACTGACCAGGAAATTATATGTACACTGTTTCCCAGTGTATAATTGGAAGTATGAACAATTGTTTAAGAAGAGGGAATTTTTTTTTGGAATTTTGACAGAAATCAACAGAAAAAGAAAAGTGGAATCTTTATTTAAGTAATTTACACTGTTTTCGTTATAATTTTTTTGAAAATAAACATTTTTTTTTGAATAATTAAAAACAGATTTTTTTTAATTTTAAAAACTTCACTGTTTTAAGGTTAGACTAGTTTTAATTAAAACTTTTTATTTTTTTAAGATGGTATTTTTTTAAACTTTTGGTTTAAAAAAAACAAATTTACAGCAATATTGTAGAAAAAGTGTATTTAAGTGATTTTACACGGTTTAAAACATAAAATATTAGAAACATTTTTTACATTTTTTTCTAATATTGTTCAATTATTATTAAATAAGTTATAATTTATCGTGTGCTCGGTTTAAAATTACCGTTTTTTTAACTACACCATTTCAATAAAAGTAATTTTTAATATAAAATAACAATAAATAAAGTAGTTTTTAGTGTATTTACACTGTTTCCCTTCAAACTTTTTTTTTTTAGTTAAAACATTTTGATTTTTTAATTAAAATATTTTAAATTTTTCTTAAGTTTGTTATTAAATACATGCATTTTTGGTCTTAACATGATGTTGTCGTTCCATATTGCACCATTTTCAAATTTCCCTTTTTTCTTTCTTAAAGGAAACAGTTTATTTGATTTTTGTTTTATTAGAGTTGAAAGTGGAAACAGGCTTGTAAACTAAACCAGACAAATGATGTCGGAGAAACTTTACTCAGCACTTAAAAAACATTTCCAACACACAACTCAAGCACAAGAACTGCAACTGAAACTTAAAAAAAAAAGAATCTTGGCAAATAATGTTTGTTTGTGTACTTTTTAAAAGGAGAAGGATCTTCTCTATGCATTTTCAGATATAAAAGCATAGAGATGATTTGACAAAGTTCACTTTAGTCCTTTGAACAAACAACAATATAAAGAAATGTCAGGCCACCATGTTTTGTATTCTTGTTCAAATACGAACCTTTAATGCTTTTTGAGACCTTTTTTTTTTTAATAAGTGTGTAAAATGTGTGAGTTTTGTAGTATTTGCAGAAAATATTTATATATATTATAGAAGAAATATCCAGCAAAATTATATAAAAAAAATGTTTTGTAAATAAGTAAACTTTAAATGGCTTTTATGCCACATTGAACGGACAACAACCACACCATGTTGCTTACTGGAGTCCTTGGTCTTTAGAGAGGCCAAAACTTTTGTAGAAATGTATTTTTTGTCGAATCCCTGTTGCTTCTCTAAAGGTTTACTTAAGTAAATGGTCTATACTATACAGCAAACCTTTATAAAACACACATTCACATACACACATATTTGCAGCAAAAGAGGACAATAAGCTTTTTGCAAATGCAACAAGACAAATTCTTGAATACACTCTCATCGTTTCTTAACAACAAACACAAACAGACGTACATATGTGTACAATTGCAAGTGTATGTGTGTGTTCCATATACACTTAAGATATTGCCTGAGCCCAGAAGTCCTTTAGACAAAACACTTTCCATTTACCAATATGAAAAGAAAGGAGTAGATTTTTTTAATGATTTGAAAAAGTGGGCGTTATTGTTTAGGGGAGGGGGTTTTTTAAGGAGTACACTCAATGCTGTTGCTTAGAGTTTGTTTGTTTGTTTGTTTGGATATACATATGTGTAAGTTTTTAAAGGGCAGGAAGAGTTTAATTTGATTGGAAAATTGATGAGTGTGCAGCAGTGTTAAGAGTACTTAAGAAAAGGGACTTGAATTTAATTACACTAAAGCTGTAGGGGATTTAAGGCCAAAAACAACAAGTTAAAAATAAAAATGTAGTTTAACTTATGTATAATTTATTGTAAAAGATGTATGAAAACTATTTTGTTTTCAAAAGATTTGAAGAGATTTTTTTAAGATTAAAATAAAAGTTTTTTAGAAACAGTTTTTTAGTGCTAAGTAATAAATTAAAAAAAAAAAACAATGAAAACTGTTCCAAACTGTTTAAGAATTTTTAAGAAATCATCAAAAGTTAAAAACATTTAAAATTAAGAGTTTCCACATTATTTTTGGTTTTGCGAGGTGTTGAACTTTGAATCAATAATTTCTAACTAATTAAATACTTTAATCAGAAACCTTCAGCATTCCAGAAACCAGAAAAATATACTTTTTGTGTTATTCGTGACACCTGGCCAGCGAAAACGTGATTCAAAATAGGACGTCCAGAATGCGCTTTGTAAAGATTTCACTAAGCAATCAGCTTTTAAGTATTTTTTTACTATTTAAACTTTTTAGCAGACTCAATAAGTATGTTTCTTTTTGTAATAAAAGTTTAATTTCATCCTTTTTTAATGTATCGATTATGGATAGCAACCGACCATTATTTGAGTTGTCAAAATGAAAAGCAACAGAAATAAAAATTAATAATGGGACATGCAAACTTTGTCAGCTGCCATTTTGACGAATCGGAAACCAAATCAATGTAAACAGTTAACGCAAACAAATAGGAATAAGTGAATTTTAAAAAAAATCAAATATGAAGACTGCCGTGTATATATTTTTTAGATGCACAAGAAAAAGGAGCAACACTAATCACCGTCTGTGCTTATAAACGAATTTTCTTTCTTTATGGCATATTTTTTCCTCTTCTAAATGATGCTGCGACTTATTTAGTAGCAACTATAAAGACTCAACACAAAATTCACCGCACAACAGCAATATATCCGCTATTAATATGCACCTGGATTCAGTTACATTTGTTGGAATAGTAAGCCAAATTTTTGTCCTGTGGTAATTTTGTCTATTTTGTTAACCAAATTAAGAAATATGTTCAAAAAAATTAAACAAAAAATAAAATAATTTTAAGCTTAAGCCGGCGTTATACTTCACAAATCTTCAAAGCAACCAAAGCTTTTCGGTTGCCTAAATATTTATTATTTTGCAACTGAAATCGAACATCTACTTTTGGCCACTCAGATGAAGTTCGGTTGTCATACATAGTGACTCATAACTAAAAATAAAAATATTGGCTTAGTTTTGAAAAATTTTAAAATTAGATTTTTTATACAGATATTGTTTTTCTAACCACTTAAAATATTCTACACTATCTAAAAGTATGCTTTTTTAATTTAAGGTTGTTTCTTAAAATGTGTGAAAATACTTCTTGATAGTTTTGAAAATAATTGTTGACAACATATTAAATACATAGTCAACCTTATCCTGGTTGGCGAATGTAAAATGCGCCCATTACCAAACAGTCGCAAGCGTATTTTAAATCCGTCAACCACGATTAGGATGAGAATTTGTCATTAAGTAAAGTTTTTAAAGAAAATTCCAGCCAAACAGTTTCGTACGATTTTCTGAGACAGTTCAAAGGTGTTAAAATTAAAAAAAAAAAATTATAATTTTTAAACGATTTTCTAAGGCAGTTCAAAAGTGTTAAAATTTCAAAAAAAAGACACTTTAGTACACTGAAAAGGAAATATAATCCAGGTACATAGATTGGTACCAAAAACCAATGGCCTCGGGTAGGTGACTAAATTTCCATTCTAAGCACCCAAGGAGAATTATTATGAATACGGCGACAAAATTTTATCCACAGAGTTTTAGAAGTCAGCGACAAGGGTTTTCATAGACAAAACGTAATTAGATTTAACAATATATTGGGTATGAATGACTTTCCGAGAAAAACGATTAAGAATTTGATTAAACACGTGAGAACTAAGAACATGTTAAAACCTCAGGATAGACCACAAAAAGTTTACAAATCCATTACATACGTTCTTGGTTTTTCGGAAAGATTGAAACATTCAGATATTTATCACAGAGATAATTATGAATTAGCTCTACGAACAAATGACACAATTTACTATTAAAGGTGACAAGGCGTATGCTGGCACAACTAAATCAAAATTGAAAACTAGGATGGCATCACACAAATCGAATTTGAAGGCAGCAAATAAACAACTAGAACAAAAAACAGCACTTGCTGCCCACTGTGCATTGTGTGGACATCAAACAGATTTTGAAAATGTGGAAGCATTAGTACAAGAGAATAATTATAACTGCAGGTAAACACTTGAAATGCTGCCCATTATAAACTTACCAGAAGAGAAGAAATTAAACTACAAAAGAGACACTGAGAACGTAGCTCAGATTTTTAAACACACCATAAACAAATATAAATATAATTGACTATCAAAACGACAGTTGCAATCCAAACTTACAGTGCAGTGACAATAAAACTTTTAAATTAGTTTTTTATTTAAATATATATATGTTTTTATTGATATTTGTACTCCAATGTTTTTTTTTTTTCTGTACAACAAAATTTGTAAAGGGTAATTGTAATGTATGTTTAGTGTTTTTTGTTAACTTCTTAAAATATGTTACATTTTATTTAATTCTCGTTCTAAACTGATTTAAAATATAAACATCAATTTTCATTAATTCCTCATGCGTTGATGTGTATATGATTTTTTTTAACAAATAAATATTAAAACAAAATAATTCTGTTTGCTATTATTTTTTCCATGATTTTCAAAACAAACCAAAAAAAATATATATATATGTATATACATATGTATATCCTAAAAATATACTACACATAAAATTTTATTTTATTTCTAATAATTAAATTTTTCAAAAATTCTATACAAAACAATTTGTATCATTGTTAAACAATACAAATCTATAGAAAATTTATATGTATTTTGTATTGTATTCCATACAATATAAAATTTTGTGGCAATAGAATTCTAAAATGCAATCTTTATAATTTGATTAACAACATAAAATGGAAAATGAACAAATATATAAGCATCCTAAAAGTAGACTCTATAGATAAAAAATGTGTGTATAACAAATCACAAATAATAAATAAATCAAATAAAAACTACAATATAACAAATATTCTAGTATATTAAAAATGCAATCAGAATGAGTATGAGAATGATGTTCAAAAGTTTTGACCATGATGTTGATGATAATATTGTTATAAAATATTCATATTCATTTCGAAGCTGAACTGCTGCTGCCTTTTTCTATTTGTTAAAAAAAAAACTCAAAATTGTTTACCAAATTAAATTTACAACTAAATCTTATTTGTTGTTTAGTTCTTTTTTTTTTTTTTATATATTTGCTTTAACCAAAAAAGCACATTTTCAGTTTAATTTTATTTCATGTTGAAACTATTATTACTAACCTTCAAAAAAAAAAAACAAAACGAGCACGTCTGTAACAAACATTTGGAAAACACATTTAAACTTAAATCAAGATCTAAATAAAAGGAAATCAAGCGTTCATAGGACATTGTTAAGTTTAGCAGCTCCATGAATGTCTATAATATCCTGGCTAAATCTTTAAGGACTATACACTAAACACAAACTTCAGAAAAAAAGCAATTGCAATTTTTGCTGTTCGCAGTTAAAAAAACAAAAACAACTATCATCATAAAATACGTTAGATATTTTACTTAAAGAACCGTAGTCAAGAATAAGTTTTTTTATCTATGAACATAGAATATCTAAGGGCGCTACTTTAGAAGTATTTAAACTATTGGTATAAAGCTATTAAATGTTTGGCTAAAGTATTAGTTTTTTAAATAATTTTTGTAAGTTTTTATTTAAACTATCTTCACAAAATATACTGGAACGTATGATTAATATTAATTGTTAATAAAACAATTATACGACTTCTTTAATTTAGAAAAAGGGCGTTTATTTTTAGAACTTTAACGGCCATTTTCACCAAGTTCAGTTATAATTAACTATCGGTTATAGCTGTCAAAACATATTGGTAACCGGAACTTAAATTGAAAGTTAGTTTTAACCGAACTTGGTGAAAATGGCCGTAAAGTGTAAAAAAATAAAATAAATTTAATTTTAATAATTTTTTTTTTCTTAATTCAAATGTTCAATACATGGTTTTAACATTTGAAAATGATTTCGGGTATATGGGCATCACATCTGTTTTTGCCGAAGCCCATTCTAAACGTCCAATTTTGGGCATCGCTTTTATGTCATGAAGTGTGTAAGCTGCACCAAACGGAGCATTTTTCTGAATGTTTTGTGATACGGTCTGTTCACTGTTCTGTTGGCTAAAAAATCACGAAGTCTTTCATAATTTGCGCGTATCGATGACTGATTTTCAAAATAAATTTGGATAATTTGGTAGCGTTTTTCAAGCGTGAATCAATTCATAATGATTTGTCGAAGTATACTGATTATAAGAGTCAAAAAGTGAGTTTGTCGGTTCTATCGGGCTTTAAAAATACACTCTATATCTTTTGAACTACTGGTCAAAATAAAACGATTTTGTAATCGAATTTTGCTACAAAGTAAAAAAATTATGAAAATATAGAAAGAAGGAAACATACAGTTCATACACAGGGAGTTAAAGTTTACCAATAAAATATTTTTTTTTTTAAATACGATTTTTTAAAGTAGAACTGTAATTATTATACCCTTAACAGTTTTATTTGGTTTAATATCTTTAGTTTTTCTCAAATCTTTATGGATGAAGTTTCCTTATGATCTGACCTAAGCAACCAGTGAAATGCGCATAGGAATAGCTTATCCCATCAACAATAAATTTCAGTGTTTTTATCAAATAATAAAAATTGGGAATTAAGCACGAATGACAAAATCATTTAAAAAAAAAAACTTAGCAAGCAAATTAAAAAGGTCATTGCGGTAACCAATCAAAAACATCCATATTAGAATCGCCAACAAAAACACAAAGTTGGCGACCATAGGAATGTAGCCATTTTCAATAGTAGTTAAAAAAAAATTTGTTTTTTTATTTTTGCGACCTATAAAATGATATAAGCAATAGCCGGTTTCCATTGAATTTTTTGTTCCTTATCATTAAAACAATATAATCAACAAAATCCTCCTTTTATATTCTGCGACAGCTTTAATAAAAGCATTACAGTAAAAGGGGTTAAATATATATCTAGGGCTGAAAATTGTCATGCATATAGTAAAACACCTATGCCAAATCCTTATGTAGCCGGATTTTAATATTAAAGCCCCCTAATAGCAAAGTAAGCATAAAGTCCTTACAATGGAGCTTAGGCTGAAGTAGTCGGTTCTAACATTTTTGGACTACGGGCGGAGAATTGAGAGGAAAAGGGGGTGGCAAAGTTGTGATATTTTACATTTAAGCAAATTTTAAAGCCTTCTAAAGGCCAATGAAGCTAAGAATTGCCAAGCATATGGTACTTTCTGTATGACACGGTCAGGCTGAACAGCTCGTTAAAAAAATAATGGTCAGCTCTAGGTTAAATATTCTATTTTTAGGACAAAATTTAAATTTTTTTTTGATAATTTCTGTACATTTTTCACTTCGTAATATAAATTTTACACCACGTTGCATGAAAATTAATATCCTTATGTCGAAGTTGTCTTAACACTACCTGCGAAAAATAAAAACACCGAAGTTGATTCTATTACAAAAATAGTAAATGAATGGTTAAATTTAAAAATAATTTATGAATAAAATTAAAGATTAGAATTGTTTTCTGAACACCCTTTTATTAATACATATAAAGTAATTTTGACAAAACTTTTTGTTTTACTTACAGATACGAGAAAGGCCGATAAGGTAAGTTATTTTTAATATACGTTACATTAATTTTTAGAAACGGGACGACCCTAAGTTACTGCCCAACTACTTAAAGTAGGTTATTTATAAGTTTATTTTAAAGCTTCTCTAGTGCCTTTGGCAGCTAAACTTTGTGTATTTTGTTTTTATTATGTTTTTTTTACGCTTTAATTCACCAATCATTTGACTTTTCTTTATACACCGCTTAAAACTACACTTGACGTTTTGTTTGCTACAGTAGAAAAAAAAAGAAAACTCTGTTACACAAAATCATCAGTAGCAAATAAACATTCACTTTTGCAACAGATAAACTCTCTTTTGTCTCAAATGCATTAGTGTTTACTAATGTTTGTGTTGTTCATTTTCCGTTTAGTTCCATAGACAAGACTTGTCCTTTTTTGTTTTTTTTTTTGTATTTTTAGCCCCGATTTGATTTTGTAGTTTTCGAAAACAATCTCTTTTTGTGTCTTGTGCTGCTAAAGCATATAACGGCAATAGTAAGACAAGCAACATTTACTAAACATTGATTTAACAACATTAGAGGCATTTGTAAAACTTGCTTAGGGAGATTTTGTGTGCAAAACATAACAAAAAGTGCTCTTAACGCCATAACAGCTGAAGGGGTTAGTTTTCAAGGGAAATTGTTAAATTAAGCAGGCAGTTGTGTTTATTGGAAGTGAGAGAGGGGTTTTCGAGGGCTTTTTAGGGTGTGGAGTTTAAAGATTGAAGCTGTTTTTGGAAAAAAATTTAAGGTTGTTGCAAAGGATTTTGAAACATTTTACAAATTTTTGAATACAGGTAAAATTTGCAAATAAAACTTGGATACCATTTTGATGTTTTAAAAAACTGTGAGGAGAATTTTAAGAGTTTTTGGGCAGGTGACGTATGATTGATATTAATTGTTGTTTGTTAGAGTGTAAAGAGGAACGTATAAAAAAAGCGCTGTATAAGGAACTTTCCTAAATGCTGGCGTTAAATCCCTACTAAATAGCAAGCAGCTAACTGGACAAGTTGTAATCGTATATCGAGGAATATCTGAATATTAACTGATAGGTATGCTGCTGGTCTTTGTACAACATCTACGTTAACTGCAGAATGTCATAGATATCTTTTAATGAGATTGCGAAACAATTGAAGGTAACGCTTATTTACTACCAGGGCATATGAAGTGCCGGAGCCACTTCATAGCGGATGAGCTCGACAAGCAAGTTATTCTTCTGAATAGTTTCTAGATCACTTTGTTATCTTTCCACTGGCTTACTGTATGCTATTTATTCAGCGCGGGTCTTATTAGGAGATTTACTTTGTAGCAGCTGCTTTTTAGGATGGGCATTAGCGTACTGATGACCCCAATTTAACTTGAACCTAACCTAAGCTATTTTTTAAAATTGTAGTCTAGTGAAATTGAAGTCAAAAAAGATATTAATTTGTTTTTATTATTTTAAAAATGGAGATGTTTTCGGATAAGTCCTGGAAGCAAAATTAAGCGTAAAGGGATATTAATTAGAAAACTATGCGCCTTAAAGTATGATTTTAATTTTATTTTTTAAATCTTTCTTTATTTGCATTAATAGTTATTTTTACTTTTTCCATTAGTGCACTATGATTATTTGTTGCATACTTTTTATATACATAATTATTTATAAATTATACGCCTTCATTATTTCAAGTAATTGAATTTTTTTTTACATTATGGCTCATTGCTTTTTGCCAAAACGAAAATCACTTATAATTCATATTTCCTTTTTCCCTTTTATTTTGTTTTTTTTTTTTTTTAATTTTAATCTTTTTAAATTATAGTTTTTGTTTCTTCCACGCTCCCTTCTCTGCAGCTATAACTTCCGTCTATCACTTCCGTTAGCAATTTAATACTCTTGAAAAAGAAAAAAAAGACAAAAAATTAAACTATTAAAAATCTTTTTAACATGCCACATTACATTTTTTAAATGCATATCAATAGCACTACATGCTGCTTCTGATATTGCTGCTGCCACATGTACTAGTACACTAGGCAACAGTTACTGGATTTGTTTAAGAACTTTTTCCTCGGCATTTTTTGTATTTTTTTTTTCAGCCAACCAAGACAAACTTACAGCTATTAGTGTAGAAGTCTACTATATCATTTCTCTATATATCATTATACTTCCTTTTAGTCAACTGTAGACTCAATGTATGCTTAACTAAGCCTGCAAGTATTTTGAATGCAAACTATGCATAAATCTATTCCAATAGCAAAAAAAAAAATTACAAATATAGCAAAAACAAATTTGAATTGAAAAAGTACATAAAAATGGTTCGACAACACTGAGAGAAAAGAAATTTTTAAAATTGCTACCAAAATTTCAAAACATTTTGGAAATAAAATTTTTTAGATATTTTTCATTGTAGTGGTTGAATTTTTTTTATTGCTTTTTGCATCTAAAGGCTGTTGAACAAATATATTCATTGCAACATTTGTCGTTTTATACGTTTCGGGTTTGATACTCTCACACAGTCATACATGCATATACAGTCGCTCAAACACATTTCATTTATGCTTGAATGGCAAATAGTTACCAAAAGATTTTCTTGTATAGTCTATTTCCCTTCTTCAGTAGTTTTGATATTTTTTCATTTTCATTCGTTTAACATTTTCTTACTGTTGCTCTATTTTATTTTTTTTCTTGCTTTTGTAGCCAGTCATTTGTTAGAAATTTTCCAAAGTTTTTTTTTATTTCTTAAGAGTGAAAAAGAACCTGAAAAAATCTAACAAAAATATGTCTTGTATGCAAAAGATTTTGCTATAGATTAGTGTAGCAGCAAAAGGAAAAAAAACAACCAAATAAAAATGAAAGGAAATGGAGCATATGTAGGAGGTGCTAGAAAAAATGGTTTTAAGTATTAAAAAAAAATTTATTAAGAAAACTAGATTTAAAAAACTAGTTTACATCCTGAAAGTAGACTATGCATTGTAGTTGATTAAAACAAAACATAAAATCTTAAATATATGAAAGTTACTGAAAGAAATTAAAGTCTAATTTGATATTTTACTTTAATTTAAATAAGTTTAAAGAAGTGAGCTTTGAACCAACGAATATAGTTTAGGCGCCTTAAATATTGTTAAAAGGAGGATTACTTTCTCCACAAATTTACAAGCTTGCACATGCTGATGACGTAGCCACGTTACTTTTACGTAAACGTATACATTGCGGATCGGCTGTTCTGTTGTCTTTACCAAGCTGATGTTTTAACAGATACACTTACGTACTCCACAAGTAGGATTACTTTCTCCACTACTCTAGAATCTTAACATTTATACTATTCTAACAGCAGCTCAACTGTTCCATATGCGGATGACACAGACATGTATCTCCTCGTAACTCCTATAACATTAACACTCAAAACTATTACTGGGCAAGGATACTTAATTACTCTCCGAGGTATCGAAATCTGCGCTAGAACTTCTACTAAAGTGGTCTCAGTATTGCGGGCTGTGTTTAAAGTTGTTAAATTTGTTCCAATCGAATGCCTTAATTTATACCACAATTTTTTTCTTTTTGATTTTTTTTTACCAACTTTTTTTTACTTGTATTAGTTTAGTTTTAGGTCCAAACTTTACTATTTAATTTAAAATATTTTACGAAAACTGTTTTTGTTAAAAAATTAAACTTAAAACGATTTTTATCTTAACATTATAAAAATTATATAGAAATTGGGATTTAAATTATTTTCATTTAAAAAAAAATCTTTCTGAAGCATTTCATTGGCTACTTAAGAATTAATTCTACATAAATTTATTAAAAAAGAATATAGGAGGAGCCGTAGAACTGAACGTACTTTTTTGAATTTTTCGACAAATTTTTAATATTTTTTAATATTTGTGTTAAAATCTTTAATATGGGGACTGACTTATGAAAGTTTGATGTATTTAGTGATAAGTTTAAATCATGTTACCATATCCAAGTTCATGCAGATTTTTAAAAATAAACCACAATTTCTCAAACGTTTAAATGAGCAAAAAAGTACGTTTTGTTCTGCTGCTCCTCATATATTATAATTGTTTAAAATAGTTCAAATCCTAAAAGTAGACCTCATATTTGGAAATTATTGTATCTAAGATTTTTGAATCACAAAGAATTGAATTCTTTTTATTTTTTGTTTGTTTTTTAACTTAACATATATCTTTTTTAAAGGGTAAATAAAAATAATATTTTGCTTTTCCAATTCCTAATGTAGGCTACAGATTACAACAAATGTTGATAACTGTTTAAATTCCCATTCAATTTTTGGTGTTTTTAATAAAACTTTTATAGTTTTTTTTGTTACAACTACTTAAAGAAAATTTCCATATTTTCCGGAAAAAATTTTCTTTTTTATATAATTTTGTAAAGATTTTTCTCTTATTAAAGCCGAGATTTTTTTCCTTAACAGCAATCAAGAAGAAAACTTTTTGATTTTTTGCAAACCAACTAGATGTTGTGTATAAATTGCTGTTTAAATCAATTTGCCTTTCAAGTATTAAATAAAAATTTTTGTCTTACTTTTACTCTTTCCTCTTAACAAAATAAAAAAAAAACAACAAAACCCCTGTTGTTTAAGTCTTAACCCTATAGTAGCTTAAGAAAGAGTATGAGTTAAAAAAACAAAAGCTTTTCAATTTTCTCAAAAAAATATACTTATGACAGACCATTCAAATTTCCTTCACTTAATTTTTTCTTAAACAGAAATATGATTCTTATGAGTTTTGTTCTCTCCTCTTAAACAGCTTTCCCTGTTACATGAGATGTCCTTTTTTTAAACACAATTCATGAATCTCTCTTAACTCGGTTTTTTTGTGTTTTTTTTTAAACATTTTTTTTATTTAAAAGATGATGACGATAATGATCAGAGTGAAAAAATATTGAAAAATGGGGACGTTGCCGGGTAAACGAAGCGTAAACTTAAGAGGCTGGAAACCATACTCTACTTAAAATCTCATCTCAGTTAAGTTTCTTTTTTTACTGCTTCTGTATGGGTTGCAAGTTGGTTGGTTGGATGGTTGGCTGGCTCTTCTCAAACTACAATTGTTTTGTTTTCATATTTTTTAAGAGTACAGTGGGACCAAGGCTTTTAAAGCGATTCTTAAATTTTTTTATTTAAAATGTTGAAAAAGCTTTCTAATAAAGCATTTTATCAAAATGGTTTATAATAGTCTGTTTAATATAGATTTAGCAAAAAGCTTAAAGGTTTCGCTCCATATCCTTAAATTAAAAAATTTTTAGCGTTAAACTGTATTGCAATGTTTCAAAGTTAATTTGTTGTAATGTTCTTAAGTAGAAATCTTTAAAGGTGTACTTTTTAAAAGTTTTTACATGAAGCTTTTTAAGTTTGATTAACGTAGTTTTAAAATATACTTGAATTAGAAGTGTAAAATTGTTTGTAAAAACTTTTAGCAAAGATTTTGTTAAAAGCTTTTAAGCAATGTTTTTATGTTTGATTTAATAGTTTTTTTTAATTTGTTTTTAAAATTTTAGTTACTTTTTCCACAAAGCTTATATGTAAGTATGCTTAGCGTCTTTGTTGAAATATGAAAGTTTTGTTGTTAAGTCATTACTTTTTTTCAAGCTTTTACTGTTTTTTTTTAAATAGTTTGAGAATATCATTTCTGTTTTTTTAAGTTTTTGTTATTTTTTAGTTTTTTTTTAGTTTTTTTTTTTTTTAAACTTGATTAAATCTTTTTTTATGTTTAAAATATTATACTTTAAACCTTTGGATCAAAAGTTTTTGTAAAGATTTTCTTAAATTATTGGAAACTTATTTTTGACACAAAATGTTTTTTAAGCTTTTATATAACTGAATTTCAAAATTTTTTTTTTTTAATTTTCAACTAAATGTTTTTTTATAAAATATTTTTCACGATTTTTAAGCATTTCGTTTAGATTTGAAAAGAATTTTTTACATGTGTACAAGAAAGTTCTGTTCAAAATTATTAAACAATTTCTCAAAACTTTTCTTATGTTTTAGCTTTTTATTCCGTTTTTTAATTATCTCTTGTTTAGTAATAACGTTTTAATTCTTCATTCAAGAAGCTTTTATTTAAATTTTGCTCTTAAATGGGTGTTTGATAAAGAGAATTTGCTATTTGTTTAGATTTTATTTAAAGTATTTAAGCTTTACTAAAGCCTTGGATTTTTATTCCGCTCTGATTACACATTTTTTATATTGAATTAATTAATATTTTATAACTTGTACTTTTATGAAAATTTTTTTAGTATTAAATATTGAACTGTTGCTTCTTTGAATAAAGCTGTTTCCTAATGTGTTAAAAAAGATTAAAAAAAACTTTTGCTAGTAAAGTTTATCCTGATTGCATATTATATTTTAATATATTTTTATTTACAGCTCTTTCTATATATTTCTTATATTTCTCTATATATAGCATTCAAAGTTTTCTTAATATTATGCTTCGTTATGGTTCAAAAATAACTACGGCGTAATCTCCCTTAGCAAACACCTTCCTTCGACGGACACTGTTTCCTGGTCCTGGCAGATTCTTAAGAAAAACATTGAGTATTTTTAAAATAACATTCTCCTTGTACGTTTGCATTTTATTGAATAGCGAAGGAATCCGCCGACCAGAGTATTCACTGTATTTAATTTGATGTTAAATAAGAAAGCTTTCTAAAATTAATGTAAAGCATAAAAGTTTAAACGAAGCTTTTCAACATTTCCTTAAGCTTTACTAAGGATTAAAAAGTTTTTCATAATTTTGTGAATAAAAAAGCTTTAAGCTTTCAAAAACATGGTTTTCTTTGGTAGCTTAATAGTTTTAAATTTTCACAACTTTTCACTGATTTCTTTCCACTGTACTTCTGTGTACTTTTCATAGTCATTCGTCTTATACTTTGCATGGTACACATAACATTTTTTTTCATATTTTTCTTAATATTGGTTTCAAGTATTTTACGGAATTTACTTTTTTTTTGTTGTAAAAAGGACCTTTTGTTATGGCAACCAGTTTATAAGAAAACGCCAGAGATGGGAGGAAGGAAGGAGTTAAAAGGTTGCTGCAAGACGTTGAATATTTAAAGAAAATTGGGCTAAGATACTTATCCTTGGCAACCGAACAACCATTATTATTTTTATTACTTATTTGCTTTTAATATATCAACCATCCAAAGCTACTTCTTCTTCTGATACCACTGACATCAAGAGCGAACTAAATAAGTGAGTGAGTGACTGACTGACTACAGTCTCTCAAGCATTTTAAGCAAAATTTCCAACAGGACGATAACAATGTTTAAACAATCTGACATTACTGTTGCTTTTTTACATCCTCCCAAAAATATGCTGAAAGCAGCCGAGAATGAAAAAAAATTATAATAAAGAAAACGGATGTCGTTTGCTTTTTCTGCATATTTTTAACTCTGATATTTGAATATCAATAATTTTTCTGTTGCTGCTGTATTACACTCGTTTATACTTTGATTTTGACCCTTGTTGATATTGAAAATTGGTTAAGAAATTCTTCAAGTATTATTTTAAAACCCTCCTCGTCCCGTGTCACAAATTTCTTATTCTTTATTTTCTTTCTTTTTTTATAATATTTAAAAAGTTATAGTGTTTTTTTAAGATTTAAATCGTATCTGGTGCTCTTGAAGAGTAAGTAGAGTATACAAATTTGTTTAAGTAGAGTAAAAAACCAACAGCGTTCATAAATTTCCCTATAGTCCGGGTAATCACTGTCAATGTTTTATAAGCAGACATTTTAACTATTTTACATTTTTTCCTCTACTCTTCAAGAAATGTATTGCATTCTTTCCTTTTTTTTCTTATGTTAAGTGGTTCGTTTTTGAAAACAAAAAAACAAAACTTATGATCCTTATTCAATGTCCTTACATTGTTATTAATAATAAGCTATGCAAAGTTTTTCTTTTTCTTATATTTATATATTTTGGCATTATTTCTATACGTCTAGTTGTGTGTTTTTGTTTTTATAATTTTTTTTCACTTTATAGTTCTTTTCTAAAAATTTTTCATATTCCTTAGCTACAAAAAAAAGTAAAGAAAATGAAATCTGAAATATTCTTTTTATTGTTTTCTGTCTCGCAGGATGTTAAGCTTCCTTTAAGCAAAACAATTAGTTTTTTTTATGACTTATAACATCTTAAGATTTGTTTCTTTATGTTTTTATTCCTTTTAAGAGACATTATAATAATGAAAATGTACATAGAACATAATAAGGCATAAATAAAAAAAAATCAATAAATTTTTTTACATAAATCTTTAAAAGTATGTAAGAAAAAAATTGGTGCGGAAAATTTTATTATTGAATTAAAAAGTTTAAACAATTCCTTAAAGTATTCTTAAATATTTTAATGTACGATTCCTTTTTTCACTATAATTTACCACAAAGTGTGCAATTGGTTTTTTTTTAGTCTATTAAAAATATATATTTATATAAAAAGCAGAAATTAAGTTTTTTGCATTAAATATCTTTAAACTATTTTAAAAAAAGTTTTTAAAAAATGAAATAAAAATAGTTTTTATTATAAACCCCAAAAAGGAGGCTGTGCTTATTTTAATCTAGCAACAATTTAGCGGACTGCAAAAAATCAGATTTCAATAATTTCATTATAAATAAATTTTTTAACTTATAAATCTCTTTAACAAAATTTAGTCTTAAAGCATGCTATACATTTAAATTTTAAGTTATTTTTTATTAGTGGTCTGCATCTAATAATTTTTTGTTGCTCCCTTGGAGTTCTTTTTTCTCTCAATTATAATACATACTTTTCATATTTCTTATAAATAAAACAATAAAGAGAACCGAATTGTTCAAACGCTTTTAAGCATTTAAGATTCAAAAAGGTTCCTTAAAAAAATGAACTTATAAATATGTGAATATAAAAAAATATGAACACGAAAAAACAAGCACTGCAAAGATTATATGCAATTTATGTAATACAATGAGTATTTGCAAATCATGTTAAAGCATATCGATTTAATGAAGTTATGTTTGAAAAAGACATACGACATTGTTTTTGTTGTATATTATAAAAAAAAAAAAAAAAAAAAAAAATAGAGTTTAAATTGCTGGTAAATTCCACACAGTATATAAGTGATTTTAAAATTTATCGTTTTGAATTTTCTAAAAATCTGTGTAACAAAATGTAACCTTAAAGTATGCTATAGAAATTGATACTAAACGATAGATATACATATTTAAGCCCTACGACCCATAGAATATTTTGTGACATTTTAAACCTACTTTTCCCGTGAATAGGATAGTATGTACCCTTAGTCCACTATTTTATAAGCAGAAACAAGTTAAGCGCGTTGCCATGGAAAATAGTGAAAAATCTTTAAGGATGTCGGAGCACCAAAATATTTGCCCATAGAAAAATAAATTCACTTTCGGTGCACTTGTAGTAACTTAAAATGATTCTAAGTATGTAACTGGAAATGACACTAAGAAAGTGTGAGAGAGTGAATTCGCTCTATAGACTTTCAAGGTTTTCTAAGCGCCATTAGAACAAAAACTCAAAATTCCCCAAATTTATTTCTTTAAATAAATAATCATACCAAGTTTGATTTACAAATTATTGAAGCTTGAGTATTGACTCCGATTTCTTATTAAATTTTAATTTTTATATAATTTGGTTTGTTAAAAAGTTGCAAACAACAAATTTTTACCTAAAGGTGGCAAATTTGTTTAGTCTCCCTAATTAAAGGAGCGTGGATACTGAAAATGGCCTTGACTCTATAAATAGATGTCGAGAGCTTCTATTTACCAAGCAATCTGCCATTTCGCTGTGAGTGCCATGCACTTAGAAATCCTCTTATACAATTTAAAGAATAAAATTCTTATAGAAGTGATATTATTCCTTTTTCCTATTACTACGACTTTTTAAGGATCATGGGGCAATTACAAATTATTTTCAGTTAGATCTTTTTTAAGATAATAATATGATTCCAGCTCATTCCTTGTTTGGCAACTTGTAAATCAAATTGGCGACGCCTTTTCTGCGGCTTCCTTCGGCGTTCCAGTCAATGGACGTTTTGGTTATATCGCCATCAGATTTCCTTAGTAAGCGAGTTTAGAAAAACTTAAAAATTCGGACACTGCGCTTTAAGGTATTCACAAAGTTTTATTTATAACAAACTCTTTAAAGTATACACTAAATTTTTGTTAAATATTATTTGCACACATTTAAGTATTTAATTTTATTTCTCTGTCACAAAAATATATCTATTTTTTGCAGTCACCTCTCTACACCAACCACATTTTAAATATATAATCTAGTTTAATTTCGAAAACATGTTATATTTTTCTTTGTAACTATTCCATATTCTATTTGCGAGTGGACGAAAAAAAAATTGTATGTACAAAACCCGAAAAAATGCCAAAAATTATAAAACAAATTTTGTGTTGAACCACAAAATTGTCATATTTGCCACAAAATGTCCAATTACGCGTAATAACAATACCACAATTTTTGATAGTATTAGTTTTGGTACCAAAAAAAAATTATAATGTTTGCTATTAAAAATAAATGTAGCATGCTTTTAGGTATGACAGAAAAAAAATTATATAAAATTTTCAATTTGTAAATGTTCTCAATTTGCACTATTTCTGTAGATAACATTGAAAAAAAATAATAGTAATTGAAATAAAATTTGGAAGTTTATGGTAAAGTTAATAGAAATATATAGTTGAATGGTAAAGTTAAGGTACCATTGCAAAGAGTTTTTAAAGTACAGGATGTTTTTTTTAGAGCAACACAATTTTAAACGAATTAAACTGGCTGTAGTGGTTAGAATATTTAATGTTTAATTATGATTTAGGCCACGTAGCGGTAACTATTGGTGCGCCAAATGCGCACTCTATTACTGAGATTTTCCCACACTTTTTGCCAACAACTTCTCGCATATTGATGTCCAGGTGTTCAATAAACCAGAAAAAATAATCAAATCATTCGTTCATCAAAAGTTTTTTTAATACATTAATTTTAGCGTGCGTGTGTGGCATGTGGTTCAATACTGTTACAACAACAAAGCAGCCAGCTAATTGAGATACAGTTTCTCTAAACCGCTGCCTGTAACGTTCCTAGCTACCGTTGTATGTGAAGACATATGAACCAATGCTTCCACCTGCGTACAAAGTTCCCCAAACAAAGCTGAAAATGGCGGGCGAAAATTCTCCTAATCACAATTCCGTTTACAAAGGTGTTTAGCGCACGTCTGATCGGACAAGTGCTGCGGTATCCCTTCTCATTGAGGGAGTGTGGCCGCCATCAGTTAAAGTATTTCGAACTAGTGGATATTGGTGCGATTCAAGGCATATTTAATATTTACTTTTGTAAAGTAAAATTTTTCCCAATGATCAAACTTATCGACCATGTTCTGACAATCGCAAAATGCTAAACATTTGTGATTCTGACTTGAAATCACATTATAGGTGTTCTGTAAATCGCAATCACATAAGTTTGGCGACTTCGACTTGCAAAAGTAGGCTCAAAGAAACTACAATATTTGTAAGAAACGAGCAAAACGCACGAGTATCAGAACACCATAAAGTAAATCTGGTGCTTGCGATTTCACATCGTGCTTTACTTTTAATTTTTTAACCATTTTTCCAATAAAAATATATGGTTCAGTTAGTATATAGATGCTTTGAAAAGCTGTATCATCAGCAAAAGCTAAAGCTGCAATTTATTTTCTTGAAATATCCATTTAACCAAAAGTGTGCGCTTTATCACTGAACAAAATTTTCAAATGAAATCAAACCATGATTTTAAAAAAAAACATTTAGACAATATGCAGACGTTTGCTCGGACGTGAATTTATTCATACCAAATCAAATGTCATTGAACATAATGCTGCTAACTTTAAGATCTTCGCTGAACTAAAAAACAGATAAAACTGCAGTTATTTGGCCATGACGATGGAGATTTTCAGATGATTTATTTTCAAACTCCCGGAGTTTTTTTTCTGATTTTAATAGTAGTTTTAGTAGTGATAAGTGGCACACAAAGTATGCAACAATTTTATGAATTTTCAAAACAGAATTGTTTTCAAAATTTTTTTGATTTTAGTTTCGTTCGATTTTAATTTGCAGAATATGCCAGATTATAATTTGTGTATTTTTAATCCTCTAACGTGAGCATTCTTTTAGCCCAAAAGTAGGATTTTCTTATTAACACAGCCTTAAATTATGTGGTATTTTCTTCAAAGAATTTACTGCCTGGCCCACGATGCAGACAAGAACAGTTCTTCCGTATATTTAAATTTAAATTAAAAACAAAAACAAAATTTAATTTTTTATTATTGTTTTTAATGTACATACATACATATATGCGCAAAAGAAATGTTTTTGTCGACACTGTGGGCCTGGCAGTAAATATTTTAGGCTTAAATTAAAAAATTCAGTCAAGTCGATTTTAAAGGCCACATTTCTGTAATTTTTAATAAAGTTAAAGTAGAATTTTTTAATGTTTTTAATCGGCAGCTTAACTGTTAAAAAATCTTTTAAGCTTTAAAAAAAGCACAAAATTAAATTAAATGCCCTAAAGCAGGCTTAAATTTTAGTAACTTCTTAAGGGCTTTTTAAGTCCGGTTAAATACATACTGCCATATTCATAAAAATAAAATAAATTTGAAATATGTCTTAAGGCAAAATTTTCTTACAAATTTTTCTAAAAATGCATTTCAAATCCATTTTAATTTTTTATGAATACGGCAGATAATATTTGAAGATTGAGTAAATAAATATTGAAAAAAAAAACATTATAGCTTGCCAAATTTTTTAAGCCCTCTGTAGAGCGCCTTTTTATTGACAGTTTTAAAGTTCTTCATTTATTAAAAAACCTAAAGTAGGCTTTTTTATAGACTTTTTATTTTTTTTATAATTCAACCTAAAAATATGCAATATTTTTTCAATCATATTAAACGTTAAAATAAACAAAATTTAAATAAATAAAAATGGAAATACAATTTCAAGCTTAATTAAATTAAATGCCTTTAAGCACGCTTTAAAATATTAAAAAAGAAAATAATAATAAAATTCCCAACAAATTCATTTTTACAATAAACAAATATCATTTGGTTTTTTCCAAAAAACCCCAACTTCTAGTTGCAAAATTGTCATTTTGTTTAATGTACCTTTCACAATGCATATATGTCGATAATTGTTTTTTATTTTAATTTGGTTTTTAACAAATGACAACAAAATTTACTCTAACCTTTTTATAAACATTAACAAACATTATGCTGTTGTTGTTGTTCAGGCTGCTTATTTACTTTATTAAAAATTAATAAATTTTATAAAATACAGAGATTGTGATTAAAATTCATGCCTAAGGCGTTATTTGCACGGATGCAATTTAATTTATAAACCAAAATAAAAAAAAACAAAAAAAAAATTAAAAATAATGTTCATGAAATCACGTATTCAAACAGGTATTTAAAAAAAATTCATACATACATATAAATACAGTAAAACCTCTTATAAGCGGATACTCACTATCGCGGTGTTTTTGTCTGGTTATGAGAGATGTCTGCTTATGAGAGAAGTACATTTCATTAAAGCCATGATAGACTTGTCTATTGTGTATGAATCAATTTATTTGGAGAAGACTTTAATTTGGATCGGTTCAATTTAAGCTGCTGAATTTTAAAATGACTTCCAATGTCGGATTAAAATCCGCCAAAGTCTTTTTTGACACAATTCTTCAAATCAGCAATTTGTTTAAATGCTTTATCATAAGAATTTTTGAAATCAAATATTTCTACATGTATATCGTTTTTAGAATCTTCAGACTGACTTATCTCCTCAACTGCTTTTCATATTAATATTTCAATACAGCCATTTTCAGTGTAGATGCTTTCATCTAAACTTTTAAAAATTCATCATAGCTATTTCATTGACCGAGCAGCTCTTTTCAAAATTGCATACGTTGCATTTAGGATGTCAACCCCGGCATCAAACGCCGGAACTAGCTGATGAGAATCCAGCTTTCCGAAAGCCATTGTGGTTCTAAAGCAGACAACAGGAGCTAAGCAAACAACTATTCCAAATAAAGGTAATATTTCTTTGCCTTTCTTTGTGTTACCAATTTTATTGGCATTAATACAAATAGGAATCAGAGGTGCAAGAAGAAGAACTACACACTAATTAAATTCAACTCTTGTTGGTGAATTTCAATGCTTCTGTCCGTTTATAAGAGATATTAAAAAAAAATTTAAATTAAGTGCACGCTCCCGTTTATGGGAGTACAGTTTAAAACGAAAAAGTAACGAACAGCTTGCACTAACAAAATATGGCCGGCTATGGCAGGTGTCTATTATGGTCCGTTATGGAAGGTTTCACTGTACATGCAAGTGTATGAGTAAATTAAAATAGACTTGTTTAAATGTATGCGTATGAATGTGTTTATACCATTTTATTTGTATATTAAACATTGAGGTTGTTTATTTTTTTTTTTTATAAAATTTATTTTGTTGTAGATGTTTTACCTTCAAATGTAAACAAGAGATATTGAAAAATTGATATATTTGTATGTGTGCTTAAACATGTATATACATATGTACATGTGTAAGTGTATAAACAGAACATTAAAATCCTGCCTGAATGCATTATGTAAATATTTTATTATTTAAAATATTTTTCCATTATTCAACTAAACTGATAGATACATGTTATAATATTTTATGAAATGTTTAACCCAAGAGCTGGTAAAAATATTAATTAAAATAAGAAATTCTAACATGTTTTTTTTTGTTTTACACAGAAGTGTGCAACATAATTTGTTGTTAAATAGAGCATTTTGTTTAATTTTCTTTAGGATTCACAAAAGTTAAACAATCTTAAATTGCAAAGAATACTTTAAGGCGTTTGGAGGACTGAAGTAGTTTAAATTAAAATATAAATTAAGAATATAATATATTATAATAGTAAAAGCTCTATACAACTTTCGAACTAAATCAGAAACAGCACAAACGACTTTAAATAATAAATTTTAATCCATTTATTTGTGCAGAGGTAAACTGAAGCGTTTCCGGGACCACTAAACGTTATCGGATTCATTTCTTTACTTTTTTAATATAAAGGAAAAAAATCTGTCTGGCGAATTTGAATCAAAACTCTTTTAAATTTTAATACAAATAAGAACACCTTATGAGTTATGATGATGATGAGTGATACTTCCGAAATATTGGGAAAGAACTCCACTATGCGATTTACTTGCAAGCTTATAAGAGTTGGCAACAATTTCTCACTCAGGGAAGGGATAATATCCACTCAACCCTTGAGATGAAAATATGTTTGGGTGACACAGCCGGCGGTGCCTGGAGTGCTGTCAGAAGTTCTGGAAGTCTTAGAAAATTATATTTGCCAAAGATGGATGCAATAAAATTATACAACGGCAAGAAGAGCAATTGTAAAGGGTCCCAAGCAATTTGGTTCCTGCAAGATTTCATCCCACTTTTTTAACAGCCTGAACTTTTATGCAACTTCAGTTTGCCGTTGACCAATTTTGATTCATAAGGAAAACGACCTTGAAATTAACAAAAGTAATAATGAAAGTTGTATTTGTTTCACCAAAACAAAAAAAAAAAACTTTCAAGTACTTGAATTTTTAACAAGTTTTTTGAAATTAATAACATCGTTGAAAGCAAAATTGTTTTCGTTTAAAAATTTGGGGCACAGCGATATTTTTGACAGTGCTGTCAACTCGTAAAACCAATTTGAAATTCTTTGTGATTGCCTATTTTCTAATTTACACTCTAGATTATCTCTCTGAGGTATCGCGGATATTTAAAGTGATTAATAAATGATTTTTTAGTTTTTACTTTACATGTTTTTTTTATAATTTATTTAAAACTCTTTGGCCAACAAATCTTAAATTATTAACTAGCCAATATTTTTAAATGAATTTGTATTAAAAAACACGAACATTTCAACATTGAATCATGTTTTTTTTTATTTCTTAACATCATTATAAATTACTATCAGCTTATGATGACTTTTTTCTAGAAGTATTTACAATAAAAATATAAAACCATTTGTTCAATAAAAAAATAAAAAATTAATATTCCATTTTAGCTAATGAATAATGTATTATAAAAACCAATTTAATTAATGTAATACAAAAAATAAAAAAAATATTTATTTAATATTTTGCTCTTACAAAAAAAGGACAAGAACAATTTAAACTTTAATTATGATTCTTACAATTTTTTTCACGAAATCTGAAGGAAACTACTTTTTTCTGTTTAAGCTCCTCCTCCTCCCTTTTTTTATTTGTTTTTATATTATGATGACAATGATTATTCTCAAGATTTTCTTGTTATCTTTCTTATAACTTCAAATTTTAATGACAGTTTTTCTTGTTAGTTTTTTTTTCTTTCTTTTATTATTGTTTTTTCTTTTTTGTACTTATTCCTGCTTGAGTTTCTATTTCCACTTGACTTTGCCTGTTTGTTGGATGTTTTAAGCTCATGACTGAGTTAGTGAGTGAGTGGTTTGAAAACATATCTATCATCAACTTAAGTTTAAGTTATTTTACTTATAAAAGTAGTTAAGGGAAAATATAAAATGGCACAGGGCAAGAACATTTAAGAAAATATCATATCTATGAGTGAAGGACAATGGAAGTATTCTTTAGAAAAATATAAGAATTATGAGCCATTTTTAAGTTAAAAATAAAAAAAACTAGAGAATACTTTGCTTTCAAAGATTTTAAATTCATAAAACTATCCTTTGATTTTTTAAAAAAATCCTTAAATTATTCTTCTTTTCAACAAGTTTTTCAAGAACCCTTAAAAAGCTCTTACATTTTTTTTATTTTTTATATTTTTAAACCCATTTACCTTTTTATGGTTTTACAAGGTCTAAAGATAGGCTTCATCTTTTTTAGTTTTACTTATGAAATTATGTTTTATTTTATTTGGTTTCTAAACTCTTTAAATTGTTCAATATATACGAGTTTATATTATTTAATTTTTAAATCTTTTTAATTCTATTAAATTATTATTAATTTAATTTTTTTTTTAATTCACCTGAAATTATTTTACTTACTAATTAAAAAGGGGTTCTTTGATAAAACTCCTTAAAATATGCTTTGAAAATAATATTATCTTTAATAATAACTTTATAAAGATAAATATTTATTTAAATTTTATAGCATACATAAATAATTTCTCAAAAACATAAATGAGGTGTTTAAATATCACTTACTTAAATGCAATAATAACTTTATCATGTTAACATTTATGCTAATGACATAACCGCAAATCATAGACACACTCAACTTTAATTTATAATACTCAAATTACAAATGGGTAAGTGCCAAAAACTAAGCCGACGACTGGGGCGTAGCTAATAGAGATATAAAAAGAGCATAAACTAAGCCTTTCGGATTGATTAAAAGGAAAAAGATTTATAGAAAGCGCACTTCTTGAACTATGAAGTAGGAAAGAAATCAAAGAACGCCTGCAAGTATGTTATGATAACTAAAACTTTTGTTTAAATGGTTTTGCATAAAGTTTTAGAATTTAAGATAAAACAAAAGTAAATTTGCTTAAACATTGGTTTAAAATTTACCCTGCCCAAAAGTATACCCCATTTTAATTTATAAAAGAGTTACAACCCTGTTTTCATTTCTGCTTTCCCAAATAACAGCTTATTAGCTTAACATTACTTAGTAATAATACTTAGTTTAATTTTTTCTTCTACTCAGTCCTTTTAACTTTTAAAGGCTTAAAATTTTCTAGAGTTTTGAAAAGTATTTGTAACTAATGCATTAATATAAAGTAAATATGCATAAGACAAAAGTTTTGCAAAGAAAAGTCATGTTATGTACACACAAAAACACACACAGCCATCTAACAAGTGTTGTGTTAACAATTAAATGCTAACACTTCAAAAACTTAAACTCTTATACGTATAGAAAGCAAATATATTTATATATATATGCATGTATAAGCCTAACAGTATGCAAAACAAATATACAATAATAGCTCACGCATATACTGTGGAAACATAAATAAATGGTTTGCGGTTTCTCTTGTGACTTTCATAAATTTTTCCAAAGAGTTTATATAAGTTACGCAGAAAAAAAAACTATAAAAAAAGGAAAAAAAAACATGTAGGTTTTTATGTAGTTTTCTATTAGGCTGTGCGGGCATGTTCATGTTCGCTTTTGTTCGTGTTGTGTCATTGTCATTGCACACACACACACACACACACACACACACACACACACACACACACATGTTTGCTTTAGAGTTTAAAATTGCACTGCATGTCAGCGTAATTATGTTGGCATTAGAGTGTTAACAGTTCAAAAATTAACATGTCTGCGGCTGTGTTTTGTGTAAAGGACTCTACCTCTCCTTTTCTCCACTACCTCCTTTTCTGCCAGTGTAGGCAATTACAATTGCCTTGAAAATGAATTGCTATTAGAAAGTCTCTTGCAAGTGTTACACAACATAGCACGTTTAACTTACAATTATAAATGGCATACATTTTAGGGTTTGTTTGGTTTAATTATTATGTGAAGCATACTTTTTAGGTGTTAGGCAAATACAAACACATTTAAATTAGTTTGGGACAATTTTTTTTTGTAGTAGTTTTCATAATTTCTAGCAAAATGTAATAAATCTTGGTGATTTTATTCGAAAAGTTTATTTCATATGACTTTATTAAGGAACGTTATAGAGCAAAGTAATAATATCATTGTTTTTCAATGAAATATAATGTATGCTTTTAAAAGTTTTAACTGAAATTGAAATATTTTGGAAATACTGCAATGAAGATTAATGAAGTAGGAATACGTTTTCTTAGCAAAACAATGCCTTTTTGTATTTTTAATTTTGTGTGTGCATTGTTTTGTAGTTTGTGATCTTCACTACTGTGTAGTATACTTTGAGGGTGTTTGTTGTACGAGCTTTCGGAGCATAATTCAGTGATTTGTTTGTATCATTCTAAGTAATAAAATTTTTACTTTTTCTCAGTTAATCTGATAATTTGCTGACTTTAATTCTTTGTTATCCCCCGTTTCCACATGCAAGTACAAGTTCGAAAAACTCAATACACTCACACTTTTTCACTAACATTCACACAATTTTTTTATTGTTAGCCAATCGTCTGTTTCCTCGATTTTTCGTTGATTATATGTATACTTGCAAGTATTTAGTTGCATGTGGAAACATAGGGTTAGATACGAAGCAATTTTTATTATTTATTCTACATATCAAAGTCCGCATATTTATTTGATAAAGCTTAAGAAAAAAATTGTTTGTGCATAAATATTACAATAATTGAATTAGGTAAAAATTATATTTCGTTTAATAACATTTTTACTAACATTGAGGATTTTATTAGTTTTTCGGATTTCAAGTTAACAGCCATATTGAAGATAAGAAAATTTCTGAGTAAGGCTTTTAAGCAGACTTATGAATTAGCTTTTTCGTTCAAATTTTAAGAATAAGTAAAAAAATTAATTTCTAACTTTACCTTAAGATTTTTCTCAGTTAATGTTTAAAGAATACTTTTAGGATTTTTTTTTATAAATCAGATATAAATTAGTTTTTTTTATTAAAAATTTAAAGCATCAAAAAAATATTTTTAACTTTAAATTGAAAGCCTCATTTAAGAAATTTATCTGTGTTTTAATTTGAAGCATACTTTTAGGATATTTTTATAAATTAAATTTAAAGGATAAGTTTAAAAATTAAATTTGTTTTTTTATTAAAAACTTAAAGCAACGTTTTAAAAGTTTTTTTGTGTTTTATTTTACCATATTTATGTTGTAATTTATTTCCCTTAATATGTGCATAAACCCTTTAAAATTCTGTTGAAATCTAACATATTTGTTGTTGTTAATAAAATTTATGGCTTTTTGAGCACACGAGACAAAATTAAACAATATTTTTAGTTAAACTTTTACATTTATATTATAAAAATGTAAAACTCTATGTTAATATGTTAATTAACAACAACTAAAGTTGAAAAAAAAAAATTTAAATAAATTTCTAAAATTTTTAAACTTTATTATTATACAGGAAAATAAAATATATATTTTATTTAATTTTATAAAATTTTTTTTCATACACTTATTAAACAATTATACCAAAAACTATTCGAAAATGGAATAAATTTTTTAGTAATTGTTTGTTTAAAATTATGAGTTTGGGAAGGTATAAACTAAGCAAGGGGAAAGAGGGAGTATGAGGAAATATATATAAGTGAATTTAATAATTGTTTACATGCTAGAGTTGTAGTAATATTTGTGAAACATTAACATATTTAAAACATATTAAAATGCTACAAAAATGCAGGTTTTTTAAATGGGTATTTTCACATTTCAATTATTATTGTTTGATATTTTGTTTATTTTGAAAAAATATTTCGTATAATATTTAGAAAAAAAATCTACAATATTAAACCAAGCGCATATTTAATGGAAATTTTCCGAGCTGCACTACATTATGAAAAAGTTATTGTTTGTTTTTATTTTATAATACATTTCAATGTATTTATGTTTATTTTACACATATACAATACACACTAATACATATTAAAATAAAATATTTGCATAAAATGAATGAATGTTAAGCTATTGTTTTTATTTAGGGAGTTAACACTCACACATACACACTCATTTAATTCCACCTTTTTTAAACACTCATATGGGTCTAATATTGTAGAAAAGCTGAGTTAAGGGTTTCCCGTATAATGCATGTTTGTTTGTTTGTATGTGCAGAAGTGT
This sequence comes from Pollenia labialis, assembly GCA_949318255.1. Taxonomy (NCBI): domain Eukaryota; kingdom Metazoa; phylum Arthropoda; class Insecta; order Diptera; family Polleniidae; genus Pollenia; species Pollenia labialis. The sequence continues at coordinate 6,469,857 of OX439140.1, forward strand.
ATTTAAGTTAATTTTGAAAATCTCGCTTTTAAGCAAATAATAATTGTTTTATGTTTATATTCACACATACATCTAAATACATACAAACCTATATTTATTTATACAAATAAACATTAGTGTATACATTTATTACATAATTTGTTTTGTATAAGCTTTATTATACACATATCCAATAAATGTTTGTGTGTGCGTGTGTGTTTGTTTGTAATAACGCAATTGCTATTTCGGCTTGTTTGATTACCAACCAAATTTGTGGATCGGTAATGCAAATTTTTTGGTTTTGTTTACATTATAAGCACTGGTAGTTAATTAAAATTGTTTGTGATTAGCATTTATATAAAAAGAAGAAAAAAAAGATCAAAAACGCAAACTACAGTACAAAATTCTATTAAAGCTGTAAATTAATTATAAAATATTAAAAATTTTACTTAAAAACATATTTCAATAAATATGTGAATATTATTATTCAATAAAGGGAGCGATTTTTGACTTTTGGTGCAAAAAAGGATATATGGACAACCTTTTATAGAACGAAGAGAGACAAATAAAATTTTGTAAATGAAAAGCTTAAAAGAAAATACAAAATGTAACAAAGACATTTTTTAAAAAAATTAATTTTTTTTTCCGTTTTTTTTAAACATTAAAATTAAAGACTTTTAGGCGTTTCGAAGCTTAATTTTTAATAACCCTTGTTTGTCAATAAAACTTGCGATTTTTTTGTTTGGTGTAAAAAAGGTTATATGGAAAATTTTCTTATGGACGAAAGCTTAGTTTAGACCAAAATTGTCGCAAAGAAATTTTTTAAAAATTTAAAATTTATTAAAAGCATATTCTTTAATATAGAGAAATATTTACATTTTACTAATTTTATTAATTCCCCCGTAAATTCGTTCACTTAGACGAACAAGCAGACAGCAAAGTTGCACAAACTTAATTTCTTATTTATGAGAATGTTTTATTGAATGTTTTCTTTAATATTATCCTTCAGCTTCAATTTTCTGAAAATGAAGCTGAATAGTGGCAATAAAAATTAAAGATGGCTCGGTTTTACAGTAATGAAATGCCATAGTGTGTAAAAACATTTGAAATTGGAAAATTTAAATTAAATAAAGTGATGATTTACGAAAAGAAAAAAAAAAAATAAAAAGATGAGAAAGACACATGCGCAAACGCATTAAAGAGTACCAATCGCTAGATTTGCTACAATTTTCTTTCGTATCGCAATAGAGAGTAGACGCCCAGATTTTGGCTTAAAAAAATATAGAATATTTTGGAATCAAACCAAAGACATTTTAATGTTACGAAAAATTCTGAAAGTAGTTTAACTAAAAAATTGTGTCCGGTTTCTCTGAATTTCACCTTTTTATACATGGCCAAAAAAACAACTTCTATTTTTTTCACGTTCGAACCGCTACTTTTTTTTTGCCATTATCTTTGACCTAAAATCGCATCAACTTTAACATATATAACATTGCTTTCTAAGTGCTATAATTTAAGGGTTAAAAGAACGTTAAAACATTTGTTGTTTAAAATGTTATTGCATTTTTGATGCGTACGACTGTCACGTTCAACACTATGGAATTACTCATATGTACATCTTCTACAGACATAAAATTTGGCAGCTAAAGAGCATAGAAAAAAATCACAATTTCCTGCGGACTTTTTTATCCTAATTAATTTTAAAATTTTTTTTTTAAACTTCAACGCATTGTTTTTTTTTTTATCTATAGAATATAAAAAAGACCATTTTGCCAAAAAGGAAATAACACTAATTTTTTTCAGGAAAGGATGAAATGTTTGAAATTTATTTTTAAGACATGTTGCATTCAGTAAAAAGTCACATATTTTTTTTTTAATTCCTGTCTTATTCGTATTTTTATTTTACATTTGGAAATTTTGTTTACATGTCACAAACTTTTTACTTGATAAAGATCAGCAATTGAATTTTTGTAAGCAGATAGGTTTAATGATTTTGAAATAGTAAGTGAAAATCGTTCAAGAGCTTTTATACTTGTTAATAAAAAAATATTTTTTTAACTGTTGAAGACTACAAAACTTTTTCACAACAATTACATATTAGGTGTTGACATTTAAAACTCTTCGAACAAACATTATGTGTGACACATTTTTTTACTTTAATTTTATATAACAATAATCTTTGAGTAAATCCCAAATTTTTGTATAGAAATCCATGCTAAATCTCCATTAATTTAAAAATATTTCAGAAATTTTATGAGAAGGCTCTAAGCCTTATTGGCCTTGAATTTATTGCAGTATATTTATCATTCACCTATTTATTTTAATGAAAGTAATTTTCTTAACACTAAAACCATCTACTCTTTTGATATTCGATCATTAATCATCACCTTAAAGTATAGTTTAACAATATCCAAACATTAAATAATATCTTGCTAAATAACACTTGTTTCAAACCAGAATTTATTTTAAATAATTTGAGTAATTGTTGTATAGTAAAAATTATAATCTACAACAAAGTATCCTACGATGTAATGTAATAAATCATAGCATAATTTTAGGCTAATACTAAAAAAACCCGAAACAAAACGTTATTAAAATGAAAAATAAAACCAATTTAGAGCGAACAAGAAGAAACTTTACCTTAAAGTTTTTGTTGGATTCTGTTAAATAAAAGGGTTGAAATGGAGTTGGGAGAGAGGGTAGAGGGTAGAGTTAAAGATAATAAGAAAGAAAAAGTAGCTTGTTTAACAATGACAAGTTACATGATGGACTACTTTAGCATCCTTTAGCAAAATGACAAGCAACAGTTTTGCTTAAAAAAACACAAACTTAAAGGCAAAACATGTCATTTTTAAAATATTATTTTTACATAAAGTTAAAGAATAATAAATCAAATTTTGTTGTTGTAACAAATGCTACAAATATTAGCTTAAACTTGTAAACCCTAAAAATAGGCTCAACATTTTTTGTTTTAATATTTTAAAGTATTATTACGTTACAGACAGGTGTTAATGAAGTGTTTATTTTGTAAATGTCATCATATAAATGTTAAGAAATTTTAACAAGATTAATGTTTAAATTTGTAAGGTTAGGTTTTGTTATTTTTTTATGTTTTTGAAATTCTGTCTAAGTAATAGCAAGTAATTTTTATAGGAAAATGCAATTAAAAAGTTTTTTTTGCTGGTTTTGATGTTTTTGTTGCTTTCTTTTTGCTCTTAAATATTTTAACAAAATTATAAAACTTTCAGTTTCTATTTGCCTCAATTTTTCTCCTCATTTCTTGGTTAATAGGAGGTAGGAAAAAAAAGCCTTTTATTATAAAAAAACCTAAGGAAAAAACTTTATCGTTAGTGCAACAAAAATGTCATCATTTATCACAAAATAATTAAAGGTTGCATAAAGGTTTGTCCCCATTTTCTCTTCCTTTTCATAACCCTTGAAAAATTAAGTTTGTTTTTGTCGCTGGTTTAAAAGTTGGTTTTTCTTTTTTTGTAAAGCGCTAAAAGTTGTTTCCTCCTTTTTTACTTTTCCAAGCAAGTAAACAAAACACCAGACAATATCACATATAAAACCTGGTCTGGTTTGCTTAGTCTTAAACTGTTTTTTTACCCCCTTAAAACTAAACTAATGTTGTTGATACCTTTTCTACTTCTTTGGTAAAAACCAATACGCAAAAGTTTGTTATTTAGAGTTTTGGTTTTTTTTTGTAAAACCTGCCCAAAAAGTTCTGCGAAAACTTCAAAAAATATAATTTATTACACCTGAGTAAGATAAGACATGTAGTAAACATTTTCTAAAAAAAAATCGTTTTGTACTGAAAAAGAAACAGTGAAATTTGTTGGAAAAATTCTGGAAAAAACCATTATTGTTATACACTAAGCCACTTATATGTTCAAACTTTTCTATTTTTATTGCATACTTTTGGGAGGCTTTTGAAGGCAAATGTTTTGCAGATAAGTTTGGTACATTATGAGTTCAAAAAGATAATGTTTTACCAATACCTGGTATTTTTTTTGTAAAATGTTTAATAAATACATGTTAAATTAAGTGTAAGTAGCAATTATCGATGTGATTAAGAGTGTTGGCATAAACAACCCTAAAAGTTTGCTTTGTATATATTTGAAATGGTGGTGGAAGAAACTTTGTTAGAAGTGTATAAAAAAAGAGTAACATAAAAAAAATTGTTCAAAAATCAATATTTACGCAAAAACATATACCTACATATCGCTTACTAAATCAAAAACAGGCACAACTTTAAATTTCAAAATGTTTAAGAAAGAACTGGCTTTAAAAACATGGTTGCAATTTTTTAAACTGTTTTAGAAAAAGAAACGATTTTGATAAATTTTGAGTTGTGCCTGTTTATGATTCAGTGTGCGATAGAATATATAAAACATTTAAATATAAATATCCCAAATTTTTAAATTTTCACCCGTTTTACAAAAAATACATTGCAAAAGTGTACTTTTTACGAAATTTATTAGTGCGATTTCTAGTCCTATGAAACCATGATAGACCAAATTTTACTATTCGTTAGTTCTTTAGGCGTACTTAAATTTTTTAGAATAAAAAAAGCCACCCTTTTCGGGAGCAAAATTTTTAAGAAAGACACCAAATTTAATTTTTTTAAAAAAAGGCACATTTTTTTGTAGAAAAGAAAGCACTATAAGTCGAAATGTATATGTAGGCTTAGAAATATGAGACAATAAACAGCTGGGATCGCGCCACTGGTATACGTACGCATGTGTGTGTATGAGTTGCGTGTATGAAAACTCCTATAAAAGCAGAGTGGTTGATCACTGGCAGTAAGTCAGCTTACCGCCGTCGACTTGGTAAGAACTTATTTAATTTCTTGAGAGTAATACTCCATCAATTAAATAAAGTTAGCAAAGAGATTCTGGGTTATACTCGTTCTCTTAGCATTGCCTTAAAATGGTATAAGAGACCTTCGTGTCTGATTGCCTGGGTGATACTCCGTCAGAGCGTTGGTCACTGGGGTCGTGGGAGATTGTAGGTTTATACTCGTTCTCCTTCACCACCAAATTCTCTTGCATACTCCGGTCGCACCACTGATAAGTGTTTGTATCTGTTATTTTATAAGAGTAATTGTGCTACTAAATAAAGTACGGTTTATAACGATTCACGAAGACCTGTGTTTTCTTGTGGGAATGTGTGAACCCTGGGAGAGCATACCCCAGCATCCAGTGAAGAAACACGTCGTTACAATTTAATCATGCTTTACTCTGCCTATAACTTTGGGCATATTTCTGTATGCTACAAACTTTTTATTTTTTCTAAAAACGTGCCTTTTAAATTTTACTTTAAAATTGTTAATAAAAATATTGTTTTTAAGTTGTTAATAAAAAACGTTTTGCTAACCAAATTTTGTAGCATAGTTTAATAATATAATATTTTTCTTATAACACAGTTTTTCAACATTTTGTCTAGTTATTTTTACTATATTTTCTCATTCCTTTGCAACATTTTTAGTCTCACATCAAACCCTAATATGCAAACTATGCTTTATTTTGGTGATGTTATTGTTGCAATGTTGCATATTACAAAACTTTGAAATATGTATTTTCTACATTTTTTTTTTGTTTTTCGAAATATATATTCCCTATTTTTAGTGTGCAAGAAGCAAGTATAATGTTGTTATTTTCTTTGCAGACAGCAAGACAACAACTAGGAAAATTGTTCACCAAACAGCTCTTTGAAAAGTTTGCATGTTTTTCATATTTTGACGCGCAAAACAATTTTTTTTTCAAAGTGTGTACACACATATATAAAAGCTAAAACGTAAAGGACGTTTAGGAGAAAAACAATGTAATAGATACAAATATTTTATACAAAAGGTGAGTTCTAGGCACGTAAAAAATGTTTTAAAGCAGACACCTGAATTTATATATCAAATAGCTAAAAAATAGACACACACACATACACACACATACATATATAATTTAACACACATACAAGGTCTTGGCGACATTGGTTTGTTAAAATGTATGGCGGCATGGAAGGGGTTGGTGTGAATTTTTTTTTTTTTGGAAAGTGTGGGAAAAAAGTGCGAAGGAAATTATTTAGCAAAAGTGTCAGAATTTTTTTCTTATTGAAGTAGAATTCGTAATTTTTCGTTGTAATAAGAGTCTATATGTCTGTATGCAAGAGAATGGGTGTTTTTTTTTGTGAAATTTTTTCTATTAAAATGAAAACTTTATTTATGACGTTGTTTTTCTTTTAAGTTGTTGCAATATGCTAAGGTGTCAGGAAGGAAACAATGTAGCAAATACTTTGTAAACATATTTTCATTCAGTATTTTTGTTATTTTACCAAGGTAAGGTGAAAGAATTCTGATAATGTACTACGCTTTTTTGTGCATTTCTTAAATAGAAAGTAGAAATAAAAAGAAAGTATGTAAGTAAAAAAATAAATGAAAGGGTAGTGATCTTGAAAGGAATGGTTTTTATGACTGAAATTCATACAAAAACATTCTAAAATTCTTGAATTACTACAATTTTTAAGTAACAAAAGAAGAAAGAGTGAATTTTTTATATGAAAACCTAAAAATGTGCTTTAAATTTAAAACAAATTATTAAGTTTTTATTAGAAACCTTAAAATATGATTTTGCGTTTAAAAATCTTCTTTTTTATTTAAACTCTTAAAGTATATTTTTGAGTGTTAAGAACATTTTTTATTCTTTAAGCTTAAAGGTATGCTTTAAATTTTACTATTCAAAATTTCTCTTAAGCTTTGAAATTTTTGGAATTTAACAATATAAAAACCTTTAGATAAATAATTTTACAAAAAATGTCTACATCAAGACAGAAAAATGTTGCAATTTTTTACCAACTCAATTCTATTATTTATTTTTTGTACTTTTTCTTATTTTTTACTATTTTAACGACAAACGGAAAAAATCTCTTTCATTTTAAACTGTCAAATCACTGTCTGTGTTCAAAGCTTGAAAAAAAAAATTATAAAAAAATCTATTTTTTCGTGCATGGAAAATCACCCACATAAAAATTGAATGGAATTAAAATATCTATCTGCACATGTTGTTCATAGCCAAGAAATGATGCATACTTTTAGGGTTTACCACAGTAAAGTATAGTGTAGAGGAAAAAATAAAGCTGTAATGTTCACAAAATTAAGTGACACTTGTAGACGACAAAAATATAACCCATGCATATATCAAAAACCTACAAATACCGCCACACATATGCATGAGAAGCTCATCTCAAGTATTTTTCTGCATTTTTTTTTCGTTTTTTCTTCGTCCAAACAGGAAAATATGTGGTAAAAATTTTTGAGGTTTAAGGCAAGATAAAAGGAATAAATGTATGCAAATAACGGAAATTTAGAAAAGAAATATCTAACTTTATGCTGGGTTTGGATGGTTTAATTTGCAAACAAATATGAAAAGAACTATTAAATAAGAAGTATATGAAAAATTTGTTAGTTAAAAATTTAATGCACTTAGAAAAACTTGAATTGTTAAAAAAACTTAAAATTTTAACTTACAATTTTTTTAAAATTTTTTTCCTTCAAATATCCTTGTAAAGGATAATGATATTAAAAATTTAATTTCACTACAATTTGTGCTTTCTATTGCTCTATCAATGTGATAAGTTCAGTAAGGCTATGACAAACAGTTGAAAAGTTTGACTTATGTCCTTTTTTTCTAAAAAAAATTAAGATAAATGGTTTTGACTTAGTTCAACAGTCTTGTAAAAGTAAATACAATATAAATTATTTTGGTAAAAATACTAAATTAAATCTTTATAAACTGAAAATAATTTGGTTCAGTACATAGATTTTTAGTAATTTGAAGATAAGCATTATTTTAAAAATTTTGCACCACAATTTGTTTTTAGATTTGATGCCTGCATTTTCAAAGTTTGGTTATCGTGTTCTAATAATTAGCAAAGTTTTCTATATATCCTTTTTCAAGAAATTTATATTTTATAAGTCTATTTGAACCAAAAAATTTAGATTTGAAAAAAAAAGATTTTCTTTAAATTCGCTTTAAATTAAAGTTTTTTCACAAATTTTTAAAAATTAATAAAAAAAATTCAAGCATTCAATAAACGTTATTCTTCGTAAATTATCCTTGAAAAGGTTACGTTTTCTCTAAAATTTTTTTGCCACAATTGGACGATTGGGTGTTATCAGTTTTGGTTAACTTATTGGAAGAATTTTCGAAATCCTTGTAAAGGATAACAATTTTGTACAAGTTTACTAAAAACTTTGTCGGTATTGATAATAATTTATCGTATATTGAGGTTGTTTTGGCTTTATAGAGCTTCATTTATTTTTTATTCCATTAAAAAAACAAATTTTTTTACATTACGTACTTAAATTTTAGGGGACAATCATGAACATCATTTAAAAATTTTACATCACAATTTGCGTTTTTTTATACTCTAACTATGCTATCAATTTGAGTATCATATTTGTAATATTATGGAAGCCAGCCATATATCCTTTTTTTGCAGAAAACTGGAAAGTTTAAAAAAATCTATTTTTTTCTTAAAAATATTTGGTTTCTTATTAAAGAGTCGTTTTATTTCAATATATTTAACAAAAGTTAACTTACAATATTAATTTTTAAAGAGAAATACAACATAACCTTAAAAAAACAATAACCAAATATGTAAATGTATGTTCTTTTTACTCCTTTGGGGAGCAAGGGCTGAAGAAACCATATGTTTTTAAATTAATTTTTAATTTAATACAAGGGTTCTTATGCTTAAATTGTGGTATAGTTTAGGAACTGGCCATATGTACTTTCCTTAATTTTTGATTATTAGCTTTAAAGATTTTAAATTTTCATTTCTTAAAAAAAAAATTAAGAAAAACTTACTTTTCGTTTCCTTCTTTAAGGTTTTTTCTATTAAATCACAATTTCTTTAATACATTATTTACTACAAAAATATTTCTTAAACAGGCTAAAAAATTGTTAAAAAATATTTCATTTTCATTTATTTAGGTTGTTGTTCATTTCGTCTAAAATAAATATAGAAATAGTAAATATTTGATGCCAACATTCATCGCATAACACAAAATATATTAAACGATATTTTTGAAAATTACTTACATAATGTAAATGAAAGAAGTGTTTTCTGTAGCAACACAACCAAATATGAAACAAAATATAATTTATGGCTCTATATAAAAATTTGTTAAACAAAAAGAAAATTTTTCGAAATACTTTTTAAAGTTTTGTAATACATATTTTTCAAGTACTAAAATAACAATATTTCTACATGAAATAACAGAAATATATTTTCACATGCAATCAGCAGCAGCGAAAAAGAGAAAAACCGAGAAACAGCAGGATCTATAGCTCCGTTGCTGCTATATGGGGGTGTTAAGTTGTAAAAATGTTACAGAAAATAGCAAAAGCACTAGTAGTAGTTGTAAAACCAACAACAAAAAGGCCATCAATGACACATAGTAATATGGCCAAAATGCAATTGTTTTTGTTGTCCTCGATATGATTTTGTATATTTGCCAGCTTTTTTTTGATGCTGAAATTGTAGCAGTTTGTGGTAAAAATGTCATAAACAGCTTTTGTTTTATACATGAGGAAAACTATTTGTTTTATGTTTCATTTCTTTTTCATCTGGTTTCATATTTTAGTTTTTTGTTGCTCTTCTGCAACATTTTTGATGAAATAGACAAATTTGCGTTTTGTGTGAAAATGTCATAACCTCAAACAAATGGCAAGAAGTTTATGCACATTGTTTCATGTAAAGAATAAAAAAACAACAACTACAATTTCAAAATTTCTCTCTTTTAGTTTAGTGTTGATGGGGATTTTTTTTTGCAAAAGTAATAAATCATATGCATAGACATAAACAAAAAACCAGCCGTTAAAAAAATGTACAAAAAAATAAAACACCACAGATTTTTGTTTTTTTCTGTAATTTTGTTGAGAAAGTGTTGCTGGCATTAGTCACATGAGTATGAAGACTTTTAAGTGTTGGTCTTAAGTGTAAATTGTAGTCGTCGATGCATGCCAACCATGTGTGAGTGTATGTGACATTAAATTTGATTTAAGGAAAAATTTGTAACATTTTACTGCCACTTTCTACTCGTTCTACTCTGTATTTGTTTATTTTTTATGAAATTTTCATACTTCCGTTTTGTTCATGATTGTTGTTGAATTTTTTTCTTTTTGTTTTTTTTTGTACATTTACATCCTGTTGTTTGTAGTTTAGGTAACAGTTTTGACGTGTGAAAACCCATAAATCATGTAAAAATATTATTTAAGCAATAACAGCAAAAAATCTGCCACAGAACAATCTACAGAGCAAACAAAATTTTTAATTTTAAATAAATTCGTTACTGTTTGCAATTTAGTATGGATTTTAAGGAAAGTGTATGAATATTTTTTGCAAAACTGCATAGAATTCGCCTTTTAAATCAATCAAAAAATATCTTATTTTCTTTAGCCAAAAAATATGTATGCTTAGGGATGCCAATCCCGAAATTCCGAATACCTAAATCCCGGGATTATTCTAAATATTTAAGTCCCGAATCCCGGGATTTTATGTAAAAATGCCGAGATTTTGGGTTTAGTAAAAATGTGCTAATTTTTTTTTTATCAAATAAAACTATATTTAAACAAACGTGAGTCACCGTGCTAAAAAAATAACTTCAAAAATTTAATATTTAATCATACTGGTAAAGAATCTCATTTTGAACTGGTTACAAAAAGAAGTCACAAGTGAATAAATGTTACATGTAATGCATTTTGTACCCTTAGAAAACAAAATCAGAGGATAAAGTTCGGTGCGGTATTTTTTCTAAGTCAATGACAATGGAACTGCGCACGCAAAATGCAAGTTGTGCAAATAGGTGTTAAAAACTTCAATTATAATTATATGAATTTTAAAAATTGGCTTTTATATATGAAATCCCGAATAATCCCGAACCGTCCCGGGATCCCGTTTTTTTTAATAAAAAATCCCGAATCCCGGGTTTCAAAAAATCTGATCCGATTTGGCATCCCTAGTATGCATTTATCCTTTATTTTATTCTGTTGCCCAAAAATATGCCGTAGGAGTTAAAATTTGTTGTGTTAAACTTATATTTTAGATTTATGATGTCATCACTCCTATAAGGCATATTTATAAAGCATATTTTAACCCTCTTACTCTATAACGTATGGGTCTTTTTGTCCCTTTCTTATAAAATGGCAAAAACGTACCATTAACCCATTATATAAAATGTTTCACTAATATATTTGTTACAAAATTCTTTTATATGTCCTTAAATTTACCAAAGCTTAATATTCAACTTGAATTCGAGAAAATACCGAAAATACAAATAGTTCTAAAGGGTTAATTTCATACTTTCATACTTTTCGCTGAAAACAGATTTTTGGTGACAGGTTTTTATTAAAATATTCGTCACAGCCAGTGGCATAGCAAAATGTTTTATGGGAAGAGGAGAGAGAAGGCATTTTAAAGTTTTTTTAGAGAAAAAAATCACATGTAAATTTAAGTTTCAATAACAAATTAAATAGTTTTATTTTTGATAAAAAAATTCCCAAAAAGGTTTTTTTTTCTTCCAAAACAAAAAATGGGACATATGAAAAACTTTTAAAATTGACTAGAGGAAAAACGACATTTGGTAAAAATGTCAGGAAGTAATTACCACAAATTAAAGTGCAAACTAAAATAAAACATTTCATGTTAAAAGAAAAAATAATAATACAATTTTTTGTCTAATTCATTTGTTAAATTTTTGCTTAATTGTTTCTCTAATTTTCAGTTAATCATTAGCAGTTTTTTTAATTCATTTCTTTTAGCCAAACTTTTCAGGAATTAAATTTGATAAATTTTTTTTCTTAAGTAAAACTTTAAGGAATTGTTTTTAAATATATTGTTAATGTTCTCAACATTAAAATTTTTCAAAACTTACAAAATTCCTAATTAAAATTGTTGCTAAACAAAAAAAAAAAAAAAATTTTAAATGTACTAAATTGTGTCTGTTTTTTGTTGAAAACTGTCTAATGTAGTTCGTAATTAATGAAATACCAAAATAAATCCTGTTTGTTTATTTTTTTTTTAAATATCCCTTACAAACATCCTTTTTAACCAAGCCTCGATATCCTTTTTTTATATAAGAAAAAACTTTGAACCATGCGGCGTTTGTGTGTTAATGAAAAGAAAACATTTTTAAATGCGAGTAAATTTATATAGAAACAGACAACGATTTTTTCCCTTTTCGGATTTTTATAATAATTGCTGATTTTTAACACAATTACTTTTGGGGGGGGAGAAGAGCATAACAAAATTGCTATTTGTATAAGTTGTGTTCTATTTCATCAAATTACTGTTGTTTTAGTTTGTTTTCTTCAATATTGCTAAGATAGACAGAGAAATTTTACTTGTTTTGTAACATATATATACATATATATCCTGTTACATTCTTGAAATATTCCCGTTTTTCCTTAACCAACTTTTCTGTTTCGCCGGATTTTTTTTTTTTTTGGTTTCGCTTAAATTAGTATTTTTTATTTTTCTTTGTTTTTCATTTCCTTTCATCTTTATACACGATATTTTTTCTTATAACCTTTTTTTTGTTTTTTTTTTTGCTTTCTTGTAAAGGTAATATCCTGTCTTAATGCTGCTCTTGTTTTTCCTTTTCAACGTCTTCTTCAGTTATCTTTTATACTTGTTTGATTTTCTGTTTCTGGGCTAAAATTCCTAATTGAAAGAGTTAAACGAGTTGTGTTTATTGTTTGTTTCTGTTCTTTTCATTTCTTCTTCTTTTATTTATATAAATGAGTTAATTTTTTTTTCTATGTATGTGGGAGTTTTTTTTAACAGAGTGTTTATTTTTGCCAAATGTTTGTTTTAATTTTATACTTTGCTTATAGAAAAAAATCTTGATTAAAATTGGCATTTTTAATATAATTTAAGGAACAAATTCATTAAAGGGGCCTTAAAGTAGGCTTTAGTTTTATAAAAACATTTTTCAAACTTTTTAAAAAATGCTTGGTTTACATTTATACTTTGTTGTAACAGCAAAACAAATTTGCTTAAATAAAAAATGTATAGATAAACTTATTTCAAAACTTAATTAAAATTGGCATTTAAAAATATTTTAAACAAACTAAAAGTAAACGAAAAAAATAAGTAAAGGAAAATAGTGCATTAAAAATATTCCTGGAAAATATTGAAGGAATAAGACTATTAAAGGTATAAAAGCTTTTAGAAATTGAAATTTGACTTAGAATACACATTCGAATAGTAAGAAAATTTATTGTTAATAAATAATATAAAACTTTCTATTGACGAATCTGCTAACTAAGATCCCAAAAGTTGGCAATACATATTTTAGCCTAATTTTATGCTCTGCAAAATAAGTTGAAGACTCAGATTTAGATAAAGATTAAACAAAAATATTTATTAACCTTAAATTAGTCCATATTTTTCATTCAGTCCTAAATGTATAATAAAACTGTAGTTCCGCACCACGGCTTTTCGCGTCAAAGCATAACATGCTTTTCATACCTTACTTGATTTCTACGTTGAAGTTCAATGCAACGATTTTTACGTGGCAAATTAAAACGAAATTTTACTTGTAAAAATCAGCTGATTTGTAAACCTACTTTTCGCATTATACGTGTCAATGAATTCTTCGCTTTTATGCAAGTTACTTACTACATATGATTACATTGATTTTACTTTGCTCACCGCTGTTAAGGATTCGTAAAAGCGAAAAGCGTGGACCTCCAGCTTAAAAAAACCGTATAAGATTCTTAAAAATCCTAACAGTAGTGAATAAATCTTTAAAATTATTCTTCATTTAATACACATCTTTTTATATAAAATTCTTCAGAATTAATAAAATAATGTTCAGCATAGTCAGGATACCCTTAAGTTAAAGTTTTTAAGATTTTTTTTAAATAGTATACATTTTGAACATAAAAATAAAGGACATAAGGCAAAGTTTTGTTATATATCACTAATCGCTTTGAAGTTTTGTATATATTTATATTAACTTGAGTTTAGTAAAAGATGTGACAAAATTTATTTAATAATATAATTTTTTTTTAAGGGTAATAGAAAAACACTTAACCAAAAACATAATATACAAATTTCCTTAAAAATGTTCCCTTTGTTAAATTTTTAAAAATATGAGAATTAATTTTTGAAATGCAGGATTTTCGCCGATGTTTTGTTTTACACTTTTGAGCATGTTAAAAATGGGTATAAACATTAATTAAATCTTAATCTAAATTGTTGTATGAATAAAATAGAAAATTTTGAATCCTTTGCCAGTACAATTTTTAAACCAATTTTGAAACTTATTTTTTTGTTCATAATTTTCAATCCTTTCTAAGGCAAAGTTTATCTTATTTTACTTTTTTGAAAATGATGCATACAAATTCCTTGTTTTTGTTAACCGAACATCCTTTTGCTTATTTTTTTTCTTTTCTATTTCCATTAGCTGGTCTCTTTTCTTATCTTTCTCTCTCATTGGCAAGATAAATTACAAAAATATTACTTAAGGCTATTATAAGTTTTTGCTATTATTTTTTTTAGCTGCAAGGACTTTTGCAATTGATTGTTTGGTAATTAATTATCAATTGAGAGGTTTTCGAAGAACAAAATAAATGAATTTCAACAAGTCTAGCCAATTAAAAAGAAAGTAAAAAAAAAACAACGTAAGAAACAATAAAATGTGCACGTTAAAAAATTTATATAGTAGTGAAAAACTTACGGCTTTTGTGTGGCTGTTAGTTTCTTTGGAATTAAGAAAACTTACCTGAAAAGAATGAAAAAAAAAAATAATTTTTAAATTTTTAAAATCAGAAAAGAAATGCAATTTGTTTTGGTTTTTAATATTTTAAAACATTTAAAATTATGAAGTATTATTTTATTCTATTTCTTTATTTCAATTTTACTCCTTGGTTTCCGTTGCCCACCTTAGGGATGCTTAGGCAAAATATTTCTTTTGTTTTTAATTTCTTAAATAAATATTTAAGCAATTTTATTTTTCCTGTTTTAACTTTTTCAAAAAGTGCATTCAGCCCAGCAGAGTGAAAACAAAATAAAAAAAATCTCTTGTCCATGTTTACAAACCTGAAATGAGCATTACGTCATTTGAAAAAATAATGACTATGATCCCATTTGGATATGCAACAGTTTTTTTTATTTACGTATTATATGTTGTTTGTCATGATAACAAGTGAGTCTAAAGGACTGTCATATATATATATATATTTTTTTTTTTTGAGCAGTCAAGTATAATTTTTTTTTGTTTTCTTACATAAAAAGAATTATATTTAACTTTTATAAAAATGCCATCAAGCTTAAATGTTGGTACTTCAAAGTATACTTTTGAGAGTTTTGTGTTTACAGAGAGATAGAGGAGTGCATAACAAAGTGACAAAAGGGAAAATGATTACTAACAAAATAAACAAACAATGGGAGAAAAAAAGAATAGGTAAATCGAAATGGTACGAGAGAACTAAAACAAGGGTATTTTTGAGATTTAAGGAAATTGAATAAAAGAACATACAAGGAAATATAAAACGATTCTTATTCAGCAAATTTTTAAAAAACTTGCTGAAAATATTAATAAAGTTATAAAAAAGGAACGGTTGTTTTTGATCTTCGATTTAATTTTAAATAGGCCTACTTTTAGGCATTTATTCCATAATTATTTTAGTATATTTTTGGGCTCAAAATAGAATTAAAAAAGGTTTTCACGCCTAAAAAGTAATTTTGTTTTAATTCTAAAGCCTACAGTTTTAAAAGCTACTATTCTGCTTAAGTAACTGAAGTCTACTTTAAGGTGTTTGTAGCTTAAAATTAAAGTCTACGTAAAATTATTTGCAGCCAATTTGTATATATCTATATATATATATATATATATGTATCTATAATAAGTGCTAATTTCTTTACAAACTTAAGGATCTGTTTGTAATGTTCCCCACGTAATTAAAAGGTTTTAAACTGAATTTATTACAATTTTCGCAAATAGTAATTTTCAAGAGATTCATTAAGTATAAAAACAGCAAGAGGTTTTTTTCAATGTTTGATTTTAATTACTAAAGCATACGTTTAGATGTTAATTCAAAAAACCAGTTTTTGGACCTTTTTTCTGTATTATTACTTAATATTTAATGCACGAACATATTTAAAAAACGTAATTTTATTATAATAAAATTTTGAAAGCATACTTTTAGGCTTAAATTTTTTTGTATTGTTTTCCATTTGCCTTTTCATTAAAGCCCATTTTGTTTCTTTCTGCTTTTTAAAAAGCTTTTAAATTATTGAAAAAAAAAATTATTAATACCTTTGCTTAGGAATTATTTTAGGCTTTTGAATTTATACTAATTTATTTTGAAGCATACTTCTAGGCGTTTTGCCTATAATTATCAGAAGTCTTATGGCAATTTTCTCATTGTATCGACAAACTGTCTGGTACTTAATGTTTATTAGAACGATAAACTGTCCGTTAACGGTTTTGGGTTTCTCAATATACCAACAAAAAACATTGTTTGCAGTTGGCAACACCTCTCAAAATACATGTAAAAGTTGGGAGTCAGCTGATTGAATTTATCTGTGCGGCAAATAAAAGGAAAATAACTAATTGGCAGATGAGTGCTGGTTAGCTTTGCGACAGAATAGAAGCAAATGAGACATTGAGAAACCCAAATTTCATTAATGTGCAGTTTTTCGTTGGGAAAAAAGATAATCGTGTAATGAGAAACCGGCCATTAGTATCCTAAATTACAAAACATTTTTTGTTAAGAATTTTGTTAATGCAACAACACAATTGTTTTACTTATCATACCCGTTGAACGCCCGCGATATTTTTAAAGCAAAAAGCTCTAATTTTCCACGACTTTTTTAAACGTTGCTTTCGGTGCATATCTCTATGAGCTTCCTGTTTTGTTAAAAGCCCGTTTCTTTTGTTTTCTTTTTTATTCAATGAATCAATTAAAAATGATTAAGTTTGCTAATAATAATGTACAGGCACGTTTCGTTTTGGTTGTTTTTCCATTTGCTGTTTTTTGCTCTTTTAAGTTTTTAATATTCCAATGTGTTTACTTGGGGTTTTTGTCTTCTACGCCTTTATAATAATAACTGAAACAATATGTGAGAAAGGGTCCTGGACATTATTAAGCCGGCTTTTAGAGGTCTTTATTAAAATGAAATATTTGATAATGGTAAAATGAGTGGTGGCATAGTAAAATGAATGGACTTTATGTTTGCACACACACACCGGTCAAAGAGTGATAGAGAGAGAGGAAGAAAGAAAAAGATTGAAAGTACAGAGATTGGTTTTGTATTGACGACGTTTGCAAACAAAAGGAGATTTTAGGCGTATATTAAACACACAATCTAAAGCTTAATTTGTAGGTTGTAGTATAACTTAGGGAGCATATGCATATATATATATAATAAAAGTAAAGCCTATTTTCAGTTGCACACAGTTTGATTTTAAAGCAGCAATTATATAAGATAGCATTAGTGGTTTTTGAGGTAATATGTTTTTGAATTATATTATATGTATAGACTTTAAGACACATAATACCCATTTTAATACATTTCTATGTGAATGAGGTATTATCAAACCCTCACCTTATGCAAAAGGTATGAATGAATGTGCACCTTAATACATAGCTTTATATATTTATATATGTATATATATAAATATATGTATATATTTACTGGCAATTAACATAAGCAAATATTCACTAGCCATTCAACTTAGTCTCCCTTTCTCTTTCAGCTGCAATCAGACTTGACCATATTATATTCTATTCATTTACCACACACACACTATATGATTCGTAGTATACAGAACAAATATTTTCTAGTTGTTGCTGCCTTTAATGGGTCTTATCTTTTCCGAAAGATTTGTATGTAGTGTATGTATGTGTCTATGCTACCAGTACTTGGTCAATCGTAGGATTTGCTAGCAATTGCATTGCAACTTAAATAAACCTACGTACAATTCATTTAAGTTGCAAGGTCTTTATTGTTTTCCAAAGACAAACAATTTTTCTGTTATAACAGATAAGGCTTTACCCACTGCCAACGTCATCATTATCAACAACAACATCCACATACATTCCTTGTTTTTAATATGGATTCATAGAAAAGGTATAAGTAAATGTAAGTGAATGTGTGCAGAAGAAAAATGTGTTTTTTAATTTAAAAGCAAACACATTTTAATGTATTAAAATAAAAGTTATGTAAAAAATAAAAAATAAATATTGGCTAAGGGTAAAAAAGTTCCTTAATGCAAAATAAACTGATTGAAAGTTAAATTCAGCCAGCTGGATTAATAACCATCATTACAACTTTTATTTTGGCTGCAATTCAGCAGTTTATAGCAGTTTATGCATTTGAGTCAGCAAATATTATACTATATATTATTACAGTTTTCCTATATCTTGGCAAAAAATTAATGAACGTTGAAATTCAGCTAATAGATGTGTTAGTCTGCAAGCTTAATATGGGATTTTTATTACTTTTTGAGTTTAAGCATTTTTTCTGCAATTGGTAAAATAAGCAATTTGACTTAGTATTCTTTCAAAGCAGTTAGCCGAATTACGTTTTTTTTGTTCAGTTCATTGAGTTTTAATTCAAATATCCAATTTTTTTAAATTTTTTGAACTAAAATATCTATTTAGTTAACATTTTTTTTTTGTAAAATATAATTATTTATTTTTATTATAAACAATTTCTAAATTTGCAATTTTGTTAGAAGATTAATACATATTTGCTACTCAGCAGAGCTGAGTAAATTGGTTCATTAATTTTAAATATTTTTCTTATTCAGCTAAGCTGGACTTAGCTGCCGTTACAAGAACTCTTGTTTATTAGGTAATTTTTATGTATGTATGATTGAATTCAACTAGGAGAATTTATTTAAAACTATAAAGTTTTGTTGTTTGATAAATGATTTTTAAGTTTTTTTTACTATTTAGTTACTTTAATTATATTTTTGCCACAATTCTGCGGCATTAAATTACCGTAAAATGAAATATTTAGCTTCTTTTGGAAAATGGAAAAATTATCTCAAGAATTTCTGAAATTAGCTAAGCTGAATATCACTAAATTCAATTAATAACTATTTTAATAGGTAAGTTTAAAATAGTTATTGCAATTAGGCTAGCTGAATTAGAATTTTTTTTATTCAACGTAGCTAGAGCTAGATAATTAAAAAAAAAAATAGATTTTAGAGTTCCTGCAATTCAGCTAGCTTACATCTTATTTTGATAAAGATTTTTTACTAGTGCATAACTATTACAGTGAATATCACCAAATCAAGTTAATAAATGTTTTTGAATGGGGCATTTCGTATCACTTAGCTAGTTGAATTAAATATATATTTTTTTGTTCAGCAGAGCCAGACAAATTAAAATTTTAGTTTTTATAGATTTTTTCCTATTTTTTCTCAATATTCAATATATTAATATTAAGAATTTCTGCAATCAGTCATAAAAAAGAAATTACATATTTTAAATATTGTTTACTTTCTAATTTTTGTAACTTTTATCACAATTCAGCTAGCTGAATTTCGTTTTTAATAATGAATTTTGCAAGTGAAAAAAATTTATATTGCTTTTTTTCTAGCTGAATTCCAATTTTAATAAAGAATTTTAATAGTGAACAAATTTCTATTGCTATTTTTCGTAATAATTTTGATTGCAATTCTGAAATTCTTGAACATAACTTTTTTGCCGGAATGTTTCTTTTTACCCGTTGCCAATTTTTTTTTTGGAAATTGTATAAAAACACTTTTCTTTCTACATGTTGCTTTTATAATATAGTGGTGGCAAGCATGCATAAATGTTTGCTTAAATACACACACCCATACTCATTTATAATACTATACACTTGTAGTTCTTGTCTGCTGTATGTAAAATGTAAGCTGTATGGGATTTATATGATAATCGTTTAAGTGAAAATTTAATTGCATACTTTATGGATGTTGTTTTTTTTCTGGTTAAGACAAAAAAAATCCTAGGCTTAGTTTGTAAAAGTGTTTGTAAGAGAGAAAAAGAATTGAGTATGAGCGACTGTGTTTTTATGTGTAAAGTTTTAAGTAACATTAAGAAAATTTTTATAAATTTAAAATAATATAACAATAATGCACACGTATATATTTTTTTTTTTGTATAAAAGTAAAATTTTACATACCACAAGCTAAAAGTTAAAGAAATTACTTAAGTAAAGTAGGGGTCATAAGTGTAAATGAGCGAAAAGGGAAAACACATGTGTTTATAATTTTTTTTCTTATACAGCCTTAAAGAAGGCTATACATTTTATAAAGGATTAACACAAGAATAATAAAGATTTTTAAATCAGAAATTTAAAAGCACATGAGTCTAGTTACGTTTTGATTAAAGCAAATGCCACAATTTAAAATATGCTTGAAAGTATGCTTTACAATTTAAGTTTTTTTAAGCTGTTAAGAGTTTGAGTACATTTTTTGTTTCTCTTTTCTCATTATATTATGTTTATTTCCTTTGTAAATTATATAATTCTTTTTTGTTTGCGAAAAAGAGCTCGGGTCAAGTTTTTTGTTCGTTTAATAAAAGAAAATATTAACACATAAAAAAACTAGATGGATTTATTAATTAAAAATTATATTAACGCATAAAAATGTAATATTAGCCCTTTATTTAATATTGTTATACGTAATACATTTTTATTATTTTTTCTTTACTTTAGTGATTAGAGTTTAATTAATTTTTTCCCTTTTCAGTTCTATCTTTATAAATGATCGGTCTTAAATACGTTTTTAATAAAAGACGTGTATATAAAATACAAAGGATTTATTTTATTTAAAAAATTTACAATACTATTTAAAGGTCCAAGTAATGTTTTAAACAATGAGTGAGAAGGGTAATGAAATTTGTTACTTTGTATTAAAGATTTTTAATCCAAATCTTGATATTTTTTAATTAGGCTAAAGTTCATTGAATTTAATTTTCATTAAATTACTTTTATGTATGAGTGGTTACAATTGAAACACGTGAGGGTAACCTGTCCGTGAAAGCCTGGGTTCGATGGCCGCCGCAGTCAAGAAGGAAAAATTTTCAATAAATTTTAATTTATTTCATGTTGTAAAATTCCTATCTTCATAAAAGTAGTTTAATGAAAATTAAATATGATGAACTTAAGCCTAATTAAAAAATATCAAAATTTAGATTAAAAACCATAAACAGTTCAACAATTAAAATCACAATACTAACAATTGATAAACATTTGTTTTTAAGTGTTGAAACATATATTTTATGAAACATTTTTAAAGTTTCGAAGTTTGTGGTGAATATTTCAATCGATTTTGCGTTTAATTATTTAATTACTTATATTAAAAGATTTTCGCTTTTGTTTAATTTACTGATAGTTTTGCAACTTCGTTGGCCAATTTTATTTTAAAATATGTTTTTTTTCGCTATTCAGCTGAGATAAATTTAAGAAACGGACCGTTAAAGAAAAGCGCTCTTAACTTCTGAAGCTTGATCTGCAATTAAACTTGCAATATTTGTCTAGAAACCTAAAATGTCTTTTTTATTAAAAATTTTATTTACATAAAAGAAAAAGTACTCTTAACTTTTGAAAGTTGAACTGAATTAAGCTTGCTGAATTTGTCTAGAAACCTAAAATTTCTTATTTATTAAAAATTTAGTTTTCAACTTAAATTTTGTAGCTAAATTTAACAAATACTATATAATTTTCTTAGTTTTTTATGCACATTCTGACAATTACAGTGTTTTGAAACAAAAATATTTCAACTAAATTTAAATATTATCACAGGTTTTTTATAAAAAAGTAAATGTTAATGGTTTTCTGGATGCATTTCTTTTGTTTTTAAAGCTAAATTTTTCGATAAATTAATTTTAGTCGAATTTAAAAATTATCACACTATTTTGCACCAAAAATTTATTTGGAGGAAAATTATTATTTTCTGGCAATTTTGGTTAAAAATTCTTAGCTGAATTTAAAGATTGGTAAACATTTTTAGTTTTTTATAGAGTTTTTGTATAATAAAATATTTAAAGGAAAATTTAATTTAAGCTGAATTTGAAATTTTTTACAGTTTTTTGAACAAAAATGAATTTCAAGGTTTTTTGATTAAAATTTTTCTAAATTTTAATATTTTCCAGTACCAATGTTCTGTAACTTTAATGGGTACTTCTCGCATCGAAAAGATGTGAAACAAAATATTCCATCGTTTCTCGAAAAGCGAGAAAAAAGTGTGTCTGTAAATCATGTCGAAAACTATCAAAAGAGTTTACGTCGTTACGTTATAAATGTCATAACGTTGTATTCGAAGCCGGTGTGACATTATTGACGGCGACCAAAATTTACCGAAATTGAAAAATTTTTAACGACGGCGTCGAAAATACAACCGTCGGCTATACCAAATAATGTAAAGTGCGACTTTAATGTTTGTTGTTTGCAAACGAGCTTTGAAAATTCGTAAATTTTGTACAAATGTTAAAAGCAAAATAATTCAACAATAAAAAATGTACCAAAAACAAAATGTTATTACATATTATTATTCTTTTTATTTTGCATTTTTTAATGTTTATTTGACAGTTCAAAGCGGGAACTTTTCTCACAAAAATGTTACAGACACACTTTTTCTGTGAATTGGCGAGTAATTTTCTTACGTGAGTTACAGACACAGTTTAGTGAGAAAAACAGCTGTTTGTTTCAATATATGGCATTTTTGTTTCATTTCACACACTTCAATCGAAAAGTTTCTCGACGCGAGAGTTACAGAACATGGCCACAGGTTCTTTTTTACATAAAATCAAGTTAAAAGATATTTCGCTTGTACAAATTTTCATATTATTATAATGTCTATTCTAAGTCAAATTACAATCCTCAAAAGCTTTTATACTTTAATAGTCTTATTCCTTCGATATTTTCCAGGAATATTTTGAATGCACTATCAGATTTTTTTTTTAAATTCCCAGATTCTATTTGTTAAGATATTTCTTTAGTTTACCGCTGGTTTCTGTAATGTAATGGATTATGTTTTTAAGTTTTTTTTTAATTAGACTTTTATCAAAAAATTTAATCGTTTTCTTCATAAATCGGTGATTTTCGTATGGATTTTAACAACATTTTAGAATACAGCTAAAGCTTTGAATTCATTTTCAGTTAATACTTAAAAATATGGCTTAAAAATGTAATAGTTGTCTGTGCAATTTGGTTGTTTTTTTTTAATTCAGCTGAGTTTTACAATTATTTTAAAATTGTCAGAATTATAGGATTTCATTTACTTTCTTTTTTTACATTTCATAAGCATTTTTTATTATAAAATAAAACTTGATTTGTACTTATTTTATGTTGTTTATATTTTTTTTGAAGTATTATTTTTATTTAATTTATCTTTAAATTTTTGAATTATGTTGTTTAAAAATTAATATTATTTCTTTCAAATATTGTATGCTTTATTTCCTTTTTATTTCACATTTAATTTTATGAGTTTTTTTAATTTTATTGTAACTCAGCTTTAACTTTCGTATTCGATTTTGGTAATTTAGTTTCACTTTTAACTTTTAATTATTTAATTTTTTTTTATTATAATTCAGCTTAGCTGAATTACTTTTTTTTCGTGTGTTTTATGGATTTTTATTTTGCCAAAAACACCCCTTAATACTTTAGACTTGTGCGGTTTGATTTAGTTGTATAAACATTTGAAATCTTTTTCTATTTTTATTTTTGTTAATCCTAGCAAAGCTACTTGAAATTGTTTTTTATTTTTTTATTTGTTTTTGTAAGTAATTTTTTAACATTTTTTTAACACTTAAACTTACAGCAGTTGGTAAAATGTTCCAATGCATAGCTGTTGTTTCTGTTATTAGTACGTTGTTTTTGTTGTTGTTGTAAGAAATAAGAAGTATAACTTGTAGTGACAGTGGTGTAAAATAAACAAAGACTAACTGACTGACTAACGTTGTGTGCTTTTGAACCCCAAAAACAGTTTTCAAAACATCACAAAAGCAGCGCCAACAGCACACAGCAATAAAGCTCAACAATGGAGTAGAGTGGAGACGTGAAGAGAGAAGATATTGTAGAAGGGAGAGAAAGAGGAGTAAAGTGAAGCAGAGTAAAGTTGAGAGTTGCGGTAAGTGTTGCTAGTAAATAAGAGTAGATGTGGCAGACATTTAATCGACATGGGATTAGTTAAAAAGGACACTTTTACTACGACTATGTGAGAAACAGCTCAAATACTTACCCACACCACAAAATAACACAAAATCACATAAACATACAAACAAACACTAAAGCTAACAATAAAACAAAATACCATACAATTGGTAGCAAAACATTCAAGTAAGTTTGTTTAATTCCTCTCTTTATACGTCTACAATTTAAATTGAGAATTATGGCCTGTTTGTTACAACGTGCGTTAGTAGAAGTATGTGCCGAATGTGTGCATGTTTGTAAACATTGATAGACTCAAACATCCAAATGTTACGCACTCAAATACACAAACTCTTATTTCTTACAGTCAACCAAAAAAGGACCTTTAACTGCAATAACAACAAAACAGAGTGATAAGGATTTAATGGCTTGGGGGTGGAAGTAGTGGTTGTTGCTACTGCAATCGAAGTGTTCCGTAGTGGTGGTTTGGTTGGTGGTGCTGCTCTTAATGCTTTTAGTCTTTATAAATAAATTTTTATATTTTGTTACTGCAACACTGTACGTGCTTAAATTGTTTGGTTTTGTCATTTGCTAGGATTTCAGCTTTTTTTAATACTCTCATGCTCCCTCTTTTTATCTCCCCCTTTTAGTGTATATTTTTTTGTTTTGTTTTATATTTTATGTTTTTTTGCAGGCTTAAAAATAATTGTTGTTTTATTTTAAAACCTAATAGAAAGTAACATAAAATAATAATAAAAAAACCAAATAAATAAAATTAAAAAAATAATGAAAACAAAAAACTAAACCAACTTTAAGTTAAGGCGAATTTCGAAAAACCTATTAAATCATTTTATAAAAATTTATCGATTGCAAAATTTTATATAGGAAATTAATAGATCGCAAAAATTATCTATCGAAAATTTATCGAGTGCAGAAATTTTTTATTAAAAATTTATCGATTGTAAAAATTTACTATAGAAAATTTATCGATTTCCGAATTTTTCTATAGAAAATTTATCATTACCAGAAATTAATTGATTCCAGAAATTAACTTTAGAAATTTACTATAGAAATTTTTTTAGAAAATTTATCGGTTCCTCAAAACTTCTATAGAAAACTTATCGATAACACAAATTTTTTCTGTAGAAAATGTATCGATTACAAAAATCTAATACAAAGTTTTCATAGAAAATTTTTGGATTACTTTAATTTTGATAGAAACTTTGTTGATTACTTTGGAATTTAATAAAAAAGTATCGATTTTTTTTTGTTTTATGTAGACGTTTAATCGAAAAGTCAATTAATAGATTATTTTTATTTTATAATTAGGTATGTGATGGAAATCGATTTTAAAAACAAAACGATTTGAAAACGAAATTATAGTTTTCAGTATCTTTTAAAATGGATTTTAAATACATATTCCTTTTATGTTCAGTCGTTATTCTTTTACATTTTATATTATATACGTTAACTGGAGTGTATTCTGAATGAAAATTTAAGACTATAATTCAGAAATGGATTTTGAAATCCCTCGAAATTCATCACACCTTTAAAAAACGTTCGTTTTGAAATCGACATAAAAAAAAAATAAAAAAATTAATCTCGATTGCCTATAGAAAATGCATTGGCAACTTAAATTTTTTATTAAATTTTATCGATAACTCGGACTTTCAATATAGAAAATTTATTAATAACTTTGATTGTCTTTAAGAAATAGGTTGTTAACATAAGAAAATAGGAAACTTTTTGATAACATTATCGTCTTAAGAATATTTATCGAAAACCAAATTTTAACATTTTAATTAGGCTTAAATTCATCAAATTTAATTTTCATTAAATTATTTTTATGAATATAGGAACTTTACAACATGAAATTATTTAAACTTTATTGATAATTTTTCATTTCTATAGAAATTTTATTGATTACTTTAAGTTTTATACTATACACTTATTAATTACTCTGTTTTACTACAACTTTAATTTTCTATAGACAATTAATTAATTCGGTATTTAAAATTAACCGACAACCTTAGTTGTTTCTGAACAATTTATTGATTATTTCGATTTTCTAATAAAATGTTCTGATGGCTTAAATTTTCTATTAAACAATTCATGTATAACTTTAATTTTCTGTAGAAAATCTATCGCTAATTTTGATTTTCTTCAGAAAATTTTTCGATAACTTTGATTTTCTTCTGAAAATTTATCGAAAACCTTAATTTTTTAAAACAAAATATTATGAAAACATACATTTTTAATACAAAACTTTTTATCGAAAAAAAAATGAATTCAAATAGAAAATTTATCGATAACTTACTTTGCTTTTCTATAAAAAAATTACGAGTAAGGGTTTTTACTACAAAAGAACTATCGATAACATTGAATTTTTACAGAAAATATATCAATAACTTCTATAGAAACTTCTTTGAGTTTTTCATAGAAAATGTACCGACTACTTTGAGTTTTTGTAGAAAATTTTCTATAGAAAAGTCTACGATTACTTTGAATTTAAATATAAACACTTTATAGACAAAATAGATTTTCTATAAAAATTTAAATTTTCTATAAAAAAATATTTTTAAAACATTAGTTTTCTACAGAAAACTTCTTGATAAGATTAATTTTCTTATAAAACTTAAAGAAAAACTTTGATTTTCTAAAGAAATTTAATCGTTTGTTTTTAGTTTTTTATGGAAAATGTATAAGTTCATTTAATTTTCTATAGAGATTTTTGTTTTACTATAGAAATTTTTCCAATTATTTTTATAGAACACTTATAGATAACTTTGATTTTCCAAAAAAAATTTATCGATAACATTAATTTTCTGTAACAAATAATTTGGAAAACATAAATTTTGTATAGGAAAATTTTTGATACTATAAATTTTTTATAGAAATTTTATGGATTACTTTAAGTTTTAATAGAAAATGTATCGATAACTTTTATTTTTTATTGAAAATGTTTTGTTGCCAAGATGATTTTCTTTGTAAATTTTAAAAAAGTTTCCTTCTTAAAATTTATAATTTTTTTTTAAATTTATTTCTGTAGCGTAACAAAAGTCGCCGTCAAATCAACCTAATGTCCATTAAATATGCGTCGAATAAATAAGTGCGTTGTTGTTGTTATTGTGTGTATTAAATTTGAGTGAGAGAGTGTGGATGTGGGGAGAGACTGGTTGAGCGTATAAATGAGTTACATTGCTTGTTCCAGAAGTGGTAGTTGTATTGTATATAACGCTTTTTTAGGATTACCGCTGATTGAAATTGTAAATGAAAATTTATTTTCACAACGTGTTTTTTCTACATGTTGTTTCTGCTGATTTTTTGTTTTGTCCTTTTTTTTTTTGCTTTTTGATGTTGTTATTTGTATGTATGGCTCGTGCCGGTTTTTAATTCCTGGTCGCCCGCTCTAGAAATCACTATCCCATCTCCCTGCTTTAAACTTCAAATGAAAAATTGTAATATAAGCAACATCATGTCGTTCGTTGTCAACACCATGGTAGCCAGAGAGCTTTACAGGACATTGTCTAAAAATCCCCAACTAATGTTTGTTTTTTGTACAATTTTTTTTGTTTAATTTTACGAATTTTATATTGTGGATGCTTAAATACACAAACAAACATTTAGTGAAAAAATAGTGTTGTTGTCGGCAAATGTATTAAAAATTAATTGAGTTACTGACATTTTATTTTAGTATAATTAAATTAAGCATGGATTAGCATTTGATTTTAATTTAGTTGTTGTTTTGTTTTTCTTTTTTGTTTCCATACAAGTTTCATTTCAGTTGTTTTATTAAAAACAAAAATACACAATTACATTTTAGCCATTAAATTTTTGTACATATTTGTATAATTTCTATCATCAGAGTATTTTAATGGGGAAAACGCGCTCGGGATTTGCTTTTAGCTCGCTTTATAGTAGTTTTTTTTTTGTAATAACATTTCTTTATGGTTTTTGTTAAGAGCTCATTATTTTTCCAATTTTAATTTTTACCCTTATGGCGAGTGGATTAAATAAGCCAGGTGATGTTGCGTTATTTATTTGAAAAAAATTAAAAATGAAAATAAAAAACAAAATCGCCCATTAATATGCTACACATTTGTTGAGTATTTATTTGCCATAGTAGGCATTTATAAGTATGTATTGTTATTTGTTCGTTAGTAGGAGTATGTTTTTATGGTAGTGTGTAAGAGTTTATGTCTGGGTATAATTTTAACTGCTACTTTTAGTATTGCTTAAGCTTTCTATATAAATTAATGTTTGAGGATTAACATTAAAATTATAGTAATTATTTGTAATTAGGTAGCCCTGCTGTACAAAAGGTTAAATGAGAAGAACAAAATAATCCATTGCCATATATTAATTTTAAAACTGATAAATAAAACAAAAAGGATTTTAAAGCAATGGAAGTAAATAATATTTAATACAATTGATATTATAAAATATGAAAAAAAAACATTTTTAAAAGTTTAAAAATATTTTCTATCTCTTTATTTTGTGTACCATTATCACCTAATTATTTCATGGTAAAAACGAGGAAAAGTACTAAAAATACACTAAAAATAGAAATTAACTCAAACACACCGGTGATTTGTTTACTGGGTGTAGGTAGGTTAAAACCTTTTTCTCATTTGAGTAAGGATTTTCACGCTTCTTCTTGGCACAGATAAACGACGTTTAATCAATTTTAATTCACGCTTATCCTTGGAAATCTCTAACAATTCCCTGGCTTTCTTTTCATAGGAAGCATGGCTAACAACATCATATACCTAATCACACATAAACTTATTGCGACATGTTTTGATATTCTTCAAACGAGCAACACTCGCAGTTTTTAATTTCCTTTTGCCAATATACTTCACATTCCTGACGTAGTGGATTTATGTCCTATGTTGATATCGGCGCGATTGATTGCTTGACAAAATGCTTAAAATTTTATAAGAGCTAATTTTCTGTAGAAAATGTAGTAATTACACTATGCAACAAATGGGAAGTTTCTTTATCCGCTATAGTCACCTAACTGCAAAAATCATCATCATTTAAAATTCTATGGTTAGGTTTTTTTTTAAATTGCTTTCTAAAAATTGAGATTTTTGAAAAGGCTGCTTTTTACATCTTATCGTCACTTTGGAACGACGTACCCGATTTTGTTATGCAATCCCTCATAATCTTTTAAATTACGCCTGATTTAAGTTTCTTTAATATCATTTTTTAATTTAGCCATTACTTTTGGAGTTATTAAGGCCAAACTTAAATTTTTATTAATTTTATATACAAAACAATATAACACTGTTTTTTTTTTTTCAAAATATTATTAACTAATTTTCTTAAAAATAAAATCTATCCATTTATTTAATTTTCTATGTAAAAATTCTAATAAAATTGATTTTTATGTAGAACAATTTTTCGATAACTTTTCTTTTCTGTTATCGATAAGATTAACTTCCTTAAAATATACTGTCGATAACATAAATTTTTTGCGAAAAATTCTAAAAAAAAACTTGTCAACAACATTAATTTTTATAGAAACTCGATAACATTACAATCTTTTATACAAACTTTGGCAGTAACATTAATTTTTTATAGAAAATGTGGCGATAACATTAATTTTTTTTAGAAAATTTAGCGATAACGTAATTTTTTATAGAAACTTTCTCGATTACTTAAATTTTTTTATAGAAATTTTCTCCACAGCTTAAAGTTTTTATAGAAACTTAAGCGATAAAATAAATAAATAACCATTTAGCGATAACATAAATTTTTTAAAAACAAATTTCGATCACATTTATTTTGTTAAGAAATTCGAAATATTGTCGATTACTTGATGACTTTATTTCTAACTAGAATCGATAGGTTTGATTCTCTAAATTAAATTTATCAATTTGATGTGGAAAACTTAACGATAGTTTATATTTTATCTGGAAATTTTAACGATTTCTTAAATTTTATGCAGAAAACCAGCTGATAACTATAACTTTTTTTTATCTATAATTTGGTTTTTTTTATAGAAAAAATATTGATTTCATTAAATTTCAATAGAAAATTTTTTTAAAACTTAAATTTACTAAACCTTATTTACTGAACACTTTTATTTATAATTATTTTGGTTAGAGAAAATTTATCGAAAACTTTAAGTTTCTTAAGAAAATAGTTTGAAAACTTTAATCTTCTTTGAAGCATAGATGGGGAAAGTACACTCATTATGCAGTATCAACTCACACTTAGTGATAGTGCAATCATTTTGTTGATGTTGAATGATAAATTGAATGAGTGATAGTGATGTTAAAAAATTTTGCACTCAAAAAAAAAAATAGTCATTTTGTTGATGTTGAATGATGAATTGAATGAGTGATAGTGATGTTAAAAAAATTTTGCACTCAAAAAAAAAAAAAAATAGTTTGATTTAAAAAAAAGCAATCATCAGTTTATTGCAACTTTTTTTTTCTTCACACATTTGAGTGCAACCAAAATTGTTGCACTAAATTTAAAATCAAAAACTTTTTTTTCATGATTAAAGCCAATAATTATGCAGTTAATGACAAAGTTTCATTTTGTTTAATGTTCTTTGCTTATGCTTTTCCTCCATGCACATCCAAAGGTACATTTTTTTAAATTTTAGTAATACAATACCTCGATGCAGCTTTTTTTTATTGCAAGTCCAAATTTTGCACTATTTGAATTGAGTGTAGATTTTTGCATTCAATCTGCGTTTAGTGATAGTGAACAAATTTGCAATATCAGTAAAAATTTTTTAGTGGTAGTTAAAAAATAGCAATCATCACTAAAGCTGGTAAAATAGAGTGGAAACTAATTTCTTTGCAGTTTACTTTAGTGATAGTGCACTGCGGATTTAAATCAATATTTAGTGCACTACCCCCAACTATGCTTTGAATATATTTTTTTAACTTTGATTTTGTACATAAAGGAATTTAATTGATAATTTAATGACGTTTATTTAAGCTTTAAAAAGTTTCGGTAAAATTCTCAACTAATATTTGCCTGTTTCAAAAACTCCTTTTAGTAAACATTAAATATGTTAAATTTCTGTAACAAATTATTTGGTCGAAAGCAAGGGTCAGCTCAGTGGCAACAAATTAACATACATTGCCTTCAATTAAAAAAAACGCCGAAATGGGTAAATTCTATGTAAATATAATACCGAAATTTAAGTAAATACAAATTTCACCATTAAAAAAGATACTGAAGCATATTTTTAGAAAACTTAAGAAAAAGGTGTGCAATAAAAAGCATGCTTTAAATTTTGTTTTTATAAACATTTATTCGGACGAACCGAATCTATCGAGAGTAAGAATATTTCAGTAGTGGACTTAAAATTTGATCAACCGATCGTCACGTTATTTGGTGGACTGATTTAGAGTCGTATGAAACGAAATTATAACTAATTTCACCATTGGCCTTATGCACTGACCTTCTCGAAAATCAAGGACATATATCACAAAACTTAGCACATGGTATGATTTATAGTAACCTCAAACACATTCTGCCACCAATTCATTAGGAGGGTTAATCCACATTGGGATCCATCAGTCTTTCACTTGAAATAATAAAAAGCCTGGAATATGTACCTATTCTTTATGGATTCTTAGAAGAATATGTAAAAAATTTCGCATGGTAAGACAAACTTAGTACACCCTTATTCAACTCTAGGGGCGCAGGTTATAAAGATGTCGAAAGAAAAGTACAAAAAATGAATTACGAATTATTATTTATGGTATTTTTTTTTAATTTTATTTATATTTTCTTATATATTCATTGTAGAATTAGTAATTTTGTTTTGAAATTGTATTTATTTCTACTTTTAGTTTGAAATTTTAGGAGGTTTTTTAGTCTGACCCCTGCAGGTTGAACTTTAAAAGCATTTAAACATATTTTTTTTTTTGGTTTACATAAGCTTAAGGTCGTGTTATTCAATATGAAATATAATTAAAATTGTTGTTTACGAATTTCAAAATATTATTTATACTAGCAAAAAAAAAAAAAGATCCCTAAAATTATGCTTTTCTTTTTTTATTTATATTTGTTGCCTAAAGTTATGCTTTAATTTTTTGTTTTTTTGTAGAATCTATATTTTTTCTAAATAAAAAATGTATATTTGCATACGTTTTCTTTGTGATATTGTACTTAAATTTAAAATGTATTAAAAAATTGTTTTCTCATTTGTTTTTAAACTTTTTTGGATTTATTTCATTTTGTATTTTTTCGTATTTCTTATACATATTTGAATAATTTAACATACATTAAGCGCTGGAAATAACTGTTATTATTTGATATGGGGTTTTAAACAACATTTACATATTATTTTGACAGCTGTCAGCTTTGTTAACAATAATTTAAAAAAAGAAAAACATATGTGTGTAAGGTTTACTTTTGCCAGCAAGTTAGCACAGTTTATGTATATGTATATTAAAAAAAAAGAAAACTTTTGCGTTTCGATTTTGCGTTTAAAACTGAAATTTCTAGCAAAAAAAAAAAAATCAAAATAATATAAAAATAAGTTTATTTATTTGAAATTAACATGTAAATAAATGAAATGAAAATTAATATTACAATAGCATACTTTTAGGTTTTTAAAGCTTTTTTATTATCTTATTTTTTCTTCAGTTTTAATTTAAATACAAAAAAATATAAAATTTTGTACTTTAAATACCTCTTTAAATTTTTTGTTGGTTTTTCTTTGCATCTAAACAAAAAATAATTTTTCTATTTAACATAACCCCTTAAAGTATACTATAGTTTTTTATTTAGCAAAATCCTGTTATTTTACTGATATGACTAAGATTATTTTTACTGGCAAACAAAGCATAAAAAATAAAAACTTTTGCATCAAATGTTGCAAAAATCTTTCATTTAGCTTAAGGCCAAAATGTAGATGATACATTTAAAAAATATATGAGTCTCTAAAACATATGAGTACATACATGGAAGACATGTTTAGCAAATGCAGGAAACTTTAGTTGACGTTAAAGTTTTGTAAACAAGAATTTGTTTTACCAACATCCTAGTCATCTATCTATCTATCTATATGTTAGATAACTAATCCTATTTTGGTTGTCTATTTTTATAAATATAATATAGACTGCATGCAACAACAAAAAAGAAAAAATTAAAACTATATGATTCAACTTTCTTTTTTTTTATAACAATACTTTTTTGTTAAGGGCTTGGCTATATTTCAGTCACTTATTGCTTTAAGTTTTAGAAAGGTTTTTTTATCCAGGGGTTTTTAATCTATAAAGCTTTTAGGGCTTTTTATTTTTTTTTACTAAAAAGTAAACATATTTGGTTTATAAAATATCTAATTTATTTTTTTTTCTTTATTTCTGCCTTTTTCTTATTAATAAATAATTTAGCAAAATGCCTAAAGGTAGGCTTTCTTTACACAAGTAAAAAAAGTTGAAGGCTGCTAGATAAAATAACATGGGTTTCCTTTTTAGTTATATTAACAGTTCCGAATAAAAATAAATAAAAATTGTTTAAATATTTAAAAAAAAATGTTAAAAGTAGAAAATTTGTTTAGGATATTTGTTGGTAATTTTTTTTAACGAAATAATTAAATTAGCAATAATTTTCTATAGAATCAGTTTAGCAATCACGAACATGTTAAAAAAATGTTTTCATAAATTAATATTGGCACGAAATAAAATCAAGCTAAGAGTTATTTGTGCTTTTAGCAATAAGTTATTTGATAAGCTAAAATTATAAGTGGCATTGGTATGAGAATGTAACGTCTAACAGTGGTGTTACCGTATATAATATTCTAGTAAGAATGTTATGAAAACAAGTCGTTAAAGTAGTCTTCAAATTATAATGCTGCAACAGTAACAATGCCATAATTAGTACTGTAGTATTATAATTTTAAATAAAGAAATATGGTAGAACGTTTAACTAACTACTAGAAGTTTAAGATTAGATAAAAATAGACACTCTGCTGTTAGCATATTCGTGTTAATAAAGTCTTCATTTGGTGCAGTTAAAAACTACCGTTTGACAACAGCAACGAAATATATGTGTTAATTTTCACACAAACATGCTCCATACTTTTTGCATATGTTTGTGCAACCGTTTGTTTGGTTTATATGGCCCTAATTACTGTGACCTGTGCTTGTTTTGCAATAAATGTTGAAAGAGAGAACATATGTCTGTTTATGTTTTCTTTCTAATATGCATTAAAAACGGGACTGTGCAGTAACGCCACATGGCTTTATTTCCACAATCCAAGTGCAATAATACCATAATCGCTTACTAACCAAAGTGGAAATAACGCCATAACAGTGTAATTATTATGGTTACAAATTGCCAAAGAATGAGTTGCCATTGTCAAGTGTTGAACAATATGGTACAGTAGGTGGAATGCGTCCGGTGGGCGATCGCGGAGCGCGTGGCTGGCACGCCACAGCATGTTTACAAACTCCAAAGCATAGCCGGCCTTCGGCTGGGCGCAAGGACTTTCTCCTGTATGGTATTAAAAAAATACTGTCTTCGCTAATTAAAGCTTCTCCTTGCGGCCGGCCGATGACCGGCTATGCCGAGAAGCTTTAGTTAGCGAAACCGGTATTTGTGTATACCATAGTGTTTTCGTTATAATTTTAATATATACACCCAGAGAAAAAACAACAAAACAATTTTTAAATAAATTAGAATAATATTAAAAGAAAAAATTTAAATAGGAAATATTTTGATATTTTGAATTATCAATAACTTTTCTACGTAGAAAGCTTAGATTACCAAAAATTTTTCTGTACAGCAAAATAAAGTTATTGCTTAATTTTTTTTATAGACAAATAAAGTTATTGATAATCTTTCTATAGTTAAATCAATTTTTTGATACATTTTTTTATAGAAAATTCCAATTATTGATTAATATTCTATAAAAAAATCGAATTATCCTATGGAAAATAAAAGTTACGGATAAATTTGCTGATTAGAATTAAAATTAATGATTTAACTTACTGTAAAAAATTTAGGTTATCCATAATTAAAATAATGCTAAATTTTTCTACTTTTGTTAATTTTGTATAAAATTAAATTTCTTTAATTTTAATTAAAATTCCCTATTGTGACTGCCTAACTAAGGTTCTACTCTATTATTTCATTTTATATTCGTATGTGAAAATCAAGTTGAATTTTATGCTTTAGTTTTTGCTTTTCATTTCGTAGAACTATTTTTATTATTACCAGTTTTCTAGCACTTTATGGTGCCATAAAAGTCATAACCTTGTGAGCTCATATGCAGTCACCCTCTACTTAAGGTCTGCCATAGAGAATACTTCATATGTATATGTCGAACATGAGTTTTGTGTTGCAGTTTTATATTTTTACATTAAAACTGCTTTTACTTAACGCTTCATTTTCTCGCTTATTTTTATTATAACGCTAAATATACACAATTCAGTTTTTCTTTCCACTGCTTTTCGCCAACAATGCCACTATAATTTTATGACTATTTGTGTTGTCTTACAGATAAAAGCGAAAAATAAATAAAAACCGAAACGCAGATCAAGAAAATAATGTGTGAATTTTTATTTTAGTATTATTTTTTTCTGCGCTTTATAGTGTTGTAGTTGTAGACATGCAATTTGAAGCTTTTAGTTTTTATGACATCATAGATATGTATCATAAAATATTTTTAAAATGCAGTATAACAGACAAAAACTTAAAAACAAAAATAAAAATTCTGAAGAAAACTTCATTTTTTTAACTATAAAAAATCTCTAATCACACTTTTCGACTTCTTACACACACACAGGAATACAATCACCAAAGAAAAAGGTCATAAAATTAAAAAATGCTCAAAATTAATGAGATGCAGCACCGTTTTTTAATAATATTTATTTAAATTACAGTTATTTCTTTACAGAACTTGGCATACAAATAACATTTTTTATTTCTTTTCATAAATTACCTTTATTGTAAGTTTAAATGTGTTAAATATGTTCGTGGGTTAAAATAATTTTCTACATACATATATTTAAAACGTGACTTCAATAGTAATTTAATGCTTTATCTTTTTCTAAAGCAAAGGCATTTTTCGATTTCTTTCTCTTAGATTTGTGGTGTTTTAATAAAAACACCTAAAAGTATGCAATAATAATGATATATACCTGCCAATTTCACTGTCAAGGTATTATAGAAAATTAGTTTACCAGAGATTTAAGATTACAACATTATTGAAAATGGCGTTTCTATTTATTTGCTAACCCACAGATACACACAGAGACACCTACATAGAATTCTCTACATAACCGATAACATTCCATTCGAAATACTCGAACAGGAAAATTGAAATTGATGTTTTTTCTTTTCGAAAAAAGATTTATATACACAAACGTATTTGATCAGCCATACAGAAAGCAAAAAAGTGTGAGTGTGTAAATACTAATGTATGAATAAATTTACTTTACACATGTGTATTTTTTCCAATATGTACCTTTTTTTTCGTATTTTTTTGCTGCTTTAATTTTAAGGGATAGACAAAAAACGTAGAAAAAATTGCATAGATTTTGTATTTAACAAGAAATGTAACAGTATTGAATCGACTTTTTTTTCTTAAAAACAGCTTAAGGTATTTTTTTGTTTGGTCTGAAAGAAAGGTAAATGAACTAAAACATACTTTTTGGGGTAATTTTAAATAAGAAAGAAAAACAGGTTTATAATCTACCTAAGTTTTAAAGTAAATGAACATTTTTTTCTCCGTGAAAAATTATCAATAGTTGTAATAAATGTCGATATAAACTTAAATTTTATTTAGAAAACATACTAATTTCTTAAAATAACATTAATGGATAACATAAATTATTTATCTATAAAATATTTTTCGATAACATTGTTTTCTTTAGAAATTTATCGATTATATTAAATTACTGAAAAATTATCAATATGTAATTAAAAATAATTTTTTCAAAACATAAATTTTTACAAAGAAAAATTAATGTCTTAAATAACATTTAATAGCATTAAATTTCTATGGAAAATTTATCGATAACATTAATTTACTTTAATAAATTTATCGATAGCATTAATTTTCTATAGAAAATTGATCGATAACATTAATTTTCTTTAAACTTTTTATCGATAACAAATTTTTCTATAAACAATTTATCGAAAACATAAATTTTTAATAGAAAATTTATTATTAACATTCAGTTTTTCTTGAAAATTTATCGACAAACATTCAATTTCTTCAGTAAATTGAACAAAAACTTTAATTTTTAAAGAAAAGCTATCGATTTTAGTAATTTTCTATAGAAAATTTAACGATGACATTAGTTTTATATTAAAATTTTATCAATTACATTTATTTCCTACAGAAAATGTATCAATACCATTTTTTTTGTAGAAAATTTATAGATAATTCGTTTTCTATAGAAAATTTATTGATTAGATTAAATTTTGATTTAAGTAACTTTCTATAGAATATTTATCGATAACATAAGTTTCCTATTAAAATTTTTTGATAACATTTCAGAAAATTTATCGATGCCATTCATTATCCATAGCAAATTCATCAATAATCATTTTCTATATTAAATTTGTTGGTTCAAGGGGTTGCCTTATAGAATTTTTTGATAACATTAAAAAGGTTGCTTAATGTCAGTCAACATTATGTTATATATAACCAAACTATAAATAAACAATAGTACTGTCCCTTAAAAAGGGCAATCATAAATATAATTTTTGGTAATATTGGTTTTTTAATTTACAATTTTATGTATTAAATAATATCTAATATACAATGTGAGGAAAAAGTTGAAAAAAATCTCACTACACTATTTTATAAGATAAAAGATAAGGTCCTAGGTTAAAAGAAAAGAAAAAACTTATTCGGTGAGCCACCAATATTTTTTATTATATAAGTTGGGTTTTATGTTTTTATCTGTTACATATAAACTAGAATCAAATCTACTGTTCTCCGTTGTTAATTGTTTACTTGTAATTGTTTTAATTTTAGCTCGTCTATAGATGTGATAAATTATAGGTATCCCTGCTTCGTTTTGAATAGAACCATGTCTATCGAGAAAAATGAATCATTTCGGTGGGACGAATCCCTCTGAAGGCTTTTTGATATGTAATCGTCGCTAGCATATTATGGGGGCTAAAATTAAATTATTCTCGTTACATATAGTACTCTTTAAAATGTGAATTAAATGGATGATAAAAATATAATTTCTGCTAACTTGTGCTTGTACAATCTTTGGTTCGATATGTATTTTTTGTAATTGCTATTTGCAGATCTGTAAAGTGAAGTACAGCACAAATAAAGTTTCAAATGAGAGTTAAAGAAATTTTCTGCAGCAACTTTTCCATAATATGAGCGAGAATTTGTGAAAATGTATCAAAGAAGAAAACAGATTTCATTAATTTTTATAGAAACTTATCAATAACACAAATGTTCCTCAGAAAATGTATTGATTACTTTAATTTTCTGTTAAAAAATGTACCAATTATAATTCTTTAAAGAAAATTTATCGATTACATTTATTTTCTTTAGAAAATTTATTGATTACATTAAAAAAGGTTATTAACAAATGTTTTTTTTTGAAAATTTTTGTTGCATAATTTAAGGATTTCTTATTATTATAAAATTATTGCATATTTTAGGTTTTATTATGTTTTTCGTTAAATTTTAATCATGTATTATTCGGCAGTAAACTTGTTTTAATTCCTTCTTTTTTGCATGCGGTCTATTAATTTTAACGACTATTGCACATTTAACGGACATCATTTTGCCTTTAATTGTATGCTACAGCAAAATTGAAGTTTATATTTTGTTTTTATAGTTTATTTGCCTTTTTGTGAAGAAGGATTTTGAAAACTATTTTTTTTTTAAAGGATATTAATACTAAAGTTTGTTACCTTTAAACTTGTGTTCCGTTACTCTCCGCGCCCTTCCGTATCTGTTATTTTAAAGTTTATCAGGAGTTTTTGTTTAAGACTTGTTTTTTATGGCTGCATATAATATTTTACTTTACATATTATGCTGGGTATTTTAATTCTTTTTTTAAGTTATTTTTTTTTTTTTTGGCTCATCATTTGCTAAGACTGAACGTGCTCATACATTTTTCATTTAATAAAATTTTCTAGAAAACTTCCAAGGCAATCGTAAATGATAGATAGAGTGCATTTAACAAACAAATGATGCAGTTTATAAAAGTTTGCATGGAAAAAAATGAGAAAATACACAACAACTTTCAAATAAAGATGATGCTAAAATTCAAATGATGTTGATGAAACACAGACGACGATGATGATGATTCTGGTGATTGTGAAAATAAGTAAAACGTATGCAAACACTACTCAAAATCTTGAGAAGAAGTCCATAAAAATTTTAACAGTTTATGAGCATTTTTCCAGGATACACTCTGTAGTTTATCTTTCTTTTTTTTTAAACCAAAAAGTCTTCTAGTTTGATTTTCGGAACTTGGGAGGGAAATATGGCATAAACTACCAGATACACATTGATGCTTAAACGTGCTTTAAATTAAAAAATTTAAAACAAAAACAAAGAGTTTATTTTGCCAATTCTGTTAGATGAACAAATAAGCTGAACTTTGTTTTCATAAGAAGCTGGAAGAAGGTGCTGGGAAAAATTGAAAAATCTCACAAACATCTCTAACACAAATAAAACATTTCTAAACACATACACACACTCACTTACACAGATGCTGTGAATAAATGAAATTGTATGAAAGTTAATAATACTTTTCTTGCACATCTCCTGGTGAAAAGAACAAAAAAAGTCTAAAAGAAATTTTAAGCACGTCCAAGATGAAAACGAATGACGTGCTATCAACGTGCTTAAGTCTAAAAGGATAACAGCAATATTTTCATCTTCATTATTGTTATGGTTTTTTATTTAAGGAAAGTAGAAACAACAGGAGCCATAGTGTTCGAAGCAATTCCCTTTTTGCTTACTATTTTTACTTCTGATGACCACATCTCTGTGGATTTTTAGATATTGAATATTTGTCAATAAAATTATAACAAATAAACAAAAAATCTTTGGAGTAAGAAAGTAACTTAAGATACTAGTCCATAACAATTAAAGTTTTTTTTTTTGTTTTTAAGGAAAGCTACAGCCACATTGTTCTTCTTTTCTTTACCATTTCCTTTTAAAGGAAATACATTTTTACCTGTGTCTGTGTTTTTTTTCAGCAAGCTTGACATAAATCCTCTAAAGAAATTTCAAAAAAAAAAACGAAGAACTCATTTTACTGCCATCTGACAAAATGTAAACGAGTTCGAATACAAAAAAAACGACAGAAATTTATATTGAGAAACTTAAACTGCAGTTTTGATTGTCAAATGCTTTTGAGTTTATTAAAATCTTATGTTTGCAAGATTTAAGGTGTATTTACTACTTTTTTTCTTTACCTTTTATTTCTTACTCCTCAACTTATACTACAAAAAAGTTTGCTTTTTTCCGTTTAATGTGAGTTTTCCTGCTTTTACTATCTTTTCATGACACTCATATAACTTTTGTTTGCGGAACATATAAAAAAGTATGAACAAGAACCAAACAAAAAAAAATATATAAAACTGAATATAATCAACGCGTTTACGCATACTAAAGATGTGAAGAGAGGCACAATGTAGGAGTTTTTATGACACTCATTTAGGTTGAGAGCAATATGCTGAAATTGACAGAAAATATGAACGATCTAGCAGAAGCGACTGTCAAATAAGACAAACAAATTTTTCTTTTCTAGGGTCTGTTTTGAAAGAACAAACTGCTACAAAGAAGTTTTATAAATATATAAAGTAATAAGAATACATATCGTCACCTAAAACGCAAAAGGACCTATCTAACATTTTAAAAATTGTACAGGAGGAACAAAAACTATTTAAAATAATAAATTGATAAATTACCTTAAACTGTTTATAATGTAGATCGAGCCTTTGGTTTTTTGCTAATAAAATCGCAAATTTTGTTCGAAAGATTCCAAAATTTTTTGCGCGCATTTGTTTAGATGCAATACATCAGAATCAATGAATAGTTCGATTTTTATTTTTGTTAGTTAGGGCCTTTTGCGTTTCAGGTAACGATATGTATATGTTTTACATTTGAAATAATTATCTGAAAAGAAAAATCATTCTATACGTACTTAAATCAAGCCACAGCGGTGACAATAGTGCTGTAAGTACGGATTTCCTTAAATGTGAATCAAGTACGGATTACTTAAGTGCCCCGTTCTTAAAATAATCCGGACACTGGATTGACTGATTGATGAAAATAGTAAAAGTGGGATAAAAGTTATGGGCTGTTCGTCGATTTCGAACGAAATTTGGGGCCAAAAATTTCCAACGTGCCAAAGTTTGAAAAATGTTTAAGGAGTTTTTCAGACCCTTCTTAAATATTCGTTAGTAAAAATTGTTTACAGATAAATGTGTTCTTTAGAAATAATTTTTCAGAAAAGTGTATCTACGAGATGATTTTCTATAAAAAATTTCTTATTAAGAAACTTTTCAATAGAAAAGTTCTTTATTTAACATCTTTTCTTTAGAAATGTGTTTTCTTCAGAAACCTTTCTATAGAAAATGTTCTTGTTAAGAAATTTTTTTTTTTATAAAAAATTGCTTTCTTGTGAAACTTTTCTATCGCAAAGTTTATTCTTTACAAACTCTTCTATAAAGTTTCTTCTTAAGAGAAGTGTTTTCTTTTGAAAATTTTCTATAGCAAACTATTTTTTCTATATAAGAGTTCCTTCTCTAGAAACTTTTCTGTAGAAAAGTGTCTGCTTTAGAAATTTTTCTTTACAAAATTATCTTTTGTAGAAACTTTTCTGTATAAAAGTAGCTTATTTTCTATATTCTCTTCTTTAGTAAATTATAATTTTTAAAGTGTGTTCTTAAGAAATTTTTCTATAAAAATTGTCTTTGGAAAATATCCATAAAAATGTACAGCCGTATTCATAAAAATTTATTAATGGTTAGTTTACCATACTTAAGGCAAAATTGCTAAACTTGTATTCATAAACGAAAAATAGTCTATTAAACCTTTAATAAACCATTCATAAAGTAAGAAAATTTATTATTCGATTTACCTTTCTTTAAACCAAAAATAAAATGACATTTTGGTAAGTGTCTGCATTTTATGATATTATTTTTGTGAAATATGTTGAAAAATAATTTTTTATTTATTAATATGGACATGTTAAATACATTAAACTAATTTTTTTTTATTTTAGACAACAAATTTAAAGTTATATGGTTAATTATTTAAAACATTATTATATGATTTAAAAGAATATGTTCAGGGGCAAATGCAGATATTGTCTTCAATATGGGGCTTCACAAGGTAGTCGTAAAGTTGTAGAGTCATATGTATCAAAATAATTACAAGAACTATCTATGACTGCTGTGGGAAACCGCTTATAATTAAGATTTTTACTGTACAGTTATGACGAATCAATAAACACAGCATTATAATTTTTTTTTTTTTTGAAACACAACAGTATTTTGTTTAAACAATTGTTAACTATTAATTATGACATTATGACGATATGACTTAATAGCACATCTTGTGAATCCCCAAATAACTTCTTAAAGTATTGCAACTAGTTGTTTTTTTGTTTAAACTAACAATTTATTGTTCAAAAATATTAAAAAATATAGAATAAACAAATCATAAAAATAGTGATGTTAATAAAAAGCAAAAAAACTTTTTATTCAAATACTTTCTGATCGTATATTTAAAAAAGGTTCAAAGAAAACTGTTTATGATACCTTTCGGCAAGATTTTGTTCAGAAACTAAAATAAAATGTAGTTTTATTTGATAAGAATAATTTTGAAGTTCTACAATTAAAAAAAAACTATAAAAAAAATGAAATATAGAATATCATGTGATCCGAATACAAGTTTCATGCATCACTACCAATAAAATGGCAGCAAAATATAAAGAAAGTTGCCATACTTAAACACAAAATCGCCACAAACAGTTAATAGTAATACAACTGTTAATGTACGTTTATGAATACAAATTTGTATAGGAGGTTTATTAGACAAAAAGCGTGTGATAGTTTTTACATGCTATAAGCTTAAAATAAGAACTTTTTATGAATATGGCTGTTACTTTTCTCTAGTCTCCTTTAGAAAGTAGTATTTTCTATGGAACACCATTCTAAAAAAAAGAAATGTAATTTTAGTAAATTTTCTGTATCGAATTTCTATCTTTCAGTCTTTTTTCAGACCTTTTCTATAGAATATTTGCCGTTTAATTAAAATTATTTATAGAAAGATGTCTCTTTTAGAAACTGGTCTGTATAAAAGTGTATGTTTTGGAACCATTTCTATACAAAAGAGTATTCTTAAAGACATGTTTACATAAGATTGTCTTCTTAAGAACACATTCTATACAAACTTGCCTTCTAAACAATGTTTATCTTTAAAGGGTCTTCTTGATAAAATGTCTCTTTTAAAAAATTTTCTATAGAAAAAATTCTTTTACTTCTGTAGAAACTTTTATATAAAATGGTTTCTTCCTTAATAGTGTTTTCATAGAATTTTTTTAAAAAAATGTTTTATTTAGAAATCAATATAGAAAAGATTTGTTAAAAATTATGTCTTTTAAAAATGTTTTTTTTTGGCACTTTACAACAAAAAAAAAATTCTTTTTTTAAATATCTTTCTATAAAAAAGATGCTTGTTTAAGGTCTTTCAAATGAAAAGTTTCTTATTTTGACACCTTTCTTTTTAGAGAAATAGGTTGTGTTTAGAAAATTTTTCTATAGAAAAGAGTTTTTTACGCTAAAAAATTTCTTTGTAGAAACTTAAAAACCTACTTATTAAATATTTAAATTTTGTTTTAAAGTATACGTTAAGGCTTAATCAACTACATTTTTTAATTTCAAAAATTTTTTTTGTAAATTCCTTTTTTTATTTCCCTTGATGTAATTTCTTGTAAATTTGTTGTTATTTTTTGCTAAACACTTGTCATTTAAACAACAACAAAAATTATTGGAAAAATTATCATTTGTGAATTCCTAAAATTTTATGTTTTTTTTTATTTTTGCCTTTACGTAGTACAAAATGTTTAGAATACTTTTGGGGTTTAGTTATTTCTTTAGATTTTAAAGAAAACACACACAAACTCACTTTTAATCGCATAAAGACCTTCAAAAAGTACGAAAATTATTGTCAGCGAATAGAAAAAAGCACACAAAGCTGAATTTGTTTTTGTAGTTGTCTACAATTTCAATAAAATTTTATTAACGAATTCCGTTTGGGTATTTTGCGATATTCAATCGATATTATTATTACTACAATGACACCAATGAACAACACCAAAGCAAAAACCATTGCCTGGCAGCAGGGGCTTTAGAGCAACAGTAGATGAAACAGCAGCAAAAGTACTGGCATTTAGTTTTACCAATAACGAAAAAAAACGTCTTCGTTTGTCAAGAACGACAATTTTTTTTTTTTTTTTTTTTTTTGAAAAAATAAAACAAAATTAAAGTCAATGGCTTGTTTGAGGCTAAAAGAAAAACAACAACTCTGGGAGTTTTTCTTAAGATTCTTAGAGACTTACATCGAAAGGCGAAATTTGTTCAAATGTGTTCTATTCTTTGTTGCTGGCGTTTGCAATTGCTGCCAGTTGTTATCGTTAAAGCTAAAAAAATATTTTTTTGTAGTTGTTGGTGTTTGTTTTCTTTATTTTATTTCATTTGTTACCAAATACTTATTATTTGTTTGTCATTACTAACAATTTAACTTAAGCAAATAAAAAAAAAACATAAAATGTC
Organism: Pollenia labialis; assembly: GCA_949318255.1. Taxonomy (NCBI): domain Eukaryota; kingdom Metazoa; phylum Arthropoda; class Insecta; order Diptera; family Polleniidae; genus Pollenia; species Pollenia labialis. The sequence goes on from OX439140.1 coordinate 6,514,752, forward strand.
ATTTTATTAAAGGGATTTCAAGAGAAAACAAGACTGACTATAAAAGTTATCAGTCAAAGTTTTCATTTAATGTCAAATTCTTTTTTTTAATTTCTTTAAGGCCCTAATGTAATATTTTATTCGATAATAGATATTAGTTTAAAACTTTATCATATTTTTTAGATTTTCATCTTTTATATGTAAAACAGTCATCAATAATTGTATTTATGTCAAGTTTTCATAGAATGGGTCTATTATTTCATTTAGAAAAAATTAAAAAAAAAACCAAAACCAAAGATGCCAAATATTTCATGAGGGTGGCAATAATGTTCAATAAGTATCATTATCAATAATTCATTTGTTTGAAAGAAATGAAAATTCTTTCTTTTTTTGGGGATTCTCTGGTGCTACTTTTAACTCCCCTCCTATTTCTACCACATCTCTAATGCTTAATAGGAAACTTATGAAAAAGAAAACAAAAAAAATTCCTAAAAGCAAAATATTGTGAAGAGAATACATTGAAACGGAAGAAGACAGCGGAAACACGGAAAAAAATTGTTTTGATAATTTTAAAACTTTTGAATTACCCATATAAGGGGCGCCTAAAAGTATGCAGGGTTTTTTGTTTTCCATTTGTTAGTTGTTAAATGAAGATTTATATTGATTTTTGGCGCAAAAAATCTCTTAAGAACTAGACTTTTTTTTAAATAAAAACATCTTATAAATTTTCAAATAATAACATCATTATTTAGGAGATTAAGGGATAATTTAAATTTTTTTAAAAAAAGCTAAGTTAACAGATTGAACTGAGATTTATTTGAAAGAAAGTTTTATTTTAATTTTGAGAGCAGAACAATTTAATATTAAATTAAGTTTTAAATGCTTTTAAAGAAAAAGGGGAACAATTTTCAAGTAAATAACGTAAATGGCGTCTCAAAGTATGCTATATTTTTCAATTTTTTGTAAAGTAATTAATTGTATATACAAAAATCCATGTTATTTTTTTTAACATATTAGTGTCTTTCTTATTCTTTCTTATTTCTATTCAGATTATTCCTTCTTCCTTCCATAGGAAAGTGTCTGCTATAAAAACCTGTATAAAGAAAATTGCCACCTTTCTGAAAAAGTTTGTTTAGTAGAAATGCAAAGTGTCTTCTTTAGCAAAATTTCTTGAAAAAACTGTTTTATTTGACACATTTCTACAGAAAAGTGTCTGCCTTGAACTCATTTCTAATGAACAGGACCTTTTTAGACCTTTCAAGGCAAAAGTGGCTTCAACAGAAAATTATAAATTCAAGAAACTGTTCTAAAGAAAGGTGCCTTTCTTGGACCTCATTTATAAAAAAGTTGTCGTTGTTTAGAAAAAAAGTCTTTCCCAGACACCTAAATAGTTATTTCTAACAAAGTTTATTCTTTAGATTTTTTTTTCTGAAATTAAATACAATAATTATTTTCTCTACTTCTCTTATTATTTTAATTAAATCTAAACATTTTTTACAGAAAGACTTTTCTACGTGTTATGCGGAGACATGGTAACTTTTTATACAACTCATTAAATAAGTTTTAATATATTTTTTTTCAAAACTTTTTTATTAGTTTTAGCTTTTTTTCAAAACAAAATTCAATACACAACAACTTGCTAACAAGTTTAACAACTAAAAAACCGATTGCAACAGGCTTAAAGCCTAAAAGTAGATATAAACTGCTTTTTTTTTATATCATTACAAGCAAAAGAGAACGAAAATTGTGTAACATCTTCTTTGGCTAAAAAGAAAATGGGAAAATAATGACTAAGTAAATTGAGTGACAGTACAACAACTTTTTACACATTAAGAAGTAAGGAAGAAAGACAAGCAGACTTTTGGGGATATTTTTTTATAATAAAGTAACAAACACCACAATCAATATGACATCTTTGTTTGCTTGAGATTTTCTTATACTTTTGAAAGAAATTGTTGAAAAAAAAATTTGGGTAGGGTGTGGGGTTTTTAGCGCGAGTGATGTTTACCACTAACATTGTCATTGTTAACTGGGTATGATTTTTACACAGTCATCATAAAGCGATTGTAAGCACCTGGTGTCAGAACCTTTTTTCCCTACAGCATATACGGCATTCTTGGTTCCTTTTTGATATGACAACAAAGAGAGAAAAAAACAACAAGGATACCACATTTCATACACCACAATATAACAATGGCGTAATAAAGGTTTTTGTTATTGTGTTTAATATAAAAGAAATTGAAAAAATGCTAAAACAAAGAACAGGCAGGAACTTTGAAAATTGTGACACAAGAATATTGTAAGACACTTCATATTTAATAAAGGACTTAAACGATTTTAAATAAAATTAAAAAAAAGAAGAACAAATAAAAATATCAATTTATAAATAATAATTGGTAACTGTTTGAAGATTGTTAAGATCTCTGTTAAATCCTGAAGCCTACTTTTAGGATCCAAATGTAGGGTCGTGATTTCTGTTAAAAAATTTCAAGGTGTTGTTCGATGTTATTGACATTCTTAAGTATAGCCTTTTGTTTTGAAGATTTAAATCCACTTTGTTTGTGAAAACTTAAGGTCTACTTTGAATTTTCATTAGAATTTTAATGGCTTTACCTAATTATTCTGTTTTAGGTTCGATAATATAAATCTAAGACCAAATTTTAGGAGCGCAGCGAATTCAAAAATTTTGTTATTACCTATAGCAGTAATCAACACATTCGTAACTTGTCAGCATGCATTCCTAGGATAGGAAGTGAAATTATGCTTGCGCTACGTTGACACGCGTATTTTAAAAATTCCTTTGCCTGCTCTCTCTGTTTTGGAAGTGCAATTATGCTTGCGCTACGTTGACACGCGTATTTTAAAAATTCCTTTGCCTGCTCTCTCTGTTTTGTTTTTTACTTGTTTTCGCTTAGCCTATTCTTTGTCACTGATTTATATTAATCACATTTTTTGCGGATTGCCATATGCAATCGGTTGCTTACCACTAAACTATAGCAGGCTTTTAGGAGCGATAAGTATTTCTAAGATTTTTGAGAAAATCTAAAGCCCATTTTTCCTTGTGTTTCCTTAGGAGTTCTAAGATTTTTGTTAAAAATTTCATATAGCTGTCATCTTTATTCAACCTAAAAGCTGTAATTTAATAATTTTAAAAGAAATAATTAAGGCCTACACTTAGGTGTCACCCATGTATACTACCAATATCCTGCTTTATTTACCAAATGAAAAGTTCAAATTGAAAATAAAGAAAAAATGTCATTATAGTCGTTAACAAAATAACTTTGATGTTACAAACATATTCACAATCAAAATAAAAAAAAAAACATTAAAAACCTCATCTAAAAAAAGTTGGAAGGAAAAAAAATATTTAAAGAAAAGTTGGCAAGACTAACAACAACGCAATAGAATAAAAAAAACTTAGAAAAGCTAACACTCTACTCCTGTTCTTCAAAGACACCTACAATTTTTAACACGCACAACAAAACAAAAGCCCAAGTTTTCTTACATCTAAGAACAACAAAAAGCAACAAAAAATTTATCTTTATAAAAAGTTTACGAAGCGTTAAGTTTTATGCCATACCTTTTATACACATACATATTAAAATAGAAATGTGTGTGTAACACACATTCACACTCTGTCATACACACACATATTTGTACATATTTTTATATTATTATTTATACCTTTTTGCCATCCAAGAAAGAGTCTTGATGCTTTTCAAACAAAACAATCATTTGACGCCATCTTGGGCGCCATTTTTGTCAAGTCATATTAAGCGCATTTTTGACGAAAATTGACGTATACAGTTTTTAAGCTTCTTCTTCTAGTTTTAATACGAACAACAAAAATGATGAAAAATTTTTAAGTAAAAGAAAAACATTTACAACGGCTACTAACTGACAACAGACCCAACAAGTAACTTTACACACACACACACACACACACACAGCAACAACCGCACCAATATTTACATTATTTGCTAAAGTTTTATTTTTTATTTTTTACTTTTTATGTATTTTGAACAATTTTTTTTTATTACAAAAAAAAAAATAATTGATGCAGCATGTGGTTTTCAAAAGAAACACATTTGTTTACGATAAACTAAACAAAATATGTTGCATATTTTAAGGAGTAATACCCCTTTATTTCGTTGGAGCAAAAGTATAAACTATAATTGAAACTTAAACTAAAAAATGTGTTGCCATTTACCCAGACCATCTGACAGAAATCTTATCACCTGATTTTAATTTTGTTTTAACGATTTTTTCGGTTTAAATTATTATAAAAAAAGATTTCATTTGGGTCTTATTTAAAATATATGTTTTAGTTTTTTTGCACTTGTTTTCTTAACTTTTAAAGGACTTTTCCTTCTGTCTAAAAACAAGTGTGAAATCAGTTTAACCGCGAATAACGTCCCTTAAAGAAATTAATGAGCGAATCATCATATTTTTCACGTTGGCATTAAGAAATTATGATCATTCGCTAATTTTTTTTTTGTAGGGGTTGTTAAGTGACAAAATAATTATTTTTCAGAAGAGCAGAAGAGAAAGTTTTTTAAAGGCAGGATTACTTATTTTATTTTTTTTTAGATTATCAAAATTAATGATAATAAAAACTTGTATGCAAAATATCAAGATATTAGAATTTAAAACAACATGTGAATTTATAGTTTGTTACTTTTTAGTGGAAAAAGTTTCATGTCCACAATCGAGATGTCATTTAAAACGTTTTTCCAATACGCAAGTGGCATTGAAAACTTTATTCCCAGTTGCAAAACCATTAGTTTGTATAATTTTTTTTTAATAATTTACAACGTTTATTCACTGGCTGACTATTTTTATTGCATTTTTAAGAGGTTAAGGGGCATAATTTTGGATGATATGATGTTTAAACAATGTAATGTTAACGATAATTTGCAAAAGGTCGCTTTTAGAACGATATTCGCGGCTGTGCTTCAATTCCAATTTAAGAAATTTTTTATTCATGAGATTTTCTAAATTTTTTAAAAAATAAGTATTTTTCTTCAGCAAATTTTACTTTTTTCAATTTTAAAGAGTTTTTATTTAAACGATTTTGGAAATTTTTACATACAATATTTTTATAGTAATTTTGTCTTTTTCAATGTTCTTTTTAAATTTTACCTATTTTTTTTTAAATCATCTGTTTGTTTATTTGGGAAATAAGCGGTTTTACGAGAAAATATTATATTTAAACTATTCTTTTAGGATTTGGTTTGATTTTTTTAATAGACGTTTTTTAAATACATAGTGTGTATTTTAATTATTAATTTTTTATTTTATGTGATTTTTTATTTAACAAGTGATTTTAAATTATGTGGATGATTTTTTAATAATAATTTTATTTTATAATATTTTTTGGTAAAAGCTGTAACTAATTTTTAAAATGATTGATTAAAAAAAAATAGTTTTTGTTTTTGAAACGAGTCTTATTTTCATCTAAAATTCACTAAAATTTTTGTTCTCATTTATTTGGATTTGAAATATATTTTCTTAATTAAGTGCTTTTAGAAATGCTAGTTTTACAAGTGTCTTGTTGTAAGCGATCGCCGGCCTAATATACAAACCTGCTAAATCCACTTTTTAAGTTAATTGAGATTTTGATGCCTTTTGGTAGAGAAAGATAAGCCTCGTCGACCAGCATGTAGTTTTTCTTAAATTTAAATCTTGAAGTGTGTTTTTTGGTTTTTTTCTCAAGCAGCACATATGAAATATAAAAAGTTTCTTGTTGCTTCTGCAAAATGTTCTGAAAGGGAGTTGGCAGGTTTGCATATTAAGCCGACACGATGTTGCTCTAATCAATATAATCAATATTTTGCCTAAATGTTTAATTTTTTGTGATTTTTTTTCATAAAAGTTTGTAAATTTTTTGTGCGTAAAATTTAAAATTTTTTTTTTAGGGATACTTGTGATTTCGGCGTTTTTTTTTTTTTTTTTGTTCATTCTGTGATTTCTCGATTTAAGCGATATCTGTATTTTATTGCCTTAATTTTTGTTACTAAAAATCAGGGCTGTGGAGTCGGAGTTGAGGTTTTTGTGCCGGAGTCGGAGTCGTAGTACCCACAAAAACTCGCGACTCCGACTCCAAAGTTTTTCGGCATAAACAATTTTAAAAAATTTTCCAAAATAAAACGTTTAAAATTTTAATAAATGGTTTATGAATACTGCTCTAATGTGCTGTTTTCAAATGACAGGTGATGGACTGAGTGCTCTTCATATAAATTTTACTACAAAATCAATCGCCTCTCATTTGGAACAGCACATTAATGTTTGCGTACGGTAATTTCTTCTCAAAAACTCTAATTTTTAGAAGGCCGTACGGTAATGAAAAAATAAAAGTTACGATCACTGAGTCTCATATATATTAAGCATCAAGATTATAGCAGGAGTCGGAGTCGTGAGTCAGAGTCGGAGTCACACTTAAAAAATTTCAGCGTTTGGAGTCGGAGTCGGAGTTAGTACTTTTTTCAGACGACTCCACAGCCCTGCTAAAAAGATATTTGTTATTAATAATTATTTAAAAAAAAAATAATTTTTTTGTTGGTGGTATACATATTTGTGATTTTTTAAAATGTTTGCGTTTTTTTTTGTTGAAAGTTGCCAATTTTGGTAAAACTCTGGGGTGTAATCACCGCATTCGATACAATCGTATCGAATAAACTATCGAATGTTTTTGCTCGAGAAATGTAATATCGAGGTACTCGATATCCAATGCTATTATTTCGAATTCAATAAATTTCATTCGAAATAGAGGGTCATGATACCAAAATAAATAATTTCGATCAATTTTGCTCGATGTCGTATGCGGTGATTAGACTCCAGAATTTTAAAATTTCCTACTTTTTTGAATTATTCACCCCTATCGTGAATAACATTGGAAGGGAAAAAAGCAATCGTGAATCTCATGTGGAAAATTTTTAATGCTATCAGTTCCAGTGAATGTAAAAATACGAAGAAAAATTAAAAATCAATGAAATTTTTGTTCACAAGTATGCACGTATATATTTTAAAGAAATGTTAAAATATTTAGTATTGGATGGATAGTAAAAAAAGTAAAATATTTTCCAAAATTCTGCCACCACGTCTTTCAAAAGCTTCACAAATCCGCAGGCAATCGACCTGTTGTTTTGCATTTTGTTAGCCAATTTATCGGTTTGTGCCTTTAAACGTACCTGCCCCTTAATATTCGATTTATAGGAGGACCTACTTACATACATGTTCTGTTCCCTAGCAAAAATAAAGTGAGCCAATCTAAGGGAAATGTGAACATATTACGAGGGAAAAAACTTTTCACGATAAGGGGAATTTTTTCCCGTGGACATTTTTTCACGTTATTATTCCCGTTTGAATTACCTTTTGTTCATGGGAGTTTTTCATGATCGCAAATATGTGAAAAGGGGGAAAAATTACGAGGGAAAAATGATTCACGATAGGGGTGAATGTGATTTCTTCACGAGTGCCAACTTCTAAATTGGCGTTTTTTTATTTTTGTTAATTTTAACGTTTTTTTATGCCAATTTTTATTTTACAAGATTAGGGGATTTATTTGATTTATTTTGAAAATGTTATTTTTTTTAATTTTGAAAATCATGCGTTATTTTTAGTGTTTATTTTATTTTATGCTTATGAAAGGGTTTGGTTTTTTTTTTAAAGATTATGGTTTTTATAAATTTTATTTTATTTAACCTTTATTTATTAAATTGCAATATAATTTATTAAGCTTGTAAATTAAGTGATTTTGCTTAGACATTTTTTTTATAGAGAATATGCAATTTTTTGATTTTAACGATTTTTATAATATATGTTTTTTAAACGTTTTATGTCAAAACTAGCGATTTTTTAAATAAGCGATCTTGTCTCTTTTTACCGGTCATTTCATTTTAATTATTTCATTTAAAATAATTAAAATGAAATGACCGGTAAAAAGAGACAAGATCGCTTATTTAAAAAATCGCTAGTTTTGACATAAAACGTTTAAAAAACATAAATTATAAAAATCGTTAAAATCAAAAAATTGCATATTCTCTATAAAAAAAATGTCTAAGCAAAATCACTTTATTTACAAGCTTAATAAATTGGGTTCTGTCGTTGTTTTTAACATTGATTTAAAAAATGTTTCTTAATTATATTCTAAACAGATTTTTGACTTCTAATTGTTATTTATGGTGTTGTATAGGTAAAAAATTTCCTTTATTTTACTCTAACGAAATTCAATTGTTCCCCTTACCATTATTTTAAAAATTCTCCTAAAAGTATGCACAATATCTTGAGCACATGTCTATAGTTGTCATAAATGTATATACGTTTGTTTTTTGTTTGTTTACTTTTACGTATCGTTTGCTGTAAAATACATGAAAAACAGTAGCATCGACTGACTATAAAGCTTAGGTAAATCGTGATTTTATTATTCGTTGTATAATTTTGTATCCAAAAAAAAAAAAAAAACTAAAATGCTTTAAAACTGACAGTCAATTCGTTATAATTTCACAGTATGTTAAAAAATCGTTTTCGCAGAAATAATAAAAAAATAGAAAACAAAATTGAAAATTTGAAATTTAAATTTCCGTTACGTTACAGAAAATTGTGATGCAAACACATATAAACGCTTAAATTCATATACGTGAATTAAGAGGAGTGTAACATATGTTTGTGTTACACAGTTATTTGTTGTTGGATGCTTTGCTGCTGCTACTATTATTTTTATTTTGTTAGTATCGTTATTGTTGATTGTTTTGCCGTTGTTGTAGCTGCTGCTACTGCTGCTGCTGTTGTGTTCATGCTTGCATAATCAAGGTGCTTTAAAATAATTTTTTTGTTTTATTGTAACAACAGCAACAAAGTAGATTGTTGAATACCAACATATGGTGGCAGATAAATAGTTAAAGATGATGATGAAATTATTTAAATAATAAAGTATATATTTTTTTGGCGGCAGGAGATGAAGCACAAAATTGAAGAACTTGAAGTAGAAACTTACTCAGTAATCAGCGGGATGTTAAAAATATATTTTTTTAATTAAAACAACGGAAACAAGGCAAATTTTTTTTGCATAATCTGAAGCATTTTAACTATAAAATTATTTAAATGTAATTGCTGTCTGTCAAAGAATTTATAATGAAAATTTTTTAACATAAAACTTAAATGATGCAAATAATTTCTGTAGCATACTTTTGGTACATTAATCTGAAATCAATGTTACATAATTTTGTGAAAATAAATTATTTTAAAAAGTATGTTTTATTATAATGAAATTTATAACAAGCTTGTCTGATAACTTGAAAAGGAAACCAAGGAATTTGTAGTTTATCAACTATTTATGCATAAATCTGAATATTTAAAAAATATTGCATACTTCAAGGTTTAAATATTGTAAGACTACAAATTATGCCTTAATCAACTAAGTTCTTTAACCATTTACTCCTTTTTAATCTAGTTAAATAAAATGTATTTGAATTTTTAAAAAAGTTTAGGCTTTTTTTTATTTATTAAATAAACTTAAAGAACCAATAGTTCTGTTTTTTTTTTCTTAAAACTTGTAACAAAATCTAAGCAAAAAGAGCATTGTACGCAAAATGTATTTCATACTTAACAAAAATATATGAGTGCAAGGGAGAGGGAGAGAGAGGGAGTAAGAAATGACTGAAGTAAATATAAAATAAAAATTCAATTTAAAACAAAAAAATCTAGAAATAAGTAGCTTGGAAATTATGACGGTAAAAAATTACTCAGGGGAGTATTTTAATTTAAACTAAGCATTACACAGTTATCAGGTTAAAAAAAATAAATATTAAAAGAGGAAAAAAAATCTGGCACGTTTTTAATTTAACCGTATACGAGGATTTTTTTTAAAAAAATTGCAGAAAAAAAGAACAACATTTAGACGGAGTAATTAATAACAAAAAAAAAGTTGCCCTCAGAGTTAAAACATGGCAATAGAACAAAGAACACAGGCTATAGGTTTAAGAAGAATTTTTTAAGAGCTACAAAAAGAGGAACTTATAAAAATTGGGGAAAAATAAATGCAGATTCTCAAATGTTGAAATTTTAAAATCAATTTCTAAAATAATTTGTTTTATTTTAATGAGTTTCTGTAAATACGATGTGATTTTTGACTTAGTTCTCATTACTTCTCGTGAGTTTTATTCACTTATTTATCAACAAAGTACCCTGCAATTGCTCCTATTTTTCCACCTGCTCCAAGTATTACACTGCAAGAAACAATCATTTTACATAGGAAAGTTTAACATTGGTTCTTTTAACAAGTTATTTTGAAAAAGAATCGTAAAAATATTTTTTTTTTGATTTATATTCTTTACTGATTAAAATTTAATACAAGTTTTTCTGAATGAGTTCTTTAACATTTTAGTTCTTTTGAAAATTTCTAAATTTTTGTATTATGGTTTACAACTTTGCTATATTGCGGTGAACAAAAACCTAACAAAAATTACAACTGATCACAACCAGTTGTCTTAATTACAACTCAACTGAGTTGAGAAAACTTTTTCAGCACAAAGCGTTATTTTAAGATAATTTGTTGAAACTAATAATTTCGAATTTATAATTTAAACTCAGATCAAAACATTCATACAACTCATTCTATTTTGAACTAGTTTTTCTAAAATAAATTCACTCAAACAAGTCTTTTCGAATTCTTTTTCCTTGCTTACTAAAAGTAAATGCTCAATGTAGCTCACAAATTTTTAGATGCTTGTACTTGTCAAGTATTTTGTAAAGTTATGAAGAGTACTAGGGAAAAATGCACTAGAATTATATTTAATTTTGTTTTTTTTTTTGCTCCACGCCAAGAGCTTATGCCTTTAAACGAAGTGTAAGCACCAGCTACACTAATTACCTCAAAGTGTTGCAACCATACCATAAAATGGGGGCAACATTACTTTTTGCGTTTCAAAAGCAAAAAAATAATATAACGAGTTTCTTATGTTTCTAAAATTAAAATAGAGAGAGAGAGGGAAAAAACGACAGCCAATGTTTGTATTAAAATTTTTTAATTCTCCCCAACTAGAATTAAGAATTTAGCAAGAAATTCCTTGTTACAGTTACCTAATAGCTCATCTTGAAGCCATGAATTAATGGTTCAGGTGAAAAATTGCAGCTGTTGCCCAAAGCTAAAGAGAAACATGCACACGCACTTACTACATACCCACTGACATGAACACACCATACAATAGATTAACATCCCCCACCTTCATGGATTTATAGAACATTTCAAGCATGAATTTGTAGTATTTTTTTTTGCTGTATCTTTTTCTATTTAACCATTTGTCTGGCAGGTGTGTGCTGCTAAATATTGTTCTTAGAATGTCGTAGCATAAAATAAGAGACATGATGTTACTATGGACCTGATGTTATTTAAGTTTTTTTTTTGTCATTGTAATCTTCATTACGTTGTTGCATAAATTAAAGTTTTCTGTTGTATTTTTTCATAATTATGCGTTCATGCATCAGGTTTTTTTATACTTAATTAATTACGTCATGGAAAGGCCTTCTAGGAGTTAATGAGAACTAGTCAAAAGTGTTTAATATTTAAGAACATATTAAGTAACATTTTGTTTTTGGGAGGGAAATTACTTTTTTGAGAAAGTCTCAAAAAAGGATGCATGGGGCACTATTTGTTTACACATGGAATTAGAAATGTTTTGCTTTATGTATATGTTTCAGGCACAATATTTCAAAATGATTTTGCAACGTTTTTTTTTTAAATTAAGGATTTTTTTTTAACTTTTTGCAATGAAGTATCTACAAAACTGATTTTTTTTGTCTTTTTTTTTATTTACTTAAAAAGTTGTGACAAGTGTTTAAAACTTATTTAACAGTATACAATCTTTTCTTTTTTTAATTTGAAAAAACGTTTTGAAAATTGACTTAGAGCAAGTTGAAATGAAACATATTTTAAAATGGATCTTGTATTCGTAATACATATTTTTTTTACTTTTATAAACCGCATACTTTAAGGACCACTAATCTTTTCCAGAACTACTCTTAGAATCAGGAAAAGAAAAATTAACTTCCATTCATTTTCATTTTACTCGATTTTGAATTTTAGAAAATTGCCGATTGATTAGTTTTGGGTCAATTTCTTACGGAATTTTTAAAAAAGGTATTTATCGTTTAAAACTTTGGGTGCTTTTATAATTATTTTTAGTTTTTTTTTCGGAGGTTGTAAAAACGGATATTTGTTTTTTTTAAGTACAGTAGAAAATTACATTCCAGTCCATTTTCACAAATATTTAAAATTTTCAGCACTTTTTTGTTGTATTCAATTCTAAAAGTTCTTTTTAAATAAAATTAATTTGATATGTGGATTAAGTTTAAACTTAGTTTAACGTAGTCTGAAACTGGGATTTTTCTAGCGAAATGTTTTTTTTTTATTTCATTAAAAGCCAACACTTTAAGCAAAACTAAGCTGTTCCGTCAAAATTTTGTAAACAAACTTGGTAATGGCGGCACAATTTATTTTTCAGATTACTCAGCTGAGTTCTCAAAAATTGAGCCTTGCAAAAATATTTTTTGATTTAAATCATTTGGAAAAACAACTTTATTCTAATTCATACCGATGTAAATGAAAATTAATAAGAATTAAGTCTACTGAGAACCACGTTCATATAATTAAATATTATACTTTTATCAATAATTTTACAAAAGATCAGTACTGACAATAACTAATTGAAACTATGCAATAAAATTATAATATTTAAGTATCTAGTTTCGTACTTTAGATATTACTGTAGAGATTTTGTTAGAAATTTAACTTTATTTTATTCTAATTAAAAGCGTTTCTTTCATAATACTTCGTCATTAAATCATTAAAACACATTAAATCATGTAAAGTTTAAAAAAGGATATATGGTAAACTTTTTAAAACGTGTACCAATAAATATGATTTAGATTACGAATGTTGCTCACATATATCCCCGTTCGTATACCAAATTTTTTCGAGTTTGTTCAATTTATGTAAATTTTTTGTAACTTCTAAAAAAAAAAAATTTAAAAAAATTGCTAAAAATTATTAATTTTTTTTTGTTAAATAAAAATTTTTCTTTCAAATATGTCAACATTGAAATTAAACGAAATAAATTTTTCAAAAGGATATTCGCGACTTTTTCAAAGATAATCAGTGGGCTAAAAAAGGCATTCGATATTCGATATTGAAATTACAATGTTTTTTATGTAAAAATTTCGATTGATTTCGAATGGCGTAATTTGCCCCCAGATTTCCCTGAAATTTTGTGCGAATAAAAACCATCTATATCCCGTTCGTATACCAAGTTCTGAGAAAATATTGCTATTCATTTAGTTTCCATGCAACGTTTGTATCAGACATTTTCAAGTTTTTCCATAAATATAATTTTTATTTTTGCTTTAAAACCTTTATAAAGTCGATTTCCTATAAAATATGCTTCATTTAATTTTATATTTCTGTTGTTTTTCTTTTTCGCCTTCAGAAAAAATATCAAAAAAAAAAAAAAGCTGAAAATTTGAACAACAAGATTGTTAAACAGCACAACTTAATGCTTAACATGCAAAACACATGTTTATAAACAAAAAAAATCGCTAGAATTTAAATTTTTTATTATTAATGTCTTCCTAAAAAAAAACAAAATTTAAATCACTAGAAATTCTCCGAAAAAAGGAAAGAAAACAGGAAAAACGGAAATACAAAGAAAAAAGAATCAAGAAAATCAAACAACTTTACTAGACAAACAAAATGAAAATTTATATACTCAAAAACAATCACAACAGCGGATATCAGAAGCACAAAGTTTGCAAAAAAAAAATATTAGTATTAGAATCTTTTTAACAGCCTAAAGCAGTTCCGATGTTCAAGAGTTGAATAAAAAAAAAAGAGCTGCAGAAACAAAATTTGTAGAAAAGTGTGAGAGCAAAAAGATAAAAATTAAAACCTTAGAGGATGTTTCGAAAATATTTAAGGCACAAAAGTTGCACTTTAGCTTAAAATATGAACTCGAGAATAGCTTATCAAACCGCCCTCGTTAAAATAACTGTATTTATAAAAGAAAAAAATTCCAATAGTAATTTTAAAGCTGTAGGAGTATTTTAACCCAAACAAATGTGCTTTTCTTTATACTAAATCAAACCACGGAAATACCAGCTAAAGCAGCATCCGTATTTCCGTTTTTTAATAGGAAAAAACTTAAACAAACAAAATCCTTAAACAATCGTAAAAAGAACCAAGAATTCTACAAAAAAAAAAAAAAAAAACAAAATGTTCAAAACTTCATAGACTTTTCATAAAAAGGATTTCTCTAAAGATATTTTTTAAATCAAACATAAGTAACCCCTTAAACTATGCTAACAGTTTTTCTATTTTTTCCATTAAGCTTTAACTTTCATTAATTTCCGTTTTAAAACTTAGTCGAAAAAAAGAAAATAATTAAAATACATATTAAAATTTTATTAAAACAAATAAAATAAAAAATATTTAAAAAAATTTCTGCTGTCTACTTTAAGGATTAATTGATAATGCTTTATAATTCATATTGTTGTATATTATTTTCTACTGCAATTTTTTTTGTTCTGAATTTATAAAATTTTTTACCTTCTTTGTTGGGTGTTAAGAGATTAACACGGGTTTTTCCTGTCGTTTTTTGTTGTTGGTGTTCTCTCATGTTTATTTTACAAATGTATTTAAAAGTATTGTAGCTGCCATGATTTTTTTCTAGAGCTTCAAAGGTTAATAAAAAAAATACTAACTTTAGTTTTTTATAGTTGGTTGTGTGGAAATATTTACAAACACTGAAATTCCTTTTTAATGAGTGGTTTTTATCAAGTTAGAAATTAAAAACAAAAAACAGTAAAAGTTTTATTTAAAATAAAAACATTTGCTTAAGCAGCTTATGGTTTTTTGTGGATTAAAGAAATTTCAAGAGAAAAAAAAGAGTGAAGTTATAAAGCTGTAAATGTTAGTTGAAAATACCCAGAGATAATTGAAAAGGCATCAAATCAATTTAAGTTAAAAATTATAAATGATTTTTATTTTAGCTTCACAGAAAACACTTTGAAGAGAGTTTGTAAAAAAATTTGTTTTTTAAGATTGAGTCAATTTGGTTATACTTTAAATCAAAGATAAGATTCTATTTCAAATTTAAGTCTATTGCATAAATTTTTGTTTGTTCTGATTCTGTTTGATTTTCTAGTTCAGGTATTAGATAAGATTTTGCTAATGATAATGATTTTGTTTTATGTTTAAGTTCAGAATATGGTTCAAATTATATTAACCATCCTAGTTCAAGTTCAAGTTAAAATTCTTGTTCAGATTCTAAAAAAAATAATATAGTTTTGATTTTACTCCAGGCTATAGTTTTGTTTTTTTTTTTTTTGTAAAAATTTTGGTTGTTTTAATTCTAGTTCGGTTGAAGTTTGTATCTATGAACTAAAGGAACAAGTTCTAATTCAGATTATTTCTTTTAAAGTTCTATTCTAGTTATAGTCTAGTTCTGCTCTTGTGTGAGTTCTGTTCTTGATCTGATATTTTTTAGTTAAGTTCTGTTTCTGGTTAATTTCAGTTATGTTTCTGTTCTAGTTTTTGCTGTATGTTTTGAATTCTTTGTATATTTTTTAATTATTAGTTTTTCTTTGTTTTTTTTTAAAGCTATTTGTGAGAAGACAGGGAATTTATTGTGAATAACAATCTAACAGAGAACAATAATAATTGAATTTTATTTTTCAAACCAACAATCCATTGCAGTCACACAGCGCGCAAATACCCATTTGATTGGATATTTTTGTCGGTATGGATCTCTAGAATCTCTTCCTGGTGACGGAAGAGCACGTACCGTGAACACTGTACGGCATAGCCGATCGCTGCAGAGCACATTAGACTTTTGAGAGAATTATAAGTACATTAGCCTTGATGCTTTGATAAGGGTCTTATTCGGCGAATTCACTATTTTGCGCACAAGCGATTTAAACTGACCTCCACGTTCACGGGATTTAACAGCTGTTGATAGTTTTCTTTGGGGATATTTGAAAGAAAGAGGGCGTCTTAACAAGCAAAGAACCTTTTCCCAACTAAAAAATAACATACGAAATGAAATCATGGCCATTTTACCCAAAATTTTGCGTAAAGTTATGAAAAATTATTCATATGGGCGAAGCAGAAAATTGACATCGCTTACAGGATATAATTTTTCAAAGCTCATCGTATTTAAAAAAAGAAATAATAATAACAAAAATATAAAAAGTTATAAACCTTTTTAACCATATACTACATTCTGCGCCACCCTGTAGTTTTTATTCAGGTTCGGTTCTAGTTATTTTCTTGGGTTGTCTATTTTGTTAAAATATGGTTGACTGGTTATCAAAGTTTTCTTGGGATTCAAAAATGAATTAACAAGGTTTCTTTCAAATGGGCTAAATTCCCATTTCATAACATTGAGAAACTGAAATTGATTGTTGAAGGGATAAGCTATTCCTATGCGCATTTCACTGGTTGCTTAGGCTGTTAAGCGAATAAGAATTATTAACCTCAGTTTTACTTGTAACAATATCAAAGCTTAAACAAAAACAACAACAATAAACAGTGAGTTTATCTTTTCTTACAGTCCCGACTATTATTCTAGTTATGAAGTTATCTTTTGTTTCATTAGTATGTAAAAGCATATTTTTATGTATTTAAAGTTAAGCATGTAGAAGAAGAAATTGAGAATAAAGACTCAGTCGCTTGTGATCCATTAAAGACTACATACTGTTCTAATTCGGCTTTAAATCTGTTCTTTTTCTTTTCCGGTTCTGGTTCTGTTCTTGTTATATTCTAGTTCTAGAGGGTATTATGGTATTATGTGTTTGTGGTAAATGTTTTTAACCTTTTAGTATACCGATCGAATTAGAATCCCTTCGTGGATCGATCTAACGTTGTCCTTCCATCCATACGGCTTGCTGTCTATGTAAACCTTGTGCGCAAGCAAATCTCATAATAGAAGATGAAAATATATAATATCGATTACGGATGGCAACAAAATTGAAGTTGAGTTGCCAGCAGCGAAATCGCGCAACGCCGCACAGTGTGGCTATTTTTGAAATAGCGGCCAAAAGTCTTATATTATTTCACCGCCAATTTTAAAAATACTCATATTAAAGTACCTCAGAATCTCAGAAGCCAAAAATTCAGATCTCTATGTAAAAATTTTCCTTATAAACAAGGTGGTTCATTATGCACCTTTTTATTATCTGAATGAAAAGTATGATTTTGTAATAAAATTTGAAAAGTTAATCGCTTATAACTTTTTTTTTTCAAAAGGAATTTTTATGAAATAAACGGTCTTTGTTTAAATGGTTTCATAGCTTTAATTTCAATGTAGATCTATGTCTCCGCTAATTTTAAAATCGCTTAAATATTATTTTTAAAACTGTGTTAAATTTTACATAAAGTTGAGGTTTGTTGAACAAGAACCTTAGGGAATTCCTAATATTTCCTAAAAACATAGTACCATTTTAAAATACATACGTACTCTTTCCTTTATTCACATACCCATTTCGTTTTGCTTTTTTTTTTTGCATGTTTGGAGCTTGATCAGTTTTTCTAACTCAAGTCTTATGTTTATACTCTATACCAGCATTTAAGTTGTATATTCTTGTAAACAAAGTACAGGTCGCAATTTTCAACGCGAATATATGAAATGTATACTGTATTTTTTTTTAGCAAGCACGAACCTTGTTGACTTGGATGTAAATCGGTCCACTTTTGCGGGTACCTACCATACAAATGATTTTCCGGAAACCAACTAAACGCTAATTTAATATCCAGCAAAAACCGATATACCGATCAAATTGAGCCAGAATAACTCTTGTATAAATATAAAATATTACACTTAATTTTATTACAATCGGTCCACATTGGACCATACCCCTCACAAAACTCCCACATAGCGGTATTTTGCAAATCTAGCCGAACATTAGACAACAAATGAAATTTACATGTACAAATTTACGCAGCTCGACAGACAACAAAATTCTACATCGTATAACTACACCTTTTTAAGTTTAAATTGAGAAAATACAAATTAATATTCAGAAAAACGAATTAATGTTGAGAAAATACAAATTGATATTAAGAAATCCAAATTGATATTAAGAAAACACAAATTGGAATTGAGAAAATCCAAGTTAATATTAAGAAAAACCAAATTAATATTGAGATACAATTTCATAGTTTTACTGATATTAGGAACAAAAAACTTATGAGTTTTAAAACAAGTAACTGAAAATATTTTAAAATCAAGTTTTATAAAACCATATACATATATAAAACATTAATCACCAACAGGCATATTCTCCAGTTCTATTGCCCTTTGGTAAAATGTTGTAGAATGTTGTACTGCTCTTGCACAGTCAACTGTGGTTATATGTAGTAGCCTTAGCTTCGTCGATAACACCTTCCAAATAAACAAGACGTTGTTCGCAAATACCAGGAGAACACACATTTGGTATACTAAGGTGGGTTTTTGTGTATGTTTTTATTTTGGACCATATAAACTCAATTGGATTCAACATTGGGCTATAAGGAGCCAGTCGAAGAAGAGTCTCTGTTTAATTTTCAAAAATTATTTCCATTTGCTCCCATCGATTCATCAAGCTGTTTACCCACTCTCTTGCGTCTTGCATTCTGAATGATCTTCGTCTTCTCGTCGTAAGAATTACTCCAGAGGATGCCTCGGGAAGATGGTATCAATTGTCTTTAAATTCCATTTTAGAAATAAACACTTATTTTAATATTTTTTTGACAGATATGTCAATGACAATATTGATGCAACGCAATATGTATTGCAATTTGTAATGTTTATTATACATAAATAAAGGACAATGTATTTTTTATGTATACAATACATATTTAAAATATAATAAGGAAAAAAATCTCAATATTAATTTGTTTTATCTCAATTTCAATTTGAATTTTCCCAATATCAATTTGGATTTCTTAAAATCAATTTGTATTTTCTCAACATTAATTCGTATTTCTGAATATTAATTTGTATTTTCTCAATATTAATTTGGATTGTCTCAATTTCAACTTAAAAAGGTGTAGTAAATTTTCAAGTGATTTACTTGAGAGTTGTCGTTTTGGGACACTGTTAAAATCAGCAAAAAATTGCATGCGTTTTAATTGACTTTTTACGGTTTTGAGAGGTTAACAATTTATTTTTTTTGGGGCTAAACGAATAAAGATTTTACAAAGATTTTTTTTCCTGTGAAATAATATATAAACAGCAGCTACGTATAGTTATTTTTAGAAAAAATTAAATTTAAATTTTTATTATAAAAAAATTCGTTCGAAATTAAAGAAAAAAAACTATTTTTGTAAAAAAATAAGAGATTTTCGAAAGTGAAGGTAGTCGCGATCCTTAAAATGTTATACCTCACAATAAAATTGGAAATTTGTACTTTTCGACTGAAAAAAACGGTTCGCGTTTTTACGACATTTTTGAGTGTTTATTTTTAAATTTCACCTTTTTTCTATTTTTCCTCATCTTGTATAGGTACATATGAGAAAGAAACCCGTTCGTTCGACAGTTGTTTGTTATTTAAATTATTAAATTTAAAAATTTCTAATAATAAACTTTTTTAAGAAATTTCAACATTTTATTTAAAATTTTTTTAATTATTCGAAAAAAATGGACTCAGAAAAGCTTTTACGTTATACAAAACAAAAAATACTCATATTCAAAATTCATATACTACAAATTCCAAAAAAAAATTTCTTGCTCAAAATAATGCTGATTATTCCTAAGAAAATAACTAACAATTTTCTAGACATCATAACTACATTCTGCGGCACCTTAATATATAAACTAATATACCAAAATAAAGGTAAATAAGTCACATTTCAAACAACCAAAAAAAAAAAAAAACCACACACAATATACAACATTTTTTATATTTTAAAAAGAGCGGCGTTGCCTGATTTCGCTGCTCGCGACTCAACTTCAGTTCAGTTGTCATCCGTAATCGACCCATCAACAATATTCGGCACAAAGAACTTTTACATGAAAATAAACCTCATGACATAATTTTGTTTTGGTGGGTCTATGACTGCCCATGTGTCCCAAAGAGGGTGCACTTTTAAAAATGTCTCTCTATATGATGTGGTATTAGGGTACCATAGGGTCGGGCTTGATCAACTAAACTTTCTTTAATTTAAGCATGTGCTTTGTAATTTTCTCTTTACTGATTTTCAATTACATATTTTAATATGTACTCGTGTTTACATAATTTATTTGATTATTTAAGACTTATTTTGCTCTTTTGTTGTTGTTTAAACAATTGCTTTCTTCTTATTTATTTAATTTAATTAAAAATTGTTTGTATTTAGATAAAATATTTACTTTTACTTGTATCTTTTTTTTTTAAATATTCCAGTGGTTTTAATTTATTTTATTTTGCTGATTATTCATTCTACATTCTGTCTTAGAGTTTTTTCTAGGGATTTTCGTTCTAAAATTTCCCCGGAGATTTATTTTAAATATTGTGTTAATTAATTGATTGTAAATTTCTGCATACATATTTATGTATGCGTTCTAGTTCTAGAATTAAAAATTTTAAAATATCTAAATGCAAAAAAAGAAAATTTATTTAATAATTTTTCGATAGAGCGAGGTTCCCGGAGTCCCGTTAAATTTAAACATTGTATCCTTCTTTCCCGGGAAGTAAAAAAAAGTCAAGGGGAAAAAGGGAGGCTGTCTGTCTGGTTGGTTGTTTTTGTTTATTTTATAAAATTTTTCACTTTTTCCTCTATTTTTAACAATTTAAATCAATTTATTTTCATTTATTTTAAGTGTTTTAACAAATAAATAAACAAAATAAATACAAGTGATGAAATAAAGTACAAAATATACAGAAAACATCTCTCCTACAAGTTCTCTTAACAATGCAATCAAATTGAGTAGATTTTTTTTTTGGCAAAAATGGAAAGGAACTTTTTATACAAATTTATTTTTTGGGTACCTTCGTTTAAATAACAAAATACGTAAAAGGGAAGTAGAAGGAAAATATAGATAACAATGACAAAGTAGTAAACGACGACGAGCGTAGGAGAAGATTGAAAATAAATTGTATGCCCTGTGTCAAGATGATGTTGTGAAAGCAATGAGAAGAAAAAAATGATGAAAAACGAAGATGATGAAAACCAATTTACGTGCAAAATAACTTGAGTGTCATGCAAATTTTATGTAGAAGAAAAAAAATTAAATAAATATTTTTTTTTTTTGTTATTTTTTGCAAATTTGGTTGGCCTCATCTTGATGGAAATAAAACTTAAATTAACACGACAGTTGTTTGGTGAATTTTTTATTCCTGTCAGTTTTTATTTTTGAGTGACTAGATAATATTTAAATCGAAACGCCCTGCTTAAACGTTAATCTTGGCATATGCGCCATTTTAATTTCTAAACCATTTTATTTTTTTTAAAGAAGTTTTAGTTTAAGCCGAAGCATGTCATAATTTGTTAAGTATAATTTCCTATAAGGTTTTTATCGTGGTTCAATTAATAAGGTAACCCCAACAGCCCAGCTGATATTTTTCACAATTCATTTACAATTTTGGTTGTTAATAAATAAGAGTATTTATTGTTGCTAGAAATACACATACATATTTTTTTGACAGTATACCAGTTTTTCTACCTACAAAATACATATCGATTTTGCCTTGTTGTTCTTGTTGTAGAACTGGGGTTACCTAATTAATTGTACCATGGTTATTATATTTAGTTTTTATTGTGTATATTTATTTTAATAAATTGTATATTTGAAAATTTTGCATCAGAACTGAAATTCTTTTTTGTTTTTTTATTTCCAGATAAGAAAATGTTTCGTTTTAGATCTAAAAAACTGCGTTTTGTTGCTTAGGAATTTAGCAATAATATACATACATACATACATTAACCGTTAGAGGATCTTACCTGTACTTGAAAAAGAGAGACTCTCCTTTGTTTGGAAGAATGGCTGGATGCTAAGTTTATGAGAATTTTATTAATTCAAAACATACTATGTAGTTAATTAGTTTAAATGTATTTATAGTATAGCCCTGTGTTCATAAAAAATAAAACAGGTTTATAAAAGGTTTATTAAACAAATTTTAATACAAAATTCGTTTCATGAGCGTGTTTTTTTTTTAAATACGGGAGTAAATCTGTTGCATTTTGACAAAACATCTTAAGTAAAATTAAAAAAGTGGAAAAAATGTTGTAAGTCATACGAATTTTCCAAGTTTTTTTAAAGTTATAATTTAAAAAAATTTTTGTTTCCGTTTTTATAATTTTGTATTATAAGCGAAATTTTTCTTTAATTTTGTTATTTGTTATTATTTAATAAAAATTATTTTTTCACCGAGTTTTTTTAACTTTTTTGCTATCATATCTCGACTAAGGATGTATTTCCAAATTCCAACAAATATTATTTATTATTATCTTTAAATAAAACAAAAAACTCAAAAGTCCACATTCCACCAGGAATGCAAAAAACCATGTAAAAAATTCTTTGATTTGTAAAAAGAAAAATGCAAAAAATCAATTCAAAGGAAATTATTCTGTTTTTGTGTTTTTATTTGCTTTGCATTTTTAATGAGTAAGATTTCTAAAGCATATTTTAGGGAAGTAATTAATAAACAGTGGTCCTGTATTAATAAAATTTTTAAAAATCTCGAAAACGACTTGCTCCAATAAATTTCTGATGGTGATTTTCGGATTCAGCGGGTGCAATTAGTACGTACTGGTTCCACGGGCCAAATCGGACGGCTATTTCCGGAGAAAAACGCAAAAAACTAAAAATTTTGAATTTGGTAAAATTCAAGTTCATTTACTAACACATACCTAATTTAACAAAACGTATACATAATAATTTTATGATAAATTAATATGAAAAATTTGCTATAGCACACTTTTGAGGGCTCGTTTTAAAAATTTGTATGGGATTTGAAAAAAAATTTCGTCAGAGCTCAAAATGGTGTCGATTTTCGGATTTAGCGGGTGGGTTTGTGACGAATAGGTTTTTCCAGCCAAATCGGACGGCGATTTCCGGAGAAAAACGCAAAAAACTAAAAATTCTGAATTTGGTAAAATTCAAGTTCATTTACTAACACGTAACAAATTTAAAAAACGTATACATAATAATTTTATGATAAATTAATGTGAAAAATTTGCTATAGCACACTTTTGAGGGCTCGTTTTAAAAATTTGTATGGGATTTGAAAAAAAATTTCGTCAGAGCTCAAAATGGTGTAGATTTTCGGATTTAGCGGGTGGGTTTGTGACGAATAGGTTTTTCCAGCCAAATCGGACGGCGATTTCCGGAGAAAAACGCAAAAAACTAAAAATTCTGAATTTGGTAAAATTCAAGTTCATTTACTAACACGTAACAAATTTAACAAAACGTATACATAATAATTTTATGATAAATTAATATGAAAAATTTGCTATAGCACACTTTTGAGGGCTCGTTTTAAAAATTTGTATGGGATTTGAAAAAAAATTTCGTCAGAGCTCAAAATGGTGTCGATTTTCGGATTTAGCGGGTGGGTTTGTGACGAAGAGGTTTTTCCAGCCAAATCGGACGGCGATTTCCGGAGAAAAACGCAAAAAACTAAAAATTCTGAATTTGGTAAAATTCAAGTTCATTTACTAACACGTAACAAATTTAACAAAACGTATACATAATAATTTTATGATAAATTAATATGAAAAATTTGCTATAGCACACTTTTGAGAGCTGGTTTTAAAAATTTGTATGGGATTTGAAAAAAAATTTCGTCAGAGCTCAAAATAGTATCGATTTTCGGATTTAGCGGGTGGGTTTGTGACGAATAGGTTTTTCCAGCCAAATCGGACGGCGATTTCCGGAGAAAAACGCAAAAAACTAAAAATTTTGAATTTGGTAAAATTCAAGTTCATTTACTAACACATACCTAATTTAACAAAACGTATACATAATAATTTTATGAAAAATTTGCTGTAGCATACTTTTGAGGGCTCGTTTTAAAAATTTGTATGGGATTTGAAAAAAAATTTCTTCAGAGCTCAAAATGGTGTCGATTTTCGGATTTAGCGGGTGGGTTTGTGGCGAATAGGTTTTTCCAGCCAAATCGGACGGCGATTTCCGGAGAAAAACGCAAAAAACTAAAAATTTTGAATTTGGTAAAATTCAAGTTCATTTACTAACACATACCTAATTTAACAAAACGTATACATAATAATTTTATGAAAAATTTGCTGTAGCATACTTTTGAGGGCTTGAATTTTACCAAATTCAAAATTTTTAGTTTTTTGCGTTTTTCTCCGGAAATCGCCGTCCGATTTGGCTGGAAAAACCTATTCGCCACAAACCCACCCGCTAAATCCGAAAATCGACACCATTTTGAGCTCTGACGAAATTTTTTTTCAAATCCCATACAAATTTTTAAAACGAGCCCTCAAAAGTGTGCTATAGCAAATTTTTCATATTAATTTATCATAAAATTATTATGTATACGTTTTGTTAAATTTGTTACGTGTTAGTAAATGAACTTGAATTTTACCAAATTCAGAATTTTTAGTTTTTTGCGTTTTTCTCCGGAAATCGCCGTCCGATTTGGCTGGAAAAACCTATTCGTCACAAACCCACCCGCTAAATCCGAAAATCGACACCATTTTGAGCTCTGACGAAATTTTTTTTCAAATCCCATACAAATTTTTAAAACGAGCCCTCAAAAGTGTGCTATAGCAAATTTTTCATATTAATTTTTCATAAAATTATTATGTATACGTTTTGTTAAATTAGGTATGTGTTAGTAAATGAACTTGAATTTTACCAAATTCAAAATTTTTAGTTTTTTGCGTTTTTCTCCGGAAATCGCCGTCCGATTTGGCTGGAAAAACCTATTCGTCACAAACCCACCCCCTAAATCCGAAAATCGACACCATTTTGAGCTCTGACGAAATTTTTTTTCAAATCCCATACAAATTTTTAAAACGAGCCCTCAAAAGTGTGCTATAGCAAATTTTTCATATTAATTTATCATAAAATTATTATTATGTATACGTTTTGTTAAATTTGTTACGTGTTAGTAAATGAACTTGAATTTTACCAAATTCAGAATTTTTAGTTTTTTGCGTTTTTCTCCGGAAATCGCCGTCCGATTTGGCTGGAAAAACCTATTCGTCACAAACCCACCCGCTAAATCCGAAAATCGACACCATTTTGAGCTCTGACGAAATTTTTTTTCCAATCCCATACAAATTTTTAAAACGAGCCCTCAAAAGTGTGCTATAGCAAATTTTTCATATTAATTTATCATAAAATTATTATGTATACGTTTTGTTAAATTTGTTACGTGTTAGTAAATGAACTTGAATTTTACCAAATTCAGAATTTTTAGTTTTTTGCGTTTTTCTCCGGAAATCGCCGTCCGATTTGGCCCGTGGACCCTATACGTACTAATTGCACCCACTGAATCCGAAAATCACCATCAGAAATTTATTGGAGCAAGTCGTTTTCAAGATTTTTAAAAATTTTATTAATACAGGACCACTGTTAATTAATTACTTCCCTAAAATATGCCTTATAAATGAAACTCATAAAAATTCAAAGAAATCAAAAACACAAAAATAGAAAATTTTCCTTGAAAATCAGTTTTTTGCATTTTTCTCGAAAACCGCTGGTCCGATTTGGCCCGTGGACCCTATACGTACTAATTGCACCTGCTGAATCCGAAAATCACCATCAGAAATTTATTGGAGCAAGTCGTTTTCAAGATTTTTAAAAATTTTATTAATACAGGACCACTGTTAATTAATTACTTCCCTAAAATATGCCTTATAAATGAAACTCATAAAAATTCAAAGAAACTAAAAACACAAAAACACAAAATTTTTCTTGAAATTCAGTTTTTTGCATTTTTCTCGGAAACCGCTGGTCCGATTTGACCCGCGGACCCTATACGTACCAATTGCACCCGCTGAATCCGAAAATCACCATCAGAAATTTATTGGAGCAAGTCGTTTTCGAGATTTTTTAAAATTTTATTAATACAGGACCACTGTTAATTAATTACTTCCCTAAAATATGCCTTATAAATGAACCTCATAAAAATTCAAAGAAACTAAAAACACAAAAACAGAAAATTTTCCTTGAAATTCAGTTTTTTGCATTTTTCTCGGAAACCGCTGGACCGGTTTGGCCCGCGGACCATATACGTAAAAATTCCACCCGCTGAATCCGAAAATCACCATCAGAAATTTATTGGAGCAAGTCGTTTTCGAGATTTTTTAAAATTTTATTAATACAGGACCACTGTTAATTAATTACTTCCCTAAAATATGCCTTATAAATGAACCTCATAAAAATTCAAAGAAACTAAAAACACAAAAATAGAAAATTTTCCTTGAAATTCAGTTTTTTGCATTTTTCTCGGAAACCGCTGGACCGGTTTGGCCCGCGGACCCTATACGTAAAAATTCCACCCGCTGAATCCGAAAATCACCATCAGAAATTTATTGGAGCAAGTCGTTTTCAAGATTTTTAAAAATTTTATTAATACAGGACCACTGTTAATTAATTACTTCCCTAAAATATGCCTTATAAATGAAACTTATAAAAATTCAAAGAAACTAAAAACACAAAAACAGAAAATTTTCCTTGAAATTCAGTTTTTTGCATTTTTCTCGGAAACCGCTGGACCGGTTTGGCCCGCGGACCCTATACGTAAAAATTCCAGCCGCTGAATCCGAAAATCACCATCAGAAATTTATTGGAGCAAGTCGTTTTCAAGATTTTTAAAAATTTTATTAATACAGGACCACTGTTAATTAATTACTTCCCTAAAATATGCCTTATAAATGAAACTTATAAAAATTCAAAGAAACTAAAAACACAAAAACAGAAAATTTTCCTTGAAATTCAGTTTTTTGCATTTTTCTCGGAAACCGCTGGACCGGTTTGGCCCGCGGACCCTATACGTAAAAATTCCACCCGCTGAATCCGAAAATCACCATCAGAAATTTATTGGAGCAAGTCGTTTTCAAGATTTTTAAAAATTTTATTAATACATATATGCCTTAGAAATTAAACTCATAAAAATTCAAAGAAATCAAAAACAGAAAAATAGAAAATTTTCCTTGAAAATCAGTTTTTTGCATTTTTCTCTGAAACCGCTGGTCCGATTTGGCCCGTGGACCAGAAATTTATTGGAGCAAGTCGTTTTCAAGATTTTTAAAAATTTTATTAATACAGGACCACTGTTAATTAATTACTTCCCTAAAATATGCCTTAGAAATTAAACTCATAAAAATTCAAAGAAATCAAAAACACAACAATAGAAAATTTTCCTTGAAAATCAGTTTTTTGCATTTTTCTCGGAAACCGCTGGTCCGATTTGGCCCGTGGACCCTATACGTACTAATTGCACCCGCTGAATCCGAAAATCACCATCAGAAATTTATTGGAGCAAGTCGTTTTCAAGATTTTTAAAAATTTTATTAATTACTTCCCTAAAATATGCCTTAGAAATTAAACTCATAAAAATTCAAAGAAATCAAAAACAGAAAAATAGAAAATTTTCCTTGAAAATCAGTTTTTTGCATTTTTCTCGGAAACCGCTGTTCCGATTTGGCCCGTGGACCCTATACATACCAATTGCACCCGCTGAATCCGAAAATCACCATCAGAAATTTATTGGAGCAAGTCGTTTTCAAGATTTTTAAAAATTTTATTAATACAGGACCACTGTTAATTAATTACTTCCCTAAAATATGCCTTAGAAATTAAACTCATAAAAATTCAAAGAAATCAAAAACACAAAAATAGAAAATTTTCCTTGAAAATCAGTTTTTTGCATTTTTCTCGGAAACCGCTGGTCCGATTTGGCCCCTGGACCCTATACATACCAATTGCACCCGCTGAATCCGAAAATCATCATCAGAAATTTATTGGAGCAAGTCGTTTTCAAGATTTTTAAAAATTTTATTAATACAGGACCACTGTTAATTAATTACTTCCCTAAAATATGCCTTAGAAATTAAACTCATAAAAATTCAAAGAAATCAAAAACACAAAAATAGAAAATTTTCCTTGAAAATCAGTTTTTTGCATTTTTCTCGGAAACCGCTGGTCCGATTTGGCCCGTGGACCCTATACGTACCAATTGCACCCGCTGAATCCGAAAATCACCATCAGAAATTTATTGGAGCAAGTCGTTTTCGAGATTTTTTAAAATTTTATTAATACAGGACCACTGTTAATTAATTACTTCCCTAAAATATGCCTTATAAATGAAACTCATAAAAATTCAATGAAACCAAAAATACAAAAACAGAAAATTTTCCTTGAAAGTCAGTTTTTTGCATTTTTCTCGGAAACCGCTGGACCGGTTTGGCCCGCGGACCCTATACGTAAAAATTCCACCCGCTGAATCCGAAAATCACCATCAGAAATTTATTGGAGCAAGTCGTTTTCGAGATTTTTAAAAATTTTATTAATACAGGACCACTGTTAATTAATTACTTCCCTAAAATATGCCTTATAAATGAAACTCATAAAAATTCAAAGAAACCAAAAATACAAAAACAGAAAATTTTCCTTGAAATTCAGTTTTTTGCATTTTTCTCGGTAACCGCTGGAGTTTAACTTTTTTTGTTACAATTTTAAAATTTTTATTAAATTTCTTTTTCTTTGATTAATATCACCGATTCATTTCAATATAAATTTATGTTTAAAATTAATTTTTAATGTCAAATCTATGTGTATATAAATCAGCTAAGGCAAAACAGTTAAGAACACTTTTCTCCTCTGTTTGCACAGTGACTAGAATAAAAAATACACCATTTGAAAGGAATTTACTGGCATAAGTGCACAATATATATTTTATTAAAATCTGTTTAATATTTTCAGAGTTATAAACGTTCAAATTTAATACAAATCCATATGCAAAACATATAAATAACATTTTTTTCCAATTGTCAAATAAAAAAAGAAAAGGGTGGTCGATTATTCGACATTTGCAAGAAACCGGTTATCGAATATTTCGACTATATCAATCGGCACAGGCAAACCAATTACAAACTAAAACTTTCTTTGTTTGTCAACCACTGACGTGGAACATAATATATGATCCAGGTTGGTCCGTCGCCAAATCGATCCAATAAGACGGGAAAAATGAGTGCTCGAAACATGTGAATTCATATATACTTAGATGTACAATATTTTCTTCATATTAAAAAAAAATTATGGCCGAATTTCGACCATTAGGAAAACACTTTATCACATAAAATTATATGAACAACTTGTATTTAAATAGAATGTTTAAAATTGTCCACAAGTATTCGGTGTTAATGTCAAAATTAAGTTTCATTTGCTTTTTGTTTATCAAAGTTCTTTCCTCTACGAGCTGAGAACATAAAATTTGCATTAATTATTAACATTTACTACACTGTTTTAATTGATTATCTCAAGATTGCTGTTTTGAAGTAGTTCCCTTTCTGCACTTAGCAATTAATTTTTTTTTTTTGGAAAATTTTCCATATTGGTAAAAATTATATTTGTAAAGCTCCTTTGTCTTAAGACCGATTCATTAGATTTTTTGTGTACATATCTAGCATCTAGTTGTCTTTTCACTTTGCTATTATTAAAATATTTCTTGGGAGTGGCATAAGTTTGAAAACAAGAAAAGACTTTCAAAGCAATACTTGAGCTAAATCTGAGATTCCCAATACAAAATAGAACTTCCAACGAAGCAGGTTTGCAAGGGAGAAACGTTAAAGTTTCGCTTACCATATCGCTTACGGAAGATATGAATTTACTATGGCGTGTACCCACGTTGAAGCAGTACATTTTTGACACAGAAAGTGGCGATTGTAGTGAGTAACGCCAGAGTCTCTGGCGTGATTTACACTGATAGACCAGCTCAATGCCAACCAGCCAACCGCGGCCCCTTAACACATTTGTGCAATATATAAATATATAATTTTTTTTAGTTTTCCGAGAAAACCGTAACATGAAAAACTTTATTAAATAAATTTTTTTTTTTGTATAAATAATAATAACAACATTATTCTTAAAATTTATGAATTTTTTTTATAACATTTAAGTAATTATTGTTATTTTCCGTTTAGTATTTGCATTCAAAAAAAGTTTGGTTACATTTGGTAAAAACAACAGGATATAACAAAAGGATGTATTTTAAATGATGTTTCACCTACAATTTAAGCATTGAATAATTCTTCTTGGCTAATTTTAGGGATTATAATTTTTTAAATTTGAGAGATTCTTTTAAAACTTGTAAAGTGCTTAGAATTTTAACTATTTTTAATTTAAATTAAATTTTTTTTTTAATTAAAGTATTTGTTTAAAAACAAAATGTGTCACAACTTACCGGCATAGTTTGACTGCCGTGTAGATTAGTAATGGCTGATTGAGCCTCCTGCTGCGAACTAAATTTCACGAAAGCACAACCTAAAATAAAAGAAAAATACAAAAAAAAAAAAATATTAATAAAACATTTTTTAATTTATTTAAACAAAAACCAAATGAATTAATTCAGCAGTTACCAAGTGGAAAAATATGCATAATTACACTTAAAACTCAGTCAAGCTTAAAAACATTATAAATATATTTTAATGGAATTTTTTATAAAAAAAATAACCAAGAAATTAAATTTCAATTAGTTTTTCAAGCATTAAAAGTATTTTGAAATTTATAAAAAAACAAATAAGAAAATAAAGACGTTCCAGCCCGACCATATGATACCCTACACCACGAAATCTAGAGACAAATTCGGGAACCATGGGCATTAATGGACCCGCCAACACATATAAGAGTTATTTTGTCGGAATATTATTTATTTAGTAACTACATCGACATAAGTTTTTTCTTCCTTAAGCGATTTTAGAGAAGGGACTTTTATAGGTACTTTGGTTAATTCCAGACCTATCTGCACAAAATTTTGCCATAACATAAATTATTGTTTGTGTCAATACCAACGTTAATGGGAAATTATAGCATTTAAAGCTATTCTTGGTAGTGTTATTTGTATGGGAGCTATTTTCAAATAAAGACCGATTTAAATAAGATTTGCTACTACGATTTAGGTTTCAATAGACTTTTATGAGCTAAATTTAATCCCAATGCCAACATTATGGCCACAAACGCTGTATTAAGGCAAAATGTTTGTATGTATTAGAACTATCTGAGATTATAGACCGATTCTCCCCTTTATCAATGGGCTTCCTGCTAATGTCAGTTAAAGCGTATTTACCAAATTTCATTAAATTATCTTTAAAATTGCGACATGTATTTTGCGGACAAGGTTTTTCATGAGGATAAACAAACACCTCGACAGTCAGACAGCTTTCCAGACGGATGGACATCATAAGTTTGGCTCTAAAATTGATACTGAATCGTGCGGTATACTAAAAAATGGGTCTGCAGCCAACATGTTTATGGGTTACACACATCAGAATAACCGAATAATACCCTCTCCGCAATTGTAGTATGGTTATAAAAACACACACACACACACACACACACACAATAATACAGAAGTCAATAAATATTTAATAAAATATTTCAATTTAGTGGGTGGCTGGTAATTTGAAAAAAAAAATTTTTGTTTTATTATAATTTTTTGTAAGAATTGTTGTTATAAATTCTCAATTTGATGTACATACAAAAGAAAATCAACACTAACTTTTGCCTAGAAAAAAAAAGAAATGCTTTGTGTGTGCATTCAATTGTGTATGTTAAAAAAATTATGCAACACAGTTTTAAGTACTTTAGCACTTGAATAAGTTCTATTTTTTTTCTCATTTTACTCTACTCGTGATACATTGTTTATTTAAAAATGATTGTTTTCTATGTTGATTTTTTGTATTATTTTTTTTTTGTTAGCTGTTGCTTTCGTTATTATTTTCTCTTAGCTCTTTAATGTTTTTTAAGTGTTTTTGTTACGTCAACAGCTTAAATGAATAACGGAAAGTTTTGCAACAAAACAGCTAAAAAACAAAACGAAACGAGTCGCTAAAGCAACAGTTTAAAGTTAAAATATTTTACATATAAATAACAAAAATGTTACCTAAAAGTCTGTTACAATATTTTATACTAAAAATCTGATTTTTATTTAAAGCAATACATAATTTTTATATTTATAAAAATAATTTTCTTAAAAATATTGTTTAATACACCTTTTATAAATTCAAAATATTTTTTATAAACATGAGGGTAAGAATGTAAAAAAGACAACATTAGTTTTACCTATAGGGAGGCATAGAATAAGATATTTATACCCACAGCACAATAGTATTATGCATTTGTGCTGATTATTGTAACAAATTAAAATATTGGTCCTTGATCCACCTTTTAGTATTCCGATCGAATCGAACTCAGAAACACTTTTTGAGTCGATCTTACGTTGTCCATCCGTCTGGCTGACAGGCCAGGAGGGCCACTCTCTATTGCGATGCAAAAGAAAATGGTATCAAATCTAGCGATTGGTACTCTTTACTGCGTTTGCGCATTTGTCTTTCGCATATATTAATTTTTTTCTTTTCAGAAATAGCAACTGGGAATTATTTCCTTCCGAAGGTTACTTTATATTATATTTTAAAGTCATTTCTGAAAAATTGAAGGAATAGGACTATTACAAAAAAGCTTTATAAAATACATAACTGAAATTTAGCTCATAGAATAAATTTTGTTCTTTTCCCAAATCATCACTATTTATTTTATTTAAACTTTCCAATTTCAAATATTTTTACATATTTTAGCATTTCATTACTGTCAATCTGCGCCATATTTCATTTTTGATCCATTTTCAAAACATTTTGCGAAAGTAATAGAGAGTACCAAGTTGGCATTTAGCTTTCGCATCGAAATTGTTTTCGCATCGCAATAGAGAGTAGACCCCCAGGTCGAAATTTCGGAGATAATTTTTTTGAAATTTACTGCACAGCTACTAATTCGCACAAGAATCAAGCCTGTTGAAAATGGGAGAATCGGTCTGAAATTTCTCATAGCCCCCACACAAGTTTCTTTCCATAACAGGCTCTTTGTGCCTATAAACTATGAATGAATGGTTTTCCACAGCTGGCATAAACAAAGTTTCCAATATATTACGATATGCACCACCGTTTGCAGAGATAAAAACACCAATATAATTTTCAAAAAAATATGGGGAAAAATATCCTTTCGGACGATACACCGCGCTAAACAGTACAATTCGAGTGACATTGTCGCTGATGAACTGCTCTTAGACTAGTAGCCTGAAACCTGCAGTTTTGCTTGTTTTCGCAGCCATTTAACACTTAATGGGTTTTATCGGTCAATATTAAATAGTAAATAAAGCCTGAATTTATGGTTACACAATTAAAATTCAATTGTTTTGGTACGTTGTTTGATTGCATAGTTACTCGAACTCACAATTGGGGGTAACTAAGGAAATACTTTCAGGGATGACATCGTGGCTGCGGTTTAACCACAAAGTTTCGGGAAGAGGAAGTACTGAAAAGTCCACTATAGGGCTGCTTTTTCCGCCTGATGGAGGACTTTTTCTAAGTGCTGTTGCTATTCAACAAAAGCTGCTGGTATTTTTCAAAAAAAGGGGTGGTCCAACCAAAACGCACGATGTTAATTATAAATAAAGCAAAAAGTTTTCGGAGAGTTATCTAAATATTATTATGATAGAAGAATGTATGACAGTGATGTGTGAAACAAAATATCAGCCAAATGCTCGCCACGGCTTCATTGGCATTCCTCTCTCCGATGGTGCATATTTTTAATGACTCTGAGACATAATTGAGGCTCAGTGTCGTTAATGTGCCGAATTATCTCATCCGTTAGCTCTTGAAATGTTCTTGGCTTATTGACGTTCACTTTTTCTTTTAAATATCCTCAAAGAAAAAAGTCCAACGGTGTCAAATCACATGATCGTGATGGACAATTAACGTAGCCACGACGTGAGATAACACGGCCATTGAATTCAATAGAGCCATTGTTTCGTTGGTTGTGTGGTAAGTGGCACTATCCTGTTGGAACCGTATGTGGTCCAGGTCCATATCCTCAATATCTGGCCACAAGAAGTCCGTTATCATCTCGCAACAGCGAATACCATTCACGGTAACTGCTTGGCCGACCTCATTTTCGAAGAAGTACGGCCCGATGACGTCGCCAGCTCATAAACCGCATCAAACAGTCACTATTTTTTAGATATATCGGCATTTCATTGTTGAAATTCAGAAATCCTGCTTGTTACCAATCCACTGAGGTGACCACGTGCCTCGTTGCTGAAGATGATTTTCTTTGTAAAGTCACCATTCACTTCTGCTTCACTTCAACAATCTTAACCTGCTGCTCAATTGTGTACCTCTCCATTGTTTAATTTGTCAAATACTGAAACAAAGAAATGCCAAATTAAGTTAGACAAAGAAGTCATGACGTTAAGGTGTGACTCACAATTAATTTCGTGCATTATGGTTGGACCACTCTTTATTAAAACAAGCTCTTTTTTACTTCTTAATTTTTAAATTAATTTAACTTTTTTATTTTATTTCTACTAATTTTTTTTTGCTTTCAACTGAACCATAAATTAACATTTGCTTTAATGTTTTACTAAATTTTTTTTCGTTATTTTCATTTTATTCCACTATCCATTTGTTGTCGACAGCCTACACATAAAATCAAGAAATATTATCCTTAAGGGGCACATAAGAAAGCAGAAAGCCACATGTGAAGCAAGTTTTGTTTTACTACTTTAATAAAGTAGTGTTATTAAATATTTTAGAAAAAATGCTGATAAAGTGAAAGTTATATGCAAATTGTAAATAATAATAAAAAAAGAAAAAAAAACGAAAAGAAGAGAATAAGGATATACATTTTCATTAAGACTGTTGTTGAATAAACGATTTTTCACATCATAATTCTTAATAGGTATTCAAACTACCCCTAAGAGTTAGTTAATAAAAAAAGAATAATAAATAATAATAATGAAAATTCTTAATAGTTTTAATTTTATGGAAATAAAGTTAATACTGTAGTTTTAATTTTTCCCTTTAGAACATTTTCACAGTGAATTTTTCTGTATAAAGATGCAGGAAATATAAAATATAATTATTTTTTTATTAACATGATAACTTAAGTATAACATACTAAAAATAAAGTCTCAAAAAAAACCTTTTTTTACTTATTTATTTAAGCGGTTTACTAAACATAAACCACATTAATATTAATCATACGCCTTAGCAGACAAAAATATTTCTTTGGAAAAAAGTTTTAAAAACGTTTGAAGTTTGAGGAATTTTATTAAAAAATCTGTTGGTAGATATAGTTTATTACTTTCTTAAAAGGAAAAATTTAAATCTTTTAACAAAAAATTGTTTTTTATTCTTAGTTTTATAATTTAGATGAATATTTTTTTTCCTTTTTTTTTGTGTTTAAACATAATCCATATCTGTTCTTTTAATTGTAATTTCCAGAGTTTTAACTTAATTTTCTGTTTTCAGCTTCGTTTTTAAAAGATTTTTTTTTCAAGGGAAAAATAAAAACTTTTCCTTTTATTTTCTTAACTGTATCTCATCATAAAAATGTCATCAACATGGTATTATTGTTGTTTTTAACCGTTTTTTTCTTTTTGCTTATTTTTTTTTCATTCCCCCCAATATATGTAAGTGTGTGTGTGTGTGTCAGTGTTTTAATGTAACTACACATTTACATGAATATTGTCCTTTTTTGTGAAAAAACATATTTTTTCTGAGTCGTTTTTGCAACACAGTAAATACAAATATCGCCTCAAACGTTTTGACCAAAATCTCGGTATGTTGAATTTTACAAAAAAAGCTACAAACAATTTCACAAAAAAAAAAAAAAAAAAACTAAAAAACAAACGCAATAAAAGAAGTGAAATTGTTAAAAATGAACAACAACATGATGCCCATTCAGCTTAAAAAAAAGAAAAAATTAAGTAACCCACCATCATAAGGCTTTCACAGGCTTCAGTGTACAATGAGGACAGTAAAATGTACAGAACAAAAAAAAAAAAAATCGCAAAAGAAACAAAAACCGGTAAAATGAGTATGGAAATGTAATTTCCAACGTTGTTCCGCGTTAAACAACCTCCAACAACACAGTTTACAAAAATTTATTTTGCAATTTTTTTTCTGTTTTTACTTCTTTCATATTTGTTTGTTGCTGTTGTGGCCTTTGGGCTTTACAATGACAATACTGAATCACCACCACTGCCATCGCAATTACTTTACATACTCCTGCTGTTGTATTCATAAACTTAATGTAACTGAAAAAATTTCCAGTTTAAAGTTGAAATAACAACCAGAAAAAAAAAATTGCCAGCTTCAAGGCGTATTGTTTCGTTTTTGAACTTTTTTTTCATAAATTGTTATTTCGGCAGGGGTCAGCAGCATCAGTTAGCCTGTGTTGAAGCGGTATACATTTTTTTCTAAATCGTTTTTGAATTGCAAGTAAATTGTTTATGAAATTGCAACAATTTTCGTTTCACTTTTTGTAACATGTAAATGAAAGAGACATAAACAGAAAGTACTAAAGAATACTTTTAATTCAAAGAAATTTAAAACTTCAGTTCAAATTCTAACTAAATTTTAGTTCATTTCTAATTAATACTCTGGTTAACATTCTGTTTTAGATTCAAGTTGAGTTCAGTTCGAGTTCAGCTCTAGTTCGGCTCTAAAGGGTGGTCCAACTAAAACGCACGATATTAATTGTAAATAAAACAAAACGTTTTTAGAGAATCATCTTAATATTTTTTTTTTAATTATAGAATTATCTATGACAATAATGTGTGAAACAAAATATCGGCAAAATGCTCGCCAAGGCTTCGGCGGCCAACTTCTATCCGATGTTCCATATTTCAATGACTCTGAGACATAATTCTGGTTCAATGTAGTAAACGTGCGTCAATGTTCTTGGCTTAATAACGTACTCTTTTTTCCCAAAGAAAGAAGTCCACCGGCACGACGTGAGACTACAAATAAAAGAGCCATTGTTTCGTTGGCTGCGTGGCAAATGGCACCATCCTGTTGAAACCACATATCTTCCAGGTCCATATCCTCAATTTCTATCCACAAGAAGTCCGTAATCATCTCGCAATAGCGATCACCATTTATGGTGAAGGCCATGGCCAACCTTATTTTTGAAGAAAAATTGCCCGATGACGCCGCCAGCTCATAAACCTCACAAAACAGTCACTCTTTCTGGATGCATCAGCTTTTCAACAGTCACTCGAAGGTTCTCATTTGCCAAAATGCGGAAATTCTGCTTGTTAACGTTTACATTGAGATGGAAATGGGATTCCTCGCTGAAAATAATTTTCTGCATTTTGATTTGAACGCGCATTTTCGAAAGAGGCTTCAACAATCTTAACGCACTGCTAAATTGTGTACCACTTCATGGTTCAATTTGTCAAACACTGAAACAGAAAAATGTCAAATTAAGTCAGGCAAACAATAACAACGATAAGGTGTGACTCATAATTAACATCGTGTTTTATGGTTGGATCACCCTTTAGTTCGGTTCTACTTCGGCTTTGGTTCAGTTCTAGTTAAAAATCTAGTTTAATTCTTATTTACTTCTTCTTTTTTTGTATTTTTGAGTTTTATTTTAAAAAAGTTTTCCTTTGAGGTAAATGATTTTGAATAAATTTCTCCTTAATTAACGAATAAATTTTTAGTTCTTAATTTAACAAAACATTTAAAATTCTTTGGAAATCTTAACACTTTAAGGTGTTTTATATACATCTAATTGATTTCTTTGCGTATCTATTTAAGAAGAAATTAATTAAACGAGAACCAGCACAAAATCAAATATTCGATAAAATAGTAAATTATTTATTTTACTTGCACTTTTTCTAAAAAGAATATATAAATTTATAGCAAAACTAATTGAATTCTTGCATACAAATGTACAGATATTCCAAAATAACTAAATGTGTGTTTGAAAAATCCTTTATTTATGTATGTATATGTAGTTGTCGGAATAACAAAAGTTATTCCTGTGATATTTATCCATTAACATTTGCTCTTCTTGTGTTAAGCTTCCTTTTTTGTTGTTTTCATTTCTAAAATAAATCTTTGTGTAAAAACATCAATTAAGAAATGTCCTAAACATAATAAACAAATACTAGAAAAAGAAAGACAAATATAAATACAAACACAAATAAACATGAAATTTTTTTTTGCAGTTATTGTTGCTTGGTTGGTGCTCAAAACAAATATTAACACGCATACACATAAGAAAAGACTAGAAAATAAATAAAATATCAAAACCAATATGCTTACAAAGATACCTTAAATCCTCTGCCCTGGCCCTGGTTCTCTTAACTCCTGACTTTTAGTTTATGGCTTCATTAGTCTTCTTTTGAAAAAAATAAAATCAACTGGCAGAGAAAACTTTTAGCAACAATTCGGTTTTTAGCTCGAGATATATAAAATTTTCTAAAAAACAAATAATAAAATATTTTACAATGGAAGATGATTTTGAATCTTCTCCGATTGCTGCTGCTGCTGCTGGTTTTTCTGTACAAACTGTAAATTTTAGCTTTTGTTTTGTTTTATTTCATTTCATATTTGCTCAAGTTTGTTGCCAAATGTAAGTGGTAAAATTTATTTGTATTTTGTAGTTGTTTGTTAAGTAAAATGTTATGTTGACAAGCCTCTTTAACAAATGACACCCAACAACAAAATTTATAAAACAAATACTTATGTATGTATGTTGCCACAGTTGCAAGGATATTAAGAATAAATGTTACAAATGTATGTATGTATGTGTGTATGTATGTGTGTGTGTGTAACAACAAAAAAGCAAATGTTATTTGGTTAAGGTTATAGAGTACTTAGATTGTTAAAAATACAATTTATTGTGTCGTGTGTTTTTTTTTAATATAAATTGTTTATAGACTCGATAAACAAAAGAATTAAAATAAAATGGGATAAAAAGACAATTTAAGCTTGAATGTAACTGAATTAAAACTGGACAAGAGCTGAACTGAAATCAACTAAGAGAAGACTAGAATAGAACTGAAACAGAGATAAAACTGAAGCGGAACAGAACTAAACTATAAACGAACAGGAACTGCTCTCGAATTTAAGTGGAAGTAAAATAGCACTGAATTAGAACTGCACAAGAACTGAACTAGAACTGAACTAGAACTAAACTAGAACTCATTCGAAATTCATTTATTGGTCATGTTATATAATTTTACAACGTTTTTAATTCTAACCCCGCTAAGCCAGTGGCTTGTCAGCAGGTAAAAAAAAAATAAAACTATTTGAATAAAATATACATTAGAAATATTCATAAGTATGTAGTTTTATAAAGGATTAACAAATTATGAAATTTTCTATGTGTTAATTGCGAACTTATAAAGAAGTTTTTGATGAGTTTTTTTCTTTTGTGTTTGTTTTTAGTATTTAATATATTTGTTGGGAGTTTATTGAGTATTGAAGGTAGAGTAACTCTAAGGGTATTCCTTCCGTACTCATTATGGAATCTCTCAACCTTATATCTATTTTGCGCCCGACATATTGTGTTGTATGCGTGATCTATTTCATGCAGATAGTCTTTGTTGTTGAAGAATTCATTTGCCAGAGAAGCATAAAATAAACTTTTAACATTCAGAACATTCAGATCTTTTGCAATGTTGCCGGTGATCAAATGACGTGATGTTGTGATATTTGTTTTAATTAGCTGGTTGTTATTGATGCTGCTGCTAATTGTGCTGTAAGTGTTGTTCCTATCTTGTGTTGTTTGTGTTTACTAATAGATTGTTGTTGTTAATGCTAGTGTTTGTTGTGTTGTTGTTGGTATTAACGTTGTTTGAGTGACGTATTCTGGTGATGTATGTATTTGCTTGTTGATTGTTGTTTGTTATGCTGCGGGTGTTTGTGTAGGTTCGATGATTGTTCCAAAGTAGTTTTAAAATTCGGTTTTGTGTTTTTTGTAGGTTTTTACAATGTGTAGCATTTCCCCATGCAGCAATTCCATGCCTTATATAAGACTCAGCAAGAGCAAAATAAACTTGTCGAAGTACACTGTATGTTGCACAGTTGCTTAAATGATACAAAAAGTATGCTGATTTCCTTAGCTTTTTCTTAACGTTATCAACTTGAGACTTCCATTTAAAGTTACTATCTATCTACTATAGTATTTATACGATGGCACAAGTTCGATAGTTGTGTTACATTTTTCGTTGTGACTATTAGGTTTTAAGACTTGATCATGCAGGCACTCCGTGTTATGGAATTTTATATATATGGGCGAGTCTGTTAGATGCCTTGGCTTTATATGCATAATCTTTGTCTTAGATGCGTTGATAATTAACCCATTGTCGTGACACCATTTTGTTGCAATATCTAGTTGACGTTGCATAACTTGAGTGGCGGTGTTGATATTTTTATTAGCAACAATGATTGCAGTTTCGTCTGTATAAGCGAATGTAGCACTTTCCCTAAGTGTACTGAGCATAGCGTTATATTATTGGGCCCAGTTTTGATCCTTGTGGGACTCTGTATTGTGATGTCGTTTTAACTAATCTGAACTGGACTCAAACTGAACTAGAACTGAACTTAACTAGAACTGAACTAGAACTGAACTAGAACTGAACTAGAACTGAACTAGAACTGAACTAGAACTGAGCAAGAACTGAACTTTAACTAAAATAGAACTGAACAAGAACCACACCAGCACTGATGTAAGAAAAAAACTAGATAATAACTAAATCCGAACTGGCAGAGAACTCATGCCTAATTAAAATACAGTTATAATGAGAACTTCACTACAACTGTTCTAAAACTCAAGAACAAGTGATTGTATTAACGCTTAATTGAATATAAATTTTGTTATAAAACCTTTAAAACATTAAAATGTCTTTAAGCAAATTAAACGTATTACACATAACCATCTTTTTTAGCATCAAAGTAATACGCACTTAAAGAATTTAGATTCATTAATAATATAAAGCCAACGTCATGATAAATAACAAAGTAAAATTTTAAATTTTTATATGAAACTCCAGAGTAAAATTAAAGTGGATTCCCAGTAGCTTGGCACGTTTGTTTAAACAGAAAAAATAATTAACTAACTGCCAACAAGCACAAAAATAGTCTGTATGGAATTCCTGCCTTAAAACTTAGTTAACTTCACATTATTGCACCAACATCTAAACAATAGTTCCCAGACTTTTTGCGAAAACATAAAACTTTACTAACATAAAAAAAAACAGCAGCAGCAAATTTGGTACGAAAATTTTTAGCCTTTTATGCAAATGCCAATTTTATGGAAAATCCAATTTTTTATTTTGTGAGTTTGGTACTGAGACAATTTTTGCATTTTGAAAATATTCAGGTTATACCCGCACACGTTAAGTAAGCCGTAGGCAGAAAATGTTGCAGAAAAAAAGGAAGTTAGAAACCAACTGAGATCTACATAAACGAATTTTTAAGCACGGCAACAGTAT
This sequence comes from Pollenia labialis, assembly GCA_949318255.1. Classification (NCBI taxonomy): domain Eukaryota; kingdom Metazoa; phylum Arthropoda; class Insecta; order Diptera; family Polleniidae; genus Pollenia; species Pollenia labialis. The sequence goes on from OX439140.1 coordinate 6,556,218, forward strand.
CAGACAAAAGCAAAATTTTTGAACGGTTTGACCATGTATGTTAAGCTAATAACCATGTTTATAAATCGATGCATCATCAAAAGCAAAAGCAGTAACATTGTCCTCAACATCATCATCACCAGCATCATCGTCAGTAGCCAACAACCAAATAACAAGAACAACAATGTTTTCGAAATGTTTGCCCATATAAAAACGGTAGTACGAGTAGTTTAAAATCCAATTAAAAACCCTCCTATGGGCAGTTTTAAATCGCAGCGATACATTCATATAATCAATGGCTAGAAATTCAAAGAAGTACAACGGCAGCAAAACAAAAAACGCTAAAACATTGTCCCCCAAAAACATGATATTGTTTTATGAATATGTTACCTCATTGAAAATCTGCTATGAACGTGGTTTAATTCATAAGTCGCAGTTGTCCTTTCCTTTTTTTTTCACTCTACACAACTTTTAAATAACGATTTCCTTTACCAGAATTGTGTGAGAGGAGTTCAAAATTCGATAGATATGAACGTATTTATGTTTGAGGCTTATCATCAGTAATATTGGTGATTATTAGTTGAAGGTCCGCAACATAAATCTGTAATAGTTCCACTAAAATAAACTCAAAACTGAAATGAACGGCAAAGAGTTAAAAGAACAATACAAGGAATGCATAACTAAGAAAAGTTCTTAATGAAAGAGATTTAAGGGTGACGATTTCTGTGTTGCATGTGGATTTTCGTTTGTAACAGGTAGTAGTTCAGAAATACATCATTATAGGACTGATACAAACAAGTTTTAAATGAACTAGAACTGAACTAGAACTAAACTAGAACTAAGCTAGAATTGAGCTAGAACGGAACTAGAACTGAACTTGACCAGAACTGAACTTAACCAGAACTGAACTAAAACTAAACTAAACAGAAAGGAAAGCTTGTACTAAATTTAAATTATCTCTCTTACTTTTAGTACGAACTTACAATAATCCAAAATGTGATTACTTTCAAAAACCAATCCTGGAAAAGTATTTAATTAAAAATTAGCTTGAACAAAGCTTGTACAAGTTCCGTGTCACTCTGAAATTGAAATTACAAAGTGCGTATTATTCTCAGAGAAGTTATCAGTATCATCTGTTGTAAAAACATGAGCAACACAAAAAAAGTTGGTAAAAAATGTTTAATTTGTTTTGTGTAATAAAAACAACAAGAAGAAAAATATAAGTTGTTTTATTTTCATGTTTATAAAAAGATGGAAAAATTCCCGTATTCTATTTGTTAAAATTATTCATTTTAATACATAAAATTTTTAAAGTAAACATAATGATGACGAAAACCTAGTCGGCCATTCTTGTAACTGAGAGTTCTTCTATAAACAACAGGGGCTAATACAACAAAAGTGAGACAGGTTTAACAGGAAAAAATAGTCATATTTTTTCACTCTGGTTGCTGGGGTAAGTATTTAGAATCATTTTTAAAACACACAAAGGCTTCTTCTCACTGCTCCTCTGCTTTAGCTTACAAATCATAAAGTATGAACAAAAATATTATTTCAAGTACGAATTCGGATCTAGAAAGAAAACCGCATTTTAGGATTATTTTAAGTATCGCTAGAAGTGGAGTACCACTCCCCAATCCGTGCTAACTCAATAAAATACTTGAATAATCGGCACTTTGACCAAGCATTCTGTACTTGATTTAAGAAATTTCCTACTTACCGTACTATAGGCAATGCTTTGGCTTGTTTTTTTTTTTGAGTGTAGATAACCTTAACAGCAATTATTAGTTAAAGCTTGTCATAAGTTTATGTTGCAAATAAATTTAAAAACAAATTCTTGAAGCTGGCATTACTTCATAAACTATCTTTCTTGTCTAGTTTCTTACGTTACCTTGTTCTTAATTGGTATCAGTTGTTAAAGTTGTACATTTCTTAAGTTCTTTTTGTGGCTTTTGTTTTTTTATATTGCCCAAATTGCACCCAAAAGACAAGTCAAGTGTACAAGACATTCAAACCTACAAGCAAACCAAAAAGGTAGTAATTGTTGTAGTTGCGGTAGTAAAATTGCACACAACTACTGCTTAGGGATAAATTAACTGCACTGTAATGCTAAAGACTTTTTGCCCAAGGTTTTAAATATAAACTGAACACAACCACTAAAAAGAAGAAGAAAAAAAGATAAATGCAGCAGGTGTTTTTCTTTGCTGCTGCTTTCAAAACATACACTTTCTTAAAATTACATAAAAGTGTGAGTGTAATGTGTGTGTGTGTGTATGTTTAAACAGGATACAATGTAGCCAAAATGTCTTGATTTTTAATGATACCAGCTCTTAAAAAAACATGTACCAGCCACTAATCTTTCAGATGTAAGACAAGGCAAGTATATCTTGTCAGGTTGTTGGAGTAAAGCCACTGGTTTCATTTTCTTTATCTGGGTGTGCAGTTACTTAAGCAATTATGAAGTATGCAATAAAAGCTAAAAATAAAACCTGATATAAAACCGAGGATTTTATGGTTAACAGAAACAATAAAAGTGGTTTGCAAAAAACTGCATTAAATTTTAAGAAATAAATATAATCAAAACACTGCTGCATTACAAATTATCTTAAACAGGATTTAAGTTTTTTTTACATATTAAAACTATGTTCGTAAATCTTTGTAAATCCTGTAGTTGCTTTTAAATCAATTAGCCAATAACGCTTACTAACATTCCACTTCAATTACGCTTTTGTACAAATCAATTACCTTAAGGATTTTAGTGGCTTTATTAAATATATTGCCTGAAATCCTGGCTGTTTTTTTCTCTCCTCTCTGTCTTTTATCTAGCAATAAAATTGCAGTGCTGGTATTTTGTTTTATATTTTACTCTGTTTTGCGATTCCTTACTTTTCGTTTAGGCCTTAAATTAGTCTAAGGTATTTATATGGCTTTAACCAATAAAATAAAGAGCAGAAACGAAGGCAAAATAATGTACAGAAGGCTCGACAAAAAAAAAAAAAAACAATATAAAAAAGAATACAGCATTTTTATACTGAAAATAACAACATAAATTATAAGTTACATATACAACTCAAGAGAAAAGAAATAGAAAACAAAGTTATAAAGGTAAATTGCTTTGATGTTAGTAAATCCACTTAAATTGATTTAAGGACTTTAGCTAAGCAGCAATAAAAAACATATGGCTGGTAAAAAGGAAATTGCAGGAAAAAAAAAACTTTCAGGTTTTGCAGGAGGAATAACCAAACAAAATGAAAGCTTAAAGTCTTATCTTGTAAATTGTTTACAGTTTTTGTTTTTAGCTTGTTTTAGTCTAAAAGTTATAATATTTTTTTTTTTGGCGAATTAAGTCAAAAATTAACATTAATCATACGCCTCGTATGACAGATTTGCTTTCTGGTCAATTTTAGCGAGAGATCATTTATAGTTTTTTTTTATATTTATTATATACATAATTTAATAAATTTAAATGAAATATACACTATTGTATAATCAGAACCACTTTTTACCAAGACTTTGTAAAATTGTTCATACTTAGCCCCAAACCTCCTGCCGCAGGTACCCCGGTACCTGAGCGGATTTAAAGTCAAATATCTTTTTGTGGAGCAACCAATAGTAAAAAAGTCCTTACGATCTGATAAGTGTACATGGGTACCCCTACATACTTAAAAGAATTCCTCATAGAAAAAGTGAAGATACAAGTAGTTGTTGTTTTTTATTTTATTTAGAATAAATCATTTTTTATTTCTTACTTTAATGCAATCTGAAAGCTGAACTTGAAAGTCAAAGGAGTATCACTGATACCATTTTAATATAATAAACCGGCGAATAACAGATAGGCGTATAATAATTATTGCAGGATATCAAAGTTCCTAAAGACGACATGCGTGCAATTTCTCTAGTACTTAGAGACAATTATTTTTGTTGGTATCTGCAATCTGTGAACACGGCTTTTTTGATTGATAAGATTGATAGCTACATCTGTTTAACCTACTTTGTTTGCGATTTGGCTCTTTAAAACATACGGCCATTTTCTGACAATCGCACGACTTGAAATCGCAAAACCCCAGATTGGATTTATGGTGTTCTGAATCTCGTGCGGTTTGCTTCCAATTTGCTACAGTTTATTCTAGTTGCCTTGAGCATACTTTTGCAATTTGAACTCGCCAAACTTCTTGCGATTGCGATTTACAGAAAACGTATTATGCGATTTCAAGTCAGAATCGCAAATGTTAAGCGTTTTGCAATATTCAGAACATGCCCGATAGTAAAAATAAAATCGCCCAAGAGATGATTTGTATTAAAAAACTATCCTGTTTAGATCACCGTTCTAATCTAAGATAAACATTTTTGAAGTTGGAATAAAAATTTAAACGATTTAAAGCATCTTTTAGGGGCTTTTTAATTTTTTTATAATCTAAGCTTGATAACAATCTAATAATTTTTAATAAAATATTGAATTTTTTGAAATTTCTTTTGAAAATGTTAATGTTTTAAGCGTCGCTCATTTGTTAACAAGGTTTCTCATTTCATACTATTGAGAAACTGAAATTTATTGTTGATGGCATAAGCTATTCCTATGCGCATTTCACCGGTTTGCTTTGCTTAGGCCAGATCGTCAGGAAACTTCATCCAAAGATTTCAGAAAAGCTAAAGATATTACACAAATAAAACTGTTAAGCGAATAAGAGTTATAAACCTCAGTTTTACTTGTAACAATATCAAAGCTTAAACAAAAACAACAAGAATAAACAGTGAGTTTATCTTTTCTTACAGTCTTTTTTTTAAATACATAATATTTTTCAAAGTATTACATTTTTATTTAACTGCTGTCGCCAAGTACTTTTCCTTCGCATATTTATATTTTGTTTTCAATGTAAATGTACGAAAAAAATTTTCTTTTCGACATCGTGGGCCTGGCAGTAAGTTTTTTCCACATACACGGTTTTAATTTTTTTGTATTTATTTACGAAATCTAAAATTTTTTCCCTTTAGCAACCTTTTCTTAAGGATTTTGCTTTTTTTAAATTGAAATTCGTTCAACTCCTGCTGAGGTTTTCGCAATTTCTTTACGGGTTTCTTGACTTGTAAACAACAGCAACCAAAACATCAGCATTTTGTTTTGTTAAGAATTTTTTTCTTAACAGTCCCCTATTTTTGTTTATTGAAAGTTTTAAGGAAGCGTTTATTATTCTTACATTTTTCTGCACTTACGCTTGAGTGAAAGAAAACGCCAGAGCTAACACACATACACAACAGCAACCCAGCTTTTCTTATTTTCAAACTTCTACACAAACAAAAGCTAAAAACAAGAAAAAATGAAGAATAAATACACTCAGTATTAGACAAAAACTGCAATGTGGTCCTTTCAAAAGCAACAGAAACAACAACAACATCACATAAGTAAACACCTACGACGTCATATACATAAGTAAATGTTTATTTTCGTTGTTGTTTTTGTGAATGCTGCAGGTCCTTGTGTTGCAGTGCAGGGAAATATGTGTGTGTGTGTGCGTGTGCGTTTGTATGCATTGAATAGGGATGCCAATCCCGAATATCGAAATCACGGGATTATTCTAAAAATTTAAGTCCCGAATCCCGGGATTTTTACATAAAAATTTCGTCGGCAGCACATGTTTGCAATAAAGTAAGATATCGATTATCAGACGTCATTAATTTGTTTTAGAATGTTTTAAAAATATAAGTTTTAATACATTATTCTTCCATATTACTTTAAAAGTATACATTAAACTGTTTTATTTTGTAAAGAGTTTAATATTCTTCATGAATTAATTTGATTTAATACTTATACATAAACATTAAATTATAATTATATGAATTTTAAAAAATGTCTTTTATGTATGAAATCCCGAAAAATCCAGATCCGTCCCAGGATCCCGTTTTTTTGAATTAAAAATCTCGAATCCGGGTTTCAAAAAACCTGGTCCCATTTGGCATCCCTAGTATTGAATATAGCGAGTGTTGCCGTTAAGTTAATATGATGTGTGTGATTATATTTTGTGTAATTGTGTGAGTTTTGTTTTTAAATGGTTGTGTGTGGTTTTTATGAATTTGACTTTGTGGTTGTGGTGGTGTTAACACTTATACATAGGAAAAAAAATAACACCAGTCTAAAATGTTTTAAAGGGTAAAAGGTTGCCTGCTTACTTTTAGTATTTTTTTAACATTTTCTCTTATAAATTTTTTTTCGACTTTTAGCCGTTGATAGCAAACACTAAACCTTCTGTTAATTCAGGCCTAAATTTTGTGAAACAGTGTTTGTAGTATTGTTTATAAAACATTTTTTTATTTTGAGTATGACAAAGAGGCTTTTTGTTCACACTTTCGCTTGAAAACACATTTAACCACAATGTTTTTAAATGTTTTAAAAAAAATTATAAATATATTCATATGTGCATATTAATCCTTTATTTCGCTATGCCACACTAAGTTTTTGGCGGAAAAAATTTTAAAAATTTATTTACAAAAATATTATATTAAAAACAACCTTGATTATCTTAAAAAATTGTTCGAAGGTTTTTATTTTTTTTGTTGTATAAAAAAAATGTGTAAAATGTTCAAATGTGTCCCTCATATTTTTTTAAAACTTAATAATTTAGAATTCGCAACAGATGATGTATCGTTAACTCATGGTTGGCGTCTTCAACAATTTAAATGACATTTTGGAGTGTTAACATCTGTGGTTTGTTCTCACTAAGTCATCGAACAAAATTGCTTACTAAACAAAGTTTTTTATTTTGTTTGAAAATGTCGAGTTTATTAACAATAAAAAATAATTTGCAAGAACTTTTTCTTTACTTCTTGATAAAAAAAAGTCAAAGACTGGCCACCGAAGCAAATCCTTAATATGTTTCATCGTTTTCACCTGCGAACGGGAGTAGTTGAAGGATGACGTTATATGTCCAAAATTCTACTATGTCGCCATAAAAGGACTGAATTTTAGCATCGAATTATAATTGGTGATGAAAAATGTATTCATTACGACAATCCGAAGCATAATGGATCGTATGTAATGGCCGGCCAACCAGCTAAATAAATTCAAAGGCTGCATATATCCATGGCGCCAAGGTTATACTCAGTATTTAGTGGGACCACGAGCTGCTGGAATAGGCCTAGACAATCGCAGTTCAACTGTTTCGAAAGCAACTAATTTATTTAAAGTAAATATTGGTCGAAAAACGCACTGAATATATGACCAGGCATGAAACCGTAATTTGCTATTAAGATTTTGCTCGGGTATATTTTTCGAAACTAGTTAAAAACTATTTAGAAAATAGTGGTTGGAAAATTTTTCCTTACTCGCCTTTTCGCCCAGACCTTGTTCCGTCCGACTTTCATTATTAAAATTGGATGCAAAATGCTTCCACTGAGTTAAGCTTCACTTCAGAACAAGGAATCTATAATTTGCTTGATTCGGTCTTGGGCTTCAAAAATTAGCGGTTCTTTTGGCTCAAAATCCATATATTATCAGAAAGACACGAACAGGTCATTTCGAGTAATAAAATTCAAGGATTCTTTACGCACGCTTCATCAACAAAATATTACTTTTTGTGCTTTAAAAGCCTATGTAAACTTTAGGGCAGGACGAAAGCAGCCTTCGTCAAAGAACAGTTTAACACCGTTATCACCATTTTGATGGGACGATGCTTTGGAGGAGATATGCATATAAGTTATACGAACTGGGGTTATGATTAATATAAATGAGTTAACACCTCCAGAAAAACGTTTTATATTTTACAAAACTTTAAAAAATTACTTATGGTGTTTTCTTTTCTACAAAAAAATGCGCCTTTTTAAAAAAAAAAATGCAATTTGGTGTCTGTTTCTTAAAAATTTTGCTCCCGCAAAGAATGAGTTTTTTAGAATAAAACAAGCCACCCTTTTCGGGAGTAAAATTTTTAAGAAAAAGACACCAAATTGAATTTTTTTTAAAAAAAGGCACATTTTTTTGTAGAAAAGAAAACACCATTACATCACACTTTTTTTGATTCAATAGCTTTAATTTTTTTAAGCCAAGTGTAATATTTTTTCTTTACTGTCTATTTTAAGAAAATTTCGTTTTAAAAATAAGATTAATAATATTTAATAAAATTTCTCACACGAAATTTTGCTTTAATTTACGAAAATTGTTTTTGTTATCTATACACTTCTTAAATCAAATTAACGGCAGAGTTATAACGCGTTTCTTTCCATTTTAGAAAGCGTAAATTTTGTAGGATAAAAAATAACAATTTTTGTCAATTTGGTTTTGTTTTCATGTAAATGTTCACTTCTTCGGCACCTATTTTAGAAAAGCCACGATTATCCTTAATTCTTAATTTTACAGTTTTCTTTTTGGTTGCTATTTTTGAAAATGGCCGAAGAAGCGAAAATTAACATGAAAACAAAAACATATTAACAAAAATTGTTTTTGTTTATAATACAAAATTACCGTTTATTTGATTTTAGAAGTGTAAAGATATCAAAAATAATTTTCTTAAATTTTGGTTTTGTTCCCATGTACATGTTCACCCTTCGACGCGTTTGAAATGCTACCCAACGCGTATGATTAATATTAATTAAGCAAAACTTAACTTATATCACTATTTCTTTGTTGAAAAATGAGTCATTTGCAAAATTCAAACTGATCTTGATTGTTTAGGTCTTTACAAATTTAGAAATGTGCTATATAAACTAAAACATATGAAAATATGTATGTATACGTTTTTAGAAGTTTTTTAAAAATATCTACTTTTATTCAAATTTTACCATTTGTCTATATGACTTATGTTTGTTTTGTTATACTACTGTCAATGTTTAGTTATACCATTGACCAATGCTGCTTAGTCGTTCTGTGGGGCTGTGGGGTCGTCAAGAAAAAGTTCTAACTCCGACTCCTACTCTAACCTTGTTGCTTAATGCATATGAGACTGGTCCTTATTTGACTTTAAACTCCTTTTTTTTAAAGCAGTACCTTTTAAATGGCTAAATATAGCAAGGAAATGATTCTGTAAAAATTTCAAATCAATATTTTAGTTCTAACAAGGTATTGTATAGTTATTTGCATATGTAAAGAAGACTGGTCCTAATTTCTGACTTAAACATTTTTAAAGCAGACCCTTTTAAAATTTTTTTGGTTGGTTACCATTAAGCAACTTATTGTTAGTTTGAGAAATGTAGAATTAATATGCTTAAGAGGCAATTCTGATAACGATTTATAAAGTAAAAGAATTAATTTTTTTAAAGCAAAATGTCTGATATAACCAAGAACGAAAATATTGAAAAAATTGTGGACCTAACTGAACTTGCTGACGAAACTTTAGATTCGCCGTTTGAATTCTCATTACGTGCGACTTTAACTACCCAGAATGTTTATCTACAATTACCCCCTACAGCCAGGAGTCGCAGAAGACATGTCCCAACGACATTACCCTTAATGTTAACATCCACTTACTAAAAATCCTCTTCGGTTGTACTTTTTGCCAACTGCCTTAAGTTTTAAGAACATAAAAGATCAGTCAATTCAAAGTTCTTTGTCAGCAACATTTTAAGATATATTCTTTCCAAGAAGATGAACCAATTTTTACATTTTGGTGTTTCCAATTATGAAATTGTTTAGTTTCCAATTAAGACAAGCATACGCGTGCTTTTTATTAAGAAAGATCGGCAAAAGTTCACTGTTCGACAACAATTTTTTCAAAATCCTAAACCGAACCGAACGTTTGGTCGGACTCTACTTATTTTAATTAAATTTTGAAAACTTTAATTTTATAGCAACTGTTATAGCAACAAAAACCAAACTAATTTCGCCTCTTCAATACTCAACTTGCCTGTTGAAAACCTCAAAAATATTCTAGAAAATAAGAATACAACAATACCTTTACTTTAATATTTATCCACATTTTACAAAAATATTCCATTTAAAATGAATTTTGCTACAAAAATTCACAACCCAGATTACTGGGTAAATCAGCACATTTAAGTTTAATTTAAAATCATACAAAACTCACACCAATACAAAAAAAAAAAATTATTTCGTATAAATGTTAAGTAATACAGTTTTACAATGTTCCAGCATCCCATCTCTCTCTCACACATATTTACAGACACAACAATCATTTTATGCAAATTTGTTCTGAGTAACTATGTAAAAAGGGAAAGGGGAGGGGTTAGCAAAAAAGGATTCAATTCGTTACTTATATAAATGGACAAGGCTAGCAAAGGTTATCATATTACCAAATACATTCACACACAGACTAATAGGAAAAAAATTACTGGAAAGCTTTAGACCAAAAATGCTCAAAATGCAGCCATTGTTGATTTATTTGCCAAAATAAAGTGAATTGCAAAATAATCACACTCTCTGTGTTGTGGATGTGTAAATAAGGACTAGTAATATGTAAAATGTTTACATTTTAGAGCAGATGAGTATATGAGGAATAATATGTTTATAATATCCTTAATCGATCCAATGGTATTTACAAATTTTGTGTGCTGGATTAAAGACTTTAGAATTTGGTTTTTGGGTAAATTTTACAAATTGATCCAAATTATTTTAAAACAAATTTTTTACTATACTAAAGAAAATAAAATATATTTTATGGTATATATTGTTATTTGAAACTATTGGGGTATTCACAAGGTGTGCTATCATGTTATATTGCCAAAATGTTCTAACATTTTACAATGGTTTAGAAAAATTGTTGTTGCTTTGTAAACAAAAAGTGTCTTAAATTAATAGAACTTTGCTTGAGAGACCTGCGCTAAGCGGCTGAGCCGAACCGCATTAGTTTTTGTAGCCGTCGCCGTTGATGGTATAGTTTTATCCGGCTAACATTCGAATTGAACCTGCGGCTAGCAATTTTTGCAACAAAATACTTGCAGCGTCAAATTAGATCGGCTTAGGACTCTGATGTTTAGCAAACAAACAAAATTAAATTTATTTGTGCTTTGCGTCTGAAAAATGGAAAATAGTCAGGGAAGATCAAATTTAATTTTTTAATTCATGGATTAGAATTAAAAAATATTTATATTTTTTGTAAATATTTATTTTTGTTTTAAATCAGCTGACTTAAATTCAAAATAGCACACTAAATTATGAGGGGTTATATTTTCATGTTATTATTTTAAGACTTATGACTTTATGACACCTTGTGAATCCCCCATATAAAAAAATAGTTTAAATGATGTAATTTAACATAAAATTTTAAAGGTCAAGAGAGTAAAAACTTTATAAAAACTTAAATAAAAAATAGGTTGTAATAGAAATTGTTGATGTATGGTTTAATGATTTCTAATAAAACTATTGTTCTATAATAATTTCATCATCGTTTAAAGGACTTTTGTCTTTCTTTTCTTTCTAGTTAACCCTCTGATGACTGACAAGGACCTTTTACGTTATAATTTAAGCATTATTTTAAGATTCCATGACTTTTATTTATATTTTATTTAAAAACAAATATTTTTATACCTTTTCTCAAATCTTTTAAGGATAAAATACATCTAATACGTATGTAGATAACCGAAATGGTTCCTTTCAAAACTCATAATATACTCTGTAATAAACATTTGTTCAAATAAAACTGATTAAGTAAAAATTATAATGTTGTGTTTTTTCGCCAGCATATTTTTAAGATGTTTTTTTTATGTAAATTTGCATGCATATTGAAAAAATGTTTGTGCATATTTAAGCTTGCCCTGGTTATAATGTAAAAATGCGCTATATTCACACATAAATTATATAATTTAGGAGTATGTTTATTTAAAACTAATAGCTCTTAATAGTTCTATCTTTATTTTATACAGACTTCATTAATTATGGGCTTACCGCTTTATTTCCTTATAAAATTATAAAAACTATTTTCTTGGAAAATTATTTTCTATAAAAGCTTTAACTCTCTTTTCAGTAAAACGTTACAAGTTTTTTTATTTAAACTTCAATCATTTTTAATTTTTAATTACACTTAATGGCTAGTTAAGCTTTTCAAATAGTTATTTCAGGACAAAACTACTTCAAACTGAAGTAAAATAATAAACCTTTACAATTTGTTTAAATGTGCTTTACTGCTAATTCTTTTGACATTATTTGTTTTTTTTTTGCTGTACTTTTAATTAAAAAAAAGTTTTTGTATAACTAAAATGTAGAATTTTAACAGTTTCATCACTTTTATTTTACCTCTAATACTTTTGCCTGGTGCTCTTTTTTCGTCACCACCCCACCAGTCCCCTTAAAAGGACTTAAATATTTTATTAAGACTTTTGGCAGCTTCATCGTTTTTATCATCATTAGTTTGTCAAGTTAATTAAATTGCCATCAAGCTTTGTTAAACAAAAGATAAAGATACATTTAACAGTAAAAAATGGTAGAGTTAATATTTCATTTTAGTTTAAACAGAAAACTAAAGATTTTTGATTTAAATGCAAATTGAAAGTTGAGCATTAAACGAAGCAACTTAGACCTGTGTTAAGCTTAAATAAAATTCATTTATTTGAAATTAAAATATTCTTTTCTTTAATTTTTTTTTGTAATTGTTATTAATCTAATGACGCTTTTAGCATTAATGGTACTTTAAAAAAGGCCAGTAAACTTCGAAATTAGTTAAGATGTCAATTAAGTCGTTGCTTTATTTTTAATTAATAGCAATCGCCACGTCATTAGCAATTAGTTAATTTAAATTAATATTAAAATAGAAAAAATTTAATTAGAATGCATTTTTGTATCTTTTTTCTTAAGATAAAGGAAAACATTTTGTACAATCCTTAAATAAATAATTATAGTTATTATGTTATAATAAAGAGAATTTTGTTTAATTCAATTGCCATTTTTTTTTTCAAATATGTTTTATTAGATTTAATATGAAATCACAAAAGGGCAGAACATTATGAAAATAATGAGCACTATGTTATCTAGAGTGTTATCTATCCTTTTAGGGATATACAAGTTTCGGATCTAAAGGGAATGACTTCCAGAATGGAAGCTGGTTGTGCAGTGTCATAAGCAGGCAAAGGTTCAATCAGCTGGCGATGATTGCTTGTGAAAAACATGACTTGCATTTAGATAACATTTTTGGAAATTTTAACGTAAAAAAATTTAAAGTCATTTCATATCCCAGGCAAAAAAGTCATAATCTTAAACCTGTCCAAAATTTTTAAATAAGAAAAAGTGTCACTTTGAAATTTTTAACATTAAAAGTATTTAATATTTTTCTATATTTAATTAAAAATAAAATCCATATTTTTTTTCGGAATATAAAAACAATTTTGATAACTTTGAATGGCAACAGAAATTCAATCAAACTTATATTAACCATAATAACCTTTATCAATATTCTCTATACAAAACAAATATATTCAATTTCATGCCAAAACAAAACTGTCATTCAAAATCCCCTAGATTTGATGCTGATGTCCTTCTCGCTCAGACTCACTTTATTCAAAAACCCCCTCAAATGTATGATTTAACTCTCCACAGGACTTTTATTATAATAAAATTGTTGCTAAAATAAAATAAAAATCTGTGTATTTTGTATTTCAAATACATACCAACAATATATCATAGCAAAAATAACAAAAAAAAAAAAAACAAAAAATTTATGTGAGCATAAAATATCCATGTCACATTATTAGGCATTGTTGGCTGTCAATATGGTTTTAGTTTATTTAGAAACAAGTGATATAGAAAACACCAGCACAGGGCCACAATTTTGTTTATACGCACATGTATACGAATACGTTTTTACAATCTAACATTTTGCTGCAGAGTATTAGAAAAAAAATACGGAAATAAGACAACAAAATCAAGAAAATTTTCCATATGAACATCATCGTCATCATTGAAACACAACAAACTATGATTTCCCTTACAGACAGCTTCATCATACAGGCTGTTTATTTTGTTATGAAAAAAAAATTATCTACAGTATACATTTAGGCAGGAGGCATTTTTTTTAAATATTTTTCTATATCTTATATATTGAAGAGATTTTTATACACAAATGGAATTAATTTACATTTTAATACACCGACATGCTTTTATAGAAATATTTTCTTATTTCAAATGTAAATATGTATATATGTATACGTTTATACATATATGAATACATTTGCATTAGCATGCGTATTTAAATTTGGTGTTAGTAATTTTCTTAACTTTGATTTGTTTTGAAAAAATTTTTAAAATGCTGTAGTTATATAAAATAAACCAGAGTACGAAAATAAACATAACGAAACGTTTGTTTTGTATTTTAAAGAAAGTAAAACAAAAGCAAAACTAGAATAAAAACAATGAGAACGATTTTGCCATATAGTTTTATAATGTTTTTGCTTTCGAGTACACATATCTAAAGGGATCAAAATTAAAAAATTTTGAGCAAAAAGTTTTCGCAACCGTTTTTTTAATTATTGAAAACCTTTGAAAAGTAATGCACACTTTGCAAATGTTTCCGAAATGTTTTATTTGTTAACATACACTGATGTAAACAAATGAAAAAAATATAAATAAAGACCAAAATATATACAGGGTCTTTGAAACTCGAGTTTTTTTATGCTTTTTGGCTTTCAATTTATTTTATTCGAAAAAGATACTAACACTCGTAAGACACTGTATCTGTCAATAGTAAAGAGTAAAAAGGTGTCATAAATGATTTTTCTATTCCTTTTTTTCTATTATGGCTGATTACATATGGTAATATTATTGTATTAAATTAATATTGTGGCTGAGACTTATTTGAATATGAATAGAAAAAATAAAAATAAAAACAAGTATTCCATACACACATATCTATTTATTCCTTTCAGCTTTATAATTTAGAGAGAATTTAAATCTTAATAAGTTTTTTTTCTTCATTTTCAGAGAATAAAATGTCAATTCATATGCAAATTAGATTTGTAAGTAAATGAAATCCTTGATTTTTCCTAGAATCTTTTTTTTTTCTTAAATTTTTTTTTGTTTTGTTGAACAACTAGATTTTAATTTATAGCTAACAAAAAATTTTTATATAATAAAAAAGCCAAGATATATGAGGCTATGAGTATTGAAAAATAAATGAACCTTAAATGTATGTTTGATTTTTTTTTTGTGCTAAAGTTATTATTAAGTTAGCAAAAAAAAAAAAGAATAGAATTGAATTATAATTGATGTGTGGAAATTTTAAAAATAATAAATAAACAAAAAAAAATTAAGAAAAATGATTTAAATTTGAATTAAAATACAATTTATCAACACCAGGTGACCTTATCTTGCTACGTAAGCAACAGCTGATTACTAACCTTGTGCCAAAATGATATACCGTGGTTCTGGGGAATATTTACTAAATTTTAAAAGTTTGGCTTAAAATTATGAAATTAAAAATTATTTTTATATTATAATGTTTCGAAACAAACAATTTAAAATTAAAAAGGAAATGAAATATTTGCTTAAATTGTTTACTACAGTTGTGTATTATTTTTGACACAACGTTAAAATACTTTACAGAGAGTTGTAAACGTTTTCAAAATAAGACCACCTTGTATGAATTCGCCTTGACAATTTATAAACATAAAAAACTTTATGGGTTGCTGAATTAAAAATATGAAATAAATTTTAATAAAGTTTTCAGTAATTTTTTTACTTAAGATTTCCATTAACATTTTTTTTCTCAACAAAATTATCGCGCCATGCAGAAAGGATATATTAGTAATTTCTATGCTCATAAGCCAAATTGTAGGACTTGGAGGTAAAGTTTTTGTTTAGCCAGACAGAACTTACGAAACGGTAAGTTGTCAAATGAACTGTCATAATTTGCTCACTTTAATGGAGTCACGCTTGAACAACGCTACCACATTATCCCAAAACTACTTTTAAAATCTGTCATCGATTCGCGTTACTTAAAGAAGACGTAGTGATTTTTATAGCATACAGCTGATTTTTGGCTTAACGAGTTTGTTAGTAACTAAAATTGCCGCATATGGAGTGAAAATAATTAACAGCAGACACAGATGTGGAAAAGATTAACATGAGTAATCTACCATTTTGGCCTAACCTCATGGTGGAAACTAACTAATAGGAAACAAACTATGCGTTTACTAACCGCCCCCGTGTAAAAGAGGCACCATCACACACAGGTAGAAATTTTAAGTATAGAATCCGCAATATTTTTCAGCCGCCCCTTGTTAAGGAGCTATGGCGGTCTAATCACCAATGCTTTTTGAAAAATTCCAGCAGCTTCTAGTGATAGTGCTCCCTCAGAAAGACCCGAGGAACCAAACAATACAGACTCCATCACATCCGCTTGGTGCGGTTTACACGCTGGTGGTATCATCGGGACGTTTCATTAAATTATTTTTAATGCAGGAAAAAACTTGAAAACATGAAATGAATTCAAATTAATTTTTGACTGAGCCAGGGCTCGAACTCGGGTCGAATTTCATGATTCGAGAGCAACCACATTCTCATCATCAGAATTCTTTGCAATTTTAGTTTTTACTTGGAAATGTGTTAAAGCGTGTGTTTTATGCCGAAAAAAGGATAGGTGAAGTACGTTTGGTTAAGTAAGACGAATTAATTGATTTTTGGCTTAATTATTTTCGAGTCTATTCTTCAATCATTTGACAAATTTCTTAAGAATTCGTTAAAATTATAGAATATTATAGAAGAATTCTTGACAAAAAGTACGAAAAAACAGAAGTAAGGAAGAACATGTTAATCAATTAAAGTAGATAATTAAAGAAAATTTGAATTTACCAAAGGTTAAATACAATTTGATTAAAAGATTGATGTTTGATTATTGACTGCCAACCGTTGTCAATGGCGGTGAGTGTTAAATGGCAAACCACTATGGAGATATTGAGTGGTTGGGTAACATGTCCGTGAAAACCTGGATTCGGTTCCCTTCTCAGTCAAGCATGAAAAATTAGCAATAAATTTTAATTAATTTCATGTTTTAAAATTCATTTCTTTATAAAAATATTTAAATGAAAACAAAATTTTCATTCAGCCTAACAAAAATATCAAAATTTGGAATAAAATTTAAGAACGACAACAAAATCTTGTTAATTCAAAATTTTGTATTCCCAAAAATTACTTTGATAATAAACTGGCAAGTGCACGGCCTAAAAAACTGAACTGACAACATGCTTTTTCTTTTTGATTTTCTTGCGAAAACAATAAAGCAAGTTGGTTTTGTTTTTATTTTGTTATTTCTTTATCTACTTACAACTACAATTAATGTTGGGAGAATTCTAAGCAATTGTAGTGGGGAATGTAAGAAGAGATAAGCTCACTGTTTATTGTTGTTGTTTAAGCTTTGATATTGTTACAAGTAAAACTGGAGTTTATGGATATTATTCCCTTAACAGTTTTATTTTTTAAATATCTTTAGTTTTTCTAAAAATCTTTGGATGAAGGTTGATCTGGCCTAAGCAACCAGCGAAATGCGCATAGGAATAGCTTATCCCATCAACAATAAATTTCAGTGTTTGTATCAACAATAAACATTGCCAAACCAAATCTTGTTAATTGAAAATTTTGTATTCCCAAAAATTACTTTGATAATTATAGATCTTGCTGAATATTAAAAAGTAGATATTGTTGAAATTTTGTAATAAATTTCTTTTAAGGTCATAAAATTTTGTAATATGATATAAATTGTCACAAAAACGTTTTATATAATATTTTTGATTTCTTTAGTCAAGTTTGGAAGACTTTTGGCATTTTTAGATTTAGAAGTATTTTAGTTTTTGTTTCAAAGTTCTTTAGATACATAGGAAATGCGTTTTAACTTACAACTTGAGGTATAAATTTGTAAAATTTAGTTTTGGTCCTTGAATTCTACTCCAAGTCAAGTAAAAAACTTACCTAAAAAGAGACATAAAAAAAGCGGAAATAAGTAATTTATTAAATCCTATAATCAAATTTCAAAATCTTAATATATAAAAACTTAAAAAAAACTTTCACCTTAAACTTAATGTTTACCAAGCCTACTAAGTAATAGAAGAAATGTCTTAATAATCTTCAACTTATTTTTACAAAAACTTGGGTTTCTCCAGTTAAAATTTCAATAATATCCGGTTTCCTTATTATAACAAGTTAACAAGGACGACGACTATAAGCACCAACAACATCAACGATAAAAACGTAGTTGTTTTACCACTACAACTACATTTTCATCAAAAGAATTATTTAAGGCACACATTGCCAGCAATAGCATTATATTAATAAAAAAGCAGCAGATTTCATTTATGTTTAAATTCTATTCTCCAGCTTCCTTCTGGTCTTAAAATTCAATAATTTTCTTTTGTTGGGTCTTTGTATTCCAAGCCATTACCATAACAAACAATCACCGCCTATTTTCCTAAATACGTGGATATTTGTATGTATATTTTATACACATATATATAAACCTATTTGTTTGGTTGTTGAAAGCATCTTTTTAGGCGTTTGACTCTTTACTTAAGATTTTCAAAATTTCAAAATACTTAGACACTCCGACAAGCAGGAGATTGTAATAAAATCTCGTTAAAGTGTTAACATGCAATATCAAGACATTTTATACAATATTTACAATAACACTAATACATATTTACACACATTTATATGCGCTCTCACACTTTTACACTCACTTACAGACAAACACTTAAGTAAAAAGTAAACATATTTTCAAATATTTGTATGGTTAAAGAATGAATTTAGTGAAATAGTGAGATATAATGTGGTACTATGTGTTTAGTCCCGAAATGTGGCACTTAAAACTTTTAGTTTTTTTTCTCTGAGAACTGGAAGAAAAATATATGAAAATAATAAATAATAATAAATTAATAATAAATTTTTAGTTTAATAAAGTACTTTTTTAAAATTTTAAAGGTACTTTTAAAGTCAACATTTGCAATGTGTTAAAAGGTACACAGTTCATGGTTTCATGCAAAATGGGGAAAAAATTAGTACCATTTTTATATGAAATCCCTGATCTCCCCTCCCCCTAAAAATTAGTAAAACATCATGGCAAAGTTTAGGCAGCTGTCAGCTCATGAAGAAAAGGTAGGAGCCAAATATAAAAAAGGTTCCCCACCACTTCACCAAAAACATGAAGGGCGTTGTTTATAGGCAGCGATAGTAGGCAACAACAGTATTCAAGGTACTGCTACAGCAGGCCAATCATATACTTAGCTGGAACAATAACCGATTAAAGATACTGATAGAAGGCTAAAAAACAATACTGAATGGATACATGCTCCAAGAACAAGCAGTGTGAAATCTTACATGGGAAAAGCGAAAACAACTGCAACAAATCGTGTAAGATAGAGTTGCTGTGGAAGCCATATGCTTTTAAAGGGGGTAATAGAGAATATAATATATGAAAACATGGTACAGTAATAAAGTTTAGATAAAACTTACAGACAAACCTAAATCAGCGCGTCAAACCGAAAGTTATCCAGCGTGGTAATGTTGTGTCATGAACAGTAATGTTAACTTTTTTTGTTTAATCAAACCCGCAAAATAGAAATAAAAAATGTAGGCAAACCTACTAGTATGACTTAAAAAAAGTTAAATTACCATTACTTTTTTCCAAAAGCTGCCATCTTCACTACTAAACGTGCTGTCAAAATCAGATTTTCCAATTACAAAATGTTGACGCCGAGCTATTTGGTTTTGAGTTATACATTTCGTATTTGCATGGGAATTTGTTACTGATTTTTTGGTTTGGCTGTTAGCGTTATACATTTTTATTTTCTAATTATTTTCTTTAAGTAATTTGAGCTTAAAAAAGTACTTTTTTCAAAACACAAATTGGTTCAACATTATATTTATACATATATAATTCATAGAATCTTTATTAAAAAAAATTTTTTTTTGCATATAATCAAGATTAAAGGTTTTTGCTCCTTTCACATTTTTTGAGAGGACAAAATTTTAAATTTTTCCTCCAAAAAACACAATTCTTACAAATATTTATCACGGTCTTTAAAAAGTATATGCAATAAAGTTTCGTTGTATGTCTTTTTATTAAGTTTCTTTATTAATTTATTATTTTAGCTCCTTCCTAATCCAAAACGCTTGTTAAGTATTTTTTCCTGAAAACATTCATTTATGTATTCTGGCATAGAGCAAATTAATTTAACGCACGTCTTAAGATTGCAATGACTTGGAAAATTCTTCAACAATAAATATTTTATTTCACAACTAACCATCCTTGTTGCTCTTTAATTTTGTTTGTTGTTATTACGATTATTTTTTCCTGAATTTCATAGAGTGTTGTATTTTGTCTAGTCTTAAGTATGCTTAAGATTTTTGTTTGATGTGTTATAGTAAGCAGACAAAATAAATCTTAATGGCAGCAAAAAGAGAGTATATTTTTGTAAAACAATATATCAGCCTTAAAGTAGGCTTTAAATTTGAAAAAATAAATTAAGCTAATAGAATTTATTTTATTTTGAAAATGTAGAAATACTTATTAGTGGTGTATCATGGAAGGCTAGTTGGTGGTGATCTAGTATATCAGTGCGGGTTCGATTCCCGCCAGACACTGGTCTGTTTAACTATATCGGGCTAAAGATATGGGTCGATATGTACCCATTTGCGCGAAATTATCGTATGTTACAAATACCAAATTTTACAGGACAGCCATTTTTCTACTTTTCTTTGCTTTCATTTGCAATATCAAAATGAAAATATACATGTGCTTAGATAAGATAAAATAAGACGATGTGGAATTCGCCTACAATATTTTGCCAGGTGACGTCTCTTTGAATGTAGAACAAGATTGCATCAAAAACTAAATTACAAAAAAATTGGCATATACGATAATTTCGCGCAAAGGGGTCGATATGTTACTATCGCTTGGTTAATCAAGTTAGAATATAATTTATAATTGTGATTTTAACTTTTAATAATTTAATAACTTTCAGTGCCTACAATGAGGCTAAAGTATTATATTTTTTTTGTGGTTAATTTGAATTTAAATTTTAATACATTTTTTATATATTATTTATTTATTACTTTAACCAGGATAAAGATTATGTATAACGAATTAATATCTCTTAAGGCTAAAATCTACCTAAATTATGTTATATGCTCCAAGAAGTTGAAAAATATGGTAGATTTTATTTCTTTTTACACTTTTTGTAGGCATTTAAAAATTTTAATGTATGCTATCCTTTTTTGAAAAATTGATTTGTATTGATTATTTTTGTAGGAAAATGTTTAAATTTATAAAGGTTGTAGAAAATTTTTTAATAAATCATGTATTTAAAAGAAAAAAAAATTACTTTGATAATAAACTGGCAAGTGCACGGCTAAAAAAACTAAACTGGCAAATTGCTTTATGTTTTGGAAATCAACAAAGCAAGTTGTTTTTGTTTAAATGTTGTTTTTTCTTAGCCATTTACAACTACAATTAATGTTGGAAGAATTCTAAGCAATTGTATTGGGGAATATAAGAAAAGATAAACTCACTGTTTATTGTTGTTGCTTTTGTTTAAGCTTTGATATTGTTACAAGTAAAGCTGTTGCTTATAATTTTATACAATTTTATTTGTTTAATATCTTTAGGTTTTCTAAAATCTTTGGATGAAGATTCCTGACGATCTGGCCTAAGCAACCAGTTAAATGAGCATATAAATAGCTCATCCCATGTTCTGGAAATCAAATTCCAGTGATATTAAAATATAATTTTTTTATCAAACAAATTTTGAAAACGATTCTTATTCGAAAGTTCACAGAAATATTTTTTTTATAGAATTCTTACTTTGAGTACCACTAAGTTTTACCATAAGTTTTCTTAAAATCAAGAAAAAATTACTTTTTTTTATATAATAAAAACAATTGAACTGACAATTTCGTTTGAATTTAATTCCATTCAACTTCGACTTAGAAAATATAACCGATTTTTCTTTTTAAAACAAAAGGATATTAATATCTCCTACTTGTGTAATCTTTAAGGGATTTCTATTTTTTTTGCTCAATGATAGAGGCTACTGTGACACATAAATTAATTTGTAAAGTTTCATTGGATTATAAGGAAATTTGTAGAACTAACGGAATAAGATCCTAAGAAATTTTTGGAAAAAATTTAAAATTTTAAGTATGTAATAAACAATTTTTGTGGAATTTAAACACTTAAATATTTGGTTAGAAAATAACATTTTTTAAAAGAAACGCAACTACAGTTTTCTAAAATAAAAATAGAATTGAATTTAAAACGATTTCTATTAATTTTTTTTAAATTATTTCTCGCATCCCAAAAAAGGATATATGTACAACTTCTATACAATAAAAAAAAATTATATACAATTTTACACAATTAATATTGATACTATAGCACATTCATTTTACTAATTGCATTAGGATTGGATAAATTTTGTCGAATTTATAGAGAATTCTTAATAATTTTTTTGAAAAAATACTATGAATTTTTTAATAAATATTAAGCTATTATATTTCAGTTTATTTTCCTTTATTTAAAAATGGCCTCATGGATCTCTTTTGTATTATTGAGCTTAGAGTTTTTTGTTGAAAGGAGAAATGTACTATGCGACGTTCGGCTAACTAATTATCATTTTTACACACTTTTATACATATTGTTTTGAATTTACAACGTTTTAAAAATACAATAATATTATTGAATTTTCAATAAACAAGTTAATTTATTCAAATATTTTTTCAAAACTTTAAAAAAGGATATATGGCGAGTTTAAAAATTATAAGGTACAGGTTAAACATTTTGAGATTTAATTAAATAGCAGTATTGTTTTGGACGTTCATTTCATATAAATAATTTTTTAAAAATCTTATTTTTATTTTAGAATTTTGTTTTTGTTTTAAATATAATTTTCTATGCGAACGTTGACGTTCGAAATCGATTAACAGGGTATAATTTTTAAATTAAATTTAAATAATTTCCTATTAGCAAACCATTATTTTAGCTTGCGAGGGCATAGATTCCTGATTTATGTGGGGTATGTAACTGCTACACATTTACTGCCGCTTTTGATTTAAATTAAAACAGAAGAGAAATAAGAAAAAATATTAAGCAAAACTTAAGTATCATTTACCAACATGGAAGCCAAATTAAAAACATACATAAACATAAAAACTCCTGATAACTCACACACATTGATAAAACTAAACGATAAAAGAAAAAAATAATTTTATGAAAAAATACTAACACTTTTAATAACAAAAACTCGCACAGTCAAAAAAAAAAGCAAATGGAAAAAAACTTATAAAACATAATACCAGGATAAACACTTTATATAAAAGAAACAAAAAGAAAACTGATTCTGCTTGCGGAAGAATATGTGTTTAGCTTATTAAAAACATAAACATATGAGTCATTTTGTCTTTTATGTCTTTACAGACATCTAATGAATCAAAGTTTAAATGCCACTGTCAGTCCCCAACATCCTTGTTCATTTTATGTGCTTCTCTTTATAAGATACTTGCTGAAAAGATCTTAAGCTTAAGCCAGTGTTTAAATTTTAATTGCAAAGCAAATACTTTTAAGGGAAGTATGTGCTTCTATTTAATCATAAAATAAAACTTTTCCAGCCACCAACGAAAAAAAAAAAAAAATAATAATAAAAGGCAGCAAAAAAATATGTATTAAAATGGAAATATTTGTTTAAGTATGAAAAGATGCACAAGAACAAAAAAATGAATAAGTAGAACAAAAGAGCTTTATAAATTGGTTACCCAGAGCAACAATATTAAATTCCACTTGCTGCACATTTTCAACAAATAACAACAGCAATTTTTTTTCTCCAAAGCATACGCTACTCCAGCATTTAACTGATGCTGCTGTTCACAGGCAACGAACAACTAAGAAACCACACAATTCATGTGAAGCAGCAGGCAGCAACATTTTATTTAAACTCTAAACCAAGCCAAAAACAACCAGCAGCCAACCAAACAGTCATTCAGTCTGACATACCAGCCAAACCAAGCAAGCCGAACGTTTGAATATAAGTTAAAAGCCTGCCTGTTAGCAAGAGTGTGAGATGTATTTGTGTTAGTCTGTATGTTTTAGAATGGTTTTCATACGGTTGTATGTGGCTTTATGGTTGTCCCTGGTTACAATATTACAAGGCTCTCATATCACCAACATATCAACCGCTTACATGATATACACCCACGCAAATACAAACGAACGCACGCTAGCCCAGCGAACAATTCAAACTACAAATGCTTTGAAATTTGAACCTTTTCGCAAGTATAAATCATTTCGGTTAGGTAAGGTAGAAAGGGCAGTCATGACATGATTTGACGCACATTTTGAGATAACATTCAGTTCCATTTAACAGAACCCGAACAACTTTCGAAGTTTGAAATGCGCTCTAGCTCAACGCCAGCGATATCATGTAAAACGGTACAGGTAGCGTATGCCATTTCGGCTAGTGCAGGAATATGACAGAGATGATTTAAATGATTAATACTTGATCTCAAAAATATTCAAAATAGCTTTTTAAAAAAAATATAGAATTGTTTTAAGTTTTAGGGTGCCCCGGTAAGCTGGTAGAGAGCATATCCGTGTGAGGGTTGCGGCACAGGTAACCACCAAAGACTGTAATCTAATTTACTGCAACGGAATAATGGTTTATATTTAGAAATTTTCAAGTTGTTATTTAGCAAATATGAAGGTTTGAAATCGATATTAAAATTATTTTAAATAAAAGTGTTTAAATATTTTTGGTGTTAAACTGGTTTAAAATATTTTTACTTAAATAACTTTCTAGTTGCCATATATTTGGAATATTTTTAAATATTAGAATATAATATTTATTAACTCCGCTTGGCATTAGCCTGCCCAACTCAAGCCCGGAGAACGGAAATAAGGGTTTCAAGCAATATGACAATCCCTATCCAAGATAAAATAAATGTGTTCTTTGAGCATCACCGGAGGTTGCTTGCAGGCCAGATAATTCGAGGTATATAAAGAAAACAAGATTTGAAACGACACAACAAATAGGAAATGGAAGGAACAAGGATAAGATTTGAGCAAAAGGACGTTATCGGAAACATCGCCCTGGATGCAATGGAATAAAGGAAATTAACAGAACGGTACTTACTTTCTGGTACTATAAATGGTTGGATAAAAAGTAAGTAAATTGCTGCGTACTGCTTATGGCCACCATTTTATCTTTACTGTCAACCCAAACTCATATATAAAAGATGTTGGTTTATTAAAATAATTTATCGCCAGAAGCTTCTTCTTTAGAGTAGCTCGATATGTGCTAACTAAAGAAAAAATAGCAATTTACAAAGGTCAAATTTAAAATGTAAACAAAAAGTTAGAGGCCACATCGTCACATTTGGGTTCGAATGACTTTGATCGAAATCTTTCTTTTTGAGATTGCCGTACTCGATCAAATATCTACTCTCGAAATATCATTTGAAAGGTTAAAAATTCAAAATTTCCGTATTGTTTTCAAATGCTCGACTTTCTGTTTGTTGGTTGTTTTCACATACTTTTATGAAAGAATAGCATCATTTAACCACGTTAGAGGAAGATAATTTTTTTTTTTGCCAGAGAATTAAGAAACTCTTAATATACTATGTCTATGTGAGTGTGTACTTGAACTAAAAAACATTTTGCTTTTATTAATATCGCTATGGTTGTATTGCTGCTGCTGCTTCTCTTACGCAAATGCTGTTGTTGTTGACAACATTACAAAAGCTGCAATTTAGAAATTCAATTAGTACAAAAATATGTGTTTGTTATTCCTGTTTTTTTTTCTGTTCTTCATGTCGAAGCAATTGTTTTCAATATTCCTTTTTGTTTCTGCTAGATGTTTCATGTGTTTGTCATTGACTTAGCCAAAATATGAGCTACAGACTTGAAATAAATTATTGATAACAAAAGGAGGATTAAGGAGTACTAATGTGTTAAAGAAAAAAAAGAAAAAAATATTACAAAATATTAAACTTTTATGTGTATAAGAAAAATTTCAAGCAAAATCAAAATTTAAACGCACAAATATTGCTGGATCTGCATAAAATTAAGGCAGTCAATAGCACTCTAAATCTTCAAGAGAAAATAAATTTCAGTTGTTGCCTAAGTAAAAAACTTCCACATATATCCCTTTTCTTTAATACATAAATCTAAGAAAATAATTATAAATAATAATAATTTTCTTAAATCTTCAATTGGCAGTTGAAAAAATTTTATTTGGAAAAAATTTCGGAAACTCTTTGCACAATATTGCATGCAAATCTAGTTTAGAACATGCATGTTAAAGAATGTTATAAACATGTAGCCAGAAGTTTTTGGAATATGCCTTGTTAAACGAAAGTTCGATTTATGATTTAACCTGTTGTAAGTCCTTGACACTTAAATAAAGTGTGTTCTATTTTCGCGAATGATCATTATGTAAGGACCTGTCTAGTTCTCTTAAAGCCTTTTTAGGTTTTAGTTATTTTTCCTAGCCTTCACAAATTTATTAATTTTTTCCATCCCCATCACTTGCTCAATTAAAATATCAAATGTTCCACTTATCAACACTTTTTTTAAACAAAAAACTTTAACCCTTGATTTCATTTTAATTAAATGAAAATGAAAACTTGTTAAATTAAAAACGAAATCAGATGATGTGACATCCCTCAAAAGAGAAAATGAGCTTTGAAAAACTAATAAATGTTAAAAACGTGTCCTGTTTTTTGTTGTTGCCTTAACACATTTACCCAAAGCTAATGAAAACATTTGTGGAAAACTAATACTAAAAATGCTACATTATGAAGTTATAAGAGAAAGGAAAGGAGGCAGGTAGTGCAAACAAAAATATGAGGCATGTCTTAATTTAAAAACAAGACCACATGTTGGCTTGAAAAGTAATGAATTTTTTTGTGCCGGCAAAAGCTACAAAAAAGTAATAGCCAGCAAAACCTTAAGATAATAAATGAAAAAAAAAACTAGAAAAAACATTCTGTTAATGAAAAAGTACATGAACCTTATATAAACTCTGTATGAAACTTACAATCACAAGTGTGCTTTATTAACACATTTTTATATGAAGTGAAACTTGTGGCAAAATAAAAAAAAAATATTGAAATACATCTCGGTCTTGATAAACATTTTCATTTTTTCTAACAAACTTTTTTGAACCGTCAATTTTGGCTGTAGATTTTTGGTAAGTTTTATATTTGCCAAAAAATCTGGTAACCACAAGGCGTTTATTTAAGGGCGTTTTCATATTTGTAACAACTTCCACAACACCAATAAAAAAGATTAAAATTGTTGGTACAAAACAGAAAACCTCACCCGGCTATAGGAAAATAGTAATAGTGTTTTTAAAAAAAAATGAAGGAGTAAGAAATTGAGATCAAAAAAATATTAGTCTATGGATAAAAATAAAGTATTGAAAACGGAAATTAAATTTATACACACACTCTTGAACCAAATGAATACCCAGCAGACAAAGTGACTTCCTTTTAATTAGAAGTGATTTAAATTCAATCCTTTTGTTCAAATGGCAGAAGTCTAATATTATACTCAACATTTTTTCTAATTTAAAAATAATGAATCATGAATAGCATGGAAACTAAAAAATTTTGAAATAATTTTTGTTTTTAACTCTCAGCATTCTCTCAAATACATTTTGAAAATAAAGATTTTAAAGACCAACACAATTCCATATGAATACACTGCGCATTGTACGATGTAATTTTCAAATACTAGAAGTATTGGCAAACATTTTGTACTGTATTGCGCATTGTACGATGTAATTTTCAAATACTAGGAGTATTGGCTGTATTCAAACGATTTGAAAGAAACGAGTACTGTTTGGAGTGTATTTTTGTGGATTCTTGTACCATTACAACACTATTTAAACTGTACACAAACATTATGTGTAGACATTTTATTTTTGTTGTGTATTTGATTTTTAAATGTATTTGTAATCACTGAAACCAGCAAATAGCCCATTCTAATAACAAAGTTTAAATCGATTTTCAAATATCCAAAAATTTTAAAAAGGTTTAAAAACATTTTTTAAGCAAAAGGTCCAAGGATTGAAAAATATATTTATTGTTAACGTATTCTCGAAAGTATTTCTAATGTGGATTGAATAATGAAAAACGCTTGAGAAAATACCATTAATTACGAAAAACAGAATCTATTAAATACTTCTTTTGAATTAGTTTTAACGTTAGTTTTGGGTTACAGAATATTTTGAGAACGATTTCAATCACATTCTCAAAGCTAGATGTACTAAAGTTTTTGTAAATAAAGTGTTTAGAGAAACAAAAAATATTTGTTGTTATTTTTAAAATTATTTGACGAATACAATGAATATTTTATTTAAAAATTTGGTTTACAAACATTTCTTCTCAAAAAGAAATAAAAGTAATTTCGTATTAAAGATAAGATAAAGATTTAAGAATCTGACTTTTATAAAAAAAAAGAAAGTCGTCATATTTCTGTATGTTGGGTAACTATGTACGTATAATTTTAAGCTGATATCCGCTGCAGACAAAAACCAAACACTTAAACAAGAGGTTCGCTTTAGTATTTTCTCTCCTACTTCTTAAGGCAAAAATTAAAGAAACATGATTCTTACTTAAGCTTTTAACTATGAAGTAACTAAATAGAGAAAAGCTGAACATTTTATTTGTTTTAATAAGCAGCCTTTATAAAATTATATTATTAACTTAGTCCTTTTTATCAACATGTCCTTTTTTAATTAAATAATAATAGATTACGATACTTTACTTCATAAACTTGAAATTGAAATGCTGTTAAGAGTTTTTCAGAATGTTGGAGAAATATTTTGTCGTATACAATTATATTCTACATAAATTTATTGAACATTTTTTTATTTTTATTGGTTCTAACTCGAATAACTTTTTTTTACAAATTATTATTAAGAGTTTATGGCAGACAAAGTCCTTATTTAGGCAAGTTAAACACAACAAGAGGTGACAGGTTCAATTTTCTTGTCATCTTTTTTCATAAATTAGTTGTCATAAGTGGTTAAGTTTGCAATTGTTAAGAAAGAACGCTGAATTGAAACCTACACGTAGAAAAAAATATGGTTGGAGGTAACCATATTATAAGAGCAACATAATTTGGTTGGATTTTAACAATGTTAATGTTTGCAGTTTATCATATTATGTTTAACTATGACCATGGCATGGTTACCATCAACAAAAATGTTCCCGAAATCAACCATAATATGGTCATAATTAACCATATTTTGGTTAATATTAACCATAATAATGATCAAAACTAACAATATTATGTTTAAAATTTACCATAATATGGTCAAAATTTCCCTGAATTTTGACAAAAGCAACCATATTATCGTCAGAATTAACAATAATATGGTCAATGTTAATCATATTATGGTTACTTATTTCATCCATTTTTTTTTATTTGTTTGTAGTGTCAAATTTTAATTTTATTTAATTTTTTATTCCTGATAGGTGTTATGTTCCACTTTTACAAAAAAATCCCCTTTTCATTCATATTACAACCTGTGACCACCTTCATTACCATTTTTTCTTTTCTACTATTTTATTCTACGGAAATTAATGTGTTTTAATCAATAATTAAAATAAAATGAATGAGAATTTTAAGCAAACCAAGTAAAATGCAAACGACCAGAATGTTGATGCTTTTTAAACATATTATTTAAAATTAAACATACAATGTTTTAAAATATTATAATTTCAAACATATTATTGTTATTAAAAATTAACCATAACATGTTCGGAAGCAACCATAATATGATTATAGCTTTTAGGTGGATGAATTTAACCATAATATGGTTGCCGTGATAATAATATGGTATAGGTTACCATAATATGTTTAAGTGTATGGTTGTAGCTTTATTTTATTAAAACAATGTATTGTTGAATTCAACCATATATAAAGTTCCAAGGGAGTTAATCACTTTATTGTTAAATAGAAACAAAATATTATCAATCGTGATAAAAGTTTTGTTTAAAACAACAAAAGTTTGTTTGTTGCCATTGCAGGGACCATAATATGTTTTTTTTAACCATACTCCAACCATGTTTTTTCTCTGCGTGTAGCTAGAACCGAACTTTAACTGAACAATAACCGAAGTATAACTGAACTAGAACTGAATTAGAACTGAACTAGAACTGAACTAGAATTGAGCTAGAACTAAGCTTCAATCAAAGCTTAAATCTTAACTAGAATTTGAGTTATAGCAATTTTATCTGAGCTCCTTAAGTGTTTAGGAGCTACCTTTAAGCTTCACAAACGAATGTCACCCATTTCGTCGTTTTTACTGTATTAAACAATTGGAAAGTTTTGTTGCAAATTTTTAAATCATTGTGTTATATTTTCTTTTTATAAATGCATTTAAAAATAGTAGAAATTTTCCTTTTTAAAATAAATGAAATTATTTTAATTTTTTTAATATTATAATTGTCGTAAATTTGGCTAACTGAATGTAAAACAGTGTTGAAAACATAAGTCCTCTTATTTCGACCTTGCAAATTTGGTTGTTTTACATTTATATACTTTTTTCAGTTGATTTTACAATTTTAATTTTTTCAAAGAAATTGTTTGATACCATAAGAAATCACTTCGATAACTACGAGTTATTTGTCTTAAATAATTATAACCAATAGCTATAAACTTGTATGGCTGTTGGAAAAAGGAAAAAGCGTATTAAATGAAAATAATATATAAAAATGTAAAAATAATTACATGCACTACAAAGGATATAAAACAAGGAAAAAAATGGACATGATTTCGTGTATGCCAAAAGGCAACATCAGCAGGATCCAAGACAACATATGGAACAACTCAAGTCTCAAACATATACATATAAACTTTAACTGATACTTAAACAAGTCAAGTCTGTATATATGAAGAGACTTGAACTACAGGCAACATCATTACTACTGCTAGCATCATCATTATCATTAATATGATGACAATGATGAAAGAAAAATTGCTACATTTTGTGAGTTTTTTCTTGACTGCTGTGTATTACTGATTTAATTTGCAAGTTTTCAGTTTTAATTAAAAGCAGATGAAAATTAAAAATTATTTTTATTTTCGTGGCAACATTTCCGCACTCTTTTTTGTTTTGTGTTTCAGACAGAAATATTAATGAGTAAAAAAGTTTTTATATTTGTATTGTATTGTACTTTAACCAAAATAAAAATTACATATAACCTTTTTGGTATTAAACTTATACTCTGTCATTTACATATCATAAAATTTACACATACTTTCAAGGATATAAGTATATGTATATATTAGTGTTGTTATGTGTTTATATATACTTGAGTATTTACTTCGTACCAATTCACTCCTTGTTTTTTTGCATATAAAATGCTAAAAAGGAGGCAATATAATGCTGGCACCTCATCATCAGCGTATAAATGTTAATGATTCAACATGAATTATGTATGTATATAACCAGTCTTTACGGTGTTAAATCCTTACACACTCATTTGTAAATAAATGTGAGTGCATAACAAATACACACAACATTAATTTCTGTTACAATATAAATACTATAATAAGGTTGTGTGGTCAATTGTTTTTTTTTTTTTGAAAAATTAAAAAAAAAACTGCACACAAAACAACGAAGAAAAATAAAAACCGAAAACATAATATTGAAAATACTTTAGAGTATAATTAAAGTAATTGCCTTGGTTGTATAGTTATATAATGTGATTTATCCTGTACAAGGACCAATCTATATGTGTGATAAAGTATTTAAAATTGATTTTCAAACGGAAATTAATTGCTTGCTTAATACATACAAAACAAAAAAAAAAAAAAAAACCAAACAAAAAACGGCGAGAAAAATATCAGCATTAAATGAGCAGCTTTATTATAAAAAATAAATAAAAATGTCATAAAATATACAATTTTTTAAACTTTAAGCCTAAGAGCAGGCAATAAAAATATTTAAATTTTCATGGTCATTAATTTTATGTTGCATTCGAATTGCATTTACCAAAAACACTTAATAAGGCAAAACAAAAAAAAAAAAAAAGTAAAATTTTTTAATTTAAAAAGGCCAAAATTAGTCAAAGACATCAAAATGTCATCAATAGGAAATAAGTTATTTAAGTATTGATATTTGTAATAAAATAAAAATATTGATTGATTTAAATTTAATTAAAGTATACATACAAGGAATTCATACTTAAATCAGAGAAAAAGTGCCATTAAAGGAAATATAAAACTATACTTTTATAGGAAAACAACTTATAGACAAGTCTCTTACTTTCTGTCTAGTTCTGCAAGTGTCTTACAAATTTGTAAATGAATGTAGTCCAAGGTCTTTTGTATCCTACTTCAAAATGGCAAAGTTTGATTTGACCATAAAAAAGCTTTATTTTTCAGTAATTTTGCCACTAATGTGTATTTTATTTAGAGAAAAACATTGTTGTTGCTTTTAATTTTTTCTAATGAAGCTGCTTTTTGCAAGTACAAGCGAAACTGCCTAGAATTTTGATATATATGTAAATGTAGTGTAGGATCCTTAAAGTAAAATAACAAAAATAACCATATTTGAAATGTATAATTTTTTCATAAACTGTAGAAAAGCTATAGTTTTTCTAAGTCGTAAATATTTTTTCTTTCATTAACATTAAGGCCAATTCATAATCATAAAAAATAGGTTTTTCAAAATTTGTATCTTCTGCGTTTATTTAACTACAACCAACTTAATTACAAAAGCATTAACATTTTAATAAAGTTTCTAGAAATTTGTCCATTTTAAAAAGTTTTTACATTGAATTTTATTATTTTTCTATGACACATTAAAATCATTTTAATAGCAATTTAATAAAAGCTATTTGAGAACCTACAAATAGGCAAACATTTTAAGTAATTTGGCGCCAAAATACACATTATCGTAAAACAGTAACTAAGATAATACATCAATTGCCAATTAAAAAAAGGCAAATTATAAAAATAAGTGTGTTTTTGAAAACAAAAGTTTGGGAAATATTTACATGTACTATGGAATAGAAATGAAATAAGAATTCTTATAAGACTATAGCGCCCAAAAATAGGCACTTAATTTGTATAATAAGAAACGTTGTGTGGATTAAGTTAGCACTCTCAGATGCGACAGAAGTAATTTAAAAACCTAAGAACTTCTGCGCCATTTTCTTTAAGTTTGGGAATAACGTGCTTTTGCAATTTTTTAGAATAAAATAAATATTGTATGCATTATATAGAAGAACAGTAATATTGTAATACAGAGAATAAAGTCTTATCAGTAGGCAATGGACTTATCAGCTTGATGTATTATGTATAAAAATATAAGCAAATGAGAAAGTATTGTCGGCCAAATCCGATCATGAAATACTCTGATCACAGTATTGTTGTAAAAGTTCTTTGTGCCGAATATTATTACGATATCTTCATCTGTATGAGATTTGTTTGCCTTGAAGTGATTTAAGTTAGGGGGTTTATATGGGACCTTTGATTAATTTTTTGACCTACCAGCATAAAATTTTGTCATAACATAGTTGCTATCTTTAAAGTTATTGTTTTAAAAACAATAAACATAACGAAAATTTTTTATTAGAAATTCTATGAAAATT
Source organism: Pollenia labialis (assembly GCA_949318255.1). Taxonomy (NCBI): domain Eukaryota; kingdom Metazoa; phylum Arthropoda; class Insecta; order Diptera; family Polleniidae; genus Pollenia; species Pollenia labialis. Next base: position 6,589,708 of record OX439140.1, read on the forward strand.
TTCTAAATTGTAGTTTCATTTAAGAGAAAAAAATATAAACTCTTTGGTTATCAGATTGTCTTCTAGATTTATATCAGTGATAAATGCAGGGTGGTCGCCATTGTTTAAATTTTTGTTGGTTTGTATTGACATACTCTTTTAAGCACCTATTTTATCTTTATTTTGTATATAAAACATTTTAATTTTTTTTTAACATCTTTTAAATAGTTGATTTGTATCTCTCCTTGAAAATTAATTAAAAATCCAACAACTTTATAACTTTTTATTAGTTTATAATCTTAAAACATGTAACAATTTTTATGCGAACCCATAAATTTACAGACAAAAAAATAGAAATCAATTAAAAACGGAAAATAACCAGCAACCCGTTTCCTTCATTTCCCCTGCTTAATTAAAACAATGGCAAGTTTATCATTTTACGTTTTAATTTAAAATAAATATGTATATTATACAACTTTTACCTATAATTAAATTCTTTTTATTATTTATCAGTTTTTAACACACACACATACTTACAAGCACTAGCAAAAAACACTTATAAATTTATGCCCGCCCTCGCTTTCGAACACACACACTCATTCATCCACTTCCACCCATGTAAGGGTAACCACTTCCGTTTGCAGTAAAAACTGGTTATATACAAATTATTATGTCATAAAAAAAGAGTTGTTTCATTTGAATAATAATAAAAAAAGAAGAGAAAAAAAACAAACTGACATGATGATATTAAAATTGTGGAATTTCTACAAAAATTACATTAAAAAGGAAATAAAAGCTGGGTGTAGCTGGTGTTGTATTTAAAATTTATTGTTTTTCAGCCATAATTGCTGTTGAAATCTACAGCTTGTGTATGAGTATAATAAAAACTTAGAGCGAGAGAGACAGAGACAGAGAGAGAAAAAGTTTCTTATTACTAGCAGCTTTTTTTATTGTTATTACATTATTTAGTTTCAGTTTGAGTTTTTGTTTTTGTTTGTCTAGCTATTATTTTGTGTTTCAACAAATACTCAGTGAAACTTTGTTTTAAGTTTCAAGTGACAGTTATGAGTAGTTTGGTTACAATATTTTAGCTTTTATATTTGACTGAAAGTTTGTAGTATACGTGTATATACAGTAGTGTCATATAAGCATCATATTAAATGGAAATTGTTTGGTAATACAAAACAACAGGTAGCAAAAGGATGTGCTACAAAAATTAAAGGTGTGGTAGTTGTATTGTTTTTGTCATGTCATATAATGGAATTTTTAGTTATTTATTGTTTGAAATAAAGCAAAAAAAAAAAAAACTGCCAATAATAGTTGTAACGAGTTGAAGTTTATTATATATTCAAATGTTTTTTAGCAAAAAGTTTTCTATTAAATGATAAATGTTAATAAACTAATGGAGTTTTCAAACCCTGAACTAAAGCGTAGTTAAAAAAAGAATTAAAATTCTTTTTTAATTTTAAAACAAATATTTGAGAAACAAAAATCAACTCTGCCTGTTCAACAATTTCGAACGTAAACCTTCGCATAGACTTTTATATGAAATTTTTTTTTAAACAGTGTTTTTCGTATAAATTTTCTATACGAAGTACATTTTTATTAACAATAAAAAACTGTCACACTATTAAATGTATATAATATTATAACGCCATAAGCACCGCGACCCAAAAGGTCTATTGTGCAGCACAAGAGTTCACTGAAGTAGATTAGATATTGTAAACTTCACGTGATGCCATTGAGGTTACTCCAAGGAACTTTATTCTGTTTGCACACTTATCACTGTGACTAGATCTTAAAATTGACCTTTATTCATACAAATAAAAAATAATATATAAAACTAATTATCAAAGTAACTTTTGAGAATACATATAAAACTAAGTTAAATGTTCACGCGGTGATTTTCATAGAGATTGAAAGCTCTCTGTCTGCTTATCTACGTGGGGGTAACTGAAAGCGATTCCACTGTCCAAACTTTACATGCAGTTAAGGACTTCCGGTCTTGTACCAAGTGTTCCCTGAAAATATCGCGCAGACTTACATCTGTGCAGTAGCTTAGGTAAAAAAGCGAACTATACTGAGTATTCTATGCGTCTCACGAATCTTGGCGACGACCGACGATAGTTGGTCACTGAAACCTAGCTGTAACTAAGCCGTAAATTGGTTCACCTAAATTTCAATTTATTTAAATTTATTGATTACAAAAAAGTTAATCAAATTCGATTGTTATCAATTTTATATATAAATTTAAATAATCTTTTTTTATCGTATTTACTTATAGATTTCAATTCAATTTACGATTTTGAATGCAATAAAAAACTTAGTAAACATTCAAGTGAAATCACGTCATTGCAATTAAATCGATTGCATTATTTTATAGAATTGTTCTGCACTTTTTGTGAGACATTTTTTAAAATCATTTTTATTTTTTTTGCAAAGTTTTTAATATTAAGTTGATATTAAGTTAAAATGCTTAAGCTTGAGGTCTGTTTTATGAAAAATTTTTTCTTTAATTGTTTCCGAAATTTCGATAGTCTTTAAATATCATCTTCAGGGAATGTTTACTAATATTTAACAATAACAAAATAAAACAAAAATACTCAGTATAAAACAAATTAAATCTTATAGAAAAAATATTAAGAATAAAATAAATATAAAAACAGTGTAATGTAGATCGACAAAAATTCGACAAAAAAGTTATCACTCATATCAAAACTTACATTTACCACAATAAAGGAGTAATAGCTCTTCACGTTTCAGCATCAAAAACTACACTGATTATGTCAAATAAATTATTATTATGGTCAAACAAAAAAAGTTTTTAATATTTAATTTTTTTTTAAATTTTTTTCCAAACTTCTTTTCTTTTTTTTTAAATGAATTTTTTTTTTTTAAATATTATTTTTTTTTTAGTTAATTTTTGAAGAAGAGGTTTGTTTTATTCATCGAAAAATTGTGTTAATATGTTATTTTTTAAATGTAAACATAAAAATGTTTGCCTATTTTTAGGAATTTTAAAATAAATCTATAAAATGTTTACTATTCAAAGGCGGATACTTAAATATTTAATTTATATTTTAAGCACAAACATTTTGAGATTTGATTATATTTTTATAATCATTTTATTTTCTTCATTTCATCCAATTTTCGAGAATTTTTTTTTATATATAACACAAAATATACTCAACCTTATGCTTTCAAATTTTATTGCATATTTAGGGGCTGCCTTAAGAACATCAAACCAAATACTTGAATCCCTGGTAAGTCACTCTTGATAAATTTCCTTAAACTTAACTAAAAATCATCATCAATAGTAAAAAGAAAGAAAATTTCCGAATTTTTGTTTGTGGTTTCTTAACCATTACCCACCTTTTTGTTTTTTGTTAACCATTTTGCTTTATGTTTAAACTTTTTTTTTAATTAAAACCCTTAAACGTTTTACGCAATTAACCATTTTGACTTTGGTATGCAAATTAAACTGTATTATGGTTGATTGTGAGAGTAGCACTGTGTAAAGTATATGTACATAAATGTGTGTGTATGTGTTTAGTTTAAGAGTTTAAATTCTATGCAATCTAAAGACTTGAGTACGAGTTGTATGAAGGATGATGCATTTTCAGTTTTCTGCTAATTTATTCAAAGTACTTGTCGTTTCACACAAAAACACGCACATATATTTTCACATGCTGCAGATAGACAAGACGTTGTTGAATAATTTAAAATGCCTTAAATGCAAGGCAATTTTCAAACATACATCAAGTCATTCTGTCACAGAGTCATTTTGTAGAAAGCTAACATTACGACACTATGAACACGATGCAAAGCAGCTTGAATAATTTTCTTGCTGGCTTTTTTTTATTTGAACTCATTTGACGTTTTAAAAAGGGAATAAGGCCTCTCATTTCATCAGATTACTGTCAGCACTCTTTAGTCAAATGATGAAATACAATTCTTCTGTTCTAGTGTATACCCACACACACAAACACACACTTACACAATATTGTAACGCTACTTATGCAAATTTGAAAATAACGTGTCTGTTTTGTTGTTAATTTAAGTCCGTGTCTGTGTGTGCGTGTTTTTGTGTATTTTTCCTATTTCAAAACATACTATAGACAATGAAATGAGTGTTTTGTTGTATAAGTGTATTTTGTAAATGACATGAAAACTCATTGAGTACCAAGCAACATGTCATTTTTATACTCTAGATGAAAATACTCTGCAACGACAGCAGCAACCAGCAACAACTATATATGTGATGATGCAATAGAAAAGAAGAACAAGTACTTGAAGCTCTATATTCCAAAAACAACAACTTGAACAATTTTCTACTATGGTTGAGATATTTTAACACTTTATTTAGTGTCTTTACCATAACTATCTAACATTTGAGTCTATAAGTCTGTCCACGTGGCATTAAGAAGTAGGTAGTATTTTGTAACTGTAGACAATTGCTTAAATATTCATACACACACTCAAATACTAGCTTTGGTATAAGTCGTATAAATAGTAATGAGCGTGTAGCCTAGAGCAGGGGTTCCCACCGATTTTTGGTTTCTAGTCCCCTTGATAAACTTTTTTTCGACTTTTTTGAGAAATATTTGTTGAGTTAAACGTAAACTTTACTTTTAGCTAAGAACATTTTTTTTTTATATAAACTTTGAAGGTTTTCGATATTTCTTGATTTTTCTAATTTTAAAATAAATAGTTGTATACAAATAGAAAATTTTATGTAATTTCATTTTCAGACCCTCTAGAAATCTGTTTTTGACCCTCGAAGGGCTCCTTAAACACTCATTTGGGAACCATTGGCCTATCAATTTTTGCCTAAGTGTATTGAGTGTGTAAGATTTCAAGCTTTTAGTGTTATGTGGCACCTACTCCTACTCCGACACTTAACACAACTCATCACTTTTTTGTCTACATGTGTTGTAATAGTACTTTACACTTTAGCAGATTTGAATATTCTAATCAATGAGTGAAGTTTTCCTGATCAAAAAGCTAAAATTGCAAAGTACTTCATGTATCGAATCACCATTACAAAAAAATTACATGAACAATAAGTAAAGAGGACGAGGAATCGGAGAGAAAATATCAAGGATTCTTAAAATTTATGCAAAATGTGCTTTAAATATGAGCAAAATTATAGGAAGATTAATAAAATATTAAGTACTGAAAGCTACTCTTTATAATTAAAAATTCAGTAGTAATATTGAAATTGCAATTTTTGTATAAAAAACCATTTTTAACTCTCAATTTCGGTACTTTATAACTAGTATCGAAAACCTATGTTTTAACAAGGGTTTTAAAATATCTGCATACTTCCAGGCGCGAATAATACAACTTTTGACAAAAATTAAATTAAAAAGTTTATGCTAGTATGACTGTTTTAATGAACAGTTTAACAATATATCCAATTTTTTAATAGTTTATTAAAAACTATTTTAAGAAAATGTTGGCCTGATTTAAAAACCATCCGAATAATTGAAGAGTAAAGAGAAAAGCTTTTAGATTTGATTAATAAATTATATATTACTTTGCACATAAAAAATATAAGAAGCTTTCCTTAATAAATAAAATACTATTTGAGTATATTTTAAGGGGTTGAAGATATAATAAATCTTGAAACAAATAATAAGAAGAAATCCAACTATAAATTAAAATATGTGTGTTTTAAAACGAATTTATTTTCTTTGAAGTTCAAATTTTTTCTATATCTTTAACATTTTTCAAGTTATTATTTTTAAATGAAACAATTATTGCATATTTTGAGGCATGAATTAATTGCAAAAAAAAACATATCAAGCAGAAATACAATGTAGAATAAGTGAAATGTATAGTCCAGCTTCCTTGCAGGAAGAATAAGTAGTAAAGAGGCTTTCTAAAAGGTTTTGTTTTTTTGCTGACTGATTTAAAAAGTGTGTAATTGGAGACCAAAGCCTTGCCTTCTCGCATCTACTTGGAAGGCTTCTAAAATGCATTCTAAAAATAAAATTCTAAAAAGAATTAAGCCTAATCTTAGCACAATTGTTGTTACTAATAATGCAAAGTGATTAAAGAAATAACTGTTGATTTTGTGTATCTTTTAAAAATTTGAGAAGTAATTCCTGCACATTCCCATACAACAACTAAAATAACGACTTTGGCAGGCCTTGTTTTAAAATTTAAATGTATTTGACAAATATTTTACAAAAGATTTTTTTAAAGAAGACAGTGTGGAATGAGTAAAAGTTCATAAATAATGAAATTGTATACCTTCTTATAGGACTAAAACAGATAGTGGAATTTTTCCCGCTGTTTTAGAATAAATAGAATTTTATCTATTTTTAAGGCGTTTAATAGTCGTTTTGAAATATATTGTTTTGAAATTTTTTTTTATAATTGTTGCTTGTAATTTTTTAATGTAAAAAGTATATAATATTTCCCTCATTTAAGGGACCTTTACACTATCGCTCAACTCTTACGTATTTTGAAGAAAATATAACCCTGTAATGACAAGTCGTTTATGTTTTTTTTTTACAAATTTTTTAAACAATAGCACTGTGTCACAAATTTTAAACAAAGTCGTTGCCAAATGAATCTAACACCTAATTTGTATGTAAAATTGTCCGCTGAATCCGAATAAGAGTCAGAATTGTGAAAAGTAGAACATTTTTCGTGATATTCTAAAATAATCGTTATTTATGTTTTTAAAAAAGATGATGTGACATAAATGCAAATATTTTCGAAAAAACTAAGCGGATTATGCATATCTTTCTTCTTAGTAAAAGGCAATTTAATTACTAAAATTACCATGGCTCGTTTGTGAAGATTATTTAAGAAATGATAGAGTTACAGCAGACAAAATTTTAATCATCATAAAAAATTGGTGATGATTTTTTGCAATTTTTTGCTTTTTTCTTAATCTTAATGTTTTATTTCATATGAGATAAGATTATTTTTTAATATGGAATTAAGATTAAGGTGATTAAGATTAGGTGTCAGATTAATTTGGTCAAACAACTGTCAAGTAGTGTAATTACACCAGGCAAGCATTTTCGTCAAAATACGTTAGACTTTTGTGATATTGTAAATTACCCTTTAGAAGTATCATTACATTAGTTTAAATTTCCTTCTTAAGAGGTATATTGAAATGATATTCGGCAGCTGGGTTATACATTTATATATAGGTAAAAATAAAAACGAGTTAAAAAATAAAAGAAGGAACGATTGAAATAAGCATTATACGTGAAAGAAGTATTGTCTAACTATAGAAAAATAAACCATTGCCTACTTTTATGCGAAAAGGCTTTGTGTTTAACTGTAATGACAAAACAACGAGAAAGTATATTCGTACAAGCTTGGCGATTTAATATGTATACACCACAGTATTTACAGAGTTATTTGTGCCAAATATTATCTAGATATCGACATCTTATATGCGAATTTTTCATCTTAAAATGATTTTAGTGAGGGTACATAACAAAATAGCTCTTATAAAAGTTGCTGTCGCCACATAATAAGGAAGTTATGGTGTTAAGAGATTGTTTCGGTAGGCATAGATATTTGTATGGCTGCTTTGTCCATAAAAAGGTTCATTATACTCTTATAGCGTTTCTGCTCGGGGTAAACTTTAGCTTGATCGATTACTCTTCTCCATTTTTCTCTATTTTCGCCTTTCTGTTGCCAGTTTCTAACACCCATTACTCTTAAGTCGTTTTACACGCGGTCGGGGTTACAGCAAGCTATTTTTGGACCAAATTTAATCTTAATAATAAGATTATAGAATGGTTTATTGGCACAAAGACCCTTTTCGGGGAACAAGTTTGTATTAGGGCTATGCAATATTATGGACCAATTAATCAAAACATAATGACCTTGTTTCATTAACCTTTCTTTAGCATTTTTTCCTGTACTTTGCGCACAAGGTTTACATGTAAATCAAGACGGACGAACATCGTAGTATCGATTAAAAAGTGATAATGAGTACTCAGTGTACTAAAATTTGGGTCTAGAATCAATATTTTTATATGTTTCAATCATATTCAGGGGTGTGCTGGAAATCGCAAACGTAAAACGCAAGAATTTTAAATGTCGTTTCTTAATAAGATTTCTGTTAAAAGAATTTTTTGACAAATATTAGGCAAATATTTCCCTCTTAAGCAGGATTTTAAACCAAAAATTATAAGAATTAGGTTTAAAGTTTATTAAAAACAACTTCTAAATTCTTGCGTTTTGCGTTTGCGATTTCCAGCACACCCCTCATTGTCTACATTGATGCGTATGATCAAAAGAGGACAATTTGGTAGTTTAATGCCGACTTTTAAATGGTCCAAAACATAATTTTTGAAATGCTTCGTTGAAACACAAGCAGCTGAGCTCAAAAATTAAACCATTATGTATAACATTTTGTTTTGCCTGCTTCCTTAATATTATTTAGAGCAACTTTTCTAAATATCTCTACTCCAAAAATAACCTTAGCAATTTACTTTGGTAATGTCTAACATTTCTTACGTCTATTGAACAATTTCCTCACTTATTTCCTTAATTTAAAATTTTCCATATTGAATCTAAGGTTTATACACTTTTAAGTTATTCTAGACATGTCCTTTTGCTGCTTTCCTTGACTTTTAATGTTATTCTTTTTTGTTTTTTGATTTTTTCCACACCCTAGTTTACGTCAAAAACTTAATATTATTATTATGATCTTTGTATGGGTATTTATGTATTTGCGTACAAACATACATACATACACATTTACAATATTATAATCATAACCACTGCAATTTTATCTTTCATACACAGCTGTGCATTGAACCTTAAAATAATCACAAACATAACAATAACAATTACATTGCAACTACAACTACAAATACATGTAGTACATAACAATAATATTATATTTGCAATCTTTTTTCTATGAATGGGTATATGCGTATGTGTGTGTAATAGCAATAAGTAGTTATTACAAAAGTTTTGCTATTTTCCTGAAACAAGGAAACAAGTTTTAGTAAGAAAATTAAATTTATAAAAAATTCCAGAAAATCTTTAATAAAGTTTTGGTTGACAAGGGTTCGAAATTAAATTTTGAATTAGATTTTATTGTAAATTAACAGCTCATTTCTATCGCTGCAATAAAGAGAATTTCTATATTTTATAATTTTTCTATTTTTTATTTTAATTTTAAATTTTTTATCCTTTTGCACTTATTCAAAGTCTGGCTTCACACTATGAAAGTTTTCTTTTAGAAAGTCTGAGTTTATCGGTGAGAGGGAAAGAGAACATGCTTTAATTCTCCCTTCTCATCAATATATTCAGGCTTCCTGAAAGAAAACTTTCATAGTGCAAACCTGGACAAACTTTTCTATATATATTTCTGTGTATATCTTATTCTATCTTTTCGGAAAGATTTCGTTTTTAGAACAATTGTAATTTTCCAAATTGAACTGACGATTTTTATTTTAAAATTTTCGATATTTAGTTATAAATTATTATTCATTAAATTATTTTTACTGAAGGAAGGAATTTTACAACATGAAATTAATTAAAATTTATTGATTATTTTTATTCTCGGCTGAGCTGAGGCTCGAACTCGGGTTGAATTTAGGTCGATAATAACTGCATTCTCAAAATTCTTTGCGTTCTACCATTTGCACCACTGCGATGACTGTCAGCCACCGGTTAAACACCAATCTTTCAACCAGTGGTATTGGTGGTTTGAAATTTGATGTAATTAATTATCATTTTTCAATTTTATTTACATGATTCTTCTTCAACCCGAGTTCAAGCCTCAGCTTAGTCAAAAATAAGAATAATATATTTTAATTAATTTCGTTTTCAGCTAAAATTATAAGCGAGAAGTAAACACCTTTTTTCATTGTCTGTTTTTAGGCTAATAGTTAAAAAAACTATCTCTACCTTAACTATTGCGTTGAAAGCAAAGATAATTTCCTTCAACGTTATTTCCTACATATATATTGAAGTTTTTTTTCGCATGTTGTATATGCGACTCCAGCTCCAAATCCAGTTCCAACTAACACAGGCCAAGATTTTCGTTTAAAAAATAAAACAGAAATAATAGAACCAAGTACGAGTCCACCAGAACTTTTAATAATAAAATCAGTAATGCACATATAAATTTTTGCTTTTTGGGATAATTTTTTATAAATGTTTATGTTTGTAAGGCTTTCAAAATACAGTCTTATTACAATTTGTTATAAAAAGTCTTATTACAATTTGTTATAAAAAACTAACAACCAGGGTTGTTAATCGAGAAATGTCAAATAGCACGACCTTAAAGGCCAATTTACAGCTTCATTTCGACGTTTGTGGTCACCGTATGGCAACAAACCGCGAGCACAGGTTTTTATTTTTTACGAAATAAGGTCCGATGATGCAAGCAGCTACACAGCTCAAAAGGTTGAATTTTTCTCTATGCTTATATGTGACAATTTTGTTTATTAACAAACCCATTAAGCCAAAAAACGAAGTCGTCTATAAGTTGCACGAATCGATAACTGATTTTAAAAGTTAATTTGATATACTTTTTCAAACGGATACATGATTATTTGCCAGAGTAAGTTTTATCGGGCTTTAAAAATACCTTTTAATTATTTACCTCGAATTAATTTTTTTTTTCATTAACTTTATATTTTGTATACCCGTCCTTGCGTTAACCTACTCAAAATTTCGTAGTTATCCTTTCGTTAAATAGATTCCTTTTATGTCTAGTTTTCAGAAGTACACTACATTTTATTTTTCTTTTTTCATATTATTTGTTTGTATATATATTTTGTTTAAAAGGATTTTGTTACTATTCTTTTTGTTTGTTGTTTAATTAAAAACAATATACTTCTGTAGTAGCTAACATTCATATACATACATACATGCATACTCGCACATTTATGCATAGACAAAACAATAAAATTCCTAAATAACTTCAACTGTTATACTTTATACACATAACAAAAAATGTTGCACTGAATAAGTTAAAAAAAAGAATACACAAAATATATCTATAAACAAGTAAAACAAACCCTAGTTATTTTTGTTTAAAAGGAAAAAAACATTTAAAAAAAACGAGCTGATCTAAACAATTACAAAAAATAGAGATACTGTACTGTATAAAATATTTGTAAAAAAAATTAACAACGATTTTGTTTTCAAGTATTCTATTTGTTATACAGAAGGAAAAATGTGTGTTAAAGCGAAAAAGAGGATTTATGTACAAAAAATTTTTTAAAGAAATGAAATTTTGGCAAGAAAAAAAACCAAAAGTAAGTTTTTTTTTCAAAATTTCAAAAGTATTTTTTGTTATGAGTTTTTTTTAACTTAACGTCTAAGTTTTTTTTTCAAAAATTAAAAAAAATTCTGATTTGGTTTCCTTTTATTTTTAAATAGTTTATCAGACAACCTCCATTAGAGTAAGAACATATGAGAGGAGTCCAAAATAATTGCAAATGCCCTTCAAACAAAGCAAGTGCAAAATTTTAATAGTATACTTTTAGGGCTATAGTAAATACTATACCATTTTGCAAATGCTACGATGCAAGACCATTTGCACAAGATTGTGAATTGGGCTACTAATCTGTGCAATAGAAGTTCTAATAACTAATTAATTACGATTACAAAAATTCAAAAACAATTACGTTTACTTAGCATTTGCAAAATGGTATAGTATTCCAAAGTGTCAGAAAAGTATGCTATAGTTAATTACTAAACCATTTTGCAATTGCTATGCAAAACCATTTGCAATCATTTTTGGGCCCCATTTGCATTATTGTAAAGCAAATTGTGTCTAATTCTTTTAAAATTTTCAAAATGTTTAAAAAAATTTTTTTCTAATGCTTTGATTTTTGGTCTTTTATTATTTTAAACATTTTTTTCGAATGTTCTTCTTTAAGTCAAATTTCAATTTATAAAGCTTTCTTTCAATCGTCCTAATGCCTCAATATTAAAAACTTTAATTTAAATTGTTCTTTAATTAAAGATATATGCCCTAAGACTTGGAATAACTAATATTTTTTTTCAAATATTTCTTTATCTGGCTTCATATATCATTTTTCTTAAATATGATTTTTATAAAAAATATATTTTTAGGGTTAGAACTTAAAGGTTAAAAAATTTGTATAACACTTAAAGAATATTCAACCGAGATTATTAAACGCACTTGTGAACTTTTTGAATTTGAAGAATTTTGCATTAAATACTACCAGAACAATGAATTTTCTATCGATATGTTTGAGATAAGAGCATAACGGTTGCCTGTTGCTAAATATTTTTTTAAAGAAACAAATAAGAAAGTATAGCATACAGAAAGTCTGCTAGACGGAAGGACGGACATCGTTAGATCGATTCAAAAAGTAATTCTAAGACAATGGATATACTAACAAGCGGGTATAGCACCAATGTTTAAAGGTGTTACAACCATCAGTTCAAACGCATTAAGCCCTCTGCACTAGTAAATTTAAATTTTCAATAAGAATAAAAAAATTCTGAATATGTTGCCTACTTTAAGGTTAAGCGAAGCCGTCTCTACACAAAGGAATACAATTTTCTTGGGTCTCTTTAAAAGAATCTTTGATAATTTCCCTTACTATTACCTTTTTGGTTTAAATGGACGAGTTAAAAATTATACTTCAATTTTAAACGTCAAAGAACTTTTAATAAAAATAGCCTACTTTTAGGTTTAAAGATGAAGTCACTTTAGGTCTGTATGTCAGGAGCTAAAAAGCCAAAAATGCTGGTTTCTTCCAAATTAAAAAATTGTTAAGGAAAAGAAAAAAGAGTAATAATATTAACTATTTATATAAAAAACATTGTGTTTAAATTTTGCTAAAAAAAAAATCTAGTTTTACTTAAACCGTTTAAAAAATCTTACAAATTTTTTCTAAATCATAAATTCTGAGTAAGCTTCATATATCCTTTTCTGAAATGAAAGTTTTTCTTAAACTGTTTTATGCAAATAAAAGTTAAAATTCACATTAGTTAACCAATACATTAAGCCCATACACTTTTGTAAGGATTAATGTATTCTTTAACTAATGTGAACATTAACTTTTTTTGCATAAGACAGTAAATGTTTTACATAAGGCCTTTTCGCTTTTACGCATATATTTTATTAATTTTTGTTGTTGTATATTTCAAAAGAAGTTAGTTAAGGAGAAAAAGTATGCAAAAAAGTACTTACCCTTGCTAGCACCGTCCGGACCTCTGAGTATGGTACACTCCTCTATAGTGCCAAAGGGATTAAAAATTTGTCTAACATCCTCTTCGGTTTGTTGTTTACTTAACATGCCAACGAATAGTTTGCGATCTATATTATGCTCTGTTTTTTTTTGTAGTTGTAGTAGTTGTTGTTGCAGTAGTTATAGTAGTAGTTGTAGTAGTATTTGTTGTAGTGTTTATAATGAAAAGTAGTTGTAGTAGTTTGCATGATGGTTCAGTTCAAGTGGTATGGAGCAGGGGGTGAGGTGTTTGGTTGTTCAAATATGTTTCAAAGGTAAGGATTATTTTTATTTTCATAATGGAATAGGTTGATTGTTGGTGATGTTTGGTTTCGTTTGGTTTGTTGATTGGTTGATGGTTAAGAGTTTAAGTATAGTTTTTTTTTTCAAAACAACAACGGCATACAAAAACAATAATAAATATTACAATACATGGATGGGGGAAGAGGTGAGGAATCGTCATATAAATAGAAAAATAAAAAAAAATTTTGTTTTTGAAATGAAAATATATCAAATTTTTTTCATAAGGTTTTTTTTTTTTATTAAAAGAGTAAAATATAAAAAAAAGAAAATAAATTAGGGGGAATAAAAACAAATTACGGCAAATACAAAAAGTCAGCCCGCATTAACATTAATGTTTACATAACAAAGAATAAATTTAAAACATAGTTTTTTTTTTAAATTATTTAAACAAATTTCAATGCAGTTTGTTTTTTTTATAATATTTTGTTTAATAAAACAACAACAAAACGCTCAATACAAATGACAACATTGATATTACGTTTATTATTAATAATATTTAGTTTTTGTAAAAAAAGTTTTTTTTTAATAAAACAACAAAACATTAAAAAAAATAGAGAACCAAACACAGAAACAAAATATTACAACATTGATAAATTTTTATAGTTAAAAGTTTTTTTTTTTATAAATATTTAGTAAAATATATTAAATGCATTTGACAATTAAGTAAATGTTTTTGGAAACAATTTTTTTATTTGTAATATTTTGATATTTCAAATTTAAGAAAATTAAAGTGTAACATGTGTTGAAAAATTATTAAAAAAAAAACGCGAGCGAGCAAAAATTTTTGCATAGTTTTAAAATAAAAATTGTAGAAAAAAAATTATCAAAATTAAACCAATTCAATATTTTTTGTTTTATTTTTTTTATATCACAATTAATTAATTAACAAAAATCAAAGGCGCCAATTGTGTTTTGTGTATTTAAGTACGATTTTTAATTTTTTTTTAATTTTGTCAGTTTATTTTTTGGTAGAGCACAAAAAAAGAAAAAAGTAGAAAATAGATGGAAAAAATATTGATTTAGTAAATGTTTTTTTTTTTTGAAAATAACAAATTTCTATATAAATAGCATTAATTACTAAAATAAAACAATACAGATATAAAATTTTTTATAAAAAAACGAACATTACACACTTAATCTAAAAGTAAAAGAAAAAAAAACTAGGAAAAAATTTAAAAATAACAAGAATAGTTTAATAAAGCATACTTTTAGGAAACACATTAGACAAAACAAACAATTCTAGTCTAGACAGCAGCTCACAGTATTTGATATTGTTAAAACTTAATTTTTTTTAAGCTGATCAAACTGTAATGGAATCCAATTTTTTTGTAAAAAAATCTTAATAAGAAAAGATTTTACAGCTTTTACTGCCAGTCTGTCTTGAGTAACGTCCTGAAAGTAGGCTTTTTCATTTTATTTTATTTAAACAATATTTTAATACTTCTCCAACTTTTCTTGTTAACATTTACTTTAAATAAAATTACACAAAATTAAACACACACTCACACACTTTCACAAAACAACAAACAATTAAGCAGTTTTTAATTTCTTGAACTAAAACCAAACTACTTTATGATTGATATGTAATTAAAAAAAAAACGGGATTAAAAATGTGTTTAGACAAAATTTAATTAAGTGAAATTAAAAACTTTTTTTTAAACTTTTAGGTAAAAAATTATCAATATTTTCAATTAAAGTTTCCTACTATAGGGTTAAGTACAACTTCAAAGAAAATTTCTAAAAACCATAAATTTATTGATAACAAATTTTTTTGAGAAAAACATAAACGTTTTTAGGATTTTAGGCTTGTTGTTAAATATCAAGTAAAAATAACCACCCTTATCGTGGTGGGTGGATTTAAAATACGCCTACGATTGTTTGGTAATAGATTGAAGGAAACAAGTTCATGTTCTCTTTAATCTATTACCAAACAGTCGCAGGCATATTTCAAATTTGCCAGCCAGGATAATTGTGAATAATTCTATTGCAAAATAGAGGCCTACACAATTCCATGTAAACACATATTTAAATCATTAAATTTTTCAAACTCGCTGTAAGTAACAAATACTATGGGAACGTGTTGAAGCCAAACAGAATGCTTTATTTAGTTAAAGTCAAATGAGAAGAGGTTATAAAAAATACTCTCAGAAGTTAACAAGGGAATAAAAAATACACGCATCAATTAGATTGGGAATAAAATTTACACACATTTTTTTTTAATGATAGTTTGTTATATGTGTGTAGAAAATATGAATATTGTTATTTAAATTTCTTGGACAATATTATAACAAAGTAAACAGCACAAATTCTTGCATTCAAAACCATGTCATTTTAAAATACTAGAGGAATATGCAAACAATTTAAACTTTACTGAAAGGTTTTGCAAAATACAAATACTGTGTGGAGTGTTTTTTTTTAATTCTTGTAGCTTCACAATACTATTTAAATTGTGCGACGAACAGTAACATATTTATAGCATTTGTCGTTCTGGTTGTACACAAACGTTTTGCAGCATTTGATTTGTATTGTGTGTTTGAATTTCAAATACATTTATGCAGGCCTTTACTGCTGTGAAAAGTTTTTTTTAATTGCTTAGGATTTATCAAACGTGTAAGATAAGAAAACAAATTTCAAACTGTTTTAAGCCTTATCGAGTCTACGAGTTTTAATTAAACACTTCAAAAGATTTAATTAACAGTCTTGACTTAAATAAATAAATTGTTTTTCAATCAATTTAAAGCTTAACAATTAACTATAAAATATTTGGAACATTTTGATTTTGCTACATTTTCAGGAAAACTAAATTTAACTTTAGGATTAAAGTATTCAAAATGTAGGAGAATATTAATTGCTCAATCAAAACTTAAATAGTTTTTATTTTAGCTGAACTATTTAAGGAGATCGGCTTACACCCTTTTTTTAAAAAATTATTTAAATAAAGAATGGAAATTGCTATTGCTTTGCTTAACTAACCTGCGCAAAATTTGTGTCAATTGGTCCAACAGACCGGTCCTGGGAGTTGTGAAAATAAAACAAGTATAAAAAGAAAGAACTCATGACCAGTGAAAGGAGAACCAATTATTTAACTGGTTATCAAGAACAAAAATGTAAAAAGTAATGAATTGCAGTACAAACTTAACCGATCGTGTGACACATTTTTTGGAACTTTCTAAAATTTGGTTCTTGAATTTAATTCTAGGCTTTGTTTTATTGAAATAACACTTCATTGTAGTTACTGACACTAAACACATCCATTGAGAATAGTTGTGTGACTGGTCAAATGGTGTCAATTGACCCCCTCCAATGACAACCCAATGTAAAAGTGATAGTTCTCATTCATATAAAGTGTTAGAACTAGAACCGGTCCCTACCGCCAAAGACCTATCACGGCACTACTTTGGTGACAGTTCCTTTCCCTCTAGGGTAAAGATACAATTTTGCAGAGGGTAGAACGCAATGAATTCTGATGATGAGAAAATGGTTATCCTCGAACCGTTAATTCAACCCGAGTTCGAGCCTCAGCTCAGCCACGAATAAAAATTATCAATAAATTTTAATTAACTTCATGTTGTAAAATTCCTTCCTTTAGTAAAAATAATTTAATGAAAATTAAATTTGATGAACTCAAGCCTAACTAAATATCGAAAATTTCAAATTAAAAAACGACAATTCAACTAAAAAAATTCACAACTGTCTTCTTAAATTTTATAAATCTTCATAATTTTTTTCGTATTGTTTAAAATTTTTAGGAAAACAAACATGATTTTTTTTTGTTAATTAAAAAGGGATACAATTTATATGTTTTAGCTGGTCTTCCTAATATTCGGCCTCATATCCTATTTTTTTTAGAAAATGTAAAAAAGTTGTAATTTTGTAAACGATTATTTTTAATTTAACAGACGAACCTAAATCAGCACTACAGGCGCAGCGTTTTTGAGTTGTTTTAAAATTGAAAGGACATACATAGTTACTTAAATAAGAGCGTAAAAAAATAAAAATGACATACAAATAGCTAAATGACTAAGCCGCGATGTTTTTATAAATTATTATTTTTTATACATTTTGTATAAGATAAAAAAAACGCTTGGCGCGCTAATTTAGGTTTAACTAACCACAGCATAATAGTAGAGAGGTTATTATACGTTTGTGATCATTCTTGTTACACCTTAAAACAATTGTCCTAGACCCACCTTATGCTATACTAAGAATCACTTAATGAGTTGATCTGTCTGTCCGTCCGGCTGGCTGGTTGTCTGTGCATGTGAACTTGTGCGCAAAGAACATAATGGAATTTGTAAGATAATTTGATCAAATTGGTATATGCGTTTCTATTTTCAAAATATATACGTTTCTTTTTTAATTATGTTAAGAAGTGATCCTCAATTTCACATGGCCCCTCTTACAAACTTCTTTTCGGAAAAGTGTTTGTTCCCATAAACCATTTTATTATGTTTGTATTAAGAATAAATTTGTTCCAGACTTATTTTATTGCAATTTTATTGGAACCGGTCCTTATGTGACTCTAGTTGCCATACACTTCTCCCGAAAGTTGGTTCTAATGCCATTACTCTCTTATAAATGTTGGTATTGACATACAAATTGGCGAGAGTAACTTCGTCGTGACAAAATATTATGCTGGTAGGTCTAAAATTAACCATAGGCCCCATATAAATCCCCTGCCTTAAATCACTTGCATGCATGTATGTATTTATGTATGCAGAACGGCCATAAGCATCACGACCCAGATGATATTTTGTGTAGCCCATGAGCTTCACCATGTCAGGTTCAGGCTATGTATAAAGCCCATTACCCTGCCTCGTTAAAAATTATAAATATCAGTTGGGCCCACTTTTTGCCCCCTGAAAAGACAGCAGCAGAGCAGATGTTCCGACGTTTCGTCATCCACCTCACAAAATCTGCAAAGTCCTTAAATCACTTAAAAGCACAAAAATCTCATAAAGATGAAGGTATCTAAATATTATTCTACACAAAAAGCTTTTAGATAAATCTTAACTTCATAACATTATTTGGTTCTGGCGGCTCTATAATTGCCCGAGTCCCAAATTAAGTACGCTCTTAAAAATATGTTTTTAATTTAATTTATTTTAAATTAATAAAAGCAAAATATTGGATTGCTTAGGGTTCCGGCCCTGTATCCTTATTTTGAAATTGATAAAATTCTTATTTTGAGGCATTTTTTTGTTTATTTATAAATATGTATAACATTTTTAAAACTTAAACTTGAAATAGTTGTTTTTTTTTTGCAAGAATAAACTTTAAATTCTATACTTATTTAATATTTAAACCCATTTTTAACTTTAAACATTTAGTATCCTAGCATGCCATATATCCTTTTTTAGTCTATTTTCGAATTGTTTTTTTTTTAACAATTTTCCTTCAATTGTTAAGTTTAATTTAGGAAAATTGATTTTCTTGTCTGTTAAAAATAAAAAAAAAGTGAAAAAATGCTTTCCACTACATTATTGTTATATTTTCTTTACATTTGTCAGTCATTAAATGGCAATTTACATGTCAATGCTTGCAGCAACATAGTAAATGTCAGAAAACAAGTTACTGGTGCTGCTGGTTTTTAACCATAGAAAAAATGTTTCTTATATTTTTGTTATTGCAGTTATTTTTTCTATTTTTTTTTATTTATTTAAAATACAATTACTTGTCTGGCATTTTTTTCTAGTTAATTTTGTTAAAAAAAAAGAAGTAGAAAAAACTTTACAATTAGCAAACTGTCTGTCTTTTGTTAACTCATGTTTTCTCTTGTGCTGCTGTTTCTTATCATATAGAAATATTCTTTTTTTATTTATTTCGTTATTGCCAGTTTTCAGCTGTGCTGTAACATCATTTAAAGCAAAAGTCATGTTTTATATATTTTTCTAGGTTCTGGTTGCTTTTTTTCAAACCTGTAATTTTATGTGGTTAACAATTTCAATTTTACCCTGGAGTCAAGATTTTTTTCCGTTAGATATGTATGTACATATGTATATGTATGTTGCATATATGTAGCCAGAAATTGCTTTTAACCACCAGCATCCTATTTGTGATGTAACTGTAGCTTGTTTTCGTTTTTGGTTTTTAATATCAGCCACACTATAAAAATTCAGAGATTTTTATAAGGGGAATCCGGGGAGGGCAAGGAATAACAGTTGAAAACTAAAAAAGACTTTATAGCGTTAATGACTTCTTTGGCGTGGCATTGGACTTTAACACAGCTGGAGCAAAGGAAGGCAGTTAAACATGCAATTATTATCCTTGTGTCGTTTATGTTTTCACAAACAACTACAACAAGAAGTAGAAAAGAATGGAAAAGAGAACTCTTGAAAATAAGTCTAGGTAAAATGGCACAATGTAGCCACTTTAGTTGTCTATATATGAGCCTAATGGTCTTTAATATGTTCATTCTGTTTTATTATTTTGCTATATGATGGCAGCAGCAGCATCCTGGCAATTTTTAACAACTGACAAAAATCTGCTAGTCCTTATTTTCTTTTCTATTTTTTGTAAAGTTGCCATTTTAATAGTTCTTTGGGTTTCAGATTTGCCTTAAGCTTATCTTGGCGTGTTAAGGTACATGGTATGGCATGTTATGGTAATTGTAGAAAATTGTTGTGAAAATCTGTCTGTCTGTCTGTCGGTCTGTTTGCCTGTCTGTCTGTCTATCTAAAATCCCGTTTTATTTTACTCTTTTGTCTGTATTGTCATTATAAACAGGCTCTAGCCACGTATAGTATGGCACTTAACTCTTAACTTTCCTTTTGAACTTTCTGGTGCACATAGGTGCACAAGTCACATGTGCCTGTGCCATAGTCAAAAGAAACGTGCTTAACATTTTTATTATAAACTTAATGGTTAAAAGGTCCTTTTTTACAATTTAGCCATTCCTAATTTGTTCTTTGGGCTTTTGTTTTAAATAGAGGGTGTTTTTTCTGATTTGCTTTTCCTTTTTGCAAAACACAAGGTGTTAAAGTTGCTTTTATAAATGTATTTGGTTTAACGGCTTTATATTTATAAAATAACATTATCCTTAACGTTTTTCCAAAGGATTTCTGTAAAAAATCCTTTTTTACTTTGTGGCTTATCTAAAAAACTACCTCTTGTCTGTTTTATAATATTTATTGTAAGTATTTTAGTTAACTTTCCTTTCTCAATTGACAATTATCTAGGCAATTTACGTTTGCTGTAAAGGTCTACTTTTGGTAGCCACATATGTTGCCCTAACACATAAAAAAACTGTATTGTATTTCCTTTAAGAAAGAAGTTCTTACTTTATTTAGTTGGCTAATAAGTTTAGTTGTTGTTGTTTTTTTTTTTGCCAATAAACGGTTTCTAATTTCATAACCTAAGGACATTAGGCTGTATTGACAATGTTACGAAACTTTGTAAGATTATGGTAGATTTAATGCATGTTAGTTTCGAAAAAAGGAGTGATGGAAGGTCATTTAAAGAAAGAATCTCAGATAAACAAATGAAAAGGAAAACTACTTTTATTTCTTGGATTTAAAAGAAAATATAAAAACGATGAAATTCATCTAAAAACGGAAAATATGGCCTTGCTCAGGAACAACTTTATTTTTTTTAATAATAACATATACTCGATATCTAGAGAAATCTCTCATGAAAAAGTTGCTTAAACTGTAGAATAATTTTTATGACCAATCAAAAATATAAAGAAATCTTCTAGAAAAGTTGACCGATTTTTGGTAACTTGCTTTTGGGAAGTTGCTTGCTTTTTACCCAATTTATACACCCAAAGAAAAAAACATGTTTAAATATGGTCACCGCAAACAAAACTATTTTTAAAGAAAATTTTAAACATATTTAATTTAACCATATTATTGGCCCCCACAGTCATATTATGATTAAATTAGTTCTCCATCAAAACCCACAACCATATTATGATTGTCTCCGAACATGTTATAGTAAATAATAACTCAAATATATAATGGCATAGTTAGTTTCCCACCATGGCATAAGAAGCATGCTTTTGGAAAAGAGGAAAATACTATTGTTCATTTAAAAACAAATTATTGTCATATTTAACCATAACATGTTTACAGGCAACCATAATATGGTTGTGGCTTCTTGGTGGTGGACGAATTAAACCATAATATGGTTGTCGGTCACAATAATATTGTTAAATTTTTAATAATATGTTTATAATTTCTTTAAAAATAGTTTTGTTTCAGGCGACGATATTTAAATATATTTTTTCTCTGCGTGAAGAGCAATTTTCTTTAGAGTTATTGCTCTTTTTAATGCAAAAGTTTCTTTAAAAAGCAATTTTCTATAGAGCTCAAGCTCTGTTTCTGAAACAATTTTCGATACAAAAGTTACGCGATTAAGACAACATTTTTCTATAGAGCTGTTGTCCTGTTTCTGAAAAAATTTTCGCTAGAAAAGTTATCCTATTTACAGAACAATTTCCTATAGGGATTTTACTTTGCTCACAGTACAAATTTCTGTAAGAAAGTAACTCTATTTAGATGGCAATCTTCTATGCAAAACAAATTGCGTATAGAAAACTCGCTTTACTTGCACAGCAATTTTTTGCAGTGTAAATTATAATATATTTATTGTTATTTTCCTATCGATGTTTTCAAAAATAAATCTCATTGTTTTAAAATTAAATCCTTTACTTCTTTTATTAATATGTATATAAATTCTATACAAATAAACTTTAAAAGACAAACATTTAATTAATAATTATTGTAATTTAATATTAAAATTTAAGAAAATCTATTAAGATTTATTAAATACGACCAGAATACAAAGTGTTGAAACACTTTGTTGCCATGACATGCTCTCAAATATTTCCCTTTAAACAACAAAGTATTTTCACACAAACACATACACTTAGTTATGTATTTACTTTTAATGTAAAACTCTCGAAAATATAAATAATTAAAACTCAAATTACTTTACACGTTGAATTCACATTTTAAATAATATTCAGAGAAATGAATAATGTAATAGAAATCATTTTTATGGTTGGGTTTTGGTAGGTACTGGTTAATTGATGTATGCATGTATGTATACAAATATGTAAGTGTATATGAAAGTGTAGAAGATATACCTGTGGCTTTTCAAAATTTCAAGTTTTTCTTTATGTTTATTATAATGAAAATTTAATTACAAATGTTATTTTGTGGTTGATTAATTGAAATGAGGTTTCTTTAATAGTAAATAAAGTATGAGGAGTTCATGTAGAGACAGTGTGTGTGTGTGTGTTTGTATGCAAGGACTCTGTAAATGCTTATGAAATCTATTAGTGTTTGTATTGAAATGAATGATAGCTTAATACATATAGATAGTTATTTTATATAGAAATTGCGTGTTGTAGTTATTTGAATGAAAAGGACTTTTCTACGTTGTCGTTATTATGATTTGTATTGCTTTTTTATGTCTTTATTGGATATGGCCAGCATGCGTGTATTTTGAATTTACATGTATTTTAGTATTTTAGTTTTATGCACTTCAATTTGTTTAATTAATTAGAAAATGTAATGGCAATATTTTGGGATAAAATCTAAGGTTTTCATATACTGCTGATTGAATTAAAACAAAGACATTCCTGGTTGTGTTCTTTTATCTATATTTACTAATTAATTATATTAGACATGATTTGGGAAAGTCAGTCAAAGAAGTTTTATAATACTAAAAGCATAAAATGTATATTTAGATCATGAATCTGTTTGTTCACTTTAGAGCGCTTTTTCGGTTTTCTCTAGAGACTACATTTAAATAAAGCCCTAATGTTGACAACAGTTTTCGTTTTGTTTTTGGGAACTGGCAGGTTTTCTTATAAAAATTAACCATATAAAGGTTCTATAATTAGTTTTATGAAAGCAAATTGGAAATAAATTAAACAAATAAAGCTTTCTATTGAAGTTTAAGCATTTTTCCTAAAGTACCTTTTAAGTTTAATTAAATATTTATGAGGGTACTTAGACTGTAAGTGAAATAAGTTATGAATCTATTTAAAGATAAGTGAACGGATACCAAAAAGTTCATGTTATTTAACAAAAGCAAAAGTTCTAAATTAGGTACTGCTTTCTTAGTACTTGTCTGCCTAAAGATAGACAGCATAGAACACGTCCTATCTTTAGCAATATATAACTTTTAAGTAAATTTGTGTCAAAAATTAAATTATGTATTTTGAAAAGAAAGTCGTTTTTAAACAGGCAATAAACATACTTCTTCTGTATGGAATGCAGGAATGGTATTTTTTTAGCAAGCGTTTACGTGGCTGGCAAACCTAATACGACAACGCTGAATTCAGTGGTGCTAACCGTTTCTTAGGTAACCTCTTGTTTCTAAAATAATTAAGATTGAAAATTATGATTAAAATTCCTTAAAAAACCGATTTTTTTAGTTTTCTATCATTTTTGAATTTTTGTATCAATACACATATTTTTTTCAGGGGATGTCCCTACTAATGCAATGCGTTGTGTTGATATTAGGAAAATAGGTTATGAGGAGAAGGAAAGAGGCAGTAGTGTTTGTGGGCATTTAATATGAATTTTTTCAAAATTGTATCCGACTGGAAAGACTTCTGCCAGGAGTTTATTCCACATACGGCAGGTTCGACCGAAAAACGTATTTTCTTTGTAAAGCGTTGTGCGAAAGACGAGTACTACGGATATGCACCCGCGTTTTAGGGATGAGTTTGCCCATCTCAGCTGAATACTTATCGTGTTAATATCGATAAAACAATGACGCACAGCCCACATTGAGTCAATAGAGCTGGATACCCTACTGTCATTAATGAGCTTAAACGCGCTCCTATGCACTCGGTCCAGAAGCTTTAAGGTAGACCTTGAAGCACCTGCCCAGACATGGGAGTTGTATTTCATTTTCGGTCGGATGAGGCGGTATAAATAGTGAGGACATCAGATGGAGTGAAGTAGTTAAAGAGAACTGTACCTACACTCAAAAAAGTTTTACATTTACTGTTTGTAATTTATTTTAAAAGTTTTCCGTTATGTCGAAATTAAACCAAAATATAGTCATTTTAGAACGAAAATTACTTTTTAACTTTTTAGGCACGTTGTTTAAAAAACAATCTACAAAAAAAGAATGAATTTCCGTTCATTTAAAATATTAATTTGTTTTCTTTTTTCCTTAAAAAAAATTTAAATGTATTTTATATTTAAAAAATTTTATATTTTAAAAATTTTATATTTATTGTTGTTTTATATTTATTATTTGTTTTTTGATACTTAAAATTTTGAAACAAAAGTTAAAATCAGTAATTTTTACTGTAATTAGTGAATTATTTTATAACATTTAAAAATAAACTGATTTTTAGTTCGATTTAAAGGAAAAATGAGTTTTAAATGAATTTTCATTTGTTTTATATTTAATTTTCCGTTGATTTTACCTACATAATATTTTGAGTGTATGTGTAGATCAATTAATTCTTCAAAGTTTTTTTAATGCACATGAACATTTTTTTTTCAACCGATATATATCGATATTAAAACAAAAAATGGTAAAAAACCCATAATAAGAAAATTCGTTCTCAGGGCGCTAATTCTAGTAGTCGGGGTCTAATACTTTTTCGATTCGAAAACATTTTTATTTCTAATTCTTTCAGTCGATACTGAACGAATCGAAATTAATTTTTCAGTGTTGTGAAAACCCAAATAAATGCTTTACAGCACTGAAAAAATTATTTCGATTCGGTCAGTATCGACAGAAAGAATTAAAAGAAAAATTGCCTTCGAATTGAAAAAGTATTCGATCATGACTGCCAGAATTTGCCTCCAGGTTACGATGAAATGTATTAGCAAAACCGGCTTATTGCGGGCGAAACATTAGTCAAGCTCCTAAAAAAAGTCCAAGCCCTATACAAAAAACTCAAAGCGCATTTGAATTTAGTGCTTTTAAGTCTTTATAGTCCACATATTTTTGTTTAAAGACGATTTTCGTGCAGACGAGTATAATTTTAAATATAATTCAATATTTTTAATCCTTTAATCAGGAGTTTGTCGTTTTTTATTCATAAACTTCAAAACTTTAGTAATGTTTAGCCTATTTCTATAGTCAATATTTCGTCATCCTTGAACTATGCTTTACTTTTTGATTTAATGCAATAACATAAATTTTTATTTTTATTATCATTACATTTTTCAAATTTTCGCATACTTTTATAATAAGTTCAAGCCATAAAAATTCCTTACAATTTTTGAGTTCCCCCATCATGCACTTAGTTTCATTTCGTTATTGCCTACAATTTAGCTTAAATGGCACAAGCACACAAACAAATTTATTGTTTTGTCATTTCATAACCTTCACAAGTTTAAATTTTCCTAAAATTGTATATTTCTTTTAAGATTTTTTATGCTCTTTTAGAAATACGTGAATTCTTATGACATTCTTTAGATTCCAAGCTCACGCACACACACTTGCACTCTCTAGAAGGGCACAGACACCAACCAATTCAATAGACATGGTTGGCAAGGAAGAAAGTTGTCGTGGAACAAAAGTAGGGAGGAGATTTTACTTAAAATTATCCTTTCGCTTGATATAAATGAGCTTTATTTTCTTATTATTCCCTTAAGGGAGTAATGGAAGGAAGCAAGAGACAGAGTTTGTGAATGAGTGATTTTGACTAAAAACAATTGCGGTACTTTAAGACAATTGTCAAAAGTTCAAACAAAGTTTTCCTTCCAAGGCAATGAGGTTGCTGTAGTATATTGAAGAGTATACTTTGTGTTGTCTATATACATACATATATACAAGCTGCGATAATTTACTGACAACATAACACCAACGTTATTGCTCGCTGTTAGATCCTGCTGCTGCTACTTGTGTGCTCCTGTTGTTGTCATTTAAACAATTTTTCTGTTCATTTTATTTATTTGTATGATTGTGATCTTTTTTTTATATTATTTTTGTTAAACATTTAAAGAAATGAGTAAAAATAAAAACGTTGGCGTTAGAGTTTTAAACGAACATACGCTTAATCCTTTGGGGTTCTATTTTTATTATGCATTGTTTGTAGTATAGCATAGTTTCTGGGGGAACTAAGTATTTGCCATGAAAGATTTTTGACATTTGTCAGCGCATTTCTCTGTTTCAATAAGCTCAAGTGGTTGTCAGTAATATTACACAAGATGAGTTTTAAAACCAGCCAACCAGCTAGCAAACAGATATGCATGTATATAAGTGGAGGCTTGTTAAAGTGGCTGAAACTCTATGGAATTGTAAAAATGTTAAAGGGTTAACTAAATTAGCTATTAGTCCTGTAAATAGGCCTGTTTAGTCTTAAGCATTTTTTATTTCATTTTCGTTTATGTTTTCTACACAAACTACAACTAATTGTTAATTAGTGTCGTCAGCATCAGTTATTCTCTTTAAAGTAATCTAAAAACTGTATAGTCTATTTTTAGGCTAAGCAAAGTTTTACCGCGTTAAAAACCATTACCACTGTGTAAGGAAAATAAAAAACAGCTACAACAAATTTAAATGTTTATAATATATATGAAAAAAAAACCTTTTTCTTTTATATTAACAGTATTCATGATAAACATACTTTTTTTTTAGCTTTTCGTAAACGTCTTTTAAGCGTAATGAACAAAATGTATGACTGTGAGGTTTCATAGCCGGAAACCAAGCGTCAAAAGTTTTCTTATGCCTTATGGAATTGAAGTGTTAATTAATATTGAAAAGGATAAAAGTTTTTGACTTTCATTCTTT
Source organism: Pollenia labialis (assembly GCA_949318255.1). Taxonomy (NCBI): domain Eukaryota; kingdom Metazoa; phylum Arthropoda; class Insecta; order Diptera; family Polleniidae; genus Pollenia; species Pollenia labialis. The sequence continues at coordinate 6,616,914 of OX439140.1, forward strand.
GTTTTTTTTTTACCACTCTTCCCCTTCTCCTTACTTGTCTCTTACTTAAGAAAATTAAAAAGGTTTCAGGCGAGTTGTAGTATATAAAGAATGTGTACACTCAGTTTTTGAATAGTAACCGGATATTAAAAGAAATAAGAAAAAGTGTTAATAGATTTTCCTTTACAATTTTCAAGAATGGTAATTATCCTTTATCAAATTAGGTAAAAAAATTCTTTTATCTTTTATTTTAATAATAATCTATTGTCAACATTTTTTTTTATATTTTTTATAGAAAAGGTCAATGGGTTTAAGGTATGATAGGAAAGCAACAAAAAAAAAAAAGAAAAAAAAAGAGGAGAACAAATTTAGTAAAGGAAAAATAACTTTGTCGATTTTGTATATGTAGATGACTAAGTAGCGACGCGCCAGGGATAATGTTAATGGTTTAAGCGTGATTATTTTTTATATTTATACATTTGCTACGTTTTTTTTTCTAAACTCAAGCAAAAGATGAGACTATAAATAGCTGAAAATGCAAAAGAGAGAAATGATGTCCTCATACTTAAAGCCGAATAACAGTTAAAAATACTCGTTTTTAAAAAGTACAAGTTTTTAACGTTTAAAATTAATAAAATATCTTAAATTCTAAAAAAAACCTTAACAATTGAATATTAAGGATGTTATATTGCAAAATTTCTAATTTTTTTTAATAAAATTTAAGTATTTTCGTTAGGTATAAACAAAACTGCTTTTAATAAGCCATAAACAAATTCACAAAAAAGGATAAATCGCAAACTCCTACTTAACGAAATATTTTTTAAAATTTCTTATACTTTCAAATAAATCAGATAAACCTTCGAATTGTAAAATAAAAATATTAAAAAAGTTAAAAATAATACAAATTATATTAATAGACCAGCTCACTAGCAACTAGTGTACCAGGGCACCCGATTAGAAGAAAATACAGGACAAGTTTGAACCGAATCCACTCCAACGTTCAGACATGTGCAATGGAGATTGCTATCTTTGTTTTAATCAGTACTTTTTGACTATAGATTTAAGGTCGATAACCGCTTTTTTGCTGTTGCTTAAATCACACATTGCCAGAAGTCAACAAATGCAACCTTTACCCCTCATATATGAAAATATAAATTAAAACTTTAAAGTTTTAAGAAATATTTATTATTTTTTCGAATTTATTCTATGAGCTAAATTTCAGTTATGTATTTTATAAAGCTTTTTTGTAATAGTCCTTTTCCTTTAAGTTTCAGGAATGACTTTTTTATACACTACCAGACTATAAAAAAAAGCTTTATAAAATACATAACTGAAATTTAGCTCATAGAATAAATTCGAAAAAATAATAAATGTTGAATATAATAAAGTAGCCTATGAAAGGCAATAATTCCCAGTTTCTATTTGTTTTAAGAAATATTTAATTTTTTTTTGAATATTTAATGAAAAGGATATTAGGAACTCTTTTTTAGAATTAAATATTTTGCAAATTTTTTCAAGGTTTTTAATAAATTATATAAAAATGCAAATTGTTAGCAAACATATACAAATTTATGTCAATGTTTGAATAAAAAAATTTTTAAATCATATATTTTTTTACTTTGAGCTAACACCCAGGGTAATCCCCCTACTACTGCAATGAATCCATTGTGTGGGTATTAGGGAAAAAGGTAATGAGGAGAAGGAAAGAGAGAGTAGTGTTGTGGACATTTAAAATAAATTTTTCCAAATTGTAGCCGACGTCTTGGAAGTCTATTCCACATACGGCTAGTTCGACTCAGAACCGAATTTTCTCTGTAATGCGTTGTGCGATACAGTGAACATTCGACAACGAACGGATGTGATCTGATGGAAATGCGAGTTCTAGAGGCTTGCACTCGTGTCTCAGGGATGAGTTCGCCCATCTCAGCTGAACACTTACCGAGGCAATATCGATAGAACAACGAAGCACAACCCTCATTCCGACGATGTCCCAATGAGACGATAGAACTGGATGTCCTAATGTTAAATTCAAGATATAGGCGGTATAAGTAAAGAGATCAGGCGGAATGAAGAAGTTCTTACACATCACTTTGCATCTTCATGCATAGAACATCAAGAGTCTCTGATTCCTCAACAGTTATACCACCCGTGGATACAGATGCCGCGAATCTACAAGACGTCTGTGGGTTAACATACAACATTGGCAACACCCCATTCAAAGATTTTTTTCATAAGATTTTAAAAATAGTATGAAGTTATGTACGTCAAGTGTAAAATATACAACACAACAAATTTATACAAAATCACGTATTGTTAGAAGAAAATATATGACAATTTTCATAAATATATTTTGTATTGAAATTTTGTTTAAGTTTTATACTAGAAAAATTAAGCAATTGACGTATGTTTAGCTCGTTTTTTTGAACTTATATCAACAAGAATATATAACACAATCCTTTATGGAGAGTCCTACTTAAAATTAAAAATAATATAATGAAAATTCAAATGAAACTACTTATTGTAAGCTAGTTTTATATAGAATACCTTTATAATTTATATTTTTGTATGCTTACTTTTTGTTTGGAGGGTTTTTTTTGTCTTAGAAACGTTAAATACCGCACTCGTAATTTTTTGTATTATTAAAATTAGTTTTTTAGTGTTTTATCTAGTAGTTAATTATCCTTGTAGTAGTTGTTGTTTATTTTTTATTTATTTATTAAGATCCCTGTGGTATTATTGTTGTTGGTTTTTCTTTTTTCTTTTATTAAACTTACATTTAAGCAAAATCACAAAATTTACTTTGGCTTAAGCATAAATAATTGAACTAGTTTTAAGCAATAAAAAGCTCCTTGCTACTTTAGGCACCCTTTTTTTTTAAATTTCTTTTAATTTAAATCTTTTTTAATATTTACACTTTAATTTAAACTTAATTGAGTTATTTGAAATGGTCCTTTCTTGGCGATATATTTTTGTTACTTGTTATGCAAGTTTTTTTTTTAAAGTCAATTAAGCTTTATTTGATAAAAGTATTTAATATATTTTTATTGTTGTTGCTGTTTTTTTATAGATGTGGTGGTCATGTACATCCTGGTCTCAGCTGCCTAAGTTTGCACTTGTGCTTTATATTTATTGTTTACGTATTTTATTTTTTATTTTTATGTGTATGTAAGTACATATATTTGTTATTTTGGTATGCGTAACATATCATTTAATTTCATTTCATTGACATTGTTTGCGTGTATTTGTAAAAATAAGCAAGAGCAAGTTTTGTTTCTTTATATGTCCTTGCATATATTAAAAATTGCAGCTGCATGACTAAATGTAGCAGTGGTCTTGGTGCAGCGGCAGTTCAAAGTTGACAGAGCATCGTCATCATCATTTAAGCTGCACGTTTTTTTACGGTCTGTAAAAGTACAGAGAATTGGTAAAAAAAGAAAGATTTTGGTTAAATATCAATTTCAATTTTCTTTATTTGTTTGTAATACAGTTCATGAGACATGTAGTAGTAGTAGTAGGTAGTAGTAGTAGTATGTATGTAGTAGAGTAAGGAATACAGAGAACAAAAATTTAAATTACTACAGCAAACTGCACGAAAAATACACATTTATAAAATTGGTAAATTGTTTGATTCATCGGTTCTTATTTATTTGGGTGAGAGCACACAACACTTAAAAAAAATATTTTTTTTATACATTCTATTTTTTTAAACACATAACAACTTCTTTTAATAAACAGTTTTTTTTTTTTTAAATAATTTTGTTAAACAATTTTTTTCATGTTATAGAACTGTAGCCAATAGTAACAAACATCATTTGTGGTAGATAATATTTTTCATTAAAAAAAATATATATAGATATTACGCACAACATCGAAAAGTAACAACAACATTTAAAAATATATTAATTACTCTATTATTTATGGTTTTATTATGAGTTTTTTTTAAATGGTACTTAAAATATATTAATATAGAACACAACTGAATACATAATCACCGTAAGCACCAAAATTAATAAATTTTATTATTAAAATAACTAAATTAAACAAAATACAACATTCATAAATTAACACAAAAAGAGGCAATAAAGCTAAACAACTGATTATATTTTAAATAAATCAATTACACATTTCAAAATATTTATCTCATTAATGTCTTTTTAAGGCTAAAAAATAACTGTATATGTAAAATTACTAAAAAAAGAAGACGTAAATAAAATTTTTTTATTAAAAATTTTAAAATACTGAACCATTCTTTAAAAATCTAAAAAAAACGTATTTAAAAGGATATATGGCCAGCTTTGTTTATTATATATATATTCAAGCAATTCTTACTTCCTGGACTAGTTGACTCTTGCTATTAAGTTGTAGTGCAATTTGTTTTACTAAAAACTGCTTTTAAAAGTAAAAAATATATTTACAGTTATTTAATTATAAAAAAATAACAGTTTAGGAAAATTGTGTATTTCAAAAGTTTTAAAACTTATTAAACAAGGATGTATAAACAACTTTGTTAATTATGAAGATTTTCAAAGAATTCTTACTGACTAGAATTGTTGACACTAAGTATCAAATTGTAGTGCAATTTGTTTAACTAAAAAGTCATTTCAACTCTATTTTTAATTATTATTTTGTCTAAGTATTAAATTTATTTTCATTTCACAGTTATTTAAAAAATATATAAAGTAAAAGTTTAGTAAAAATTTTAAAATATGTATTTCCGAAATTCTTAAAAAAGGATATATGCACAGCTTTGCCAGCTACTAAAATATAAACAAAATTCTTATGGAATGTTATGGACTACACCTGAAATAAAATTGTAGAGCAAGTTGTTTTAGCAAAAAGTCCTTTTAACTCTTCACGAAATTAAAATTTTGGGAATAACTATTATTTGATAAGAAAAAAATTAATAAACTGAAATTCTCCGTACTTCACAAAATATAATCTATGTAAAAATTTCAAACTTTTGCGATCTCTAAATTAAAATTTTCGTTTATTTCACAAAAAAGGATACTAAGCCAGTTCTTTTATTTTGAAATTCATGCCAAAATCTTGGCCATATTTTATACAATCCATTAAAAACACAAATTGCTGCATAATTTTATAATAAATATCAAAGATATTTTATAAACTAAAATCATTTGAAGGAGAAAAAAATGCTAAAAAACCATATTATTGATTGTACTTAAAGAAAAACCCTTAGCAAATTAAATTTCTTATTCCTTTTTTTTAATTAAATTATTTCTTTAGCTGGCAGTTCTGTTCGCTCTTTTTTCCTTTATTAATTTTGGTGTGTAATTCTTTTCATTTACCCTGAAAACCTCAACCCCTATAGTTTGGTTGGTTTTACATTAAATGTTAAAGTCTTAACACTTGTCATTCATATTACGTGCTTCACTTCATTTTCGCTTTGTTGCGTTCATTCATTTATCCAATACAACCATACATACACGTATGTGTGTGAATATTTGTGTGTTAGTAAATAAAACCCAGTTCTTATTCTTTTTGTTGTGTAAATTTTAATTTAATTTTTGTGGTTTATATATGTGTGTGTTTAAGTGTGAGTGGGTATGTTGATTTTTTTTTATATTCTGTTAGTTCAGCGCAATTAATTGAACTTTGCAGCTTAATATTGATGTTAAAGAAGCCCTGTGTTTTATTTTTAATATTATTTTTTCTTTTTGGTACTTTCTTCTCGCTCATCAGTTTCTGTTTTAGAAATTTTTCCTTTCCGTTGATTCTTTACGCCTTATATTTCATGGTTTGTATGTAGTTATAGTGTTTTTCATTAAATACACAAATTTACACACACACACACACACACACATACATTCTCTAGTAATAATTGACATGCTTTTGCCTTGAGTTCCGTTGAGTTGTGGTAATTTTTTTTGCATTTTCGATGTTACGTTGAACTATTGGCATGTTATTTAAGTTATATTGTTTTCTTGAATAGATGTACGAGGGTTGATTAAGAGACTTTAATTTAGGAGGTTAGACCAGGAGATACTGCATGGAAATACTTTTTCGAGGTTGTGGAATATTTGCTTATTTCAAAGGTAACAAATCATATGACCAATTTTAGTGGAGAACTTAAAATGCACCAGAAATCTTCTTAGATTAAAGCAAGTTATACTAAAATTTTTTTAATCCCAAGACTAGAAGTGTGAGTTTTGTTTCTAAGTAATTTTAAACAAATTTAATTTTTCACAAACTTAGAAATACTTATTAGGCCAACCCACTAAGGGTGACTTCATTCGAATTCAAAAAGAGAACTCATTTAATACAAGAAATCTAGCTTTACTTCTATTTAAAAAGGAATCCAAAAAGCTGTTTCCAAGATCGATCAACTTATTTAATTTTTTTTTTTTTGTTCAAAAATGTTTAGAGAATGTGTGTGTAACAGAACTTCTTTTAAGAGTTTTAATTGAGGTTTCAGTATACTTGAAAAACACCGTTGAAACCTTAAAGAAACAAGATATTTTAGAAGATACAAAAAAAAGGACATCAGAAACAGACACTTATTCCTTATATGTTCGTAATTAAAGGGCTAAGGATTCAACAAAAGAGAAAGCAACAAGAGCAAATGTTAATTTCCTGGGCTAGAAAGTTTTAAATCAAAAATCCAGAAGACTTAGCCTTCGCATTTAGTTCTTAAATTGCACCTAGGGACAACCTTCCTCCTTTCTTAAAACGCTTTAAGAACTTCCCTCGTATTTTCAAGACATAAGCAGTCGTTAGTTAGTGGGAAAGTGTTTGTGAAAATGAATTGTTTAAAAGAATTTGTTGCTTTTGGTATTATGTTGGCTTAACAGCAGCAACTTGTTATATGTTCAAAGAACAGTATAAACAACAACAAGCAATAAAAACAATAGCAGCAACACAAACAATAGTCATAACAAGATTTTCCAACAATTTATGCAATAGAAAAAATACTAAACCAAACTAACACTACAAAAGCATTGCACACACTAACATACACTTAGTCATGTTGAAAAAAGAAGGAAATTCGCGTCTCGTCTGTTGTTGATTAATTTCGATTGTGTATGTTTTTCACTTTACACACCCCCCTCCACCAAGCATTTGCTAACTTTGAAATAACTGCAAGGAAATGTAGAACTAAGCGGGCGTTAAAGAAGGACGAAGTTTATATTTCTTCTATTTTTTATAATGAAATTCAATATCTTATGGCCAAATAGACGAAATCCGTATGAGAAAAGTAAATAGAAAGCAACAACAAAATAAAACCACCAGTGCAAAGTTAAGCAGCAACAATCTAACAGAGTATGATATTTAGTTTAGAGGGTTTTTTTTTTAATTTGCCAAGTTGAGGTCGGGCATAGTTGGGTTGGTCTGTTTTGTTTTGGTTTCGTTACGAATGTTTGGCTTATATAAGCTTTTGGTTTTATTTTACCATTTCAACATTTTCAAAACATAATGTGCTGCAGCCAAAGCTTAACGAGTTTATTGTCCTCTCTAGAATTTAGTTGTTGTTTTTTTCTTCTTCTATTTGTATAGGGAAGAGAAATAAAAAGTTTTAGAGGAAAATAGAATTAGTAAGAACTACACTCATCCATCAGAACAGTAAAAAAAAAGATATGAAATGCAAACATCAAGTTTGTTGTTTTTATTTGTCTACAATAAAACAGCAACAGTTTTTTCCCCTTAAATTAATTGTAAACATCATGTACAGCACAAAAAGTTGTTTTGTTTATAAAAATATTTTTAAATAATCATCATTAGTAAAGAAAAGCAGAAACAAAAGAAAAGTTAATTAAACAAGGGAATATTTGGAATATTAAGTTTAACAAGTTAAAAAAAAAAATTAAAATAAATACAAGCTTTTAAAAGATTAAAGCATATTGAAAACTAATAAAGTTTTTTTTCTAAGAAAAATGTTTGTTTAAATTAAAATAATTATGTAATTCGCCCTAAAATTTTTAGAACAAATGAAATTCCATAGAATATTGCATTTGAATGTTTAATAGTGTGAGGAAGAATTCTACAAACAAGTTATTGAATTCCCTAGAAAAATATAAAAGTGCGCCATTTAAAAAAAAAATGAAAAGAAAAAAAAAATACAATTTTAATTTCCAGAAAAATTTTAATTCCTTTATTATCTTTGGTCTCATGTAGAAGGGCCCTAACTTGATTTCGATTTCGAGGGCAGAAAACTGATCTGGAAGGACTATGTAGCAGAGCGTTTCACTGATAATGGAAGATCGGCATTGACAGAAGCAAGACAAGAAACGAAGTAGAATATGCTATCAAATCGTTAGAAGACAAAAAAGCAACAGGCCCAGATGAAATCTCCTCTGAAGTTTTGAAACTAAAAGACATCAACAACGTTCAACTTCTAGTCAAACTATTACAGCATATAAATCAACATTCGTCGATAAGCAAAGAAAAATAATCCAGTAAATACAGACTTGTTAGCCTGATGAGTCATGCGTTAAAAATATTCCTAAGAATTATTCACAAAAGGATTTATACCGATTGCGAAGCTGCTACATGATTGTGCGTTTTGTCGATTATGAAAAAACTTTCGATACGGTCATATATGACAAACTAATGGAAATCCTAATCTCTATTGGAATACATGAGAAAGAACTATGCTGCATTAAAAACCTAAATTGGAATCAGACAGCACAAATTGATGTCTGTAGAGAAGAAACTGTCGAAATTGCCATCACTAGAGGAGTCAGACAGCGATGCATACCATCCCTCTTATTATTCAATATATATTCTTAAAAAATTTCCAAGAAACTCTAGGAGTAGAAAATACAGGAACAAAAGTAAATAGAAAATACATCAAAAATATTAGATAAGGTTGTTTATCTGGTCTACAGAAGCGGATGGAAAATCTTGCACCTATAAGTGGGATGTATGGATAAAAAATCAATATAAAAAAGAATAAAAAACATGATTATTACTAAGTAAGAAAAAATTCCCATCGCAACACAATGTTGAAATACAAAATTTAGAAATCGAACGAGTTAGGAATTTTTATATCTGTGAGCCTTAATAAATGACCAGTGGGAACAAGTGGGATATTAAATGCCCCATAAAGATGTCGAGAGATGCCATTTCTGAATGCAGCAAAGTTTTGTCCAGTCATGACATCAATGAAGCAACAAAAGTTCGCTTCATAAAATGCTACATTTGGTATGAGTTATTATACGGAGTAGAAATAGTAGAAGTTTAAACAACTAAAGCCCCGGATGAACTAAAATTGAAATATACCGCCGAGTTCTAAAAATACTATGAAGCATATACTGAAGTCATAGAAAGGGATTTCAGTATTCAGTATAGAAATTTATAGAAAATCTTAAAAAAAAGTTTTCAATTTTTGTTAGAAATATGTTTTTCAATATTAAGACAAGTAAATTAGAAAACTCTTTTAAAATAAAAATATATATATACAGTCGAACTTCCCTATAATGAATCTCCACGGGGATAGACAATTATTTCACTATATAGAAACTTCATTATAAAGAAATTTTTTTTTTGTTTTTAATTTATTTAAAATAATCAGGTATTTTTGTTTGAACTACATACATATAACTGACTTGTTTTTTAAAATGTTTGATAATGTACTGGGAAGAATTCCAAACTCTTTAGCTATATCTTTTTTCTTTGGTGTCCCTTCTTCAACTTTATTACTTACTAATAACTTTTTTCAAGAGCAATGCTATTCCGGTGCGTCATTTTCGTTCACTAAACTGGTGTTAAAAGTCAAATCATTAACTTTTTTGTTTTCATTTACGGTACATTTCTTATTTTCTTAATAAAAAGTGTTGCTAACAAGTGCAAAATAAATCTGCAAAAAATAGTTCACTATATGGAGACAAAAACACACGTAAAATGTATTTTTGGTTCCAATATTTTGTTTATTGTAAAGAAAAATTCACTGTATGGAAATTCATTATACGGAGATCAAAATACATTGAAAGTGGAACGAAAAAGTTGTGTTCTTGATTTAAGTTCATAATAAGGAGAACTTCATTGTATAGAAGTTCACTATAAGGAAGTTCGACTGTATTTCTAAAATCAACAGGGAACACACAAAAACGTTGTTAATTATCCTGGCATTTACTTTAAGAACATAGAATATTGACAGCGAACTTTGTTTAAATTGGCCTTATAAACAACAAATCATTTGTTACTAGATGTTACAAAAAATTATAATTTTTACTAAGCATTTCCTTAAATACGAAATAAATGAGTTGTCCGATTGATTCTTAACTAGGCACACGAATGAAGCTTAGACTTATTATTGTTTCTACCAAAGTTCAATTAAAATTCAATCCTTAATACATCCTTTTTAAGGAGTCGCCTAAAATCAATAAAAATTATTTAAAACTTTGTTATATTTATAATTAACTGTAAAGAATTGGAAAAAAGTCCTAGAAATTTACAAACAAATAATTTTTTTTGAGCAATTGTCTTAATATTTATTGAAGGCCTTTCCCAAACGACTTGATAATATGCACACGAACGTTGTGTACTGTTTCTATAACTCATACCAAAACTCAAGAAATTCCTTTACATTATACGCGATTTCCTTTAATATCCTTTTTTGGCAATATTCTTAATAATCTCCAATAATTCATAAATTTTTTTTTAAAAGTATTTTTTTATTAAAATATACTGCCAATTTTTATAAATAAAACACGATTATTGTCTTTCCTATGTAAAACACAATTTTAATACCGTAATTTTTGTATAACGTTAGTAAAATTTATGGGTTTTATACTATTCTAACCCATACTCTCAGCAATATTCTTTTTTGCTGATAGAAACATTATATTTTTTATTAAAAATATTTATAATGTTAAACTTAACTTTGGTGGGTAAATGTATAGTAATAAGAATTTATAGTGACTTACTTTTATCTATAATAATATGTTTGTATTATTTTTGCACCTTTGCTTTTAATTTATTATTAGACTTGAACTAAAAAGAGAGGAAGAACATTGTAAAAGTAAACTGACAGTTATTAGCCTTAAGAACAGGGGTAGGTGTTTAGATAACAAAAAAAAATCTATAAAGGCCCACCAATCATCTGCAAGGTTGTCTATAATTTTTTTCTACACTTTTAGTGTTTTTCTCGTTTCTTTCTTTTTTTTTTATAGTGCAGGGTCTAGGGATGTGTTTGTTACATCGTGTAATAGTCACGTGTTGTGCTTTCAGCGCGTGTTAGCTTTACCAGTTGAAAGCTTATTGCATTTACAGTGAATTTCTCGAACATGTTCTTAAAGCGTTTATCATACTTCTAGTAACAGGCCGCTGCCTTTCGTTTGAGCCTTAACTCTTGCCATACACACCTTTTGCAACACATGCGCTGTATAACTGCGACTTATATACATACATACATATAAATTTTTTTCTTCGCGACTACGTTAGTTATAGTAATGCAACGTGCTCTATTTTGATTTTGTTGGCAATCAAGCCACTGTATAATTTCAACTACGTCGACTCGTTTAATATATACTAGTTTTTAGCAGGTAGAAATTCTTGAAAAATTTGATTGAATAATACTTTTTTGTGCTGCTTCTCATCTTGTTTTCGCCTTTTGTATGGCATACAACATATGATCGCTTTTGTACGTGTTATGTTTCCTTCTGTTTCCAGAAAACTCAAGCACATGTTGCCTTTTTGTACTATTGCAATGGTATGTTGCATATTGCTACAATGTTGCAAAAACAATTTTCAAACATTGTTTAGGATTCTTAGGAGTTTTTGCCAACTCCCCTTTAAGGAAAAAAAAAAAACTGATGATTGCCAACAATTGCCAAGAAAAGGTAAATAGCAGTTCTATAAATATACAACTGCTTTCTGCTGACGTCTGATTGAATTGTAGATTTGTCTGTCTGTCTGTTTGTCTCTTTGTCGATGTGTGCTTCTGTGTAAGAGTATAAATATTGTAGTTTTGGTTTTTGTGGTTACGAAACCAATTTATTTACTCTTGTGTTTTATTTAGATTTACTAAGTTTTTTTCTTATACGTCTTTCAATAGTTGCAACAATTTGTTACAAAAACTGAGTAGGTGTAGAATGTCTAGCAGTGGAAATGTTTTCATAAGATATTCTGTAAAATTTTTTGTGAAAGAATTTATGTAAGAAAAAATAAAGGGGTTTGTGGCAGTATTAGCAAAAAAGTTATTAAAAGAAATATTAATTTGGTATGCTTTCAGCCATAAGAGCAATACAAATTCTTGAATTTTTTTTGTAATTTTAAAAGCAAGCTTTAAGACTGACATTTTACATCACCTTAAAATAGGTATTGCTAAATGGATCATACAGGCTTCTTGTATGCTTTTAATATATCTAAGGGCCAGTTTCATTATTTCGACCTTTCTTTAACCTGCCAGATAGGAAGAATTTGACTTTAATTTATCGCTTACTTTAGGTGCAAGTAAAGTTGTAATATAGAAGAACTCTTTAAACGTTAGATAAAAATGTAAAATAAGTTTTTTTAATGCAGTTTTTCAGTTTTCTTTAGGATACCATTTACAAAAATATAAATTTATAATTTTTCACCCCGCCCAAAGTATGCTGTAATAATTAACACAACAGATTTGTTTAAAATTCTTTTGATGTGAACTAGTTTTTGAAATGTTTGAAAATAAATGTATCTAAATGTTGATTAATTGAAGTAGAATTATACATTTTATAATGCAAGATTTTCTAAAGCTCATAAATCCCTTAAAAGCATGATTACATTTTTTTTATCCTTAAAATATACTATAGTTTTTGGCTTTAACTATTAAAAATACTTAGAATTCATTAATTGAAATTGAATAATTTAGTCGTTTAAAATTGTATAACTTTTAAAAAGTATGCCCCAAATTTCTGATAAAAACTTGCCAAGAACCCTAAAAGCATTCTTTTATTTTTAATTAAACCATTTTTTTATCATTCCGTATAATTAATATTATAACATATTTTATTTTTTCTATCTTTATCTACATATTTAATTAACATGAATTAACCATTAACAAAATTTCAACTTTTTTTCGTGCCTCAATGTTAGATTTAGTATGTTTTTTGATTTCATAGCTAAATCTAAAAGTATGTGCTTAAATTATTAACATGATTTTTAGACATTATTAATATGTTCTATAAATATTGTGAAATCTAATTGAAAATTTTACTAAGGCTCTGCCAACCGATTTACACACGCACTAGATGTACATACGTACAAAAGACACATGTGCCAGGATAACAAAAAATAACACGCGAGCAAGTGTTGCGTAAGAAAGAAGGGAATAACAAGTCACTTAGAATTTCAATTTAAAGCTAAGTTCAATACACACAGAAAAACTCTTAGCATGTATGACACAAGTTTGCCTACTGCGTGTGTGACAATAAAAAAAAAAAAAACAAAAAACCCTTATCAATTTTAGTAAAAACAGCAAGGCACAACACAAGAAAGTAAATCATTTAAGCACTCACATGAACATAAACCTCTAAATTGTCACCTCCACACAAACAACCAAACACGGACACGCTCCAAATTTAAAACTTGCACATATGAAGAAGAAAAGAAAAAAAAATTAAATCTTATTAAAGCCAAGGAATTTACTAAGACAAGGGTAGCTTATGACTTTACAAAAAATATGACTTTTTCTTTCAGGCAAAAATGTACTGCCTGTTTTTAGGCATTAGCAAAAAAAAAAAACACAAAATATGTGTTTTTTATCTGCTAACATTGTTGCTTGTTTGTTGTTTAAAAAAGCAGAACATAAACAATTCAAAACAAGTAAATGCTGGCTGTCCTTTGCATATTTAATATTTTATAATACAAATTCTTTTTATAAACAATATATGAGGGTTTAAAGCAAATGTCCCTGAATTAAACACACATAATTTGTTACATAAAGTTCAATATTTATGTTACTAGATTTTACTTTTTCGGAGTTTTGTTGTTAGTATTTATGATCATTTTAGAAATGTTTGTTGCTTCCTAGAAACGAGTCTCAACGAGTTTATGGGTTAATGGTGCGAAAACGTGACTTAATTGTGGCCCATCTTTTAGCTGTAAACAGACCTACATAAATACAAAGTTATGTGAAATAAATTTTAAAAGGTCAAAGCAATTTACGCTGGATTAAATAAACATGTCAAAAATTTGTGTACGAAAAACTTTTTTGTATTGATATTCATAACAAAAGCAAGTTAAAAAGATAAGTTTGCCTAAAGTATTAATAAGAAGATAAATTGGGGCATATTTTAAGGGGTAGTTTTTAAAGCAGTGAATTTAAAATTGTAATAAATCATAAATCTAAGGACTAAAGGTAAAAATAAGGCCAATTATATTGAAAACTTAAAAGCTTAAACTTCATTATGTTAAGGTTTAAACAATATAATTTGCTAGAATTTTAAAATATTGATTGAAATATCATTGTATTCACTTAAAGTAAGACAGTTTGCCAACATTTGCGATAATTTAAAAGTTAAAGTCTAAAGAGATTAAGAAACAAAATAAGATGTTTGCGTATTCATTAATTGTTATCTATTTTTAGGAGTTTAAATATGCTAAAGCTAAGAAGATGCCTACTTTTAGGAGGGTTTAAAGAGATACAAATCCTGTTACTACAAATGAATTTATTATTTTCAAAATTTCTGAGGTCAAATAAAGATTTTTAATCGGTCTTAGGATCAATTGTATTTAATTATGCCAACAATCGGGATGCTGCTATGAACAAAAGGTTTTGAATCAAAATGGAAAATAGCTCATCAAGTTTTGTTTATAATTACAATGAAAAGAATTGAACTTTTTGCGTATGTTAAAGATGATGCTAGTTTTAAAAAAGTTTTAAATCGTTGTCTACCTTAAGGAGGTTATTTAATATAAACCGATTGAGACTTTTTTGCAAATAACGATTTTTTAAAAAATGCAAATATAAAACGTTGCCTTCCTATTTCTAGGAAGTGTTTTATTATCAATCTTAAAATTTTACGAATTAGTTAAGTTTTGTTTTAATAAAATGTTCTAGAGATGAACACATATTTTATTATGCCTAAATTTTAATGTAAATATAAAAGTTGTAGTTTAATTATTAGTACAAATAGTTTAAAGAAGCTACTAGAAATAATATTAAGAATAAATGCAGGCTGACACACGAGCTATTAACTAATTCAGTTCATTACAAATAGAATTGGATAAAATTTGTGAAGTAAACAATTTTTTAAATATATATAGATTGTAAAAGTAGAAAAGTGTGCTAATTTTTTTTAATTTGCAGTTAAAAGTACTTAAAAGTTCCTTAAAGGCAAGACGCAAAACTCAATTTAAAAAGATTAACCATAACACTATTTAAAAAAAAAATTTTGCTGTTGTCAAAAACATTAATGTTCTTAAAGTAAGGTCTTAACACTTTCATTAAAATGTTGCCTACTTTAGGGATTTTTATGCAAAGTTATTGCTTACTTTAGATAATATTAATCCTTTGTTCTTTGCAAGTATCTTCATAAACATATTAAATTTTTAAAATTTTCAATTTATCTTTTTTGATCTTCTTTGTTAACAGTTTTTTTTTGTAAAACTGTTAATCCTTTTAAGTATGTTATATGATAGCATCCATTTTATGCTACTACAAACAACTAAGTTTAAAAATTATTTTGTTATTTTTAGTATTTTATACCTTTTTTGTGTGCCTTACCATTTGCTGGTAATTCACTTAATATCCTGCTTAGATAAATGTATGTTAGAGCGTTTAATAAGAAACCAAATTACCGGTTAAAACTACTAGTAGCTGTTGAATATAATAAAGACTATAGCAGCACGAGCAGAATATTATTTAATTATGCCAGCTTTAACATATCGTAGATGGTTGTGTTTGGTGATGATGCTGTAGCCGTAGTATAGTTGTAGTTATTTGTGCAGTATAATGACAAATCCTTTTGCTAAATATGCTTAATACGCTGTAAAGTACCTTAGAACCTTAAAATTTTGTATGTATATATAAAAAACTGTTTTAAGAATTACAAGAGTATAACAAACATATGCTTAATGAAGCTTATAGTCAACATACACCTTTTCGTAATAAAATGACACGCCCATCTCACTTTTACTTCTACTGCTTTTATACTTACGGTTTTTTAAAGGACTCAGCTACCAAAAGTTGTTGGAAAAGCATGCTTGTTTGTTCAAAAATTTACCAGGCACAACTAAAAGTCGCTCTGGTGTTGTTATAATCATAATTATTAAGAGCTTGCAGACGGATACGGAAATATTTACCATATAGTCAAGGTATTGCATTAAAAACCATAAAGAGTTGCTTTTATACTGTTGCACTGCCAACTATATGGAGAAAACTAAAGTTTTTCTAAAAATTGTTGAGGTGATGTTGGTGTTTGAGGGAAAAAGGTGAAATCTGCTGCATACTTAAACTAATTGTATTTTAGTGACTAACTAACTAAATAGCTGAGTATGTAGAACACAACCACTCTGGTATGGTTTTAACTCTAAATAACTCAGAACTTTTTGTTTGTGTGTCTAAGCAGATGTGAAAGTGTCTATATCCAGACAGACTAGACTTCCTGTATGGCAATCACACACCTTTTCCAAAAACAAACAAAATAAAAAATTCTAAACACAATATGTTTTGGCTTAAATAGTTTAAATGCTATTTAACATTTTTGTTTCTAAGTCTTAATGATTTAATAAAGTTTCTCTACTAATAATAATAATAAAATAAAAAAACAATAGACTTATTATACAAATACATAGAAACTGTGCTACTTCATTCTTCATATGGGCATGTGCATATATAAAGACATTATCTAAATACATTTTATACGAATATTAGTATTATGCACAAGTTTATGAATAATAAGTTTCGTAGTGTTTTCTCATTAAACATACTTCCAAAATACATATTTATAGTACATATAGACCTATATATATAATAATATTTTCCTTATAATATACAAACCATTAACATTATTGTTTAAATGTTGTTGTTTGTGGTTCTTTTCTTTTTTTTTTTTTGAGATAAAATTGTCTGGTTAGTATTAGCTCCATGTTTTCTTAATGATTCCATATCTAGACAAAGTTCTACAAAATGTTTTGGTATATAAATAAGTGTTTTTGTTTAAGGCCTGTTTAGAGAAATATTAAAATTTATATGAACACTTAAGCTTTAACGATAAATTTTAATTTATTGAAAATTTTTCTACTAATTATTCATTAGCAAAACAAACCCCTGTTTAAGCAAATGCTCCCCTACTGTACAGTTCTAAACGTATTTACACTATATAGTAAATAAACTTGTATTTTAAATACATATTTTTGTTTATTTAGCCATACATCGTCATCATTGTTGTTAATTATAAGTGTAATTGCTTTAATTAATAGATATGCAACATTGTAGAATTTATTTGGTTAGGTAACAAATTTGCAAAAATCAAAGAGAAATTATTAAAGAAAATTAAATTAAAAATCATATAAAATTTAATCAGATTTCTAGTAAACATTTCATTAAGCGTGGGCAGAAATTTATTAACGAAATTCTAAAAATATATGTTGGAAGCATTATAGTTATTTATGTATCCTTTTTTAGGAAACAAAATATTATTTTTTTAAATTTCTTTAGAAGCCTGTAAATGAGCTCTACAATGTATACACAAAATTACTAAATAATAGGTTTATACATCAAATAGTATCCCATATATCCTTTTTTCTAACTTTTATATTTCGGTAAAAAAAAACTAGAGAAACCATATCTTAAAGTCAAAATGAATAAATAATTAAAGAATTTTCTATTTGAAGTTCACAGATTTATCGAATTAATACCGACTTCAAATAATTTAAAATCAAAATTAAGAAACTTTTTTTTCCAAAGATATACAAAAACATATTTAATATTTATATTTAAAGTCTGGGAATTTGTTGCTCATGGTGAGTAACATTTATTATATAGTGATAGTGAATAGAAAATATTCCTGGAAAATATTGAAGGAATAAGACTATTAAAGTATAAAAGCTTTTACAAATTTTAATTTGACTACACACATACAAGAAGTATGTACTTAACTAAGCTCGAGGTCCAGGTTAAAATTTAAAATTTATTTGCTTACAAGCTATCAAATATGGTCAGTAATCTAGAATTAAAATTTCCTTAAAAACAAAAAAGTTTTCAATATATCCTTTAGTTAAGCCTTAATATTTCGGCAACAGAAACTTGAGCAACTATAGATTGAATTCCAAAGGAGTAAATAGTGTTGATTTTTTTTATTTAAACCGAACAATTAAACAACTTATGACTGCAATTGATTTCAAATGAAAAATTAAGTAAATATAGATTTATAATGGACATTAATTTAAAAAATTTTTCTTACAAGTCGCTAAATACGGTCAGTAATTTAGAAGCAAAATTTTACCAAGCAAGGTTTAAAAACAAAAAAGTTTTGCATATATCCTTTTTAAAAATAGTTATTTTTTTAATGAATACTATAACGATTACAGCGTGTTATTTAATTTATTAAAAAGTTTCTGTTTTTTTTCTTCTAAAAATTTAAGAAAATAGAAGAAATATAAGACTTGTTATAATTTTTAAACGTTAATTTTAGAAATTTTTAAATATTCTGACTTGAAATCGTATTATAGGTGTTGTGTAAATCGCAAATTGCAATGCTCACAGGAACTGGGATATTTTTTAGAAACTTTGGCAGATTGTAAGCGAAAAGCTCGAGTCTCATAACAACAAAAATTTTATCTTGCGATTTAAGAGTTCAAATCGTACGATTGTCAGAACATGGCCGTATGAAATTTGACGAAAATAGAACTCTCACAGTATTTTCCAGATTTTCTTTGCAGTATCTTTAAATAAAATATATTTTTTTACTACCAAATTTTAAGGAAGCAATTATTTAAAGACATTTGATAATTAATAATTTTATTTTATTTATAAATTTTCCATTACACAATTATTTATGGATATTAATTGTGCAAATAATAACAACTAATGAAGTTCTTAGAAATTCCAAGAATTTTCGTTATTCACACATACATTCTATGCCTCAGAATTGTTTGTTAACTAAATAAAATATTTTACGGCTCAGAATTGTTTGTAAGCTAAATAAAATAATAGGAAAATACAAAATAAATTATGTAATTTAATATATTTAGTACAAAAAGAAAAAAGTTTTTCTTTTTAATTTGGAAAAATAATATCCTTAAATTTTAATTATTGAATGAAATATCTAAAATATTTATAATGAATCAAATATATTATTTGCGTATATAGCAAAACTCATTAGTTTATTATTTAAAAGGATTCTCAGATATCCTTTAAAAAAATATTATATTTTCCAAGAATTAAGAAGTAAATAATTATTAATTGTAATACAATTTAACAAATTTATTAAATATTGTATATACATACGTAAGTTTATGAAAAATTTAAAAATTTTTTATGTGTGAGTTTTAGTTTTATTTATTAATTAAAATTATATAAAACAGTAAACACGGTTTTATAATACAAAAGTCGAGTTTCCTTTGTGGGAATTATATGGAAAAAAATTTACACTACAACTCGCCAAATGTGGTTCTTTTTATATACAATAAATTTTTTTACTTTATCTCCTTTATTTACCCACTCACCCATATGTCCTTTTTTTCTTAATGAAAAAAATTATGTTCTTTTATAATTATTTTTAAAAAAACCATTCTTTTCTTCAGCCATAATTGACATTTTATTGCTTTTGACATGTTTAATGTTATTAAAACAAGTGTTTGTAAATAAATTTTACAATGTTTATACACAAAAACACTTACTTTCACTTAGACACACGCACACACATTTGAAAACAGCAAAAAGAGATGAAGCAGCAAGAGAAGTATCATCAATAAACTATAAATTGTAGTAAATATTGATGTGTGTGTGTGTGTGTGTTGTTTTTGTAAGTAAACAATATAAACAAACGTTAATTTATTTCACCTTAGTTTTTAATACGAATAAATGTAAACTTTTATACTTTTTGGCATGTTTTGGATTGACAGCTTAAACAATGGCTGTTCTATTAAGTGATAGCTCGTTTGTGTTGGTGGATTGTTTATTTTTACTGTGTATTTTTTATCCTTTTACTTTATTTTGTGGCACTGAGTTTGATTAAGAGGTTGCACTGGCTGAAATTTTTCTACATAGATAAATTAATGAGAATGAAATTGAAGAAAAAAAAAATTGTATAGTATATGTGTATAAGAGTTCTGTTTGTGAGTGTGTGTTTTTTTGTATAGAAAAAATAACATTATCTACAGTTAACAACACACTTGATCATCAATTTCAAACAAAGGACGTTCGAAAATACAACAATAACTAACCTTTTTTTTTCAAAAAATTTCTTTCAATCTTATATTTCATATAAAATTGTGGGTGTAGAACAGTTAGAAGGGTATTGTGACGAAGGTGTTTGCATTAGTCACATATATTTAGGTCAATATGTTTTTGTAACAGTTCCTTTATAGAGAGGTAAAAGAACCCAACAAACTTTCTTGTTGTTGACTTTTCATACAGTTCTCCGTAGTTTTTAACCCTTGAATTTACGTTAGAAATATCAGTTGACATTGTAAGTAGTTTTGAGAAAAAACTTGAAAGAATTAGGATTAAATATGATTTTTACAGTTTGATGAACTCTTTCTTAATAGTTTTAACATAAGAAAAAGGCTTTTGTCTGTATTCATAAAAATATATATTGCAAATAAAATTTGGGTTTACAAAAGAATTTTTCTATGCAAATTTTTCTTAATAAATATTTGTTAAATTTAATAATCATTTATGAATACGCGGGTTTGAATTCCAATCTCTCGCAATATGAGTTCACTTGTAAATGTTTGTTGGGTATTTCTGAGTATTTAAAAATATATAACATTTGAATGTTGTTTATTTACTTTTATCTCTATACATTTTGTTGTCATTTCGATTTTTTTTTTCATTTTATACATTTCGTGGAAATTTTTATATCTAGTCCTTTTTTCTTATAATTTTTATCTATTTCGAGCGCTGTTTGTGTGTGTTCGTTTAAGGGTATTTATTTGTTTATACACACAAGTTGTTGTCAGTCATTTACTTACTCATTTATTGAAACTTGAAAAAAGCACAGAAAAGAAAAATTGTCTAACAGAAGTATAAATAAAAAACTTTAAAAGAGGGTGTTATTTGAAGGATATGCTTTAGACAGATTGACAGTATTTGTTTTTATTTAATTCATTTACTTAATGAATTCAATTATTTATTTACCTTTAATTTATCTTTACGTTTTAATATTTACGTATGTTCGTTAAGGTTTCTTATTTTAATTTCTTGGTATTGGAGCTTGTTAAAATGTAATTTGATTTGCGTGCAACTATGCTCGTTATTAGTTTTCCTGCTTTCCTTGAGATGTTTTGTTTCTTTTTTCCAAGAGTTTTAATTTCAAATTGCTTACAAGCTGGCCAAGTTTTCTGGGGGCTGTAATTAATTCTTATCAATTTTCTGCTAAAGTCTTATAAGAACAAGATATTTATTTTTATATAAAAACAAAAAACAGACTCACACACACACACAAACACGTTCAAACTAATTTTATTGATGGGTATGAAATTGAAGCCTTTTAGAACTGGCCACTGGTGGCGTTATTTACGTAAATAACAAATGGAAATTTAATTATGGCAAAAAGGGATTGATGTTGTGTTTTTGCCATAATCCTTGATTTTAATTAAGGATTAAATGTATGCTCTATATAGAAGGAGAATAAATATAATAAAAGGGGGGGGTGGGGGGTGTGCGGATTATAGAGTTTAAGAGCTGCTGGCTGTATTTTAATCACATAAACTTTATGCATTTTATAACTGTATAATGGTAACTAATAAATACTAAACTAAAATAAATCGAAAAGTTTAAGTATACAAAATTTAATTTAAATACATAGAAAACAATTCCGAAATTTTTTGTTGTTAGGTATTGTAACGCTTGTACCACCTTAAAATATTGAGCCCAGACCAATCTCTGAATCGATCTAACGATGTCCTTCCATCCCTCCGGATGGCTAGCTGTCTACGCAAAATATAGGTCGCAGTTTTTGAGGCCCTAAAAATAAATTCTACTAAAAGGTATTTCCTCGAATATGCTTTTTATCTAGTTTTTAACTTTTACCTTTTTTACATATTTTGATTATTTCTTTTACACCAGTCGTAGTTTATTTTATAAAAAATAATTTTCATTCAAGGTGTTAAAAAGTTAAACAAGTATGACAAGTTTTCAATATGGATTTGAAAATTATAGAAACACAATAAAATAAAACTTTAAAAAGATCATATAAACTTTTTAAATATGAAATATATTTAAAAATTTTTTTTTGCAAGTCGAAGGTTCAACATTTGGGCGGCACGCCCAAAGGCTAGGGCTCCCTTTGAGAAGTTGTGGCGACTGGGAGGAAGAAGAATCAACAAAACATATTTTCTGTCATTGTCTGGCATTCTGAGATTTAAGACTTAAACTGTTTGGTCGAAGAACCCTTGGGGACAAAACTTCTCTCTCTTACATTTATTTGAACATGATACACTTCTTTATTGAATCAAACGGGTGGCTGATCGAGAACATTAGGTCACTTGGCAGACGGTGTTACATGGTAAAACAACAGGAAATAATTAATGGACCCTCGTGAGCTATATATATATATATATAAAACTAAAGGGTGTTTTTTTAAACCCAATATAATTTAAGAGAGGGATAGCTGTCAAACGAACTGTATTCATTTTTTGCCATTTATTTTCAAGAATGCTCTCGTAAATCACCATGAATAAACACCGCTGCAAATTGTTAATAAACAGTCATCGTTAAGTATTAAACCAAATAACCGTATATGGAGTGAGACCAATCCACAACAGATTCTACAGACTCCATAACATCTAGGTAAATGCACCATTTTGTCCGGTTTACATTTTGGCGGCATTATCAGAGCTTTTCGCTTTAAAAACGAAGCTAGTGCTAGCGTTACTGTCACTGGATATCGTTACCACATCCTAATTAAATGATTTTTTGTTTTAAAATATGAATGACATTGATTAACATTAATTGATGCATAGATCTTTCGAATTAAGTAAAACGTTTTATTAAGATTGAATTTTTTTGATTAATTTTTAAAATTTAAAATTCTATTTTGCTCATAAAAACACCCTTTACATTTTATAGGTTTGCTAAACATATTTTTTTTCTAATTCTTGTTTTTAAGGAGCGTCTTATATGTCCTTTTTTTTTTGCATAATTTTCCAAGAATTCTTATTTATTTCTTTTAAAACATGTTTGGGCTTTTTGAAATAATGTGAAATATTTTGTAAATTTTTCGTTTTAAAAAAGCTTTCAATATATCCTTTATTTTAAAAAATTTTTTTTTAAATTCCTTGTTTTTTATTCATAAGAATAAATATATAAAAAGCTTTCCCTCAACAATAAATTTCAGTGTATTAATCAAATATGAAAAATTGGGAATAAAGCACGTCATACAGAAATCTTATTGAAAATAATTTTTTAATTACCAATCTTTCAAAGATTTTATTAGAATACTACTTTTTGCCACTATTTAAGGAAAAGAAAAATTTACAAAAATGATTTTTTTATTATTTTATTTTATCTGGCTTAAATATTTTCTTTAATATAAATATTTGATAAAAAAAATTCTCTCAACAAATTTACAAATTCATTAGAGCATTAGTAACAAACAAAGAAATATAGTTTTAATGCTTTTAAATAAAAAAAATAATTTTAAATCAGCAAGCTAGACTCATGTTGTGATTGAAGTGTTTTCTACAAAATCCTCTTATTTTTTGAGAAAAAATATAATTAAAAGTTTATATAACGATAAAAATCTTAAAGTTTGATTGTTTTTATGGAAAAACAAAAAAAAAAAGCATAACAAATTTCATAAATTCAAATAAATAAAAATTGTTTGCAGTTTTTATTTTTTCTTTTCATATTTTGTTTATTTGTTGTTATGCATAAAATATTTAAATTATATGGTGTATTACTTTATGCATACAAAGACACATATACATAGACTTATGTAGAAAGGGAAAAATAATATACATATATAAATAATACAACAATATAATAAATACACATTGACAGTAGAGAGAACCAATCAAAAATCCAATTAAAATTGAGGAAAATTCGATTTGTATGTAAAATATTCAAATACATACATAGAATGTATTTGTATAGGAGTTATGGAATATACACTGTTGCCATCATTTGCAATATATACTTTATTTGCTTACACATTCATACACAAACACACCTTTATGCTTTACACTTTCAGAGTATTCAACAAGGATAATTTGTAATATCTGCCTATAAGTCTGTGTGTTTATGATTTTACCACTACCATTGCATTGAAAGTATAAATTGATGAATGTTGTTGTTTTTTTATTTTTAAAAATGTGATTGTATGTTTTTCATTTAATGTTTTTTTTTTTATTTTATGATTGATTATATTTTATTTATTTTTTACCAAAAATCAAACTCTCTAAATAAATGAAAACCCAAGTGTTGGTTACACCACTTCATGTGTGTGTTTGTGTAGGAAATAATAAAAAATATAACAAATATTTATGAAATTTTAATAAAAGTTTATACTTTTTGGCAAAAAGGATTACATTTGTTAAAGATTTTTTTGAAAAAAAAAAACAAAAACCCATATAATTGGTTTTTGTTTAAATCAAAAATAGTAAAAGGAAGTAAATGAAATATTTTCAGAAAAAGCTCTTTAAGGATTTAATTAAAAAAAATATTGAAAGGTAAAATTAGTAAAACGAATATTTTCTACCATCTTTTAAACTTATGAAGAAATATGTGAGCAAGGTAAAAGAAAGGACCACAAAAAACTTGTGAAAGAGAATCTTTGCGAAAGATATTGAAATCACATGAAAGAGTTGGAGTGAAATAAAGCCATTAGTAAATGACAGAACTTCTTGGAAAAGAGGAATAAGACCAATGAAATTTTGTTAACTTTAAGCTAACAATTTGCAGTTTTATATAAAAAACTAGTTTTCAAAACAAGTATTTCTACACAGAGCGAAAATAAGAAGTTGCTAAATTGTCCATCAATGATATTAAAACAATTAAAAAGTGTTGGCAATTCTTCGAGAACATCGTCGAATTTAATAACAAAACGTTGTCAGATTGAAACCAAAGATGTGAAAAAAATTGACATAATAATGCAAAGAATCTAAATTTATAATACAATAATTGTCAAATTCTATCTTTAAACAATAAATTCCATTCCATTCTTCATAACCAACTCTTCTTAACAATCACACTTAAGCTTTAAAAGTTTGGGAAATTTTAATGAGTTGCTTTATATGCAACAGAGTAGTTTAAACATTTTTTTCTTTTTTTTACTTTTACAATTTTATCTCTTCCTTTGCCCTGGTTTTTGGGGTTATTTTAAGGGCAATTAATATTTGTGCACGAGTAATTCAATACTTTTAACATTATTCTGCTGATGATAATGATGTTGTTGTTAACCACTTAATACAATAATGCCATGGCAACCCCATTCCATCTTCTCTTATATTACTGTCAGTTGCCTTTGCTATTAATTTCTACACTTTTTTATGTACTTATTATTATTTCGGTTACCTGGTATCATATTATCTCGAGATTCAGTTAGAAAACTCTAGCTACCACTTAATAAATGGTAATAATGTAGAAGTATGTCTATATGTAGTTGAAAGAAAAACCAGCAAACAGAAAGATAATGGTTTGTAAACTGATGTATTACACAATTCTGAAATCTTTTTCAAACCTAAAACGAATGTGCGTTTAAGCATTGACAAAAGTTAGACATTTGGATGCTTCTCTTATCTACGAAAAAGAGAATTAAATAAAGGAATCATTTCCAGATTTTAATTCTTGAATGTTTATCAAACCTTTGATTTAAAATTAATGTTGATTTGAGAAAAAATGTATGTAAAAGAGATTTTTGACTTGCATTTTTTATTGTTGTTTTAATTTAAGAAAATCTCTTTAATAAATAAAGTTCGAACAGTTTTAGAACAAATTTGTTTCTCGAATTTATATCACAAATTGTTCTCAAGTTATTCTCAAACCTAAAAATATGTATAAATTGGAAGGGCTTATATAAAATATAGAATTAGAAATACTCCCAGGAAATCCTGGAAAAATTGGTTTATATAAAAATGTATTCGTCTCTGTTAAAAATGTTTAAAAAAAGGAATGTACGAAATCCGCATATGAAGTGGATTCGAGAAACCCTTGAGAATAAACACTTTGCTGAATTCGGGAATTTTTTTTGTTTGTTTCATGGTTAAATTGATTATTGTGAATAAGTTTTAAATATTTTTCATATGTTGAGACATTTGAGAATGTGTTAAAGTGATTTTTCGCTGGGTAATAGTCAATTACATGAATATCTGTAATGTTCTGTTCATACATATATACTACATTACATTTTTAGTATTATAAGCACAATTTGTTAAAAAGTTTTTTAATTGAAGTTGCTATCAACTACAACTATGTAATATTACTTTATATTACAATACATAGTTTAACATTTTACACACTTCAAAGCCTTGAGGGTATTTCTCTCAAAAACCTACCTACACATATATGAACGCATACAATTATAAGCTAGTTTTTGTTGGTAGTAGTACACATTTTCTATATCCTTAACATGAACTCATTAACATCTATATTCTAAATGTGTTCATGTATGAGTACAACAACTACAGTAAGATCTACAGAAAATAAAAAAAGCTCAGCAACAAATGCTGAGTAACCTAAAGTTACCGTAACCATAGCGTTGGCATTATAATTACTATGAATATATTATATTTCTCTCATAAATATAAAAAAAAAAATTATTATAATTACGTGATTGCTCATAGTTAGAATATTTTTTTCTTTTGTTTATTAAGTAAAAAAACACAGAATATTATTATAATGAGAGATGTTACTTGTTTCTTGTTCACCTTTATACTTCTTTGTTTAATTTACTCCCCCTGGGTTTATGAAAATTTCCAAAAATAATTTCCATTTTTTTGTCGTTTTAGTTAAAACAAAAAAGTTCAACTGAAATGTCATTTTAATTTTCTGTCTGAAAGTAAATTAAGGATAGCTCTTACAGTAATGATTTATTTGCTTTTTGGATTTGTTCAGCGTTGTTAAATATCTATCGAGAAAAAAACCACAAAGATGTTATCGAAAGAGGGAGAGAAATAGAGATATAAAAAAGCGAATAAAAATATTTTTCATATTTTAATTGCTTTACTACGCTTGCAGACAAGTTTACTTAAAGAATTTTCCCCTGAGGGTTAAATATTTATAATTTTGTATAAAAAAATCTCGTTTTGATTCGCTTTGATGTGTCATAGTTTGAAGTAATAAATAATTGCTTGGAGTAAAATATATTTTTATAGGCAAATGGAACTTGGTTGAAAGAAGTAGAGATTAATTCGATTTTTAATAAATTCTAATGCAATTGTATTCATTACATAGAAAACAAATCACAAAGCTGAATGTCAACAACAGTTAAAAATAAAATTTATTTTTTAAACATCCTTTCAAAAGGATAATAATTGTAAGAAATTTTTTACTACAATTCTTAGTTCTTTAATAGTTAACTGAAAAACCTTTATTTTAAAACACACTACTTTTAGTTAAGAAATTCGCTATATATCCTTTTTTTCCTTATTTTAAGGTAATTAAAACTTCGGTCATAAAACACCTAAAAATTCATTTTTTTATTTGGTAGTTGATTTAGTTAGGAAATGTCTTAAGATATTTTTTCTCGACATTCATTGTTGAAGAAGAATCTTTTTTCTTAATTTTTAATATACAAATTAATTCTATTTAAAAACGATTTATAATTTTCCTGTAGAATAATATACTTAACAAAAATTTTGTTTTAAAAGAATCAAGATTTTAAGGGTCCTATGTTTTAAAACTTTGTCATATCCTTGTGTTTAACATATTAAAATTATATAGGACGTTCTGAAGAAATAACGCAAGTATGTATGTATGTCTAATTTATGTTTGATTCAGAAGAAAATTTAGTTTTTAATTTATAGTTATCCTTTGCTGCAATTAAAATAGACTATTTTAGTTGATTTAAAATTTAAGGTTTAAGAGTTTATCATAAACAGCTCGATATCTTTTATCAACACTTTCCTTAAGCGGTCATGCCCTTTAGACGGAAACTGTCCCCTAGTCCCTTCTAGACTTCTATGACAAAGAAATAATTTATTTTCAGGGGAAATTCCTCTTGTACGAAACTTTAGTGGTCCTTTCGTTGTCTGGCCATGAGCGATTAGAAGTGTATTGTTTGTGTTGTTGGTTTAATATAAACTTTTAACAATTAAAGACAAATTTCTATGTTTAAAACTTCATGAAAAATTCTTTTTAAAACTTTTTAAAACTCTTTTCAACAATTTTTTGGCTTTCAGGAAGATTCAATCTTAAAACTTTCGTTGACTTAAGCTTTAAGATTTAAAAGTTTTTAATTTTGTTTTGTTGTTAAATATAATTATAATCGAATTAAAAAGTTTAATTTCAAAATTTTATAAACATTTTAAGACAAATTTACCACAATACATATAAAGCGTTTTCCAATGGGGACTCCCGAAATTAAAAAAGTTGATAGCGGTCAGATTATTAAAGCTGCATTTTTGAAATTGTCTGTCATTTATTTAGTGTGCTTTGTCAAATTGCATTGGACCACACGTGTAAGTGCCCTTAATTTTCTTTAAAAAAATCATTTTCTGCGAAAGGCCCATTTCTGGATGAATATGGTTGCATTAACAAACAATATTGGCGAATTCGGGTCGATATTAATCTACATAAGATGTGCCAAAGAGTTTCCTATTAATCCTGAAAAAGTAACTGTTTGCTCTAGATTTTGGGCTGACAGCGTCAACGATTCACAGTTCTTTGATAACGATTTTGGGCACATCATCACCTTCGTCGGGGAGCAATATAGTTCATTGGAAGTAATTGAAAATTGGCTATTTCGAACACGCGCCACTTAGTAGAGCCGTGCTGGGTATTTTCACATTGTTTACGTCATATGTAATAGTATAGATAGGGCTTTCAAATGAATATGTAAGTTCGTTTTAGTTAAATTTACAGATGGGAATTTGAAGATGGGGGAAAAATATTTTTTTTTGTTATATTTTTTTAATGTTAAGTTAAGCAAAAATGGCAAAAAAAATATTAATAAATAAAAAAAAATAAAAAATAAAAGTATATTATTTTTAAAGTTTGTTGTGGTTTCCAGTCGATTTATTGTTTTATATTATTGTGTTCTTCATATATCCTTTTTTTGATCATTTTGTAATTTTTACAACAAAAGAACCAAAAAGGTATTTTTAAAATTTTTTTATAATATTGTTAGTTTTTTTTAAACTTTCGATATTTTTTATAACAATTTGTAGTTTTTGACTGGCTTTAAAATGCAATGGACTTAATTAAAATACCTATAAAATGTTAGGACTAGCTTATACATCCCTTTCTGTTAATTTTCTAAGATTTTTTTTTGTTGGTTGTAATATTTATGATTTGATATCCAGTCTGTATGTGCCAATAATTTAAAAAATTAATAGTTTTTTTACAACAACTTTTGATGTTTATGACTTATTATCATTAAAAAAATTAAAATTTTTTTTACAACAGTTTGTAATTTTCTACAGGATTTTTATTGCAATGGCTTTAATTAAAATATCAACAACATTTAAGCACTAGTTCATATATCCTTTTCAGTTATTTTTTTTTCTTGTAATATTTATGATTTGATGGCCTTTTTCGAATTTTTCTATTGCAGTTGTGTTTTTTTTTTTTTTTTTTTTGCTAAGTCAGAATATTTTTTCAAGTTTTTATTTTCTGCGAATATCCTGTTTACGAAAACTCATTTGTTTGGCATTGTATTGCTATAAATTAACTATTTTTTCGTGGTAGCTATAAATATTTCGAAATATTTTTGTAAAGGTATGGCGGCGATGTATTTGGAAAGCATTTTCCTGTAAGCTGCTAATATAAATAACAAAAATTTCTGCAACCACAAAAAGTAATTTTATAATTTTACACTGTGGTCGCAATTAGTCGTCATAAAATTTGTCTGACTGTGTGTAGATATGTTTGCTTTTAACGTTCCTTTATTTTTATTAATTTTTATGTACAATATTTTGCAATTTATATACAATAATACTTACACATAGACAAATATAAACAAACATTTTAAAAGAGAAGAAAATTATTGTTATTGTGTTTATAGTCATAAAGGCGCCGCCAAACGCTTCATTTCAGTTTTGTGGTTTTTGGGAGGCTAGTATACCTTTTTTTTAGTGTATTTTAATGTTATTGTTGTGTATACAATTTATGGGTTAATATATTTTTGTCTTCTTTATTTTTCTTTTTGCCTTTTTGCTTGTCTGTGTGTGTGTGCGGGTAAATGGTAGAATTTAATATTTACTTCAGTTATTGTGGTAACTGTTTTTGTTTGTTTTTTCTTCCATGTTTTTTAAAGTCCCTTGAGAAGTAATCAATTACTTAATAAATTACTTTGAACTACCTCACTCTCCCTTCTTTCTCCTTCTTGCTGTAGCTTCACCTGGCCACTTCTGTTATATAAGAAAAATACGTTTTTCGCTAGTCCTTGGCTTTGCTATTAAAGTTTTAATAATTCCATAAAGATTCAAGTCTTTATACATCATATTTCAGTATTCTTCATTATTGTTTTAATTTTATCTATTTTTTTTTTGTTGTTTTCAAAAGTTTTTGGTAGAGGAGTGACATATTGTAAGTCTTGTTTTGCTGTTAGTTTGTTCGTAGAGTTTTGGTTTTAAGTTTTTGATATGATTGTACCAGAAAATAACGCCATTCCCCAGAGTTTAACGTGCAAAAGGCTTTTTGTTTTGGTTCAAGTACTATACATTACTTTAGACGTCTATTAGTATCAATAGCACGCCTTTTAAAACGTTTGTTTTTAGTTTTATTGCATTAAAGTAGACATTTTCTAATGGCTTTTTGATCAATTTTTTAAAAATTGTTGTTGTTTGAAAAATTTTATGACTGCTTAAAAAAAACCTTGTTACAGTTTTGTTATAAAATATTAATGGTTGTTTAGGAAAAAGAAAAACATGAAAAACAAAAACATGGGACGTTTAATTTTTATAGCTCTTTAGGCTAGTGTCCTTGCTACAACTTAAATTTACCGGATATGACCAAACATGCCATGCTAAAACTACAACTTTAGTGAAATAAAATTGCTAACAGTGAATACAAATGGTTAGTAGAAGGAGCCAAAGATAGTGGAATAACTCATATACACTCTTCAAAAAAAAGTAGAAAAAAACTTGTCAAAATAGGATGCTTGCTTAATGGAAATCACAAAAACGAAAGAAAAATAATAAAAGCAAAGGCGAAAAAAGGCAATTTCCGTACTATAAAAACTTAAAAGCTTTAAAAGCAATTTATACACAAGTCAGGGAGAAAATGAACAAGAAAAATAACTTAACTTGTAAAGCCTTTTACGTTAAAGTTTTTAAATAAACGAAAATTAAACCAAAAATACATATTTCAGATGCAATAAACTTTGATTTTTAGCTTACAATTCATAAAACCATATATTTTTTTAAAGTTCAAAATGTGTAAAAAAAAACTTATAAAAGCCACAGAAAACTTTTCATAAGCCAAGGAAATATTTAAGTTAAACTACAGCATAACCCAGCAAAACTAAAAACAACCAAAAATTTAAAAAAAAATTTAGAAAAAAACATATTCTCTAATAAATGAATTTAAGCAAGAAAAGTTTTGACAACAACAACAAATTTGTTAGAGTTTATGAGCGTTTAGAGGGCTGTAAATTTAATTTGCTAGCAAATTTGGCAATGTTGGTAATAAATTAATAAATATTCGTACATATACATACATACACACATTTACATTTATATTCTTAAACATTTTTGGCATTATTTGTTTTACAAACTATTTTTTATATAAATAAGTTCTATACAAACAGCAAGAAGCTTTTTATTTATTAAAAGTTAAAAGCCTTAAATTAGCAAAAACTTTTTTAATTTTATAAAAAACCTTTAAGTAGTTCTAGGCTGTTTTTTTTATATAAGAAAAAAAGGATATATGCAAAGCAACAAAATGCTTAGATGTATTAATAACAATTTTTATAAATCTTAAAAAACACATTTAAACACAAGTAGTAGTATAATTAAAAATATCCTGACAAAGTCCTTTAGAGAAAAAAATACTTTAAACAAATATTTTAATGTTTTTATTATAACATTTTATTATCACGTTAATAATTAACATTAAAAAATAAAAAAGAATTGTAAACAATTTTAAAATTTTCAAAAAATGATATTCGACAAGCTTGGCACTGTATTTCAAAATCGATACAAATTAAATAGTATCTAAAAAGTTATGAATAAATACAAATTGTGTGCGAGTTGATAATGTATTGTAGTACATCACTCTCAAGAATTTTCAAACAATTCTTCAATATTACAACTTAATTGGAATTTTTTTTATTTTTGTTACTAAAAAATTTTTAATATTAAAAATTTATATTTTTTAAGCTTAACTTTAAAAAAGGATATATGAAAAGCTTTAAACTGTCTAGGTAAAATCATATAGTTTCTTTTAAATAATAAAGCCTACAAATTAAAATAAATGAAAAAAAGAAAATAATGTCCCTTCATAATCCTTTCTATCTACACAATAACCTGAAACTGAATATTCCTATTCTAACATCTTTAAAATAATTATTTATTATTCTATTTTATTTTTTCGCACTTAAAATTAATAAAATTAATAAAATGAGGCTGACAAATTCAAATTATTCATAATTTATTAGAAGAATATAAAAGAAACTCGCAAATCGTTTAAAATAACCAAGCGCAAATTGATTTTTTGGTGTTAAAAACTCTATACAAGTTAATTATATAATGATATAAAATATTTATTTAACCGAAAGCTTTTTCTAAAAGGCTTTAAAACTTCTATATAATTTATTTATTATTTTTAATAATCTTTCAAAATATTTGTGTTTTTATAACAAAAGCTTTAAGGTAATAAACTAGGTTAGCTACAGTTAAACCATAAAAGCTGTTTCTCAAAATAGTATATATTTAGAAAGCTCTTTAAAGGAGCCAGATTGACTTAAAAGTTTTTTTTGTTAACAAATTTTAACCCTCTCTAGCTTTATTTTTTCTTTTGTGTTGGCTGTATATTCAAGGAATTTAGTTTTTGGTTATTTAAAAAAGCTCTTTTAAGCCATTAAATTCTCGAATGACTTAATTTAGGAGTTGTTTAAATGTAAAGAAACTTTTTTATAGCTTTATATTTAAAGCTTCCGCTTGAAAATTTAATGTTTTTCAGAAATAAGAAAAACTTTAAAAGGCTAGAAAGCTTTGAACAACTGTTGTCGCATTTCTTCTTGGAATAGGAGTTTAAAATGTTTTTTGAAATTTTCATTACAAGATGCTATGTCTTAAAGCTTTTAACTTTATAAAAACAAAAGTTTAAAAGCTTTTTGCAATATTTGATACATAAAATTTTAAAAGCTGTACATAATATATGAAAAGCTCTTTAAAGTTTTGCAATTATTGAAATTAGTTTAAAAAATCTTTAATTTTTATAGATGTTTGTTACTAAAAAGCTTTTTCTTAATTTTTCTCTAAACTTTATTTTTCTTTTGAACAGCTTTCTTTACTATTAGAATTTAAAATGCTTTTCTTTTTATTATTTGTTAGGAACAAATTTATATCTTAATTTTTGCATATTTTTAGCCCGACTTTTTTGTTTACATTTATTTTTCCTTTTTAACTTTTATTTTTTAACATTTCTATAAAAGTTAATGAAATTTTCTTTGAAGATTTGTAGCGTTTCTTTCTTTGTTTTAATTAATAACCATTTTGTATAACATTTTCCTTTTTTTCTGTTGCTGCTACAGTTCCTGATCCTTTTTTTTTTTCTTTTGTTTTAATAACAGTTTATACTTTTTATTTAACTACAAGATTTAAACATCAACACGTCTGCAAAACTCGGTAGAATGTAAAAGTCTTTGTTGTTATTTCTTATTTAAAAAAGAAAAAAATAACAAAATTTTAATTTGCCCTGTAGTGGTTAGGTAAAATTAAAAAATTTCTATAAAAAAAATTCTCATGTATGCATATAATGCATTAAGCTTTAAGCTTACACAGACACATAGCTTTCATATACTAATCACCGTTGCCTTGCAATCCAGCTAGAGAGGAGTTGTTTCCAAGGCACTCAGGCAGAAGTGTATACATCAGTAATAGTGTTTTGGATTTAAGTTTTATTTTTTTCGTTTCATTTTTGTTAAATTTTACAACACGTTTCCTCTTCGTTTGCTTTTCTAGCTGGGAATTTAAACATTAAAACCTCTTTGGCAAACACAGTCTTGTAAATTAAAACATTTTGTAAAAAAAAAATGCACAATAAAAAACGTGAACAAGAGCAACAGTTTTTTTGCCCTTTTTGTTCAGTTTGTATGTTTAAATTTTAAAAGCATGCAAGTATTAACACAAACTGTAATCCGCTTGTGAGTTTTATATTATGGTCAGGGTTTTCGTTGCTGTTGTTGTTAGGTCAAATTTTACAACAACAACAGCAATACAATACCAACATCATCATCGTACCTATCAACAAATAATATACACTTCTTGCAGCTGTCAGGAGTCTTATGAATTAGTCCAAATGGAAACAGAGATTTAAAATTGATTTCAGTAGATTTTAATTGGAATATTGAAAGCAGTCTAAGTGTCATTGCATTGGGTTTTAGGGCTGGCCCGACTGATGTTCCACTCTGTGATCCCCCCATACTAAACTGAATGCTTGGATCCGCCTTTTTTCAATATTTCATAATGTTGCCGGCATGCTTTAAGACAATTGTCTAATTTACAAGCTTGTAGTATCGTCGCATTAGTCCTAAAATGATCTAATTATACAATTGTGTTGTTGTTGGTAATTTTCAAACAAAAGTGTTGACTTTTTATGTGTTTTTAAAAATATTGTATTAATGCCAGGCCGATAAATGTACAATTTGGTTGGTAAATTTGTAAAAATATTTTTAGAATGTGTTAACTACCACCACAAATTTTATTCTTCTGAATGATTCATATGTGTTTGATTCATTTAATTTTTTTTAAATAAAACTGCTTCTAAAATATTACTTTTGCCATTTCATTTTAAACTGAAACTCTTATACCTGGTTTAATTGCATGGTATTAACCACCTTGATTGGCAAATTTTATTAATGAAGAGAAAGAAGAAGACAAAATTATAACTTAAATTAATTAATAATTTTATGTTTATTTTTCATACGTTTTTTTTATTATTTTGTAAAAAGGAATTTGTTAATCTCCTTTAGTTACATGATATTTTTTAGATATTTATATTTGATATTTACCATTTTTTGTCACTTCGATGAAGTAACGATACAACAAATTTGTCTATTCACAAGGGCATAAACAAATATCGTTTTTTATCAAACGATAAGACAGATCTTGTAAATTGGACAATTCATTACCAGTTTAATAACAATTGTAAAATCGCGCAGTGCGCACTCCGTTAAGCATCCAGTTTCTGAAAGTGCGAAACCCTCGAAACCCCGTTTGGGGTTTTCCGGCTTAGCTCGGTGATAGATTGAGGGCTTTGAGCAACAAATTGGCAAAAGAAAAAGTTGAAAAATAGTAATTTTTTAAAATTTTTGCAATTTTAAAAAACTTGGATGCAGTTTTTTGAATTAGTTTGTTTTACACTTTTTTGCACAGTACTTACAATAACATTGAAAACATTGAGAAACATAGCCTTGAGAAAAATTACGTTTTATTTGAAAAAAAAATTGATTCTCAGTATCAAGTTTGAGACATAGTGCGGGGATATAAAATCTAAAACCGAGCTTAGCCAGAAAACCCCAAACGTCAGCAGATTCTTATTTACAGTACTGACATTAAAGCATATTGTCAGCAATCTTAATGACACTTCAACACTTTGTGAGCAATAACCATACAATTTTTTTATATTGTAAAAAGTGTATACTACAGCAGAATTAAATCAATCTTTTTGACAATTGAGTATTTTGTCAACCGCATACATGATATATTCATATATTGCCAGCGGCATTCAAAACAATTTTATGTAGTAGGTTAAGCTGCCGAATTAAACATTTTGTCATTTATTCAAATTACCTTTTTTACATTTAAACATAAAGACAATAATTAAAACAAAAACATTGTATCGGTAAAAATTGTCATAAGTCCTTGGGAAATTTAGGATATTGTCAGCAGTCGGTAAGCAGCATTCAGCCCAAGGTAACATAGTATCAGTAATGTTAGGGTTAATAGATAAAAAAGAACTGCTATTTATTTTATCTGGCTTCCTGGAAATGCGAAATGTTGTCATCAGCTTTAAGGACATCTTAGCATATTGCCAGTAGCTCTCATAACATTTCAGCTTATAAAGAACATGTCTGATGACATTTGGTCTTATTACAGCTGGGCTCAATTTAAGTCCATATTATTAATACTTTAACGTATTTAAAGACTAATGAAAATTAGGGGAAACGTCATCACTATATAAATATGTAACAAAGTCTCGGGATATTAAAAGGGAAAAGAACTGTGAAATTTCCTACCGGCATTATTTCCAAACACATACAACCATTTTATTGCTGTGTTTGTTTAGTAAATTTTATACATTTACACATACATACCCAAAGACTTTGTGACTTTATTTTTTGTCTTTGTATTCCCCCTTCAAAAAAATATACGAGTTAGTGTGTACGTGCAAGTATCCATTTGTTTGAGTTTGTTTGTCTGTATGTTGTTTATATTGAGGTTCTTTGGTCAGTATTTCATTAAGTTACACAAAATGTTTAACTTTATTTGGTCTCATCCTTCTGAATTTCATTTTGCTTTGCCTTTATTAAACACAAAAACAGTTAGACATTGCAGAGACCGCATTCGTTTATTTACATTTGCTTTAGGTCAAATTACAGACACTTTTAAAGGCGCTATTACTGAAAAACTTAAATCTATAGCATGATTTAGGTTTTGCGCTCTTTCCTACTAACTACATACTATGGTATTAGTTTCGGTATGTGTATTTGGAAATATAACCCAAAAATGCAACAGTGTGTCGTCGTTGCTTTCGTAGTTTGTGTAGTAAAATTTTTGTAAAATTTATTTCGCTATATGTTTGCTTTTCTTTTGTGTGGTCTCGTAGAGTTTGTAAGGATATATTTACTTACAGACTGTGAGCAATATTCCTGGTATTACAGAAAGAAAATACTTAAAAAGCTAGAACGGAGGTATCACTGGCAAGTTGTGTTTAAGCTTTAGTATAAACATAATGATTCATGTAATATGAATCATGCCTTTTATAGTCGTAATTTTATTATAAAACTGTCTATAAAATAAAAGTTATATGTGTGTGTGCATACTTGTATGTTTAAATACAGACACAAGTTAAATATTAACACTTTGGTTTTTTTTCGACGTAAATATTTCCTTTGGAGTTTTTTGAAAGCAGGACGATTTTCAACGACTTGAAGTTTGAAATAGAGACGTTTTTGTGCAGAAAAAAAATGTTTAATTAAAATAAAGGAACATTTGTGGGGGAAAATTTAGATTAAGGTAGAAATCTAGATAAAACAAAATGTTCAATAACTTAATAAGGCTAAATAAGGATTTTAAATGCCAAGCATTTGTAACATCTTAAACATTAAAGCAATAAGATCAAAAATTTACTTTGAGTTTTCTCGAGATAGAGCTTGTGGAGGTTCTGCCATTTTAATAAAAACCAGAGTCAAACACTACCTCATGGGTGATCATTGTGAAGATTATCTTCAAGCAACAAACATTTGCGTTGAAGAATTAAATAGAAACGTAGTAATCTCATCGTTATACTCCCCACCTAGATATTCAATATCTGAAGGCCAATATTATAATTATTTTAAATCATTAGGACCTTGTTTCCTGGCCGCTGGCGATTATAACGCTAAACATACCTTCTGGGGGTCCCGACTTATAACACCAAAGGGTCGTGTTCTATTTAATACTATTTCTAAAATGGATTTGAATGTGATAGCGAGCGGACAACCAACATATTGGCCTACTGATCAGCAAAAAATACCAGATGTCATCGATTTTGGCGTGGTTAAAAATATTCCCTTAGAAACGATTTATGTTGAAGCTTCCTTAGAATTATCTTCCGACCACACACCAACAATTGTTACTTTAATGAACCCCAATAGAATTGTATCTCCAACTGGTTACTTAGCGACGCCAGCTACACAAATCAATTGGCTAAAATATAAAAAATATCTCAGCACCCATTGCACAGAAAATATTCTGCTTAGTACACCGGAATACGTAGATCGCGCTATTCTTAATTTTGACAGTTTTCTGAAGCTAGCTGTGCAACATTCCAGTAATACCCCAAACAAAGCTAAAAATATTAAAATTTATTCCACAGATGTTGAGCGTCTCCTGTCTGAAAAAAGAAGAGTTCGAAGAGAGTGGCAATTGCACAGATCCCCTCAACTAAAGAGTTTATTAAAAGATTGTACAAAAAGGCTAAGAAAGTTACTACAGACTCAAAAAACAGCTTCTCTGCAAAAATATCTTAAGGAACTTGATGCAACTCCGCAATCAGACTACTCATTATGGCGTGCAGCTAAAAATCTAAAAAGGCCAGTCGCCTCTAAGCCACCATTAAGAAACTTGAACGGAAGTTGGGCAAGAAATGATAACGAAAAGGGAAATCTGTTTGTTAATCACTTAAAAAACGTATTTACCCCAAATATATCTCACGATACTGCGGTCGTGTTACCACCTGTTCCTGCTAGAGCGGCTGTTCCCCTAAGATTTAAGATAAGAGAAATCGAAAAGGCTGTTTGTGAATTAAACCCCAAAAAAGCCCCTGGTTTTGATAAGATCAGCAACAAAATGCTTTTGGAGCTACCCAGCACAGCAAAGAAAATTATTCTTTTAATTTTCAATGCTATCTTACGTCTTCAATACTATCCTCAAAAATGGAAGGTTTCCTTAGTCACCATGATACCTAAACCAGGAAAGGATCACACAAAAGTTGAGTCATATAGGCCTATAAGCTTACTTTCTAATATATCAAAGCTGTTTGAGAGGCTGTTAGTGTCAAAATTAACTCCAATTTTAAGTGAAAATAGATGTATACCTAACCACCAATTCGGCTTTAGAAGAGAACACAGCACAATTGAACAAACCCATCGTATAGTAAACGCCATTAGAAAAGCCTTTGAAGAAAGAAAATATTGTTCCGCTCTCTTCATCGATGTTTCTCAAGCTTTTGATAAAGTCTGGCATGAAGGCTTATTACATAAATTGAAGCAAAATTTTCCAGCAAACATACACAAGCTGCTAGAAAGCTACTTAGTCGGTCGTCAATTTATTATAAAAGAAGGAAATTTTCTTAGTTCACCTCAGCCAATTGGCGCTGGAGTCCCACAGGGAAGCATTCTGGGGCCTCTATTATACTTAATTTATACTTCGGACATGCCAACGAGCAACTACACACAAACTTCAACATTTGCAGACGATACAGCTTTTCTAAGCGTTCACGAAAACAGTTATGAAGCATCTCGTTACTTACAGGATCATATATTTCAACTAGAAATATGGTTAAAACAATGGAGGATAAAAGTCAATGAGCAAAAATGCGTACATATAACATTCACCTTGCGTCGGGAATCATGCCCCCCTATTAAAATCAATAATCAAATAATACCTCAAAATTCGCATGTAAAATATCTCGGTATACATTTAGATCGCCGTTTGACGTGGAAAAGCCATATAGAGGCAAAATTAACTCAAATGAAACTAAAAGCCATACAAATTCATTGGCTTATTGGAAGAAACTCTGTCCTTAGTCTCGACTGTAAACTCCTACTTTACAACTCTATCTTAAAGCCTATCTGGTGCTACGGTATTCAGTTATGGGGCACTGCCTCGGCTTCTAATATCGAAAAAATTCAAAGGCGCCAAAATAAACTTCTTCGAATAATCACAGCTGCCCCTTGGTATGTTAAAAATTCAAATATTCACAAGGATCTCAATGTTCCATTAGTTAAAACTGTGATTACGAAATATGCAGTAAAATACTTAACAAGGCTCGAATTGCATCCGAACCCACTAGCTCGAAATATTTTAAATGATAGCGGCCACACTCGCTTAAGAAGAAGAGACACTGCAGCACTTGTCCAATTAGATGAGCGATAAACACCTAGATAAGTGAACAGAACCCGTGATAAAGAAAATTTTTGTCTGGCACTGGCAGGACATAAAATAAAGTATTAGGTTAAGATTTGATTAATTATTGTTAGTTCATATTAAATGTATGAAGATTCAATAAATAATATTGAAAAAAAAAAAAAAAAAAAAAAAAAAAAGAGTTTTCTGTGACTTGCAGATTGCTCCTTTAAGAATCATAACTTGTAAAAATAAATTGCTTTTTTATCATTAATTTCCTTTCAAGATTTACATAAATTTATTGAATTGCATTACAATTTTTTATTATTATTTTGAGGCCACCATAAAGCATAAAAAAATCTTCAGGTTGTATAACAAAAAAATATGTCCTTTTATTATACTTTAACCAAATTTTTTTAAAAAACTTTTATTATCTCAAATATATTTTTTTTAATATGTAAATAATTTATTTTAATAATGTTAATAACGAACATTTTAAACAAGAATTTTTTGTAATTTTTTTTTTTTTAAATAAAATACGAGAATTGTGAAAAAATAATCACTCCTATCGTGAAGATAAAGGGAACAGCTTTTTTCTCTCGAAAATTTGGTTTTTCCCATACTTTTTTTTTGGGGAAAGGGAACAAATTTTGAGGGATATTTTATTCACGATAGGGGTGAATTTTTATTTAAAGTTGAAAGTTATAAAAAAACATTTTTTTTATTATTAAAGATCGTTTTGGTAATTAGTTGAATTTTTTTTATTAAATATGTGCTAGTTTTGAACATGATTTCTATTTATTTAAATTTTTACTGTTTAATTTTCTTACTAAAACTTAATTTTTTAATAATTTTGCTGACAGTACCAAAAAAGGATATACAGCCGACTTTTAAGCAAAAGAAAAATGTTTCATTATTAAAATGCTAAATAATAGTCCATAAAAATTCGAAAATTGTAGGCTATAAAATAATTTAAAATTTTTATTATTTTCCTAAAATTTTTCTTGAAAATAAGTTAGTTACTTATATATTCTTTTAACAGAATTTTTTAATTTTCATTTTTTTCTACTTGTCATTTTTAAATTGTTTTTAATATATTCGGCAAATTTTACCAAGTTCAGTTAAAATTAACTACAAGTTATAACTGTCAAAACGAACTGCTAACTAAGAGTTAAAGCAATAGTTAGTTTT
Source organism: Pollenia labialis (assembly GCA_949318255.1). Lineage (NCBI taxonomy): Eukaryota > Metazoa > Arthropoda > Insecta > Diptera > Polleniidae > Pollenia > Pollenia labialis. The sequence goes on from OX439140.1 coordinate 6,658,341, forward strand.
AACTAAATTGCTGAGGTTCCTCTAAGAAACATAGGGGCAAAGATAACTATTGTATAAAAAGGATATATGTATGAACAAGTTCTGGGCTTGCTAAAAAAATAAAAATTTTTTAAAAACTATTATATAGTTATTGAAATGGCCAAAAAATGTACTTTTGTTATCCTTTTTACTTGAATTTGGTTTGGGAAATTTTTTCAATGTTTATGAGATTTTTAACTAAAGTTTTACCCCTTTCTTCAACAAAAGTTAAAGTTCACATAAGTTAGCCAACATATTAAGCCCATAAACTTTTGCTCGGCTTAATGTGTTTGTTAACTAATGTGTACTTCAATTTTTTTTGCATAAAGGCGCCAGTCTTAAAATAAAAAAAACAGCATGAACATTTATTTGTTATGAAATACTTGATTAAATAATTATAATTTGGTAACTAAGATTAAATTCCACCAGTATTAATTTTCAATCTTTCATAATTTATTTAATATATTACCCCTATAATATTTAAGTTTATAAATAATTTGAATTTTTTGAAAAATTTTAAATATTTCGAGTTAAAAACCTAACCTTTCATGAAATTTTTTCGAAATTTTAGATAAGTTAGGTTAATAGTTTATGAAATAAATTTCTTTATTTAAAACAAACTAATCCAGAAATCTTTACTTCAAAATATTTCTTCCGATATACAAATATAACAATTCCTTGAAAAAACTCTCCACTGTTTTTATTATTTTTTTTATTTTTTAAATAAATATCAAAAATATGTATATAGAAACTATTAAATTTAAAGCATTAGATATTCAAGTACTATGTCAATAAAATATGTTAAGCTGGAGTACATTTTTCTTTATCAACTCTGAATAGAAAAAAAGAAGTATTCAACATTCTATGCATAAGAAAATGCTCATGAACAACAAAAATAGCATAAAAAAAATATTTTCTACTTGCCAGCTTTTTTTCCTGTTGGTGACAAGCATTTTATTTATAAACAAATAAAAACATTAAGGAACTTTAAGTGTTTTGACAAATATAGCAAAAGGTTTTTCTTTTATTTTTTTTTTTGCTCTCTGTTCTCGAACCATTTTTCTTAACAATTGTGTTTAGTGTTAAGAAAAAGATGTAGATATTTTTAGCACAACATTTGTTTACAAGAATCTGTTAATTTCTATGTTTTTTGGGTATGTATCTCTGTGTAACTGGGAGACTGAAGAGGTTTCTACGATGTTTGTTATTTTAGGCAAAGCAATTTTTGTTAAGTAAGAAAAACAACAGTTTTGTATGTTTTTGCACAAATAATATTATGTTTTCTGCTTAATTTTGTTTTTATGTTTTAAAACTTTTTTGTGTATTTTAATTTTTTAGTCATGTTTTGTTTGTTTTGTGTGAATTTTCTTGTTTTGTTGGTTAGAGGAGTTTTGCTAAAGGTTTTTTTTTTGTGGCAAAAGGAAGTGTGAAGAAGTCAAGCAATCATTAGAAATTTACAAAATTTTAACACTTAAGTTCATTTCCTTGTTTTTTTTTATGTGGTAATTACAAAAGAAACTGTTGGCCAAAAGCCAAAAATATTTAAAGTTATTTTTTGTTTTGTTTTCTTGTTTTGAAAAGCCCACATTAGTTAAATTAAGATTTCAATTGAATGCAATTTTTTTTTTGCAAATTTTTTCTAAATGTTATAAAACAAGGATATATAGTAATGTGTTTTAATACTTTAGTAAATTGAATTTGTTTATAACATAATTTTAAGTTAATACAATTTTGCAAATAGTAAGATAAAAAAGTATATTTTGAAAGAAAATTTAGAAAGAAAAATTTTAGAAGATAAACAAATTAAGAAATTTAAAAAGAAAATTTAAGGATTTAAAAGTAAATACAATTATATTTTCATTTTAGCTCTTAAGCTATTCTGTTTTAATTTAATAGTAAAAAATATAGATTTCGTAAATTTGTTTTAAAACCTAGAAAAAAGGATACATAGGTGACTTTTAAATAAAAATAGATATTGAAAAAATTGATATAAGTTCTTGTAGCACATGAAGTTTTATAAGTTTTAAGGATATAAATATATACATTTTGTTATCCTTTGTCTAAGAAATATTTAAAAATAAAAAAAAAAAAACTCATATTTTTCTATTGAAATATTTTAGTTTAAATTTAAGAACTTTTATAGTAAAAACTTTATTTATTTCAAACATGATTTTTTTCTTTTTTTGTGTACAGTTTTATGTTAAAATTTTAGGAGTTTTTTAAATAATTGTTTGTATTTTTTTAATGGCCTTCAGATCTTTCAAATGCCATTTACATCTTATAGAAATCAAAGTAAATATTACTTAAATAATACAAAAAATTTATAAATTTATAAAAAAAAAATTTTTAAATCAGCAATTTAAGGAATTTCACGAACAAAATAGGTTTTTTCTTGAATTTTCTTAAAATGATTAAAAAAGGATATATGAGAAACTTCCTAGCTATAGTAAATATTTAATTCTTTTAAAAAGGACTTCGTGTCTCATAAGATACCACGTACTGCAGGATAAATAAAATTCATATTTGTAATCCTTTTTGAAAAAAAACTCTTAAACAACAAATTTTTTTTGTAAATATAAATGTTTTTGGGTTAAATAAAGTATTACTTTAAACTTAACATTTAAATTGCAGATCATTTATATTTATTTGCTTACATTTACTTAATTTTTTCTAGCCATTAATTTTCTTAATGTGTTTAAGGTTGACATAAAAAGAAGTTCTAATTAAATCTCATTTTTAAACTGATTTACTCTTATACTTTCACAATATTAAAAGTAAATATGCAAATCGGAAAAAATACTCCTCTATTCATTATTTTTTATATTTTCTTTTCTTTTTATTTTACTGGCAGTTTAATAGGGATTTTAAATTGATTACCTCTGCCACGTTAAGTACTCAATCACTTTTAAAATCAACGTAGCTCACACAGACATACAAACAAATATATGCAAAAAAAAAACAACATGAATAAGTATATGCATAAATGCTGGTGTTCGAATGTGTACTTTGTAAGGTCCTTAAAAATGTCACAGACCTATAAAATACTTGAAACTTAAGCAGCTTCACTCAAACAAATACAATCATCATCATCACCATTACCTACCCGCTAGAATCAATACCACACCCTTTTTTTAACCCACAAAACCATACAATACTTTAAGTTTGAAATAAAAATAAAAAAAAATTAAATAAATGAAAAAGAACTAACAAAAAAAAAAAAATAAGTTTTTTAAAATACCCACGAAATGAATGTGCATTCAAATCAAGTCAAACGTTAAAACGATGACTTTTGCATACAAGATGTATTGGTAGTAATATTACATTTAGGAGTAAAACAGACGGTTATAACGGAAAGACAGAGAGAGGGAGCCGACACCCATGTAGATTAAAAAGAAGAGAGAGTGTGTCAATAAAGAAAAAACGCTAGTGGTAAATGTACCAAACGACAAGGCTCCAAGAAGAAAAAAAAAAGAGAATTTGCAAATGGAAATGGTAAAATGAAAATAAATGGTCGTTGTACAATACCAACCATTAAGTAGAACATACTACAAACGGCATAAAAAATTTTTTTTAAAAAAGACGACTAAAAACCTATAAGAACATACAAAAATCTCATACTTAAACACAACTGAACAAAAAAATATAATAAAAGAAAAGAAAAAATGCTGCAGAATAAACTGCAAATCTACATACAGGGCAGCACTTAAACGAACTTAAAAGTGTATTAAAAAAGCAGTGACTGTAAAATGTGGTACGAGTCCTAAATGGCAACTGGAAGTTAAATAAATTCATGTTAGTCTTTTTTCCCCCAAAACATTTCTAGCCAAAAACACACAAGCTTTAAAGGCAGCAACTGTGTTCGAGGTGTTCGTTCATCTTCTTATTTCATCTTACAAATAGGCAAAACATTAAAATTTTTTGTGCAAAGGCATGTATGTGTGCTTTTTTTTTTGGGTGACAAATATGTAAGGAATTCAATTTTTTTAGTTGTTGCTTTTTATGTTGTTGATTTTTTATGGTTTTTAGCTTGATTTAATTCATATGGTAAGAGTTTTTTTGTTGTAAAAAAATAATCGGAATATTGTAAAGAGAGAGTGAGGGACAAAAGTGCCATTAAACGAATTAATGTTTACTTAACACTTAAAACATTCATAGTGCATTATTCAATTCCTATTTTCGTTTTTTTTTTGTGTTGCCTGCTTTTAGGCTATAAGTAAACATACAGAAAAAAATGCAATTGGTATAGTTAGAATGAACTGGGGAAAAAATTATGTATTTAAAATGTTGGCAAGAAAATTAAAAAAACCTAAAAAATTTTGGTTTAATCATAAAAAAAGGATATATGTGTAACCTAAAGGTATGCTACACTAAATAATAAATATTTAAAGAAAGCATAGTTAGAGAAAATATTGAAAAACAATAAAATTTAGGGAAATCATAAAAAATTATATATAGTTAGGCCTAAAGGTAGATATTAATATCTATTTTAAGAATGCATAGTAGCACCACAAGATTTTAAGTTAAATTTTCTTGAATTTTAGATATTATAACAACATTTTCTGGTTCTGCTTACCTTATTGATTTGAAAAGTATTGAGAACTTTAAAATGTTTACCATAAAGTAACGAAACTTGGCAAGAGTTTCTAATATTTTTATATACATTAAGTGTTACAAATATAAAATTTATATTATCACTTGGTAATCCAAGCAAAAGTAACTTAGACTTTCGGCCCGTTTTAGTAAAACAGGCCAGAACATCTGGTGGCAACCCCGGTACGGGTAGGAAATCTCAGTACCAACAATTTAAAAAGCCTATTTTATTTAAGTACTACTAAATGTTGCTTTTAATTAAGGGGTTTAGAAAAACAAAAATTGTAGGTAACAGTACATTTGAAGCCTCCTGTGGACAAAGATTTTTTCCCAAAAGGTACAATTTCTTAAATTCCTACGAAAATGTCCTATCCACTTCATTAAGATGTGATTAACTGGCTGGCCCACAATGTCGACAAGAACATATCTTTCGTAAATTTATATTAGAAACGATTATAAAAAACAAAATTCTGTTTTTATTATCCATATAAATATGTGAAAGAAATTTACCAGCCGACATTGTGGGCCAGGCAGTTAATATATTAATTTTTTGATTATTTATAAAACACTTGTCATTATAACAAAAGATTACAAGATTAACTCAAAAACTAAAATTGTTTTTGAAAAACTAAAAAACTTTGTAATTCAATAATAATGGGATATTGGCACAAATTGTGTTATCACAGAAGAAAAATAAAAAATGCGGCCCAAAATTATAATTAAATGTTCTTTCACAAGTAAAACAATGGTATTTTTATCAAATATTGGCTTAGCATTCAATTTATATTTAAAATCGAAAAATAAAATAAATTACAAAAAAGGATATGCGGACAACTTGTTTGTTAAAAGTGTCAATTAATTAAAATTCTTGAAGAACCTACTATTTATATATAAACTCCTCTCTTCAAAAAACGTAAAATTTACCTACACGTTTGTGTAGCCAGGGCCGGAAAGGGTTATTAAAACACAAATTGTGAGCATAAATTTTTTATCCTTAATATGCATGAGAAAAAAAACGCTGTTTAAAAATTTAGTTTAATATTATTCGCGAAATTTCGTTTGGTTTTTAGTTTTCTGAACTAAATTAAAAGAAAATCATTCTGCTGAAATTTTTATATCGCAAAAAGAGGACACTTGAACACATGCTGTAAAAAGACAGTTGAAAAGCTGAAATTTGTAATTTTAGTAGTTTTGTAACTAACGGACGTTGTTAACTAGTTGTTATGACTATTTTTCAATTTATTTAAAACAAGAATGAACAATTTCAACTTTTTCCTTTTTTTTAATGTTTACAAGAATTATGTTGAGTGTTAAGGAATATATGTCATCTGTATTATTTTCCATTTAACTTAATATGGGTTTATTTTCTATGAAAAAGGTGTTTTCATTTTTATTTCAGTACTTTTTCTTTTATGTTCATTGAAATAAAAAAACTTTTTTAATTTTATTTATTTCTTTACTTTTCAATACGATTATTACAATTTTGTTGTTGTCTCTTAGAATAACAAACAAATTGTTTTTTGTTTCTAAAACTTCTTTTTCTTTAAGACAGTTTCTACGATTCTATTGTTTATTATTTTATGACCATCCATTTTGAAAAGTTTTTCTTTCTGATGTTTTTATTCAGAACAAAACAAATATAATCTTAATATTGTTTTTTCCTTCTTTTCAAAATTACAGCTTATCAATTTATGGCAAATATCTTATATCTTAAGAGAAATATTTTTTATGTTTTAACTTTGTAAAAATTCTACTTATTTGTGCAAATTATATTGTTGTCTCTTGAATTTGTTCAAAGGCGCTGTTTTGTGCCAAATTAGATAAAAACAAATGGCATAAATTTCAACTAACAAAACAAATTTTATTTGCTATAGATTGTTGTTGTTAAAGAATTTATATGTTTATAAACAAAAAAAATATTTAAAAGCTTTTTAAAAAGTATTTAATTAATTTTTAGAAAAAAAAATATAAATAAATCAAAGAACATTTATTATTTCCATGATTATGATTTATAGTCTAGCTGGGTGGCTATTTTTTTTTCCTAAAAAAGGATTATTTTATCTTTGCTAAAACATTCATTACAAAATTGTCCTTTTTTTGTAGCTGTTAAGGCTTTTGAGTAGTTGGCTTTACTTTTTTATTGGCTTAATTTCATTACGATTACAGGTATGCAACCACTAAAACAGCTTAGCATGATTGACTGCCATTTGTCATATTCCCTGAAAAAAATGTTTGCTCCCTGTTGCTAAACAAAAAAGGAAGAAAAAAAATACTCTACCATCAACTTGATGTCGTAACATTTTACAAATCTATGGCATTTGCAGAACAAACCAACTAGGTAAAAAAAGAAAAGGGTTTCATAATGTTTAATGTTTCAGTTGAAAAGTTAGTTTGCTTAGTTTTTAGAAACAGTCATTTGTTATGTTTTATGGGAGTTGATTTTTTCGTTGCTTTCATTTGGAAATGTGGTAGAAAAATAATAAAGGTGTTAGACCATAAAATGGTTTTAGCTGTGGAATATGTTTTTTTAGACTTTATTAAGCCAAGTGCAACATTCAAGCATTAAAATATATGTATAAAATATAAGTTTTGTTTTCAATAGTTTAAAGTTTTCGGGTATTAAAAAAAACTCTAGTTTATTATAATTGTTAAAAAGGATATAAGAAAAACTTTTTTGTAATTGATTTTGTAACACCAAATGAATACAAATTGCCAAGTAGAAATTTTATTTTCTAAAGCTTTTCTTAAAAATTCAGAGGAATCATAAAATTTTAAAAAGCTATACTTTCATTCTCAATCATATAATCTGTGCCAATCGCTTAATCAAATGAAAATTTTCTATGAATTTTTATATTAAAAAATTTACTTTCTTAGTGCAAATGTTAGATTTTTTCCACAACTGTTAAAAATAATCTATAAACAGCTTATTTACAATTTAATTACTCAAAATCAAGTAAATAATTGGCCTGGGTTATAGTCCTTTTAATGACATTTTAAAGATCTTTAATTTCGTAATTATTTACCAAGCAATAGTAACGTAGACCTTCAGACCGTTAAAGTGGATCACAGCACAGTCTCTGGCAGGAAGCAAGCCCGCAACCCTCAAACTTAAAATCTAGCTAACTATTACCTCACTATGCCTATCGGGGCACCCTTTTTCTAATTTAAAAAAGATGCTTTAAAAGAAAATAAAAGCCATAAATTACGTTTTTTATTTTAATATTTTTAATTTTGAAAAAGGATACATAGATAACTTGTTTTCTTAATTTCTATTTTTCTGTATTATTGTTATATTGAAAATCCTAAAGTTAAAATCAATTATTATTATTTCTCTTAGAAATTTAATCGTCCTTTTATTGAAAAAATTTTTATTTTTAATTGCATTTTTAAAACTTATAACAAACGTTCTAAAGTTATACTTCTTTACTTTTATTGTTGTTTTGCATTTATAACATTTAAGCTAATTCTGATAAAAATAAAAGTTTAGCTTAAAACTTTAAACCAGACAAACATGCCTTCACTAAGTTTGTTTGAACAAACAAAAGGTAAAGCAGAGTGTTCATATTACATTACGGAATGCCTGTATGCTAATACTTAAGTATTTAAACGCAGATGTTGCTTAATTTTTAAACTTTTGTACAAAAACTCTTACACATGTGTATATGTTTTGTTTGTTCTTTGTTTTTGTTAAAAGTTTGTTGCTAAAGTAATCCATCAAAATTGCACCTACTCACACCTACACAAAAGGCAAAATAACAATGCATAACAACGTTAACTATAATTTTCCTTACAATGCTAACAATGTATTCTTTTTCGTTCATATGTGTTTGTTTAAGTAAAAGTATGTAAGTCTATAAAAGTGTGCAGCTAAATTTGAGCCAGCTAAATAACAATAAAAACATGTTAATTCAGGCTAAATTGAATTTAATTCATTTGCTGTTGTAGTGTTGCAAGAAACAAAACAACAGCAGCGGTGAAATGATGAAAGGGAACAAAAACGAAATTGTTAACAAAATTTATGTTTTAAACAAGTTGCATTGTATTGAATTTAAATACTCCCTGGGCTCGTTTATTCATACATTAAGCAAATACACATACATTGATGTGTGTGGGATTTTTTAATGAACAATTTATGGCTGTAAACAACCTTTGTTTTCTGTTGTGTGTTGTGGTGATGCCCCTAAATGTATGCTTTTATATATGCACATATATAAAATATAAAACAATATATTTTAATTATTGCTTTATATATATATATATATATTTAAAAGCCTTAGTTAGTAAAATAAATTTGTTGTTAATTATAAACTCTTAATTGAAACATTATGAGTGAGATATTTATGAACAAGCCCAAGTAAAACAATATAACATACATATAAAATTGTTTTATTTTTTGTTCTAGAATTATTAAATTTATATTTTTTAATAATAATTTTTTGAACAAAAACTAGACAATATTCTTTTAAATAATTTTAAAAATTTATAATTTTAATTTAAATGATTGGGCCTGTTCGGAAATGAATCACTGCGCTGCATCAGAAAAGCAAACTTTTTTTAATGCCGATAAAAAATAATTTAAATTTATTTTTTATTGTGACTATTATTTTTGTGGAGTATTTGACAATTTTTTGGTTCACATCTACTTCACTGATATATATTTAAGCATTTGAAATCATTGATGCAGCGCAGTGATGCATTTTCGAACAGGCCCATTTTGTTAATCGTGCTTCATTCGCAATTTTTATTTTTGATAAAAACACTGAAATTTATTGTTGATGGGATAAGCTATTCCTATGCGCATTTCACTGGTTGCTTAGGCCAGATCATCAGGAAACTTCATCCATAAAGATTTTAGAAAAACTAAAGATATTAAATCAAATAAAACTGTTAGGCGTATAAGAATTACAGCAACAGTTCTACTTGTAACAATATCAAAGTTTAAACAAAATCATCAACAATAAACAGTGAGTTTATCTCTCCTTACATTTCCCACTACAATTAATTGGAATACTTCCAACATTAATTGTAGTTGTAAGTAGGCAAAGAAAAAACAAATTAAAAACAAAAACAACTCGAACTAAGCACGAATAACAAAATCATTTAAATTAAATTTTGTATTCCCACGAAAATTATTTGGTTAAATACTTTTTGTGTAAAAATTTTATTTTTTGCACTGATTTGTTTTTTTTAATGGATATACGGATGAGTCCTTCATCTTAACCAAAATAAGGCTAGAGTTCGTATCGTAGTTGCTGGGAAAACAATTTGGGATGGTTAAATTGTTTTCACTGCCTTAAAATATGGATAAATTTTATTTGTATTAGAATACTCGTAAAACTTTGTACAATAAAAGCTGGGCTAATATCTCTAATTATATAAATTTTCGTATTATTCGAATGCGTATTTATTGTATATAAAAAATAAAGAAAAAAAAAACAAAAATTCTAATAGTGCATAGAAAATATTCCTGGAAAATATTGAAGCAACAAGACCATTAAAGTATGAAAGCTTTTAGTATTGTAATTTGACTTAGAATACACATTCGCATAATATGAGAATTTATATAATAAATGTAACTCACTACGAGAAATAAATTCCCAGATTCTATCTATAAATATGTTAAACTTTATTTTAAACAAAAGAATGTATACAGGCATGTTCTGACTTTCGCAAAATGAAATCGCAGAATAGGCGTTCTGTAAATCACAGTAGCAAAAAGTTTGGCGACTTTAAATTGCAATAGGATGCTCAAAGGAGCTAGAATATTTGTAAGAAACTATGCCAGACCGCAAGCTAAACGCACGAAAATCAGAACACCATAAAATAAATCAGGCGTTTTGCGATTTCAAATCGTTCGATTGTCAGAACATGGCCGATAGACACCTCCAGGAGTTGTTCAAGGATATCTGAAGTATTTGGCAAGTTTTAAGTCTATACCGTTACGTACAAGACGTGTTGAAGTTTGTTGGTTTAATCAAATTTTTTTTAAAAATGGTGTGAAAAGGATGGGTGAGAAAACTTGATTTGTCTAATTCCGAATTATTAAATTTTAAAATTTAAAAAAAGGATATATAAAGAAGTCCATGAAATATAAATAAATTAAAGTCATATTGAGTGCAATGCAAGTCTGTCAAGTATCACATGTTGCAGTTTATAAAAAAGTGTTATGTCGTTATAGGTGTAAATTTTTTAAACTAAAAATAAAATATTTTTATCCTTTTTAGACCTTGAGGCATGGATTGCGCGGGTTGGTTTCGGTCTCACTATTTTTGCTTCTTCTTGACTAATTATTTCTCACATTATTCCGCTTTTCGCTTTAGCGTTACTTGAATTATTGGAAAATGTTAATTGTGTTTTCAATTAAAAAAGTACTAATCGTTAGAAAAAAGTGAAGTAGGCATATTTTAACTAAAAAAAATTGTAAATTTTTAATAAAATAAATAAATAAATAAATTTTCAAAAAAATGGAAGTCATCTGATGCAATAAAAATTCGTTTTGGCTAAATATTTTTACGAGATGCATTAATTGTGCGTGTCCTGAAAATCCTTGAAGAATATAAAAATGGTTAAACCTAAACATTGATTTTATTTTCATAAACATATATGAAACATAAAACGCATTAGCTTATGTGCGAGTTGAAAGCAAAGCTGAGATAAGGGACTGGAATTTTTTTTTTTTTTTTGGAAATATTTTGTTTTGCAAAAATGTACCGTTAAGAATGCAAAACTTGATCTAAAAAGTGTTGTACACATACAACAAGCGCACGAAGGGGTTAAATTGGATAAGTAGAAATTCCAAATATTTTGTGATTTTTTTAGGTTTCTCATTTAAATTAGCTTGAAACATTTTGTAGATTTCCTTTAAAAAAAACTTCAATTCCCGTTTTTAAATCAAATTCTCTCTTAATTTCTAACATTTTTTCCTTTAAATAATTTATTTTTGAGTTAAGTTTATTAAAACGTTTGCAACTTAATTTGCTTTCATTTAAAGTTTTTGAATTTAATTTATTAAATTTTATTTATGTGCTAGGATATACAAATGCACATACATGTCAACTCCTTTGGCAGGTAGTGTTAACTACACTCGTCATTGTTCATTTATTATTATAGTATTTTGTTTATAAATTAAACAATACCATTTAGTGTTCAGGCAGAGTTTTTGTTTTATGTTGGTACTATTGTTGTTATTTAAAGTCTGTTGATTTCATAATAAATAAAACAATATCTCTTTTTATATTTATAAGCTTAAACAGACATACACACAGCTACATACAAGCAAATAATGAAAAGAGATTTAAGTTTGACTATGTGCATGGGCATGTTTATACAATGTATGCAACATTTAAATTAAGATAAATCAACGCAAATTTATGGTTTTGATATACATACATTTATATACACCAACACTTGCACAGTTATATAAAAAAATATTTACAATTAGTCTTTCATACACATAAATACATATGCATGCATTTCGTATATACCCATTAAAAGTAGTTTATAAGGATGGGGGTGTGTGTTTATTTTTTAAATGTTGTTGTGCAAAATTTATTAATAAATTGTTTATATATTTATATGTTTGTCTGCTTGTATGTACGCGTGTATATTTGCATTATAATTTTGGAGTTTGTTATAAGGTTATTGTATTTAATGTTTTAACAGTTTTTGAAACACAGCACAGAAACAATTTAGTAAATTGCAATTAAGTGACATTTTTGCTTGACTGCCCAGCTTGGGCGCCATGGTAATAAATTTTAAATTGTGGTTTTTATGTTGCACGAAAGATACAACAAAAAGTTTATATGACAGTGCTAAGCTGCCAACAGAAAAGGGAAAGAAGGAGAGAGAGAGAGAGAGAGAGAGAGTTAAAAACAAAAGTATGTATGAAATATTTTAAAATTTAATTAGTTGAAAAATTGCTAAAATTGAATTGGATGTGTAGAGGATATAAATAATTGCAAACAAATTATACACATGCTCAAATAAAAATTTATTTGTTGAATCGAAATTGCGTAAAATACTAGAAGTATGCTAAAGATTTTATTACATATTTTAAACGAAATTGTTTAATGCTTTTAAAGTAAATGAAAGTACTACACACCAACAATACGAAAAACGAACTACGAATTGTTAAGATGGGTTTTTGTCATCAATAAAATATATCAATAAAAGTATTTAATAAAAAAAGATTTTAGAATTTAATAGCTGTATAAAAAGTGGCGCGAGATTTAAACTTAAGTGAATTAAATTTAACTGGAATTAAAATAGAACGTAATTAGGAATGAACTAGAAATAAGCTAGAACTAAACTAGAACTGAACAAGAACTGAACTAGAACTGAACTAGAATTGAACTAGAACTGAACAAGAACTGAACTAGAACTGAACTAGAATTGAACTACAACTGGAACTGAAATAGAACTGAACTAGAATTGAACTCGAACTGAAATAGAACAGAAATAGAACTGAAATAGAACTAGAGTACGAATCAGAATCTGAACTAGAATTTAAAGAGTTGCCTGAACTATAATCTTAGCTTAAATTTCAAGTAGAGCATACGAAGTATTTTCGTTTTGTGTTGTATACTTTTAGGAGTTTTATTACTTTTTAACTTTTCTGTTTATCTTCTACAAATTTTTTATAAAAACTTAGGGTTTTGACTTAATATAAATATTTTTTATTCTTTCGGTATGCTTTACTTTCTACTTACATTAATAAGTAAATAAACATTTTGTTTAAGAAAAAAACTTGAAAGTACGCAAAAAATTAAACCCCAAGTGCATAATTTTGGACAGAGAAAAAACAAAAAGACAATTATATTATGATACCAACACACTTGAACTGCAATTCCCTTTTTTTTTTTTGCTACAAAAGTTAAAAAGTTTATTATATTTTTGTAATATTTTTCTTTTGGTACTATTTTTGTTAATTCTTTTTTCGTTCCTGCTTGCTATTTTCCTATACATTGTTGAGTTAAAATTTATGATTATCGCTTTTTGGAAGAAAGAAAAAAAAAACGAATAAGCAGAAAAATCGGAGAAAAAAAATTTACTTGAAATAATATAGAGTGTAGGTAGGATATTGTAATTTTATTATACAACTCCTTAGAGCCTTACGAAACTTACGGTCAAGCTATTAAAAGGACAAACTTTTTCAATGAAATTATATTTACAACTTATACACAAAAAAAAAAGCAAAATTGCTATTTTTTTATTTTTTTGCTGGCTCGAAGAGGAAAGAAGAAGTAACGCGTGCTTAATTTTCATAATAATAAAAAATCGTAAGGGAAAGAGAAAGACCGATTAAAGAAAATAGCAAAAGCCCAACCGGTTAAAAGCACAATGGTGAGTTACATATCTATGCTTTTATTTTAAGCAAGGATATCCGCTTTAATTTTCATGCTTTGTCAGCCACACAACTATAAAACAGAGAAATAATGCATTAAAAACAAAAAAACGAGAGAAGAAGATAGAGCGGCGAGTTGGTACCTTTAATAAACAAAAGGATATAAGTGAATGGCTAAGGAAATGAATAGTATGAATGAAATTATCATATGCAGAAAAAAAAACAATAAAATATTTGCAAGAACTATAAAAAATGGAAAAGAAAATGGTTAATAATTTTTTATTTAAATAAATAACAAAGCGAGAAATGAGAATGTCACAAAAAAATTCAGTTTAATTGTTTAAAGAATATAGAGACAAAATTAAAGCATTTTAAAGATTTTTCAACCAATTTTTAATTGATTGCTAGTACATTTATTATCGAAGCCATAGTGCTTGTTTAAAGGGAAACAGTTTAAAAGGGCGCCTTTAAAAATAGAAGCTAAAAGTTAATTACATTTTTAGAGTGCATTGTTATATTGTTACTTATATTAGTTAAAACTTTGATTCCACTGTATATTTAATTATCATCTAAAGGACATTTTACTTTTTTGTGATACATCCTCCGAGCATAATCAGGTGCAGCCAGCAACTAGGATTCCACAAAACTCCATAGTTAATCGAACTACAGATATCTTTACAATCTTTTTAAATCGCGGCTGATCAGATATCATTTCGGGTAGCATCGCACCAGACTGACTATTGCTTAAGGCCTCCGTTAGTATACTGTTTTGTGGGAAATGATTTCTGTCTGTTGCCATTCCATTGAAAGGATACTTTCGGGTATCACGTGCTGGTTGTGCTTTACCCCAAGTCGCGGGAAGGGATACCTGAAAAAAGACCAAAGGACTAATTTTTCATCTCTTATTGGAGAGTTCGGCCTGAGGGAGAATTTACTCTATGTGCTGTTTCTACTGAACAATTGCTGCTGGCTTTTTCCCAAAAGTAGCGGAGGTTAGACGACAGCTCCTAAACATGTGGCGAATGTATAATCATGCCGCATTATGCTCTCAATTTGCTATCTTTGTGTGCTCACATACTCGATGGGGCGGTTGGAGTAGTAAACGCATTTGTGTGTATAAGTGGATAAGATCCACCATGGAGTAGGCCACAGTTGTGCATTAAAGTTATGTCCATTTTTAATAAATTTGTCTAACTATGATCATTTAAAAAAAACTATCAATAAATGCAGACTAAATGCTACTTTCTTACTAAATTTCTGAAAAAAAAAAATTTAAACTAATGGTTTTCTATAAAATAGTTTTTGGAAAAAAATGAAATGTTTGCTTAGAACAACAATTTTTAACAACAACTAAAAACACATTATACAAAATAATAAAGATATTTGGCTATTTTGTTAAAGAATTTATAATAATAATAATAAATGATTGATGGTGGTCTTGGGTTGGTGGCTTTTTGGAAAAACATGTAAAATATTTTTCTTCTTTTCAAACTTAAGTGCTAAACCTGTTTTAAAAGGGGTCATATACATTTTCTTGCTACAAAAGGAAACCTGTACCCCAAAGCAGTAGTTTGTTTAAGAAGTTGTTTGTGAAATAATAATGTAAAGCTTTGGGGAATATTTTTTTTATTAAAAGTAAAATTGTGAAATATTTTAGAAAGGGGACATTTTTTTTAAGAAAAATTAAAAAAAAAATGTTATTTTATTAGAAAACAACACATTCTCTTGACGTTTAATTAAAAGGGTTTTAAATTATAAGTATATGGGTTAATATAATATTTGCTTTATGAATTTATTTATTTGTTTTATAAAAGGCGCCAGCATAAATGACACAAACCTAGTAAACATTTTATATAAATTATATAAATTGAAATCTTTTCAGAATGGCAAACTTTGTAAGGAATTTTAAAAAAATAAATATATTTATTGCAGGATTAAATTCAAAAGTATTTACCGCTTATGTGCACAACTGTTATAGGCATTTTATGGTTTTATGCATTCAAACTTGTGCAATTACAGTCTGCGAATTCAAAAAGCCGAAATAATTTCCTGTACAAGCATCTGTTTATATGCATATCCGTCATTTATGCATCACAATATAGCTAATACAATTGTAATAAATTGCAATAAAAATTCTCATATATTACCTCATATAAGCAACGTTTCAAACTTGAATCAAATACAGTAAAAACAACGCTAACAAATATTATTTAATCAAACTTTAAATATATTCATGCATTTTCGATGCAAGTAATATTGCTTTTGTTTTATTATTCTGATGAAATTAAGCTAGTTTTTTTGTATGTGCCTATAAGCGTGTGTTTATAAATGCATTTATCGTTTAAAAGTACAAAAAAACATGCAAATTACAAAATGTTAATAAGCAATAAATACTGTACTTGAACTATATTTTTAATTTTTGCCTAAAAGTAGGCAACACATTTTAAAATAACTTAAATCGCCTAAAAGCATGCTAAAATTTTAGTTGATATTTATTATTTCTGAACAAAAACGTTTTGGTATCAGGCTTTGTTCTACTTTAAGAAAAATTAACAACAAATTCCTCCAACATTATGCTGAAAAATTTTATCTGAAATTTATGATGGCTTAGGAATTAGTTTCTTATTAAAGCATTTGGAAACTTAAACTTTTTCATTAAATGATTTCCGTATGACGTGCCAAATTCCCAATTTGCTATACATGATAAATATTCTGAAATTTATTGTTGAGGGAAAGCTAAATTCTATGCTAAATAGGCAATACAAATTTTAAACATTAAATAACCGTTAACAGGGCTTGAAAGTTTTTTTAAGTATTAAAAAATAATCTTGAATTTTAAATCACTTTTTGTTTTTGATTTTTTTTTTTTTTTTGATTTGGAGAATGCTGTCATACCCAGTTTGTAAGTTGGTTCACTTTTTTTCTAATCAAAAAGCTTTTATTGTTGCTATTGCTGTGTATGAAATATCATAGATATCGTAGAGAATACTTGGAATTTGGTTTCTACGACTAATATTGTATGCTTAACGCATACATCAGTCCTGTTATTTGTGTAGTTGCTACTACTATTTTGTACTTTGACTACGGATTTGGCTAGTTCTTGTATTGTAGCTGTAGTTGTTGGATTGTTTGTTTGTATGTTTGGTTATTTTTTGATATTTCATCCCAAGCACATCAACAGCAACTAAACTAACAATAGCCTGCTGTCTCCTGGTCAACAAAACAACAATAATATGTATCTAACCCCACCATCAACACAATGATGATGCATCAATGCTCTTCGTCCTTTTTGCTTAAATAACTAAGCAAAACTCCCCTTTTACCCCCAAAATTAAACTCTAACCATCGATGTTGTAAGCTCTAAAAAAACATAACAACAATGGCTTCTGACATATTTTGAATGAGAGCAAAAACTAGAAATATTTTTGTATACGGTTGTTAAAGAAACATTTTTTTTTTTTGAAAATTCAAAATATCTGAAAAACAAAAAAAAAAAAAAATGGAAAGAGTAAAAAAGCTAAGTCTAAAGCAGAATGTGTATGTAGAATAATGCGTTTGGAACGAACATCATTTGTAGATGCTTGAATAAAAAAAATCCATGCAAACTCTGACATAAATAGTCTTGCATATATGCACAATATATATGTACATATATACATGTATAAGAGGGAGAGAAGAGAGTGAATTATGTTTTTTTAAGGAATATTGTATAAAAGATTCACAAGAGTGCATGACCTGTACGTGCATCCTTTTAAGCCTTTCGTCTCGTTTTTCATGTAACAACAACGAAAGCAGCAACTACAGCATTAGCAGCTATAGCAATAGCAACAATGGTCAGTTCTAATGGTCACATATTTTAACACACTCACTCACACACACATGTAAATGTATGTGTATATAAATGTTTATGAAAACATGGAAGAATGTTTTAGCTGTCATAAAGCGCTGTGGGTGGTGACGTCAACATCAACAACATCAAAATCACAATAGCAGCAACAACAGAAATAACAACAACAACTTCTAGTAGTAATAACATCAACATCGACATGAGTAAGCAACATTTAAAACAGCAACAGCCCTAACTTTTAGCTTAAGCTTTTTGTAATACAATGCAGCCAAGCAAGACGGATGGTCAAACCGTTCAACCAGGCAGCCATACAAATAGTCGTCAAAGAGTCACATGGTGAGACAGACAGCATCGGCAACATCAGTTTATGTCACATGATGTGTTGTCGTTTGATATTGAAGGCGGCTTAAGCTTTTGCAAAGTAAACAATGGTCCCACAAAGACAATATACATACATCTATACATAAACTAACACACATGCATACATAAACAACTTTACAATGCATATATGAATGTAGGGAATTTTTTAACACACCCAGTTAGGATATTTGTATAAACAAATATAAATACATAACACAGATTATAAATACGTATAGATGCATTGTGAACATCCTTTTAAAGATTTAATTTGAAACCATGTTCTGTTCACACTCACTGGAAAAACATAATTTTGAAAAATTGCAGGAAAAATTCTTTTTAAAAAAAAAGATTTTGAAATAGTTTCAAGTTTTTAAATATGTTTAAAAAATTTGTATTGGCAACAGGGATCTGTATTTCGTAGCTTCAAGAATTAGTGCCTGAGAAGAACTTTTTGTGAAAGTTTTAGATATTTTTAGATTTTTTTAGATATGTAAATAATTTAAAAACTAAGTTGAAAGAAAAATATCCTTTATATTGATTTACATCGATATCAAGCCAATGATTTCGCTTCTTCAACTTATATTTAAGACAGACAGTTTTAAAATTTACACTATTAATCTCTTATATGCACACCGGTTACAAGCAATTTGCGCCTTTAAGCATAAAATCTTGTGCACTTTTAGTTTTTTAATAATAATAATGTTTGCACATACCGCGGTTATGCTTAACACTATATTAAAATTTTAATAAATTGCATGAAGAAAACTCGCATCAATTAAAACTTGAGTTAAATAAAATACAAAATGCACAAAAATTATTTCATCAAAATTAAATTCGCTAAATTTTAATCAAACTTTTGGTATGTATTCATGCATTTTCGATGCAATTAAAAATGTTTTTTTCATGATGCTAATGCAAATAAGCTTTTTAAAAGCACTGTGTATGCAAATAAGCGAGCTTTTTTTATAAATGAATTTCTCGTTTAGAATCATCAAAACATATGCAAATTATGTAATGCTTATAAGCGATAAGCACTAATTAGTATTGTTTTTAATACGCGGACGAAATGTTTGTAAGATACCTTAGAAGAAGAATGCAGTTGAAAATTCTCTTAACGCAAACTTCGTTTCCGCCTAAGAATTTGTACATTTCTTTTCCACATTAAATTATTTGTATTTATTTATTCATTCAAAGAGATGTAAGCCCAAAAGGCCAAAGTAGATAAAAACCTTTACAGTGGTCGAATAGTATGCAACACTTTTAAACATTTTGAAAAACAATAAGTGCCCTGGCAGTCTTGTTGGCAGTGTGCTTGTCTATTTGTGAGAGGGTTGCGGGCTCGATTTCCGCCCACGACTGTGTTCTATTTCACTACAAGGAAGCGAAGGTCTAAGTTGCCACTGCTCTGTTAATTAAGTTAGAAAATAATTTGTTATTGTATTTGTAACTATAAGCAAATAAATAAATATAAAAAACTCACCCCCTATTCATAAACGATTATTAAATTAAGCGAAGGTTTATTAAGGAAAAATTTAACATAAACTTTTGTTTTATAAACCTTTTTTAAGTTTTAAATATTTTTATGAATACAGGCGTCACTCTTCATACCTGTGGCATTTTGACAAAACATCTTAAGTCGAGATAAGATAGAAAAACAGTTTATAAAAAAAACTAGATGAAACAATAATTTTTCGCAAAGAATAAAATAAACCAAAATTAAAGAAAAATTTCGTTTGCAATACAAAATTTTAAAAACGTTAACAAAAATGTTTTATTTATAAAAATTCGTATGCTTTACAATATTTTTTTTCAACTTTTTAAATTTGACTTAAGATGTTTTGTCAAAATGCCACAGATATTCTATCCTGCCAGAAATTCGCTGTTTTTTAAATCTTTTTAAAATCTTATTAATATAAATTTAAAACAATAATATTATTTTATGCCGCTATTTTGCATACTAAAAAATTTACTTGCTTGAGTTTTTTTAATTATGACTTAAACTCAAATTTAGTTGGCGTATCGGCAAAAAGGCATACAGTTACATCCCTAGCAAAGACATATTAATTCTTTATAATCCCTTAAAATATGTTAAATTTTAATTTAAAATTTCTGAAAATTTCACCAACAAAATGATTACAAATTTGCTAAAATCTTAACAAATTATTCTTAAAAAATGCGTAAAGATTTTCAAAACCTAAAAAATATTCTTCAGCCCTGACTTTAAAAAACTCATTAAAGTATGCTTTAGTTATCAGACAAATACACCAAAATAGGGTGATCTTCTGGACGACAGATTTGTAGATTACTTTTTATACTTTTCACTGGCTCACTATAAGTCATTTATTCTACGCTAGTCCTACAGACTTGCAAAGTTATTAAGGAGTCTTGAATCCACCTGATGATGAACGCAAATACTATACTGAGGTGAAATATAAAACAAATCAGGTGTCTGATCTATTACTGGATACTGATCGATAGGGACAAATGCAAGTCGAATGGGCCTGGAACTAATTGACTACTGTAGAAGTTATTATGACGAGGAGTAAGAGGAAACAGTGTTTTATTTTCATTGTCAAGGTCCTAGAGTGAAAGACATTAGAGGAAGATACCTGGGAAAGCTAATGTTTATCTGTTTGAATGATCTAGTAAGAATATAACTAAGGTTGTTTCTACTTTGCAATTAGAAAACGAATTGGCTGAAATCTGCAGTGACTCCTACACTGATAGAACAATTTATAACCAAATTGATGATGCCCTTACATCAGATTTGTGACATCAATGTTTCTACAAATGGCATCAATGGTGCAAAAAGTAACATCAGTCCAATGACTAACGTCTTTGTACAATTTTGCCATTTTTTACGTGTCATCTATTTTATGACTATAGTGAGATCAATTCGATGCCACATTTCGTATATTATTAACATTATTTCCATTACTATAATGTATTATAAGAAGCAAAAATTCCTATATTCTATTTTTTTAAATTATTTAGTTAAAAACATCAAATTTTTAAAGAAGAATGATTACGAAAACCATATGGGGCATGGTGCTGGTGTCTTATTATTGAGAGTTCTGCTGTAAACAAAGGTCGTAAATCAACAAACGTGAAACAAACATATGTAACGGTTAAGTAAATAATAAAATTCTCTCACTTTAACTTAAGTCAATTCCAATGACTTTGACTTAATGACAAACTGTCATTAAATTGATGCCAATGTGACCTTTCTCCGATATTACTTCGTCATCGCACTGAGGTAATGCTCGTAATTTCTGTGATACCGATGTGTCATCCCATTGATGACATAATTTCATTTTGACACTTTGGCCAAGTGATGTTAAGGTTGACATCACAATGATGTTAAGTGATGTCAAAATACATCAGCGTTATGACGCCTTTTATATCAGTGTATGGAGAAGCTGCAATTGGACTGGGTATCATAAGAAGACCATTGATGAACCCAACTAATCTACAGTTTGAAACTATGAAATTAAAAAGAAGCATTTAAAAAAAGATTTTTTTAGGCTCATCTGTAAAACATTTTAAATTCCTTTAACGTTTTAACTTAATTTGAAAATACCTTAAAATAAAATTGTTTTTACTGGGTTAATTACTTAAAACTTTAATCACATACTTAAAAACAAGCAGTAACCAACTTTAATGTTGTCTCAAAACTTTATAAAAACCTCGTTTAGATAAAAAACTTATTTTTCGTATTTAAAATGCATAATACACTACAACAGCAGAGACGTTGCAAGACAGACACTTTCCTGAAAAAAATCTATATCTGTATCTATTGTTTAAGTACTTACGACAAGAGTTTTTGTAAAAACAACAAGAACAACAACTACACAACGACAACTCATCATTATTATTATTGTCAAATGACAAATAAAAGTTTAAAGCTTAAGCAATCTTCAAATCTAATTGTAACCAACAGAAATAAGTGAGAAAGAGAGAGAAAGAAAGAGATAGAGGAAGAAACAAAAAAATATAAACAAACTTTGTTCGTTCAAAATGACACACACCGAGAAGTAATTGCGGAGACAAAAACTAAGTCTGTATATTAAAATTATACCCAAAACAAAGAAGATATACGAGAAGAAACGAAAAAAAGAAATGAATTTAAAAGATCTAATAGATACAGTTGTAACAAGTAAAATACCTAAATACAGGTAAAATGTTTTAAGGAAAAGCAAATAGGCAACGACTTTTAAAAGCCTTAAAAGCAAATAATGATAAAAATAAAAGGAAAACAAAATTCTCAAGCCAGTATTTTGAAAAGCTTATATATATTACAATATGTTGTCCAATTGCATGACTATTTCGAAAAAAAAACAATAAAACTTTCATTTAAATTACCCACATGTAACGTATCCTTTTGTTTTCCTGTAGCATGTGGAAATATTGCTGAGAGGCATGAAAAATAAAAACAAGAATCGGAAAACTTCAGTAACATTTAGAGCATTTTGTTATTGCCACTCATGTTTGTTTCACCGTCATCTAACCAGCACAAAGTTAGAGGTACTTTTTAACTCCCAGTCTCTACTCTACTTCAAACCTCCTCTTTTAGCTATCCTTATACTACTTAGTAAAGCAACACTTAACAACCCAAAACAACTTCCTTGACGTTGATAATACTTTGTTTCATTATATAATTCTACGGTTTCTATCCTGTTGTATTTATTGTTGCTTCAAAGTTGCCAGTTATAGATGCTGTATGGCTAAAAATGAAAAAAAAAAATGGAAATAAAATCCAAATACAACTCAACGACTACAAGCACTTGATTATGATGAATGTTATACAATTTTATTTTCAGTTGAGTTTTTTTCACTCTAGTCTGTTCTATTTGTGTTGCGTTACATTTTGCAAAAAAAAAAAAAAAAAAAATTATTTTGTATTTATGCTTTGTAAGTGTGTAAAGTATGAGAGTTACAACAGTACTTATGCAATTATGACTTCATCCTTTTTTTTCTTCTTCAATTTATTATTATTTTTTTTTTTGTTCTGGTGCGTTTATGTAAGTAGCAGTGTGTTGTATTTTTGCAATTGTGTAAATGTTTTGTAGGGAGGATACGGTTACAAACAGAAAATATGGGAAAATTACAAAAAAAAAAAAATAGATTGTGAGAAAAAATTTTCAAGAAAATTGCGACAAGATGGGTAAGATTAATATTAAAAACAGAGACGTGAATTTTTTGTGTAAAGATTGGGATTTGACCGTAAGAAATCAAGGGCTAATAATGAGCCAACTAAACAACAACATTTAAAATTTAAATAAAATAAGTCATACATTTTTTAATATCATGAGTATTATTTTCGGAATCTTGTTTGCATTTCTTAAAAACACTCCATAATATCTGGTATAGGCTGGCAAACTTAAGCGCCAAATATTTGTCTAAATAACGTTTTGGCCTGAATGTCTTCATTTATGGAACGGGTGGTCCAACCATAATACACGATGTTTTTTGCCCAACATAATTTGACATTCCTTTGTTTCAGTCTTTAAAAATTTATCCATGGAGAGGTACACAATACAAAAATGGGCGTTCAAATCAAAATGCATTTCGTGCACTTCGTGTTTTGTTAGTCAGCATAATCAATAAATGTGTGCACAATCGGAACAATTATGAGCAAGCTTCAACAAACCAAGTCTGTAGAAAATGTGAAAACTCCTGTTCGTGCTCGCCCAGCAAGTTCTGGCTGGCGTCGCCATCGGGCCGTACTTCTTCGAAAATTAGGTCGGCCAAGCAGTTACCGTGATTGGTGATCGCTATCGCGAAATGATAACGGACTTCTTGTGGACAGAAAATTTTAGGATATAAACCTGGACGATATGTGGTTCCAACAGGATATTGCCATTTGCAACACAGCCAATGAAACACTGACGTGAATTTCAATGGCCGTGTTACCTCACGTCGTGACGATGTTAATTGGCCGCCACGATCATGTGATTTGACACCGTTGGACTTCTTTCTTTGGGGATATTTACAAGAAAAAGTTGATGTCAATTAGCCAAGAAATAATTCGGCACACTAACGACATTGAGCCTTGGAGAGCATTTAACCGATGTTTTGTGTTACACATTATTGTCATAGATCCTTCTATCATAATAAAAAAATTAATATAATTTTCTGGAAACATTTTGTTTCATTTAAAATTAACATTGCGCGTTTTGGCTGGACCATTCTTTATAATACTATTTGCTCTCCAGGGGCTGACTGGATTATCTCTAGGATATTTCACCTTATGGTGTAGCATCTTCCTGAAAAAATTTGTGTGTGCATACCTGGGATTCTACAAAGTCCAACAATAATAGAACTTTTGAAGCCTTCTCAATTTCTTGAGAACAAGAGCTCACCAGAGCACTTTTTTCATTTAATGCCATGGGAGTCAGTGGTCCCCAATGAGGGCAAGGTACCATTCTGACTATTGGCTGAGGCCACCGTTATTATGCTTCTTGCGGGAAATACTTAATTCTTTTCTGCTTTTGATCAAATTGTTTACAGTCCAATGGGGGATGAACCCACAAAAGAATTCTAAGAAAGACCGGTTTCTTGACAAAGAGATACTTTCTGGGATATCGTGGTGGCTTTGGTTTATACTCAAAACTGCGGGAAGGCGAACTTCCGCATAAAAGACAGATGTTTCACACTTGTTGGAAAGTTCAGCCTGTGCCTGATTTATAATAGCAGTGGATGTTGGATGTCAAGATCCACCATAAGATTAATAGCACATTTTAGTTTGCTGCCAAAAGTATGCAATCAATTTTTTGCGAATGGTATAAAATTTTTTTTTATTTCGCTTCATTTAGATTTTGAAATTTCTTTCGCTTAAACTACATTAAAAATATATATCTTTTTGAGGTTAAGCAAAATTCCATTAAATGATTTTTCAAATTGCTCTTAATAGTAACTATGCACTGTTTTTTATTCTTTTTGTTTATAATATAAGCTTTTGTTTTATAATTTTGAATTCAGAATTGCTTTGAATGTGATATGTAATAATTTCTTAAAACTTAAGCCTCTTTTGGTTATGCTTTCTTTCTTGATCCTGCAAACGCCCCTGTTTTAAAAAATTTTTTTACTTTATAATTAAATAAGTAAGCAAGATTTCTATAAAATATGTATGTTAAAAATTTGCAAAATATAATGACTGCAAAAAACAAAAGACAACGAGGAAAAAAATTAAATGCAAGGATACGCTTTAATATCCTTTTAAACATATTTGCAGACTAAATACATCATTTCGTCTTGTTGCCATTTATTTACGACTTCCATTGCAATTTTTTTTAAATAACAAAAAAAAAACATCCAGTTGTTTTCCCTTCACTACAATACTCTTTAATGTTTGATTGTCATAAGTAATTGTAATTGCATTAATGTGAGAATATAATGAGCATGTTATTATTATCAATGAGCTGAAGGCTCAAAGCTTAAACATGACAAAAGAAACAAAACAAAAAAAAAAAATTTTTATAAAAAAGGAAATGGAATTAATGCGATTGTAAAGTAAAAGAAATTGCTATTAAATTTCTAGAAAATATTTATATATATTTTTTTGTATGCAGTATTTGCGAAGAAATCTCATGCTAAATATTAAGATAAAGTTAAAAAAAAAAATACATATACAAGGAAAAGAAATTCCCCTCGTTTGACTTTGACTTTACCAGCTTAAGAGTGGAAGTAAAATTGTATGCAGTTTAATTTTTTTTTACTTCTATACAGATATATGAATGCGATTTCTTTGTATGTTAAAAAATGTACAATGAATGTCAAATAAAAGTCATATAGCTAAAGGACTTTAAAAGGTTAAACTTTGTTTAATATCTGTGCTGTGCATTTCGAAGAATTTTAGTTTTTTGAAAAAAACCAGAAAATATTCAAAAATTACTTTTAAGGGAAAAGTAATCTTTGTAAATTTCACTTTAACATTTTTAATAAGTTTCTTTAGCTTTTTTTGTTAGATAATTTTCATTTGATATTATATTTTAGCTTTTTTAATTAATTTGTGGTAACGATAGTAAAATTTTAGTAGCAGACAATGTGACGATGTAATTAAGGAATCAAAAGACTCTGTGCTACACACACATACACTCGAACAATTATACTTAATGTATGTGTGTATAAATGTTGCATTAGTTGCTGTCACTCTCTCTCCCTTTGTTTTTAATAAACGTTAATTTCTTTGTTTTATTTTATCTTTTATTTAATTTTTTTTTGTAAATGTCATAATGTATGTGTGTTTATGACATAAACTCATTTGTTTGTGTGTGTGTGTTTGCATGTCCTTGTTAAATGCTCTTTGTAGCAGCTGTTGTTTAAGTGTTTTTTGTTGTAAATAAATTACTTCTTTGTTTGTTTTGAGGTTTATTAAATATTATTAAAGGGGGTTTTTGTTTTACTTTTTTTATTTTAAATGTCTACAATATTAAGCAAAATGTAAGAGACACATTTGGGGACGATGTTTTTTTTTAAATAGACTACAAACTGTTTCATTGTTGTGTGGTGATGAGGAGGTTTTGTTTACGATACTTAAATAAAAACTTAATTGTAAACAATTATAAAAATTTTAAACAATAAACGACACATAATTGAAGCAAAGAACTAAATTGATGAAATTAAAATAAAATTTTCAGTATGACATAAATTTTTTTATAGATTTGTATCATGGTACAATTAATTAGGTAACCCCAGTAGCCCAGTTGAAAATTGTTTACGAACTTTGTTATGTCCCAATTGGTTTAAAATTTTGCTTGTTTACAAATAAGAGTAAGAGAAAAACACTTATTTGTTTAACAATCTGTACTTTGTTGCTACCAACAAAATACATGTTGTTTTTGCCTTATTGTACTTGTTGTCGAATAAGGGTTACCTTTTTAATTGTACCATGATTTGTATATTAACCCTCTAATGCCATATTTGTTTGTTTGGCTACAAAAAGTCATAAAAAAGTAAATTTAGAGTGGAAAACCCGATTGTGTAGCTAGGTTTTTTTTATTGTAGTACTCGTTTACTTTAAGTTAAAATATATATCAAAACACTCCTTAAAACTTAAATAAAGTGTGGTACAACGCACAATGTTAATTGTAAATAAAACAAAAAGTTTTTTGAGAATTAAATATATTATTTTATGACAGAAGGATCTGTGTGGGACAAGATATCGGAAAAATGTTCGCCACGACTTCGGTGGCATACCTTTTTCCAATGGTTTATATTTTCATCGATTCTAAAACATAATTGAGGTTCAATGTCGATAATTTGCTCTTGAATTGTTCTTGGTTTATTGACGTGTACTTTGTCCTTTTAATATCCACAAGGAAAGAAGTCCAACGGTGTCAAATCACATGATCGTGACGCCAAACTAACATCGCCAGGAAGTGAGACAATTTGGCCATTGAATTTCTCGCGCTGCTAAATTGTGTACCTCTCCATGGTTTAATTTGTTAAACACTGAAACAAAGAAGTATAAAATAAAGTTGGGCAAAAAAGTGTGACTCACAACGTACATCGTGCATTATGGTTGATACATCCTTAATTTTTACTTTAAAATATTTCAATATTTTTAAACTGAATATTTGCTTCAAAAAGCTGTTAAACGCCCAAATCTGTTTATGTGGATGCTTTGTGCTTAATGGCCCATCGTTTTTCCGATATTGGGGATAAACTGTAAAAACTTGCTACCAGCGCAATAACATGAGTTTGGAAACTAACATCAGGAACATCATGAATAATGCATAACGGTTAAACAAACACTTCCCCTCTCAGTTTGAACAATGAGTCAAGCGAGGACACTGCATCCCTTTTTTACCTCCGCAATATGCTAAGCAATGATAAGGATTTTGAAGTCTATATAAACTATCGAATAAAAAAACCCAGAGTAGCATTTAACAGTTTGTGTAAGGAAAACGTATATGTATACAACAGTGGTACCATATCAATTCTGATATTAGCTTGCACTACCTGGGCTACAATTGAACAATAAGAGGCGAAATCTCAAACCTCTTTTGGATCAATTGGATTTCAAATTAACGGCAACTAGCGACTGCCAAAATGTTACCCGTTGCTACGAAGATAGTTTGGCGCTTAAGGACTTGGTCACATACTCCGCAGACCACTATATGACGTCGCTTGACCCAGCCGCCCACATAACACCTGGCAACGTACTACATTTGTATATCTTAAAAGGATTTTTTAATACAACATTATAAATCTCCAGAAAAAAGATATAAGAGACTGTAAGCACTGCAACCCATTAGATCTTTTGTGCAGCCAAAACTTCTGATGAAGAAATTATGTTGATGATATTAACTTTAATAGGTTTTGAGTGCTTTAAGCAAATATGTCTTAAACTAATTTTAGATCTTTCAACATCTTCGCCTAATAATTTATAAAAAAAGTTACTAGATATATAAAATTCATGTCCTTAACATTTCGCATTCGGTAAGTACGTTCTTTAGACGGTTTGGACTATGTAGGACTATGTATGCAAGGCTGGCTTTGGGGGATAAATCGTCAATATGCACCAAGTCTCCTGACAATTTAATGATATTACCAAAGACAAAAAGAAAAAAATACACAAAAATTTAAAACTAAATGACATCTTTTAAAAGAATTAAAACACTTTCCTAATTTTCTAAAACGTTATAAAACTTATGCCCGTTTTCACAACTTACCGATAGCTAAAGATAGGATTTTATCGGCCGTATAAAAAGTGTTCCATTATCACAACTATACTACAACTACCAGATGGGATGAACCTTAACTTACTTTATCGATCACTTTAGGTTAAAGTAAAGTTTTTATACTAGAACACTTTTTATAAGGCCGGTTAAAGTCTACTTTTAGCTATCGGTAAGTTGTGAAAACGGGCCTTAATTTGATTAATTGGTAAAAACTCAAATTTTCCAGCAATTAAAATTAAAGCTTTCACAATATGGCCTCCAAACAACGATTCGACAAATTTTTTCAAGTTAAAAGCAAAAACTTAACGAAATTAACAAAATTTAAGAAAATCTTAAACTAAGATGATGGTAGCGCCTCCAGAAGTCAATACCACTGAATCTAAAAATACCACAGGGATGAAAACATCGCTACCTTTAGTTTAGATGTAAACATTAATTATAACTAAAAATTTTTTCATGTAACAATGACTACATTTTCTTATTTTTCATCTTACTTTGAGCTTTGAGTTATGCAATATTTTGCACTGCCTAAACATGTTCTCCTTGCATTACCTTATCCTTAAAGTATGCTTTAGTTTTCTTAACTTTTTGACATATTCATGAAAATAGAGGTATACAAAACAAATTTAATATTAACAATTTCCTTTAATAAACGTTTGTTAAATTTAATAATCGTTAATGAATACGAGGGGTGAATATCTATAAACATTTTACCTATTTTCTAAGCTCATTTTCTCTGTAAAAACAATTTGCTTTTCCTTCTTTTTTATTATTGTTTTATTAAGATATTTTGGTGACTCTTCCTCAAAAGAAAAACTCATAATGTCTTAATATTATTATTGATTTTACGTAAATTAAAAAAAAATGGAAGAAAAAAAACAAAAGCTTTTTTTTTGCCATGTTTATTAAGTGTGTCCTGCAAAGACATTTATTGTTACTTTATGGCTTTTTATTTTCGAAAAGAACAGAACGTACGCAAGGTCCTTGCCATGACTATTGTTGACCTTATTTTATTTTTTGGAGTGTTTGAAGGCAAATATCTAGATTTCCAAATTATATGAAGCGTATTTTGTTTTTGTTTTTTTTTTGTGTGACAATTGGTGATTTAAGATAATTTTTTTTTGCTTTTTGCTGCTTTTCTTTAAGGAAAGATCATAAAAATTGCATGTCTTGTGACCACAATCATAAAAGCTAATAGAGGTTTTTCACAAAAGGAATATACAGTCGAACTTCCTTATAGTGAACTTCTTTACAATGAAGTTCTCCTTATTATGAACTTAAATCAAGAACACAACTTTTTCGTTCCACTTTCAATGTATTTTGATCTCCGTATAATGAATTTCCATACAGTGAATTTTTCTTTACAATGAACAAAATTTTGGAACCAAAAATACATTTTACGTGTGTTTTTGCCTCCATATAGTGAACTATTTTTTGCAGCTTTATTTTACACTTGTTAGCAACACTATTTATTAAGAAAATAAGAAATGTACCGTAAACGAAAACAAAAAAGTTAATGATTTGACTTTTAACACCAGTCGCCCGAGTTCAGTGAACAAAAATGACGCACCGGAGTAGCAATTTCTTGAAAAAAATTATTAGTAATTAATAAAGTTGAAGAAGGGACACCAAAGAAAAAAGATATAGCTAAAGAGTTTGGAATTCTTCCCAGTACATTATCAAACATTTTAAAAAACAAGTCAGTTATATGTATGTAGTTTAAACAGAAATACCTGATTATTTTAAATAAATAAAAAACAAAAAAACAAAATTTCTTTATAATGAAGTTTCTATATAGTGAAATAATTGTCTGTCCCCGTGGAGATTCATTATAGGGAAGTTCGACTGTATATATTAAAATAAGACAATCATCATTATTAAAAATACATTTTTTTAAAATAAATTTACAACATTTAAAAAAAAGAAAGAAATGTTTGCATATTTCAAACAGTATTTGGCATGTTTGATAGTAATAAGAGCAATTTGGTTTAGGAAATAATAATAAAGGTTTTCGATTTTTTATTTAAGAATTTAATATAAGTTTGAATTTTTGTTTAAAAAAAATTTGAATGCTTAGATAAGTTTAAAAAAACGTTTGAAAGTAAAACTTTTAGGCTGGGTTTTTTAAAACTAAGTTAAACTAGGTTTAGTTAATCTGAAAACAGATACAAATTTGCCGCCATTACCAAGTTAATATAATCATTTTTGACGGAACATTAGTTTTGCTAAAAATGTTGGTTTTTAATGAAATAATTAGAACAAAATCACATTTCAGACTACGTTAAACTAAGTTTAAACTTAATCTACATCTCAAAAAACCCAGCCTAAGGCTTAAACTTTAAAACTTTTACGTATTCATATTTAATTATTTACTTTTTATAGCAATATTTTCTGTTCCCTTTTTTCCATTAAGAAAATTTTTTTTTTTTTTTCAAAATCATTAAAACTTTTAGGGGAAAAAAGTCATTTAATCCTTGTTATCCTTAATATAAAATAAAAAAAACTTGCGTGAAAAGAAATTGTAAAACTTTTTAATGAAATGAAAGTCACATCATTATATTATTGACTTTTTTGCTCACTATGACGGAAATTTTCTTTCTTTTTTATTACAAAGCCTAAAAGTAGACTTTAAACCCAACTGAGTTGGCAAAATAACAAAAAAAAAAAAAATACAGATAAAGCAATGCAAGTAATATATAGTATATAACACCAAAAGGCCTTAATCAGCTTAAATTCGCACGTATTGATTAAATTCTCATTCGCAATTTTTTTTTTCTAAACTTTTGTGCTGTTTTGCAAAAGGAAACGGCAAAAAAATTGATTTAATACTTATAAGGTCTATTGACAAATGTTTAAAAGCATAAAATCTTATAAATAAAAGTAAAGGAGAGAGAGAGGGGGATAAAAAGAAGGACACAAAATGATTGCCACATTAAAATTAAAGCTAAGACTAAATTAAAATATAAAAAAATAAAAGAATAAAATAAAAAGCCTTTTTGCATGGCAAATTGCGTGTTTAAAGGAGTTTAGTTTTAGTTGACCAATTTATATAAAACAACAATTTGTTGTTTGTGAAAAAAGAAAAAATAAAACCGGAAACGGAAACGCACAATTTATACTTTGTGGGTACATACTTTATATAAAACCTTTAAATTTAATTTCGCTCTAAAATGGAACAGGACATTGTTTGTTGTAAATAAATTATAAAAAAAGTCAGGGATGTTCTATTCTAATTTAGCACTTTAATGTCTTTTTTGCACAGCGCTCGTTTAAGTTTTTATATAAATGATGTTGTCTTAGAGGTAAGAACTCTTGTTTGGTGGACAAATGCTAACACAATTGTCATTATTTTGTTATTTATCAAATGACACACCGGAAAAACGACAGAATTTAAAATAAAAGCCAAAAAGAAATATTGAGTTTTTTTTTTTTGGTTTTTTTGTTGTTGTTTAGATAATAACGCAGAAACGGAAGCGGAAATGGCAATTTGACATAAAGCTAAGTAAAAATGCTTAATTTATAGATCGGCATAAATATAAAAGCAGAAAGAAGATGTAAAAAGATTTAAACAATAAATCTTAATAAGAAGAAACAAACGATTTATGCTTAGCTTATGAAAAACTTAATACAACTTTTGCCAAAAATCCCAAAAATATGCTTTATTTGTTTGAAAAATGTAATAAATTATTTAGATATACGAAAAAAAATCATTTATAAAACTTTTGTAAGCAGTCATCAAATTACAAATGTAAGGTTACCTAAAATTTTCCAAAGCCAGCTTTAAGAGCGAAATTAGCTACACAAACAGTTAAACAATTATATGAAAAGCGTAAAAAGCATGTCTGGGTAAATGTAAAAAAATTTTTATATTCACACAAACATCATTTTTTTCGTTGTCAAACTATTTGTGTAGTTAATTTTGACATTTAGAGGTTTCTGTATTGTACCTATAAGTATGCTATAATTTTTTTTTTATAGATGTTATCAAATTTCGTTTAAAAGAATTTTACGCTTTGTTTTCAATGGTTCTGAAATATTATTATTAAAATTATTTCACAATTGATAGATTGATAGATTTATAATAAATTTTTTTTTAGCCAAAAAAATTCCGAAAATAGGCTGAGAAAATAGACTGAGAAACAAAAACTTAAGATTGATTTACCGCAAATTTCACAAAGTTCAGTTAAAGCTAACTATTACTTTAACTTCCAGTTAACAATATGTTTTGGCAGCTATAACTGATAGTTAATTATAACCGCACATGGTGAAATTGGGGGTTAATAAGAAAAAGTATTTTTTACAAAAGAATTTATCTCTTAAACTACGGTTTTTACCCGACTGAAAAATTTTTGCTCTGAATTCTGAACAAAAAACTAATAAAAAAAACATTTATAAAATTCACAGTGTTTTATTGTGTCGTATTTGTTGTACTCGCTATAATTTAATGAATGCCACATTCATAAAGATAAAGCAAATACAACCAATAGGACACAATAGAAAACTTTCTTATTTGCTTAATTGTTTTTTTACTTGATCATAAATTTATAACAACAACATTTAGGCAATTCAAAAAGGCTTCTATTGTGTCATATTGGTTGCATTTGATATATTTTTAAAAAAGTGATATTCATAAAATTATAGCAAATACAACCAGAATGGCACAATAGAATACGATAAAATTATTAATTAGTCACTTCTTAATTGAAGAGTTCTACAATATCACGCATTCCAAAACCGAGCAACCTTTGACAAAGTATTGCTTTCCTAAAGTCATATGTTGCGCTGCTGATATAACACTAGCGCATTTATTAAATTAATAATGCTTTTGTAAAGTTTAAAATGGCAATGCAGTTGATTTGCAGTATTATAAGGCATAAGCCGGTGCTTATAAGGATTTTCTAAAAGCAAAGAATCCAAAGGATCTTTTTTTAAAGCCGAATGATTGAAAATCATCATAAAAAGACTCATGCTTGAACAACGCTTTCAAATTATACAAATCTACTTTAAAAGGCAATCATCATTTCGCACATCTTATATACGCCTAATTTCGTTCAGCGATTAGGTTAATTTTAAATTATTTAGCGTCGGGAATCGTTAACGCTGCATCGTTATCGATTTTATGTTTGAAAATATGGAAGACATGAGTCCGGGCGCTAAAACTTATTGAAATCAAAATTTGACGATAAGTCGATTTCGAGAAATGGACCTGTTAACCGGCCTTCGAGGTCGTGAAGTCCCTGGTTTATTAATCCAAATTTAATCAGGCTAAACATCATTACATTTAATTTTTATTAAATAAAAATGCTGATAAACCAGCAACGATCGACGTCTTGAGGACTGAAATTGTTTGTTTCATTGGTGACATACGGCCAGTAATTGTCAAAAAAAGAGCCCATAAATTGAACGAATATAAAACTCTTCCTCAAGAACAGCCGCGGTGCCCATATACCCAAAATCATTTTCAGATGTTAATGCCATGTACTGATCTATCGAGTTACAAAATTTTTTTTTTATAATATATTTATTAAGGTCAAATACTTTTAACTTGTTTAAAAATCGTGTAAAAATTGTAATTTATTTCTAGAAATACGCTTAAAAATTGATTGATTGAAATTTTATTAAAACTAAAAAGGAACTTTTAGAACAATTTAGCAATTTTAAACCTTCCTTTTTTTTGAAGGACTAAAGTCAATTACCGTGTTTTTTGCAAGTGCTTTTCTATTCAGCCTTCAAGTAAAGTTCATAAAAAGGTATTAGGTAAGTTTTAACATGTATGTTCGTTTGTAAGTGTTTTCCAATTTTTCATGACACTTCAAATTAAACTTATTGTTTTGATGTTACTTCATTTGTTAAGTTTCTCTTTTTTATATTTTTTTTTCTCTTCTTCAATGTTGTCATGTCAAAATAGACATCAATTTGAATTAAAACCCCTATTATTTAAGCACTTGGGGGAAATGTATTTAAACAACAACAATTATAAAAAAAATGTTTTGTGTTGTTTTTTTTAACCAAAAACTACAGAAGATTCTAATAAAAAAAATTTTTGTATGCAATCGTAGAGCGGAAAGGAACAAAATTTTATTTTTAGATGACTTAACAAAAAACGCAAATATGTACATAGTTATAAAAAGAGCATAATTTCTGCCGTGTTATGCTAGTTCATTAAAATTAACAAAACATATAATTACTCATAACGAAATATTGAAATATATGACAGTTATACATATAAACATGATAAGAATAAAATAAGGGAAACAAATAAAATCACCTAGAAGTATGCTATACACTTTGTCGGTTTTGTTTTTTCTTTTCTTTTCTTTTATTTTTTTAATAGCAAACCATTTTTCTAATTGAATTTTTTGTTTTACTATTTAAGCTCTACCCTTCTAGTTGTCATTCGATAAAATATTAGTTTATTTTTTTTTGTTATTGCTTTTCTACACTTTTAATAATGAGTCCCCTGTTAATATGCTATAAAAAAAAAACGGAATATAGTAGATATATTTATTAAGGTGTGTCCTTTGTTAGTGGCTATTGTGCGGTACAGTCCAGAGGTATGTTGGTGTTTTTGAATGATAATAAATTGTTATTGTATTAGTGTTGATACAATACATTTACACACTTACATGTACATGCATACTACATAGACAAACACAAGCCTTTTATTTACAGAACAATATTGAAATTGTTATTATTGTTTGTTTTTCACCCTACTCCTCGCACTTCCTTTCTTTCTTGCCGTTCTGTAATAATAATGTGGAATATTAACAAAATATGATAAGATCAAAAATTGCATTATTGTTGCATTATTACTGTTATTATTATTGTTGTTCCGACATTGCGATGGCGTCAACGTCAGTGTTGATTATGATTTTGTATTGTGTACTTTTAGGATAAAGTACAAGAATATTTATTTAATCTATTGTATGGCTGATGTTGTTTTTAATGTCATTATTATAAGAGCGATTAGTGAGTGGATGATGTTGATAACGATAGAGGAATAATTTTTTAATGGCGAAAAGTGTTTACAGAAATTGAGGAAATTTAAAAGCCTTTATTTCAGTGGGTAACACTTAAAGTTTTTTTTATACCTGTCAATTAATATTTTTAATTAAAACGGAAAAAAATTTTTTTTTATGAATTTTAGAAAATTTTGTTTTTATTACTGTTCAGATCAGAACTTATTTATTATTTATTTAATACAATATTGTTGTTACAAATTTTCTAAACATTTTTGAAATTTAATGCCTCTTTTATGATTTAAAATATAATTGTATTTTTAATAAAGAAGTTTCCCGCATAATGAAGTTATTTATCTTATCTTATCTGAGTTGTTGCCAGTGAAAATAAGTTAAAATAATCAAGAAGGAGTACTATATTCGGCTATGCCGAATCTAATATACCCTTCACCATGGTGCATTAAAAACAGAAATTTATAAAAAAAAAACCGTTTTTTTGATATAAATAAATCTATTTTGTATTGCGCCCACTTCCCAATCCCGCCAACTTTTTGTCTGATTTTGTGTATTGATAACCAAGCTGTTTAAACGTCATTTAGAAGTTTTGGCTATTGCTGTTCTCTAGATAAACAAAAATCTTGAAAGTTTTTGTAAGAGAAGTGCCATGACCACTTCTCCAATAGCACCCACATTTTGTTGGATGTTGTGTATTGATATCCAAAATGCTTGTAACTTATTTGGAAACTTTGCCCAGATATACAGAAATCTTTAATACCTTTGTATGGGAGGTGCCATGCCTACTTCTCTAATCTCGCCCACATTTTGAGGGATGTTGTGTATAGATGACGGAGATGTTTGTACATAATTTGGAATCTTTGGCTCTTTTTATTCTCAGATATAAAGAAATGTATAATGTGTTTGTGTGGGAATGGTCACGCCACGCCCCCTTTTCTAATCCAGCCCATTTTTTTGGAGAGGTTGTGTATTGAGAACCAAGATGCGCATGCTGTATTAATTTCTCTCTCCTCCTTTTTTGCCAACAAAGTAAGTTCTACAAAACTCCTTTAATGTAAACGGCAATTCGCTTATATATACATATCTTATAGGTGCGGCATATAATCCTTTATATATATTTTCTAATTTAAAGAACATTATTTTTTAATTAATCAATCCGCCCAAGTTATTTATGTTTTAAGAGCTACAAATTTATTTTTAAATTATATTCAAACTTATTTAACCGAGCATTTCAGCAACTTTTAGTAAAACAGGCAAGAGCCTCTGCTGGGAATCGAACCCGCAACCCTCACATTGATTGACTAGCTCACTATCATCTAGCCTAACGGCCACCCATCTCCCAAGTTAAATTAACAAATTTATTTTCAATAGATTTAAATTTTTTTATACAATAATTTTTTTATAAACATAAAAGAGGCAATCATTTTATTATCATTTGATTCTAATAAAAAAAAACTAAATATTAAATGAAGCATACTTTTGGGCATAAAAAAAACCATAAAACATGTGAAAAAAACTAAAAAAAGTTTAGATTATTTGTTGCCTACTTTAAAGGTATACTTTCATTAAAACAAATTTAAATAGAAATAAAAACAAATTCGTTTTTCTCCACTACGCTTATTTCTATTCTATTAATCTTCTTTTTGTTGTTGCTTTGCTATTTTCATAGTTCATTGATTTTCAATTTGATAGATGTCTATAATAAATGAAAAATAACACAAATATAAACAGATAAAATAAAAAAAACTTAACATATATACAGGCTGAATGTATAAATGAAAGGCACTTAGCCAGGCAGGCCGGCATGAAAACCGAGAAGACTAATAACTAAACATTCAAACACTCAGTCATACATTCGTTCATTCATTCACTCTGCCATATTAACACAGCCAATCATTTAGACATATAGAAAATTTTCTTTTTTTCAGTTTTGTTGTTGTGAGTGATTGTTTGTATATAGAATTAATGGTATATAAAACAAAAGTTGGAGCATTTATTTTTTCAGAACAATAAAGGTTATAATACCAACAACTGCATTGTTTTTCAAACCAGATAACACAACCATTTGTTTTAACCCAGTCTATGAAATGATAAGAGTTTTACGAAAAATACACACAAAATAATCTAGAAATATGCGGGTTTTCTATATAAGGGGTCTATTATGTTTGTTCTAAATGCTTAACTTTTTTGTTTTATTTAATTCTTAAATTAGCATGCGTACGTATCGCACACTTAATCATAAACACTCACAATTCAAAATTTATAAAAATCGTTTTTTTTTTTCATAAACCAGTTCACAAGTCAAATCTATAGCTACCATGAAAATTTCGTTGTGTAACTTTCGTCTCTAACTTTTCTTCTTTAACATTTTTAAACCCAATTTAAAACCATGTTTTTGAAGCCAGTTTCTTGACTTTCCTAAGCATCATTGGTTTAGATTGTGCCTGTTAATGATTTTGTGTGCGATATGTATTTAACAATTTTTCAATATTTACTTATAATCTACATTTTACTTTTGAAAAAGAATTCCAAAAAAAAATAAACAAATTCTTAGATCCCTTGATCATGTTTTTCTTGCTAACGCATTAAAAGAAGACTATAACATGTTACCTAATAACCTCCATAAAATATGCTGTATTTTTTATTTTTATTTTTTCTACAATTTTTGTTTACGTTATGTTATAAAAGTTTTTTGTTACTTTCCTGTCAGCTTTTGTGACAAGGATTAACCCTTAAACTGGGTATTTTTGAAATTAAAAAAGTACAGCGTCCTTGTTGGATTGCTAGCAAAGATTTTTTTGTTTATTAAATATTTACGGTGATTTGTTTAACCAAATCCTTCTAGCATAAAATTATTTTCGAAAGAATTTTTTCAAATTAAATCAAAAATGGCAAGTTAAATCATACTTATAGGCAAGCTATTAGGCCCATCATACATTCCGATTAAAATCGTTTTAACTCCAATAGAATTAATTGTTGCTTCGTTTGTTTCGAGCGGAGTTCATTGCTGTGGCAGGGGTTAATATTAATGTTTAAAAGAACTCACTTTATATTAAAGAAAAATAAATTTAAATTTTATGAAAAACTTTCAATCATTTTATAAAAAAATGTAATAAAATCAGCGCTAGAAGTGCTTTGCTATTTGTTTTTGTGCATTTTGTCGGGGAGAAATGGTCTTAAATTATTTGCCCGTTTAAGTTTTCAGTGTAAAGCTGTTTCAGTTATAAATAAAAAAATGTGGCTATCCTCTTTCCTCTATCTGCACAGCCGAGTTTCGCAGCTGAAAAGTATGCCTTACTTAAAAACATGTTTTTCAGCCTTATCCTCTATGCACACACCAGTTTCAATATTCATATTCAACTAAAATCTGCATAAAACTAAAAAAGGCCCTTCTTAGCCTCAAAAAAGGCTTCCTATTTCTCAATTATTCGCTGTAACTACGTTTTGGTCCTCAACGGGCCTTTGAGGTTTAATAATTTATATCTTTATTTATTTATTTTTTATTCTTTTAACACAAAAAAAAATTATATTCTTTATGTAAAGCGTTAATGAACTTTTTTATGCTTGATGGCTTAGAGTTCGGAGTTAATATTTGTGTTATAATAAAGTATGTATGTATATACCAAATACACACACTCACATAAAACATTTATACATTTACAATAACGTCTACACTTTCAGCTAGTAATACATGTCAGAATATAAGTTATTTCTATGTGAGTAAACGTGTGTGTGCGTGTATGAATATCTGTCTTGTGTTGAAATTTATATAATTTATCATTACAAGGTGATATGTATAAGCAATTTTTTATAATGTTGATTTTTAATCTTTAGCAATCATTTTAAGTTATTGCAACAAGGGATTCATATCATCTTTAAAACACTGACAACAAAAACACACGTGTTTGACAATACATTACCTTAGAACAACACACAAACAATCCCTGCAAATAATAGGACCAGTCCAAACACGCGTGTAAAGAGTAGTCCACAAAGGACCAGGACTAGTCCAAAAGTAACCCAAACGTATGGAAAAAACCTGGTCTATTTAACATTACGATGTCCTAGGAGAGGATCATATAACCCACCTTTGGACCACCAAGGAGTAGTTTTAAAACTACTCCATGGTATATAACCCACCTTTGGACCACTAAGGAGTAGTTTTAAAACTACTCCTTAGTGGTCCAAAGGTGGGTTATATGATCCTCTCCTAGGACATCGTAATGTTAAATAGACCAGGTTTTTTCCATACGTTTGGGTTACTTTTGGACTAGTCCTGGTCCTTTGTGGACTACTCTTTACACGCGTGTTTGGACTGGTCCTATTATTTGCAGGGATATCACACACACACACACGCACGCAAAAGAACTCTAACACACCTTCTGTTAAATAAATTTTATTTAAAAAAAAATATATTCACAGAGTTTTTCTTATTGTTGCTAAAATAAAGTTTGTGCTTCCTTGTTGTTTTGTTAAGAGAATTAGTTGTAGAAGAGGTGTATTCATAGAGATAGTGTGGGTAGGAGACGGAGAGGGGCTAATATGCTAAAAGATATACAAAAGGAAATGAATATTTATGAGTAAGATAAATGATGTATGAAGGTGTAGCCTTTCTTTATATTCATTTTGTTGTTTTGGATGGTTGTTTTTATTGCTCAGAGAGATGAGAAAATTATTTTCAAAGGAAATATTTGTTAGAGTTCATATAAATTTTCGTTGTTATTTATCAAAAAAAAAAAAACAAAACAAGGGAAATTAAACACCCGATAAAATATTTTAACATAAAAGAAAATAGAACTCCAAGAATTGTTTTGTTGTTTATAGTGTAGAGGCAATATTGGACCTAAAAATTCATTAAGCTTAACATCTAAACGATAGGCTGTAGTTAGTTAGTTATTTAAACATGTTGAAGAAATAAATAGGCATAATTTTAAAGAGAGATGATTTTTAAGAAAATTAAAAAGTTCCACCAGCAAGGACAACAAAAATTGAGAAATACATTATTTTGAAAAAAATTCAAATATTCCCAAGAATTCCGTTAGCAAATGCCGCTTTACAACCTTAAGTTGGCATCACTGCTTTATTTAAGCACCTATTTAACAGCTGATAGTTGCCTTTTGTTTAGTTTGCTTTGAAATTTCATTATAAATAGACTTGCAGCAGACCAACGCGTGCCAATTGTTGAAAAAATGGTACACTGCTCTTTAAAAAGAGAGTATAAACTGCTCATTTTGTTTACATTTTCTTGTAAATAAAAATATTTGGCTTTATTTTGAAATAATATAAACAACTTTAAAATAATTTTAAATAACTTTTTCTAAATCAAGCGCGTATCCATAGGGGGGATGTGTAGAATTTCGGCATGCTAAAATCATAAATTGAGTTTGGATATGTAATGATGTCCGTCCGGCTGGCTGGCTGGCTATATACGCAACTCTTGTGGAGCACACATTTTCAATTCGAATACTTTTTCGATTCAAAAGCAATTTTACTTCTAATTTTTTCTGTCGATACTGAGCGAATCGAAACTATTTTTTCAGTGTTGTAAAGTATTTATTTGAGTTTTCACAACACTGAAAAAATATTTTCAATTCGTTTAGTATCTACAGAATGATAAGAAATAAAATTACTTTCAAATTCCAGAATAAGACAATAGCTTTAAATTTCATTTCTTACCAGCTGCCACACCTTTAAGAGAGAAAAACATTTAAGACTTAATTTTTCTATACAGTTTCTCAAAACAGAAAATATCTATTTTATTCGAACAAATAAAATTCAAGGTTTCTAATAAACTCAAAAACTTTAATAACATATAAAATTATCTCCTTAAACTTTGCCGCAAATTTCTTTGCATTCCCTTTTCCCAAACCCCTAAAAGTAGACATTTTTTCATGATTTATGTCGTATTTGATAAAGCAAACGTAATAATGAATAAAAACCATATAACAATTGTCGAAATTACATAAAGAAATTTCAATTGTAAAATAAAATGAAATTTTATATTCTTTTTTTTTTTCTGTTCATCTTCGTTGTCGTTCTAAACATATTTGATGATGATTGGTTTCCAAGTAATGCCTTTTATTAGACGTTATTAATATTATTATTATTATTTGTATTCCAACAATAGAAAATACATATGTACGTACAAACATATAAGCTGACATATACCGTCATACATACATATATATGAACAACATTTTGCCATCATTACATTTAGATAATTCTTAACATTTTCATTGATATAAGCCAAACTAATGCCACCACTCACTGCATCAATTCCTAAGAATTCCAGCTAAATATAATTTTAGAGATGGTAAAAAAGTCAAGAAATCTTAAGAACTTAAGTCTCCTTTACAAAACAAAATGCTTTTGTTCGTTATTTTCCTGCTAATAAGCTTTTTTATACATCTGTATTGTATAATATGACACAGCCACACACCTACTCGATCTCACAAAACAAAAAAAAATTCACTAATAAGGTTACAGAAAATTGTTAAGGATATTTTTAGTTTAGAAAATAAAAAGGAGCTGAGTAAGAAGTAAAATGGCGCTCAGAAGCCGTTATTTTGTAAGTAATTGAATGCGATATGTTGACGTTAGCATAAGTGGAGGTCTTACGGTTAATAAATTGTAATTGGAAGACCAGGATTGTATAAAATGATATTGGTCTTTTTGCAGGGGTCTAGCAGAAAAGAGATAACAAAAGAAACATTTTTCAATAATTAAAGCACACTTTCAGGTTGATTTAGGTCAATATACAAAATAAACCTTGACCTTTTGCTAAAATAAGTTAGCAAACTTAAAACTAGTTGTAAAAACAAATGCAATTTCAATGAAT
This sequence comes from Pollenia labialis, assembly GCA_949318255.1. Lineage (NCBI taxonomy): Eukaryota > Metazoa > Arthropoda > Insecta > Diptera > Polleniidae > Pollenia > Pollenia labialis. The sequence continues at coordinate 6,700,996 of OX439140.1, forward strand.
TTTAACGGCTAACATTAAAAATGTTTGCTTAATTGAGAAAATTTAAAACTAGGAAAGCGAATTGTTTTAAGGTACTGATAGTAAGTAAGTAAAGGAAAAGCAAAGCATATTGCAAGGCTGAACAATTTGTTTACTACTGTTACACATAGAAAAAAATAACAATGTCAAATTAAGATTTTTTTAAAATTTTCATTGTTTGATATTAATTTTAAACGAAAAATGTTAAAATAAAATTGTACAATATTGAATCCATAAAATCATAGTTAATTTTTTTCTATAGAAACAAAACTAAGATAATTTTTTTATTTTCATGTTTAAAATTATTTATAAAAAGAAAAAATTCCTGTATTCTTTTTGTTAAATTTATTTAGTTAAATAGTACATCAACCATATCAGGCCTTTCTGCTAGTGTCTTTTAATTGTGAGCGCTTCTGTAAACAAAGGGGGAAACAAAAAATTGAAACATGTGTTACAGGAAAATAAATAATTTTATTCTCTATCTCTCTCGTTCCGCTGGTAAGTGTTTAGAATGTTTCATAGTTTGCCATTTTATGTTCAACAATTTTTAATATTTATCTAAGATCCCATTAAATATACATTTATATTCTAGTTCCTTGAATAATTCTTAGTCCATTAAGCAGCGTCCGTCCGTCTATCTGTCAGTCTCTTTAAATCAAGATCACGTTCGAAAGATTCAAAAGACGGGTAAAATTATAGTGGCAAAATATTTCTAGTTTTCCTAACCGGCTTGGAATTAAAATCTAGCAGATAAGTACAACAGGAAAAAAGTTTAAGTACAAATATAAAACAACCGCCCTAAATTTATATTTAATTTATAAACCGAACACAAATTGCTAAGGGAATGCTAGTAATTATAATACTTAATTTCGGGATGATCGATCCATATTTACCAGAGGTCCCAAATTAAGTCACTCTCGGAAAACACTTAAGTATGTTCCCTAAGTTTGAACCCACACAAAAATGAGAAAACCCACATCAAACAAAACTACCACAAAACTGTCTTTTTGTCGAAATAGGACATACCAACATAAGACAAAACAGACTGAAGAGAACCTCGTTGCACATAATTGCGAGCTTTCTTATGATGTAACCCACACCACCTCAGACAAGTAAAAAACCAAAAAAAGACAAAAACATTGCTGTCTGATTAACTTTTAAGACAAAAACTTGATAATAAGTTTTTTTTTGGGTGGGTTAGCATCATGCAAGTGTCTTTAAGTTAAAAGACAAAAGAGTTTAGCATTTTGTTGGTGTAGGTTCAGCCTTATACGAGAAAAAATTTGTCTGCGAAGCAAAACAAGGCTGATTTGAAATTAAACTGTTTCTCAAATCAATTAAATTAATCGAATATTTCTTCAATACATAAGCAGTAGCAAAATATACAGATCACTTCACACTTTAACAACAAAAATTAAAAATATCCGGTTTTTTTGCTACCTATAAAGCATAATTACAATAAACGTAGGTTTAGAACCAAATCAATAAAGCCCGAAACAACATCCGTAGTGGAGTTCTCTCGACGCATTCAACAAATTTCTGGTCAACTGCCATCAGCAAAACTTAACTCTGGCCAAATACCGGGAAATCCCCGATCGAAATACGAAAGCGGAAATTGAGGTGTATCGGGCACGTTTTGTGCAGACCACACTCAGACATAACCAGGAATGCAATTGACTGGAATTCACAAGGCAGCCGACGGAAAGAAAACCCAGACCCCACTGGCGACAAGAGCAAGAAATGGAGGCATACAAAATTAACACATCATGGTACATGCTGGAATCACTTGCAGCAGACAAAAAAGAATGCAAATTCAGGCCCTCTGCTTCATATAGAAACAAAAGGAATTTATTTATGCATATAAGGTTTAGTTAAATTAAGCCATATGGGCTTATTTTAAAAGAGTCTAGCAATACTTTTTTATTGCCTACCTTAAAGGGAACATATATTATCTGCTTTCAAATTGTTTTTTTTTCTTTGAATTTTTTTATATCAAAATACCAAGCCAACTTTTAGGGTATTAAATATTTCAATTTAAAAAAAAAAAACATTTCAGAAAATATTTTGAAATTCATTGGCAATAAAATACAAATTTTGTCTTTCCCAATGATTTTTTATGTGATAAGAGCACATATTAAAATTTTTATCTAAATTTTTATAAAATTTTATTTATAGTTGCAAAATAAAAGTAAACCTTAAGGTTTTTAAATATTTCCTTATGTAAAGTAAACTTTTAGGGCTCATTTACCTAAACAAGAAAAAAAAACAAACCAAAATTCTATTATTATGCTTCATATACATATTTTCTTTTCTTAAATCTTTCTTTATGTTCTTTTCTTATATCATTATAAATATTTTATCTTAATATTTGTTGTAATTTAAGCGCTGAAAGCTTTATAATAGAAACAAAAAGCTAGTTCATCAATTCTAACTTAAATTTAGTTTCGTTACGATTCGTTTTTTTTCCAATGTTTTTGTTTTCTTATCACATACAAACACATTATGTACTCCTAGTCCAGGCTCATTTATATACGCTAAGACATTTGTACACACACATGCACACACACACACCTACATTTTTAAACAAAACACACACATATTCATATACAAAAAATCTGTTCAATGGCTTCATGAGCAAAAAAAAAATAAACAAAATTTTCTAATGTTAATTCTCATTTCTTACCTTTATGGGAATCTGTTTTTCTTACTGTATTCTACATATATTTTTTATCATTATAAATATTTTTTTTGCTTCTTCGTTTCTTAACATTGAGGTAAACTCAGTTCAATCTCCTGCTTTTATTTTAGTTATTTTTTGTGCTTTCCCTGTTTTTTTTTCTTCCTTCCAAGAAACATATATTTTGATTATATGTGTATAAGAAGATTTTTTCGTGAACATATATGTTTCTTTTTTTATATATGTATGTATAGTTTATACATTTTATACATGAAAACATTTTTTTCTTTGCCTTACATTGTTCCTTTTTTTTTTGGTGTGTCTTTTTTCAAACAATAATGTGTAATTTGTTCTTGTCTTTAGTTTGACGTTTTAGTAAGGTTGTTGTCACGTTCACATTTCGTGTTTTTCTTACAGCTTTTCACTCATTGTAACAAGCGAATGTTGCAAAAAACAAAAGAAAAAAAGCTAGAGAACTGAAATTTGTATTATGTTGCAGGCTTTTGCTTGATTTTCAGAAGCAGGGGAGTCAACAAGATTGAATTCAAATGTAGAAAATACGCACTCACATACACACGAACAAAAAATATACATTTTTAAATTCATTTACCATGAAATTAAAATTAAATGATGCCTAAATTGCACGTTTCAGTTGATAAAGAGAGAAAGAAAAAGTATATAACTCATTTAACATGAAATGCATTAGTTTCATCCTTAAAATATGCTTTAATTTCTTTTTAAGCTGTTTATAATGTTTACGAAGGACGTGTGAAGTGATTTATCTATTGAAAGAAACATTTATATTAAAAATAAAAACAGAATATAGTTGTTAGGCCGGTTTTTCTTAAGTTTAAGAAATTTAAGATTTTTAATATTAAAATAAATTTAATTCCAAAAAATTTACCTCAATGGGCAACAAATATTTCTGTTGAAAAAGTTTTAAACTGATTAGATCATTATTATTTTTATTAAAAATTCTTTTCAGCCTTTATGTATGCAATATTTTTCTTTAATATTTAATATTTTATATAAATTTTTTTAATATTAATGTTTCAAATTTATTAAATCTATTTTGCTTTATTTAATTAAATTAAACAATCACTGAAATTCAGCTATTATTTTGTCGTTTTAGCCCGCAAAGAGATTGCAAACAGCTTATCACTAGGATTGGGCATGCTGGTCTTATAAATCGCTATCTTTTCAACGATTCTTATTAACGAAACCACACCAAATATGTGGGTCTTTGCTTATCTTAGTAAGTTTAAATAATTTAATTTCTTCTTTAATTAAATCTACTTATTTTTACAAAATTCTAATTTAAATGGGTCCCCTAGAATTATGCAAACATTTTTTTTTATTAGTATAGCCTAAAACTATGCACCATACATATATAATAAGAATAGTTTTTAAATACTTTTAAATTCTCGTTCATTCAAGAAATTATTTTAAGCATATTTTTAACCAACTTCTTTCTTTGACAAATCCTTAGAAGTTTTTTTTTTCTATCTTTATTTCCAACGATAATCAAATCTTTTGGGCAAAAGGCAAAGCTGCCAAACCAAAGAAAGATAGAGTTAAAGAAACCATACCGCTTTAACCACAAGCAATTAAACTTGTCACAATAATTGCATTTTCAGTTTGGCATTTAACAGCATCATTCTTAGAAGAGCAGCAGTTTCACTATAAAATTTACGGACTCGACTGCTGTGGACGTAAAAAAAAGAGCAAGAACATTTTATATCAAAAATTCTAACAAATAAAAGAAATCACAAAAATGTTCCTTAAACAAAGTGGCCTTTTTGCAGTTTTAGTTTTGTGCTTTTAAGAAGAGTGTGTATGTAAGAGTTTGCAACAACTTTTAGCAAATTGCTTAAGATAAGCCAAGACTTTTGCCATAAAGCCTTTTTCTGTTTAACAAGAAATATATAAATATATATAACTTATAAAGCAGGAGTAAGGGAAACAATTTAAGGGGAAATACACAACTTCAAAAAGAAAAAATAAAAGTATTTAGAAGACGAAAAGCAGCCAACAACTATTTGGAAATTTGAAATCTTTTCATTGTTGCCGAAATAGCAAAATAAAAAAACTTTAAGCTTTAATTTCATTTAGCTAAATGAATAAGAAAGCAAAAAAAAAATAAAAAAAAATAAAAAATTATACACACTTTTAGTTATTGGAAGATTCACACACTGAAAGCTAGAGAGAGAGTTAAGAAAAGAACAAAATTAAATTCCTTTAAGGATTAAAAAGAAACTTTGAATTGTTGCAATATTAGAGAGAGGATGGGGGCAGTCTTTATACAAGTAGAACTACGTAAATAATAATGACTTTGGCAGCATCTGAAGATAAGAATAAAGGTTTCTTAAGCATTAGATAGAAATTGTAAGACCAAGAATTAAAAACTAAAAGCAAAGTATTCGATGTGGGATTTTAATAAGAAGACAATGTTTCAATTTAAGTTTTCTTTCATAACCTCTTTTCATATAGTTTAGAGGTCATACAAGGAAGAACGTTAATTTATAAGTTCGAAGCAATTAAAAATAATTTAATTAAGTTAATTTCTTAATAATAACAATCATAAAAGCAGACATGTTTTGCGTAGTTTTTGGCCGAGGTTTAGTTATCGAATTAAAATCACCTTAAACTAGACTATAAAACCTTTAAATTATATTACGAAGTCTTACCTTGTCTAAAGCAAGTATTAAAATCAATTAACAAACATAATATCGAAAAAGAATGTTAAAACTTATCTATGACCAAAACCCTTGTTTCAACTTATGTATCCTTTAAATCAGTGTTGCCTATATTAAGGCATCATGCTACTCTTTATCGGTAGCGACTATATTTAAACAGAGATATTGGTGGTTGCTAAGTAAGAATGCATAAAGACTAGGCCCAGACTCCAATGACTACTGTAGGATGATTAAATATGCAAAAAAGGAGGAAGAGATGATACATACTTTCTTTTTCCTGAAAATGCCCTGTTTCTAGGGATATGAGGCTAATGCATTTTTAGATTCTATCTGAGGTGCGATTCCTTCCATTTTAGCAAGAAATTGAAATAATTGGAGTTTGCATTGATGTCTATAGAGTAACCGAGCTCTTACAGTGGTCACTGTATGAAAGGGTCACCGCACTTAGGACCCTTTCTGGTCTTCCTCGTGCCGGCTGACCATTTAATAAAGCCTACGCATAGGCAAAAATAACACTAATTTATGCAGATAATCTTTAAATTATATTCCAAATTAAACAAGACTTTAAAAACCTTGGTTTGCCGGCTTTACCTATTAAAATGCTGTCAAAATGTGTTGCCTAGTTTTAGGTATAACATAAGGACAATTTCTGCACAGAATTTCTTTATAACAACGCAGCTTCAATCTAGACTACAAAAAGTTAAATATTCTGAAAAAACAGGTTCTAATTGTAGAAATTGTTATACAAGATGTCTTATATTTCAACACTATTTGCATGGAAAATTATTGAAACTTATTAAAAGAAATTTGTGCAGATTAGTTTTTAAAAGTATATTAAAACTTTGCTATATCAATAAACTTTTTTTCTACTTAGTGTTGCCTATTTTAAGGCAGCTTATTAAACGAAATTTGTACTAACTTTTTTTACTTGTTCAGCCCCAATTATGAATACAAATTTCCCGGTAGTTTTTCCCTTTTTCCCTTTTATACAATTGAATTAACATAGGAAAAATGGGAAGAGGAAGGAAACTCCTGGGGAATTTTTAATCATAATTGGGCTGGTTGTGTATTTTTTTTATATTTTGAAATGTGTATTCTAAAGTTAGAATTCTTTATCCTAAGTTTTTTTTAGAGAGATATTGTTTCAATTTCATTAAACTATCATTAATACACTTAATTAAAAAAAATAACCACATTTATAATATGCACTTTCACACTTAAGAAATATAAAAGTTTTTGTAATTTGTTTTTTGGTTTAGTTTTTGCTAAAATTTGTTTTTTAATACCATTTAAGAACAATTACTTAAAGACTAAAGTGAGGTTGAAAAATTGTAATAAAAAATCAAACTTACCGCTGCGGCCTTCACTATCAGCTGGCTTGAGCTGTAAACCGCGGTTCATCTGTAAAAAAAAAACAAAAAGAAGTGAAAAAAGTCAATAAAATTTTAACTTGAAAATTTGCTTTAAACAAAACTTAAAATTTAAAAAGTCTTTATACCTTTCAAATGAAAATCGCTCGGTAACAAAAAGAAAAAAGGACAGATTTCAAGTCAGTTTAAAAAATTGTTTGTTATTGAATGATTTTGTCTTTGATTTTGTGTTGTTGTGGTAGTTTTCTGTTATTATCCTTTTTCCCTAAATAATTTATTAACAATGATTGTGGCAAATTTACACACAGATTATTTTGTGTGTGTGCGTGTGTGTATGGGTTAACACACATACCCAACAACAAATGACAAGCACAAAAATAAAGATATATGAAAATGCAAATGTGTTTATATGCTCCTTAAGGTAGACTGTTAAAATGTTAACAAATTGTCAATTTATCAAATATATGGCCACTCAGTAGACAGAATTTTAAATTTAAATAAACTTATTTTAAGGAAAAAAAATTCTGCAGAAGAATTGTAACATAAACACCAAGGCGAATTCATGTAAAGGGTGATAGCGATACTACAACAAGTAACAACACCAAAAACACATCATTGTATTTTATTTGGTCGATATGTCAAAAACACAAGTAACTTTTGACATTCCTCTCTCTAATTTGGAAAAAAGTAGCACAGCTGTGCTTTCAACGGCACCTGAAAAATGAATTCGCCTTGATAACCACTTTTCACAGAAAATTTTTTTTTAAAGAAAGAATTTTTAATTTTTTTAAAGAATGAATTATAAATTGTGAATTTTAGTAAAATTTTCTGCAGAAAAATAAAAAAAACAGCTAATAAAAACACACGAAACATTTCAAAAACGTTTGCAAAATATACAATCCTTTAACATTTATTTTAATAGTTTTGATCATGAGCAAAACCAAAGCAAATATTTTTCAAGTGACAAAGAGTGCAAATGGTACATTTGAGAACAAAACAAGTGCTGAAACGAATTGCAGTACCCAAAATTTAAATCGGACGATTTTGAGAGCTTTTTAATTCAATTTTGGGTAAGGCATATGCCACAATCAAATGGCAGCGAGAGGGTTAACCGTTGTATAAATTAAGCTTTGCGATCCTACATTAGGGATGACCAACGTGAGTCGGATACATACACAGATAGTATTAACTGTATTGTATTGTTTAGGTAGGCAATGATTACTCAAGGAAAGGACTATGAATTACTGAAAAGACTATCTTTTAATAGAGGCGGATTTACAAATCAAATGGCAGGACGATTTAATGCTGATAAAAGTATCGTCGTATTCTTTCCAAGGTCTTTGCTATATCTCTGTGCGATGTCACATCATAAACCGAATAAATTACAACGCTTCTTAGTTCGGTCAGCCATATAAATCGCCTGGGCTTGACGGAATCATCCAGGCGCAATTACATGGCTGGTGAAAATCTTTAGAGAATGTCTGATAATAAATTATGTGCCTAAATCTTGGAGGATATCTAGGATTGTATTTATACCAAAATCAGGTAGGAGCAATCATGTGTATCCGAAAGATTTAAGACAGCTGAAAACGTTGGAGAGGATTTGGGACTATCATGTCAAGGGTAACATGGGGCCGACTATTCTCTCTGTTAATCAACACGCTTACACGAAGGGTAAATTAACTGAGATGGGGCTTCATTCAGTTGTCTCACAGATTAAGAAGACCCTGAGTAACAAGGACTTCGCTATGGGTGTGTTCCTGGACATCGCTGGAGCATTCAATAATGTGCCCACGGAGGCAATTTTGGCCAGCTTGTCTCGCACGGGGGCACACTCACATGCTAAAAACTGGATTGGTAACCTGCTACGGTGCACGACTACGTCTGCGACGTGGGGCAACTCCAGGATCATGAGCAGGGCCCACCACGGAAGTCCCCAGGGAGGGGTGCTCTCTCAACGAACTTCTCAATGCACTTCGGGACGGGGCAGAAAAGATACGCAGATGACGTGGCGGTGACAGTTACTGGCAAGGATCTGAATACTATAAGTTCTGTAATGGAGGCCACACTGGCAATGATCAACCAGTGGACAGCCGGAGTAGGACTGGGAGTTAATCCCGAGAAGACGAGCCTAGTACCATTTAGAGAAGGTACAAAGTTAGTCCATGGAGAAAACCTAAACTAGGGCGTACAAGCCTAGAACTTAAACACCACACTATGTATCTGGTCCAGACGAAAATTCTGTCCGTTTGTAAATCTATCCATCTAAAATTTTAAAGTCCGATAAGTTTTAGTTTTGAAAATCGCCCCTTTCTTTTGTCTCCTCTCCGTAAGTCACCATTGTCTGTCAAACTCTACATGATATGTTTGGCCGATTGACTTTCTACTATTTCTGAGACCACATTTAATACTATCAGTGTATGAATCCCACTCACCGTGATCTTCTCGAATGTATTCATTTAAGGGTTCTTCTAAAACGGAATATTTTAAAGCTTCATATTATCCATGCTATCTGGCCTAAATGCATGGTTTAATATTTTAAAGTAGAATGACATGTAAAGAGCACAAGCAATTTAAATCAATTTCTTCATTACACCCTAAAACGATTTCCTATCCAAATCTATTAATTTTAATATCTAGTAATCATAAACTATTGCAAGTTTCTTTTTAATTTTTAAAATATGGTTGGCTTTAATATCCTTTACTTTATATTTCAAAGTAATTAAAACTGAAAAACTATTAAAATCAAATAGAACTACACAAACACATACACCACAATATTTTCCAATATCACTTAACTCATAGGCAGGCAACAAAATGAGGCAGAAACGGCAAAGAAGTGGATGGAGAGTGGTAGTTAAAGCTCCTAGTTTGAATACATAAAATACACAGTGTTTTGCTGGTGTGAGTTTACAGCATTTCAATAATAATCAATGAAGAGTAATGTTTACCAATGGGAGACCAAACATGAGGCACTAAAGCATCAACACTAACGTCAACAACAATTTCGCAAACCAATATACAAAATATATGCACAAACACTAATCATCATAGAGCCCAACAGCTTAACCAAGCGAACGACCAACGAACCAACATTGCAACAACCAAGAGCCAACAACATTTGCAATGAAAAGCAGTCAACAACCGGCAGTTAACGAAACGACATCAACAAAAAGTACGAGTAGCAGAATCAGCATCATTTCAAAATTTCAGCCAGCAACAAATTTTAATGACGCTTTTACTAGCAACTTTAGCTACAAGCTATTCCTGTTGTTGCTGTTGCTTATATATAGGAATACAAACAAATACTCTCTCTTAAACACATACATTTATATAATTTCGATATGACTCTGTCATGTTTGTAATTCAATTATGTTAATGATTGGACAACATTTAACGTATTTACATTTAATGCATAATGAATAAGTACTCATAATGTTCTTTAGCCATCCTCATAACCATAGAAGTGATGTAGCACCATCACAACCACCATTTATTTTCCCCACAGCCAGCCAAACGGTCAACGAGTCAAGCCACCAATATATTGGTCTTTAGTATTCGGCTAAGGCCGTTGCAGCTGATGATGACGCTGCTGGATTTTCTTTTTTTCAGTTTTTTCTACCAAAAACTTTCAGTCATCGGTAACTAAAAAAAAAAATTACAAAATCAGCAAAATATATAAACGTATGCACAAAATTATTTATAAAAACACAGGATAAACGAGCAAAGGATATAGAATTCGCAACAAAAAATAAAATGGAGTAACACACAGCACATTATGTGGCAAAGTGACATTGCCCTGACATTGATTAAAATTTAATTGAAAATAAAAATTGTTTGCAACTTTTGATCAAATAACAGCTAAAGGGAAATGTAAATATACATATGTATATTGAATATTCCGTTTAAACAAAACTCGAATCCAACACATGAAGTAAATTAAGCAGAAAAACTGCTGGAAATTGTGAGAGAGAAATAAGTAGACCTTAGCAGAATATTTTAAAGCATATATGTATGTATTGGGAACACACAACTAAATTGAAAAATTTGTTATTACAAAAAGTTTTTTCAAACAAAACTTTTAGTATAAAAAAACTTCTGTAAAAATTATGTAAAGAGAAGGATAATTCCTACAATAATTTTGAATTTTAAAAAAATTAAATCTACTCAAAACTTCTGTGAAAAATAAGCTTTATGCTTAAAATGTCTGCAGATTCTCAAGTTTTCTCAAACAAATTTGTTTATAAGCGCACTTTTAAAAGTAAATGTGTCAAAATGTGTACGTTTTAATTTTGAAATTTCTATAGAAAATATGTCTTATACTTGAAATGGCTATAGGAAATATGTCTTATAGAAGCTCAAAATTTGTATCACAAATTTGTTTTATACTGACTTTTTTTTATAGGAAATATGTCTTATACTAAAATTCTATATAAAAAATAAATCTCGTACTCAAATTTTGTATAGAAAATAAGTTTAATACATGAACTTTCTGTTGAAACTAATTAAAATTTAAAAAAAATACTGTCTTATACTCACATTTTTATAGAAAATGTTTTTTATACTTAAACTTTATACAAAAAATATGCTTTTTACTAATATTATTTACAGAAAATATGGCTTTTAATTAAACTTTCGCCAGAAAGTATGAATTATACTTGTACTTTTTATGACAAATATATTTTATACTCATATGTTCTCTAGGAAATATATCTTATTAATAAGTTTTCTATAGAAAATTTATTTTAAATTAAAAAAAAAGTAAAAAAATGTATACTCGAATTTTTAACCGAAACATTTTTAAAGGTTTTCTATAAATATGTACCCTAATTTTCAAACGAAAGTATGATAATATCTTATACTTATACGATTTTCTGTAAAAATTATCCCTTGTACTAAAATTTTGTATAGGAATTTTTTTATACCTACTTTTTTAAAGTAATTCGCTGTTTTACTTAAATTTCCTAGAAAAAATATCTTTCTTTTATTATACTTAAGAAAAAATCTTTCTTATACTTAAATTTTTTTAGGCAATTTTCGCTTATGCTAAAATTTTCTTAAAGAAATTTAATTGTTTTTGAATTAGTCCAAAGTAAGTTTCTGTTTACTTTTACTTTCTAGAGAAAATCTTTTTTATACTTTACCTTTCTACAAAAATTTTCTCTTATACTTATATTTTCTATAGGGAATTTAATCTATCGTTAACGTTTCTATAGTAATTCCCTGATTAAAAAAAAAATTTTATATAAAATCTTTTTAATCTTTAATTTTCTGAAGAAAATTTCTCTTATACTAAAATTTTCTGCATAAAATTTAAAAAAAAATTATTTTAAACCTTAATACACAGTCTCTACTTAAATTTTCTAGATAAAAATTTCAATTTTATAAGGAAATTTTCTTTTATACTTAAACTTTTTTTTTGAAAATTTTATTTTTTTCCTTAATTTTTCTAATGCTAGTCTCTGTTTAGTGAAATTGTCTGCATAAACAAGTTTTCTTATACTTTAATTTTCTACAGAAATTTTTTCTTATACATTCTTAAACTTTCTAAAAATAAATTAAATCTATCATTAAATTTCTTAAGGTGTTTTATTTGAATTTTTTTTCATAAACTCTCATTTAAATTTTAATTTTCTAAAGAAAATTTCTCTTATACCTTATTTTTGCTACATAAAATTTTTTGTAAACTTAAATTTTCTATAGGAAATGTCCCTTTACTTTAATTTTCTAGAAAACAAAAAAGCTTTTGTATACTTTTATTTTCTCAAAGAACTTTTCTCTTATACTTAAATTTACGAGGGGGTATTTGTTGTATACCTTTATTTTCTTTAAGGAACATTTTTCTACTCAAATTTTCTAGAAAAAGTCATTCTTATACTTAAATTTTCTAGAGAATTTTTCCGTTATACTTTAATTTTCTTAAGAACGTTTTCTACTTCTTAAATTTTCTATTGGAAATCTCTGGTTGCTTTAATTTTGAAGAGGATATCTATACTCCAATTTTATAAAGAGATTCTTATTTATGCTTGATTTTTTTACAGAAATTTTCAATAGCGATTTTCTTACTTAATTAAATTTTTTATTGAAATTTTCTCTTATATTTAAATTTTCCATAGACAAATTTTCCTATACTTGATGTTTTTATAAAACAATTACTCTTATTCTTAACTTTTCTATGTAAAATTCCTTTTATATATATTTTTTCTATAATAAATTTATCTCATTAAAAAATATATTGAAAAGTTCTCTTGTACAGCAATTTTACCTACTACGAAACATTTCTCTTATACTGCACTTATAAACTATAGACTTTTAGTGGTCATTATTAAACCTAAATTTTTTTATAAAGCAAATTCGTTATCAATTTTATACTAAATAGGCTGATACACATGGTAAAAATAATATACCGTACAGTAAAACATTTAATAACGTCTACATTTGATTTCCATAGATTACTTAAGTAATCCTTGATTTTATTTTATTTAAAACTGTTTGCTTTGATTTCATTTACACTGTTTATGTTTAACATGATTTTAGTCGAGTATTTGGCTTTTCGAATGATTGATATTTGTAAGTATGTAGCATTAAAGAGTACAAACACACTGAGGAAAAAAATTGTCGTTCATTGGTTGTCTAAAAATTTTATAGTTTTTTTGTAGTGCAAACGTTGTTGGTTGTATGGCTGTGAGGCAGGCAGGCAGGCAGTCAGTCAGTCTTTCTGGTATGAATTGCTGTTAGCGTTCAATAAATTGGAAAATTTTGTTTTGTATTATTGCACTTAAACGCTTGATTACATTTAGTTTAAAAGCATTTTTATTTGCTGTTGTTGTTGCTGTTATACAGTGTACAACAATATATTATTTCATTTTCTGAGCAAAACTTTGGGGACATGGGATGAAGGAAATAAAGTGTATTTAAGTGCATGAAGTCTACTAAATAAAATAGAGCAAGAGGAGAAAAATGAGACGCAAAATTTAGTTTTAAAATAATGTAATTTTCTAGAAACAGTGAAAATTTAATGCATTAGTATTGATTTTAAATTAAGTGAAAGGTCCAAAACAATATGTTAAGTTTGTTTTCTAATTAACAAAGCATAATTTAAGGGGTTAAAGGTAATTTACGTTTTTTAGTAAGAAGAATAAATCTTTTATTGGACGTATTAACGTCAAATAAAATTATATTATTAGATATTGTGATATTTAATTAGGCTTAAGTTCATAAAATTTAATTGTCATTAAATTATTTTTATGAAAAAAGAAATTTTACAACATGAAATTAATTAAAAATTTTAAATTTTTATTTTTTTTCTAAAATTTAAATTCGTTTCCAATTTTTTGTGATGTTTTTCTCTTGGCCTTCATTTAAATTCCTTTCGGGCCAACAATTTTAGCTAAAACTCTCTTAAACTTATTCATCCATAATTGCAAATTTCATATAATTAACATTTAGTGTTATTCAGTTCAACCAGCCAGAGAATTAAACACTTTTATACAAAATTTTATTTTTATTTCTACTTGTTCGGTTTCCCTTTTTTGTCCTCCAAATGAACATTTTTATATTCATACACTGTTATCAAAAACTTGGTATGGCTTCACTCAGCCTGTTAAATGCACAAAACACAAAAAAAGGAACTTTTTGTTGCTTCTTCTGTATAAAATCTAAACTATAACCATATAATGAAGTTGTTGTTTTGCATAATACATAGAGCTTTTACTAATTACACAGTTGTTAAAATTAAAAAAAAAACTTTTTGCATACTTTGGGGTTTATAATGACTATATGGATGCAAGTCTAAAGTGAATCCATGACTACAGAAATTAAAAAAAAAATCACAAAAAAAAACGAGAAGAACTAAAAATTCACTTAGAGTAGGATGACTTAGAAATTAACATTTAATTAGTACACATTAACTGAAAAGTATGAATAAAGATAAAATTAAAAAGGGAGAAGAAATATTTTAATATAAATTATCTTTGATGTAAAAAGGGGCATACATAGGGGAGTTTGATTGAAAAGAAAACAAAGGAAAAATAGGTTTGAAGTTATAAATCTACTATTAGAAAATGTGTTTTTAGTTAGTCATGAATATTTAATAGCTATGATTTTGCGGCTAATAAAACTCCTTAAAATAGGCAACATTTTATAAAACATTACGAATATTTAAAGAATGTGTTTTTAGGAAAGAAGTAAAAACAGAAAGCAAATTTTTTTTCTTTCTCTCCTTAAAACTCAAGACTTTTCGGATACATCTTTAATAGGGTTAACCAGCACAATGTATTTATTAAAACTGAAAATGACTACAATATAAATCTTGGACCCTTTAAAGTTAATCAAGAAAATTATTGTAAATCAAGAAAAATCAAGGCATCTGGCAAACCTACGCAGATAGCTCTTTTACTTATTTCTCCCTCCTCTCGTTTCCTGTGTTTCTACTAAGCGTTGCCGTTAGAAATTTACTAGAAGGGCCAAAAAAAGGGATTTTGCAAAACAAGGGTCAATTGGTGCAACAAGGTATTCCAAAGTAAAAAGGTCTGGTTTTTTAAAAATAAAGCGGTTGCATAAAAGGCTTTTTAAAGAAAAAAAAAAAAAATAATGCAGCCCACATTTTGTCGGATGTTTTGTATTGATAATAAAACTAAAAACTTTTTTGATTAATGTTATAAATTTATTTCTTTTCATCGGTTTGATCGGAAATATGAAAAACATATAAAACATTTGTGTAAGAAAATAAAACATGTTTTATATTCCCAAAAACATCTTGTTGTTGTCGAACCGCATGTGCAGTTTATTTGCCATTAAAAAAACTCATTTCTTTTATTAGAAAAATCTGGCTTGTTTCAAATCAAAATTCTTTAAAGTATATCAAGTAAATACTCTTAAACAATGTAAATTTTTATGAAAGTAATTTAGGGAACACACATTTTTTATTAATTTATTATGATGTGCTAAATTCCCAATATTTTATTGATAAATACACTAAAATTTATTGTTGGTAAGAACTGGGGTCTAAGGCCGGATATGGTAAACTGGATTTACACATCGGTTGTTAGGCCTATACTTACCTATGGATGCACTGTTTGGTGGGGTGCGTTGGGAGTGGATAGCTATAGGAAGATGCTCAGCAAGGTTTAAAGAAGTGCATCTCTTGGCATCACAGGGGCAAGGAGAAGCACTCCGCAGGCAGCGCTGGACATCCTACTATATCTGTCACCTATTGAACAGTACGTAAGGAGTGTGGCCGCTAGGAACTTAATTAGACTTTACGAGTCTTCGTTAGTTAGACCTAGGCGGGATGATCACACGAGAATCTTGTACGAGATGGGTCTGCTTGATCAGGGTATTTCTCTCGGGAGAATTTCGGATCATATGACTATGACCCTAGACTTCGGTGCAACACCACCAGTAGAGTTCCCGGATAGGGAAGTTTGGAGTGGATCCAATGGACTGTTTGAGGGGTGGGCAGTATTTACGGATGGATCCAAGATGGAAACCGGCACTGGTGCCGGTGTATATATAGCGGACACCGAGGTGAAGAGGTCATTCAGACTCCCCGATGAGTGCAGTGTCTTCCAGGCTGAGATCCTAGCGATCTGGAGGGCGACGGAGGTGATACTGGAACACATCGTGGGTGGATCTGAGGTGACAATTTACGTCGATAGTCAGGCGGCGCTTAGGGCATTGACGAATTATACGGTGCGATCGTGCCTGGTCGCTCGGTGAAGGAATGCTCTTGGTGGACTCATGGAGGCATTCAATGTGAGGCTGTGTTGGGTACCTGGACACTGCATGGTTGAGGGAAATGAGGTGGCGGACGAACTCGCGAGAGGGGGTTCGAGTATGGACTTAGTGATAAGGGACAGGGGGGTAAAGCCTCCCCTATGTTACTACTATGGTGTGATACGGGAGAAATTCCGTGATGACGTTAACCGATCCTGGGGGGACAGAGTGGATTGCAGGGTGTCTAGGGCATTATGGCCCGGATTGGACGCGGGGGCAACCAGGGTTCTATTGGGATTGGATAGGAGTAGTCTTAGAACGCTTATAGGGTTCTTGACGGGTCATTGTCCGGTCAGGGCTTTTGTAGGCAGATGGGACAATGCCATACCGGACTTCTGCAGATTGTGCGAGGATTCGGAGGAGCTGGAGACGATCGAGCATGTACTTTGCCATTGTCCCACGGTGCAGGGCCTCAGACAGAAGTGGCTAGGAAATAGGTTTCACGACGAACTGGGGTGCATCGCTGGATGTAGTCCAGCTGATCTACTGGGTTTTGTCAGGGAAATAGTGCGGTTGTTTCTGTTGAGGGGACAGTAGAGAGGGAATTTTGTTCTTCACATCACCTTCTAACTTTCCTATATTCTATACTCTATCTACCTGATACTTCTTTTCTTAACCTTTCTCTTTTTCTATCTTCTTTATCTATTCTTCATCATGTTGAAGGGATTCACAATGGACGGTACTGGTCTCCGAGTGGAAGTGTGCCCTTGGGCACATAACCCTTCTGAACCAAACCTAACCTAACCTATTGTTGGGGGATGCACGCACTTCACTGGTTGCTTATGCCAGATCATCAGCAAACCTTTTGCCAAATACTATGTGAAAGCTAAATATATTATACAAATAAAACTGTAAAGCGAATGAGAATTACAAACACTCAAGTCTTTTTTGCCACGATATAAAAATTTAGACAAACCACTAACACTAGACAGTGACTTTATCTTTTCTTACATTCCTTTACAATTGGTTGGTTCTTCTGGGACTCGAATTGTTGTTGTTTTTTATGTACTTTAGAAAACAGATGTACTTTATTACTATAAATATTTGTTTTATTTAAATACAAATCTAATCTTGGCCCTTTTAAATCATCAATTTGGCCCAAAACAAAAAACCTTGAAATGCATCACTGATTTAAGTTTAAATTTCGTTTATTTTTCTATTGTAACATGCAGCATACTTTTCGGATCAACATATTCACATTTAACCTTTTTATTTGTTTAGTGAAAAATTTTTTATCTTAAGCACTATTTTGATAAAATATTTTAAATTAAGTTGTTTATTTTTGCTGAATTTTATTTGTAATATTTTCTAGTTTTTTTTCCTTTGTTTTCCTTAAAAACAATAAGATCGTTGTTGATTTCATTTCTTTTCAATTTTTTTTTATTGTTGATACTTCTATTATAAATTTATGGTGTTTACTATTGTTGTGTTTTAGTGTTTCTATTATTAAGGTGTGTGTGTTTTTTTGCGTATTTTATTTTGCTCTCCCATTTAATTTTAACTACATAAAATGGCAAAACGAAAATGCAATTAAAAATACGTTTTATGGCTTTGTTATTGTTACGTTGTGAATAGAAACCAAATGTAGTTGTTCTAAAAACATACGTGCAAAATTCATACATATAAATTTTTATTTCTATTTCTAGTTTTTTTTTTACATATTCCGGAGCTGTTTTGCTGGTACTCTTGACCATTGCTCGGAAAACATATGTTTGTAGTGTGTATTGCTATTTTGCTTTGTTTTTATATTTTTTCAATATATTTTATTCTTCTTTCTTTCAGTCCATGTGCAATATTTGTTTTCTATTTCCATTTTTCTTTCTTTCTCTAACACCATTTTATAAAAAGCTGTAAAAAGTGTTTTTCATTGTTAAAATAAAAATTGCATCCTCTAGAAGCTATTTGGAAAGAAGTCGTAGAGTGTTTTGTTTTTTCCAGATGGTGAGAACAAAAAAAAAAAAAAAAAAAAAAAACCAGGAGGAGTAGGGGGTTTACCTGATAGGGTTTATATGTATGGATGTGTTTTTAGATTTTAAACAACTAAACTATGGTATCTTGTTTACATCATCTGATTGTATTCTCCATACACTCTCTATACATTTTTTACTTCCTAACTGAAAGTTTACATATGCTAGTGTTGATGGCTTAAAAAACATCCATTCCTACACTTAAAAAAATTTTAAGTGGAGAAAGAAGGGCTGCATAAAATCAAACCAACAAAATAATTTTTAATAAAAGAATATAATAGAACAATTTTTAGGTAGTGAAAATGTTTTTCACTCCGTACTTTTTATAGCCCGCCGTTTATTTATAAATTAAGGAAATAAACTTTAAATTTAATATATTTATTTTCTTTTCTATTAAAGCTAAAAAAATATTAAAAGAGATTTTAGATTTTCAAGCTTTGCAAACGTTATATCAATATTAGTATATTTTGTCATACTAAGCGTATGATTAATATTCATTTGAAAATAATTTTGCATTTAATTATATTAAGTTTAAAAGCATGCAAGCTTAAATGTTGCTGAAGGGCTTTTATTAAGCCCAAGATATTGAACAATCAAATAAAAGATACTTTAATTATTTCAAGCCAATGAAATAAATAAAAATTAAGCAAAATACAAAGGCTGGTATTCAATTTAATTAACTGTGTTTAGTAAAAATTTAATTTCTTAAAATTCAAGAAGATTCTTTATACTGAGCATATGGTCAAAATTTGTAAGTAGAATTATTTAATTTTAAATAAATTGATAGGTCAACAGGCTAAGGTAGATACTAAAGATTGCCTCACATGTCCGACTGTGTTGGACATGTTTCTTTAAATACATTCATGTTTAGAGAAATATTTAAATTGCTAAAAGGGTGGTAAAATGGGCGCCGGGCTGCCTGATACAAAATCCTTTATTAATAGGTCTATGAGTCTACACACCACCAATGAGCTCCGAATATTTTTAGCTTTCATAAAGCATTTTCTATCACAATGATTATTAAAAGAAGCTAGGAACCACAAATTTCAAACTAAGTTAGGCTTGGTGATTTAGTTGGAAATCTGTGTGAAGAATTTTTGGACCAGTCGCAATTGGTCTTTTATTTGAAAACTACTTGCCCCAATGTAAATTAGAATATTGTTGGATTTTAACAATAAGCCGCTAATACTTGCCTGTAATGTTTAGAAACATGAAAGGAAAGCAAACCACCGCTCCTAAAATGGAAGGACAAAGTAATGTGTTTACATCATATGCAAAACAAATAGACAAATGATGTCCAAGAGGAAAAACAAACATTTGAAGCAAAATTTAAAATATAATAACTGAAAAAGTTTATTGACTATTTATTAAGCAAAAGATCACCAAATCGCAAGATTTTAAGACTTTTCGAAACCATATTGGTCGATGTTCTTTTAAGAGCAGAAAAGTAAGTAATTAATTAAAAAAAATTTAAAAATTTCATTTACGCCATATTTATTGCAATGTTTCGTAGAAGTTTTTAAAATTATTCAGTAACATTTGTTCTCTTTTTTTTTGTTTTTATTTTATACCAATCCACACTGTCACGTCAACCTTAAGCAAGCGAGAGTTTCTCCATGTTCCAGGAAATATTGTATTTGTTTAAGGTGGGACGAACGAAGTCCAAAACAAATAAACCACGTTCTTTCAACTACAGGGTTCCAAAGCTCTTGATTGTTTAAAAAACTCTTGCCAGAACATCTAGCGATAGGTTTCCGATTTCCTGGCGGATATAATTTTGAGGATTTTAAGCATCTGAGGCTTGTTTATAGAGACTCGTGATTTCAAAAAGGCTGTCATGGTTAAAATAGGCGATCTTGCCGGCCAGTGTAAATCAGCAAAACAGAAGATTGGCAGACCCGGAAGTGCACGGCTAAGAAAATGTAAACATTATTCCGCGTTCTTGAGGAGTATGGCATATTTCTTTTTAACTTTCGCTGCCATTTACCAAAATTATAGAATCTTCCAATAAGTTGATGACTTTTGTGCCACCTTGTGCGATCTATAATTCTAAAAATTCCTTACACAAATTTTATAAAAAATTTTTGCAACAAGATTTTGGCATATTTTTTAAACTTGCTATACTGGTCGTATGATTAATTTTAATTTTTTGACTAAATTTCTAAATTTCACTACCCATTAGTGCTAATAAGCCAATACAAAGCTTGATTTAAAGCATAAGTAGTAGCAAATCGACTAAAATATGTTTTACTGCCGGTTAAAAATAAAAAATAATAAAAATAATAAAATAATAAAAAAATTTATATTAGGAATTTATATAAAAAACAAAAACAAATTTTGAATTTTTTTTTATTTGTTCTTTCAATATAATTTTCCAAGAGAAACATCATATTGTATTTTGAAAAACAGGCAGTTAGTCTTTTTTTTATATTACAACAAACTTTATAAAATAGAATCTGTTTAAGTTTTCTACAAGGCCTAACATATATTTGTAAAATTATCAGCGAGACAAGAAAATAACAATTAGTAAAGTGGAAATAAGTTTTGGCTGGGATTTTGGAAACAATAATACAAACTCTGTATATGGGCATTTCCAGCGAAAAGTCTACTTTTTGTCACGTAACGCCAGAAGTATTTTAAATTGTTTCTCAAAAAATTGTATATGTATCGTTTACTTCTTTATATTTTGGTGTAAAGCGCAACAAGCTCTACATTAATTAACAAAAGGGATAACGATTGAACAACATGGTCCGAAAATACAACCTTATTTGCAATCTGGCGTTACATTAAAAAAAGTAGACTTTTAGCTGAAAATTCCCATATTTATCTTAAAACGTGCAAAGATTTATAAATTTTATAGCTTGAAAAATAAATCTATATAAGTTCTAAGTTCACTAAAAAAGGTTTTGTACAAAACTTCTTGCTCAATTCGCAGTATTTTTCAGTTTTGTAATGCAATCAAAACCCACTTCCGTTTTTTTAACGTCACGCCAGGGCAGATTTTTGCTTATATCTGCAAATCCTTAGCGTCGATTACTGTAATTTTTTTTCTGAATGTAGAGCTACTTCATTACTTTGTATATATAAAAACCCTTTTTACAAATTTGACTTCGTCATTTAATTTTTTTACACTTTGTGCTACAAACATCACGACACGTCAAACTGGAAATGCCCATATGCAACTAAATAAATTTTAAAGAATTTAATTAACAGTTTTTTCTGAATCTCTATAAAACACACTTTTTGGTTTAATGTAACACCAAAAAACCCTGGTTTTCTTTTTTTATAATCTATTATATTTTTGGAATTAATTTTCCATATTTTTTTCCCCTAAATCTGTTTTCAAACTCATACTTTTCTACATCAAATTTAATTTTTTTTGTTTCGAGTTGAAAAAAAAGTTTCTCTTAACATGATTTTTATGTTACCAAAGGCAACATCATTTGCTGCAATTGTATGAAACAAAAAACAATAGTTAAAAAAAAACAGAAAATATCTATAAAAAAAAAAAAACAGACAAAAAAAATTAAAAAAAAAATCAAGAAAAATTGAAATCCTTAACAAATTGTATTGAGTATGACATGGATAAATGCTGCTTAATCAAAAGTTAAGTGAAAGTTTTGTGCGGACAGTTTATGGACGAGAAAGTTTTTTTTCTTTTTTGTTCTGCTTGCAATTTTTGCTGAAAGCGCACCAGCTGCATTTGATCAACAAATACATCGTCATCATCAACATTCAACATCATATATCGCACATAGAAACAAAACATCCTACACTCTAGTAGTAATACAGTATTACTCAAACACATATGCTGGGGTTTGTTAGTTTTTTTTTTTGTTTTTTTTTTTTTTTTGATTTGGATAGCTTCAGCTAACAGTACTTAATAAACAACAGCATCATCATCATTATCAACAAAAAAGTTGTTGTGTTGTTGAGTTTTGTTTAAACAGAAAAAAACTCAAATTTCAAAAAAAGGAAAAGAGTGGGCAGGGGAAGTATACACACCAACTGATTTCTTGTGTTATTGACTTGCTAAAGTTTTGGAAGAGCTGTGTTCAACGTGCTTTTTCCCATACTATATCCGTTTAATATTAAGGAAAATATGTGTTTTTGTAATAGCCTGAAGTTATACTTCAGTTTTTTGTTTTAAAATTTTTCAAAGATAATTTTTTCTTTTATGAAATAAAAACGGAAAGTTATTGAATTAGAAAAAGTTCAAATTGAAAATCGCTTTAATATATGCTATGGTTTTTATTAGATATTTTAAAAAAATTCTTAATACTCTTTAAAAACTAAGAAGTTATAGTCATTGTAAAATTTTAAGGAAACTAAATTAAAACTTATTATTTTACTTATTATATTTAGCGAAAGATGGTTTAAAATATTAAACAAGCCTACAAATATGCAACGGATTTTTCCTCTTGATTAAATTAAGTTAACAATATTTAAATTGTTTATTAAAGAATGGCAAAATTATATAAAAATTTTTATTTAAAATTAACATACAAAATATTGTTGAAAATTAATTAAGCATACCATGTGTATAGAATTGCGTCTTTAAGAGGATAGAAGTATGACGAGTGATGACCCTTCTGTGTTAAGATGGAACGGATGAATTACAAGGGACGAGCGACAATGTTTTCTAGATGAATGTTTTTCGTGTAAATTTATTTAAGAGGAAGAGTTCTAAAAGATTTTACATAAAGGTCTTTTTACACCAGGTCCCGTCAAAATTTCTACACTGTGCTTTAACTTTCTCTTTTCATCTTACGTCTTTTTTAAGACCTGCTTAAAAATTTGTTTGACATAATTACCATTCTTATCTTACTGCTATAGAATGCCTTATAGAAGGTCTCGGCTCTTTCGTATGAAAGATAAGATACACATTGCACATTCTCTTCTATGGAAAGGAAAAGGAGAAGGAGCAGAGTTACCAATCTTCTAAAAGATATGAGTATGGAATGGAGCCAGCAGGCCTTGTTCATATAAAATAACGAGAACAGAAGGAGTATATTGATAAATGTCGTTTAGAAACACTTCTTACATTGATTTCTTTTTTAACTTATGTTCTTGAACAATTTCATTTTGCCGGGATCTGATTTGTAATCAACCGTACCGTTTCAGTGCCACATCAGTACCGTTTAGTATCATTGAGAAATAAAATATCGCTGCCTAAATTTTCAAAAAAGCTGATTGCACACGCACAGTTTTGCTTCAGTTCAGTGTTTTTTTTCATAAATCAGCAAGGATACATTTTGTTTTTCACTGACGGTATTTTTTTGTATTAAAAACTATTGTAAGTTTAAAGCTACTACATTTCTTTGGTACTTTTGTACATCAAAAAGTACAAAAAGCACATTTTATTAACCTGCGCGTTGAATGAATTAGTGTTAATGGATCGGTTTCATGCATTAGAGTCCAGCGGAGACTATTGCTGGACTCTAATACATGCATGCTTTTTTCTCAAAAACCTTGATAAATTCTTTAAATTTTTATTAAATGAATGAAGAGCCAAAATAATGTAAATATGCATATTTTAATGATTCTGATATTGCATATCCTTTTTTCCAACAAAATATTCACCACACACAAAGCAAAAATTGCTTGAATCAGTAACACACGATCTCCCTGACATGCTAAAACGCTACTATTATGAAGATTTAGAATGAATGTGGGCTTCTGTCAAATAAATAATTGTGAAGTTGCAGTGTCAGGATTGACGGTTTAACAGTTTTGCCAGCATGCGATAAAAAATTAACTAGACGTGACGCCTACTTTCGAATTAAATTCTCCCTGTTTAGTTAAAAAATATGCTTTCTTTCTGCAGTAATTTTTTTTCCAAATTTGTAGACCAATAATTAAAAAAATAACATAATTAAAAATTAAAGATTTGGTTTAAATTTAAAATACTTTTTATGTTAAAAAAAATCCAAAAAGTTGCTTTTTTTAAAGGTGTGCCACACATTCTACTTAATTATATGCAGGGCAAGTTTAAAATGGCACGAAAAATGGTTAAAAATGGCTGGCAAAATGGCACAAAAAAGTATAAAAAATGGCACAAAATGGCAAGACTGCCAAAAATAAACGTGTTGTTATTTAAGAAACATTAATTTTATTAAGTTTTGGTTGTAAAGTACAATAGCATGTTTCTTCAAATTGTCAAAAATAAATTTGCTGTTGTCGCATAAGTAGTTTTATAAATGAAAAACGCAAGATGTAACTGGAGCATAATAGTTCAGATAGAGAAAGCTGGACCAAAAATGGCTTTGTAACGAAAAAATTAAAGAAATGTCAACAAATGGCATTTGCCATAAAAAACTTGCCCTGATTTTATGTAATATTTGTGTGTACCAATTTAATATTTCACCCCTTAAGCTATGCCTCGTATTTTCATTGCCTAAAAATGTACTTTTTTAAGTTCTTGGCTTTCATTAACTGTAATTAACTCGTCGCAGTATTAATTTTTTTTGCACCTCTTATAAGTATGCATTACTTTTTTCAATCAATTTTGTAAAACTCCACATTCAAAACTTGTTAAAATTTATGTTTTATTTAACGTTAGTATTTGCTTAATGTTTTATTAATTTAGTTCTCAACTATTTAATTTAGTTTAGTCACGTGATAAAATGATTGCTATTGTTTGCATTACGAGTGGCGTTAAGTAAATTATCATTATTAGCAGAATTTTAGGCTGTGTAAGTCACTAATGGTTAGTATTTAAAAAAAATGGTGTTAAAATGCAAGTGGTATAAGCAAAAAAATGTACAATAAGTGTGTTAATAAGTCAGCTTGCTTGGAAACACAAGAAAAATATTAATTAAAACAATTTTCATATTTGTAGCCTAAAATTAGGCAAATAAAGTCAAACAGCGGGGAAACAATGTACTTACTACTTTTTACAGAAAAAGGCAGTACTAGAGACGGAGCTAAGGACCATAACAAGGAAATAAGAAATAAAGATATTAATAGCGTTTGCCTAATTATAGGCAACGTAATTAATTTAATGTATGTTGGAATAACATTGTTTGTATTTGCATTTGAATTAAATTTTTCATAATTTTTCATTTGACTTTTTGCTCTTTGTAAACATATTCATTTGCCAATAAATTTCCACTAATATTTTAAGAGACTTACCCAAAAATAAAGCCTAATTACAGGCGTGTTAACCAAATTAATCTTTAACCCAAAAAAAAAAAATACAATAAATTTCGTTAAAACCACAGATACACGTTTTTTTTTAACAAAAATGGAACCAAAAATAGATATTGATTAGAATTAGCAAATAAAATATTTATTATAATTTCATTTGTATTAAGCGCCTAAAAGTGTGTGTATAAAAAACAAATTATAACAAAAAATTGTCTGTAGACAAAGCAAATCTATGGTTTTTTTTATTAATTTTTTGACTAACACAATAGAAACCCGAAATTAGGGAAGGTCTTATACCAAATATTACATTATTTATATTTTGTTAAGTATATTTTTAGGCGTTTGCTTTTGTTTTTGTCATAATACTAAATGTTTTGTAAATATACAAACATATATATTTAGTATTTCTTGCCTATTAAATTTTATTTACGCCATTTAAATTGCCATAAATTACTGTCATGAACTAAAAACTTTCGAAAAACCGCGGGTGCTGTTTTTCTATTTGGTGGCGTAATAAGTTTAGCTGTAGCTTTTTTTCGTTTCTGAATTTCTAATTGTACCAAAATTAACTTAATTACTACACTATTAATTATTTAAACTATAGTTAGTTAGTTACAGACAATTATACACAGTCGAACACATGCTCTTATTTAATATTGTATTTTTAGGTGTTTTATAAATTTATTTAGCGGTTGTAGCATTTTGTATTTTTCTTTTTATTATTGTTTGCGTGTGTGTGTGTGTTTGCATTCGGTAGTTTGATTATGGTAAACACATTTAAAAATGGGAGCTTGTCATATTTAAATATTTATATTTATGGCTGTTACTAATTTTAAGGTATTTAGGCTTAGTTAAACCCTCTTGGCCCTTTAATCAGTTCAAGGGGGGAGAGAATAAAACAGCAAAATGTGTTTTTGTGAAATCATTAAAGTGGAAAAATGTATTTTTTTTTAATATCTATTTTATTTTCTATTATCTGTTTTATTATGTATATAAATTAATAATATGTATAAAAGTTAAAAATGTTTGATGATATCAAACAATTTGTTTTGAATTGCAATTTCGATTAACACTAAAACGGTGCATTTTATTCTCAGGTACATGGGAAAAATAATTAAACAAATTTTGAAGTCATTTAAGCTCTCTTCCTTAGCATCAATATTTTAAAAATTAGATCGAATCGATCAACTTGTGAAACATCATATGATGCAACATTAAACATTTGTTTTTATGACTTATGATGAAAATGCAACATGCCACTAACATATCTACTATTTTTTCAAATAATTCAAATAATTTTTCATGTAATTCCCTAATCAATATTTCATTAATGCTTAGCCGGGGATTTCGCTCTCTTTTATTTGTAATTTTCCATTTAATTTATTTATATTTTCAGTTTCTATAAATTAAACTTTCTAAAATTATAAGGTATGTGTTGAAAATCGATTTTTAAAACGAAACGATTTAAAACCAAAAATGTTCAGAAAGGGATTTGAAACCTGTGCGAAATTCATCAACCTCTTGAAAGCGATAGTTTAACAATTGATCTATTTCTATCACACACCTTAATTATTCTTTCCTTTTATATATTGAATAAAAAATATTAAAAAAAAAACATTTTATTCCTCCTCCTCTTCTAGAATTTTACTTATAAGGCATATCAATTTCAAGTTGCCAGGTAACCTTTTAATAATTGTAATAGTGACTGAGTACAAAGAAGCTTTCATTTATATGAGTTTCTTTTACGGGTTTTCTTTACTTGCCAAAGATTTTTCTGAAAAGAGTATTTTTTTTGCTCCTTTTCTTTATCATCAAAATGTTATATGTATGTATGTTAAATGAAATGACAACCAATATACTTGTCATGCATAATATTGTGTGGGTATAAGGATATACTTGTATACACATACATATCCAACCAACAAACGAATACATCAAGTTTCAGTAAAAACTAATAACACATCATGTGCACACTCTAAATAAAAGGAATTCTCTTAGAACTACTATGGCAATACATGAATGGCACACACCACAGTCAGGGGTCTTTCTTGACTTAATTTTATATTATACAAATACACTAACACAAACAAGCAGACATTAACATGTTGTGTATGTATTGGTTTATTTTATGCATAGATACATATAAATAACTGCTTTCCATCTTTCGAAATAGTCATTCATATTTGTGCCAACTTGCAGGGATGTTAAGCCAGAAATGAAAGGACCCATATATTTTTGGCTATATGTGGTAGTTTATATAAATGATGTCCTGTGTGAAGGGCTAGTTGTTTACATATTTTTCTTTTATGGTATTTTCTCTTTTATTATTACATTTTGACATTTTTGTTATATTTTTGTATATTTTTTCTTTTAATTTTATTGATATTTTATACACTTTTGGATAAAGGTATACAGTAGAAAAAAAATATATACATACTTTTGAAAAGTGTGTTTATTGAGTATCTGCTTTTGATAATTGATTGGCAACGGAAAAGGCAAAAAAAGTGTCTCCTATGGATTCTTTAAGAGGAAAAAATAAAACAAAATACACAGTAAAAATAAGCAAAGAAAAAAAAACAGCACTTTTGAAGAGTTTGCTTTTAAAATGTAATAACATTGATTGGCAAGATATAGATAAAGACCTCTAAGACTATAGAATGTAAAAGTTTAAATTTAATCAACCCAGATGACATATATTCATACATATATCATAGACAAAGTTGTTAGGGAATAAAAAGTCTTTTTGATGTTGGAATTACGAGTATAAGAAAACAAAATATAAATAAGAATTCTTAAAGTATGTCGAAGTAAACTTCTGAAGAAAATAAATAAAAAAAAAACTTACTCCCTTGCTGCGTAAGCAAATTCCTACAATTTTTGTTTTGTTGTTCTGTTAACACTTTTCTAAAGGAAGGTTTATTTTGTTAACACTTTTCTATAAAAAGTGCGTTTTGTGTACACTTTTTTTGAGAAAAAATGTGTTCTGTTAAAACTTTTCCAAAGAAAAGTTTACAATTTTCCAAAGAACAGTCACTTTTGTTAATACTTCTGTGACTTCTGTTAAATCTTTTTACAGAAAAGTGTTATGTTATGCTAACACTTTTCTATAGAAAATTGTGTTCTGTTAATACTTCGCCATAGAAAAGTGTCTTAATACTTCGCTACAGAAAAGTGTCTTCTGTTAACACTTTTCTGAAGAAAAGTGTTTTCTGTTAACACTTTTCTAAAGAAAAGTGTCTTCTGCTAACACTTGTCTTAAGAAAAGTGTTTTTTTTACACTGTTCTATAGAAAAATATTTTCTGTTAAAATAGAAAATTGCCTTTTGCTTACACTTTTATATAGAAAAGTTTCTTAGGTTTAAACTAATCAAATGAAAAAAATCCTACTATATATAATGTATATACTATATAATATATACTAGGGTATTCATTTAATCGACCTTAATTTTTTAATCGGTTAATCGCTCGATTAGCTAACCGAGGTTTTGGTTTAATCGGTTAATAATCGGTTAATTTTGTTTTTGATCAGTTTACCGATTAATAAAGTTTTCTTTATAAATTAAGTATTTTCAATATTAAAAATGCATTATTTATTTATTGTATGGAGTTAATTAGTAAAAAATTACAATAACATACCAAACATAGCAATTCTTGAACTAAAACGAGCAATGAAAAACCAATTCATAAATATGTTATGTGCATTTTCCAATTAATACATAATTGGGGAATTCATTAGGTGTGCTATCAAGTCATATTGTCATAATGTCCTAAATAATATTTAACAATTGCTTAAAATAAATAATGTTGAGTTTCAAACAACATGCAAATTTTGTTCATTGATTCGTCATAACTGTACCGTAGAAATCTAAATTATAAGCGGTAGCTCACAAGTCATATCTTTGGCTTAATATGCAAACTTGCTAACTCCCTTTCAGCACATTTTACAGGATAGACTAAAAACTTTTTATTTTAATTTTCTATTTGCAGCTTGATAGAAAATTAAAAATACAATAAGCTTTACACATTTCAAGACTTAAATAGAAGAAAAACTACATGCTGGTCGACGAGGCGTATCTTTCTCTACCACACGGCATCAAAATCTCAATTTACTTAAAAAAAGGTTTGTATATTAAGCCGACGATATATATTTCTTGTAATTATTAGTTTAAGACATAAGCCTTTACAACTTAATGACTACCTTGTGAATCCCCCAAATATGTATTTATTAAAAATAGACTGAGATAATAAAATTAGTTATTTCAATAGTTAAAGGAGATCTTATAACAAAACTTTTAGAAAAGTAATTTGGTTTAAATGTTTAGGATTAAAGTGATTCTTTTCTTTAGTTTTGACAAAACTTGACTTGGAAAAAATTCTTTTACTTATCGTAGATGAATATCTAATTTCAGGTTTTCTCTACACATACAAATTACTTCATTATGACATAAGAGTACTGTTTTAATTTTTTTTAATTTTTAACACTCCTAATTGTTTCGGTTAATTCTGTTAAAAGACTGATATGAGAAGATACGAGAAGAAACAAATAACTAAACACATGCATATAAAAAGTACCTTAAACAAAAAAAGGTGTTAGCAATCCAACATTTAAGCCATTTTTGCCACATTCCTGTTCATGGCGGTCGGGGATAATGAATATCACTGAACACCTTCTTTGTTTGTATGAAAAATATTTTTTAAACACATACCTTTTGTACCTATATGAGACGAAACAAATAATTAAAAACACAAAAAATATGTTATAATACTCTAAAAAATTAAAAATGTAATTACGCCGGTAATCGGTTAATCGACTAAAATTAACCGGTTTAATCGTTAATCGAAAAAAGCCAATTCGAAATTAACCGATCAATCGGGTGGTAATTAACCGGTTAACCGATTGACGGTTAACCGAATGAATACCCTAATATATATATGTTGATGCTAACAAGCAAATTCTTAAAGTATGCCTCACTAATTTCACCATTTAAATAATACTTAAACATTATTCAACCATGATAACAGTAAAAGAAATTTTAATTTATTTTTTTTTTAAATAAAGCATTAAATGTTTGAATCTTTACATGTTTTCATGTTTATTTATTATTGATTATGCACAGCACGTATTTTAATTGATATCAAGCAAACCCAATCGT
Source organism: Pollenia labialis (assembly GCA_949318255.1). NCBI lineage: Eukaryota > Metazoa > Arthropoda > Insecta > Diptera > Polleniidae > Pollenia > Pollenia labialis. The sequence goes on from OX439140.1 coordinate 6,731,803, forward strand.
AGTGAGATGATATACACAGACAGACAATATATTACACACACACATACACAACTAACCATAATAACAGCGTTTGTTTTAAAGTCTGCTAATCCAAGTAAAAAAAAAAGAACTAAAAAAGTATGCTACACATTTTGTATAAAAAACAATTTTCGTTATATTTGTTGTTTTTTTTTAAACACAAAAACCAGTAATATAAACAAAAAAAAATATTGACGCTTTTTGATGTCTTCCAATTGTATTTGTAGCATTTAATGGCAGCAGTGGCTGTGATAGAAAGAATTGCCATAGCAAAATGGCAAACATATATGTATGTTCACTTAATATGATGATGTTCACCCAATATTATTGAAATCATAGTACATGGACTCAATTTTTAACTCTGATAATAATGATGAGTATGACGACGTATCGATTGCATGCACGAATGTGCATGATTTTATTCGAACATGATGTTCTTGAATGTGAGCTGTATTTCCCTCTTCTTTCTCTCTCTCTCTCTCTCCCTTTTACAGTTTTTCTGGTATATGTGTTTACTCTATGTACACATGTGAGTTCAATTGGAAAATCGTGAGGAGTTCGAAAGTAAATATACTCAGTTACACACAACTAGAGGACTACACAAAAAGTTCTCCTTTCCATCTCTCTAATTCATTTGTAGCCATATGATATAAAATCACGAAAATCTATTTAGCTCGATATGCTGTAAAGTATGCTAGCAAATGCAGTTAAGCATTAAATTGTTACTAAACAAAAAAAAAAAACAAAAAATTTTGTTGAGAAAAAAATTCAACCGGTTGAAGAAAAAAAATTTTAAGTATAGGAAAAAAAAATTTGGATCAACAGAAAATTGCTAACAAATTCACAATTGAATTATTAAAGCTCTTCAGTTTTTGTTGCTCTTATGAAACAAAAAAAATATATATGTGTACATATATGATAAAAATATAAACTCAATTGTAAAAAGATAAAGGATAAATTTAGGGCATATGGAAAACTTTACATTAATAAATTTAAAGACATTAAAGAAATAGAAAAAAAAATTTTAAAAATTGCATACTTGTAGGTAACAATTACAACTTCTAAGAAATTTTAATTTTATTATTGTGGCGAAAAAAGAACTTTTTAAAAATCAAGATGTTTTTTCAAGCAAAATTGTTGCATAGTTAAAGGCAGTCTTAAAATTTCTTTAAATTATAATTCTACTATAATTATACAAGATTATATTTAAAAATACATATTTTAATAGGAAAAAAGGAGATATTTCAGAATATTTGTGTAAATGAAAAATGAAATTATAGTAAATCTTGCATACTACATAGAATACCCCCGTACTTATAAACGATTATTAAATTTAACAAACGTTTATTAAGGCAAATTTTCATACAAAATTTGTTTTGTAAACCTTTATTAAATTAAAAAATATTTGTGTAAATGAAAAATGAAATTATAGTAAGTCTTGCATACTACATACTACATAGAATACCCCCGTACTTATAAACGATTATTAAATTTAACAAACGTTTATTAAGGCAAATTTTCATACAAAATTTGTTTTGTAAACCTTTATTAAATTAAAAAATATTTGTGTAAATGAAAAATGAAATTATAGTAAGTCTTGCATACTACATACTACATAGAATACCCCCGTACTTATAAATGATTATTAAATTTAAAAAACGTTTATTAAGGCAAATTTTCATACAAAATTTGTTTTGTAAACCTTTATTAAATTAAAAAATATTTTATTAATACGGGCGTTAATGTTTTTAAATATCCTGCCTATTTTAAAACGAGCATCAGTTTTTTCTAAGATGTTATCAAAAATTATTGAAATAGATGTACGAATAAGTTTATTTTAAAATATATTTTTAAAAAAAATTTAAGTATTTGGTAACCAGTATACCCTTTGAGGGGAACACAAGGAAAATTAATTGGAACAATGTTGTTGTATGTACAGTAAATCTTTTCCAAATGCCAACCTTATTCACAGTACACCCGGCCCCACGCTGAAGAGGCTTTAACGACAGACCGTGGCAGGAATAACCCTTTTACATACATTAATAATTAAAATCTTGCAAATGTTGGCAATAGTGGCAGACTCAACATCGGGATTGGACGCGATGGCTCAATCTGTCATTCGCCTTAATCAGTTATTCGATTTGACATTTGTCATGAAAACAAGGACGAGAATTGGAACATGGAACGTGGAAATACTATTTGAAACAACCCGACTTTTTGAACAGAATTTGTTGCTAAAAATTCACTCTCCTTGGCCACGGTTAAGTATGATAGAGTGTTTCTATCGAACTAACAATAACTGGTGGTCTCAATCTCCTTTTATCCGGAAAACTAGTTAATGAAACACCCCGCTCTAGTGAAATTGAAATTCACCGCTATATTTCGCCCGGAATGTCATCACTGTGCTACCAACAAAACAACATCTTTTATAATATTTTAGATAGTGTACTGGCAAACCGTCCAGAAGCTTGACATTTCCTGCTCAGATGGTTGAAGACAATCTGAAAATGGAGAGCATAATGGGCAGGCACGGATAAGGTTATCTTAATGAAAATGAAAAGATGTTTCTTGGTACCAGCAAGACTAATATCCTTGCTATTAAATGGACGTTTATATGCTCCTTGTAATGAGCACCTTTAGTTTTTGCAAGCAATTGTTTTCATTATCTATATATATGTACATATATATGTTGCCTACTATCCTATAAGGAGCATAGGGCCTCAATTATCAATAAAGGGTAATTTTTATAAAATTTTAAGAAATTTATTTAGCGTCCTTCTTGTTAATATTAGGGATATAGTTAAATTTAAACAAATTTTCCGCGTGTCGTGGTAGGATATTTGGTAGTAAGCTAGCCTTTCAGAGTGCAGGTTTCGGGTTCGATTGTTACCAGCGACTCTGGTCTGTTTCACTTCAAAGAGCTTAGGGTTGCTATTGCTCGGTTGCTATTGCTTCGTTAATTAAAGTAAATTATAATTTTTAATTGTATTTTTACCTGTTTAATAAATCATTTATAAAAACATATTTAAAGTAAAGCAACATTCATTTAAGTTTTTTCATATTGAGTGGAAGCAAGTTAACCCTTTCGAAATCGATTAAAATTACAATACAATTTGAATGGGAATTTCGATCAATATCGAATGCCTTATTTTGGTCCCTGTATGAAAATTTAGGAGTATTTTTAAAGTTTAAAAAGTATAGCATACTTTTATGTTATGGAAAATATTTTTCAAATTTATTTATCGTTTAAATTCCATTTTATCTTAATAAACAATTTAAAACAAATAAAAATTGTGAAAGAACAAACCGACTTCAAGGATACTTTGAAAGCAAACTTTTTATAAATTCATATTTGTCTCTAACTAAATTTTCCAACTAATTAATTGAAGTTCAAATATCACACACATGGCAGAACGTCTGTATGTATTTGTATCACAAAAATAATACAATTTAATTTGAAAAAAAAAAAATAAAAAAATTACAAGAAAACTTTTAGCATACATTTTAGGCTGAATATAAAGAGAAGCTTATATTCCATTTCAGTTGTAGCTGTTTGTAAATTTTTGATATTTTTGTTGTTGTTTTTCCATATCCTTTTCAGTTAGACTTTGTGAAATGAGTATTTGTACAAATATATGTTTGTATCTGTATGTGCAAGTGACATTTGCTTTTTGAAAATTCATAACATTTGAAATTCAAAAAACGATTTTCTTTATTTGTACGTTCATTTCATTCTATGCATGTAGTCATGTGTAAAAACATAAGTTTGCTGTGCTGTGCTGTGCTAGCTTGCCTGCCTGCCTACTTACTTGTGTATGAATGTTTGTAAAAATGTAACCAATATATATGCAAACGTACTTGAATGTTGTATAAAACAGTTACTAGATATGTAGTAGTATGTTGCATGTATGTGTGAAGGCAACAAACAGCAACAACAAAGACCAATAAAATCATATAAAAAGTTACTAGCAATAAAGTTGTAGTCTATATAAAATAAGGGTAAGCCCTGAATTAAATTAAACTAGCAATAAAATACAAAAAAGGAACCTAAACTACTTTCGAGATAATCAAATACATCTTACAAACCTTACAGTTAGCCTATTTCTTTTTTTTTAGAATTATATTTTAAGGGAACACCCTAATAACTAAGCAACTTTAAAAACAAAAAACATAATCGTAGTTTCTATAAACATATTTCGAAACACAAAGTGATTTAGTTTAGTTTTGTTTTTATTCCTATTTTTTCTATTTTAACATTTTTCAATTTGAATTTCAAACTACTTTTATAAACTGAGTAAATATGCTAGATTATTTTAAAGTACTTGCATAAAATGCAAAAAGAAAAAAATATTAATGTAACAGTTTTTTATATTTGTTAAAGAGATCTTAAACTTCAATATAAAAACCAAATTTTTTTCTTTTTCCCAAAATAATTACCACACAAATCTTTAAAAGTTTTAAAACATAAGTATAAAAATCATGTCCAAAAGATGTCTAAAACGCGTCATATTTTATAACTCTTTAGCACCATCAACCCTTAGCACGATTTACGAACCAACAGTAAATATTTTTATGATTATATAATATTTTATGACGTTATAAAAAGTATGCTATAAAAGTATCTTCGAAAAACCTATAAAAATTTAAAAATCTATAAAAAAGGATAACAAATGCATAAAACGGTTAAATATGGATAAAGGAACTTGTAGCTGGTCTGTATACAATTTGAAATATTGATGTTTTTTTTTAATTAAAATCCGCATTGAGACGGTTAGAAAAGGCTTAAAAGTGCTTAAAAATATTTAAAGGAACTTCGAGTACATTTTTCATTGTCTAATTATTTTGCTTTTAACATTTTTATAAAATATACGAATGTTTTCAAAGCTCGTTTGCAAACAACAAATATTAAAACCAACCAATTGTAGGGGAATGTAACAAAAGATAAACTCACTGTTGATATGGTTACAAGTAGGACTTTAAGTATTTAATATTCTGATTCCCTTTGTATAATATTTTTAGTTTTTCTAAAATCTTTGTAAAAGGTTTCCTGCAATTTCACATCGGCTTCGACATTTATAACGTAACGACGTAATCTCATTTGATAGTTTGACAGTTTTTCTCACTTTTCGAGAAACAATGAAATATTTTGTTTTACATCTTTTCGATTCGAGATGTTCTCATTAAAGTTACTGAACATGGGTACAGTAAACTAACCAAAAATCGAGTTACGCTTTTTTGATATTAAGCCATCGATATATAAAAATCATTGCAGACGTTTAAGCCTCCAACAGTAAAAATCGGCATAAATCTTGTTATTAAAGCAAAGAAAAACAATAACTAGAAACAAAACTCTACTTTTTTAAAGCTAATAATGACTTTTCCGTCAAAAGGTAGACTTTTTTACAAAAATACGTCCATATTTAATTTAATTTTTTGGTGCTAAAAGTTAAATTTTTGACACAAGTTTACTTTTTCACAACTGCAAACGAACGATAGCGGTTGACATCATGGTCCAGGCTGTTAATTTTTGGATTTTTTTATATGTGACTTTTTCCCAAAGTGTAACCTTTTTCGGTAAAGGGAAACTTTTTTTTCAAAAGGAAAACTTCTTTCACAAAAGGGACACTTTTTTCTCAAAAGAGACACTTCCACAAAAGGACCTTTTTGTCACTTTTTCAAAAAGTGTTACCTTTTTCGCAAAAAATATACTTTTTCCAGAAAAGGAAACGTTTTCCCTAAAAAGGACTCTTTTTCGCACACAGAAGTTATTTTCGCAAATGAATTTTTTTTTCGCTAAAAGGACATTTTTTCCACAAAAAGTAATTTTTCCAAATATTCTTCTCACATAAACATGAAATAAAACGTGTAATTTTTTTCAAAAACGTGCTATATATAAACTTACATATATATCCTTCACTGTTGTACCGTAGAATCAATTGTATCCTTGATCATATAGTTTGGGCACTAACGTGTCAAAATATCTATTCCGGGTGCTTCTTTGTTAGCGTGCTAGATGAATTATTGGGTTGATGAAGCTGATTTTATAACCAAAAAATCTCATACATAGAGAATATTTGAGTTCAATTTTATCAACATTGCTAGATTAAGATTGCACCTATCGTACCAAAAAGGAAGGACACTTGTATGGGGTCCCGATGAAATATTGAAAAAGTAGTTATTTATCTAGGACTTGGTCATTTATAAGTATATATTTATTAATTTTAAGCACCAGCATTCTAGAAATTATTTAAGGTAAAAGTAAAACAAATAAAGTTCACAGATTCTAAGGAGACTTCAAAAAGTGAAGCTTTTTGGGTAAAAATTAGAGATAAATGGGTTAAAATAAGAGACAGTCTTGTTTTTGTTTTGTTTACTTTTATGCTTTTTATCAATCGATGTGGCTGAATTTCAATAGCAATATATTATGGAATATAGGCGATAAAACTACATAACAAGCTAGTCCCCATCTCATCAGCGGTCTTCTGAAAACTTATTTCAACATACACAACTGCGCTACTCTTAAGGACCAAGAATACAAATGGTAACTAAATTTTAAGGTCCGATGTTTCGTTAGCCGTTTGACATTGTTTCGTTGGCTGTGTGACAAGTGGCACCGTCTTGTTGAAGGCACATATCGTCCACATCCATATCTTTCAATTCGGGCCATAAAAAGTTCGTTATCATGTCACGATAGCGAACACCATTCACAGTAACAGCCTGACCAGCCTCATTAAAAAAAAAATACGGCTCGATTATTCCGCCAGCCCATAAACCGCATCCAAGAGTCATTCTTTGCGGATGCTATGGATTTTCGACAATCACTCTTGGATTATCATTCGCCCAAATGCGTTAATATTTCCTGTTGTACGATTAAATTGAATGAAAAATTCACGAGTGCATGATATGCCATTTGATTTGAACGCCCATTTTCATAACAAGCCTGAAGAACTTTAACGCATTGCTCGATTGTGTATCTTTATATGGTTTAAATTGAGAAATTCTAAAATTGAGAAATGTGAAATGAAATGAAAAAAAGCTAGACGTTTAGGTGTAGTTCACATTCAACATCGGCCCTTAAAATTTAACCACCATATAGAATCTTAGACTAATATTGTTAAAACTGCAAACGTAATGCCAACCAAATAACGTTTTCATTTGTAAAGGGTATAAAAAGAACCATTTTTTACAAAATTTAAATTTTTTTATAATTTTGGAAAAATTTAATATAAAAACAAAATTGTCTAGTCGCATTTAGCAGAGAAAAATGAACAAGATTTTCTTTTCACTTTAAGTATTTCAAACAAAATATATATGTTTCCATTATCATCCCCTTTAAGTAGACTTTACTTTTTGCTTGTTTGTTTCCTAACATTATTGAATTCTGATTGACAGCCAACTAGAAAATTGTAATAACCTTCAGATTTCTGCTTACAAACAAATACAATTTCAAATATTTTCTTATCGTCTCACTTCACTCATCTTGTCGTTGAGATAATACAATAAAATATGTATGTATTTATAATAATAATCAATTCAAAATTATTTTATTACGTGCTTTGCCAAGGGCTGCTGCACATATCAAATGTCAACCAATGCATATTTTAGGATTCTTGTTCTCTACTTAGTCCCAGAATTTGACCAAAAGCTATAATTTTTGTTTTCTGTTTTATGTGATTATGGCTTAAACCGTAAAATATTTAAATACTATAACTAAGTGTTGAAACGTCATTAAACTTGTATAATAATAGCTTTTACAAATGCTGGCTACACGTCAACAGAGTGGCATGGGAAAAATTCATTAAATGCTTGCACGTGACTTTGGAAATTTCGCAAGAATTCAGCTACTTGAAAACTAGGGATAAAAAGAAGTCTAAGATTTCTTTTGGTATCTTGAGAGCGAGTATTGATCTTGGAACATTTGATACCGATAGTTAACACCTAATAAAACTGACATCAATCATTGGCAAAAAACATTTTTTTGTCTAGCTTAATTTCACTATGTACTTTTGCTGCTACATATTTGTTTTATTCTCTTCACTGATACTTTGTTTAACATTTTTTCATTAATTACAGTTTGATTCTAAAACAACGTCCACTTTAAATGCGAGTGTGAGGGTGAGCGCAAGCCAGTTCGATTGTTAGCGAGTGCGTGTATGTTTAGGGGTGGTTTGATTTTGTATATGGTTTCTTTCATATCTAAATTTCTTTTAAGAGCAAAAATAAGTATTCCAATTAGAGAGCTTCTATTTATATGTAACAACTTCCCTTTGTATTTTACAGGCATGTAATTTTCTCAGTGGCACGTGTGCGTGTCGCTTATTTTATTAAAAAAGCAGAAAAGAAAAATACCGGCTCGTGTTATCACACAACTAAATTAAAGTTTCAATTTATTATTTCTATAACTCGTTTTTTGTTTCTTTTATTTCTATTTTTATTATTATTTTTACACTAACAAGTCTTTTCTAATTCAAACAGTTGCGTTAGAGCAAAAAATAAAAATAAAAAAAGGGTTGAATAATTAATTTGGATATTTAAATGTAAATTTTTGTATAGAGTTATCAAATATAATTCTATTTGTTTATATTTAAACAAAAAAAAAAAACGTTGCTGGTAAAAGGGTTAAAAAATAACAAACGTTTTCTTTACTGTAAGAAGAAAAATTTTAGCTCTTATCTAGTTTCCTTTTCTTACAAAAAAGGGATTTTCAAACTTTCAAGTATTAAAACTAAGTAAATATCTGAAAGCATTGAAGCTTAACCGCAGCTTAAACTGATATTTGAAATGCTTTTAGAAAAGGATGTTTCTTTTTTTTTTTGTTGGAAATTTATTATATATTTTACTATTAGGGTACTACAGTCAAACCCCGTTAGCTCAAAAACCTCAACAATTCGAAATAAACAGCTGGTCCCTTGAGAAAAGCTTTTTAATTCGATAAAATTCCATACATTGCGGTACCCTTGTTAATTCGTTTTATTTTTGTAATTCAAAGTCTGAGGAGACCCCACTAAGTCGCACTTACTCGTGGGCAATCTCTCATCATTCAAAACTAGACACTAGTAAGTTTTGAAACAAATACAAAGGGAATGTTTTGTTTTTAAGTTTTTACACGAATTATTTTCTTGACATATTGATGGTTTGGTTAAAATAAATTGTAACCTTTATAAATCATTTGTTTTCTAATTTAAGCTTCATTTAACTCAAACCTCTATAAATCGTTTTTATATAATTTAAACCTCGTTGAAACTAAATCTCTTTATTTCGAAATTTTCCATAGTCGGCGCTTTCGATTACGAATTATCGGGATTCTACAGTATCTAAGCAAATTACAGAATGCTGCATAAAAATTGTTACCAATTTTTTTTTCAAGATTTTATTACCGATACTAATCCGTAGTAAAATCTTATCAGAATCTAAAAAATCATTTAAATTTACTTGAGTTTAAAAAAAAAACAACTTTAAACTGGATTATGAGGTCAACTGTACTAAAACAATTATTTGAAAACTAGAAAATATGATACCTTTTGTAATGCGAAATATCTCAAATAGAGAAATCTAAAGGATTTTCATAAGGGTAATTTAAAAGCCATTAATCTGCCAAAAATAAGTACGCAACATTGTTTTTTTAATAATTTTTGGTTTATTTGGGCTTTGAGTGATAATGCTTAGTCCTTTTAAAAGTATTTCCAAAAAAAGTTCCTCCCCACGGTTGTAATGCAATATCTAAAACTATTTCTCGTTATGCAATTGAGTTCTTCACCGTAACCGCAGCGCAACCATATTGTGGGAGGACGCTTGGATTTTTGTTATTGTCAATTGTAGGCTCCGTAGATCTTTCCCTTAAACAATTTCGATAATTTGTTAGCTTTATTGAGTAATTTTTTTAATCACGCCTTGCGTGAATAAAAAGCGAACAGATTTTAACATGGCTTATATGCGAACTGTACTTTGGACACAGGGTTTACATGGACACACAACCAGCCGGACGTACGGACGGAAGGACGTACATCGTTAGATCGATTCAAAAAGTAATTCTGAATCTTTCAGTATACTAGAAGGGGGTATAAAACCAACATTATTGTTTGCTGCATACGTTATAACAAACACATAATAACCTCTCTGGTATGGTAGTGTGGGTAATAAAATGTAGCATCCTTTAAGGGAATGCTTAAACTTTCTTATTTTGAATGCCATTAACTGATTTGCTTCCACTATTAAACAAATACAAATAATTTAATAACTTTAAAAAATTTCTTCTCCCAATATTTGCACTTCATTTATTAAGATCAAAAAATTTTCATAAATAAATATCCTTTTTAACATTTTCATTTCACAAAAATTATCCAAATCCCAAATGTCTTAGAATAAGAAATTGTTTTACGCCTTAAAACGCTGATTTAAACAGTCAAGTCCTTAACAATTTCTGTTTAGGCATTTAAACAAATAAAACTTAAATGTTGAGACGTTTTTATAAATATAATTTCATATACACAATTACACAGATACAGGAAAACATCTTAAGCCATTTTATTTATTAATGAGTTCAGTGAGTTTTAAGTGAAGTGACGTGATGTTTTACTTTCTTACATCGGGTATGATTGTCTGCATGCGAGATGACAGAAAACAGGGCACACGTTTTAAGACGATGTTAAACTTTGAAAGGTAAGTAAGTCACTTTAGTGCATGGCATGCCACATAAAATATAATACCAAGTTAAAAATCTCTAAGGGAGATGCCAGAAAAATACAAAGAAGTAGTCAGGAGCATAAATAAAGTGTTGTTAAGGCAACAACAGAAACGAACTCGAACAAACGTTAAATAATTTTATGAACGAGATAAGAACACGTATAAGAAAAACTGTCTATTTTACTCCCTGACCTTTTCTTTCTTAGTTGTGTTTCGTAAAGAGGCTAGTTTCGTTTTCCTGAAACCTAAAAGTAATTCTAAACCTTCTACAAGATTTCTTAATAAAAAACTTCCCTTATTCATATTTTAACATTTTCGCTTAACATTTACCCAAATAAATATTAAAAGATATTGTTATAACATGTAAAAGATTTTTATGGCTTGTCTTGATGTCAGTTTTTGTAGCATCCTTTTAGGTGGTGTGAGGTTTTTGTTATATACAACCAAGAACCTTTGAAATAGAGCTTAAAATGCACTTGATGTTTTTTTTTTCATTTACATTTCCAAAAAATAATTCTAATGTAAATAAATAAAAAAAAAAAACAAAAACAACCAGAAAGAAAATCAGTTATTGTTATCATACTCCCAAATGTATGCTAAGGAAAATGTTGATGTGTGGTTTGGTTTTATTTGCTTGTACTACGTCTCGTATCTTTTTTGTTGTTAATGTTGCTTAAATTTTCGTTAATAATTCATTTATGAAAATGTGCGTTCAGAGAGATTTTAAGACTAAACTGTGTAGGTTGGTTTTGTTTAAGGATGAGAAAGTTGTCGGAGGAAACTTTGCCTGGCAGAGATATACAAAGTCGTAAATTGCGTAAGTAATACTTGTTTTGTTTTATTTTATATTATTTATTCTTCTTAATAATAAGCGTTTATTACCATAATGAGGTGAAATGTTATTTGCAAGGTCATAAGAGGGGAAGAAAGCATTTATCTCGGCAAAAAAACAAAAAAAAACTTTATTTCATATTTACGATTTTGTTTTACAAAAGAAATAATACAATTGCCTGCCTTAAGGGTTAGCAAAGCTTAGATTTGTTTAAACAATACAAAATTATGGAAACTAATTATCAAAAAATGGTCAAACGAAAACTTTTTTATCTTGTTTCTCTTGTTAAAGAAAACATTTATAAATTAATTTTATTTAAAAAAAAAATTTTTGTGAGATTAATTTCATATAAAAAGATTTTTATTCTTTTTTTAAATTTATAAATTTTAAATGCATTCTACAATGCAACCATGCAGAATTTTACAATGTTATCTGTCCCAAAGTGCACAAAATTGAAAGATGCTTTCACAATAAGAAAACTCTTTTACAAAGATGCAGATTTACTAGGAAATATGTTGTGCTCTTTGAAAGTTAACGAATATTAAGCTTCAGGAAGCTTTTAACCATTATTTAATAAGTAATTTATTTCAAATGTTCTTTAATTGCCATTTTCTAGCAACTTTCACCTTGATACGGTTATTATTTATAAATAAAAGTAATAAAAGTATTTTGCTTTTAATTTAAACCATGTACTGCTATACACCCCACAGCTCAAGGGTCTTGTAAATGTCTTAAAAAGGTTCTAATAACACTAAATGGAAGAAAGAAAAAAAAAAAAAACAAATGAAAACGAACACACGCAAATGGCATAATAAAAGCTAATAAATTTTTTATTCAGTTCCTTAAGTTAACTTGAATTTCTACTTAAACAATAACATATTTTGCGTAATTCTCAAGTTGTTTTTGTACATTTTCTCATATTTGCCACTTTTACAAAGTTATAAATATAAAAACGAAGAACGGGGACTGTTCTTACGCAAAACCCCGTTGTCTTAGTTAGGGCTGGATCTAGTGCCGGAGAAGGGGACTAAAAATGAATGTAATTTAAAAATTGCATTCCATGCTGTCGCTTTTCATTTAGAACTTTGATATATGAGCTGAACAAATGCAGAAGGTTACAAATAACATGTATCACAAGATATGAGTTTAAACAGCAGCAAACAAAAAGGAAATAAATAAAAAAAACAAGTAAAATAAGAAAAGAAATAAGCAAACGTGGACACATACACAAATACTAAAACATTTATCTGAAGTATATTTATTAATATGGATGTTGTATTTGGAGCAACAAGAACATGTTGGAGAAAATCATTCTCTGTAAATTCCCCAAACAACATTCTCATGTTGGTCTGTTTGATAAAAGAGGAGACGCAGGAGTAAAAGCTACTGGTTGCTTGCATGTGGTGTGAAGGAATACTCCAGATATTCGGGTAAGTAGTGGCTGACATTAGCAGTAGTAGTAAGTAGTAAATTTTAAGAAATTGGTTTCGAATTTTCTGTTGTACATTTAAACGATTTCTGTTTTTCTTGTTTATTTTGCTCCCCACTTCCATTGGCTTGCTTAGTGTTGGGCTTCCTTTGAAAGCAACAGTAGTGGCATACGAGTGTATAAGCCAACATAAATGTGCTTTTGGTCTTATTAAAAGGAAAAATGTCAATGAATCTTTTGCAATTTTTTTAAAAAAGGAAATACATTTATATTAACCCTTTAAGGGAAATAAATTCTCTTTAGGAGTAGTTTTTTAAAACATCTCCTTCCTTTAAGACAGACTTATTCCTATAAAGCCATCATTGTTAAAAGATCTACTCAACAAAAAGTTCAGAAGATAATATTTTTTCTCTTCTTTAAAAGAAAACAACATTAGCTATAAAAACTAATTGCCTGTTTGTAGAACGCGAGTGCAAAAGTGACTCGTTTAACTTACATTTAAAACAAAATCAACATTTCAAAATTTTTTTAAAGAAACATCTCTTTTTTTGCTTAAATATACTCGTGTTAAGAATTTTTCAAACATTTTGCGATCGCATACATAGGTTAAACATTAAACCCCTAAGCATCGCATACCTTCAGTCATACATATGACGGCACTTAAGCGTAATGCTGTAAGTAACTCTCTCAAGTACGTACAAGTATTTGTATACGAAGAATGTTCATAAATTTTAGCATTTTATTTTAAAAGTCCAACAACAAATGAATAAAGAACGAAAAAAATATCATAAATAAATATGGTAAAATATTTCCTAAACCTTTGCCCTCTTTCTTTATCTCTCCTTTCTCTCCAGCCTCCCACCCACGAGCCGTAGCATTGTAAACCATTTCTAAAGAAATAAGTCAGAGAATTTTAAGTTTCATCATAATTTACTGTAGATGTTTGCAAAACCAGAACAAAAATGTTTTCATTCATTTTCAATGTAGAGAGAGAGGGAGAGCGAGAGCAAAAATGTGGCAAAGGCAAGTCATAAACATTACAATATTTTATATTTTAGAAGTGGCATCATCTTTATAAGATGACAAACGATGAAATATAGTCAAGTAGTCGTAGAGTGCTTGGGAGTGGGAGCAGCGAGAGAGAATGAGAGAGTTAAGCAGTTCAACATTAACAACGACAACAGTTAAACAATAACGGAAGGATATGCTTTTTATTATTTGATACACATACAATTGTATGTGCAGTAATACACATACTGGTTTAAGTGTATTAAAAAGTACGCAAAAATAAATAAAGCTAAATAAAAAAAAAAAGACTAGCAGCATTTTAGTCAAGCAAAACAAGACAGGATATTAAGACAAGTATTTTTAATTTACTTATTTGTTGAGAGAAAAAATTTTACAAAAATTTCCTAAACAATAAAATACACGTTGGATGGGGTGAATTGGATTCTTGGCGATGGGTAAAAAAGGTTAATAGGGGAAGCAAAGTCATAAATATATGAAAAAATATTTGAAAAATTCATAATAAAAAGGATAACCATGCTTCAGTTACAGCTAAAGATAATAATATTTGAAATTACTTAAATAAAATAAAAATTAAAAATTTAATGAAATACAATTTCTGCATATTTTAATGCGATTTTTAGCATGGAATTTAGGGCATCAACTGAGTAAAAGCCCTTAAATTATAATTTCGTTACTTTAGATGTTTATAAATTTAATGCATTACAACTTTCCTAAGAAGGCCCTTCACAATATAAGAAAAATGGGACTAAAAAATTGAGCCTATAAATGTGACGACTTTTTCTGCGAATATAAAAAACGACATTTTAAAAAAATTTAACCAAATTTTTTTTACAATTTACTTTCCTGCGATTAACATATTATTTTGTAAAAAAATAAATTTTTATGAAAAGTACCTTTTCTGAAAACATATTTTTTTAATGAAAATTTTGTGTTTTCTGTAACAAACAAGCCATATTTTTGTTTATGTGTTTTGCTAAAAATCTCTTTTTTTGTGAAAATAGATTTTGTTTTAAAAAATAACCTTTTTTTTATTGAAATATATTAAAAATGTACGATTTTTGTATGAAAGTACAGTTTTCGTGAGAAAGTACATAAATGTCCAAAAACTAACTTTTTGTATGTCCATTCCAGCGCATTATACATGTCGCATAAGAAACTTTATAAAAAAATTCACATATTGTATGGGAGCCCCCTTAAGGAATGGAGGTAGCGGGTAGGTATGTTAGTAACAAATGTTGGGGATGAAAAATAAGGTGGTGTTCACACACTTGACCTGTAAAGGACCATCCTAGGAGCTCTGTGAAAAATTTCTTACAATTTTAGGCTTTCTATCAGAGACCCCTTAAGGACTGAAGATACTGTTTAAGTATGTTTGGAAAAAATATCGTGAAGGAGGATCGGTGTAGTACCAATTTACCCCTCTTGGAGTGCCTTTGTGGCAGTTATGGAGTTCGATGAGTGGCCCTTCCCCCTTTCCTATTCTCCTCCACCAATTTTTGGCTCAAGCATTTTTGTTTATGCATTTAGGTCATCGAAACCCAGTTACTAAGAAACTCTATACGTCACTTTCCCATAGCCAATGTATACAGTACTTCTCATTTATAGTCACTACCCCTTATGGCCACATTAGTTCTATAGTCTATTTTATCTGTTTATTTTACTTCTTTAAGTTAATTAAATTATTAACGTTATAGTCACATTAGCATTATTTACTAAGTTGTTTTTAGTTTTCGAAGCCACAATCCATGCAAGGAAAGGAAAAATTAAATGAAATATCTGGGTATTATTTTAAATATTTTTTATACTTTATGCAACTCTGTTGCAAGACCATAAGCCTGATGTCGGTGTAATTTATATGAGTTTTTTATTTTCAATGTTCACATAACTTGATTATATTCGAATTCAGTTATATGCCTTAAAGTGGAATATGTGTGAATTAGCCTTATAGTCACATTAGCGATATAGTCCACGTTTTGTCTGCAACTATAAGCGAAAAGTACTGTAAAAACACAAAAATTTGGGTCTAAGTTATAAAAATTTTCTTGAGTTGGCTACTTTCGATTTTGCAGTGCGACAACCTTATATACGTTACCTTTAAACTTATGTAAATGGGCACTTCCACTTTCCGTTATAACATCAAGCAATTAATTAAAAATATAATAATTTTTTATTTTATATAAATTATTCTTGAGAAACATTTTCAGATTTTTGGTGGCGTAACGTGACAAAATGTAGACTTTCCCGTGGAAATACCCATATTCCATTTAAAAATGTTTACAGTATTCTAAGTTTACCCTTGGCCAATTTTGGATTTGGGTGTTTCCAAAGTAACGGTCGTTACCGATTTTTGAAGATTTCTTAAATAAAATTCCCACCTAACCAAATATGTCACGAAGATTGCTGCATTTTGGACTTACGAAAGTTCAAGCAACGGCAGCAACCAAAATAATTCATAAAAAATGTAATTTCAATACTTTTTGGACCATTAAAAAAAGTAACGGTCGTATTGTAAAATTTTGCGCAGAATATGTCAGGTAAAATACCTGATTATATTCTTTGAAATATTTAGTTTAAGGAATGGATTTATTTTCAAACCAATGAAATTAGTTACCAAAAAAAATTTTTTTTTAAAAAGTAACGGTCGTTACATTTTAAAAAGTTAACAGTTTTTTGTGTTTGATTTCATTTATTATGGGTAACTCAAAGTAGCATATTTTTGTTAGTATCATGAAAATTAAAGTTAAGCTTTCGGCAAATGACAGATACATTTATTTTGTATTATATTAGCGGAAAAAAATTCAAAATTATAATTTAATTTTTGAGCTTTAAGGGGTCATTTTCTGTGGAAATACCCATTTAAAGAATATAAAAAAGTCTAAGTTAAAAAAAATTGGAATTCATAACAAGCACTTCTGGTTTGGAGTCCCCATTCTCAATCTTTCACAGTCTAATGAGGTAACTCTTGGCTAATTTTGGTAATTAAAAGTTAAGAAATGAAAAATAGACCGAAGTTAGAAACATTTTTATTTAAATTAGTCATTTCCGGTTTTGCAGATGACAAAGCTTTTTTATAAATTGTTTTCAAATTTTTTTTGTTGTTTGAAAGGATCAAAAGATCAAAATTTCCAATTATGATCATTATCTAATATTTTTGTTTTATTGGCTTTTAGTTTGGACCAAAAATTAAAAAAAAAAACGGCAAGAATTTGACACCCTATTACTCGACAAATAAACATTGGCCCATAACTATTGTCAAAAGCTAAAGTCGGTTCTTTTTAAAAACAAATTTAAAATAAAAACATTCTTTTAATTATTATGCTACCATAGTCGAAATTAAAGTATGTTTTGAATTGAACTGACCTTAACTGGGCCACCTCAAATGTAGAACATTTTTCATACAACATATAACAAAATATAAGCAAGTGGCAACTCTAACCAGCCGACATAGAAAAATAAAATAAAAATAAAACTCTGTATATCTTGTAGCGTTGAAAATTTTTAACTCGCAATATGAATTTATGTAGAAAGCAACAACAAAATTAAAAAATATTTTTGATTTTGATTTTTCTTGCATTGTAATTTTTGGCGTTGCAATTTACACAATTTGTATTTTGTGTTTCTTTCTAAAAATCATAAATCTTTCTAAATCATTAATAATGGCAAAATATCGGCCA
The DNA here is from genome assembly GCA_949318255.1 of Pollenia labialis. Classification (NCBI taxonomy): domain Eukaryota; kingdom Metazoa; phylum Arthropoda; class Insecta; order Diptera; family Polleniidae; genus Pollenia; species Pollenia labialis. The sequence goes on from OX439140.1 coordinate 6,749,468, forward strand.
TTATCTTGTAACATAAACATTTTTAACTTTTTGCAAGTACTTTTTTATTTGGCGAAAAATATTTTTTTACGGCTGGTTTTAAAATTAACATCGGTTTTTACGTGTAAAGTATGGTTTTGCTTGTCTTTAGTAGATCAAAAGCATATTTTTAATAAACGTTTACTTTTGAACTCTTAAAGTATGCTTTGTTTATGACTATAGTTATGGGCAATTATATATACAAAAGAAAGTGTTATGGCCCACACTCATAAGAGATAAAGTTCTAAATGCAAAGATATTTCGGCGAAATACTTTGTTCTCCGGCATGTCCTCTTTACGAATAATGCCTTTATATTGTAAATTGTATCTTCAATCTTCATGACGAAGTAGCTATCGTTTAACTGATAAAGTACCAATTTTGTAAAAGTACCTTTTTGTAGTAAAGTACCTTTTCTAAAAAAAGAACCATTTTGTTAAAAAGTATGTAACTTTTTGCTAAAAAGTATGTACATTTTTGCTAAAAAGTATCTTTTTTTTTAAAAGTACTTTATTTTTTAAACAAATATTTTAAAATAAAAAAACCTTCTTGAAAAATCTAAATGTAAAAGACTGGAAAAATGTTGCGAAATAAGGAGAAAAATGGAAAAGTATTCTTCGGCATGCCAAGGCTGAACTTAAGCTGGAATTAAGTAAGTATTTCCTAAGAAGGTTAATTTTAAAAGTACTTTTTTAAAAAAAAAAAAACACATTTTACTGGCTGTTTTTATTTTTTTACGATTGTCCTTTAACCTCTTTAAAAGATGGTATGCAAACAAAAAAACTTTGATTTTACCTTTTTTTAAAAGAAGTTTGTTATTTCATTGTGAGTTTTTGTAAGGTCTAAAGAATTTTGTTTCTTGATTTTGTTCAAAAATCTTTGGCCCTCAGGACAATTGTAATTAATTATAAAATTGTTTTCTTTTTATTATAAGTAATTTGTAACATTTTCTATATTTACTTTTAAAATGCCTAATTTCACATACAAATTATATACACGAAAAAGAAAAAAAGATTCCATAATAACAACTGACATAATAAATAAGAAATTATGAAAACTAAAAAAAAAAAAAATCTGAAACGTTACATCAAATTTTATATGGCTAAGACACAACATCATTTGTTTGTTGACCCTTAATATCAAATGACCTTAAATTTTTTGGCATTTCATAATATAAAATGAAAAAAAATTTTAGAGGACTATAAGTTGGAATAATAAACAGTTGAAATACAAAACCACCAATATAAAATTATATGAAACAAAACCAAAAAATTAATAAACCTACAAATAAGAGGTAAACAATTTTCTACAAAAAAAAATGGGAAATTTATGTAGATAAATTCATACAAAAATTGCCAAAAGTCAGGTGGACGGACAGGCAGGACAATAACACCAATGCAACCTCATTTATATGTAAATTTCAAAATTGTTCTAGAAAAGAAGAAGAGAACAATTTATAAAGGCTTTTTTGTTTGCCTACTTATTTTACCTTTTCTCAAATGCTTGCAAATAGAAATAAACCTTAGCAAAAAAAGGTACTTTGCTTGAGTCCTGAACAAAAAAAAAAACTTGAAAACATTAAAATTAAAATACTACAGTTTAGTGAAGAAGCTTGTAACTCGTAATATAAATTAAACAGGAACAGACCTGACAAAAAACCTTTATGAAATTGCTTTTAGACTGACAAACAACAGTCAGTAGTTCTACGTATATTCTACATTAAGTCACCATTCCCATAACTCTACCCTACTCTTCTCTGCTCTTTACTACCACCCACACAAACAACTGTTTATTGCAGTTAGATTTTCCATGTTTTTGCATAAAATTTAATAAAATCTAAAAGAAGAAAAAGAACTCTTAGAGAACTTTACCAAAAAACGTGGTGTGAAATGAAATTATTAAAAGTTGAGAGAAAACGTAGTAAAAAACACGTTTTGTTATGGTGGCAGTAATTTAAGGTGATGGCTTAATTGAAAATTGCTTTTAGGCGGTTTTTATTATAATTCCACGTACTTTTTTTGTTTGTTTTGTGTTGCCTCAAATAAAAGAAACTTGAAACCACAACAAAATGTTTATTAATTTTTAAGTACAATTTTGTATATAGATTTTTTTTTATTTTACATTTGGCTGAACAGCTTTAAGCATGAAAGTGTATACTGGAAGCCCCAAAAAATATGCAAATAAAGTGTAATTAAAATTTTATTTTTTTACCTTATCTTTAAAAAGAAGTTTTGCATAAATTAAACAAAAATATATTAAACAATAAAAAACGGAATTTTAAAATTTATATGGACAAAAAATCAAAGCATACTTTAAGGGGATAAGAGAAAAAAGATAATTCCTTATTTTTTTTTAATAAAAGTTTATTCAGTAAAGACCGACCATATGCACGCTACAATACAGTATTTAAAAACAAAATTTTTAAAGAGTGCTCCCTATTTGGGACCCATTTGGAATCATGTACCCACCAGAGGAAAATTATGTTATGATAGGAAGGGGGATGTTAAAATTTTGTATGCCAAATTATATTTAGATATCTTCATATGTGAATTGTTTGAGGATGGGGGTTTAAATGGGGCCTATGGTTAATTTTAATTTTAGACCTACCAGCACAATATTTTGCCATGACAAAGTAGCTATCGGAAAAGTTATTTTCGCCAAAATTGCATGTCAATTTCAATTATTATAAGGAAGTTATGGCACTAAAAGCTATTTTCGGGAGGATTTTTGGTATGGGGCTTCTTTAACCATAGATCTCATAAAAATTTACCAATTTCAATAAAGTTTGGTGTGATGACTAATAAGTCAATTACGGATGGCGACTCTACTTCAGTTCAGTTGCCAGCAGCGAAATCAGGCAGACCCGCTAATGTAAAAATATAAAATTTTTTGAACCAAGCTTATTCTTAAATAGGATGGTTTATGGGCAGAAAGACTCTATCCAGAAAAGAAGTTTTTTTAAGGGCTATGTTCTTATCATTTTCAACCGGATTAGGCCCTTGACAATGACAAACTATTTACCATATTTTATTAAATGATCTCCAAAATTGCACCCTATAGTTCGCACAAAAGGTTTATATGGACATAAAAATTATTTTTTTTTAAACAAGAACATTTTTGCAACAATGTAACTTTTGAATGTACGCGTTAAGATATTTTTTCGTGAAGAATTTATATTTGCAAGCAAAAGAACATTAAAAGAAAACAAAATTGGCGTTTTGCAAAAAAAAAAGAACAGTGAAAGGTAATTTTTTTGGTGCAAAATTATGTTTTATAAAAAAAGAACTTTGTGTTTAAAAAAATTAAGATTGACCTTTCGTAATCAAATAATTTCTGTTTTTTGAAAAATTATGCACTACTTTATGAATGGACTTTGTTGTAAATAATTTAATGAAAAAGGGCTAATTTACTAAGAAAAGCTCCTTACTTGTTAAAAGTACTATTTTGTAAAAAGTATTTTTTTCTAAAAAGTACCTTTTTGTAAAAAGTACCTATTTGTAAAAAGTGTTTTTTTCTAAAAAGTACCTTTTTGTAAAAATTACCTATTTGTAAAAAGTACCTTTTTGTAAAAAGTACCTATTTGTAAAAAGTACCTTTTTGTAAAAAGTGCCTTTTTTGAAAAGTACATTTTTGTAAAAACTACCTTTTTGTGAAAAGTACCTTTTTGTAAAATTGTTTGCTCTTAAAAGAGGAATAAATTCATTCTCTTTTGATAGAAAACACATACCGCTCATTAACGTCAACAACGTATTAACTCATTGTTCGCAATGTTCTTATTTATATTATCTATAAAATTAATCATTATATCTTTTTGGATTCCAATTTTTTGAGTTATGCCATTGTTGCAATAAATGTTTTTATTGTTTTTATGAAGTGTCCATAGTGAAATTGAAATTATTTGCCTACATTTTCCAAAATGTCAGTTTATTTTCAGACAATTTAAACTTAAAATGATTTTTGCAGTGCTGTTGTTATTTACATACACTTAATATTTGTTTTTTGACTGTGTGTTTATTTATTGTTGCTGTTGTTGTTGTTGTCGAGTATTTATATATGGCAAGAAGTTATAATTTTTGTTTCATAAAAATTCCTGTTGTGTAAATAATTTGCATAATTTTCAGCTGCTGTATGTAAAATCCCCAAAAAAAAAAACACATCCACACACTCTCTGACTTAGTCACAAAACAAAAAATATTTGTATTTGTGTGTGCATGTTAAAATAATGGAAAATCATATATGAGAACCAAAATATCCTTGGTCGTATGCAAACTTTAACACAAGCTTAACCTCTAGCAATTTTTCATCATACGAGTACCTTCATTCAGTCTTTCCGTCATTCGTTCCTACAGCAACATTCGTTCGTTGTACATCCTTTTTTATTTTTGTTGTTGCTGTTGGGCTTTTGACTCAAATGTAAATTGTTGTTAACTACTCCTGGCTCTTGTACTCGCTCAATCTGTTGTGTGTGTGTTTTTTTTTCTCATATAGAAAATATTTTCGGGGTAGAAACAATTTTTAAAGAAACAACAAGAAATTTTTTGTTGCAGAGGAAAATTAACATTTTTTTTGTTTTGTTTTAAGGATGGTGTGTTTATCATTATAAAACCGGCAATGAGCGGGCCTTGGTTAAATTTAACAAAAAAAAATTTTTTTTCTCCATTTTGCAATACAAATTTTGTTGTTTTTGTAACTGTTTATTATTGTTGCTGGAGTTATTTTCTGGGAAATTTTTTTGGTATGTGTGCATGTGGTAAAGTGTAGTTTATTTAGCGGCAGAAAATTAACTTGCTATCATCATCAGCGTCGTTGTCGTCATTATTATCAGGATGAGGAGAAAGAAAAAAAAAACAGTTGCATACACTTACACCATCACTAAAATCATTATGAGATATCACTAGGTTTATTGGGGAACAGTGAGTGCATTCTCATATATTTAAAAAATAATATACAAATCCAACAAGAGGGGTGAAAAGTGTAGTAGGCTTAAAATAACTTAAATAGCAACAGTTTATAAAGTTCACTTTAAAATTAAAAACAAAAATTCCCTTTGTTTTAAGTATTTATTATACACTAAGAAGCGCTCTTTATTTACAATTAAGTACTTTCAGTCACAAATTTTTAGTTTTTTCTCGTTTTCAATAATTTTTGTTCGTTATGTTAAATTTTTCAATTGATTCAGTTCGAAATGTATGTATTGTTTTAATAAAAATAAAATTAAAATAATTGTGTTATGTATTTTTTGTATTCTTTTACTTACGTAGTTCATAAATTGTTTATCGCAAACACTTACCTAAAAAAAAATAAAAGACAAATTAGTTAAATTTATATTAGAAATAAATTTCTAATTTTAAAGAATAAAAAAGCTTCACAAATTTAGTTCAGGTTATTCGATTTCATGAATTATTTCTTTCATATAAATATTCTAAAGTAATCTAATAAATATTGATTTTTTTACCCATAATAATATGACAAGAATTTATACATACATATATTTTATATGAAATGAAAATGGAAAACGTCATAATTTTATTCATTATCATCATCAACAGTAACAGTAACGTAGTCATCATTAACGTGATTACAAGGATAAAATAAACAAGATCTGATAATAAGAAACAGTGGCTTAGTAACAGGAAAATATTTGATTAAAATTTTTGAAATCTTAATTGATTTAGATATTGTTTAAAGTTATTACTAAAACTATAATAAATCCCACTGTACCTACAACAAGCACAAGTTTTATTTTTTTTTTTTTGTTATTATGAATAGTAGTTACTAGATAGCAAGCACTACCTACTCATCTTTGTAGTAGTGTGTCTTTAGTTTGATGTATGTTTTTGTATAAGTATTAATTCATGGAGTGGGCCAAGTAATTTGATATACTGTCATGACTGTAAAACATGAACTTTAACGAAGACCACACCAACATGTTGAAATATACTACTACGACCAGGCTAAAACAAAACCAAAAAAACCGACCCAAGAAACTTTTTTCGAAAACAAGACATACAGAAAGCAAAAGAATTACTACAAACCAAAAGGGATGAAATCATGCGCTCATTCAATCATTCAAATGTCCTTTGAACTATAAAAATACATGACACTAATAAAAAAAAAAAAAAAAAAAAATTCAACAAAACTTTAACCAAGCACATACACACAGAAGGATATGATAGCAATACTTAAATATAATGTTATTGAGCTCACACAGATACTTATACACACACACTAAAGCAAAGTTTTCTATAAAAATTGTATTTTATTGCTGTTGTTGTTTTTTAAAAGCTATCTTGTTGATATTTACGATAATTTTACTCAGTTCTTTTGGCCAGACATGGTGGACTCTTAATGTCCATTAACCTGTTTATTTTCGTTTGTTTTTTCTCGTCCTTTTTTCCCCCCAACTAGCTATTTTTATAGTACAACAAAAACAAAACTTATCATTACTTTTATTGAGTTTTTATGTAAAATAAACCACACGCAGTTTTCCATTTTTTATTTATTTGTTTGTTTGTCCTGGTATGTCTTTAACATTGAACAAGATATATTGTCCCCAAAAAAAGTACAAAAAGGCATGTAAATAGGGTTTAGGAAAACAGGAAATAAATTTATTAAGTTTGTTGCCAGTTTTGTGTGTGGGAGTATGAATATTGTTGGTAGTAGGTCAATATGAAAATGCTGTTATTTAAATCAATTTTAATTTGCTTTTTTTTTAATAGTGGTAGAAATAGTTTAAGTACCCAATAGTATTTAGCATTTTTAATAAATAATTATCAATTTGTCTGGTACGCATAAAAGAACTTTTTTCTTTAACAAAAATATTCTTATTTCACAAAATGATACCTTTTTCACAAAAAGATACCTTTTTCACAAAAAGATACCTTTGTCACACAAAGATACCTTTTTCACAAAAATATACTTTTTTCACAAAAATATACTTTTTCACAAAAATATACTTTTTTCCGAAATTTTTTTTCATAAATAGATACCGTTTTCACACAAAGATACTTTTCACAAAAATATAATTTTTTCGCAAAAAGATACTTTGTTCATAAAAAGATACGTTTTATAAAATGATTAGTACTTTATTTTAAAATCGTTTGCTGAAAGAAGAAAATATTTTGACCTTATGCCTGTAATTTCAACAAACAGATATCTGATCGTGTTCGTACCTAACAGTTATCTTTACTATCCGGTAAAAATAGTTTGGTAATTTCAACGTTAATTTTGCCTACGTGTTTATTCCTTTAAATTTTGTTTTAAAATATGGCAACATTTGTATTTTTATTAATATTTTTAATTAACTGTCAAAAATCGATAGTGTAAAATACACTACAGTTCAACCAGCAGGTAAGACAATCATGTTTAAATTATCAAAAATTCGTTACACTATAGCGCCCGTATTTATGTACATATATACATTTTTAAAATTTAATAAAGTTATACAAAACAAATTTTGTATGAAAATTTGATTAAAAAAACGTTTGTTAAAGTTAATAATCGTTTATAAATACGGGGGTAGATATCTGTACACAGCTAGATATCTGTTTGTAGAAACTACGGGCATAAATATTAGAAAAAAAAACAATTTTTATTGCATACTTTAAGATGTTTTATAAAGAAATTCTAATACAATTAAAATGGTTTTTATGGCTTTCGAGTCTTAATTTACTTAAACGTAAAATATTGTCTATGAGAAACGGCAACATTGATTTCGTTTCTAATATTTTAGCCAAGGTACATATAAGTGGTTTCATTTCTCTCCCGTACTTAAGGAGTTTTGTCTTTCATAACGCATTAGGAAAAACAAACACAAAAAGTGTTGCATTTTTTATGGTTGGGTAAAAACAACCATTTTATTAGCCAATATTTAAGATATTTTTGAATAAATTTTACGGTTTTATTTTCATTTTTTTTCAACATAAAAACTGCCTGTTTTAAACAAAAATTTAAACACCTTGAACAATGAAAAAATTGTATGTATTTTCCTTTGCCATATTAAGATATTTTTTGTTTAGGTGTTAAAAAGGACTAAGGAAATTGTTAATTTTTATAGCATCATAAAATATTTTGCTACGCTTCCGTTAAAAAAAATATTTTTGAGTCAGTAAGAGTGCGTTTGTTGGTAATAGGGGGAAGGGAGGGGGGTCGTTTGTGGGGTTATAAATGAATTTTTCAATGGCGGCCACACAAAAACAATGGTTGTCTGGAACTACTTTTAGGTTGGTCTTAAATCATACTAACACTTTTCATACAATGTTGCATTTGGTTTTATGACCAAAGTCATATTTTTTTTTATTGTGCTGTGCACACCCAGAGATTAAAGGCCTAGGGAGAAGGAATACTCATTAAATATTGTAATATATTTAAATAAAATGTAAAAAAAAATTTTTTTATTAACCCTTTGAGTCGGGAATTAACTAGAGCAAAGTAAAAAAATTATTTTATATCCGATATTAATAACTAGAGCCCAAAAATCCCAAAAATTTTATTTAAAATTTTCTCCGACAGCTCGAAGATCCTTTTTCAGGATGTACGCAATTGCGTACTAACAAACCCCAACGGTGCTCCTCTCAGTAATAGACAAAAAATTTTTAGAAACAATGTGATTTTATTTATGGCACTATATAGAAAAAAATACAAAAATTCAGTCTTTAAAGCTCAAAAAAAACAAATTTTAATACAAAGTTAATAAAATAAATAAAATAGGAAAATCACTCATATTCACACCCTTACTTTGTGTGAAAGGTAACAAAGCAATTGCGGTCTTTTGTTAAACACAAGTGCACTTTGCATTTATTGCAATATATTCGTGATCTACCCATACATTTCGGATTTTTGCACCTGGTAGCCTCTTTTGAAGTGTCGTGATTTGGTAAGTGACCTATTTCATCATACTGTACTTCGTGTAGCGGTCTCACTTCTCCTCTAACAAACTTACTTGTAGTTGGTGCATTACTTTCGGAAGAATTCGATGGCCTTCCTCTTTTCCGATTCTGTAGCTGTTGGACTATTGTGAGACTTCGTCCAAGTGCCTGCTTGAATTCCAACAAATGCATTATATCCTTCTGCGGTACATTATTCAAAGCACAATCCTTTTTATATTCTATCCAGCTGGCACAAACTGCAACATCGACAAAATGAAAGATAACACGCAATGTCCACTTTTTCGACTTTATAAATATTCTATAATAAGACATTAGTTGATCTAAGAGGTCGACCCCTCCCATTCCATTATTATAGGCTGAGACAATGTTGGGTTGTTTTATATCGACATATTGTCTTGATTTCTTATCAAATCGTCGGACAGATTGTTCTTCATTTACTCCAATAAAGTTGCTCGCCATATGAACAGCCTTATTGTCCTGCCATTTTATAAGTACTATTTTTCCATCCCGACTTACTATCTCATCAGAGGATCCTCGTCCTTTTTTCTTTAATACTGCATCTGAAACAAATGGCGGATTGTTGAATCTGTTGATCCTTATAGTGCCTGCTGCGTTAATCTTCCGCTCATTCAATATTTCAAATAACTGATAGGTGCTAAAAAAATTGTCAAAATATAACTTATGACCTGTGCAAGATAATCTTTTGATTAATTGAAGTACAGTTGCAGCACCGTGGCCAAATCGAGCTCTTTCAAAAGATGATATTTCTGTATTAGATCCTTGATACAGGAAGAAGTCATAAGGGAATCCACTTTTACCGCATAGCATGTAAACTTTAATTCCCCAAGGTGATGGCTTGCCCTTTATATATTGTTTAATGTTTAAATGCCCAGTGAATGGAATTATCTGCTCATCAATTGATACAACTTCTTCAACTGGTATTTTTCGACATCTTTCTAGCACCGCATCAATTAATGGCCGGGTTTTAACAAACTTATCGTTACATTCGGTTGGAATTTCTAAGTTGTTGATGAAGTGCAGGTTTGATCTTAATTGAAAGAAACGTTCGCAGGACATAACAGAGGCCACGGATTCTATTTGCAGATATTTGCTCCAATACATTTTGATTTGGGGCAGTTTCATTGTTCCCATAATCATATGAATTCCAATAAAGTGCTTCATTTCCTCGGAAGTCGTATGTTTAAATGTCCGACTGCTTGTACCCTTCTGTTCTGCATAGATATTGGTGTAAGTTGCCATTCTTTCATAAATTTGAGAAGGCAAGTATTTTTCGAAATAAGATAATGGACGTTTATTTGACAAACTCTCTGATTCATTATCAACCACAACTTCTGGCACAAAATTAAACGCTTCTGCAGAGAACTCTCTCCGCCTAAACTGAATTTGTGTCTTATCGGTCACAACATACCTTTCAAACTGATCAATAAACTGGACTTCTTCCGCTGCCCCAAATTCGGTGGGTTGAATATCACCAATGTCTTCATGTGCTTGCTCATCAATAAAATCCTCATTCATTACAATGTCAATTAAATTTATAGGTTTTGAGTGGGGTGCTGATATCATGTCAATTACTGGTTTTTGAGGATTTGTTGAGCTTATTTTGCTATCATCCTCACTATCAGATAAATCAGAAAATTCAAAGTCTGAGTCCATTGCGTTAAGCAAATCATGAATACCCCGCTGAGAAAGTCCTTTTTTGCAAGCCATTTCATATATGTATCTAATTAAAATAAAAGTATTCTATTGCAATTTTAATGCCAAACTGATTTTAATAGGATTTTGACCTAACTAGCACGCCCGATCTCATGAAATATTTGTTCAGACTGCTTATTTTCACGTGTATAGTCCGGTGTTCTCAATACAATTTGTAGTTTCTAACTGTTTCTATGTTTTATTTGGTTCTCTCTTATTTTTATAACGGTTAAAATAAAACACAACAGATAACTAAAACGCAACAGCAATGCAATTTGATGTTATTATGATACAACACGCTCTTCTGTTTGTACACAAATGAGTTCATGTACACATTTGCGCACACAATACCACAGTACGTTTGTACACAATTGCGTACATACTTTTATTTAGCTGTATTTTTATGCAAATTAAACGTTTTAAGTCAAAACATACAATATTATTTATGTCTGTAACAGTTCTCATCTGAAAAAATATATTTCCAATAGCATCGGATATGTCTAGACCAAGTAAAAAGGTTTTTAATATGCACCCATGACACCAGTTTTCTATATGACGTAAGCTGTATCAGAAATTTATAAAAAAAATCATTTAAAACATTTATGTTTCTATGGAACGTGAGAGAAACTTGGTGAGAACACTTCAGAGAATATGTTCCCAATCAAAAACTCTTTAATATTTTAAAACGTTCAATTCCACTCATGATACAAAGTGATGTACGCATTTGTGTACACGCCGACTCAAAGGGTTAAGATTTATTTATAAAGAGAAAAAACTCTAATTAATAAAAAAAAAACTTAGTATATCTTGAGATCAGGGTAAAAAAGGTATTAAGAGCATAATTTTAGAACTGATTACATTTGAAATAAAAGCATACTTTTAATCTTAAATTTTTTATACTCAAAGGCAATTCATTGGCAAATTTTATTCCCAACCCTATTAAAAAATATGTGTATAAAAAAAGCCTTAATTTAATTCTAAAGTTCCATAAAAAGTATTGCATACTTTTTGGCTTACTTAAGAAATTTTTTAAGCAATTGTTTACACTTTTTACTAATAAAAAAAATTATATTCACGCCTACCGTGAATAAGAAGTGAAAAGTTTATTCCCTCGAAATTTTGCTTTTACTAATACATTTTTTGGAGCAAAGAGTTTAATAAAAATGAAGAACTCCTACAATTTTTATCTGTTGCATATTTTTAGGATCATATACAGAATACAGACTTAAAAGAATAAATTTTAACGCATAAATTTTAGATATGATAACATCTATTTTTACTTGTATTCATTGGCTTATATTTTTTTTATTAAAAAAATTAAAATTTCAAAACGCTAAGCAAAAAGAAGAAAAAAATAATCGTTAAAAATTTTAAAATATGTTCTACAATACTCTAGCATACTTTTTTGATCAACCTTAAAATATGCAAGCACATACAAAATATAGATTTTATACCATAATCATTTAATTTTTTAATTAACGATTTCTCAATTTCGGTTTTGTTATAATATTTTCATATAGAACTTTTGCATATTTATAGGGTTTTGAGAAACTATTGCATATGCTATATGCTTAGCGAACCCTTAAAAAGTATAAATAAGATTTTTAACAGCTAAATATGTTTTAAAATACTACTTAATAGTAAAATCCATTTTCTAAAGCATACTTTGGGGTGGGTAACCTAGTTATTACCGTAAAAGTCGCAGTTCTCACCATAATTTTAAAAGTTTTTCATTAAGATTTAAGTATCATTGTTAAAAAAAAACTTTTCCTCAAAATTTAAAAAAATTTTCTTCTACAGCTTTGTAAACTTTTAAGTTGAAAGTAGCAAAACTTTTTTTCTATTACAGTTATGAGGAGTTAAATGCTTGTCGATAACTGTTTGTTGTTGTATTACAATTTTTACTATTTTTGATTTTTTTCTACCATTAAACCCCCTTTAAAAGAAAATGAAGTCTCTCTTAAGTGAAGTGGCTGTTGTTGTTCTTTGTTGTTTTTTTGCAATGTATTGTTAGAAGTGTTTCCTACTTCGTTTTCTAAAGTGAGTTTATAGTGTGCTAACAAAATCAATCGATACTTAATGGAAAATCGTTATTAATGAAAAAGTTTAGTTGTTTTGTTGCAGTTTTTGTACTTCCTTTACTCCTGCTGCCTGCCTTCCTGGCTGCTTCGGCATAACCAATAGCAACAACATCTACTACGTCTACGGGACTTCTATGTACGGCAAGTGGCAAAATTGTGTGAAACTTAAAAAGGAATACAATTGAAAATGCAGTCAGCCATGCGTTGGAAAACAATGATAAAGTGCAAAGCCAGTACTGAGTAAAAAGTGCACGTATTTTTATAAATTTTTTTTAACTCTGTGTAAAGTTTTTGTATTGTTGGAAGAAAGTGTACGCAAAAAATGAGAAACAAATTTAACAATGAATAGAAAAGAACTTAAAAGTTTGCCAAAAACCCTTAACAACAATTTGTAATTATAATATGGGAAGTGTGAAATGCTGTACTATTAGGAGTGTTTTTATGCTAAAAGTTATACAAAAGGTTTTTTTTTGGAAAATAAAGGAAAATATTAAAGCTAAATAGAAAAACAAATAAAAAATTAAAAGTATGATTTAAGGTAGAAAAGAAATATTACGATTTAAACTTAATAAGAGCTAAAAGAATACATAACCAGAAAGTTAAATAAAGAATAAACTATAAAATTATGTTGCCTATTTTAGGGGATTGGAAAACAAAGTAAATGTTGCATGCAACATTTAATATTTAATTTAATATTTATTCGAAACTAAAAAATCTTTTTGAATGAATATAATTCGCAAAAATTTCCTATTATCTAATATAAAGCCCACTTTTAGAAGTTAAAACATACATTTAAAGAGTATTATGCTTTCAGGATAATTATAAAATTTTGGTAAAAAAAGACTCTTCAAAAATTTAAAAATCTTATACTATGGCTTTCTTTTATTATTAAGCTTAGAGTTTCTAAACTTAATAAGCACAAAATTTTGATAAACGTATTGAGGTATTCACAAGGTGTGCTATTATGTCATATTGTCATAATGTTCTAACATTTTACAATGGTTTAAAAATATTGTTGTTGCTTTGAAAACAAAAACTGTTTTAAGATTATAGAACTTTGCTTGCTATGTTTATTGTGTTGTCGTAATTAATCAGAAGAGACCAGCGCTGAGCGGCTGAGCCACGCCCTGTTAGTTTTTGTAGCCGTCGCGTTGATGGTATAGTTTTACGCGGCTACCATCCGTATTTAACCTGCGCCTAGCCATTTTTGCAACAAATCACTTGCGGCGTCAAATTAGATCGGCTTAGGACTCTGCTGTTTGGCAAACAAACAAAATAAAATTTGTTTGCGATTTGCGTCTCAAAAATGGAAAATAGTCAGGTAAGATATAATTTAAATTATTAATGCATGGATTAGAACTTACAATATTTTTATTTTAGGTAAATATTTATATTTTTTATATTTGTTTTAAGTCAACCGATTTAAATTCAAAATAGCACGCTAAATTATGAGGGGCTGTGCACAACAGTCGTTTTTTCGTGTAATTATTTTAAGACATATGACACCTTGTGAATCCCCCAAATAATTTTTCTTGCTTACTTTTAGGAGTTTTAAATTTACCAAGTAATTATAACTTTATCACAGTCTTGAATATGATATAATTAAAGATAATTGCTTATTCAAGGAAAGCTTCTGCTCAATAAAAAGTTTAAATTTTCAACATTTGTTTAAATTGCTGCCTACTTTCATGTGTTTAGTTTAAAAAGTATAATTAAATGCACCTATACCTGTTTAAATATCTTAACTATAGCCCAAAAACCAACAATAAGATTTCATAAATATTCAAAAGTAAAAACATGAAGTCGTAAAACTTGGCAACCCTATTACATGTAAGTCACAAATATTTATTGAAATATCATTATAATTTATATGCAAAACCAACAAAATCACACAAACACTCATAACTTTTAACTAAAAGAAAATCTTTTCAAACATATTTTTCCTGCTTCTTTAACCACAAAACAATTTGAAAATTTTGTAATAAACCACAAAAACCTCACGAAAGTATGCTATGAAATGTGTAATTAAAAACAATTAAAGCACAAAGTAGAGAAATTCAAAATGAATACATATATATTTTTGTGCGTATCATAAATATGCTGAGAAAAAAATAAAGTTAAATTTAAGACCGCCTGAAGGCTTGCTATAGGAAATAATAGTTAACAAGTTTTAAAGACCTTAGAAATGGGCTCAAAACAAATTAAACTAAAATTTTTGGGCAGCCTTAAAGGAAACTTTAAACAATTTGAATTATAGAACTTTGCTTGGGCGATATAAAAAACTTTAAAGCATACGCTTTTTTTTCTCCTTTAAAGTATACTTTTAGGCCTTTTCTTTTCTTTTAAAATTCAATTTGAATATTTTCTTTGTCTTTCAGCCACAAATACACCAGTCCTGCTTTTACATTTTCTTAAAAAAAAGAAAATATTCTGCTTTTGTTACCTGACGTTCGTAGCCAAAACCGCTGCTGTTTGCTATAAAATTTTTTCCCTGGTGTTGCATAAAAACCCGCATTTTTCTGTGTTAAGGCAACAATTGCGAAAAAAGTCGTCTTAACGTAAACTGAGAACTTAACAAAAATTGTATAAAGAATTTATTTTTTTTACCAGTTTATTCTTTTGAACAATTTATTGTAACAGGAATACAATTGTGAATTGCATTGACATGTTAAAAACTTATTCTTCAGTTGAAAAAAAATCGAAAAAAAAATAAAAACTGCCAGCAAATTTTGCTGGATTCATCGTCTATACCTTGATGGCAGGGATTTAAAAATGAATCTGTATAAGAAACTTTTTTTTTAGATTTTTTTTCATTCTGCGAACAAAGATAAACAAACACAGGTTTATTTATAAAACATCAATACTTGGCAATAAATATATGTTTGAGGAACAAAAAAAAATTAAAAAGTTTAATGGCAGTTTAAAAACAAGTTAAAGAAAAGAAATAAATAGATTTTTTGGGCAGCAAAGTAGTACCTGCAATTTTCTTGTTACTGAAAGAAAGATGGGGTTTAAGAAATAGTGAAGTAATTGGAATACAATTTTAAAGCTGGAGAAATTTTCTTTTGATGAATCTAAAATAATTGTCCAATTCACAATCTCGCATAAACTTCGCCTAATTAAACAATGTTGTATTAATATTGTTTATAATTTTCATAAAAAAGTGTTTTTATAACGACTTTAGTACGATTGAATTTTATATGTTTTAAAAAATGGGAATGTCTAATTTGTTTGGTGAATTTGAAAAAAATGGTTTTAAATTATTAGACATTTTATATCCATTAATTTTTATTCACCTTAAAGTATGCTTTCTATTTTTTTGTTTAATTTAACTTTGACACATTTTAATATAAACTACTTTAAAGAGTTCTAAATATTATATTATTTTAACACTTAAATTTAAAGGTTTATTAGACCAGAAGTATTCAAATTTTTTTAATAGGAAATGTTGAACATTTGGAAAGCAACAAGGCATATGAATAGAATAATAATTTTATTAAAAATATTTCTAAATGTATTTTATATTGAACAGTTTAACAATAATTAAATTAGTTTTATCTACATATTTATTAGTCTTTAAACTTTTTAATAATCGACAATTTCCATATTTTATGACATCGTTTAAGTATCAAAATAATGCTTTATTTTTTATTGATTAAACCTCCCACATATATATTAAAGTTTTCTTACATTTTAGAAACGTTCTAGTTTTTTTGTCATTCCGTTTGTAATTGCTGCAATATTTATCTTAGCCCTATATATATGTTCCTTTCACTCCTCTAGGGAGCATATATATATTATGGGTCCTTATGAGGTGTGAAGCTGATTTAAGGATGTCCGTCTGTCTGTTGAAATTAGTTTTTCGAAGACCCCATATATGATGAAGACTTGGTTGTTATAGTTTTCTGTTACATCTGCTCCGCTAATTCTGCTATTAAATTCAGCCAGATCTGCCCAGAAGATAAGAGCAAAGAACCACGACTGCGTCTAATTGTACCAAGGTTTTTATATAATCCTTGTGTAAGTTTTTATTTAATTTTTTTTAATATCTAGACATTTGTGATTATTTTTTACACATAACAATCATACAATCATGAACGGCCCAGCTGTTTTACCGGTGTCCGTCCGTCTGTCTGTTTTTCTGTATATCTGGAGAACGACAAAAGCAAATGTCCCAAATTAGACACAATCATCTTGGATTTAAAAACTCAATATCCCATAAAATGTGGGCGGGATTGGAGAAGTGGGCGGGGTACCTTTCATACAAAGAGATATGAATTTCTGTATATCTGAAGAAGAGAAAGAGCCTAATGCCCGTAATTTCTACAAAAAAAAGCTGGTCGTGTTCGTACCCAACAGTTGTCTTTGCCTATTTCAACATTTATTTGGCCTACACATTTTTGCCTTCAGTTTTCTATTAAAATATGAGAGCTCTGACTCCATTTTGTAAAAATTACGGGCATAAGTTTACCAATTACATAGGTACAAAGCATCTTAATTATCAATACACAGCATTCGACTAATTGTGGGCGGTATTGCAGAAGTGGGCATGGCAGAAAATATATTTATTTATATCTTAAGAACGGAAAGATCTTTCTGTTCTTATTGCACCATGGTGAAGAGTATAAAAGATTCGGCATGGTCAAATATAGCACTCTTCCTTGTTTTTTATTTAAGTTAAAAAGTTTAATGTACACTCCTGTTCAATTAATTAGACCCACATAATTCGCGTTACCTAGCAGGCCATTTCTTTTGATATTTTACGGGTAGAAGAAAAAAGCGGATATCGGTTTTAATAAAGCTCAAAAACGTATTTAATATATTTTGAATTTAAAGTCCGGCTATATTTTTAGAAACATTTGATTTAAGAAAAGAAAGTTTTACATTTTTGTTCATTTTAATATGGATATTTGCAGTTTAAAGTCATTTTTTCTTATTAATTTCATAAATCTTAAATTAAAAATTCCAAGTGAATCGAAAAGATTTAAAATTTATCGTTAAATTAGTCATGTCGTTCCATCGAACGAAACGAAACATATACTGGAAGATCAAATAAATCTATGAGCAAAATAACAAAGAAATAGTTGTAAAAGCTTTAACAGCAGCAGTGGTGAGAAAAGTACGCAGAATTGTCTGCACTCAAACCTTTCGGTATGAAAGAAAGGCCTTTTAAAAGGCCTGATTAAAAACTGCTTAAGAATGCCTCATAGAAGACATATGCTCTCTGGTTTAAAAGATAAGATAAGTAGATACACCTTCCACACTCGCTTCTGTGAGAAGCGAGAAGAGAAGGAACAACATTTTTTGTTGCACAAGCAAAAGCAAAAGAATTCAGATCACTTTACAAAAACAAAGTTACATACATATTAAAATACCAAATGAAAAAAATAATGTAAATCATTTTACTTGAAGTTGAAATGGTAACAATTTTTGTTTTGCTTTTTCGCCAAAGCAAAAGCGAAGGAATTCAGTAACATAGTAGGTACATATTAATATACCAAATAAAAACAATAATGTAAATTATTTTAGTTGAGTGTTGTTCATTAAAGAAGTGTTTTTTTTAATATTTTTTATTTAATTTTATATTTTTTGTGTATAGTAATGATAGTAATTCTGTAAATAAATATACATACATATATGTATACTAAGCTAAATTTGTAAAACACTAAACTTTTATTCTTTTAATTTGCAGGCCTTCTTGAATGCCTGCTGCTGAAGGCCTATTGATATACCTTTATTCTAAGGATTTTTGACAGTCATTCTCTGGAATGCCTTCTAAGAGCTATTTATTTGAATGCCTTTTAGAAGCTTTGGGGAAAGAAAGGAAAGCGAAAGGCCTATCCCGCAATGATAACGTGTGTAAAAATGATATGAGTATGGAATGGAGCGAGGAGGCCTTGTACATCCCAAAGAAGGATTACAGAGGCCTTCAAGGAACATCGAACAAGAATTATTA
This sequence comes from Pollenia labialis, assembly GCA_949318255.1. Taxonomy (NCBI): domain Eukaryota; kingdom Metazoa; phylum Arthropoda; class Insecta; order Diptera; family Polleniidae; genus Pollenia; species Pollenia labialis. The sequence continues at coordinate 6,768,122 of OX439140.1, forward strand.
ATTCAACAACACCTGTTCTTTAAGTCTCGCTGCTACAAGAACATCAACAGCAGTACGTAGAGCCGTTAAAAGCTGTGAACACTTTCAGTTGTGAAAATGGAAGAAAAAGCCCCGTTGAATGATTCTAGCAAATAAAATAGTGTAAAAGAACGATTAGAAAGTTGAAATTTTTACAGATGAAAAGAAATCCAACATCTATGGATATCCATCTGATCCATAGCTACTGCATCCTTGATTAGAGAAAAAAGATTTGATTCTGAACCACTGCCACAGAAGAGAGGAGTGCTGTAACATATGCTTTCCGCTGATAGTACAATTTTTGTTCGACACATAAAAGATATGAACTGCTAAGTACACAAAAATTATATTGGGTCTTATCAATTGCACCGGAGTGTATCCGATACTTTCCGAAACTTTAAAAATTCCGTTACAATGATAGCATTTATTAGTTCATAAAACATTTACATACTCGTTTATTTTTTAACATGTATATAAGTGTGTCTGTACATTGTTGTTGTGTTAGTATTTCATGTGTATTTATGTTATATCATTTGTATTTTCTTCGCAAACCTGTAAGTATGCTATAAAAAAATTAAATACAAATTGTATCGCATGTTATCGACAAATACTTTTTCTTACCCTTTTTCTTTTACATATTTATCTCTTCCTCGCATGTTACTCTTTTAAAATATAATAAAATTTCGTTTATTTTATTGTTAAATAATCTAATCGGGCATAAAAGATATTTTGTTGTAGCATACTTAAAGGATGTTAGAGAATAAAAAAAGGCCTGCTTATAGGCTGATTTATGTAGTTAAGAATAGATGGGCGAAAGCAGATGAATTGCAAGAAGAGAAAAAGTAATAAAAAAAATGGAATTGAAAGAACTGGCAGTTAAGGAAAATATATTTTAAAAAATTTTGGTTTTAAAAATTCGTTTAAAAGTTAAAATGATTCAGGTCAAGTATTCGTTTTAGAAGTATTAAGTTTCTCTTAAATGAGACCATTCCCTTTCCCTTTTATAATTTCAAATTCCTTTTTATTTTATTAATTTCATTTGCAAACTTAAGCTTTTAGTTAAAAATTAGATTTTTGTTTAGTTTAAAAATTCCAAAGAAAACTAACTGTCTCTTATTTTTAACAAACCTTGAATATAAGTTTTCAAGCAAAGTGCAAAAAAATTTTTCGTTCGAGGGAAAAGTGGAAAAGTGGCAAGAAAAACATTGTTAAGTAAACAAAAATATGTTTTGAATCTTTGCTGATTGTTAGCCACATTTAGCTGGAGTTTATTGTTAAATAACATCAGTTTAAAAGACACAAACAACAAAAAAGTATTGAAGAAAAATAAAACTAGGGAACCCAAAGTTTTTATATGTCTTTTGTACAAGAGTTTGCTGAAGTTTCTTTTTTTTGTTGTTGGTTTTGAACACTGGTAGTTGTTCATCATTAAAAAGTTTTTTGGTGAGTACATTTTTCTTTTTTTTTTATTATTGTATGTGTTGTAGTTGTCAATTCTTTGGCAAGTTTTTTTCTTATTCTTTTTTAGACTCTTACATACAAAAACTTACTACCCACACTTTCTTATTTTTTCTCCATACGCCTGAATGTATGCAGTATAAAGTTTTTTTTTTATTTAAACTAGAGTTGTTGGCCTGAAACGTAGTAAAACGCTTTAACAGTATTGACTAACATGTGTTGTAAGGACAGAAAATTTGTAAGACCTCCTTTAGTTTGTTAGTCTTTTGTTAGTAATTAAGGTTATTCTTGCGGGATTTAAGGATATAACCAAAATATCAAAAATTTCTTCAAGATAAACTTACAACTTGCCTCCCAAAACGCCTGTCTGTCATTTTGTTTATCTATAAATACAGACTTAATTGCTGGCAAGAGGCTGTCGGAATTATCGTACAGAAAATTGAAGAAGAATTTAGAGGGGTTTTTGGTTTTGGTGGCGGTCAGGAATTAAATTGAATGTTGTTAAGTTCAAATAAAGTTTTTTTTTTGAGAAAAAAGGGAAAAATATTTCGCGAAAAACTTATAAATGTGGTACCTGAGATAAAGGTATCATTACTTTCAAGACCAATTTGAACGGACACCAATATAAAGTTTCTAATTTTTGTCCAGCTTCATGTTCGTTTCCCCGGCAAAGGAACCTAAGCTTCTCGTAATCTTATCGTATCTACAAAAGCAATTTCTGTTGATTTACAAAATCAGAAAATGACATATCCATCGGAGCGAACTTAATAACAGGTTTCAGGCAATAATAATCCCTCCTGAAAATCAAAGATAAGCCACAGGTATCACCTAAAGAGGTATAATCAATAACCAAGGCAAGCCCTATGAAGTCCTAGGGATCACTGGTTTCTGTGGTACTTGAAATGTTTTGAGTCAGCTGCTTGCAGGCAAAAATCTTTAAAATCTCTCTCCCTGCGATGTGCGTAGAATCTGCAGATATCACTAGAGCTCTAGAGAGATCTCGCTAACAACCACTGAATGGTAAAAATAGCGATCACGCGCTCCCCAATAGTATCTCTTAGTTAATAAAGCTGCTCTTAGTTGAACACTCTTGTGAGTTCATGCCTTGAAAAAAGTACTCCCCAATCGGGCAGTGAACAACTTTTTGAAAAACGGCCTTCTATAAGAAACGCAAGCCTTAGGCAAAGACAATAACCATTAAAGACAGGAAGCATGAAAGAAGCATACTAACGAAGCCATCACCAATAGTCAGACCGGTGTGAACCCACCAGGGGCTACTGGCTCACGTGACCCTCAGTTAAATGCCGAGGCATAACCTTGAACCCCTTAAATTCAATGTAAGCACGGGGAGCTCTGCCATTTGGATGTGTGGCCATCACAAGTATATTCTTATTGGTTAATAAATTAGCGTACTTCCCTCCATGGGAAGTACATATTCTATTCATAATCTATTGCAGATCTGTAATTTTTAGGTCAAAGATAAAACTGACCTGTATGCTCTAAGGATGCAACGCGATATGTTATGCTCAAAATGCATACACATAAAACCCGGGAGAAATAAAATTCTGGAAAGAAGTGATTTATTGAAGTTTAACAAGTTTTCACTCCAAGGAAAGCCGAAAGATTTGGCTGCATCCGATTCGTTTGAGGCCCCAAAGCAGAAAGGTAGTGATGCTCATAAAGTATGCACACAACCTTGTGAAGCAAAGGCATAGTTGAGTTAAGGTTTTAAGTTTGTATAAATAGCATAATCCGGTGTACTTTACTACCTTCTTAAAAATAAAATTACAACTACATTTAGAGTTGACAAAAAGTCAACCAATTGTAGTTGGGACTGTAAGAAAAGATAAACTCACTGTTTATTTTTGTTGTTTTTGTTTAAGCTTTGATATTGTTACAATTAAAACTGGTGTTTTAAAAATCTTTGGATGATCTGTCCTAAGCAAACAGTTAAATGCGCATAGGAATAGCTTATCCCATCAGCAAAAAAATTAGTTTATCAATAGTATGAAATTGGAATTTAGCACATTAACACGAAAACTTGTTGAAAATTTACTAAATTTTTTAAAACAGATCTTGTGTATTTATACCAAACTTCTTCTATTATCCTTCTCCAGATATTTTGACAATTATGTTACTCTTGTATGGGAGTTTCCACGGTCCCTTTTCTTATCAGCTCGCTTTTTGCCAGACATTTTGTAATGAAAACGAAACAATTTTTTCCAAATTTGTAAACATTTAGTTGCATCGTACTATAAATATATGTATAGTTGTACAGTTTAGTGTATTTGATGTTGTAGCGAACTGCCATTGCCATGGTGGCATATTTATTTCCGCGTGTTGTTTTTGGTGCTGCTTTCACATGAGTAGAGGCGTTTTGTATTTTGCTTGCTGTTTTTGGGATTTGACACGCCTTAAAGACTTACAAATATTTAAAGCCTGTGTTAAGCGGCAGGTAATCAGGAAATTACTGTGAAAATTCCAAGGAAATCCAAGCAAACACACAAACGTATTTTAATTATTAATTATATAGATAGACGAAACACATAAAACAGTGTGTCTTTCTAATGTTTTGACCGATTAAAAGATCTGCTAATATAGAAAACTATAGTTCTTACCTGACCTTGCAAACATTAAATTTATTTTTGCTTCACGGTTAAAGATTTTCTTTTCACCAAATTTATTTTTAGTATTAGAATCGGGCGGTTTATTTTCGCTTTTTGAAAAACATCGTTCAATATCGGCGTCCAAAATGTTTAAATCTAAGAAACCCTTAAGGCGGCTTAAAATTTTTTGATTGACTTTAAAAGTAACAATAGATTTTTTCTTAAATTATATTAATGCTTTTAAGGTTTTTTTTAACTTTAAGAATTAAGTGACAGTTATTGTTTTAAAAAAATTCATGTTGTTTATTATAAAGACAAGCATTTGCAGTTGTTCATTGATCATATGAATCATTTATTTCGTAAAATCTTGCATATATGTTTTTTCGTATTTTCCTGTAAGTATAATTGTGGCTTCTATTAATATGTATTTAAAAATAGTCCTTCGAACCATCAATTTAAAACAGACGAATTTTTCTTAAATATTTTTTAGAACATTAAACTTTCAATTATTTTCTCATTCATTAAAATTTCCTTTAAATTTGCAAAAAAAAATTTAAGCAAACATTTTTAGTCCATTGTGAGAAAAAACCGCATCATTAAACCTGTTGCAACTTAAAAAAAAACGTGTGAAAATCTCCATGGATGGCAATGCATTTGCCGCCACCCCCTCAACCAACACCTAAAAATATGCTTTGTGTATATACACATTTTTTTTGTTGCATATGTTTTACGCCTTGTCATTCTATACAAAAGGCGTGTTAGTATGTAAAAATAAAATATTAAAAAAAGAAATGCAAAAACACTCTACAATATTGCAATACAACGGGGTAAAAAAGAAAAAAAAATAATAAAAAAAACTGTTGTTGCCTCATAAAAATTAAAAGAAACAACGATGAGCTTGCACATAATAAAAAAAAAATATGGAAATTGTAAAGCCTACTTTTAAATAAAAATTGCATGGTCTACTTTTAGGCTTAACGAAAACATAAAAATAAAGCAAAACACAACATATATGCCTGCCATGAAAATAGGGATGTTGCTGCAACAACAAATTCTTTAATAAAAATTAATACTAAGATACACTTATACATATCTATATAACAAAATATAAGTAAATGTATTAAATATACATATGTATTAGAGAAATTGTTTTAGTTTTAGTAAAACTTTTGTTGTAGTAGTTGATGTTGTTTTTAGAACCAGAAATTGTGGTAGTGGTGGTAGTTTTATATCATCAGACTCTCTTTCTCTTACCCATCTGGAAGAAAAAATATATGCGCATGGAATATAGTTTTGCTTTTTCGATGTTGGCTAAAAAAAACTCTGCTCATATAAGTAAAAGGATACCGTATAGAAAGTCTATAAAGTATACGAATGTTGAGTTTTCTGGTCATGTGTTTTTTTTTTAAATATTTTTATACATATTTCTTCTTTAAACCAAAAAAAAGGGTTTATTTGGAGGCGCTCCTCCTCTTTTTTTTATTATTTTAGTTAAGTAAATTTAATTTTTTTACAAACCAAAGAACTGTAAAGTATTCATAGAATTAATATGTTGAAATATTAATAATTTAGTGTTTTAATTATTCTAGATTAATATTTATTTATGGGTTATTGTTGAGCTATAGTTTTGAAACTTGAAATTAATTTTTAGCTAAACGAACTCATAGAACGATCGTTGGAGGGTCTAAAATTAATTAAGAGAAATGAAAAAAAATACAAATAAACGAACTCTAATTCAGTTCAAATTTTGTATAACTGTTTAGAGCCCTGTGTTAGTGCAGTTACCTAAAACATCAAACATTTACAACTTATCACCAGTAGTTCTTAAGTAAATTTCTTTAATTTTAACTCAACTGAGTTGAGTTGTAAACCGTAATAAAGGCATTAAATGCGAAGGACGAATATTAAATTATTGGCAAAGAATTGGTATAGTTATAGTTCAAAGGATCATGTTTTAAATAAAAACTAATACAAAAATATCTATTAAGGACAAATTAAACGATTCGAAGGACTATTAAACAATTTTAAATTTTTTGTGATTTACAAAAAACAAAAATTATCTTTAAAAACAAATTTCAAAAAAGCTAACGAATCTTCAACACCGATTCAAAGGACTAACAAACAAACAATTTTAAAATTTAGTGATTTTTAAAATCAATTTTTAAAATTATTCAAACTCAGAATTCGAAGGACGATTTTTTAATGTCAACATAAGTTGCTCTTTAAATCAAGTTTAAAACTAGCAAAATATTTTTTTTAACAATAATTTACAAATTATTTAGAAAATTAACTCCTTACTTATAACCTGGAGCTTGAGAATTCATTTTTTTGCGATTCTATATTGAAAATTTTGTAGAATTCAAGGCTTAAAACCAATTTTTTTATATCAATAGAAACCAAAGTAACCCTTAATTTTTTTAAACATGAACTTAAATTATTTGCAAAATAAATAAAATATAAACATTTGTGCGTGCATGTTCAATAAATCGAATTGAATTGGTTTTAAAATAGAACAAATTTTGAAAACGATCCTATAATGAAAGATATTTTGCCTACTTCTAGTACCACTTATCTTTCAAGGGCAACTCTTGAAAACCGGAATAACTACGGTAATTTTGTCAATAATTGAAATAAAATCTCGTTTAATTTAAATTTCACTTCATTTCGATTTTTAGAACAGGCTTGTTTATTTCAAATTATTAACCCCTATCTTGAATAACAAGTGGAATTTTTGTTCCCATGAAATTTTCATTCTCCTCGAAGGGAAAAAAGCAATCTTTAATCTCATGTGAAAATTTTTTCACGCTATCAGTTCCAGTGAATGTAAAAAAGAAGAAATATAAAAAAATGAAAAATCAATGAAATTTTTGTTCAAAAATATATAGTTTATATTTTAAAGAAAAGTTAAAATCATAAAGCAAAATATTTAGTATTGGAGGGATAGTTTGATTACAACGTAAATTTTTTGCACTTTTTAAATTGTATGTCCAAAATTCTGCTACCACGTCTTTCGAAAGATTCACAAATCCGCAGGCAATCGACCTGTTGTTATGCATTTTGTTGACCAATATATCGGTTTGTGCCTTATTAACGGATCTAGCCCTTAATATTCGATTTATAGGAGGAGCTACTTACATATATGTTCTGTACCCTACCAAAAATAAAGTGAGAAAATCTAAGGAAATTTAAACAAATTTTTTCCCTTTTTTTCATGGGAGATTTTCATGAACGTAAATATGTGAAAAGGGGAATAGTTACGAGTGAAAAATTATTCACGATAGGAGTGATTATCTATTAAAATTTAGTAACGAATTAAAACGAAATTTGAAATTTGTTTGCTTTTAATCGATGGTTTGAAGGACCATTTTTTTATCAATAATGGTTCGAATGCCAAAATTAAACTTATGGGAAGATACGAAAAATCATATTTGCAACCCGATAGACTAGCTGGTAGCGAGCTAGTCTATCAGCGCCGGGGTTGCGGGTTCGATTCCCGCCTGAGATTCTGGTTTCTTTCCTGCAGACAAGCATAAACCTTCGCGGGATAAGCTTAGGAAATTATAAAAAAAAAAAAAAAAAAAAACATTCTACAAATTGAATAAATCATGGGATCAATAAACCGCTATAAAGGCTTGTGTTTATAATAAACAATTTAAATATTTTTGGTATTAGGGATAATGAAATGGTTCGAAGGACCATGTTTATTGAAAACAATAATTGTAATTTTTTTCTTAAAAAAATTACTGAGCCCATTTCAACAAAGACTTACAAATTTTGAGGGTCCTTTATTATATATGGAAAAGGGGAATAACTGAGAAATTTATTTCTCTGATAAAGTGAAGCTATGCTCATGTCCTATGCTACGTTTCACATAAGGGTAGATTTTCAGACCATTTGTGGTAAAAAATTGTGGTAATGGAAGGTGTTCTGAGCTCCATTGAGAACAAAAGCCAAAGAATACGGTGGAAGATCAACTGGCAACACCTAAATTATTTGGCATACACTGATGATATCTGTTTGCTCTCTCACAGATCCGGAGACCTAAAGCAGGCACCATTGGGCCTTGAATAACTTACAATTAACATCGGTAAAATTTGAACCCTGCACAAAGGTGTCAATATAACTGAATCAATGGGATTCACAGCCTGGAAAGATAGTTTTAGCATTACTTTTGTAAACCGCTGATTTAGAAGAAAAATCCAAATTTTCTGTCGGATCTACTATCACCAACTCGCCAAATACCCATAGCTACGTTAACACGTGGAAGAAAGTGGCAGTGGATTGCACATACTAAGATGAAACCCATTCCACCAGGCTGGTCGGAAAGCTGGTAGACTACGTAATACATAGCGACGTTCCTCAGAATCCGAAAAGAGGTACTGAGGCATTGCCCGAAAGGAACTAAGATATATTTCAAACAAACGGGTCCGTTGGCTGCTGCAATTGGCGTCCTTTATTCCAGTAGGAGTTAGAGGAAAACAAAGGCCCCTATTACGGTTCACAACTCAACTAAGTTTCTTAATTTTTGTTTTATGGTTTACAACTTTGCTATATTTCGGTGAACAAAAACATAATAAAAATTACAACTGATCACAGCCAGTTGTCTTAATTACAACGCAACTGAGTTGAGTTGTGAACCGTAACAGGGGCCATATATATATTCATTTTAGGACGTTTGTTAAGATATTAGCCGATTTGTTTCATTTCCAATATTAATGAGACAATTCTTATCGTCCTTATCATTTTGGCGATGTGTGTTATAAATTTTTTAGGAGTTTTGTTTTTAACAATTTAATTAAAGAACTTTTTCATGAAAAAGTTTTGTTCATTATCGAAAAATGTTACCTCTGCCATTTCTTTTTGTCCATATTTTTTTTAAATATTCGGGCTCATAAAATGCATTTGTTACTATTGAATATTTACAGCAACAACAAAAACAATATGAAGGATATACAAAATGAAAAATACACATCAAAATGTATTTATTTCCATCTATAAAAGTAAAATATTTATTTTGTTGGTTGCTAGTGTTCAAAAAACTTGCTTGGAGAAGAGGTGTTGCAAAAGTTTAGATACAAGTAAAATTTTGGAAATTTTTCATTTTTTTTTTGTTATTCTGTTTGTATTTTGCTGATAAATATTACGGCAAACAAATATTTTGCATATAAAAAACAAATAAATACCCGACAAAATATTTTACATATTTAAACACTCACAGACGCACACTCACATATGCAGTGGTGACTCACTCAAACGCATACGAATACATGTACACACATAGATATACTTAAACATAAATAGAATAACAAAATAAATGTTATTGCAGTTGTGAGTGAGTAAAAGTGCATAAATACATATTTCCTCAAAATGCAGTTGAATTTTTACGATTTTTTTTTGCGTTAAATGGAAAAACTTTTTAAAAAATAAATTGACATTTTACAGTGGGACGAAAGTAAAATCAAAAAATCTTGAACAAGTTCTTTTTATGCAAAACAATCAAGTCAAAACTGTTTTTTTTTTCTTGAAAACAAAATTTCTTTTAAAAATGTACCACTTTTTGCTCCACTGCCCCTTTTGCTTTATACATTTCCAATCTATCACTGATATAATAGAGAGAATTTCGTAGTAGTTCAATTTCTATTCTCACAACTTCGAAGAATGAATATTTGTTTTCTGTTGTTTTTTTTTCTATTTCTATTTATTATTTATTTATTTCCATCTATATGTTTTCTGAGTTAGAAATAAAAATGTAGAAAATATTTTTCCTCTATTGATCTAAAGCATAATAAAACTTAACTTGCATATGGTGTTTACTGTTAAATAATGTTTGTGTGTATTAGTATATGATTGTAGTGTGGATGTAAATGTATGTGTTTAAGTGTTTTATGCTTTAGTGTAAGTGTATTTGCACACATATGTTTATTTAAAGTTGTATATCCTAAACATAAACTCATATAAAATTTTTGTACAATTGTGTAATATTTTCAAGTCATAATTTAAAATTATGACAAAAGCAATTTAAAATTTTAATAATAAAAAAAAGAGTTGTTTACATGAATGATCAATTGATCAGGGATCCTTAAATTATCCTAAGGTGGGTTAAAAATGTAACTAAAATAAGTTAAAATAATATAAGTTTATTTAGTCAGAGAACCTTAAATAATATTAACCCCCGATTTCACCAAGTTCAGCTAAAATTAACTAGCAGTTATTGGTGTCAAAACTTATTGTTAACTGAAAGTTAAAGTAATAGTTAGTTTCAAATGAACTTTTGGTGAAATTGGGGGTAAATAACAAGAAATAATTTTCAGGATTGTATCTATTTCCAAAGCTCTTAAATGGCTATTCGGACGATTTGCTGCTATTCGAAGTAGCCAATAATTCTTCTAAGTAGAAGTAGAAAGAAAAGTAAGAAAATTTCATTTTCTTTGGAAGGACCATTTAGTTCTCTTGTATGAACCTACAAATAGCTAAAACGAATTCGTTGTTTATTCAATTCAAACTCAAAAACAACAATATACTTTTCCTGGTGTTTGTGCTGTTAATCCACAAACATAATGCTCTTCCTAAAAGGTGCTTTAAACAACTCTGGCTTAAATTACCTTTTTAAGTAAGTTAGCTGGATGTCCTAAGGATGTTTGAAAGACTAAAGTAAATAGATATTATATTTCCAATCTGATAATCTATGTTTTTTTATTCAACCCACAAAAATGAGATAACTGAAATAAAAAGATGTCAAACTTCCTGCTTAATTCTGGAATGCTTTTTTTATTAAATCGTTTAGGAAGTTTACACAATTTATGCCCGTAATTTCTACAAATAGATATCTAGGTGTGTAGAGATATCTATGGTTAAACAATTTTTTCATAATTGTAACACGTATGTTTTACCTACTGGTGAAACTGAAGTGTATTTTACACCACCGATTGTTAACAGTTAATGAAAATTATTGAAAGGACCATTTTTTTACCTTTTACCTTCGGTGAAGGATATAAATAAATTTGTGATTCCGTTTGTAACTTCCACAATATTGGTCCCAGACTCTATGAAGCATTTATATTCTGGATACTTATGAGAAGCGAAGTTTGACCGTCTATTCTTTTCTGCATCTGCCCATCCGTCTGTTGAAATGGGTTTTCCGAAGATCCCAGATATAAAAAGGGCTTGGTAGTGGGATTGGTTGGTACATAATTATGTCAGATATGCTCGAAAGGAGCCAACGTTACTAAATTAGAAACAATCATCTCGGTTATCAATAAAGAACATCCTACAAAATGTGTCCGAAATCGGGAAACTGGGCGTGAAACAAAATAGTTTTTCATATCGATGGAGTGGTAAGAGAAATATTGTCCAAATTTGGTACACACATAGCTGGGTTATTCACACACAACCTCTTTAAAAAAAATGGGCAAGATTGGAAAAGTGGGTGTGACACCTCCCGCACAAACACATTATAGATATACATATGTACATCTGGAGAACGCCAAGAGTCATAGTCTTCAAATTAGGTACAAGCATTTTGGTTTTCAATACAACACATCTGACAAAATGTGGGCGGGATTGGAAAAGTGGGCGTGACACAAAACATTTTTATTTATATATTAAACATTTTTATTTATATATAAAGAAAGGTTTTTTAGAACTTTTTGGTCTTATCGAATAGCCGAATAAAGCACTCTTACTTGTTTTAATTTAAATTGTTGTGACATTTTAGGGAGTTTAATTAATTAAACAGTTTATGATTGTAAACTGTTCTGGTTCGAAGGTCTAGTTTTGTTAATAATATAGAAAAACGTATAGCAAATTTACACTTCAACGAAATCTAGTACTTAAGAGATTTCGAGCCAAATTTAGTTGTGTTGTTTGTGCGTTGCTTTAAAGTGGGATCTCGCCGTATAAAATGCATGCCTTCCGCTAGCGAGATGGTAAGCGAAACTTTTACATTTTTTTCTTACGAACCTGCTGCATTTGAAGTTCTATTTTTTGTTGGGACTTGAAAATATTTTGGGTCGAAGGGCTAATTTTAGGCACTAAATCTATTTGATAGATGTAAATAAAACTAGAAAACAGTTTTTTTAATAATATTTATATTTTAGATTTACTTATGTCTCGATTACGGATGGCCACTGAACTAATGTTAAAATATGAAATAAAAAAAAAATTTTGTATATTTTAACATGAGCGGCATTGCCCAATTTTGCCACTGACAACTCAACTTCAGTTTTGTTGTCATCCATAGTCGACTTATCTTTTTTACCCCTATTCCACTATTATTTCCCCTTCTAAATTTTCACGTAGGTACATTAGTATTTGGTTAAACAATCTAACACAAAAACACACTTAATATTATTAAATATTTAATAATGCCAACAACGCCAATGTCTCTTTAATCACAATTTCCAGAGTGTTGACTCAATAATGTCATTGACAATGTCATTCGTTCAAACGTACAAACAACGTGAAAAACTCAGCAAAAAATCCAGGCAAAAAAAAAATTTAATTCAAACCGAACATCAGAATTGTTTACTTACGAGCACTCACAGTTTATAAAATACTAGTGTAGACTACTACTTTACTCATGTTTGAAGAATGACAGTATATTTTTGTAGTCAAAACCAGGTGTTGTCTTTTCTCTTTACATACTTTAGCAAACAACGTGTATTCAGTTTACGAGTATATACTTGTCTATCTATCTATCTGACTGTCTGTCCTAGTGTCTGGCTGTTAAAGGAATTTTTAAGGTCCTTTTTTAACATTTATTTCGAATAAACCAGAAGCGCGTGTATATTGTTTATTAAAACAACTATGACGTTGTTTTTTTTTTTTTGAGGAATATTTCGTCAATTTTTTATGGAACTGGCTTGCGTAGTAATGACAGTTCAGAGTGTTTTGTTGGAAATTTTTGAAGTGTTGTGTATGTGTATTTTCCCCCCTAGTTTTACACTTCATGCCACATTTATTAACACTTTTCGTTGTCCTACGATTTTGTAAAGGTAGTTGTTTTGTATTTCTCTTTATTTTTTTATGAAAATGTGGTTTTGCTTCAATGATTTCACTAATATTTTATTGATTATGTGACAAAAGTATTTGTAGAGGGGGAGGCATTTGTAAATTACAAAAATTTAAAAGGAAATTTGGGTTTAAATGTATTTAAAAAGCTTTAAAATAGTAAAACTAATAAGCAGAAATTAAAAAAAGAATTATTACTTAATAATAATTATTAAAAATGGCCCTTCGAGCCTTCTGTTTCTTGTTTATAAATATTTTTTTAAATCATTTATTATTTCTCTAAATAAATGCTCCTGCAAGCTACCAGATTAGAAACATTGAACTTAATTACTTTGCAAAAATTAATTTTTAAGTCATTCTTAACCATTATTATTTGACTGTGTTTTTTGTTGATCGTGTAATATATTTCAAAAAATTTTAATTTTTGTGGGTATATATTTATAATTGAAAATGGTTCTTCGATCCCAAAATTTAGCTAATTAAAAATACTCCTTCGATCTTTTATATTTGTTGACCGCATCAAAAAATAGTCATTACAAAATCTGCTTTGCTATTTGTTTCAAAGTTATGAAAATTAATTGAAATCTTAATCCAGTTTAATTCATAGAAAATAGTCCTTCGAATCATATATTTACAGCCAAATTCTAGGTTTATTGTTTTTTAATCTAAAAAATTTTACATAAAAATAAAGAATTAATATCTCATAGCCAAATCTTAAAAAAATAGATTTGTAAAATGCAGATTTGTTAAAACAAAAATATGTGGTCCGTCGAGCCATATATATCTCTTATAACCTTTTTTTAAGGTTTGTGGAAATAACTACTAAATATCGCTACTTAGTGTTCGGTTCAGTAGATTTGTGGAAAACACAAACGCTAATTGTGTTTGTGTAGAAAATCATTAAAAAAAACAATTTTTCCCTGTTAGTCATCTTTCGAACACAAAAGATGAGAAAATTTTTATTCCGTTCGGTTTTTTGTTTAATCCACAAATTTCATTGTGCTCGGTTTGGCTCATTAATGTTCTTCCCTTTTGCCTGCTAAAAATAAACAAACATTTTTTACAAAAACAAAATACACAACGAAAAAAAAAACAAAAAGGCAGCAAAATATGCTGCTAAAAATGCTAAAATTTTTTGTTTGCACATTTCTTTATCAATGTAAAAAAAGAAACATAGAACATTAAAATATAATGATACGAACAGTATTAAGGTTTGTGCTCGTCTACACAATCGCTAACAAATATATACCGTTCTTGGGTGTGTGAGCCGAACGCTAAATAATGTACTGTTTATTTGCGATCACTGATTTAAACCTTAAAGTATTGCCTTTATTTTGAATCTAGTTTAATTCAAAAAAATTTTCTAGCTATTGAACAGAAATTTATATTAAAAAAGTATTTAAATAAAAAATAAGTAAAAGTAAGTTTAGAAAAATAGTTCTGTGGCATTTCGACAAAACATTTTAAGTCGAGTTAAAAAAATGTTTTTAATCATACTAATTTTCATTCAAAAAACACTTTTGTTGTCGTTTTTAAAATTTTGTATTATAAAAGAAATTTTTCTTTAATTTTGATATAATTTATTATTTGATAAAAATTATTTTTTCATCGAGTTTTTTCTTAAACACTTTTTTTCTATCTTATCTCACCTTAACATGTTTTGTCCAAATGTCATAGAATTTATTTAACAGCTGATTTTTACTAATATTAATATGATATAAACGAATGCAGTAGAGTTTATTTAAAGCTTATAGATTATGCAACTTAAGACTAAATAACATTAAGTTGTTGAGGCTTGTTTGGGACTTATTTATTAAACCAATTTTCTTAAGGAACAAACAATTTATCATTCAAAGCACGTACTGCTTTTTAAGGAATTTTTTTGTTAAAAAAGTGGTCATTCGAACCATAAAATATTCATTTATTTTTCAATTTAATGTTGATCATATTCCATACATAAATCCAATTAACTTTAATAGTTTTTAATACAAAAGTCATGTTTAAGCTTTAAATTATTTAAGTATATTAAAGGCAGTGGCTATAGAAAACACTGTTGTTAATGTGAGGTTTCCACAATACAAGTGATTGAACGCGTAACAAAATTAACATGAAAAGCACTCATAAGACCTTCTGTAGCCTTAAACTAACCTCAAGAAATCTGCAACTAATCAAACTTGGATTAATGGTGGCTCTTAATGGCTTATTAGGTAGTGCTTACAACTCGATTATTTAACTAGTTTTATTTTAGTTATTGTTCTCTTGTACAACGGTTGAAATTTAATTGAGGACTACTATAAAATTATCAAATGTTGGACTAAGTAACATTTAATTATGAAAGTTTATTTGGCCTTAATAGAACTCATATAAAGGGTGGTCCAAACATAATTCACGATGTCAATTATGAGTCACAGCTTACAACCTAGTATTTTGCCTTATTTAATTGCACATTTCTTTGTTCAGTGTTTGACAAATTCAACCATCGAGAGGTACACAAGCAGGGCGTTAAGGTTGTTGAAGCCTTCTACGAAAATGGGCGTTTAAATCAAATTACATTTATTGCACATTTTGATTTTTTTTGATCAGAATAATCGCCAAGTTCGAACAGCAATATCGGCCGTACTTCTTCGAAAATGAGTTTGGTTAAGGTGTTTCCGTGAATTATGTTCGCTATCGAGAGATGATAACGGACTTCTTGTGGTCAGAAATTGAGGATATGACCCTGGACGATATGTAGTTCCAACAGGATGGTGGCACTTGCCACACAGCCAACAAAACAATGGCTCTTTTGAGTGAGAAATTCAATGGCCGTGTTATCTTTCGACGTGGCGATGTTAACTGGTGGCGGCCAGTTATGTGATTTTACACAGTTGGTCCTTTTTCTTTGGGGATATTTAAAACATAAAGTGTGCGTTAATAAGCCAAGAAAAGTTAGATAACTCGGCACATTAACGACACTGCATCTTAATTATGTCTTAAGGTCATTGAAAATATGGACCGTCGGATAGTGCTATGTTACCGAAGTCGTGGCGAGCATTTGGCGATATTTTAGTTCACACATAATTGTCATAGATCCTTTTATAATAATGTTAGGATTATTCTCTGAAAACTTTTTGATTTATTTACAATTAACATCGTGGTTTTGGTTGGACCACCCTTTATAACCTTTCCGCCTACGGTGAAGGATATAATGAGGTTTTTGTATATTTGTTAAGGTTCATCCTTCATAATACCAGTTTTTTCCAATACCAAATTATATTCCTTGAGACAAAGTGTCTTACTTAAACCCATTCGCAACTAAAGAAAATACTCGTAGTAATATTTATTTGACACCTTAATGTCAAATTTTTGTCTAAATAAACATTAAGCATTCATTACACCTTATTTAAGATTTAATAATATGCAATTATAGGACTAAAAGGTTCAACCGAAAAAATATTTATCCAAATTTTGTTCATTGAAATTTTCTGCTTCCATAAAAACAAATTCAATTACATTTCTTTGCTTTTGGCAATCTTGGCAGCAAGTTAAGTTAAGCCATAAATTATAAAAACACCTTTAGACATCACTTTCAATTATATAATGTAACATTTTCCTTTTGCGTTTTTTTTTCATACTAAATATTTATTTGTATTCTACAATACATAAATTACCCTAAAATTGCTTCTAACACCTAATAATGCATTAAAGTGGCTAATAAACCTAAAACACTTCCGTTTCCAATCAATCAAAATTTACAAAAAAAATGCTTAAAAACCCCTAAAAATATACAACAAATATCAAGAAAAATAAGAAAGAAAAATTAGTTTTTAAATAAAACTGTTTGGCAGCTCATAAAAATAAAATGTTAAAACTTGAGTAATAACCAAAATACACTCTAAAGGCCTAACTTACATAAACATGAGCCTTCTTTAGGGGTTTTAGGCGGTTAGAGGAAGTCAAAACACAAGTAACACACTTAACTTCCGTCACAGCCAGTAAACATGTCATGTGACAGGTAACAAATAATTTAAATATACTTGAACACATTTACTCGCTTTTATTCCCTCCTTTCTGCAATCTTCTATGGAACATAAATTTTCTCCACTACTAACTTTAGTTTCAGAAGTGTAGTGGGTTTCTGTTGAATCTAGTATGTTGACTAGAAATGAAATGTTTCGTATAAATTGTTATGACACAAACAATTTGCATGCAACACTTAATTAATAAAATAATATATAAAAACAAGCTGTTTGAATGTAATTTCCTTCCCCCAAACACTTTTTCAGTTATTATAATGAAAATAACTTGTTTCCAGAGTTTGATTAAAGAAAAAAATAAATTAATTTTTTTCGATATTGTGTTTTGGGTAAAATAAATAATAATAACATCGCTAATAATAAAACAAAAATAATAAACCAAAAAAAAAAAATTAGGAAACGGTAAAATTTCTTGTAGTGTTTTTTCTAATCAAAATTCATAACTGTAAACTAAATGAAAAGATTAATCAATCCATTATTGTAATTTTAAGGAGGAAGGACCACTTTTAGTAAATCGAATTACCACCTTATATGTTTCGAAGCACCACTTAAAGTGAAACGATTTCCATATTTTGTGGTTCAAAGGACCAATGACTACAAATTTTCAAAAAAAAAGGGAGCTCCAATTAAAAAAAAAAATCTGTTTAAGTTATTTTGGTTGCACCATTTTTTTGTTTTTGTTTAAAAATTTGGAGCAAATATCTAGTTACAATTAAAGCGAATATGAAGCTTTTCAGAGCTACAAAAAATCTTACATTATGCTAAGCGTATTAAGTGCTGATATTTAGCTACATTTTAGGCTTATATTTAGCTTAATAAGGAGCTACGATTAAAATTCTTTGAAAAAGTCTTTAAGCTAATGCCTCAGCTATTCAAAAAGCTATGCTAGAAAGTATGATTTGTCAATATGAAGAGCTATACAAAAGCGAATATTTATTTGCATAAAGAGCTTAATTTAATGCTAGTATTTAGTTTTATGATGAGCTATGTTTGATAAAGAGAGATTTAGTAAGCTATTTAATAAGCTACAATTAAAACTTAGGGAAAAGAACTTTGCTTAAAGCTAATATTAAGTTTTAAAATGAGCTGTGTTTGAAGCAAAAATTTATCTGATAAAAGAGCTACGTATGTATGAAGCTTACTTATATTGTCCTAAAATATTGCCTACGGCTTGAGCCTTTTGCTATTATTTGGCTTCTATTACATATAAATATTTGGCGATTAAAAAGTGTAATGAATAGAGCTTATACGTGGTGATCAAACAGCTGTAATTGAATCTAATATTCAGCTACGGAAGCATTTACGAATAATATTACTGGGCTTAAAAAGACCTTCTACAGAAAAGCATTAAATAGGTAATAATAATAGGTACCATTGAAACTTATACTAACCTTGATAGGGAGCTTCGAGTAGCAACAGAGCTGAGTTTGCTCTGGCTGTTGCTCCATGACGAACGAAAATTGGTTTGTTTAACTTACATTTTAAATAAAAACGAAGTTTAATTTTTTTTAATGTAAGTTTAAAACACGAAGCTTTCATTCATCATCGAGCAACATGGAGCAAGCCAAATATCTCGCTAAAAAATAGCTTTAGTTTAATCTAGTATTTTATCTAGCTAAAAATAGCTTTAGTTTAATCTAGTATTTGGTTATATGTATAAAGACCTACTATTAAGGCTTATATTTAGCAAACAAACATTAAGCTTTAAATATAGCTTTGATAAAGGTAAATATATTAACCTACAAAGAGCTATTACTTAAGCTCATAATTAGCTATATAAGGAAATCCTATTAAAGCTTTATTTAGCAATAAAGACGATTTACGACTAAAGAATGTATTAAGCTTTATAAAAAGCAGCAATTGAAGGTTATATCTATCTAAACAAATTAGCTACAATAAAAGCTTTTGCTATTCAAAGGAAAAGTATTTAGCTACATAAATAACTTATAAGTAGCTATGCATATAATGCGCTAATATTAAGCTAAATAAAGCTTTTATATAGCTATAACAAGGTTTAAGACAAAGATGTATATATATATATATAAAGCTTTATAAAGTGCTACGATAGTAGCTTGTATTTTGCTATAACAATAATCCAACAATAAAAGGTGATATTTAGCTATACAAAAAGCTAATATTTAGCTACATAAATAACTAATAAAAGCAATGTTTTAGCTACAAATTTACGGCAGGTCATATATAAAGCTTTAGAAAGAGCTTAGTTATGGCTTAAAAGTAGCTGCCATAAAAAATGGGGCCATAATAAAAGCTCATACTTAGCATTAGAAAGACTTAATATTTAGCCTACATAAATAACTAATATTTAGCTATATAATTAGCTAATATTTTGCTTTTCAAAGAGCTAACATTAAGATCTACTACTAGCTACGTTCAAAGCAAATATAAGGCTGTAAAAGTATGCAGTCTTATATAAAAATTTTTTTTCGTACTTATTTCATTTAAATTTCACAAAACCTTTTTTTTTATTAACAACAATTTTATATGTGTTCCAATTTCTACCAAAATTTCGTTCGGTTGTGCTTTAATATTTATTCACAATTATATTCTTCTTCTTTGATTACAAATTTTCTTAATTTTTTGTACACAAAATTTATGGCCATTATTCATTTATTTCAATAATATTTTTTTTTCGATTTTCCCTCAAAAGATATTTTTGGAATTCTTTACATTTTTGTTATGTGTGTGTTGGTTAACGTGTGATTTTGGAAGAAATGTGTATAAACAAAAGATTTTTCTCAAAATTTAATCAGCATGAAAGAAAATGTATTTTATTTAAAGAATAAATCTTAATGCGTAACACCTTCTTTTGTGGGATTTAACATTTTACAATACTTTTTAAGTTCAAAGAAAACAAATTATGTGGAAATTTTGAAGAAATAAAATTATCAAAAAGATCAATAGAATGCATTAAGATATAATAATAAAAAGTTTTTTTTAAAGTAAATTAAAGGGAATTGGAAAACAATTATTTAAGTTGTTTCCTTCGAGATTTTCGGAGCATTTACTCAAAAATGCTTGGATAAGAATTTCGCTAGAAATTAATATTAAAAAAATTTGCAAAAAGTTTGCTTTATTTACTTCCTTGGAAAACTCTTTAAGAATTTTTTCACCAAAAATTTTTCATAATGTTTTATTTTTCTTTTTATTTTTAATTTCTTTTACACTCTATTTATTATGAAAATTCATAGCAAAACAAAAACTCTACTAATAATGGAAAAAGTTCTACCAAAACTACTCACTTAAGTACATAAATTTTTAAGGGTGTTTTACTAGCTTTACTTCCCGCTTTGCTCGTTACCATTATCGTTATTAAAAACCCAAGACCGCCAACCGCTACAGCAATTATTGTATAAAATTGTCTCTTCCTTTCTTTTTTTTCTTCTTTTTGTTATGTTGTGTTTTTGCTTTTAGTATATTTTATTTCTGTTTGTGCTAAATGCCGTTAGCATTGTAATAAAAATGTCAACTCTAATATAAGACCCCTCGTATTGCCGTTTAAATATTGTATGCCTACATCGTTATTTTTGCACAAAGTCCTAGTAAAAATGGGTATTATACACACATATACACTTACTTAAATTACTTACCAACACATTTACACTTTCTTATGAAGGAACAAAGTGTGTTTTGTTTGTAAGTGTATGTGTACACCCTGCAAATTGTAGGACTTGCCCAAACACGCGTGTAAAGTGTAGCCCGCAAGGGACTAGGTCTACTCCAAAAGTAACCCAAACGTATGGAAAAATATGGTCTATTTAACATTACGATGTCCTAGGGCAGGACCACATAACCCAGCTTTGGATTACAAAGGAGTAGTTTTAAAAACTACTCCATTGTATACACAAGAGGATTAGTTTTAACTTCGTTTAACAACGAAAACATGCCGTTAAAAAACGAAGACATGTCGTCTCACTACAAACACTTTTTAACAATGACATGGTCCATGCTTGCATTACATCGGACCAGTCCATGGAGTAGTCCATTTAATCAAAATGGATCAGGTGGTCCAATAATATTTGCAGGGTATTTGCATTAGACTAAATGTATAAGGAACATCATAATGTATCCACAATAAGGATGAATATGTTGGTAGAAAGTGTAATGTATAAATTGCAAAAAGCAATGAAGTGAATGTGTAAGAGGAAAAATGTAATATTTATTAATAAAATATCAACACTATGTAGATGAGGGAATTAAGGGAAGGTACGCTAAACGCTAAGCCAAGGGAAATGAAAGATATAATTAAAGTTATAGTAGGACTAAAAAAATATATTTATTTATTAAGAGCTACAAATTCTAATCTAACTTAATTAACTATCGCATTGATAGGCTAGCTCACTACCAACTAGCCTGCCAGCCGCCCAAAAACTTATAATTTCGATATTTTAGTTGTAGAAAGAGGTTTACTTCCAGCTTATATTTTGCTTAGAAAGAATTATAGTTCAAGCTAATATTTCACGAATGTTTTGTTTCATAAAAAGCAATAATTTGAAATATTTTGTCGAATGCACTTCTTTGAGTTAAATTCCAATTTATAAAATTTTGTTGCAATTGTACTATTCCCTCAATATTTCACATATTTTTTGATTAAACCAAAGTTCGGTTAACATGTTAGAGTTTCGCTTAACACCTCGCATACGGAAGCCTATAATTTTAAATGGTGAGTTGCCACTTGTAAGCAATACATTTTTGACACAAAAAACTCTTTATTCAAGGCATATAAAACTGGTGAACGTAGCGTTCAGCTTAACACACTGAATGTTTTTTATACAGTTATTTTTTAATATTTTCCCTTACAAACCTGCTTTATAGTAAGAGAATGCCGTAGCAGTTGAAATTTTATTTTTTCTTTTATAAAACTTGTTAAGAGTTCCTTCACTTACTTTACTTTACATAAAGAGAGGCATGTACACGCGTGTAAAATGTAAAATTTGTACTCCATTGTATACACAAGAGGATTAGTTTTAATTTCGTTTAAAAACGATAACATGTAACTAAAAACACCTTTTAACAATGGTATTGTCCATGCTTGCATTACATCGGACCAGTCCATGCAGTAGTCCATTTAATCAAAATGGATCAGGTGCGTGCGTGCAAACGTGTGTGTATGTATATTGCTAAATAAAAAAATATAAACAAACTAAAAGAAGTATTGTTTTTTTCGTTGAAAACACATTCAAGTTAAAAAAAACAAAAACCTAATAAAAAAATAAGATAATTCATATCACCTATTTTGTTACTGTTGTTTGGTGTGATTGGTGTCATTTGGTGTAGTTAATGTGATTTTTTTGTTTGTGGAGTATATTCCGTACTCTTCACACTTCGTATTTGGTCGTTTATAACACACTAATTAAAATCCACTTGCATTTGTGTGTTTATATATGTTTTGTGCTTTATGTGTTTTTTACAATATAGTATTTGATTCGTTAGTAAAGAGCAATCGACAATCAGTTTTTAAAAAAACAAACGAACGTCCTGAAACGGCATTCAAATGGATTCGTGCAGAGCTTTAGAACGTACTGTGGCTAAATTTTTATTATGAATATGGCTCTAAAAATTTATATACATAAAACTAAAAATAACTTGAAAGTTTAAAGCAATTTTTTGTGTTGGCACCAGAACTCAGGGAATGAGCCCAACTAACAATGAACCTGCCAATCGACCGAAGAAGGATGGGATTTTTAGCAAAAACCAGTATTACGGACAAATGTTTCAGCAGAACACACCCCATTGCTCATTTAATCTCAATAGAATTGACTATCCTACAGTCACCAATGAGAACCTTCGTCCTCTCGTCACGACGCCGAGAAGCTACAAAGCCACGGCAAGCGTTAACACTCAACATTGGATCTATGTGGATACCTTACATGTATGCAAGGCAATAAGCACTGTGAACAAATTGATCTATTGGGCAGCCAATATAGTCACCATTGCAGGTATGAAGACAATTATTTTACTTGGTGAGAGAGCATACATTTCAGCTGGATCCATAATGTGTTTGCCAAAGAAATGTGTGTCTGTGAGTCTAAGATGGGACACATAAAGCAACCGTTTAGATGTCTCATCATCCATCTCGCAGAATCTGTTTAATAATAACTTTACCCAATATAAACTGACAGTATCTGAGACTAGATTGCCCACTGAACAGAAGTTGTTTTTTTTCTTGAAGTAAAAGTGAAAATTTAGCTTTAAATAGCGCCAAAGATGATTCTTCTAAAAGGCTTTATAGAAACCATTAACTTTAGCCATCTAAAAGTTTATTAAAAATCTAAACTATTTTCAAGCAATTTTTTCTGAATTTTCTTTATTCCTGTGGTTTTGTTGGCTATACTTCCCTATTTGAGTTTTATTTTTATTTTATTTCACGTATGCCTGTATTAGGGTTATCGATTCGGTTTTTAACCGGTTAAAACTTAGCTGATCTTTTATTGAAAACATAGTAAAATAGTTATATTTTGTGCGATTTAAAGCCATTTGACTTTTTCCTTAGAGCTACGTTTATTCGCTGGGCAATAATAACTTAATTATTTCCTAGTATTTTGGCGTACGCAAACAGCCGGTTCGCCGTTGTTATTTAATTTTAAAATTTAGCTAGCTTATTTTTTAAATTTGAAAATTGTTAACTACATGTAACCGAATAATCGTTTACCCTAGTATTTATTTATGCTAATATTATGGTATGAGTGGTACATATTAAGATTTCTAGCATTGTTTTGTCTATTTAGTTGATTGTATAAATTGTATTGTACGTAATTTTAGGTATGAATGTACGTGTATATGTTTTCCATATAAGTGTTATAATAAACAAGATACTTACATTTAAAGTTATTATCTATTAAGGACAGGGATTTCTTTGTTGCGCAGTTTCCTAGTATTTAAGATAAAATATAGAAATATGTATTAAAAGAGAAAGCAGGGATTTTAAAAGGATAGGAATTTTTTTTTGGAAATTTTTAAAAAGACATTTCTTTTTTCATAAAATCGATGAAAATATATAGGAGTTTTGAATATTTGTAAAAAATTTTATATGAAAAATCAAAAAAATTATAATATAGTAGTCTTTTAGGCTTTCACAGTATTAAAAAGCCTGTTGAATTTCGCTTAAGAGCGTGGACAATTTATTAGGAATATTCGTCTTTCTTGTAACATTTCTTATTATAGCCTTTACCTCTTATGAGTAGTTGAGTTGATTTAATGCTGTTTATCTGTCCGTCCGTCAGTTTGTCCTTCTGTGTGTTGGTTAAAATGGGTACATCAAAGACCTCAAATATTATGGGGACTAGACTGTTTTATATTTATATTCCATATAGCTAAAGCTTATTTGCTATGGAACTTTAGCCGTATGAGTCTTAAAAAAACTACGACTGTCTCTTATTTTTACCCATAAACTTTAATTTTTATTCGGCAAAGCCGAATACAGCAATTTTGCTTTTTTGGCTTTTAAATCGCCTTAATTTTTGCAAATTTTATTCAAATCAAAGTTAGCTATTTAGTGATGTTAAAACCGCCGGTCTGGCAAGGCTGTTAGCTGTCAAATATCTGTCACCTAAAGTGCTAATTATTTAGTGAAAACTTTGCCATTTACGAATATGGATCGTTTAACAACAACCGAAAAACGCGTAAAAATAGTTTAATCATACATACTACACAAGCGGTAGTTCAAACGTGGCCACTTTTCGAGCATAACGGGGTGATTATGGGAGTACAAAGAAATGTGAAGAAACTGCTAACGTTACATGGTCAAAATGCTTGACATCACAGCGAATTCTGTCGTGTACGTGTGTTTGACGTATTATTCGCCGTCATATTAAATTTTTTGATTTTCCATCCAGCATCGTCGGGGTCACTCATACAAACATAGTTTAACTAATACAACCATAGCGCTTGATGGTGAAAGTGGGCAGGCCTGTGCATCATCGCAATGTGCACATTGCCGTCAATGATTTTTTTTTATTCCACGGTGTTTTCAGCAATTGGGCTTATTTTACGGTTTTTTTCTTTGCGATGAAAGACCGAATGCGGCAACTAATCTAGAGGGAGCCATTTAAATTACATTGTATTCCGTACCTAATGACAAGGTCCTGGCATTATAATTAAATAAAAGTTTTATCGAAATCATATCCTGTTATCCTGATCTGAAGAAAAATGTATTTCAGTATAGGCGTTCTGTAATTATCGAAATGAATAGTAGTCGCATGAGGCAAAATCTGTAGATTAAGGTGGGTGCAAAATGCTCCATCCACTATAATATAGTAAAATCTCTAATATTGCAACATCTGTTTTATTAGTTCGTCTTAATTTTTTCCTTTAAATTTCTGTTTAGTATTCACATGTATAAATTTTACTAAGGACTAGAAATATGCAAATGTTTTCTTGTAGCTTGTTTTGAGAAAATTTAAATCTTTTGATTTTTAAAGTTAAAAAAAAACTAAATAGAATAATCAAAAGCTTAGCAAAAACCCTTTTTCTTTAATCAAAAAAAAGGACTACATTTATTTGATGCTAAAAAGTTTGTTTTTTTGTTTTCGTGAAGGCCAAACAACAATTTAAATAAAAATCAAAGCCATAACAACAAATGGCTATAAACCCTTGTTAATATATGTTAACGACTTTGCTTTAAATTCGAGCAAAAAAAAAACAATTTTTAATCTTTTTTGTCACCAAAAATAGTGACAAATAAAAAATGACAACAAAAGAAACAAAAAATAATAGAAAACCCAAAAATTCACACACGCACGCTTTTCAAACAAATAGACATAAATAAAATTGAAAAATTCAAGAGATATTATTCTAAACAAAAAGACCTGATACCAGGTTGTGAGTAGTGGTGGATTTTTAATAAGATAAAATAGAACAAATTCTAACATAATACAATGAAGCGAAAATGTGTGTCATCGATTCTAAAGGCAAGTGTAGCCAAGCCAGTCATTGCGCCCGCCAGCCATCCATCCATCTAACCAGCATAATACTAACACTGGGCTTTTATGGAAATCGTGAAACATCCCTTAAAAAGTGAAGGAAAATTTAACAAACACTCAAATACAGATACAAAATTGAAAAAAAGAAAACGTACTAATAGTGCTGACATACGCACAATGTGTCAAAAAAAAACTCTAGTAGAAAAAAAACCCTGGAAAAAAACATTTTTTTAGGCTCTGTTTTGGTTAAACTTTTTGTTGCTTTTATTTTGTCATGTGGCATTTAACAATAGAAAACAGAACAGCAGAAAATAGAAAAAAACATAAACAAAATAAAATAACATTTTAGCAAATTTTTCTAGATTTTTTTTTAAATTTACACTAAAATGCTTTTTAACCGACTAAAAATAGGCTCTATTTTTGTTTTGTTTTGGTTTAGTTAATAGATTAACGGCAGGAAAAAATTATATGGAAAACAAAGAATGTTTTTTTTTGGAATATATAGTGGAAAATCGATTGATGTTAAGTCTATGGGAAAAATACATAAAAAGGTTTAATAGAATTTGTAAAGAATCAATTAATTTAAAAAACAAATTGTTAAATAAGTAAAGCCTAAAAGTAGACAATAGTTAACAGTTTACATTTGTCATTAAAAAGTGATAAGAAAGCTGAATAAAACAAATTCAACCGAAAAAGATAAAATAAACCTTTTTTAAATAATTATTTAAAGCAACAAAAATAAATATGCCCTTAATATGACCTTCTATGCTTAGTGCCGGTTCACACTCTTCAAGTTATAGCGGTCAAGTCTTGAACTTGAAGACTGTGAACCCGTACTTATTAAACTAGATTTAAATTTCAGTCTTTCTCCATTAATATTAATGTAAATTGTTTTTATTCCCTTAGTAGATTTTCTTTAAAGTTTTTTATAATGCTCTTAGATCTTATAAAGTATATGCGTATATCACAGAGCAACATTTTTTAAATCATTGAGTGCAAACTCCTTCTCGTGTTGAATTTTCCGAAATACTTAGCAAAACTTTCAAACCTCATTAGTGATTTACCTGTTTAGCTGCTTTTCGGATGTTATATGTATCATGTGCCGAAGAACATGCAATTTTTCTCACGGCTATAACTAATTTATCAATATCATGTTTTCTGCCTTTTGCTACATTTTCATACATTTCTCGAATTTCGATAAAATATATAAAAAGATTATAATGCCTAAAATTATACTTGAAATTAAAAAGTAAAACAGTTATAACGTAATAATAAGAACAGATTTAGGAATTTTATAAGATTGTGAACAAAATAATTAATTTACAACGAAGACTGTTAACGTGAATAAGTGCGAGTATTTTTGGCCCCTATTACGGTTTACAACTGAACTCAGTTGAGTTGTTATTTCTTAATTTTTGTATTATGGTTTACAACTTTGCTATATTGCGGTGAACAAACGCATAACAAAAATTACAACTGATCACAACCAGTTGTCTTAATTACAATTCAACTGAGTTGAGTTGTAAACCGTAATATTATATTCACCCCTATCGTGAATAATTTTTCCCTCGTAATTATTCATTTTTTTACATAATTGCGATCATGAAAATCTCCCAAGAAAAAAGGTTTTTCAAAGGAGAATAATAATGTGAACAAATGTTCACGGGGAAAAGTTTTTCCCTCGTAAGTTGTTCACATTTCTCTTAGACTTTCTCACTTTATTTTTGCTAGGAAACAGAACATGTATGTAAGCAGTTCCTCCTATAAATCGAATATTTACGGCTAGATTCGTTAATAAGGCACAACCCGATGTAGTGGTCAACAAAATGCAAAACAACAGATCGATTGCCTGTGAATTTTGGAAAATATTTTACTACATAAAGTTTCAAAAGTTCAAACGTTGTAATCAAACTTTTCCTCTAATACTACTTTTCTTTGAAATATATACGTATATATTCACTGTATACATTCACTGGAACTGAAAAACTTTTCACATGAGATTCTCGATTGCTTTTTTCCCTTGGAACAAAAATTTCACTTGTTATTCACGATAGGGGTGAATTTGTAAATAAATTAACTCAAAGGTTTATTATAAAAGAAATAAACCATATGGCGTTTTTTAAAGGAACATTGTAACAATAATTTAACAATATTTTTAAAGTATATTTACATTTTTTAAACATCGTGCCAATAACAGAATTTCCTTCAGTACTTAAATTGTAAATACGATTATAAAACTATGTACGAATACAAAAATTTCTATATTTTAAACCCCTAAAGTAGACTTTGTTTTGTCTAAAATTTTGACACTCCAAAGTAGGCTTTTCTATATGAGTGATCTTTTTTTAATTTTTGTAACTACAGCGATTGTTTTTGACAGTTTCTTTTACATAAGGAGCCTTTTGGGTTTCTGTATAATTTGTCAACAATCTTTTTTCAACTATATTTACATTATACAATACCAGAAATAAACCATATGAACTTAGATTGTAAATATATCAATCTGTTAACGACTTGAATAATGAGGACAGCTTTAAATAGATTTATTAATTTTAAACCCCTAAGGTAGGCTTTATTTTGTCTAAAATTTTGCCATTCAAAAGTAGGCTTTTCTAATTGAATGCTTAAAAACATATGTGATCTTTTTTTAATTTTTGTAATAACAGCGATTTTTTGAAAGTTTCTTGTGCATTTTATTATTTAAAACCTTCATAAAAACCCTTCGCTGTTTCTGTTATTTAAAAGAATATTTCCATTTATTTTAAATGTAACCATACCAGTATATGGTTAAATAGTTTGATTATAAATATTTAAATCTCTTAAAAATATATGAGCGATTTTTTTAAGTTTTTTAAAAACAGCGGTTTTTTTTGACTGTTTCTTATACATTTTATAATTGAAAACCTTAATAAGAAGCCGTTTGTGTTTCTGTATAATTCAAGCATTGCAAGGCTTTGATAGCCTAAAGTAGAACTATTTTTACTTAAAAACCAATTTTACTTATAGTTATGAGCCTCGTTGGTTTCAATTACATTTTTCCATAACAAAAACATTTTTAATACACATTTATTTTAAGTTTTTCTTTGATTTTTTATCAATTTTTTTAAATAATATTAAAAGAAAAAATTCCTTATTTTATGTTTTGTTTGCTTGCTTGCTCTATCGCTTTAAGGTATGCTTTTTTCTCGATTTGAAATGGGTTTTTAGTAACTTAATTTCTGTACTAATTTTATTACTATCTTTTTTCTCTTTCTAATTATGCCAAACATTTTCTTGTCATCTAAAACTGAAATGATTTATTATCAGTATTACCCATAAAAACTCCAACAGTAAACAATAATCAAGCAATAACCTTGGTTAAGGAATATTTACACATACTTCAGCACATATTAATGTACATAAGAGAATAGTGAGCAAGAGCAAAAACCCGGTAGTTAAACTCCCAACTCTCCTGCTCAACGAAGATTTTATTAAGGGAATCGTTGTTTATAGCTTTATTATAGAAGAAAAACAAGCTAATGTGCTTTATTCGGCTGTACCGAACCTTATGTACCCTCCACCATAGTATAAACAAGCCAATTGTTACTTAGCTCATATTGTATAGGCGCATTCGTGTCATAATCCTTATATCAGGAGCATATGGTCCCTTCCACATTGACTCTTCTGTGGAAGAGCCCACAAGCCACTAACCAATTTATGTTTTTAGACCCATGTTGTTAAAATTTTTTCTATTGATGCGCTTTATACCAAAATACAAAAAATGTAACTTATATATAAAATATTCTTTGAGAAACCATTTAAAATGCTTAGCATAACGTGACTTTCTTGTGGAAAACCCCATATTTGTAAGTGGCGCAAGTAAAAAGTCGGTCGCGCTGCTTGTTCTTGAGAAACTATTCTTTGAGAAACAATTTAAAATGCTTAACGTGACATAAATTAGACTTCTTGTGGAAAACCCATATTTTTGTGGGGCGCAAGATGAAACAATTAGTTGGTTTCGCTGATTTAAAATTTATATAGAGAATAATACCTGGCTTGTCTTGTATGGACCTACCAACGACCTAAACTTGAGCGATTGAAAAAGAATTCATATATGAGGAGGTCCATTACAAAACGCAATAATTACACTTTTTTAATTAAGGTTTTTTTTTTACTGAATTATGTTGTACATACTAAAATCCTTATAGTCATTGTTTAAACAAATTTTTTTACTTGAAGAGGTTCAAAACGCAACTTTTCACATACAAACAGACATCGTACTGGCTTAAATTCAACTTTTTTTTTGTTAATTTATTCAAAAATTGTAAAAATGGAATTGTTTTGTTTTGCTGTAGAGCTCCTTATATGATTCCTTCATATGTTTAAATAATAATTTGTTAATGTTTTGAATTTAAAACTGATATATAACTAGCGCGATTAACAAAGGATTCATTCATATGCTCAAAAAAGAACCAGAAAATTGTGTCACAAAAGATTCTTTGAGGTGACTTAACGAGCATATAATAATTGATCGAAAAATGAGCCATTATGAAAGTTATTTTTATTGGGCAGCCCATTCCTCAAAGATTCGATTATGATACAAAATGCTAGTTGGGTTTTTATAAAAATCATCTAAATCATCTTTTCAGATTTTTTGGATGATTTGAAACTGATGTTGCACTTGAGCGATTAAAAAAGGATTCAAATTTGATTTATTATGTTCAAATAATGATTTTTAAATTGAATAAAATTTTTGTTTATTAACCCCGTCAAAGTCGCAGGAAAAACAATAAGGCCGTAGGCGTTATGATCGAAAGATGAGCTCATCTGCAGATATTTTATCTTTTATCGTCTTAAAGTGGTTTTAGAGAGGGAGTTTATATTGAACATATGTTTGTTAAATGAACTTCGGTTCACATAAGAACCTTTTACGGTCTGAGATCAATATTAAAAAAATTACAAACGGAATGACAAACCTCAGTACATTTAACCTTTCCGCCTACGGTGAAGGCATAGAAAATTACATTAAAAACAAAAACAAATTGTCGAGTTTTACGCAAAATTACAAAATTATAGGTCAACAAAAAGTCGCATATTATGTTGTAATTACGTGACTACAAACACAAGATTTATTAGAAGTTCTTTCTTAAAAGGTCATTCTCTTCTTTTCATTTGGGCCAAAGTTTGTATGTGAATATTTTTGCTAATTTTTCTTCCACTCATAATGTGTATTATATTTTCATCTAATTTTTTTTAAAGCATAGTTTTTTAATACAGTTTTTTTTTGTAGTTTTCTTTTTCATATGTATAAGAAAATTTATTTTATACTCACAGTAACTTGTTGAGCAAACTCAACCTTCGGCTGACCGACCAATTCAATAATATGAACCATATGGAATGATTTGTTGGTAAAACGTTTGCCAAAATAAACAACTTTTTTTCTTTCTTCAATTTTTATATTTTTTGCTTTTTTAAAATTATTATGGTTTTTTGTTTTAAAGATATTTTTCTTATTATATTTTGTGTTTTTTTTTTTGGTTGGTTGGTTTAATTTCAACTTTTGTACACTTTAAAAAGTTTTTTTTTTGTTACACTGATAATTTATTTTTGTAACACTTTTTGAAATATTTTATTGTTATACAAAATTTTAATAGTTTTTGTAGATTTTTTCAGGGAATTTATGCTAAAATTGTTACTTTTTTTGATAATTAGTTTTGATTTAAATTTTCAATTTCCAGGTTTATTTGATTTATGGCAAAAACAATTTTTTTATTTCTCGCACAAAAGTTTTTTTGCTCGGTGTATAAGTTTTTAATAAATTTTAGTATACTTTTCTTTTTGGTTAATCTTTTATATATTTTCTGTTTTATTTTGTATAGAATATTGATTTCCTTTTGTTTAATTTTTGTTTGGTTGCCTGCAGCTTTTTTGATGTCGATTTACACTTTTGAAAATACAAGCAGATGAAAAGAAAAAAAGAAGAAAATAGGCGTTTTATTATGATCAATTTTTTTTTTGGTATATGATTTTTGCTTTGATTGATTTAGAATAACAACAAAAATAAATAAATTCGAGTATAGAGAAAATAAAATTGGCAAATTGTACAATTAATTTTTAATAAAAATTAAAAGTGTTTGGTAATTTAAGAAAAAAAAAATGAGAGAAAAAATAATTCAAAGATAAATTAATATAAATAAACAATGAAATTTTATGTAAGTGCTTCAAAAGGAACTATCTGGAAAAAAATAAAAATCTATAATTTAACAACTTTTTCCTTAAAAATTTCTAAAAACATCATTTACATTCTACTACAGATCAACATTTATAACTAAAAGTATAGAATCTCTCCTTAAAGTATACTTTAAAACATCTACTTCTATATTTCGCTTAAATCAAGATTAAAGGGTGAATACCGGATGACGACTGAACTGAGGTTGATTTGCCAGCAGCGAAATCAGCAACGCCGCTCATGATAAAATATAGATAACAAAAAAACCGTAACTGACCCTTAAGACTAAATATTTTCGGGTTTCATATAAAAACATACAAAACCATCTAACTTAATAAAACATACCATTATCTATTCCTAAAATTATGCAAGAAAAAATTATTTTCCTTAAAATATTCTATTAAATAAATACTTTTAGTCGTTACTCGATTCTGAGCTAAGACTTAATATTAGCCAACTTCATCAAAACCTGTTCAATTCATTAAAATTTAACACAAAATAAATTTCGAATTTGCTTTTTGCAAAAAAATCTATCTTCTCTCTACGAAAATATTTTTTTAAAATAATATTTTTATCCTCGAAAATTTTATATTTTTTATACAAAAATAGAATTTTCAAGAAAATTATAGCAATCTTTAAAAAAGACAATTCAATTTTACACGGAAATAGTAACGTAAAACTTTTAAATACCAATTTAGTTAAAATATGACTTTAAAAGTTTGTATTATTGAAATGCTCTCAATAAAAATAGCTTAAAGTAGGCTGCAGAATATTTATGAATACATAAAATAATTTTATTATACTAAGATTTAAGAAAAATGTTAAACGTGTGTATTGGAAATCGAAAACGCAAAAATTTTAAAAGTCGGGTTTTAATAAGATTTCTGTAAAAAAGTTTATGACAAATATATTTCTCTAATAAACAGATTTTTATAACAAAAATTATAAAAATTAGATTGAACGTGTATTTAAAGCAACTTCCAAATTCTTGCGTTGGACGTATTCGATTTCCAGCAGACCCTGTAACATATACATATTTTTAAGAAAAAAATATTCTTGTATAAAGTCCCTAAGGTAGGCAACACATTTTTATTTTATATAATTTTGACTTAATTTTGTAATTTTATATTTTGTCTATTTTTTATAAAGAGTTTTCTAAGTTTTTTCTTCATTTTTTTGTGACTGAGAAACTATTAAAAAAAATTATGTAAAATTTAAAAAAAAATCACAAAAAAAAAAAAAAATGGTAAATTCACAATGAATATAGTGACAAATCGGATTTTTCAAACTTAAGGTTAAGAAATCGCGCAGTTATAATGTCTTGAATATGGCGAAAACAGGGGTTTTTAAGGTTAAGCGCAGATATTGAGAAGCCCTGATGTGTTGGAGAAATTCAGATTCGGATTCAGCGCAACTAAAGCCTTTAGAAAAGAATTCTTTGGTACATGGGTTAACAATTTGTTGGCCTTTGATATTTACGAACATATAAAATTGCTATATTATGATTAGAACTTAGAAAATTGGAGCACTGAAAGGCCTGTTTTTATATATCTGTGGCATTTTGACAAAGTATAAAAAATAATTTTTGCCAAATAATAATATAACCCAAAATTAAAGAAAAATGTCGTTTATAACCCAAAATTAAAGAAAAATTTCGTTTATAATACAAAATTTAAAAAACGTTAACAAACATGCTTCTTTTTGAATGAATATTCGTATAATTAACAAAATTTATTTCAACTTTTTAAATTTGAGTTAAGATGTTTTGTCAAAATGCCACAGATATGTATGTTAAAAAACATCTTATGTTAAGTCCGTTAAAGTGTTAAAGTACGCAACACGATTCTAAAAAGCTTAAGAACAGGGTGATTTCTTGATAGTTGTTTAGTTGAGTTTAAGTTTAAATAAAAATAATTTCCACTTTAAAAACACAAAAAATTAGCATCACGATCTAAAAGCAGGCAACAAATGTTAAAAACAAGTAATTTTGAAGCAAAGTCCTAAAAGTAGGTAATACAATTTAAAAAAGCTTAAAGGACTGGGCGAGTTCTTTCAAGATTTCCTAAATGTGGCTATGGACATGCAGTTACCCCGAAAAAAACTAAAATTTTTACTTAAAGACCTAAAGGTAGGCAAAAAATTAAAGAAATAACTTTATTTCAATGAAAATTCCTAAAAGTAGGGAATATATTTCTATGAAGCTTTAAAACACGACAACTTCCCTATAGTCTGTGTTGGTAGTTCACTTTAAAATACCTAAATTTTCGCATAAAGTCCTAAAATTATGCAACAAGTGTATAAAAGCTACATTTTTACAAAGTTTACACATATTTAAAATTATTTTAACGAAGATTTAAATATTTTACTTGAATCTTTTAAAAAGAGCACAACAAAAATTCCATTCTTATCTTCTTTAAATAAGATATAGAAATTAATAAAGACAAATATCTTGAGCACCGTTTTTTCTTGAAAATATTCTACATTTGAAAACCTAAAAGTAGGCAATCATATTTTTTGTTTAAATACTTTATACATTTCACACTATTTCTGTTAACATAAAAAGCTATTGTTTTTTAAATACAACATCTGCAGACTTTTTAAAACTTGTTTGCTTAAATCACATAAATTATTCTACATAATTTTTAAAAATTTTAAAATTAGAATTATTATTTATTTTGTTAATAAAAATATTATATGAGATTTAAGTAATTAAAAAAATTTTAATTGATTGATGATGATATGTTTTTAAAATTGTTTATATTTTGAATTAACAACATTTTAGTGGAAATTAAATTCATTAATCTTACATTTTTTCTGATCTAATACGTTTAAGAGTTTGAATCTTTCAGAAGCCAATTGAAACAGAAACATATAAAATAAGCCTACAAATACGAAATGTATTGTAAGGTTTAAAAAAACTTTTTTCTATTTAACATATTCTCATAAAAATTTAAAAAATTGTTGAAATATTTTTAAGGCAATACATTACATTAAGTTTTACTTTATTCCACTTAATTTTTTAAAATTTATAAATTTAAATATTTTCTGAAATTTGAAAAAGTGAATTTTGAAATTGAAATAGAAAATTTTCAAATTTTATTAAAAGCCAGTCCCTTAATCGAAGGCATTTAATTTAAAATATGGTGTAAAGGAAAACTTTTTCCATTAGATTTAATTTTTATTAGACTATAAAATTGCAAAATAAAATAAAAATATTTGCATAGATATTTTTCAACATCAGGTTTTATATAAATTATAAGGTATGTGATGATTTCCGGCCGATTTTAAAATCCATCTTTGAATTAAAACCTTAATTTTTTGTTCAAAATATTGTTCAATTAACATATGGCACTTGATCATAAACTCAAAATTTGTTTTTTTTTTATTTTTTTGGAAAAATCTTCTTTTAATGTTAATATTTAACCGCTGTTAAAATATCGTACGAATGATTTAAGACTTCTTTTTCATATGCCTTTAATTTGAAATTAAAAATTGTTTTTATTCTACTGAAAATTTTTAAATTTTGTTGATCAAGTGCAATTATTATATAAATTTCAAAAGAATTAAGACAGAAATTAAGGAAAAAATGTATTACAAATCTATTTTTAAGGCACTGAAAACGATGATAGCGATTTTAAATAGTTTTGTTTTCTAAAACGATTTCTATCACATGCCCGTAAAGCCAAACTACCTTTGGCCTAAAATTAGGCAACATTTATTAGGTAAATTAATTCCCACGTTACAAAATGTTTTTGAATTTAAATGACATTTATTTCTCGCTTTAACGAAGAATAAGTTGTCCTAAAAGTATGCTACATCAAATGTAATTTTAATCATTTTATACATTTTTAAAAATATTTATCTTGTTATTTTTTTAAGTATAAAGTTTGTCTGATTGAATTAAACTGGCTCGTTAGTAGGCAGTGATTTTGGAAAAAGTTAATTTAAAAACATTTCGTAAAAACAACTTTGCAATGTTTTTAGATAGATATGAAATTAAAACCTATAAGCAGAAATAATTAGGAAATTTTAAACGGTTTTAAGCACAAAAAATTTTTGAGTTTTTCAATAGACTTAGGAATCGATATTTTTATGACTACTTGTTTAATAAGGCCATTATAAAACACAAAATACTTTTTAAATATCTAAAGTATTTTCAATTTTATTTTGGTAGTTTTTGTAAATAAATGCTGTTTTTAAAGTAAAAATAAGGTTTTTTGAAGATCTATTATTATTTTATTTTTATCTGCCCTAAGATAGGCATTATGTTAATAAATATTTTTTAACAGTTTCTAAAAATTTTCAGAAGCATGTATAAGTATGAATTTCTAAATAATTTTTTTTAAATAAGATGAAATCATTAATGTGTTAACTCTCCTTTACATTTAACCTAAAAATATGCTACATACTATTATCAAAGTGTTGTTAAAACAAAAATACTATAAGACATGTATTGAGTGACAAAAATCCTTAGTAGGTATATATGTACATATATATATATATATGTACATTTTCTAGTAAAATATTTATATTAATTTCACTGCCTGTTCAGAAATTTCGAACGTTAACGTTCACTTAGAAATTTTTGTTTTAATTTGTTAGCCTAAAAGTAGGCAATTTTTTTTGCAACCCTAACTACTCAAGAGTTATAAGTCTAATTTTCTATTATTATTTTATTAGCTCAATTGCAATCATTAATTTTTCTTCTTTTTACGTTTCGTTCCTGCATTTAGAAGTTTTTGTTTACAACTTTTTTAAAGGAATTCTCTTAAAAGCCTTAACATATGTTACCTTTTTTTTAAAGAACACGTTTTTTATAATTAACATTTTTTTTGGATTACAAGCGAGGTTTTCTATAAGATTTTGTTTATCGTGCTTATTTATTTAAAAAAAAATCCATTAACAAAAACATAAATTTTTCTTAATGTTGTTCATTTTAGAATAAGCAAACAAATTTTTGGTATTAAAAAAAGTACGTATTAAAACATTAAAATAAACAAAAAAAATTGTATAAAATTAGAAATGGAAACAAAAATTAAAATTTTAGAATTTACAATTACCAGCACAAGATTTTAATTAAACAAAAAAAAAGAAATAGAAAAAAACATGTTTTATTAAATAAACAATTGAAAATTTGAACACAATTTCACTTCAATTACTACAATATTGTATGATAAAATTTACTGGCACATCCAAACACGCACACACACACCCATACACTTTAAAACTTATACAAATTCCAGATTCACACAAACACATTGACATAATTACATAAAAGAAAATTTCTTAGAGTGAGAGAAGTAGCAGAATTTGAATTTTTTTTTTTTGAAACACTTGAAGTGAAAAACGAAAACTTTTTGTTTATATTAACTAAAAAACCGTGTATTATTGTTGTTGTTATTGCTTTCAATTGATTTGTTTATAATTTAGACAACTACAACAATAAAATTTTAAAATAAAATTTGAATTGAAAAGAAAAAGATGCTTTTAACTAGAAAAAAACTTAAATTGCAGATGAGTTGAAAAATTTATGTACAAATTGATTTAATAGAAAGTTAAATACCGTTATTTGTTTGGTTAAGAACTGTTGAGGTTTGGATTTTAAGTTTTAATTTTTTAAGATTAATTAATTATAATTTTTTTGTTTTGTTAAAAATTTTTCTTAACAAATTGTTTTTTAGCTTAAATTATTAAAATTTTTTTATATAAACAAGTATTGTTTGATTTTTTGTTTGATATTTATGAAATAATTTTTACGTTTGGTTTATTATTTAATTAATAATTCCTTAAAACGATAATTATATTCTTATGATTATATTTTATTAATTACTTGTTAAAGAATTTGCGAAATACTTCTTTTGTTTTAATTGTTATTTAAATTTTGTTTAAAAATTTTTTTATGGTTCACACGTTTGTTAAAAATTGTTTAAGAATTAATTATTATACGGAAACTTTTGCTGACTTAACTACACAAAACTCAATTTCATACTGAAAAAGGACGGCAAACTCTAACAAGAAAAACACCAAAAAAAAACCACTTAGTCGTCCAGTTGTTGTTATACAGTCAGCCAGCAGCAGTACAGCGCCAGCCAGCCAGTCATATAGAGCTAAAACCAAACACAATCCAACACAAAAATCCAACCAAAATCAAACAAACGAATAAACGAACAAACTAACGAACCTTTACCAACCAAAAACAAAGCACACACAGCTTTTCATACACACACACACAATCACTCAGAGCCAAATACAACAAAAACAAAACATCGAGCAAAATACCGAATAACGATTGTGAAAAACGAACGATTACATTTTCGCAAATTATATTAGACGAACGAATCGAAAATAACGAGTTGTTACAGTAATAGAAAGAAAAAAAAATGTTCGTTTGTTTGTTTATTTCATACAAGCGATTTAAGGGTATCCTCCCAAACATGTTGCACGCAACCGGCTACTTTGTAAAGTTTGTAACTTTCTTACAACATAGAACACTCAATCGAACAAACCCCTGTTTTTTACAACATTAGCTTACAACTTGATTATCATATGGATGAGGGGGATAAATAAAATATTATTTTGTTAAATTTCGTTAATATTTATTATTTGATGTTAACTTGATTACAAGTTAATTATATTAATGTAATAATATCAAAATATGTACAATTATGTCAAGAACAACGAAAGAAGAACAACGATGAAAGGCATGCTATTCATACGATAATCTTCTTTTGACCTTCAATGTTATTTCAATGACCTTCACTTTCGTGACAACCAAGATTTTATTCAGAGTTTTGCCTTTCCCGGAAACATCGTGCACGATGCCCTCTTCATTAGGCGATTGATTAATTAATAAATAAATGTTTCAATATCAAGTCTTCTTCTTTGATCGGTTGGTAAACGGCCAAATGAGGAACAGTTTTTCAACAAGAGCAAGATGTTTGTGTGAATACTAAACTTTGTGGACATTAACACAAACATGCCATTAGTCAATAAACCGAATAAGTAGTTATTGAGTACGTTACTAATAAGTAAATATCCAGTACTGAAAACAACACAACTCATATGTAGTTATTGAGCTGATTATTAGTAAGCAAATATTCAGTAGTGAAAATAATAGAAGTAAAAAGTAGTTGCTGAGGTCATTACTAGTAAGTAGTTTTTCAAGTTTTCAGAACAATGACAATTGTAATGACAACTACTTACCAGGTAACGTATGAAATAACTACCACCTATTACTTACAATCAAAAAGCTTTTCTTGGGTGTCTTGTCCTACGCATCTGTCAAAAAGGTAGGAACAATGCTACTTGTACAAAAAAGGATGCAAAAAGTGGGTATACTTTCAACTGAAGGTTTAAAAAGCACGTTTTCGCAAGTCATGTTTTCGTACCCTACTGGTGTTCTACATTTCAAGGTACTTGCAACGGCTTCGGCACAAATAAAGTTAAAATTTAATTTGCCAAAATCAGTTGATTGGTTCGAACGCTACTTGTGACACCTAATAAGGCAGAATGAATTCCTACTTTTCGCATTCTACGCGTCAAGTCATCCTATGGTTATGGTTGGTGTGGACCTCCAGCTTTCTGCACCAAAAGCGGTGAAACGTTAAGAAAGACTTTGCATGTTACTTAAAGCGTAGAGCGCAAATAAATACCAGAACAGACGGTGAAATGCAACTGAAAAAAACACAGAAAAAATTCTCGGCAATTTTTTTTTTTCAATTCAACCATTAATCAAAAATAAAATCAGTTTTAACTACAAACTTAATCGAGTGAATAACACGTTTACTTTTATCAACAACAACACAGAACAAAATTTTGCACCAGTAAAAGTATTAATCAAAAATAAAATCAGTTTTAATTTAAAATATAATTAAGAGATTTAAACCTTTAATCAAGTGAATTAAACTTTTAATCAAGTGTTTTAAACGATTAATAGACAATATTAATTTGTACCAGCAAAAAAATTAATATTATCAATTAAACGTTTAATCACTTGATTAAACGTTTAAATCACTTGATTAAACTTTTAATTCACTTGAAAAAATTTTGGATTACAACTGATTTTATTTTTGATTAATGCTTTTACTGGTACAAAGTTTGTGTGTGTGTAGTTGCCGCTTATTTGCAGTTGCATTTTTTAATAAACAAATTTTAGTGAAACTTTTATTACAAAATAACAATGTGCAACTTCTTCGAACTTTTTCCAAAACAACGGGATTCTGGTAAATTTGTCGGCGTTTTAATGGATCACATCGGACAGTTATTTAATTGGGCTGGTTAAAGTTTCCCCTTTAGGTATATGAAATTATGTGTCCTTTAGATCTAAGGTTTAAGGTATGTTTTGCAACTTCGTAGAAAATGTTACCGGTAATATTTTTGTGGAACATATTAACCCTTTAGCTCCCTTTTATAATGGTCATTTTTGCCTCCATTCTAACAAGACTTGAAAAAAATCCCTAAGAAAGGGACGACTGGGATGAAATGTCCCACAAAAATGTTGCCAAGTAAATTTTAGTACATACTGTCAGACACAGAAAAGCCAAAAAAAAAAAAAATTTAAACAGCCAAGCAAAAAAAAAACGGGCTTGGTTGTTCTGTAAGCTAATTTCATTCATTAAGCGGATATATCACTCTTAATCGTTTTTAATTAAAGTAAAATTAACCAAAAACATATGCACCAAAAATATTTAAAAAACCTCGTAACTACTAGTGCCGGCAATAATATTTTTTGCCGCCAAAATTTGCATAGGTACATAATTTTTTTTACTAACCATAATATCAAGTTTTTCTATTTTAAAAAAAAGTACCACTTCACATGGTACCATTTAGCAAAAATTCTCAATTTTCATCCCTGGTTTCAAATAAGAAAATGGGAAAGAAAAAAAAACAATAATAATCAGCTGACAATCAAACAAACTCTTACTAGGAGACTACACAACTTGATAATCATACAACTAACTAATGATGTGAGGCCGTTGTGTTTTTGTTGTGCTCCAGCATGCATCAACCATATCTACAAACAAACACAAAAATACAATACGAACGCACATACACTCTCTCAGAGACACCGATAGTTAAGGAAAATGTTGGAAAATATTCGCTAATTCTCTTGGCATGTACTCAGAGCACCCAACATGTTACACACAAACCGACTTGTAGAATTTCAAACGAAAATCCATAATAAAAACAAAATGAATACAAGAAGAAAACTGCAACAATAACAGCAATAATACGGCACTATTCTCCAAAAAGAGAAGAATTTCCAGTATAGCACACAGTGTGACCAGCTCTAGATTTTTTTTTTATAATTATAAGTGTTGATCGACCTTTCTTGATTACTTTAAATAGTTTATATAGTTTCCTATATGCAGGCTTTTGAGGTCATTAATTTAATGTAAATAAAAGATTATTTATTTAATTCTCAATAAAATCCGACGTTTCGTTGGTATTCTTTCCAAATTTTTCAGGGATTGAGTTTTTATTAAAATAATTATCTTTTTCGTCAGTTAACATCATTATATAAATTATATCACAGTATTTTTTGTATAGGTGAACAACACAACACAAAACAAAGATTTATTTAAAAATACAAAGAAAATTATTGATTGTATTCAAGTCCCTCCCATTATTAATGGGACACCTCATAAAAATATCGAGCTCTTACCACAGAAGAAGCTTAAGCGACATCATTTTTAATTTTCGTTTTTTTTTATAAATTACATTACTGGCAACACTTGCATCATCTCCCAAAATATCATGGTCACATAAGGTACCATTGCGATTTTATAGCAAAAACAATTTTATCTTAAGCGACAACCTTCATACAAAATTTTTTTGAAATAAAATTAAAAAACCTTCTCTTGTAAAATTTTGTTTTTGCCGTTTAAGCTTTTTTTAAGGTTATGGCTCGATATGTGCATAGTTTTCATTTTTATGCTGATAAATTTTGTGCATATTAAATGAACATTCTGTAATTAATCTAAAGGCCCAACAATAATATATGTACATAAGCTGGCTTAAGCTACTGTCAAAAAATAACAAAAAGCATTTAAAAAAACAAAAATTAAATCAAAAAATATTTAATGCCGATCTGTTTCGCACCTTGCTTAAGCAAATGCCAATTTCATAAAATTAACCAAAAAGTTTTCTTAAGTTCAATATGGCTTAACACATATGAATCACATGTATTTGCACAATTGCTTAAGCCAACTTAATCATATTATAGTTGGGCCTTTAGACTTTTCTTTTGCGTTCCAAACATTTCAATACAAGACTTTTTCTTGTGTCGCACTTAAAGTGTGAGTAGCCGTATGTAGTTCAGTATATATTTTGAAATAAGAACTTACTGAACCTTTTTTTTTAACCCTCAGAACTTACGCAATTTAGCAAATCATCGTGTATAGATTCACTTTTGAACAACTTTACCAAATTATCCAAATTTACTTTGAAATCGAATCGCGTAAATTTAAGACGATTTCGTGACTTTTGTGGAGCTCGGTAAACCCAGAACGACCCTTCAGACTACATTACATCTATAAAATGCACATTTTGGTGCGGCTTACACGCTATTGGCATTAGCAAAAGTTTTTTTCTTTAAAAATTAACCAGCATCTCTAGTTACGGTAAATGGAGACCGTTACCGCACCATGATTAAAGATTTTTTGTTTGAAAATATGGATGACGT
The DNA here is from genome assembly GCA_949318255.1 of Pollenia labialis. Classification (NCBI taxonomy): domain Eukaryota; kingdom Metazoa; phylum Arthropoda; class Insecta; order Diptera; family Polleniidae; genus Pollenia; species Pollenia labialis. The sequence continues at coordinate 6,811,060 of OX439140.1, forward strand.
TGATCCGGGCATGATGTGGTTTTAACAGGATGGCGCTACGTGTCATACGCCGACCGCAACCATCGAATAATTGAGATTTAAGTGTCCTGTGGGTCTTCATGAAGTCACTGGTTTATGCTGACGAATCAGCACAAATTGGTGCTTTAGAGGCGAACATTGTTAGTGTTTTTCATGATATTTGGCCGGTAATGCTTGAAAAAGTAGCCTCACTAGACGACTAAAAAAGGAAGATTTCAAGAAAAACGGATCAGCTAAACCTGATGTGTCCTTAAAAATGGTCAGTTTAGCTCAAAAAAATATGCTAAAATGGTCACACTACTCATGTAGAAGTTATTTGTTGTATTTTCATTGAATCGTTTGTGTGTTCGTTTGTTTAGTTCGTCGGTCGTTGCTAATCGTCGAGAGCTCGTTGTATTTTAACTTGGTCGTAGTTGTAATTGTGTTATTTTAGTTCGTATTGTTGTAGTTGTTGTCGGTTGGTGGTATTATGAACCCCTAAAATGAATCTCTGTTGTAGTTAAATTTTCCCTTTCTTTGTTGTTGTTGTTTATCGTTGTAGTAGTCGTTGTTTTTTGTTGTTTATATTGTAAGTATACTTTTTAATATTATTGTATTTTTTTTGCTTTTTCTTTTTTGATTTGCTTCTTCCTTTAGCATGTGCTCGTTCTTCTGCTTTTCATCGTCGTGTTGTTGTTCTTATTGCTTTTGTTATAGAATTAAAAGAGTACCTTATATATTTTTTTTAAACGTGTTCGAATGAAATGGCAATATTTTGATTTTCCATTTGGTTGTTTTTCTTTTTTTTTTTGCTGCTGTCGAAATGAAAAACATTACAAATACAAATGTAAATGGTACAACAAAAATACAAGTAATAACAAAAACAACTAGAAAAAGTATGACATTTGCCACAAAATGTAAAACAAAAAAAAAATGTTGAAGAAGTAGAAGAGCAACAACAATAAAATAACACAGAAAGAAGGTTGGCATTACTAACATTTTTATTAAATTGTTATTTAGAAAACAAAATTAAATAAATTAAATTAATTTAAAAACAAAATGTCGAAAATGTTTGTGAGTATGTACATAAGTATGTTGAATTTATAAATATCTAAACAATCAAAAGAGGAAGCCATTTTGTTGTTGGGATGCTAAAGGATAACAAATAATGAAATTAGAGGTAAAAAATTGGGAAACAATTACAAGGGAACGATTTTTTTAAATCAAATTGTATCAGCAGTAATGTTAGATCTCAAGTATAAGTTAAAAGTACTTCAGAAAAATTTCAGAATAAACCTTTAATATGATAGACTACCGATTTTTTTCAGTGTAAAACTTTCTATTATGGAGAATCAAAAAACATATTTTTTTATACAATTTTTTATTTTTAACTTGAAATGGTGTGAAGTAAGTTGACAAATAACTTCGCAAAATTTGTCTCTCACCTTTGCCTTTTTTTCTTTTTTAAATGATGGCAGCCACACTCACTTCCGAGGAATAGATACTCCAGGACTTATTCGATCAGAAGAGCGCTAAAAACCTAAATACATATGTGAAAGGACACCGTGATAGGGAAAATGTTCGTCCTGAAGTATAAGATAAAGATTTGAATTCATATTGTGAGTTCATATTTAATAAATGAAGTTTAAATAAATAATGGGAATATATTTGACTTTGTATGATCTCCAGGTATTGACTGCAGCTGATTTTCGCTAAGGACTTAAAGTCACAAAGTCAAATATCTTTACAATGTTTCCCTATACACCTCCGGGAGAATGTGGCACAGTATGTTGGCTAAAACCCTTTAAAAATATTTTAATTGCATATTATCTGCTGTTTTACGACTACTCTATACATTGACACTTTGATACCCATACCTCCTTTCTGGCCTTCGATTCTCAATCTCTCTGAACGAGGGCAGTTCTTGACTGTCGCTTATCTCTAACAAGATGGCTGAGCTGTTTGAAATTACGATTGTATTGGCCATGGGGCTTAGGGATATACTGGCTGATGGGCTAGCTAGACTCATCATTGTTTAAAGGCTCCACTAAATTAGAAAGGCCTGGAGATACATTTGCCGTACCGTAAATACAAACTTCTGCCATTATCTATCGATACTGCTACTGATAGATGGGCCGCGAAAACAGATTGTAGAACTATCAGGTAATTGTTGACCTGTAGGCATAACAAGAGTGCAATGTTTCCGTTATCGATGACAAGAAGCTTTGTGCCATTATTGGTTATTGGACGCCAGAAGAACAGGTGCTGCTGAGTTGACAATCGTTGGTCGGTATTCCCTGAATCCCGAGACGTTTCGTTGCGTAGAACCGATTGTCGTGGGAAAGTTCCTATTCCAGCAACTTTTTCTCCGCGACCAAACTTAAATATTTTTTTCGTCAAATGAGAGAACGATTGAGCGAAACAAAATAAAATACTACACTCGCAGATAAAGAACAAAGTAAACGGGCACTTAGTAACAGCAGTACCTTAACAAAAGCGGCATTCGTTTTCTAGTTGTCAAAAATTTGCATGTCTAAATATCACGGGGTCAACGCTTTGCAATTGGAAAATCCGATTTTGACACCGCGTTTAATAGTGAAGTTGTCCGCTATTGTTAATACATAATGGCAATTTAGTTATTTTTAGGGCAATCTAGCGATTTTTTCTCAATTTTGTATTTTTCTTATGTGGGTTTTATTATGCCCGTAATTTCTACAAACAGATATCTGTTCGTGTTCGTACCTTTTGGCAATTTTAACGTTAATTTTACCTGCGTGAATTAACTCTCGAAAATTTATAGTGCAAATACACTGCACTTAAGCCCGCAGATAAGAAATACGTTTTAAAATTATGAAAAGTACGTTACACCATAGATCAATATACACACCTATATACATATATACATATGTATGTAGAAATTACGGCCGTTAAACAAGACACCTTACACTACTGTTCGTGATATTAAGTTGACGCTTTTGGTTAGGTATGACATATCAGCGTTAAAGGTAAGCGAAACAAAACCTTCTGGCTTCAGCTCTTGTTTAGGCACGGCTGTAAGAACTGAGCTTACTTCTTTGTTAAATTTCACACGTAAACAATTTTGAGACAGAATTTTTTTGTTTTGCTTTAGAAGAGTTTTGATTGTAGTCAGTCGTCTATGACTAAAGGTGGATTCAACCATATGTTTCGAACAATATTTTTTCCTGGAGAATAATTTTTTTACTGCATGTTTCGGTTTACATATGTAAGCAATTATACAAAATGGCAGTACAGCTGGGATAATACTATTTTTTTAAAAGTGTGTTAATTGAAATAAATTTTTTTATTTAATTATTTAGCAAAAAAAAAAAAACAATTGTTGTTATATAAATGTTATAACTAAGAATGAGATTTTTATGCACTAAAAAAATCGAAAAAATGCGTATAAATATGCACTAAAAACTCCAAAATATGCATTCAAAAGATAAAAGATATTCACTAAAAACTTGATCATTTTCAATAAACAGCCGGTTTTTTAATTTTATTTAAAACAAACAAATTAAAAATTCAGTCAATTGTTATTCAAAGGTACAATATTTTTTAAAACTTAATTTTAATTAATAATTTAAACGTTTGTTTGTATAAACAAATAAATAATTTTTTAATATTATCACAAGTAAACCTGTGTGGGAACAAAAAACTTTTGTACATGGAAAATGATCTCTCAACGTCAACCGAACATACTTGAAGGATGCTAATTCATTTAGAGAATATATATTTTCGAATTCAGATCCCACATTTGATTCCAGATCTAAAATGTTTGAAAAATGTTTACTTTTTTGAAAACCTTTATTTTTAGCAAATCGTTTTGGATTTGTTTTTAAATTAGTTGGGCTATTCTTCCTTCCACATTGTTAATTATACTTTCTGCAATATCAATTAAATTGAGTATGACAGTTTTGGATGAAATATTGGCAGCCTTAGCCATGTGCTGCATTGGTTAAAAATGTCGAAATCTTGAAAATCTTGTATTTTAAGCAGAGCCACAAAAAAATTAATTTATTGATTAAAAAAAATTGGTTTTGTTTACATCCACATTATTTGAATATGACCCCTTAAAGCTCAAAAATTAAATTATTATTTTGAATTTTTTTCCGCTAATATTATACAAAATAGATGTATCTGCCATTTACCAAAAGATTAACTTTTATTTTCTTTATTCTAACAAAAAAAAAAAAGCTTCTTTGAGTTATTGTGGCCGCTCAATTCTACTTATTCTAAACTAAAATTAAAATTAAACTTATTCAAGTAAAATGTTGCCGAACAACACAATTTCTATCTCTATCTCGAAAGAAAGACGTTAAACTCACTATTAAAAAATTTTCTTCTGACTAAAATATTGTTCGAAACGAATGGCTGAATCGTTTCTATATCAGAAAGTCTGGGGATATTGGTTAGAGCATGGTAGAATAAGAACAAGGTGTAGTCATTGGAAATTTGGTTCTAAATTTAAAAGCCCATATAACATGAAACAAAAGAAAATATGGGAAAAAATTAAACCAAGCGTCACAAATCAAATAAATTAATTTAACGCCCGCCCCTCTTACCAATAAAATCTGACTTTCTAAAAGAAAACTATGGTATCTATCTACTATCTACCATCTTTAATTGCTGTTTTGTAATTATAATAATAACAATTTTTTTTTATTGCCTTACTGGAACAAATCAACATGGAGAATTTTGAAAAAATAAACATAAAAAGTTAACATTTTTTTAAGTTTAAAGTCTTGTAGCTCAGTAAATCTGATCGACACAGTATAGATATAGGCTGAAAAAGAAAAGACATATGCACATACATACATACATATGTATCTATGCATAATCTTGTACAAAACAGTTGAACAGTTCTTGAGATGTTTCGAAATACCTAAAACAAATGCAGAAAAACACGATTTTCGCGTATATCTCGAAAACGCGTCTTGTGAAAAATATTCGTGTTCACCAGCCCCAACTTAGCTTAGAAAATATATTAGAAATCCATTAAAAAAATAATCCAAAAATCTGAACCTTCTTTTTTACCCAATTAAATAAATGACAATATTTTAGTATTTTTGTGATTGATAGTTTTAACATTTTATTACGTTATAAGAGAAAACCATTAAAAACAGTTGGTAGGTAATTTTACGAAAAACAAAAAAAAATGCTCACCTTTTTTTACAAGTTAATAGGTATTACGCGTACTCCACTAATTTCACTACCAATATCTTGATTTTGCTCATTTTTTGCTTTTTAATTAATATTAAATACCCAAAGGTTTCATTTTATTTAAGCACATTTTTATTTTTTATTTCACTTTATTTCCTATTTTTTATTTAATTTAAAGTTTCCTATTTTTCAATTAATATTTTATTACAATTTTTTACAATATTCTACTTTAAAGAGGAGAAATTACACTGACTAGTGCTTGCGAAATTCCAATCAAGTGTTTTTTTCCAACTATGTGATCAATTTGCCGCTATTTTTTAAATGTAAACACACACACATCCAAAAAAACAAACAAGCAGCAACACGCCAATTTTAAAGCAAAAATAACAGAGTAGATGATGCAAAAGCAAAAACATGTGATGTTTTTTCGCTCTTGTGGGGGATATAGAAAATCAAGAGCATACAATTTGGCAAGAGTAATTTTTAAAAAGAGAATCTCTTTGTTTTGTTAAGCTAAGAATAACCTCTTATCATCATCAATGTTGCCGGCATTTAAAATTTTAATTTTAAATACAATTTTGTAAAGACAAAGCATCAAAATTATCAAAAGTTTTATAAATTATACAAAACAAATTTTGTGTTTGATAAAAAATAACGCTTTTACCTCAAGTATGTATGTACACATATACACGGTGGCGCGAAACAAGCTAGGTATATAGTTTTAATTGTTGATATATTTTTTTATTTATATACTTGCATATGTATATGTACATACATATGTATGTACATGGGTCGACATTTTCTGCTTTGATAATACGTGCTCTTTTAAACATATTTTTCATAAATTTTTGCAAAAAATTCGGTCTACTAGCCATTATTTTATTTTGAATATTGGTTTTTAAGTGGTTGGTTGCTAGACTTTTCTCATTCGCTCTTTCTTTCAAATATCCCTATTAAAACTGGCAGGAGCAATGAAATCCGGTGAAAGTTGATGCAAGTTGAGATCGCTTGTGCGCAAAGTAATGCGTTTGCTGAATACGTTTTTACCAAAGTCACCTGTGGCAACCACAGGATAAGATAAGGGTTAGACTTCACCCATATTCTGCAACTCCTGCGTCGAGATACTTTTCGAGAAAGTGCGCCCTTTGCACTGTCAAATAAACTCACGAATAAAAGCGGCATGATAAAAAAATTTTAACCCCAAAAAAATATAATTTCTTCGTAATAATTTTTCAAGCAAAAAAGTAAATTTTTGACACTTGTCGCAAGTAAAATGACAAATGGATAAAACGTGTTACCGTGTCTTTTTAACGAAATGTTTTTGTTTTTTAACGACATGTTTTCGTTTTTAAACGAAGTTAAAACTAATCCTCTTGTGTACACAATGGAGTAGTTTTAAAACTACTCCTTTGTAGTCCAAAATGGGTTATATGGTCCTGCCCTAGGACATCGTAATTTTAAATAGACCATGTTTTTTCCATACGTTTGGGTTACTTTTGGACTAGTCCTAGTCCCTTGTGGGCTACTCTTTACACGTGTGTTTGGACAGGTCCTATTGTTTGCAGGGTAAGTATAAACATTCACACATGAAATAAAATGAAACCCTGATATGGGATGTCAAACTTTTTTTCATAATACTTGTCATTTTCATCACACACATGTATTAATACAAAGTATATTAGTGTAAACTAGACTTTAGTAAAATAAACGTTGTGTTTATAGCTGATTTCTGTGTATTTAAAAAAATTAAAAATAAACAAAAAAGAACCCAACTATTAATGGTATTTTTATACATAAATTTTAGGCACTTAGAAAAAAAAAATTTAATCAAAATATTCTTTTTAGTAATTTTTTGACATCGGAATCACGGCAATACTGTATTCTCATATTTATTTTAATAAACATAACTTTTCATAGAGATTTCATAAAAGTTAAATAAAGAAGAAATTATTAAGTTAATAAGGCGCCTATTACGGTTTACAACTCAAAGCAGTTGAGCTATAATTTTCTAATTTTTGTATTATGGTTTGCCACTTTGCTATATTGTAGCGAACAAAAACATCAAAAATTTACAACTCAACACAACCAGTTGTTTTATTTACAACTCAACTGAGTTGAGTTGTGCACCGTAATAGGGGCCTTAATTTATATCGTAGCCATGATGAGCGTTTCTAGTTCCATCGATTATAAAATAAAAGCTAGAAGTACAGTTGATGCCGACATTTTTAAAATTAACTTGCACTTACAAAATTTTGTGTTTTTTTTTTTGGTATTTCTTCCGATTTTCGTCAATTATACGTATACGCTACATGCAAGTTATTACTGGCTTGTGGCAACGTAGGGTTATAAGCTTAAACTATGCAAAATATACTTGTTTATAAATAAAAATATATTAGTGATTTTAACTGTTGCCCAAAACAGTTATGTCTTTCATTATGCTTCAATTGGTATAAAGTAGAGATTCATTAAGTAACTTATTTTTAGTTGTGTCAGAAACTATAATGGTAAAAGATCCCTACTGCTAGTGCTAAAAAGGCTTAGTTCGAATTGTGCCACTTTGGATAAAATAAACCTTTGTTGACGTTTATATTAATTAGATTTGTGTCAGCTCAGAAAATGGGAAAAGTGCCAAAATTTGAAAACAATTCATCTAAAGTGACATAACTTAAAATACTTCGGTATCTTGTGCAAATAATACATCATCAAAAGTGTATAAATAATTTAAATTAATTTAAATATTTAAAAAACAAGCCTTTTGACTAAAATCTGTATGGATTTTCAACAGAATGGTCCAAATATTTGTTTTTAACTATTTTTTTAGGTCAGTTTTTTTTCGGTTTCAGTTTTTTGAGTTGAGTCACTTTTGAACAGGGTGAGTGATGTTTACTATAAATATCGAGATTTTTTTTTAACTTTTGTAGAACACTAACATAATTTTTTTTTTTTTTGACATTTAAGTATTTTTTTAAATCCACTTTCTGGCAATACTGTTGTCGAGCTATTTTCGCAAGCACGCAAAATTTAAAAAAAAGGGAGAGAGAAAAGTATGAATGAGAGTAAATAACAGTAAATTTTTATAACGAAAGAAAGCACTGAGTTTGTTGGCGTGTATTGATGGGTTTTTTTATTACGTTTGTTATTGTTGTTTGTTTCACATGAGAAGCAACAATTTTCAATATATGTACATACATTCACTTAAAAAAAAAACACATTAAAAGGAAAAAGGCAATAAAAAACCGGCTTATATACAGAACTGATTTAAAGCTTTATTTAAAAAGAAATTACAAGTAAATAAGTATGTACATATGTACATACTTTTGTACACCTACAAAAGTATTTGTATGTATGTATGTATGTATGTACATACATATGTATGTATATACAAAACATACATTCATATACATACATACATATGTACATACATACATACATTCTAAAAAAAAGAAAATAAACTAAATTTGTAAAAAAAAAATCTAAAACAAAATCAATAAAATTTTCTTTAAACTAAGTTTTAGCAAAAAATGTGTTGATTTAGTAAATTCTCTTTTGGTTTAATGTTTCTATTTAAAATAAAGTTTTTTTTTTTTTTTGAAAATTTTCTGATTGTTTTCTTTATTTTTAAAATTTTTTGCTTCGCAACTTTATCGTTAAAAATTAAATATTATCCTACATTTTCCTTTAAAGCTTTTTTCTCAGCTTTTCCT